>OX376711.1:14066197-15447959 GCA_947389935.1 Agrilus cyanescens
TTTTATTTCATTAATTTTAATATTTGTTAAATTGATTTCATGTCATGAGGAAAACTGGTGTCTTTGTATTTAAAGCAAAATACCATTTTTTTTTACTGACATGAAATCAATGTAATATTTTAAAAAGAATAAAATTTGAATTCAAGTAAAAATACACCCATACATTTACACGCGTAAAGTTATGTTTGTGTTGGTTATTTAACGTTATGTATAATATGCTTGTGTGTTTAAATGCTGCAGAAATCCGTACAAAACACCTTAACTTATGTGACGTAACTATAGATGTCGGTAGAAACATTGTACCCAATATTTCTAGAGAGTGGCCTATCCATCATCACTCATTTACTCATTTATGATTGGATTAAGATCAGGAAAGTTTACAAGAATGGAATCAGGAGATAGGGATCCGATAGAAATATTATTTAAATAACTAGAAGAAATGAATAAAAATATTAATGAAAAGATAGATGAAAATAATAAAAAGATGGATGAAAATAGTAATAAAATGGATAATAATGTAATGTACCTCAATAAAATCTCTTTAATTCTCAATAAAATCTCTTAAATTTTATAAAATGTAACATATCTGATAAAATATATTTTTATTGTAACAAAAAGAATGTAAACAAAATCATTATTTAAATGACTGAAGTATTCCAACGCTCGCGGTTACCTTTCACCCAAATGACTAGTACGTGATTTCTAGAAGGTATACAGTCATTTATCTAATGAACAAAAATGTATTTTTTATGAATTTACTCTGTATAAAAAAAAGAAATTTCGCGATCTAAAAAAACAGTTAGCAGTCAAGAACTAACTCGACTCTAGAAGAATTCTATATCGCTCGTCTCTACCAAGTAAGTTCTATTTCTGTCTCAATCTTATTAATTGTTATGGTGCAAGTTTAATTAGTGTATAAACTTAATAAATAAGTTAAGTGAAAAGTGTTTTATCAACCCCAACCACCCTGGTGTTAAATTCCATTACAAGAAAAATTAGTGGTGTCAGGAGTGAGATTATTGTAACACGACTTGGAATTTTGGAACATCGCACATCGAAAGTAACCAGAATCTGCATCCAAGACGTTGGTAAATTACAACAACCCTTAAAAGGAATATTGTTTGGAAGAACACTCCAGGACCTATCTCAAGGGGAATGATGATCGTTGCTACAACTTGGTTCCTGTAAGTCTTTAAAATAATTGTCTGTTATCCATCACTGAACTATTTCACCCCATTGCACCAATTGATTAAAATTAAAAATGCCTGCTGATACATCAAGTCAACGTAGTGGTCCATCTCAACCAACACCAACCCAACATAGTGATAATGTTAGTGCAGAAATTTCTCTAGAACTAGCCGAGAAAATGCTTATCAAATTTGATGGTAGCAAATCAAAATTATTTGAATGTATTGATAATTGTAATAAGGCAATTTCATCTGTTAGGCCTGAATTTAAGATAATATTATATGCTATAATTGAAACCAAAATTACAGACAACGCCCGTGCCTTAATAAGAAACCGGACGTTCGAAGATTGGGGTTCCTTAAAGAACCAACTTTTGGACGCCTATGCAGAGAAAAGAACGATAGGTCAATGGCAATTAGAGTTAAATAGTTGTAAACAAAATTTTAACGAAAATGTAATAACGTACGCTAATAAGATAGAAAATTGCTATATTAGGCTAATTAATTCTTTAGATTCAAATTTAAGTAGGGAAATTTAAGATGCTTGCGTAAATTTATTGAAAAATCAGGCTCTAAATGTTTTTATTACAAGGTTAAATAACAATCTATCTCTAATAGTCAAGTCTCAGAAACCTAACTCACTAGAAGATGCAATAGCATTTGCAATAAATAAAGAACAAGAGCAAAAATCTAGGCTTGAAATTCAAAAATATCAGAATATAAATAATTCAAATGCGAAATTATGCTCATTTTGCAATAAAGCAGGTCACAGTAGTTTCAGTTGTAGGTACAGTAAGGCTTCACAGAGTAACGTTAGGCGTTTTCACAATACAAAAACAAATCAAAATCCAAATCATTTTTATAACAATAAAAATCCAAATAATAACTATAATAAATTTTCTCATAATAATAGTAATAATAATATTAAAGGAAATTCTAATTTCAATAATCAAACAAAAATTTGTACGTATTGTAAAAATATAGGACATTCGATAGGAGAATGTAGGAAGAGGGAGTATAATAACAAAATTAGGAATCAGAAACAAAACAGTCAGGGCACTAATACAAATAACACATCTTTAAACTCACAAAATCCTCGTCCTACGGCCGGGACGAGGGTAGCTCAAACAATTCTGGCCGAATCTCTAAGTTCTATTAAACAAATCGCAACAATTAATTTAGAATCTGTTACAACCTATGTCTATATAAAAATATTGCAATCAAATTCAAAACTTACCAAATTTCTTGTTGACACAGGTGCAGACATTTCTCTTATCAAAATTTCTAAACTTAAACCTTATACTATTTGTCATGAAGATAACAAAATCATTCTAAAAGGCATTGATAACGTTCCAAATCCTTTCAAAACTCTTTGTTATTCATTTCTAGATGTATCTTTTGGAGACGAATTATTAAATCATCCTTTTCATGCAGTACCTAATTCCTTTCCCATAAATTGTGATGGTATTTTAGGTAACGATTTTCTTAAATATTTTAATATAAAAATTAACTATGAAGAAGACAAATTGCTATATAAAGATTATTCAATTTCTTTGCAAATACATAGAAATACAATTCCATCGAAAGAATGAATTATTACTCAGAGATCGTCTTTACTAAATCCTGATTCTTCTAATTCTTGCAATTTCGATTATTCTAATTCATATTCTTCTAATCCTGTTTATTCTACCAACTCAAACGATCCTAGTCCTTCTAATCCTTACAATCTCAAGGAAAATAATGTCTTGATGATAAAACCTCGAAGCGAAACTCTTATTAAAGTCAATATATTAAATAACTCTATAGATGAAGGTATTATTCCAAATTTAGAAATTCAAGAAGGTGTTTTTCTTTGTAACAGCATTGTTAAAGTAAATTATGACTCATCAGCTTATATACTACTATTTTGAATACAACTGAAAATCAAGTTAAAATCGAAAATTTAAATATACAGTTAGAACCTCTACCAAATTTTAATTCTTGCCAAATTAATAAAATCAGTTTAAAAAATAAAAACTTAAATTTTGATTCTTCCAGACTTGATAAAATAAAAAAGTTATTAAGAACTGATCATATGAACAAGGAAGATAAAGCTTCGATTATAGACATTTGTTGTGAATATAATGATATATTTTTACTTGAAGGTGATAGTCTAACCTTTACCGATGCCATTATGCACGAAATTCCCGTCACATCAAACATTCCCATTAATTCTAAAACATATCGATATCCTGAATCTTTAAAGGTAGAAGTTGATAAACAAATTGATAAGATGCTCCAACAAAATATCATACAACCTTCTAATTCTCTTTGGAACAGTCCCGTCTGGATTGTACCCAAGAAGCTAGATGCATCCGGCATAAAAAAATGGCGTGTTGTAATAGATTATAGAAAATTAAACTCAGTTACTGTAGGAGATAGTTATCCACTTCCTAATATAACAGAGATACTCGATCAATTAGGACATTCAAAATATTTTACAACTATTGATTTAACTTGAGGCTTTCATCAAATTCCAATGAACCCGAAAGATGCAGAAAAAACAGCATTTTCAACCTCTACTGGTCATTATCATTTTAATCGTATGCCTTTTGGATTAAAGAATGCGCCTGCTACATTTCAAAGACTTATGAACACTGTTTTGTCAGGATTAAATGAATTAAAAAGTTTTGTATATTTAGACGATATTGTCATTCATAATCACAACCAAAAACTAAGAAAAATCTTTCAAAGACTCTCTGATTATAATTTAAAAATACAACCTGATAAATGCGAATTCTTAAGACGAGAAGTCATGTATTTAGGTCATTTAATCACAAACACAGGCGTTAAACCAGATCCCAAGAAAATATCGTCTGTAAAAGATTTTCCTATTCCGAAAAATCCATCGGATATTAAGTCATTTCTAGGTCTTACAGGTTATTATAGACGATTTATTAAAAATTTCAGTAAATTATCAAGTAGTGTAAGATGACCGGTTCTAATTCAGAGGAGGAAAGGTTACTTAAGGTCAAATTGACGGAAGGTCATTGACTTTAAACTTGTGTGTTTGTAGTGGTCGAATGCTTCACAATGAATTGAAAGATATGTACATGTATCGGTAATGTAAAATTAAATACGTCTGCAGTCGTCTGAAGTTTACGAATCTTAAATACGTTTACATGATAATGTAGAGGAAGTGGAGAAAAGTGTAGGGTATAGACATATGAAATAAAAGTGATCGATTCTTTATTTTGATATAAATGAAGTATGTAAGTGATACAATCAAAATATTGAACAATAAGATTACATTAATAGTACTAACAACTTGTAGAAATACGAAAGAGTCGGTGATATAGCCCTTAGTTATAACGTCTCTGTTTTCATCATCCTTAAGCTGAATCCATCGGCTTTCAATATATCTTCGAAACTGTCCATGTTTATCAATAAATGCTAGTTTTACAGAGTGAAGGTTCTGCACGTTCTCAACTGTAAAGACATTTGTTCCATTAACATTTCTTAAAATAATAGTATCCCAATTTTTCTTCCATGTACAAGACATATCAATATCCTTATTAAAATTTTTACAAACATAGGCTTCATCTCCAATAGTATTATCAGGTCGGGAAATGTAGAGGGTATTGTTATACAAATATGTTAAAATCAGCAACGACGACACACTGATCATGATTGCTTTTTTCCATAACAACTGAGACATTTAAAACGAGCAAGGTGGTTTGTATAATAAGTTCCCCTCCACTGAAGCTTATGCAGTGGAAGGGGATTTTACATAAGTTACGGGAACGAGTGAAGGAGCGGTAGATGCATAACAGAGTTGAGTGTATTTAAGTCAGTATAACATGGAAACCTTTATCGAAAAGTTTAATAATGTGCGGGTGGGTTATGAAGAGAAAGAAATACGTGCTCTGAAATCACTGGAAGTGAATCAAACGTATCCCGTGCAACGCTTCAAAAAGGTGAATACAAAATGGGTACCTCGTCTATTAGCTGATTTATACAGCTTTATCATATTTCTTCCGTGCAGACACGCAGAAGCTTTTACGGATGCAGAAATCGAGGACATAAACGAAAAAATTGTTAATAAAGTGGGTCATCCATCAATTCGCCTTAAAGGATTTGTTGGAAAAGCGGCTGATTTAGAAATACATATGTAAAATGTATAACATTGTATAAGAATATAAAAAAATAAAAATCTAATTTATATTATGAACGTGTTTTATTTGTTTAAAGGAAAAAAATACAGTCAATTTATGAGTGTAAAGACAACCAATATTTTAATAGAAGAACATTTTTATAAGCACAATTCTGTTCAACAGCGGTTGTAAATAAATGATAAGAACACACTTTAACTTTAAAATGAGTTGGTAGTTTGGAGAGAGCTGGACATCCGATATCTTTAATGTTAACAAAGTTAACAGTAGGAAAGGATTTCTGCAACCACATCATCTTTTGTAATCCTTTAACATATACAATTGTTGACTCCATCAATATGGAGTAAATTCTATCATAAAGTGTAGAGTACGGAAGATCGCCGTTATCCCAATATAACCCATGAAAATTTCTTGTTAACCAACGATTTTGACTTCTGTAACGAACGGGGAGAGCGTCCCATGGAAATGGTGGTTCAAATGTGAAATGATAAACTGGTTCTTCTTTTAGAGCAACAACAGCAACTTCTTTAAAAACAAATCGATTCTCACTACACTGAAAACCTTGTACGTCCAATAAGAAAGTCATCGTGCTCACTGTTCAGTACCGGTAAGAAAACTAAATTGTGGAAGTAATCGTTGTGTTTTATACTTCTTGAACTAAGTTTGTGGACGGATTGTAACGTATCACACGATCATGTATTATTAAACAGAAAGCTGCTGTTATGTCTGGTATATTTTCTTTAGTTTGAAACTCTAGACGGATATCTATACTACCAGATTTAACAGTTTCATTCTGATAAGAACAGTCTACTATTACAAGAGGAGCAATGACTAGAAATTGTTTAGGATCGAATAAGGGTTCACTTACATTACCATAATACGATTGTTGAAAGTTGGCATACATTTCATATAAAACGGCAAATCTAGAAGTATCAAAATCTAAATTCAAATTATCATACGGCTACATAGTAGATCCTAAGTGAACTTTAAAATTGGTTAGTTTGCAGTGATCGAAGGCACTCATATTTTTTGCAAAATTATTACTTTTATCTGTTTGAAATCCGAAAATAATGAAGCGAGGCTTTTCCAATTGTGACGTTGTTTTCACATTCCAGTTGTGAGAATACGATTTGGGAAGTAGCGGATATTAATGTAGTTCCCAACTCCGAAATGAAAGTTCCATATTTAAATTTCGATCAACATAACGCAACAATTTCAAACGTTCAGCATCTGCTACAGATACATGAGGAATTTTCCAAGAAATCTGATCCAAATGTACAAGTACATCTTCAAGTGGCGTTGCTGAGCAATATAAAGCATTATTGTCAGTGCTGCTGCGAACTAGAACTAGTTCTTGTCGAACGTTTAATATTATTTTTCGGAAGTCTTCTGCAAATCCAAAAATCATACGTAGTGGAATACAAACGTTGAAGTAACCGTTGGAATCTACTAGTTTTACAGAATTAAGCTTAATTCCTTGTAGATCGCTTAAAGCAGGAGGCAACCATCCACTGTTGCTGAGACGTTTACTTTCATTCTCGTTGTAAGATGCGTAACCTTTCATTGTTGTTACCATGCCAGGATTACGGACTCGATCAATAACTTTTCCGCCTAATTCATAACGAATTTCATCAAACAGGTGTAAAATTCCATTGTGGATAAAAGAAGTGTTCGCAGTTGCCTTTCCATCCTTTTTAAGAAGCAAACGACCTTCTATGTATAGGAAACTACTAGAAGGCAAAGTGTAAACATCTTCATTTTCTATTGGAATACGTATCGTATCATTATTTTTGAAAGTTGAGTTCGTATAAGGTTGATGAGTAAGTTTATCAGCGTTAACTATAGCGTTATCGAAGACTGCTTTTTCGGTAACATTCAGTATTTCTGCTACCATTTTACCGTTTCCTCTTTTTCAATCGCAACCCCAAAGATTTAAGGAACTGTTTATTGAGCGGTGTTAATCGCTTAATGGTTGTAGGCGAAATAGGCATTCGGGATTGTGGTAGTAGTTTTATAGTACTATTCTTCTTTGAATATCGTTGGGGACAGCTATATTGCACTACCATGTTATGTGCAGTCTTATTGTGACACGCTCTCCACGGAAATTAAGGAAATTAACTAGATTACCGTCTTGATCAACTATTTTAAGGGAAATGTAGTCGATGACACGACTGTTGATTGATAAATAAATAAGATTCTAAGGATTCTCAACAATTTTAAATCCGGGCGGTACATTGGGAAAGAATTGATGTAGTATATGTCCATCTAGTCCTTTAGCACCATCACTGGTATGTATGTAGGAGTTAGTTACGAGGTTACACATCACTGAAATCGTGTTTACTTTGAAAATGTCAGCTACATGATCAGACACCTCTTTAAGTGATGGTAGAAGCTTATTTTCAAAACCCAATATCTTTGCGGGAGAATCTGTAGGAGCGAAGTTGACTTTTTTGGTGCTTTTTATATGGCTTTTTAAGGTAGTATTGCCTCCAAACAATTCAATAGCATCATCAGTATCTCGCAATTTCTCGCGAAGATAATGATTAATATCATCGATTTCATAGGATCCTTCCGGAAGAACAACGACTGGTGGTGTAGAACCTTCAAAATAGAATTTGTTGTTAGTTTCATCGATATTCGGAATACTGTTATATGCTTCAAAATTTAACAAAGCAATTTGATATTCATCATCATCGCTTAAAAAAATTGGTGGACTTATTATCATTTGCAGCTCCGACTTTGTATTAGTCAAGGTAAATGTGTAAGACATGTTTTCGGTTTGACGTTCTGTCTACTACAACGAAGTTAGTTTGATGGTTTGTTTTTAAGAAAAGGTTTGCGTAGTCTCATTAAGGAATTGGACAACTAAATGGCCGCAGTTAAAATCTGAGGGGTTCTGAACACGATTGTAGTTATAAGTGATAGCACAAGGTCCGGAAGATTGTAAATATTGAACCAATTCTTTAGGTGGACGGAGATCTCCAAAACTGTCAAAGTACATAGCTTTGTCATTTCGTTTTACATACGCTGTCCAATGTGTACCAGTTCCTGTGTCTAAATCTAAATTAACAATTCCACTTTCACGCCTTTTAACTTTTCTGGGTAATTCGTTACGCATAAAGATTCCCCGAAAATGTGGAATTTGTAAATAGTTAACGTAATTGACTAAATCCAAATCTGTCAAAGGACGGTTAGGTAACTTTACGAAAAATTTTACGTTTTTTTTTTTTGTTGATAAGGTCTAAGGTATAAACCGAAACCTTTACGGAAAGGTTGTACTGAAATATTTTTTCCAAGAGCAATAGCTTCCATTGAAGCGTTATGACGTTTATCTTCTTCTAGCTGTTGTTGTGCTGTTTTCGCATCACGTACAGCTTTAGCTATCCCAGCAGCACCGCCAGAGAGAGCTCCAAGCGCTGATAGTCCAGCGAAAATCGGAATTAACGGTAGAAAACCACCTGTCTTTGGAATAGGAATGATTCTGGGAGATTTAGATCGCTTTCCAAATTTACGAATTGTATTTAGTGCTATTTTAGCAGCATGTATCAGCTGGAGAGGTTTCGTTTTCTTAAGAGCAATTTTCGCAGATGTCACTAGCTTACGAAACGGTAGAGCTCCTCCTTTTCTTGTTCGCCTTCTCTTCTTTATTTTCCGCAACGGGATTGAACCACCAACTTTACGACGTCGCTTTTTGTGTCCCATTCCAAGTTTCTCTTTACCCTTCATAGCTGAAGCAATTGTGAGAGCTGCCAAGCGTTCACTAAAAGACACGTCCGGCGACTTTAGTGTTTGTAATGATTGTTGCGCCAAAACCTTATCAGCAATTCGACGATGGGAAATGTCTGGAAAAGTTTCGTAAGCAATATCGTGTAATTTACAAGATTCGTCAAGGGGATTTATACCAATATCACCTCGAGCTAATCGTTTGTTTAGTCGAGTCCCTGGGCCGCAAAAGTTATACCCTGGGAGGTGTAATTCAATAGGTAATTTATCTATAAAGCTATTCAGAAAACCTCGTGTCATGGGACATGTGTAGTGTTAGCTCTCTCACTATACTGAACGAACTGACTACATAAACACTGTTAACTCTAAATTTATATATCCGAGAACACATGCGCAAACCGTTTAATCATCAATAAACATGCGGATAGTACAACATCCATCTGTTCGACCCATAACCAATCGTGACTTCGATATTGCCAGGAAAATAAATCGACAGGGTCCATTACTACCATTCACAATAAGAGCCATTATCGCCGGACCTTCAAATTGTGGAAAAGCAAATGTGATTATAGGACTTTTGGAGCAACCGAACGGTTTACGGTTCGCAAACGTATACGTTTATTCCAAATCATTGTATCAACCAAAATATAAGTATTTAGCTGAATTATTGAAACCAATTGCTGGAATTGGTTATTTTCCCTATAGAGACTCTGACGATGTAATTGCCCCATCACAGGCAAGACCTAATTCTGTATTCATCTTTGACGATGTTGCGAATGAAAATCAAAATTAGATAAGGGAATACTTTAGTATGGGAAGACACAACTCAATCGACACTTTTTACTTAAATCAAACATATGCACAGATTCCCAAACATTTAATTAGAGATAATGCAAATTTAATAATACTGTTTAAACAGGATGAATTAAATCTCAAACACGTCTTCGCAGACCATGTAACTACAGACATGACTTTTGACCAATTTAAAAATATTTGTGCAGAGTGTTGGAAAGAGAAGTTTGGATTTCTAGTGATAAACAAGGATTGTGGTATAAATGAGGGAAGATATCGCTTAGGATTCGATAAATATATATTAATGTAAGTGATTTAAAGTCAATCAGTTGTTAAAAGACAACCTTGACAAGAGCATGGATGTAAAAGCAAAGAAAGAACTAATCAAAGTTAGGAAAGCGGTAAAGAGGAAATTGCAAATGTTAAAGGAATCGACAGCAGGACAGAATCTCCTGTTGCAGCAAGCATATCAACCACTTACAAAATCGCTTCTTAACTTGAAATCAGAGCTGGATGAAGAGATCAAAAAAGAATTAAAGTCAGAAGTGAGTAATTGGTCGAAAGGTGACGTTCCAGCTTCGTCAACACAATAAAAATTAGAAAGCTTGACCCTTCGAATGCTCCAGGTACCTTACTACCAGGTGCTCCTTCATTCTTAAGGGAAGAAAGTGTTTATGAAAGAGACCCAACAACGGGTCATGAAAACACAGACCAGGATAATGATGACTTTGAACAATTGAAGAAAGCGTACATAGACTATATTAATACCTCTCGATTTGCTGAATATTTGGAAGAATTCGATCCTCTACCTCGAGACTATATAGAAGGAATTATTAAAGACTATGATGGTGACACATTTAACGCTGACGTTCTGAATCCTCGTCTTGATAAAGTTCGATACGAATGGAACACAAATAAATTTTTTATTGGTGATTCTGAACTGGATTTTGACGGACCAAACGTTGTAATCGATGGAAAATTTAAATACATAGGTACTGTGGGATTATACGAGCTACTCTTCAAATTACGTTCTGAATATCGGACATCGATTAAAGAAAGGAAAGACTACGCCGATATATTAAAACGTACGGGAGCAGTTTACAAGTTAAGACAGCAAACATCGAAACTTTCTAAAGGTGGAGGATTGTCGTTGTTGACATACAACGAAAAACCGATCGAATACAAATATTTTGATGACGTTAATGAGTTGTGTGATCGTTTAAGGTTATTGGTTGCTTCTCAACAAGCAGGCAACACAAATCATGAAAACGAAATTCTATCAATTTTAGAAGAGTTGCGTGAGTGCAATATAATCGTATAAACAAATTATTAAGCTTATTAGTTAGACAATGACGGTTGATAAGTTCGGACGTCCGTTAGAAAAAAAAAACGATTGTTTTCGCAAGCATTCAGCAATGTTCATGATTTCAATCATAACCGCTTAAAGAGAATCGGTGATCCTCAGCAGGAGCATGATGCTGTGAATGTGCGATTTTTGGAGAAGAAGGTGCAACGTCTGTTATCGCAAGATGATGTAACCGATATTAGACAAGCATTCGATAAAGTGTTGTATTTCGTTGATGTGGCTAATAAGCGTATTACACATTTGAACGAGCCTACCGCTGGGTTTCATGCAGCTACTAAAATGTATGTAGATGAGAAAGATCGGTTAACAAAAGAGCATATCAGAATCGAGTGTGAAAAGGTAAAGGATCGTGCTGTCAGTGAAGGTGTCAGAAGGATGAAGGATTTACGAGAAGAATTGAAAACAGCTGTCTCCAAAAGTGATGAAATGATGATGAAAACTTTTAGTGATAATATAGAGTTAGCGATTAAAAATTTGGAAAGAGAACTTGAAAAATATAATACTGACAGTGATAAAGAAATAACAAACAAGGTGAACGATATAATAGAAAAGAATGCTGTCGGAATCATGGACGTCTTTTCAACAAAAGTAAAACTAGAGCGTAAAGATGTAGAAGCGTTTGTTAGGAAAGGGGATGAAGAAGTATCGAAGAAATTGAAGACGGAAATTGTGCAAGATATGAAAAATGATATAGACACGAGTTTTGAATTAATTAAAATCACGATTCAGGATGAGTGTAAAAAAGTTAAGGAATTTTCAGAGAAAGAAATTCAACGAACCAATAAAAAGAAGGATGATCTGAAAAACGAATTAGTGGTAATGGTGGAATCACTAAAAAAGGAAGCAAAGGAGCTGAAAGTAAGGCTAGATACTCTGCAACAACAAAGAGGAACAGGTAGTGCAAAATCGAGCAGTTCTAAACCAACAAGAACAGCTCCGTCCATGTAGTTCTTCATTATAAGGAAAATGTTAAATGTGAAAGAAGAACTAGTGAAAGAACTGCATAAACCTGCGAGAATTAATTTTACACGTCGTAAAGTGATAGTGAAAGGATTGGATGATCTTCATCAAGCCGATTTAGTGGAAATGATTCCGTATGCGAGAGAAAATAAAGGTGTTACATTTTGGTTGTAATAGACGTTTTTTCAAAATTTGTGTGGGCTCAAGCAGTAAAACGCAAAACAGGTGAATATGTTGGAAGAGCTTTACAGTTAATTTTCAAAAGAAGTAAACGTATTCCTAAGAATATGCAAACTGACTTGGGAAAAGAATTTTACAACGAACAAGTGAAACGAGTTATGCGAAAATATAAAATTAACCATTACTCAACGTACAGCACCAAGAAAGCGTCAGTTGTGGAGCGGGTAAATCGAACACTTAAATCAAAAATGTGGCAACGCTTTAGTTTGCAAGGATCCTACAAATGGTTGAAGTTATTACCAGATATAGTACAGGAATATAACAATTCGGTTCACAGAACTATCGGAATGAGACCAAGCAAACGAAACGAAGAAACACTTTTGGAAAGTATTTACAACAATCCAAAGAAGGTGGATTTACGAGAAATTAAGTTTAAAGTTGGAGACCGGGTACGAATAGGCAAACATCGTGAATTGTTTAGCAAAGGTTATACCCCGAATTGGTCTAACGAATTATTTACGATTAGCTACATAAAATTTTCACATCCAATTATGTATTACTTAAAGGATGATAAAGGGGAAGACATAAAAGGAGGATTTTATGGTATGGAACTACAGAAAGCGAAATATCCAGATGTTTATTTGGTGGAACGTGTGCTAAGACGAAAAGGTGACATGGTTTACGTCAAATGGTTGGGGCTTAACCAATCTCATAACAGCTGGATTCATAAAACGAACGTTTTGTAATGTATCCCCAGTTTTTTTTTTTTTCTGATAATAAAGTCTGCAATGTTAATAATGTTTTTCTTTACCCCTTCCCAAAGTATGATTATAAATAAGATAAAACGTGACGAGTTTAATCAGTTGTAATCGTTAGCTGCTGCATTGAACGTTTAAGACGTAGTAATGGTTGAAAGTTACGTAATTGAAGTTAAATTTTACAAAGAGGGTTTATTATCTTTGAAAAGATATTTGGTAGCGTCAGAGTTGGATAGCGTGACAGAAGAATTCGAATTAAAAGGTGAATACGATAAAATCGTAATAGGAGGCTACTTAGTGGTCGATGAGAGCGATCCTGACGATTTTGAAGTATAATTTTTATAAAAATGGATTCATTATCGTACGAGTTGTATCAAGCAGAAAAGCAAGTCCTCATTCTCAACCTTCGAAGAGCAATACTATCAAACGATTTAGATAGAGTTAAAGTTGTGTTGTCGAAGTTGGGAGTTGCAGTACCAAAGGAAGCATTCAAATGGTTAACTGTAACACAAGAGACATCGTTCGATATTTTATACTTCATATTCGAAAGAAAGCAAAGGTGTGACGAATTGGTGGATGAATTTCTAAAAGGTTGCTGTGAAACAGTGGAAATAACGGTTGATGATGTCGAAATGATTTTAAATAAAACAAAGTATAATTTCATGCGACACGACGTATATTTTTTAAATGAAATGTTAACAAACGGATCAGTTCTAATGCGGGATAAGAAGTTCTCCGTAATGAATGTCAAGAAAAAGTATGTTACATTGTTAAAGTGTGTGGATGACTTAATACTGGATGTATGATACTACGCACAACCGAAAAATTTGGAAAAGTGTATTAAACTGATCAATTTGTTTCGGCTTCCGTATACATTAAGTCCAAACATCAATGGTCGTCATCAAACAGTGCTGCAATGGATAGAAGAAAATATTTTAAGAGAAGGAACGGAGAAAGCTGCAGGCTGGCAGAGCGGTCCTGACTCAGGCAAATGGCCATCAAGTAATATCGAAGATTATAAGAAAATTTATTCATTGTTAATGTTATTGAAACAATAAATTGTAATAGTAGAAATGGTACACATGTTATTTGTGAAGTTGAGGAATATATTTCGTAGAATAAAAATAGTAAACAAACAAGTTGTGTAGTAACGTTTTATTATTATTATTTATACAATACAACCAATATTAAGGATAAAATATTTACATTGAGTGACATTTCAGCGTAAGCTATACTTAAACAGAACTCTAAGTAGGTATTACAGTAGGTGTTCATAAATATTATCAATGGCTTTCTGTGTAAGTGATGAAGCTTCGAAAAGTCTTTTAATAAAGTATTCTCCAACCATTAAGTCGTCGGTATACGGTTGATGAAAATTTTGTATAAACCGATCAACGGCACCGTCGAACTTTGAAAGGGAACTGTTTGAGTTTTTTATATTGTAATGTCCCCAAGGAAGAGTATTCGTTGTTTTCGGAATTAAGAAACGTTTATCATCTTTGGGAGAGAGGGCTACTTTCGTTTTCATATGGGTAAACATAGTATGCAGATCGGAAACAAAAACATTCATACATTTAAGAATGGTGGCGTCATCTCTAATGACGCGTAGGTAATCATCGATTTGAAGATGTAATTTAATGACATTTTTCTTGACACCTTTTGCTTTTTTAACAATTTGATCAAGGGCTTCAACGCAGTAAGCTTTTGCTCCGGTTCCATAGAATGCTTTAATGGGATTATTAGGGAATTCGTCTTTAAATTTGCCAATAACAGAAGAGGTAATAGGGATATTGAAACTATTATCATGAGGATAATTGGAAGTGTCGAAGTGATGAATATTTTCAATCATATCTCTGTAGAAATTTTCGGTGAAAACTTTAAGAATGAAGGAATCAGTATCCATATACATCAAAGAAATATTTTCTTGATATTTTTGCTTAAGAAAGCCGTAGTAGAAGTCATACATAACAACTTTTGATAAATCCAAAATAGTGAAACCTACATAGAGCGGTTTATCGTAAACAATGTGTAATTTATTCATCTGAATAGCTACGAAATGGGGGGTGAAAATTTTTGAATTTCTGAAATTGGGTTTAGCTATTAAACTTTCAGCACCAAGGTACCGTCCAACGTTTTGCCAATGAGTAACTAACTTGACATCAACTCGTTTATCAACGTTCTCCATCGTTTTTCCGAAAGTACTGTTGTTCATCAATTTAAAGAATGATTTCCCAAACTTATTATTACACATATTGCGTTTTCTAGTATTCAAATCTATAAAAGGTTTCAACCATTGTGACTGTTCAAACTGAACAGCTCTATGCACTTTAAGTAATTTTAATCCGCTCTGGAGAGCTTGTTTAAGCGTTAGGTAATGAACAATATACTTTGTCTTAGTCATAAGGTTCGGAATCAATTTTTTGACTCTACCATTAGCATTACCAGAAGAAATAATATTTTCAACTAAAAAGGGAAGATCAGCATGTAAATCGTGTAGGTTTTGGGGATATTGAACGTCAACTTCAAGTACATAACCGTATTCAGAAGAAGCATGTAAATCGAGAACATTTAATTCATCAATTTCATCATCGGCGAGCCAACGAAAATGGGATATGGGAAGGTATTGACTCATGCTGTGTCCATACAAATTGGTAGCATCCAAATACATAATGTAGGAAGTAGGAGCAGATGCGTCATAATCAGGAAGGTGTGGGTTATTGGCGAAATACATTCTTTGAACACACTGACTTATTCCTCCGCGTACCCCTTTTTGGAAAAACTTTAACATATCGATGTCAGTTAGAAGTTCTAAATTAACGCGAGTGAATTTTAACATGCTATCCCACGCTAGCCCGGGAGCGGTGTAATACTGAGCGGGGTCCAAGGCGTAAGTGGAAATACATATTTCACGAAAATTCTCGAATACGTCAGCTAACAGTAGGACATCGGTTTTCAAGTAGAGGTCAGAATATTCTCCGAGAGTGGAGCAGTTAAAGGTTTTCCAAACGGTGGCAGCTCTTTCATAATCTTCATCAGAAATGGGTAGAGATGTTAATTTATCGAAAAAATCGTCTTTGAGAGGGAACGTTGATTGGTCAAGTTTAGTAATATCATCGACGTAGGAGTAAGGGAAAATCCCTTTCCGTCGCACAAGTTGAAATTGTGTAGGATCAGAAAAATACTTCTTCACTTGGAAGCATTGAGAAGGATCGAGTTCTTCAGACAGTTTATCGAGGGAGGAAGCCATAAAACGAAAGGAATCGAGAAATCGAATTTTAACAAATACGTTTTGAGTAGAGTTATCTGAAACACCGGGAACAGTATCAACTCGCAATAATTTGGTAAAGGAAACGTATTTTTCTTTATTTTGAGCAATTACGCTAAATTTAACATCGTTGACAGCCATTTCTTTTAAAAATAAATGACAATCGTAACCGGAGAGGTTGTGGAAGAATACAGGCACAAAGTTGGGTAGTTTGTAGTTTAAGTTACATCTGGAATGAGCAGCCCCTAATCGAACTTTACCAGTCAAATGACAATGATCGCGAACCTTTACATCATCGATTAGGAAGGGCTCTTCGCAAATATTACAGGACGTCGTTTCAGAGAAAAGTCGCATTTCTTCATCAGTCAAGGGTATCATGGGAACGGGGGTCTTTAAAAATCGGTGATAAATATCAGAAACGTCTTGATCAAGAGTTTTAACAAATTGATTAGCACAATCAGGTCCTCTATAAGTTCTGAATATTGAAAGGGAATCGTCAAAAGAGCACTTAATCAAGTAAGCAAACGAGTGCGGTTGATGTTCGTGGGTAGGTGTGGTGGAGGTCTTGTTAGGATCGGAAAAGCATGTAGGAATGGGTCGCAATATGGTTTCGAAGTCTGCATAAACAACAAAAGGTACTTTGATACATTTGTGGTAGTTTTGAAATTTTAAAACGTTATTAGGGATGAGCCTACCCATCTTATCCAATTTGAGATCAGCAGTTGGCAGCGTCGTGTAAACGTGGTTGCAATCGTTCCGCTGATGACGGTGCAGGTGAGCCACAGAGCTGAAGTATTGCAAGCAGCCGTCACATAGGAATTTGCGATGTTCTGTTTTGGAGAGTTGTTGAGAGAGCAAACGGGACATATCCTTAATCCAACAGTAATGATTATTTCCTCGATCATCGTGTAGCAAGAGTAAATTGATGTGCAGCCTTCGTTTGACGGACAAGTAGTAGAGGGGACCAACAACTTCCCAGATCCATTTTCCATCCTTCAAAACGTATTCAGTCCCGTAAACATTCACAGAGCAATGGTTCTTCGTTTCAAACTTGGGAATGTCGTTTAATTTAATAGGAAAATCGATACCGTCATAGTCCATCGTGCGGGAGTAATGCGGATGGGAAGTCGTTCTGTGCGGGTTGGCTTGGGCGGGATACAAAGCTGAGGTTATTGCCCATGCAAAGCAGGCTTGGTCATCGTTTCGTACGTTCACAACAGCTCTCTTAAGTACAATTTGTTTAGGTAGAGGAATGTTAGATGAAGCTCTAAGAGGATTGTACTTGTTGCAATTGAGTTCTAGGAAAAGGACTCTTTCCAAAGCCCATCCTGTAAGAATGAAATAATAGTAAACACAAGTGAAATATATATAAAGAGAGAATGATAAATTACCTGACTCTCGTTCTTGAAACTCAGAAGCTTTACCCTCAAGAACGTCGAAGAAGCTTTGGAGAAAATTGGAAAGATCCGTCGACTGAGTGACAACTTTGTTATTGGTGTTGAAGGATTTCACGTCAACCAATTGTTTAGCATCATGCACATACCGTCCGAAAAGTTCAAGATTTAGTTTAAGCGTGTCATGCAGTTGTATCTGATTACGAATAACACGCAAGCATTTGTCGAAAACTTCGGCGAAAAAGTCGGTATACGACAGGAAGAACTTGGTGGATGAAATACGAAAGGACACAATTCTGTTAGCGAACGCGGACGAAAGGAAAGTAATTCCTTCCTCAAGCGGAGAGCAGCAAGTTTGTTTATGCTTGAGGCTGCGAAGGTGACCGCTGTAGGAATGTTGTGAAACGTAAATGTTACAAGTATCACACCAGCGGTCAGAAGAACCAGCAGGCGTAGCAATTTTAAGTTTTTTCTTCGGCAGAGGCGACGTACGTTGGAGCTGTGCTCGTTTCCGACAAGAAGTTAATCGATGTCTTTTTAAATTATCAGATCGCGTAAAGGAAGCATCACAGTCCGGACAAGGGATCATAGCGGCTAGCGGTAAGAGGTATATCTCGACAACGACTGAGGAATACTGAACGCGAGGGACAATAAATAGCTATAGGAAAAGGGGAGGGATGTGTAAGGTAGAGAGAGCATAAGGAGAGGGGCTAAAAGAATATATACTGAAACTGTAGTGGGTACGGTGTGGTAAGATGAGTGCTGAACAAAAGGGTAACGGTGGTGATTTAGCTGCTGAGCTAAATATGAACGAAAGCGAGCTGGCTGATATATTGGAAAACTTCTTTCCAAACGATTCCTTCACATCATCCGCTAAAGGTGAGGGGTGTGTTGGAGGTGCTACCACGGTAACGATGGTAGAGCCTGTGGCTAGCACCTCTACGATGGCGGTGGCGGGAACGAAGTCGATATCGATGAAGCCGAAGAAGCGATCGTACACACGAAGGTTGTCGGCTGCTCCATTCGATTATTCCAAGATAGTCGACCAAGTAGGAGAAGCCATAAATAGTGCTAAGGAGGAAAAGCGGCGACGAGAAGTGGTACTGCATGAAAGAGAGACAAAGGCTGCTTCATTGACTGAGTACATGAAGCGGAAAGAGAAGGAGCTCGAGGAGTTGAACAGATCGGTAGTTGAAACGAGAAAGGAGGTAATAGAAATCGAAAATAAGCTAGCTAACCTTAAGTCTGCTTTACTGAGTAAATTTAATGATTAAAATTGAATGATGTTTTAAATTATATTGTATTATATTAAATAAACTTCTATTATATTGTATCATTTTATATTTTGTAGTTAAAGAAATAAAAGAGAATATAAATTATAAATATATAGACATTTTATTTATTTTGATACAATACAGCTACAGTAATAAAAAAACAATACAGCTATAGTATTAAAAAAACAAATTCACTGAAATGTTTTAATGTAAACGGTTGGCCCGTGGTCCTCGGCAAACACGACGAGTGTCCCCTGGAAGGAGCTCCACGAGAGCTGGATCTCCAGGTGCTGACACAACTCTCCGAAGGGCCTACCGTCAGTAATCTTCCAAATTGTGAAGTTGCCTGTAGTTGGGCCAGTGAAGTTCATGTTCTCCTACCTTACATTCATCTCTGTTGGCACGGAGCCATGGAATATTGCCGTATATTCGACCATTTTTATTTATTTACTTATTGCTGTATTACCTTAAGACAGTGTTAGCGATCTGTGCTGAACGTTGTGAAAACTTCAGTATTTATCCAATTTAGAGGAGGAGGGATATGAGTGGGGTAAAGTTAAGATCAATAGAAGTGTTTGTGCGAAGAAGGACTGATACATGGCTCATGTAACGTGTAAACCATTGCTTATTCAGCAAATACAAATAGGTCACATGTGTAGTAATGTCATGAATCGACGGAACATGAACTTCACTGGCACCACTACAGGCAACTTCACAATTTGGAAGATTACTGACGGTAGGCCCTTCGGAGAGTTGTGTCAGCACCTGGAGATCCAGCTCTCGTGGAGCTCCTTCCAGGGGACACTCGTCGTGTTTGCCGAGGACCACGGGCCAACCGTTTACATTAAACCATTTCAGTGAATTTGTTTTTTTAATACTATAGCTGTAGTGTTTTTTTTTACTGTAGCTGTATTGTATCAAAATAAATAAAATCTTTATATTTATAATTTATATTCTCTTTTATTTCTTTAATTACAAAATATAGCAAAAAATAAATAAATTATGTTAAAAAAAAACAGCTTCTGAGGATAAACTAGAAAAGGTCCTAAAATAATTTGGACCAAAAAAAAAAGCAAAAAAAATTTTTTCAGCTTTTATTTCTTTAATTACAAAATATAGCAAAAAAAATAAATAAATTATGTTTAAAAAAACAGCTTCTGAGGATAAACTAGAAAAGGTCGTAAAATAATTTGGGTCAAAAAAAGTTAAGATCAGTACAAGTGTTTGTGCGAAGAAGGAAAAACTAGAAAGAGAAGTTGTTTGAGCTATAAATGATAATGTAAGTTAGAGTGAGGTGTGGATACTTTCTGATTAACACCTGTATACCAGCAGCACATACATAAAAGTTCTGATACATGGCTCATGTAGGGTGTGAACCATTGCTTATTCAGCAAATAGAAATAGGTTATATGTTTAGTAATGTCATGAACCCACGGATAGATATGGTGTTTGGTATCATCTCACACATACATAAAAGTTCTGATACATGGCTCATCGAGCGTGTGAACCATTGCTTATTCAGCAAATAGAAATATGCAAGAAGTGTGGAGGGAAGGAAGTAAGCGGAGCGTCGTCTCATTCTTCTCTCGACTCTCGTACTGCGAAGACGTTTGAATCAATATTTAAAAATTAATAACAAATTAAAAATGGAAAATGAAAATAAACAACAACGAAAACCTGCCGTACCGAAAGGTCGGTACGGAAAATCAAGAACAAGTGGTGTAAGTATTAATTAATATTGTTGAAGTAATTGTGTAATTGTTAATTAATAATTTTGTTTTACAGTGCGAGTTTGTGGTCGCCGTCACTACGATGGCTGCGATAGCTGCGGTGTCGGCGCCACCAACATGTTCTGCTGCTGCTGGTGGAAAGAAGAGGAGTTTGGGGATGACGCAAAGGATGCGTCCTTCGACGACGTCATCCACCAGCGCAACCACTACGCCATCGACCAGGAGGAGGAACACGGTACCGACGCCATTGTCCACGTCCACGGCGGCGGCAACGACGTGTACCTGGACAACGGCGACGACGATGACAAGTGCTGCTTCGGTGTCAAGTGACTGCGGTTCTCCACTTCCAACGCTCACGCCGATTCCATCGCCTGTTTCTCCACTTCCAGAAACCCCAACAACGCCTTCTCAGACGACTCTATCGCAAAACATAGATAGTCTGAAAAGCGCCTTTGGGATAATTCCGAAAGTGTTGGAAAAGATGGCGTATTTGACGTCCGCTTGGGAAGGAAGGCGCGCTGCGCAGCAGAAGGTGCGCGCTGACATTTCCCAACTCGACAAGGCTATCTTGCAACAGGACGACGACGTCGCTATGTGGAAAGCTGAGATCGCTAAGCGGAAAGCTGAGATCGCTCAGCTTGAAGCAAAAGTGGCGAAGTCTGCCTGTAACAAGGAAGCCTTGTTAAAGAAACGGGTCGAACTGGTTGAGGAGGACCACCAGATCGATCAGGAAGTGGACGTCTTAGAGCGCGCGAAGGAAGCAAAGACATATATGTGAAATTTGGTGAATTTATGTCTCCTAGGAGAAGTTGTGTATAGGTATGCAAGGGATGAAAAATGGGGTGGAAAAGGGGTTGAGAAGAAAATCCGCTGAAAAACATCATAGGGAAATGGGTACAGGGGGGGGGCAGGGCGCCGAGGTGGGCTGGTGGGGGGAGGTCGGGAGGCATTAAGTCCGAGAGGGGTAGTTGTCTGAATTTGATACTTATGACATTGCCAAGTGGTACCTTCAGTCTTCGACATCAATAGTGAGAGAGGTACCTTTTTTTTAGCACCGCTCCTTATACCTTTAATTAATTCTTGAAATTTAGGGTTGAAATAACTTCTCCCATTACAGACGTTCTCCAAGTTTCGTTGGAAGCAAATTGTTCTTCATGGAACACTAAACATTTTTTACTCAGACATTTTCTCCCTATCATCTACCCTTCATACACTTTTCGGGGGTCAAAGTATGAGGGTGAAACACGTTAAAAAAATATTTCTGGACTTTCCAGGGTGGGATCATTTAGCCCACTGTTCAACATTTTCCAAAAGGAACACTTTTTTTTTAACTGCTTCTATTTTTTTTTTAAGCTTAAAGGTGTCAACTTTTTGTCAACTTTATTTTTTTTTCAAAAATTTTTTCAGATTCGGGTACTTCCACTTAGGGACCTTCTTCCCACACCATAAGTTATTACCCGATTTCAACTCCTTCTGCTTCAAAAAAATTTCTAAAGCTTCATTTTTACACTTTTACCCCCATCATTTTTTACGCTGAAGTATTTCATTAAATACTTCATTGTCTCCTTATACTACACCTCATTATCCATATTTTCATGTACTAATTTTTCATACTACTCTTTTCCTGCCCTCAAAATATATATTTTTTTAATTTCTGGACTTAGAAAATTTTTACCATTATCTGGACTTAGAAAATTTTTACCATTATTCTCACCAAAAAATTTTTCCTCCGACAACTGTCTATTAAAATTCATAAACGAATACAACAGGTTCAATAACACATATTACGCCTTATGTACTCTTTTAATTACCCCACTCCTTCATCAATTAAAAAATTACTACTACCTTGCGATGCCACCTCATTATAAAAAATATTGCTACACCATCACCTTCGCTACCACACTACTCTATACCACTTTCCTTACATCCCCACTATTCCCCACTACTCTCCCCACTCTTTCCCCACCACATACCTTCCTATTTAAACCCTTGTCAACCTGAGAGAGCATCACTTCACCAGAAGGGTCTTATGAATTAACATGGACCTTTCTCGTGTATCTATTGTCCTTTCACCATTCAGGCAAACTGTTAATGAAACCACCTTCCTCCAATGCAGATATTGTTGGCGTCTGCGTGAAAGCTGTTCGGCTGAAACAGGATTCTGCTGTCAAGAATGTTTTGACAACAGACCTCTGCTTTTCTGCCACAGCTGCACATTTTATCATTGCGATGTCGTAAACATGTGCTGCCGACCTTGTCGTCAGGGGACTCAATCGTACCTCTGCGAAAAGTCGGGCTTTGTTTACGAGATCGATGATACGCACACGCTGTACTGTATTCTTTGCAATACTTATGAGCAAAGGTGTCAACTCTTCCAATCCATTATGTTTTCATAAACCTACCTTTCAATAGCTCCCTCTCCTACACCTTCCTTTTCCTATTTAAAGACTTATGACCTTGACACACTTTCCACCCTCTCCTACACCTTACTTTTCCTTTTTAAAGACTTGTGACCTTGACACACTTTCCATATAACTTCTTATTATCCGATAACTATAACGGCTTCACTTTTATTTCATATGTCTATACCCTACACTTTTCTCCACTTCCTCTACATTATCATGTAAACGTATTTAAGATTCGTAAACTTCAGACGACTGCAGACGTATTTAATTTTACATTACCGATACATGTACATATCTTTCAATTCATTGTGAAGCATTAGACCACTACAAACACACAAGCTTAAAGCCAATGACCTTCCGTCAATTTGACCTTAAGTAACCTCTCCTCCTCTGAATTAAAACCGGTCATCTTACACTACTTTATCATAACCATTAACTTCACTTTTGAGAAAGGATGTAAAATTTCATTGGACTAGTCAACAATAAGAAGCATTCGAAACCCTCAAAAACATACTTTGTTCAGAACCAATATTACAATTTCCAGATTTTTCAAAAACTTTTATCTTAACAACCGATGCAAGTAATTTTGCCATTGGATCTGTTTTATCGCAGAGGGAATATCCAAATGATTTGCCAGTAGCATAGGTACGCTAGTCGAACCTTAAATCGCGCGGAATCAAATTATTCAGTTACAGAAAAAGAATTATCAGCAATCGTATGGAGTATCAAACATTTTCGACCTTACTTGTATGGACGTCATTTCAAAATTTTTACTGACCATCGACCATTAACGTGGCTTTTTAATATTAAAGATCCTGGATCGAGACTTGTAAGATGGCGGCTTTTGTTAGAAGAATGTGATTACGAAATTTGTTTTAAACCAGGAAAGGTTAATAGTAATGCAGATGCTCTCAGTCGTATTAAACTAGAAATGGAAAGTTGTTATAAATAATATTTCGCAAGATGGTTCCAACTCTTATTCTACTTTTCTACAAAAATTCCAGAAAACTTTAATAACGTATAATAATTTAGAAGAAAGTAGTGACAACATTCTAACACATAAAAATCATATGGCTATTCCAATCTCCAAAGATTTAGAAATAAACAATAAATTTCTTAACGATATTTTTTCCCTCTTTATCCAAAACTTTTAAAAGCAAAATTAACCAACAATGAATTAAATAACATTATCGTAATAAAAGAAAAGAACTTTAATTTCTACTATTTGTTCATAAAAGAAAACTGTTGGAATAGATGTGAATATGAAGATATTTTTCATATTTTGGTAAAATTAAGAGAACTTTTAGAAATCGATAAAGTAAGCTCAATAGCTTTGCCTAGAATTGGTGACGGATTTGATAGATTAAATTGGACCAAATTACGTGCAATGATTAGATACATATTCAGATCGTCAGAAATAAATATAACTATATATCATAATACATTATTAAATCCTAATCGAGAACAAATTTCTAATATTCTTAAAGAAAATCATGCCGATCCAATTTCTGGACATTCTGGATTTCACAGAACATATAGCAGAATTAAGCAAAATCATAAATGGCATAATATGAAACGTGACATTCAAAATTTTATAAAACACTGTGAGTCATGTCAAAAGAATAAATTAGTTAGGAAAAAGACACTGAAACCTATGGAAATTACTACTACTTCTAATAAACCATTTGAAAAAATATCTCTAGACATTGTAGGACCTTTACCCTTAACAGAATATGGTAATTAATACATTTTAACTCTTCAGGATGATCTTTCAAAATTTTCACAAGCCTATGCTATTCCAAATCATGAGGCAACCACAATAGCAGATACTTTTGTAAGAAATTTCGTTTGTAAGTTTGGTATCCCTGCATCTATTTTAACCGATCAAGGATGAGATTTCACTTCGAAACTTTTACAAGAAGTGGCTAAATTATTCAAAATTAAACAAATAAATTGTACTGCTTACCACCCGCAAAGCAATGGAGCTTTAGAAAGAAGTCACGCGACATTAACTGATTATTTAAAACATTATATAAAACAAGATCAAACAGACTGGGATAGATGAATTGACTTTGCTATGTTCTCATATAACACTACAGTACATTCCACCACAAAATTCACTCCCCATGAATTAGTATTTGGTGAAAAAGCAACCATTCCTTCATCGTTAACAAAAATACCCGAGTTCAAGTATACTTACGATAATTATTTAGATGAATTAAAATTAAAATTACAAAAGAGTAATCAAATAGCTAGAGAACACTCATTACACTCAAAAGAAGTAAATAAAAGTTATTACGACAGAAGAGTTAATGATATCAATTTAAAACTAGTAGATTTCGTTTACTTAAAGAACGAACAAACAAATTTAAACAAATCAAAGAAACTTAGCCAAAATTATTCTGGACCCTATAAAATCATAGAAGTTAATTCACCTGTAAATTTTACAATATTAGTAAATAAAAAGAAAATGTTGGTTCATGCTAATAGACTGAAGCGAGCTTTTGTTTCAGACTGTTCGTAGGAACATCGTTAGGAAAACTGTATAACATTACTAAAATAACCAATTCTGCAGGAATTTACTATAAACATGAAGTAAAAGTAAAAGTATTCTTCGACATTGTTGTGATTGCCCAAATGGCAATAGAACTGTAGGCTGTTGTTCACATTTAGCCGCAGTCATTTATTATCTATCACATGCGAGATATCTTTCAAGAATATATCGACCAGCAAAAATACTCTCAAAAGTATTTGATAAAAATAATATTCACGTTGTTATAGATGATGATAGTGAAGAAGACTGAGAACATTAAAAAAATTTAATTTTTGTGATATTTATATTTAATAATAACTATGTGATTTTGGAGTAATTTCATTTTTTTTTTTTACATATGATGTACTAATTAAATTTCAATAAAAATTTATATGCTAATAAAGGACCTTAGAACACATCCAAGGTATTTTTTTGAAAGTGGTCGATCAATTACAAACCCATGAAAATAGTTTCTTACGATAATTGTTATAAAAAAAATATGAGTAATATTCTCCAGAATTCTCCAGAAAGTCCCCTTTCACGTGCTTTTGGAATTATTCTTCTATGTAAAATAGTTTTCGTGAAAAAAATTTTTAAAAAAAGTCATAATTTTCGATTGTTTTTTTTATCTCTGTAAATACCTTACTTTGATTTAAAAAAAATATACGTACGAACTCTTTACAGGTTCCTCTAAATGATGATATAGTTATTGATATGATTTTCTATTGGGGGCAGATCACCCATACTTCTACGGTTAGACCCTTTGTTGAAAATTATTGGAACTTGGTAACTTATCTCAACCTAGATGTACTTATTAAGCTCATATTATTGTATCTCTTTAGTTTTAAGATTTTGGAATAAATGCTACAACTCGGAAAATCGTAGAGACATCTACGAAGAATAATATGTATGCACAAATCTTACAAATTGTTTAACTTTAAACCTGTATCGGAGAAGAAATGAAAGGCATGAAGACATCGAGATTGAAATGAATTCAGTAGAACCAACTGATAACGAGGAATCTACTTCTCGAGTACCTTTAAGAAGAAGTACCAGAATCGCAAAATTAAAAGATTTTTCTTAACAAAAAAACCTTTCAATTTTTCTCCAAGGGGGGAGGTGTAATGTACCTCAATAAAATCTCTTTAATTCTCAATAAAATCTCTTAAATTTTATAAAATGTAACATATCTGATAAACATATCTGATAAAATATATTTTTATTGTAACAAAAAGAATGTAAACAAAATCATTATTTAAATGACTGAAATTGTTCAGTATTCACACACTGTTTTATTCTATAACTATTTTAACACTCTGTATATTGGTTGAATTTATCTTTTATAAAGTTGTTGTGTTCTCAATCTTCAACATTTGGAAATTAATTACTCAAAAGAATTTTGTTTCTATTGTCAATGTCACGTACAGAACTTCAGCAAATTGGCCTTCAGTAAACTTTATTAGTTCTCGTAAGGGCTGCAATAAAATTTATAATATATCTACCCGCTGTTTTGGGTCGCCCCATTAGGACGGTTGGGTTTTCTACTTTTCGAGTACCTGGAAATTGCAGATTTGAGGGCGTTTTTACTTTATATTGTAAGGGATGTCTTAACCCCCTTTTTAATCAATTTAACCAATTAAATTCAAACTACATTTTTCTGCACCGCCTACCAAGTGTTCACTTATTGTATTTAGAAAAGAAGGAGAAGTTGAACTTAAGATTAATTCTGGGACTTGAACAACAGTTGTTGTCAATTTTTGTAACAGTATCTTTTAAGACTTGAACCATTTCATACCTTTTTCATGTATTAGTTTTTCCTTTGAACCTTTAAGATTTTAGTACTTTAGAACTTAGTGTAATTGTTTTTAATTTGTGTAATTGTTCGAACTGGTTTTAATAAACCTAGCTCAAGTGTTGGCGAAATTTTGAGAACTCATTTCAATAACCAACATTAACAGAAGTATTCCAACGCTCGCGGTTACCTTTCACCCAAATGACTAGTACGTGATTTCTAGAAGGTATACAGTCATTTATCTAATGAACAAAAATGTATTTTTTATGAATTTACTCTGTATAAAAAAAAGAAATTTCGCGATCTAAAAAAACAGTTAGCAGTCAACAACTAACTCGACTCTAGAAGAATTCTATATCGCTCGTCTCTACCAAGTAAGTTCTATTTCTGTATCAATCTTAGTAGGTATATATAATAAAATTAAGAGATTTTTTGCCAAGCGTATTAGCTTTGACATTGAATATTTTCGAATTCGTTTTTTATGGTTTTTAAATTTCCAATAAGATCAAATATAGTTCAGATAAAATTTCGGCTGTAATTTTGTTTTCATCTTGAGACAATATGTTACTAAAATGGGTTTTGAATCGCGTAATTCGTACTTTGGTATGTAATAAGACGTTGTTTTAATTGTTTTAGCTCTTCGGACATTTTCACAAAACTAATAAATAAAATATAAATTTATCAATTTGTTACTGCTCCAACGGAACGAGAGACCCTCAGGAATGTAGGGAATAATAGAACACGTGCTCAGGTTCTACATTTTTTCCACGTTGAGATTTTTAAGGTTAGCTTGGTTGACGAAAAATACCATGGCACAACGAACACAAGTTGAAATGTTATTAAAAGGCACCTTTAATTTTAAATTAATATATATCTTTATTTCATTTTCACGTACACAACCGTTCGAGTGGAGTAGAGTGATTTTGCAATACAGAGTAGTATAGTCATACGACGACGAACATAACATATTTTAAAAATTAAGTGCAATTGCTCATAATAATTCCTTGAATAAATCTGTCGAATTAACGCCCTACGAACTTGTTTTTGGTCGAAAACAACCAAACCTAAAAACTCATATTGCATTGGAAGAATTTAGTTATGATGGTATCGATACCAATAAAACACAGGAACTTGCCGGAAAAACGAAGAAGAGCTTCCGATAATCAAAATGTCCTGAAGACTAAATCTAAAGACACTAACAATAAACAGATAAAATTAAGAACATATAATATTGGATGGAGTTGGCAGTTACTTTGTGATAGTTTATCATAATCGAACGAAAAAATAAATAAAACACTACTTTGTTTTTTCTATCACTTTATTTTTGCACAGCTTGCGACTATAGTTTCGGCAACACAGTTGCTATTGTCAAGCGATTCAAAGAATAAATTTGAATAGGGTGTAACTTATATTTATACAATATTACCTACTTCGGAAATACCTATCGTAAATCCCTAAACGTGCTGAACAATCTTGAATGGTACAAATCTAGCTGTTCGTTTAACAGATTATTTTTGGAAAAAATATTAGCTTTATAAACTTCTACGGCTTCTAAAATATTCAATTTAAAACCTTTGTTTTCAACATGTAGTATTTCTAGATTATCTATGGAGGGAAATTTATGATCTGACTGAAAAAAATGATTAGCGAAATTTGAATTGTTTTTCGGTAATTTATAGGACCGGAAATGCTCATCGTAACGGACTTTAAAAGATCTTCCTGTTTGGCCAATATAAAATGCATCACATTCTGAACATTTTAACTTATATACTCCAGTTTTTTCATATTTATTAATGTTATCTTTAGAATTAAAAAATAAGTTTTTTATAGTTCTATTGGGTTTAAAACTAACTATAATATCATATTTGTGTAAAATGTTTGCTATTTTTATGGAGGTGTTGTTAACATATGTGAGAGACATATATTTCTTGTTCTTATCTTTTATGTATGGGTATATAGTACGACATACAAATTGAAATTGTTTTTTATTAACTAATTTTTGGATAATATTTTTACTGAAACCGTTGTTTTTTGCTATTTTTGTTATCGTGTTAATTTCATGTTTTAATTTTTCGGGGGAAAGTGGAATTGACAGAGCTCCATGGATCAAGGAGTTATACGCTGCAAGTTTGTGAGTTGTGTGGTGATTTGAATTGTTATGTATTGTGATATCCGTGAAAGTTGGTTTTCTATAAATGTCAAAGCTGATTTTATTATTTGTACGTTCCAATGTTAAGTCTAAAAAGTTAATTTTGCACAGAGTTTCTTTTTCGAGGGTAAATTTAATGTTTGGGTGGACTGAATTAATAAAATTAAGGAATGATTGCAACTGTCTATGTGTTCCCACAAAACAAGCTATAATGTCATCGACGTAACGATACCAGAACTTTATGTGTTTAGTTGTAATGTCTGACTCCATGATTTTATTTTCTATGTGTTCCATAAAAATGTTTGCTAATAGGGGGCTGATAGGGGATCCCATAGCTAATCCTGTTTTTTGTACAAAAAATTTATTATCATATTGGCAGTAGTTTTGACTGAGGACTAATTCAAATGCGTTGAAAAGTTCGGTTTTAAGGGTGTTATCGCAATTAGTATGTGTAAGAATGTTTTTAATTAACGGAAGGCATTCGTTAATAGGAATATTTGGGAACATGTTCGTAACGTCAAAAGAGACTAATAAGCTATTTTGAGGAATTATGTATTTATTTAATTTTTGTGTTAATTCAACGGAGTTTTTAATACTATATTTTATTTTTGTTTTTTTCATCCAAAATATAGTATTAAAAACTCCGTTGAATTAACACAAAAATTAAATAAATACATAATTCCTCAAAATAGCTTATTAGTCTCTTTTGACGTTACGAACATGTTCCCAAATATTCCTATTAACGAATGCCTTCCGTTAATTAAAAACATTCTTACACATACTAATTGCGATAACACCCTTAAAACCGAACTTTTCAACGCATTTGAATTAGTCCTCAGTCAAAACTACTGCCAATATGATAATAAATTTTTTGTACAAAAAACAGGATTAGCTATGGGATCCCCTATCAGCCCCCTATTAGCAAACATTTTTATGGAACACATAGAAAATAAAATCATGGAGTCAGACATTACAACTAAACACATAAAGTTCTGGTATCGTTACGTCGATGACATTATAGCTTGTTTTGTGGGAACACATAGACAGTTGCAATCATTCCTTAATTTTATTAATTCAGTCCACCCAAACATTAAATTTACCCTCGAAAAAGAAACTCTGTGCAAAATTAACTTTTTAGACTTAACATTGGAACGTACAAATAATAAAATCAGCTTTGACATTTATAGAAAACCAACTTTCACGGATATCACAATACATAACAATTCAAATCACCACACAACTCACAAACTTGCAGCGTATAACTCCTTGATCCATGGAGCTCTGTCAATTCCACTTTCCCCCGAAAAATTAAAACATGAAATTAACACGATAACAAAAATAGCAAAAAACAACGGTTTCAGTAAAAATATTATCCAAAAATTAGTTAATAAAAAACAATTTCAATTTGTATGTCGTACTATATACCCATACATAAAAGATAAGAACAAGAAATATATGTCTCTCACATATGTTAACAACACCTCCATAAAAATAGCAAACATTTTACACAAATATGATATTATAGTTAGTTTTAAACCCAATAGAACTATAAAAAACTTATTTTTTAATTCTAAAGATAACATTAATAAATATGAAAAAACTGGAGTATATAAGTTAAAATGTTCAGAATGTGATGCATTTTATATTGGCCAAACAGGAAGATCTTTTAAAGTCCGTTACGATGAGCATTTCCGGTCCTATAAATTACCGAAAAACAATTCAAATTTCGCTAATCATTTTTTTCAGTCAGATCATAAATTTCCCTCCATAGATAATCTAGAAATACTACATGTTGAAAACAAAGGTTTTAAATTGAATATTTTAGAAGCCGTAGAAGTTTATAAAGCTAATATTTTTTCCAAAAATAATCTGTTATAAACGAACAGCTAGATTTGTACCATTCAAGATTGTTCAGCACGTTTAGGGATTTACGATAGGTATTTCCGAAGTAGGTAATATTGTATAAATATAAGTTACACCCTATTCAAATTTATTCTTTGAATCGCTTGACAATGGTAACTGTGTTGCCGAAACTATAGTCGCAAGCTGTGCAAAAATAAAGTGATAGAAAAAACAAAGTAGTGTTTTATTTATTTTTTCGTTCGACATATAATATTGATGACCAGGTAATTCTTAAAAATATAACCAGTCCATTCAAATTAGGGGAATCAAGATATACCGGTCCGTATATGGTAAAAGACCTATTAAGTGATAAAAATATCGTTTTAGAACTGAAATGACAAAAATATTACAGTTAACATAGAAAGGCTTGAACCATATAGGTGCTTTATTACAGGGAGAGGGTGCTCCTATGGATACTCCAGGTAGTTCCAACGATAAAACTTACCCCGCTGAACCCTGGACAGGAATTTACCATCACCTAGTAGGTGATACTTATTTTGAGGCATCGGAATATGAAATACTTATAAACAGGAATCTTAAATTCTATAACAACAAATACGAACTATCTAAAGTAGGTAATACGATACAAATACGGGAAGCCAAACGGGGTTGGTTTGATTTCGGTGTTATGGATTCTAATGATGAAGAATATTACTCGAACATCATAGTTAGCCGAATTCAATTTACAAAATAAAGATATACTGAAGGTAATTGAAAAGAATGCCCGCATTTCTAAAAGGTATTACTATGTATTTGACAATTTGAACAAATCCATAAGTACCTTTCATAATTTCGAAACCTCAATCAACCTAAATTTATTTAAATTACAAAATTTTACAAATGGCCTGACAAACGCATTAAATCATTAAAATTCTTTCTGCGATTACTAATCGTTTCTCAACAAATTTTGCAATATGCCGTACTGCTCTATGAAGAACTCTAACAAATGTTAGAAACAATTTCCATTGCAGAAATTGAAGAAACCTTCACATAAAGGTGAAACAGTGACTATTAAGCGTGCATTCAAAGCAATATTGTTAACGCAAGCTTCAGAGGGAAAAACTCAACAGGAAGTGAGTTAAAGAATCTTATTGAAATAAAGGTACCTACATGTGGAATGCAGAAAACGTTATACTCGAGAAATCAGCGTTAAATGTACAGTTATGGAACTCGCATAGTATCAGCGCGTGGGCGCCACGCACTTCCTCGATCACATCCTTTTTGTATCATGCTTAGTCTTCCTGTTACCACGCATTTCTGTTATCACCTGCGGCTATAAAATTATCTGTAATAAGTAGTAAGCGACATTCTAGATGTAATTTTCAACCCGCTCGTTTACAAATAAAATAAGTTTTATTTTTGATTCTTTCTTGTTCGATTATTTAACTGGCGCTGCGAACAGGATACCTAAGTGGTCCTTTATACAGCATTGCTCGTGTTTGCCGTTTGTGACCGCGAAGAGTTTCAACTCTAAAAAGGTATCCGCACCTGTAAACAGCATCGACATCAGACTCAGCCACAAGGCTTGCTATTCGTAACAGCGAGGCAAGCGATTGTAAGAAGACATCATAAAGAAAAGCAATCTATTGGGCCAGTCACCACACCAGCCATCTGATTGCCTTCCCACCTGTTTTCATTGCCGGATAACGAGAATGGTTCTGCTGTAAGTACTTTTCTCCTTTTATCCATTTTCCTAGTTATTAAGCGTAAAACAAAGATCGAACAACTTTTGTGTCAAATTTGCTACCCGCTAGTACAAATTCTACACACGCTTCTTGCTAATGTCCGATTCTGAAAGCGAAGAAATCAATTTTGCACAAAAAAACAAGCTAACGATTACACCTTCTAAGCTTAAACTAGCATTAGAAAATATTTCTACTATTGCAAAAAACCCTGTAAATATTCCTATAATCTCTGAAAACACGATGAATACTCCACAGATATCTATGAGCGATTTACAAGCTCGTTTCAATTTCGCAAAATCATCCGTACCTGAATATTATGGTGGATCGAAAGAATTAGTTTATTTTTTAACCTCTGCAGAAAATTTCATTCAAAACTTTACTTTTACTGATGCCGTGTTAAACGATTATTTCTTTCGTCATATAATATCGCAACTTAAAGGGGAAGCTAGAGACTATGTTCTTTTACACAAGCCATCAAAATGGGACGAAGTAAAAACATTACTATTACAAAGGTATCGCGACACACGTTCAGAAGTTACTTTAAACAATCAATTATCCACCTGCTATCAAACACACACGCAAACATTCGAAGATTTTGCTGTAGAATTAAAAACACGCCTACAGACTTTAAAAGAATGCGTAGAATTAAACGAAACTAACGACGAAGTAAAACAGGCAAAATATACACTCTACGATGAACAAGCACGCTCAAAATTTATCTCCGGTTTAAAAGAACCATATCATTCATACCTGTTAGGGTTAAATCCATCCACGCTAGAGGAAGGTATTACTCTTTGTCGTACGTACGATAATTTACAACAACAATACAATTACACTAATTTCCTACGTAACAATTCACAGAAAAAACCACAATCACATCAACAAACTAAACACATAATTCAGAAACCATCTATTCCATTCATGCCTCCTAATTTTCCGACCGCATCTTATCAATCATCGGGACAAAGTACGTTCCCTAGGGGCCCAATACAAATGCCTCCGTCAAAATTTGTAAAACCGCATTTTCCAACAAATCAACAAGTATTTGGAAAACCGAAACCGCCTGTAAACGTTTTTAAACCACGCAATGCCCCACCCACTAACGCACCGACGCCTATGTCAGTATCTACTCGTAACACTTTTAGATCCCCGCAAAATCAAAATCAATCGCATTTTCGACAACCATTTAGAAACCATTTTCTAGCTACGGGTCCACGAAACTTCATATCTGAAGAAGTATTTAACGCAGAAACGAAAGACGTTGAGACAATAGACGACGAAGACATTTTCGAAGACGAAAACGGACAAAAATATCAGGTACAGTACGTACCCATACAATCCACAAATAATGAAGATGAAGATGATGAAAATTTTCCAATAATCGCCTCGAACAACGAAAACACCGAATAGACATTAATAATATGTTGAAACAACCTAAATTACCGTTTATACATAGCAATTTGTTAGAAATAAATATATTAATTGATACCGGCGCTTCTGCTAGCGTCATGAATCCAGAAATAGCATTTTCAAAATTTTCCGATTATATTTACGACTATAACTTCGAAGTAACCGCTTTAGGAAAGAAAATGAAGGGTACGCACGCTTTAAAAATTCCCATCTTTCACGAATTCGGCTCTGATATCGAGGTTGAATTTCTTGTTTTACCGTGGCACAGAAGGTACGACTGTTTAATTGGATTACACGATTTATCCAAATTAGGATGCAATATTAACCTCCAACAAAAACGCCTAGAAACAGAATACGCTATTATCTATTGGGAAGAAGACATTAACAATTTACAAATTAATTACGTCGGATCAGAATTAACAATACCTGTGACGGAAAAAGAGGGAGAAGTCTATGTACCTAGTTTCCAAATCAAAGACCAAATAATACCTGACAGCATTTGTTACGCGACTAATTACAAAATAACCATGCCTATTCATTGCCAGCAAGAAATTTTATTCCAAGAACCTATTAACGTCGAACCTTTATCTGAATATCTCGAAATTAATTCGTTGCAAGAATCAAACCGACCTCGTTTAGTTATTTCAGAAGTAATTCGAACCACGCATATGAATGAAGAAAAAAGGCGCGAAATAATTAGACTATGTCGACAACACTCCTCAGTTTTTTATAATCCTGAAGAACAATTGTCTACATGTAACATTACTACTCATTTTATTAGAACCAACAACGATACGCCTATATATCAAAAGAACTTTCGTTACCCCTATCACTTAAAAAAAGAAATCCAAGAACAAGTTCAAAAGTTAATCGATAACAGAATAATTAGACCATCTATCAGTCCATATTCTAGCCCTGTCTGGATTGTCCCCAAAAAACTGGACGCCTCTGGTAAAAAAAAATGGCGAATGGTTATCGATTTCAGAAAATTAAATGAGCATACGATCGAAGACAAATACCCGCTGCCGCGAACAGAGGAAATTTTGGAAAACTTAGGAAAATGTTCCTATTTTTCTACCCTCGACTTGGCGCAGGGTTTCCATCAGATACCCATGCATGAAAAATCTATCGAAAAAACCGCGTTCACGGTGGAAAACGGACATTGGGAGTATGTGCGAATGCCATTCGGCTTGAAAAACGCACCTGCGACTTTTCAACGAATGATGGATCAAGTTTTAGTTAAACACCTATATAAGTACTGTTTCGTCTACATGGACGACATTGTTGTCTTTTCGAAATCTTTGCAAGAGCACATAAACCATTTAAAACAAATTTTTATCGAATTAGAAAAATACAATTTAAAAGTCCAACTTGATAAGTCGGAATTTCTAAGAAAAGAGGTACCTTTCTTAGGCCACCTAATCACAACAGAAGGCATTAAACCGAATCCCGATAAGATAAAGGCCGTAAGAGAATTCCCGATACCAAAAACACCTAAACAAATAAAATCGTTCCTTGGTCTGGCCGGTTATTACCGTAAATTTATTAAAAACTTTGCGCAAATAACAAAACCATTCACTAATTGTCTTCGAAAAGGTGAGAAAATAAGCATAACGGACCCTAAGTATCTAGATGCATTTTCTAAAATAAAAGAGTTACTCTGTAACGCACCCATACTTTCCTATCCTGATTTTACAAAAACATTTCACCTTACGACTGACGCAAGCAACGTCGCCATCGGCGCTGTGCTTTCACAAAATAATAAGCCTATTTCTTTTTATTCACGCACCTTAAACTCGGCCGAAAAAAATTACGCGACGATTGAAAAGGAATTGCTCTCGATTGTTGAATCGTGCAAGCACTTCCGTCCTTACCTGTTTGGTCAAAAATTCCTTATCGAGACAGATCACAAACCCCTGGTCTGGCTATTTTCTTTGAAAGAGCCAAACCAACGCTTAATTCGCTGGAAAATCAAACTCGAAGAATATAATTTTGAAATCAAGCACAAGAGAGGTAGGGATAACTATGTAGCCGACGCACTTAGTCGCGTAGAAATCAACGCTGTTGAAGACAAAGAAAACGACGACTCATTATCAATACTTCCGCAGTTCGATGAATCAGAGTTATTAAGCTTGCGAATCACCGACGACTCACCTGAACTACCTAAGCAAAATAATGATGAACAAAATTCTAACGACACCGTTCACACCGCCATAGAAAATCCAGTTTGTTTACTAAAAATTAGTGATAAAAGTATCCAAAGTTTTACGCACGGAATAACCTGTAAGTATGGCGATATGTTTCAAATTAAAAAGAGTCGTAAACTCGAAAACCGAGGTAGATATGACGTTATCTTACGCAAAGGACAAGAATACGGACACATTCTAACTTTCATTAAAGACAACACCTGTCCAAGTAATCTATACGGAATCTACTTTTACGATAAAGAAATTGAACCAATTCTTATGCAGGTCCTACGCGATCACTTTAACGATTCACTCCGCTTTATTAAAACCACTCTAAACGTTCCCACCTTTAACACCTTACGCTTTAACGACTACCTAGCTATGTATCATGGGAATAATCACAACGGTATCAACGAGACATACGAACATTTCAAGAAGATTTGCTTTATTTCGAAAATGAAGGAACGAATAACAGAATACATTAACAAGTGCGACACCTGTCTCAAAGCCAAATACGAACGTAACCCGTACAAACCACCTTTAATTGGTCCTCTAGTAGCAAAACGACCTTTTGAACACATACTCCTTGATCTATTTACATTAGAAGGCGAAACATTCTTAACGATAGAAGATCTTTTTTCTAAGTATGGACAAGCCTATTATCTTGAAGATAAAAACTGTTACGATACTTAAAAAATTACGCCATTTCTTTTCTCACCACAACTACCCGGATAAAATCACTACCGACCCCGGTACCGAATTTGATAATCGCGTATTAAAAGAATTTTGCAATCTTTTCCATATTGAATTACATCTTGCTACAATTAGAAATCCAAATTCAATTGCACCTATTAATAAATTACATAGTACGTTAAAAGAAAAAATTAAAATCCTAAAAGGCAAAAACCCTAACGATTTAATAAAAAACTTAATGACTACTGCTATTCTCTTTTATAATCAATCTGTGCACTCTACAACTAAATTTACGCCCTTCTCATTATTATACGGTCCTTACAATAAATTAGACGCACACCTGATAGATCTAGATTTAACTATCTACGAGGAGTACAATGAAAAACGTAAATCTGAATTGCTCCCTTTTTATGAAGCACTCTATCACAAACAATTAGAAAAAGGAAAACGAATAATTGAAAAACGAAATGAACAGTTAACTGAACAACCTGAACTTGTTAACCAAACTGTCTACGTCGACGCACATGCAAAACAATGCAATAAAACTGGTCTTAATTACACGCCCTTTAAAGTATTAAAACAAGACAAGTCAAAATTAATAGGCGTAACACATGGTAAAAATGTAATAAAATCTTATAATTTGCGAAGCACTAAAAGACTAAGAAAGAAAATTAATTTGCAGGACTATGATAATGCTCCTGATGGTGACGGTCAACAGCCGGGCCCTTCAAATTCAACAAATTAACGAACACGCAATCTACTATCAAGAAGAATTGGGAACCGCGAAACAAATTAAGTATTACCACAAAAACACCTTCTATTTAAATCTCTCCTCCATTCGTAACACCTATCGACATATATTGTCCAACACACGCGTGCTTTCGATTAAAACCACATCTGAACTAAAGACACTTTACCTACACGTTACAAACAGAATTTCATTATTGCAAACACACATTGAAAGACTTAGCTACGAAAGAAACAAGCGATCCCTTTTTGATGGACTAGGCACAGTTATTCGATACATTACTGGTAACCTGGATCAAAACGATCTTCATGAAATAGTCTCTAACATGAAAAATCTGCAAGAAAATAATAAACTCCTTTCCGATCAAAATGTAAAAACTATTAACATTGTTCAAAGTTTGATTAGTAAATTCGAAAACAATGCCAAATTAATTGATTCTAGTTTACAAAAGACTATTACTCTGTTAAGCGAAACCACTGAGGTAAATGATTTTCGTTACTTAATGTTAAACGAACTTTTAACAATTGATTACTTTATCGATTACGTTGATACGATTCTGAACACCATAACATTCAGCGAACAAGAAATGGTTAATCCTCTGTTTTTTACAACTGATGAGATAAAAGAAATATTTACCACATTAACTAATCTTTTTACCGCTAGCGAATTGATTCCTTTTGATTCATTACATGTGTTCGAATTTCTCGAAATATGTAAATTAACACTGTCATCGTTGAAGACAGCATAATCTTTGTTTTACGTATTCCAATACTTGAAACTTCTACTTATAAATTCTCACGTATCTACCCTATACCAAATTCCGATAATATTATCCTAATACCACCTGAAAAGTATCTTGTCAGCAATGCAAGGAATAACATATGGTTGGACAACGAGTGTAAAAGTGTTCGGGAAACATTCATTTGTGAAAGTGCAACAAGAAACAGTGTGTGTAATCCAAAAGACCCTAGCTCTTGTTCTATCGCTAGATTAAGTAATAGTATTAGTAACGTAGTACAATTGCAAAGTAAAGCACTATTGGTAATTAATAATAATAAAAAACTCGAAATTATTGATGAATGTTCTAATGAGGTTCAAACTATAGCACATTCTGCAATTATTAACAAAGTATGTAAAATTGAAATAAATAATGATATCTACGAAAATATAAACACTTCTGTTAAAATAATTAGAACACCTGAATTTTTGTTTCCAAATGATACTACTGTAATACCAATAACATTACGAGTGGAACATTTAACGGACTACTCTTCTATCAGAAACGAATTAAATAATAACGCTAAGGCAATTGAATTAAGTGCGTTGCATTTTAGAGCTACGTATCATCCAATAATAATTACCTTTACTTTAATAGTATGTATTTTAATTGTATTTACATGTTATAAACTTTCTCTGTATTCTAAGTTAAGGAAGTTTGTGAATGATAAAATAGAAAAGGCTCCAACGGAAGAAGATCCGGAGGAAACACAAATTCCGCTCCAATCATTATCACAGACTTATCCACAAGTTGTTCCCACCTAATCGCTTCTGGAAGAAACGATTCTAAGGAGGGAAGAGTTATGGAACTCGCATAGTATCAGCGCGTGGGCGCCACGCACTTCCTCGATCACATCCTTTTTGTATCATGCTTAGTCTTCCTGTTGCCACGCATTTCTGTTATCACCTACGGCTATAAAATTATCTGTAATAAGTAGTAAGCGACAGTCTAGATGTAATTTTCAACCCGCTCGTTTACAAATAAAATAAGTTTTATTTTTGATTCTTTCTTGTTCGATTATTTAACTGTACCTTCGGAACAAACGAATACTGAAACAAGTACAGAGCTACGATGTCAGAGGGAAACATTTCATTTTAAAAGGAGCTGCTTAATATTTAATAAGGAAAAGTCTAATGAAAAGGAAAAAAATAACGGGACACAATTTCACTAGTTGCGATTTATGGGAACAAAATTATGAAATAAAATTGTAGGCAGATTATTTAGCATTGAGAACTTAGTAGCAGTCGAGACAAGATATCATTCAAAATGTTGTCTATCTTTCATACGTGAGCAGCAGTTATTTAGTATCTTTACTACCCCTGCATCTGAAACAATTACTGGAAGTATACAATAAATAATGTAATGTCCTATTAAATCAATCATATTATAATTAATTAAAATAGAAATCTAGTAATAAACAGACAATGAAATTATTTTAAAACACGATAATATGATGAGTAAGTTATACTGAAGACGTAAGGTTGTTCAATCGCTTTAGTCACCGGACAGAAACGCATATGTATATTTTTGCATACACGCATACACCGTACTATTGATTCATTCGTCCTAGACGTGCTAGCGTATATTATTATTAAGTATATGGTATACATATTCGTTTCTCTTTCCCTATGCGTTTAGTATTGGAAGGGTGCGGAAAGCATACGGAAGTGGCAACGTTACGTTCACTTGATTTTAATTCCTATATTTTTCATACCCCGGGTCTTATATTGATTTTTAAGAAGTAAACTCAAAAAAAAAGTACAATTATTTATACACACAAGGTATTACAATTTTGTATTAACAATTCTTAATGAGGAGCGGTAGTATAATACGAAATAATAACACAATTCAACTGGAATAGATTCACCTAGTATTGTTAAATAATGCTATTTTTTAACTGTAATGAATCAGTAGCGTTACAGATTATGTGGATTGAATTAGAAAAATTCTTCCTTCAACAGGATTAATTGAAATCGGAACGGTTTTTATTTTGAAATACTATTTTTTTCCTTTATATAGGATTGAAAGTATGTTATCTGTTTCCGTTCTTCTTAAATGTATGTGTAACAGCATGCAAAAGATAGCTGTAGCTACTAGAATTTAAATTTAGATAAATATTTTTCAATAATTTTTTAAGAAATTGTATATCTTTCTATTTCGTGTTCTTTCATCGCTCTGTATTACCGTGGTCCATAAAATTTTGACGTTTATGACGTTTCGCCGTTCCTCGCCGATTCTATCTTCAATCCGAAAAATCGCTAATAGTACATACGCGCTTGAAAAAACAGACGACAACTGTTACAGTTAGAACTTCAGAATTCTACAAACAAACTAGACTTACAGCTTTGGAAATGACAACATAAACAAATATCATAGTTTAGACATTAGCTAATCTTACAAGATGCCGTCAATAAGGAATTGTGAAATGTCTGTAACAGCATAATTTCATGGATACGACAAGCTAGTTAAGAAAAATACCAAATTAATGTGTGATGGCTGCGAAAACCCAAAAACTTCAGTAACTGTAGTCCCTTCTACTCTTATACAGGATTGATTTTAGTTTTTTATTCCTTCATAACGAAAAAATAAAAACATGAGCAACAGATAGAATTTACTATTACCCCCACAAAAGTACGCTACTGTTACCGCGCCTATACTTTTTATGTAGGTAACATAATTTATTTTGATAGAGCGGAAGGAAGTAATTTTTTTGTGTTTGCAATTTGTGATTACTTTTGATTAGTTCAAATACTGATAGATAGAAGGTAGATATTACTGACATTCAAATTTTATTTTCATTAACTAAATACAAAATCCATATGAAATCGGTATGCACATATTTTGAAAGTTTTATCAGTTTTTTGTTTCTTCAATAATTATGTAAGTATGTATATTTATTTCTAATTCTTATTCTGAATAGTTTTAACCTTTACTCGTATGATTTTCACAAACTGTAATTTTGTAACAAACTTAAATATGTTTCGCCAAAACACTGGTTTCTTCAGACAAATTGATTACTGAATCGTCCAAAATTACTCCTCGTTTAAGGGCTCTGTATATCGGAGTGGGAAAACGGCACCCTTAAAGGATTATTCGTAGGTCTGTCTGTCATAGCCAATTTTCTCCGAATATACTGAACCGGTTAAGTTGAAATTTGATACACACATGAAAACCTGAATCCAAGCACGGACGTAATAATGTAAATAAAGACATCACTTTTGAAAGAGAAATTAAAATACTAAATTGCGAACTGGTCATGTAACATATATAAAAGGGCCTGTTATGAGAATCCCAAGTATATACCTACCTATATTTCAATATAATTTTAAAATACATAAATAATTCTAAAGTTTTTTAAGAAAATCTTATCTCTGAAGATCCTTAGCCAAAAATTTTAAAAAACACAGAAAACCTATAAGAAGTCTATGGGAAAAAAAGAAGAATGTATATCCCTAAGTACTAGGAGGATCACTTAACTAAGACTGCTATCAGTGCACACGAAAAGATTATTTCTAGTAGATGACTTCAATATCAGTTTTAAGAACAAAATAACTCACTTGGCCATAGTCCACGTATTCGACCATATACAAGGCAACACCATTAATTTCCCTCCACAATCCGGCACCATACATGTTTTTAACTACCCCAAACAAATTTGAGTCTGAGTTAATAGACAAACATCGTAGATAAAATTATTAGAACAACAATATAAAACCACAGATTACATGTGAACGCCATCCGCGGGAGCCAGCCGTAATTCAGGTTCAACACAAAAGCGGCCATCAGCGAACAAACACAAAAGAAAACAAAAAAGGTCATCAGCGAACAAACGCAATAAACATTATAATATTAGGAAAAATTATCCCGCGGATGGCGTTCACATGTCATCTGTGGTTTTATATTGAACTGGACCTGGAGAGGTTTCACTTGATTTGGTCGTTATTTTGTCGTAGTCACCTATGACGTAGTGATGAGAGCTAATGAGCTCGAAATCGTGATCTACGTCTGTTGATGCGACCGAATGCCGACCAAACATAACATTTCTTAATTTTAGAATAATAACATTAGTATTTATTACAAAGTAAATTACTTCTACAACTACTTGTACAATGGCAAGCCGTGTAAATTATATGCTTGTACAATCACTGGTTTTTCAATTTAAAAATTTTGAAAAAATATTCACTCATACGAGCCTTGTGATGTGATGACGGAAGTTTTTTTCTTATTTTTTGAAAACCTTCTTTGAAAAAGAGTACTAGTTCTGTGAGCAAAAATGTTAGACGAAATAAAAACTCCTATTTTTGATGGAAAAGACTATGAGTGCTGGAAAAAAAGAATTACAATGATCCTGAAAATGAAGAAATGTGTAGATGTTGCAAATAGAAGACGTATAGCGGCAGACAGAGAGGAAGATTGGAATGAAATGAATCTGAAAGCAATAAATATAATATACAGTGGAATTTCGAATGATCAGCTACAATTTATTAAAGACAAAGAAACGGCTTACGACATTATGAGAAAATTTGATGAGATGTATTTGAAATAATCGACTGCTCTTCAAATATGTGTGAGAAACAAATTAGAAAGACTTAGATTGAAAGATTTTGAGGATACAGCTACATTTTTTACTGAATTTGAAAAGTTAATTAATGAGTTAAAGAGTGCTGGTGCTACAGTCTCGGAAAAAGAAAAATTAAGTTACATGATTAAAATGCTCCCAAGTTCGTTAAGCTATGTTGAAGACCTCGTTGATGTTCTGAAAGAGAGCGATCAAACAGTTGAGTATGTGAAAAGTAAAATAAAAATCGTTGAACAAAAGGAAAAAGAGGACTAAGACAAGAATGGTGCAAGTGTATTCAAGACTGAGAAAAAACAAGATCAAAATTTTTTCAAGTGTGGGAAATATGGACATTTCAAAGCTCAATGTCCGAATACAAAGCCGGGCGGCAATTCATGGAAACCCGGGGTGGCATGCATCAGCAAGGAGGCGGGCGCCAAAAAAATTGGCATTATCGTGGCAACGGTCGAGGCAGTCGGGGGGGCTCCAGTCAACATCGTCGTGGTGGCGGTTGGCAGCAAGGTTACTATCAAAGAACGGAAGATGGCAGCTCAAGTAGTTTCTGTACAGAGATTTAATCACATGAATCTATAGTTAATGGTTGCGATGATACAGTAGAATGGCTACTAGATAGCGGATGTTCTGACCACATTGTCGATAATGATGAATATTTTTATGAATCAATTGTTCCTAAAACACCTGTCAAAATTGCTGATGGCCGTATATTAAAAGCTACTAAAATAGGTAACATAATACATGAGTTCAATGTTTTTGGTCAAATGATAAGGAATAAAATGTCATATGTATATTTTGTAAAAAAAATGGATAAAAATTTAATTAGTTATGGTAAAGTTACTTGTAAAAACAAAATTGTATCTAAAGGAAATACTTGTAAAATTTATAATCCAGCAGGAAAGGTAATTGCAGTAGCATTCAAAGTTAATGATGTATTCCGTATGACTAGTAAAATTGTAAAACCTGAAGCGAATGTGACAACTAAAAATAATATGACTGAGAAAGAAAAATATCATAGAACACTAGGTCATGTAAATTTTAATTATTTAAAAACTATGTGTGATAAACAAGTATTAAAAGGTCTACCTAGAGAGCTAGAATCTGATTATTTTAAGTGTGGTATATGTCTAGAAAATAAAATGCATAATTTACCATTTAAGAATGAAAGAACTAGGGCAAATGACATATTAGAAATTGTTCATGCAGATCTCAATGGTCCTCATAATACTCCTGGATTAAATGGAGAACGATATTTTTTAACTTTTATTGATGACTTTAGTAAAGCGGCTCAGGTTCATGTAATAAAATCTAACGAGTGAAGTTTATAACAGTTTTGTCAAGTATGTAAATCTAATTGAATTTATGACTGGTAAAAAGATAAATAAATTACGCTGTGATAATGGTAAGGAATACATGAATAATGAAGTATTCAAGTTTGCGAGCGAAAAAGGAATTGAAATAGAACCGCAGAAAAGTATAATAGGGACATAATGGATATGTCTAGATGTTTGTTAGCAGAAGCGAAGGTACACAGGCGTTATTGGCCAGAAATTGTTAAAACAGCGACTTATTTGAAAAATTGAATTATAACTAATACGATTGTCAAAAATAAAACTCCTTATGAAATGAAAATAATGTTTAGTTTAAAACCGAGTGTAGAATATTTAAAACTGTATGGTAGTAGGGTTTTCGTAAGAATACCTGAACAAAAAAGGCAATCAAAATGGGATAAGAAAGCAGATCTTGGCATTTTGCTAGATTATGAGAATGTGGGGTATAGAGTCTTGATAAATAATAAAATCATTGTTGTTGATATAGTTGTAGAGGGTACACCCTGTATTGGTCTTGAGTCAGCAGACAATAATGAAAGTTTTTCTAAAATTCGTCTAAATGACAATTACAATGTAAATGATAACGAAAATCGAAGTAGTAATGATGGTTACAATAATGAAGATATGGAGTTAAGACGTTCAACGAGAGAAAGAAAAAAACCTGCTAGATATAACGAAAACGATTTTGTTTGTAATAATATCATCTATGTACATTATGTAGACGCTAGTTATCCTATTTCCTATACTGAAGCGTTGAATAGTAAAAGTCCTGAAAGATGGAAAGAAGCAATGAATAAAGAAATAGAGTGTTTAAATAAAAACAAAACCTGGATATATGTTGAAAAACCGGATAATAAAAAAATATTAGATCTTAAATGGGTTTATACTATAAAAGCTGATGATGTCTATAAAGCAAGATTGGTTGTACGGGGATATCAGCAAAACGAACTGATTGATGATATTTATTCACCTGTTGCGAGAATGCAAACTTTAAAAATTTTATTGTCATACTGTTGTAATAATAATTTAATCATAATGTTGCGAAAATGTTAAATTGTTTTGATTCTTTGTTTTATATTTCTATGTTTCATGTGTTCGGCTGGTGCATTAATCGCTCTTGCGCTGTTCAAAAACAAAAAGTAGTCTAAAACTGTCAATTGATTGAACCAGTCCTTTTTCATAAAATTTATAATTTCGTGTTAATAAATTTGTCTTGCTGAAGTGCTGAATTATCACTACGTCCGAACTGATGTATAAGACTAGACGGGTAGTCTATTCGAGTACACAACATTAATTGGCGACCGTGACAGGACTTGTAGTGATAACAGATACGCAAAAATAGTTATTTTCGCTCTACCAATAAACTTTTACCGCGACAATCATACATACGTTTGAACTGATTAAAGCAGGTGGTTTCGAACCGAGTTTTAAAGTATGGAGCAATTACGAAAACGGCGTACTGCACTTCGTACGACATTTACAAAGACAGCGGATGAGCTGGACAAATTATTAACCTCACGGACACAGGATAATTCCTCCTTAACTGTATGCTGGGAAATATTGGAAAAAAAATATAACGCCTTACGAATCGTCGACGAGGAAATTTTTAATTGTCTACTGCAAGAAAATGCTACGGAGGAAGTTTTAATGACAGACATGACATCTTCGGATGAGTATTCGAGAAGATTTTTCACACTAAAAGTTCAAGTCGGTGATCCTCAGAGGAACGAGGGACGATTACCGGACGGTCGCGATTTCCTAAGTGGCGATACGGACAAAGCACGGCGAAAGTTTAAGTTGCCCACAATAGAACTGAAAAAAATACGGTGGTGAAATTCGCGAGTGGTTGCAGTTCTGGGGGCAATTCGAAAAAGTTCACTTGGACCCTGAAATTGATAATAATGACAAAATCGGGTATCTCATTCAGGCAACTGTCCCGGAAAGTCGTGCTAGGCGATTAGTCGAGAGTTTTCCCCCGGTAAGCGGAAACTATCAAAAAATGATAGACAGTTTAAAGTCGAGATTCGGGCGGGAAGATCTCCAAATCGAAGTTTACGTACGTGAGCTGCTGAAGTTGATTATAAGCAATACACAAACTAAAGGAAAAATGGAACTCTCCACGTTATACGATCGAATCGAAACCCAAATGCGCGCACTAGAAACGTTAGGTATTACGAGTGATAAGTGTTCGGCTATGCTTTTCCCACTTATTGAATCATGTCTACCAGAAGAACTTATTAGGGTGTGGCAAAGATCCTCAGAGTTTTCGAATGTCGGTAAAACTAAGACAGAAGGTTCTCAATAACTAATGGCAAAAAATCGTTTGGATCAACTTATGTGCTTCCTTAAAAATGAAGTGGAAAATGAGCAAAGAATCGTGTTCGCAATGGAAGGGTTTGATCTGGGTGCTAATTCACGAGAAAATGTGACACGGAAGACTAAACAAAAATCTGCTGATTTAAACACAGTGCCTACCGCGATCGGATTGGTGAATAATGAACTACGAAATAAGTGCGCATTTTGTGAAGGAAAACATGACAGTGAAAAATGTTTTAAGGCTCAAAGACTGTCGCTGGACCAAAAAAGGGACTCCTTAGCCAAAATTGGGGCATGTTTTCGTTGTCTAAAAATCGGACACCAATCGCGAAAATGTCGGCAACTTTTTAAAGTGTGTTTTGTGTGGAAAGCCTCACGTACCCTTAATGTGTTCTGAATTATCGAAACCAAAACAAGATCCTATCGAAACAGCTAATAAATATAATACCGTCGGGAATAAGGTCAGCGTTGCGGTTGCCGGGTCCGTAGACCAAGCAATGACGAACTACTCTAATGCTCACATCGTTTTGCAAACTATTCCTGTTAAAATAAACAACGGAAATGATTCGAAAGAAATTCGGGCTTTAATCGATAGTGGTTCGCAAAAATCATATATTTTGAAGGCAACTGCGTCACAGTTGAAACTTGTACCGATACGATGTGAAAAATTGATTCATTCGTTGTTTGGCGGAAATAATACAGCTGAATTAGAACACAAATGTTATAATAGCAAACTAGAGACGGTGAATACACAATATTGTTTAGAAGTTCTAGATCAGGAAAGAATTTGTAATGATGTCACTCCAATACCCATGGGTCCCTGGATCGATGAATTGACCGATGTAAACATCAAAATAAATGACGTCGGTAATTCCGCGCCCATAGAACTTCTAATTGGAGCGGACGTCTTAGGAAAGATATATACGGGGCGGAAGCATACTTTGGGTTGTGGTCTGGTTGCCATGGAAACACTCTTTGGGTGGACGCTGATGGGCAAGATTCCACAAAAACAACGAGGCAATACAAGCTCTATGATTGTTTTATCCCTGTTTTCACAGGATATGTCTTTAACAAACTTATGGGAAATCGACGTATTGGGTATTTCGGAACCGTCGGTTAAAAAATCTCGTGATGAAGCGGAACGAGCAGCGAAAGATTTCTTTCTAGAAATTGTTGGGAAAGATTGGGAAGGTCGATACGAGGTTCGCCTACCATGGTTAGAAGGGCATCCACCTTTACCTAATAATTATTCCTTGGCGAAGAAAAGATTAAACTCGACGGTGCATAAGGTAAAAAGAGATGGAATATTCGAGTCCCTGAATGAAGTCTTCGAAGAGTGGGTTGCGGAAGGCATAATAGAAGAGGTTTCCATTTCTGAAGTAGACTGTGCTTCCCATTATTTACCCCATAGACCTGTTATCAAAGAGGGAAGTACAACGAGGATCAGACCTGTGTTCGACGCCTCTGCGAGAGAAAAGGACAATCCCTCATTAAATCATTGTTTGGAAAAGGGGCCTAACCTAATTGAATTAATCCCGTCCATTTTGGTGAGATTTAGAGAACATAAAATAGGAATAGTTTCTGATATTCGGAAGGCATTCTTGCAAATAGGCATTCACGAAAAAGACAGAAATTTTTTACGTTTTTTATGGGTAAATTCAGAAGGAAAAGAGGTGGTATTTCGTCATCGACGAGTGGTATTCGGGGTCAACAGCAGCCCTTTCCTCCTAGGTGCCACAATAGACCATCACCTGTCTGAAGGTTTGAAACAATACTCGGAAGAAAACTCAATATGTTCCGTGTCGACACTTAAAAGGTTACAAAAAAGTTTTTATGTTGACAATTGTGTCACGAGCGTTCCTAGTGATACAGATTTAACAGCATTTGTTCGCGAATCCACAGACTTTCTCGGACAAGCCAAATTCGAATTGAGAGGGTGGGAGTTCACTCGAAAGAAGAGTTGTGACGAGCCATGTGAATCAATCCCAGTGCTTGGACTAGTCTGGAACCCGAAAAGCGACTCGCTTTCTATTCGAAAAGAAAACGTTCAAGATGTTGCAGATATAATATCTGTTACAAAAAGAAAGATTTTGTCTTTAGCGCAACGAATTTTTGATCCGATTGGATTTACTTGCCCGGTCGCGCTGTGTCCCAAATTATTGCTTCAGAGCACCTGGGAGCAAAAATCAGGATGGGATGTGGCCGTTAATAAAGAATTGGAAGAAGCATTTTTAAGATGGGTCTCGGACCTGCCTTATCTGTACGAAATAAAGATAAGCCGATGGACAAATATATTGCCAAATAACAATGGTGACTGCAGTGTTCATACATTTTGTGACGCAAGCAAGGACGCCTATGCCGCTGTGGTATTTTTGAGGATTGTTCGAGACGAAAACGTTTTGCTTCATTTGTTAGCAGCCAAAACGAGGGTAGCACCTTTAAAAAGGCTAACCATACCGCGACTGGAATTGTTGGCTGCAACTATAGGTGCGAGATTATATACCTCAGTTAGAGAAAACTTGAACTGTGAAGTTCGATCTTATTTCTGGAGTGATTCATCGACGGTAATCTCTTGGATCAAAAGAACGGAAGAATGGACAGTTTTTGTGGGAAACCGGGTAAAAGAGATTCGACAACTCACATCAAGGGAGTCTTGGAATTTGATACCGGGGGTTCTGAATCCCGCTGATCTTCCGTCCAGAGGTTGCACTGCACAACAGTTATTAGAATCTAAATGGTGGGAGGGCCCAAAATGGTTACTAGAAAAAGAGGATCAGTGGCCCAAGACAGATTTTTTGTGCGATGAAGACGAGATATTGGGAGAAAAAAGAAAGAAAATAATTGCAACGACAGTAAATATTTCTTCGGATGATTGGCATTTGGGTTACTTCAGTAAATACAACAAAAGCGTTCGAATGATAACGTGGTGTTTTCGTTTTATTCATAATATTAGAAAACCCAATGATAAAAGAATAAGTAGTGTTTTGAGTACGGAAGAGTTGGAGTCTGCCGAAACGTTCGTTTTTAAAATTATCCAAAGGGGAGCTCTTTTAGAAGATCCCAAACGACTCAGCATGTTACCGAATTTTTATGATGAATCTGGTGTTTTACGGTTAAAGTCGCGAGTTTGTGAAAGCGAAGAAAACGAAAACTTTCGCTATCCAGTTATTCTGCCGGCTGAACATCCAGTTATCAAACGATTAATCTTCGATGTTCATGTCAAATCTTGTCATGCTGGAACTCAGGGACTGACTAGTCTTTTACGCGAAAAATACTGGATACTTGGTGGAAGACGAGCATTCGGTCGGTTATCTCCAAATGTACAGTTTGCAGGAGGTATGACGCGAAACCGTTGTGTGTGGAAATGCCGCCATTACCACTGGATAGAGTTCGGGATGCTAGAGTGTTTGAAGTGACGGGAGTAGACTTTGCAGGCCCACTGGTTCTCAAAACGAATGAAAAGAGTTGGGTTTGTGTGTTTACGTGCGCGGTTTATCGGGCTGTGCATTTTGAACTGGTGACGTCCTTGTCTACTGAGAACTTTCTGCAAGCTTTTCGTCGGTTTGTTGCGCGGCGTGGTCGACCGAGCATAATCTATAGTGACAATGGGACTAACTTCGTGGGTGCGGAAAATTCCTTCTCCAGATTAGATTGGGAAAGTATTTCTGGGTTTTCGTCTGCACAGTGAATAACTTGGAGATTCAACCCTCCAACTGCAGCCTGGTGGGGAGGGTTTTGGGAGCGAATTATCGGTATGCTAAAGAAAATCCTGCGCAAAGTACTAGGTCGCGCTTCTCTTACATATGAAGAGTTAATCACCGTACTGTGTGATTGCGAAGACGTTGTGAATTCTCGACCTATAACCTATGTGTCCGATGACCCACGGGACACGACACCACTTACACCAGCTTGTTTTTTGAGGGATCTAGAAGAAAGTGGTTTGCCAGATTGTGATTCTGTTGACCGCAATTCTCTTTATCGTAGGATGGTTCATAGGCAACATTTACGACAATCATTACGGTTCAGGTTTCGAAACGAGTATCTGGGCCAACTGAAGTTTTACCGCCAAAAAGGATTAAAGAAACCTATTTCCGTGGGAGAGATAGTCTTCATTGGGAACGATAATCAGAAAAGGATTGACTGGCCTCTAGGACGGGTGGAGGAACTGTTACCTGGCAAGGACGGTGAGGTTCGACTTATTCGACTGAAAACTCGCAGAGGGCAAATGCTCCGCCGGCCTATCCAAAGAGTATTCCCTCTGGAAGTCAACAATCTAGGTGAAGAGAGAAGAAACAGTGATTGTTCGGGAGTACCCAAAAGCAGAGTACCCGTTTCAAAAAAAGGTGCTAGTTCGGGAGTACCTAAAAGCGGAGTGCTCGTTTCAGAAACTGACGCTAGTGCGGGAGTGTTGCAAAGTAAAGCACCCGTTTTTGAATAACGACACGCTATGGCCGGAAAGTAAAGATACCAGACAGACTGACCTACATTAGAGAATAGTCATTATTTTTTAATCTTGTTTCTATTGGTGTGAGGAATATTTCTACACATATGTCGGAATATCCCTCAGGTGGGAGGATGTTGCGAAAATGTTAAATTGTTTTGATTCTTTGTTTTATATTTCTATGTTTCATGTGTTCGGCTGGTGCATTAATCGCTCTTGCGCTGTTCAAAAACAAAAAGTAGTCTAAAACTGTCAATTGATTGAACCAGTCCTTTTTCATAAAATTTATAATTTCGTGTTAATAAATTTGTCTTGCTGAAGTGCTGAATTATCACTACGTCCGAACTGATGTATAAGACTAGACGGGTAGTCTATTCGAGTACACAACACATAACACAAATGGATGTTGAAACAGCCTTCCTAAATGGCAAAGTGAAATCTGAAGTGTATGTAAAGCAACCTCAAGGTTTCGAAGATGGAACTGATAGAGTGTTAAAACTGGATAAAGCATTGTATGGTCTTAGAGAGAGCCCTAGAGCGTGGTATGAGTGCTTTGATGAATATTTGAGATACTTAAACTTTAAGAGAAGTGGAAATGATAATTGCTTGTATGTTTTAAAAGAGGAGGATCATAATATCTACTTAATTTTATTTGTCGATGATTTGTTAATTTGTTGCAAAGATGTGGAAAAGTTAAATAATATTAAAAGATTGTTACTGAAAAGATTTCAAATGAAAGATTTGGGTTATATTAAAACTTATCTAGGTATCAATATTGATTATGACCATGTTCACGGGAAAATGACTTTAGATCAGAAAAAGTATATTATATCATTAGGAAAGAAATATGATCTTGAAAATTCTAAGTTGTTTGCGACTCCGATGGAGCAAAATTTAAAATTATTACCTGCGGAAGCAGTGAGTGAACAAATTCAATATGAAAATTTGATTGGTGCATTATTATATATTAGTTCAGGTACAAGACCTGACATAAGTTTTAGTGTGAATTATCTAAGTCGGTTCCAGAACTACTATGACAATACTCACTTTAAATATGCGTTAAGAGTTCTTAAGTATTTATTGTTAACTAAAGACTTAAAGTTGACTTATTATAAGAATGTTAAATCTGATATTGTAAGCTGTTATGTAGATGCCGATTGGGCAGGCGATGAGACTGACTGGTTACGTGATAAAAATGTATAGTAATGTAATATTTTGGAAATCTAAGAAACAAAATAGCGTAACAAAATCTTCTACATCTGCTGAGTATGTAGCATTATCTGAGTGTGTGAGTGAATTAAAAATTGTAAAAGATATATTGTCAGATTTGGATATTGAGGTTTCAGTACCTATAAAAGTTTATGAGGATAATTCAGGTGCAATAAGCATAGCAAAACATGGAAATTGTTTGTATTATACATGTAATTTAAATTTCTACGAACTATTTTTATTGAGCGCACGCATCACGCCCGGTATTAGAAGGGGGTTGTTGCGCAGTCAAAGCTAAAACACTGACTCTATGAATGTCGTTGTATTTAATAAGACGTGCTTGCTAATAAGACGTGCTCGCACACCATGTACATACGCATTAGTATTTAACAGAATCAACTTTAATTTACGTTAATAAAGTGTTTAAAACAAATGCAAGAAGTGGTTATTGGAAATGCCCATTGACCCCAACAAACATTTGGTCCTTTCGATCCACGATATAACTGAAGCAGCGAAACAAACACGTGGGAGCAGCGTGGAACACAAAATGTCTACAGCGAAACAGTGAGTCCATCCTGCAATTTATCCATTATTTTTACATTAAATGTTCACAATCGACTCGATTTTTCTTTCTCTCATACAAATAATCCACTCGATCAATATTTTAAATAATATATTTTTACAATTAATAACACGATCCTTTATCAATTTTCTTTTTTGATATTATTGCATTTCCAAGATTTATTTCATTAAAATATTAAATCACGATAATAATTTAAAAACTCGAAAATTACAATTCACGAATAAAAATGTCCGAAACCGAATTAAAAAAATTGCGTGCTCGAAGAGTTATTGAAAGGACAGCTCACGCGATTCGAAACATTCTTGGGCAATTTAACAAATGAAAATTTAAGCGGAATAGAACCACGATTAGAAAAAATTTCTCTGCTGTGGAATTTATTCGACGACGTACAATCTAAAATAGACCTTAAAACGGAAGAAAGTTTAATCAACATAGCAATTGAAGAGCGCGAAATATTTGAAAATAGGTATTTTGAGGCAGTAGATAAAGCAAAAAAGGAAATTAATAACAATTCAACAGCGAATAACTCGAATAATGTCACACAAGCTACAAATGTACAGCAATTAGGCGTTCAATTACCTAAAATAAGTCTTCCTGAATTTTCTGGTGCCTACGAGGAATGGTTTTTATTCAAAGACACATTTAATTCATTAATCAATAATAATGCAACTTTAACAGGTATTCAAAAATATTACTATTTACATCTGCTCTACGAGGTGAAGCTAAATCAGTTATTAATTATTTAGAAGCATCTGAAGCTAATTATCCAGTTGCTTGGAGTTTGTTGCAAACCAGATTTGAAAATAAAAAGGTAATATCACTCGAGCTCATTTAAAAAACATATTCGATCTTCCGGAAGTAACCGCTAATTCATATTTGTCGTTAAGGGGATTTATTGATAATTTTTTAAAACATTTTAAACCACTCGAAAATCTTGATATACCCGTACAGTCATGGGACGCAATTTTAATATATCTCTTAACTTCAAAACTCGATTATTTATCAAAAAGGAAGTGGGAATCGAAATCAAACAGCAGCGAAATGCCCACTGTCACCGAATTTATCGATTTTCTAACCAAGCGTAGTCAGTTTCTAGAAATGACAAACACAAAAGGCCAACACGTTAAAAGGATCGATATAAAATCTCAAGCACATATTTTAACTGATAATAATGGTAACAATACTCGCGTATCATGTGTATTTTGCCGAAGTTCAAATCATTATATTAACACTTGTCAACATTTATTAAAAATGAATTACGATTCACGACTTGTTGAACTAAAAAACAAAAAAATATGCACGAATTGTTTAAGATATGGCCACAGTAGTTTTGACTGTAGGTCTGGCGGATGTAAAATCTGTAACAAACGACATAACACGTTATTACATCGCGATGGCATAAAATTTAACCCTCAACACGGTAAACAAAACAATAACAATTTTAGCGCGCAAGAGCGCACAAATGGCAGGGAAGGATCCGCGACGCGTGAGGCGGTCTCACCTACGATGCAAGTCTCAACCATTAACGATACAGGGGTTGTCGGAAATGTTTCTATTTCAACACATAGTCAGCAAACTAATTGCTTCGTTTTATTATCCACAGCGATTGTATATATTTCAGATATCGATAACAATTTAATAAAATGCAGAGCATTGTTAGACAATGGCTCTCAATCGTCATTTATAACGAAAAATTTAGCCAATAAATTGAGATTAAAAACACGAAGGGTTAATATGCCTATTCTAGGCATTAACGCGTCATGTATTAAAATTAACGAAAAAACGAAAACAACAATAAAATCATTATATAACAATTACTCGACAAAAATACCATTTCTCATACTAGATAAAATAACGGAACACATTCCTCAAATCAATATTAATCGAACTACTTTAAATATTCCCAAAAATATATCTTTGGCCGATCCGAATTTTAATGAATCAAATCATATCGACATTTTAATAGGAGCCGGCACTTTCTACGAATTATTAAGCGTCGGACAAATCAAATTAGGCCCACGAGAACCCATCCTAAAAAAATCTATGCTAGGATGGCTAGTGTCAGGTCCATTATTTATTCCTTTCAAACTTAATCAAGCAACGTGCAATTTAGCAACAAATTTTAACGACTTAGACAAACAGCTAGAAAGATTTTGGCAAATCTAAGATTCCGCACAGAAAAATTTACAGTAAAGAAGAAGCCGAATGAGAACAAGAATTTCTCGATAACTTTTCACGAAACCCAATAACCGGACGTTTTAAGGTTAAATTACCTGTACGAGAAAATTACAGAAATTTAGGAAATTCCGTAAATAATGCAGTCAAGCGATTTCATGTACTCGAAACAAAATTATCGAAAAATAAAAAGGTTAAATCTCAGTACATTTCTTTTATGGAAGAATACATAAAATTAGGCCACATGACCGAATCTAATCCGCGAATAACATTTAATCACGTTCCTTATTACCTCCCTCATCATTGTGTAATAAAAGAAACATCACTCACTACAAAGTTGAGGGTAGTCTTTGATGGCTCCTCAAAGTCATCAACGAATTTGTCGTTGAATGACATTCTCAAAGTAGGACCTACTGTACAGGATGAACTGTACAACATTTTGGTGCGTTTTAGGAAACACAATATAGTTATGACTGTCGACATTACAAAAATGTACAGGCAGGTGGAGATACATCCATCTCAAAGACACTTGCAATGTATAGTATGGCGTTCGGATACATCACAACCATTAAAACATTTCACCTTAAAAACAATTACGTACGGAACGTCATCAGATTCATTTTTATCTACACGATGTCTTAATCAATTGGCATATGAAAACGAAAATCAGTACCCTACAGCATCTCGGACAATACTTAATGACTTTTATGTCGACGATTTAATAACCGGCACGAATGATATTGAATCAGCGCGAAACTTATTCAACGATTTAAATAACATAATGAGCAGTGGATGTTTTGAGCTCAGAAAATGGGTCTCTAATCAACCAGATTTATTCGAAACCGAGAAAATTAAAAATTCAGCTAACATTCAAAATTTTATAATACCGACTGACCAAAATTGTAAAACTTTAGGTATTGGTTGGAACGCAAGGAGCGACATTTTTCAGTACACTAATAGTAACTGGCAAAAACAAACGAAGGTTAGTAAGCGACAAATTCTTTCCATAACGTCACAAATATTCGATCCCTTAGGCTTGTTGGGACCAATTACCGTAAAGGCTAAGGCTTAGACTAGGAAAGAGAGGGGACACGTAACTCTTATGCCGACTGTACGTCGAAAATTGACGCAATATTTTGGTACCGGCTCCATTACTGATCCCAAACAGTGCGTTGACAGCGTTGTGTAAAAGTGTCAATATAATTAAATAGTGTAGTTAGGTTTTAGTGGATTTTTGTTTAAAACAATGCTGATTTGTTCTTCTTACGGCTGTAAAAGCCGCAGTGAAAGAAATGAACCAGAAATCACATTTCACAAGTAAAAAGAATTTTACGTAGTAAGGTTAAGCAAAGAAAATCGTGTTTAATTTGTTTATTGTTTACATACTACTTAAAATATGTTATGATTTACGTACAATAATCATTAATGCATCATTTTTTTTTTTATTGGAATGGTTTACTGATAGTGTAAGAAACAATAAATACTTTCAAAGTTGTAAGATGCATGCGTTTACCACAGTATTACCATAGGCGCCGTCACTTTTAGTTATAAAAATCTAAAAAAGTAAAATTAATTAATTAATAAAATTCGTCTTAATGTTTATTAGTTCCGCCACATCATGTTAATTAACGTTAATAAAATAATTCTTTGCATTAAATTTCATTGAACATGTATTCTCTTTGACATAAAATAAATAATATTTTCTTAGTAACGTAAGACGCAAAAAAACAGTTCTTAATAATTGTTTACGTTATCAAATAAACAATTGATACTCTGTATGGAATGATAATTGTACGAATAATGGTAACAAAACAAACTCCCTCTTAACATTTTATGTTGCGATACTGAGCGCTGTCTCGCGATCCCAATCGTCCTCAATTTGCAGTCGACTATTACCTGTCCCCTCTCTTTCCTAGTCTAAGGGCTAAGGCTATACTGCAAAAACTTTGGCTTTTGAAAATTGATTGGGACGAGTCCATACCCGTATCATTATTTACCGAATGGCAAGATTTTTATAATCAACTTCCCGTGATTAACAAAATAGCAATACCTCGACAAATTACCTTACCGCATTTCATTGAAACTCAAATTCATGCATTTTCGGATGCATCAGAATTAGCTTACGGAACTTGTATTTATTTACGAACAAGATCAGCATCAAACGAAATATTAGTTCGAATTATTACTGCAAAATCACGTATAACACCTTTAAAAACATTAACTGTACCAAGGTTGGAACTCAGTGGCGCACTGCTCATGGTAAAATTAACGAATAAAGTCATTTCTGCCTTGAAAATGCAGATCGATGGTGTATTTTATTGGTGCGACTCGACTATTGTTCTATCATGGCTTAAAACCGAACCAGCAAAATTAAAAACATTTGTATCTCACCGTGTTTCTGATATTCAAAAATTATCAGATACTTCCAATTGGCGTCATGTAAAATCTAGCGATAATCCTAGTGACTTGATTTCCCGCGGTTTTAGTGCTGAAGAACTTACTGCAAATAGTTTATGGTGGCATGGCCCTAATTGGCTTAGTACGTCACAGAACAGCTGGCCTATAAGTAAATTCTCTGAACAAATGAACGTACCAGAATTAAAATCGAAAATTGCACTTCATCTTTGTGTTGCAGAATCAAAATTTGACTTATTCGACAAATATTCGTCTCTCGTAGAATTACTGCGTGTAACCGCATATTGCTTGAGGTTCATTAAAAACTTAAGATTACCTATCGAAACTCGATATAAAGAAATTTTAACCATACAAGAATTGGATCATGCTACGGAATTATTAGTAAAATTAACTCAGAATTCTGAATTTAGCGATGTCATTTCCTCACTTAAAAATAATCAGATGTCAACGTTACCGAATGCTCGCGTAACACCGTCGCTGCCTTTCCAAATTTGCGGCGTTGATTATGCGGGACCGTACCTTATAAAGGACGGAAAACTTAGGAACAGAAAGTTTATTAAATGTTATATTTGTCTTTGTATTTGTTTTTCCTCAAAGGCTGTACATCTCGAGCTGGTGAGTGACCTAACAAAACAAACTTTTTTAAACGCATTTAAGCGATTTGTAGCCCGAAGAGGGACTTGTAGGGAAATTTATTCCGACAATGCTACCAATTTTGTAGCCGCGAATAAAGAATTACAAAAATTATACAAACTAGAACACGACGATGACTTTCAAAAATTTGCAATCGAAAATAAAATCAAATGGAATTTCATCCCTGCGCGTTCCCCCCACATGGGAGGGTTATGGGAAAGTGCAATAAAATCAACTAAATTTCATCTTGTTAGAATTTGCAAAAATATGACATTTACATTTGAAGAGTTTTATACTCTTATAACCCAAGTTGAGTCGATTTTGAACTCACGACCGTTATATCCATTATCCCACGATCCCGAAGATCTCGATCCTCTAACACCCGGACATTTTCTGGTTGGCGGACCGCTCAATTCTTTACCAACATCAAATGCCCAAGTGCAAGGCACTCATTTGTCCAGATACCATCATCTGCAGAAAATGGTGTACGATTTTTGGAAAAAGTGGTCACGCGAATACCTACACACCTTACAAGAGCGCTCAAAATGGCAATTTAAAATCGAAAATCCGAATTTGAAAGGGGCGCTAGTAATCCTTCACGATGACAACACTCCACCACAGGCTTGGCAGCTTGGCAGAATCACTGATATTCATCCCGGTTCAGATGGTTTAGTGCGGGTGGTGAGCGTTAAAACAAAAAACGGCGGAGTGAAAAGATCAATAGTGAAAGTTTGCCTATTACCTATTGAAAGAACTGTTAAAACGTAAACAATCTCCAATGTATTTAAATTTACGTACATTTATTTTATTTATCGCTAACAATTTTCTCATTTCTGTTATCACTACCAATTGTCTCATTAATTATTATTATTAGAATTATAATTTCCATTTTATTTTGAAGAACATAGTCGCTTCAAAGGCGGGGGTATGTTTGTATTATACATGTAATTTAAATTTCTACGAACTATTTTTATTGAGCGCACGCATCACGCCCGGTATTAGAAGGGGGTTGTTGCGCAGTCAAAGCTAAAACACTGACTCTATGAATGTCGTTGTATTTAATAAGACGTGCTTGCTAATAAGACGTGCTCGCACACCATGTACATACGCATTAGTATTTAACAGAATCAACTTTAATTTACGTTAATAAAGTGTTTAAAACAAATGCAAGAAGTGGTTATTGGAAATGCCCATTGACCCCAACAAACAGAAATTTTACGAAGAATTCCAAGTTTATTGAAACTCACTATCAGTTTGTAAATGAAAATTATATGAACAAAACTATTGATGTTGTTAAAGTAAATTCAGAAGAGAATGTTGAGGACATTATTTTCGATTTGTGTTTAAATCGCGATGCAAATTTAAGCAGGCGTGTGACACCTGTGTGACGAAAACGAATATTGGAGAGTTGGAGCATGGCTGTAGACAAGAAGGGATGTAGTATTTTTTCGTTATACATAATAAAGTTTATGTTCTGTGTTTATAAAAGTAGTAAATATTAATTAAGTTAAAACCCAATTTAATTAACAAAACAGTTATGTGCAGAGATGCCAATATATAATATATGAAAGATTTATTCCAAGATTGATTTGGATTTGATTTATTCGCCACAAAAAAAGAAATTTTGGATACATAAAATACAAATTTTTTATATAATTCCTCTGTTGGATGATACACAGTGGTGGTTTAATGTAGAATATAAAAATTATTATAAATTAGTATAAACATAAAAAAATATAAAGAAGAAGAAAACAGGAGAGGAAGAATTGAATATAAAGTAAGTTAAAAAATTAACATTAAGGTATACAATACATACACATCAAGTTAAAATGGTGAAGCAAACTGTGTAGCAATTGAAATCTAGGGTATGTTGACATTGTATTGGGATATAGTTTATTTAAAACTTCACCCTTAAAAACCCATATCTTGCTACTTATCACTTATTTGCTCTTGCAGTTTTCAAATATTATCTTATCTATGTGCTTTATCGTGGATTGGTTGTAAAGGATCGACAGAATTATCACGTGCAGTCTCCATGCTATAATACCATAATAGGCCAGTATGTCTACGGCTTTGGGACCCAAATCGATACAGTAAAGAAAAAGTAAAAAAGCGGAAATTTTCCGTATAATTCAATGCACTATTTTTAAAACAACTTACATTATGGAGACCCATAAAAAATGGTGGCCAAAGTTAGTGTTCTTACTAAATCGCAAAATCATAAAAATAATATACATTATTATTAACAATTATCAACACTGAAATGCTAGGAAATATTTAAACGTGGCGATTTAATATACACTGTGGCGGTAAACGCCACTTACATGAGTTAAACAAACTTTCCTTCAAAATTACCGTGTTCTATTGTTTATTTTATTGTGCTGCATTCTTTTGTATTATATTTATGCGTTTTCTAAGGTATCTGGGTAAATATTTCTTCAAACTTCTATTCAAAATCTTTTGTGCTTCGCCTATCCCTGTAAACAACTTTATTACTTGTACTTTCCAATAATCCCTTTAACATTTCATCTTTCGTGTACTAGCCGCATGACGTCTGTACCTCTCATTCCTTCCTAATTACATTTTTACGATGGGGTTCTTCGGTGTTTAGGTCTCGCTTCTAATTCTCAGTATTTCCTAGCTAAATAATTTTAAAACTTTGTTTGCACCCTACTTTAATCTATCAACTGTTAGCTCCTCCTTCATACTTTTCAAAATAATTTCTTTCTCAAAATACGCCAGTCTGAAAAAACGCTTCCAACTTCCAACTACTCAGTATTGATTCCTCTTCGTTCTTCGCTAAGTTTTGTAAATATAGTTATTCGTTGTTTTATTCGTCGTTTTATTGCTACTTCATTTTATTTATTAGTCAACCCGAAAAAGGCTAAAACACTAATGCGAATTAAGATATTCAACCAACTGCAAATTACCTAAAATTAGTGAGGAAAAATCTGTTGCTTTTTTTGATAATTTTTGATATTAATATGCACGTCTTCCTAGCTTAGTGGTGAAAGAATTGGAGCTGTTTAATTTCCTTGTACTTATTTTGATAGAATTCCTTTCTCTGTACTATCTTATCGTGGACCTTTTGTTGTTTTTTGATCAATTTGTTCTTTAAATCAATTATATTTTTATCATTATCAACCACATTTATTAATTCAGAGGTTGATGTTTGATACACCTCCAAAACTGTTGAATTTTCTCCTTTCGCCACAGCTAAAGTTGTAAATTGAATCACATACCTATCACACCCACAGTATTTTACGTCCCTTAACCCAGCACCGCCAGAAAATCGAAATTTGAACTATGTGAGAAGTTTGTAATATTTTTATACAATTTTGTACAAGAGAAACCAATTTTTATTCAACAACCTACAAAAAGTTTTAAACAAAACATCTTGGAAATCGAACAAAAATTTTTGAGCGGCATCTACGACTTTTGTACGAGGCATACCAAGTCGCTACCGTTGACTCCGCTTTAGAAAAAATCAAAATTGCTTTTTGAGCGTAACAGATTAACAGCCTTTGGAGTTTCGACGTAGAAACATTCTTAGAAGTACACTCAGACCGTTTATTTTCTCTAGGCACCTACGACCTGCGCAAACTAAAAAAGAACGACACTACGCTAGAAAAGGTAGGAAATAGTCTGAAGAGAAATTTGCAAGCGATGCCAAAGATACTATGTGTACAGTACGCTGCGTAAAAAGTGTCTCTGTTATTTGTCAGTAACATGACTGCGCGTAACTATTTTCACTGATATTGTACGGAAATTAGAAAGTGGGCAAAAATAATGTGGTAATTGTTATTAATTTATGTGATACCTACATAACTTGTACCATACACATGTATATGCATACAGTATTTGCGGCTAGTGGGTTCTAATAAGAAGTGAATTAGAAGAATTGGTAGTAATAGTAGTAGTGATTTATTAGCGTAGATGCTACATAGAAATATAAAGTGTACATTATAACAATATAAAATATTAAATTTATATATATACATAAATGTCAGTTTATAAAAGTACTTAAGAATAACTTAAAATTATTAATTGTAGGTGCCTTTTTAGTGTTTTTCTGTGCCTGTAATTTAAATTAAAATATTACGTAGTAATATCTAACACGTCGGACTTAATTAAACTTTCGATAACAGAGGTAATCAAACAAAGTAATGATTTTTACAAATCCGAGTCGCTCATGTCTGAAAAATCCGTCGATTCGTCATCAGCAGGTCCCAAATTTATAATAAGGTCCTCAATAACGATATCAATCGCAAGGTCTTGGGCGGCATACTCCTCTTCGTTTTTTATGACATGGTCACAAAAACATTTCCATGACTCCACCGGTAACGACGTAAAAAAATCGACGCAGTGCTTCTCTACCTCGTCTAATTTAAAACTAATGTTTCTGTCTGCAACAAACTTTTTCATACTGGACCAAACGTTTTCAATTGGGTTCAGATTAGGGTGATACGGTGGCAGCCTACAGATGTCATGTCCCGCATGCCTAATAATTTGGTCTATATCGTATGTCTTAAATCTCGGCTTGTGCATTTTGATCAAATAATAAAGCTCCGGCTTCAAGGCTTTTCCATTAAAAGGAAGTGGTACGGGGCATTGTCCATAACCACAACCGAACGGGGCGGTAAATTCGGTATCAGCTTTTCTTGCAGCCATTTTTTATAGTATGTGTAGTTCATATCGTCATGGTAGTCTCCCGTTTTCCTGCCGGATTTAAACACTAAACAGGCATTTTCTATAAACCCCATACTTCCACCTGCGTGAACTATTATCAGCCGACGCCCTTTTCCAACAGGCTGTAGCAATCCGTTTTTGTCGTCGCCATCGTTCCATGATTTTTTGTGAAAATGGTTGGAATGTATGTAGGTTTCGTCCATATAAACAATTGGACGACCTTCTTCACGAAAACTTCTCATTTTGCGTAAAAACATAACTCGTAAATGGCGAATGTCGTGCCTTTCAACTAACATTTTTCTGTTGGTTTTGGTTTTTAAAATTTAAATCCCATCTTGTGTAAAACCTTCCATATCGTGGTTACGGATACCTCATACCCCGTTGCTTCCTGATATTTAAGACGAATTCTTTTTAACGTTGGCACCATTTTTTTCGATATATAACAATTATGGTATATGTCGAAGAAGATCTTGATCGAAAACATCTAAGTTGGATTTTGTACACACTTTCCGGACCTCATTTCTTGGCTTTTTAAACGACGGCTGTTCGCTTTCTTCAATTTTCTTTTTTTCTGCTGCTATACGTTTAATTGTCCTTATACTATATCCCGTGGCGGCTGCTACACGTTCTTGAACTTTATTCAATGGAATAATAAATTCCTTAGCATCCTTTTCCGCTTCAAAAAATTGCAAAACGTTTGCAATCACTTCTTTACACTGGATATTTAGCGCTTGTTTTCGATTCGAGCTATCGTTCATGGTGAAACAATATTTTCGACACGTACTGTACAGAAATCTATGTTTAACGAGAGCTGCTTATCAGATAAGTGAGCCATGAATGCGACGCAGCACCCCCACTTAAGTTTGTGTCAACGCGCAACTAATACTGTGGAAGGGGCAAATGCCTAGAGAAAATAAACGGTCTTGTATTAACACGGTTATTAAACTAATACGGTTACCTCAGTTGCCGCGAACCAATCAGAGCTGTTATAAGCATATAAATTAGTACACCCTGTATATTACTTAAAACCGTTATACTGAAAACTACGTTTCTTTTACCAAATTTTTACAATCTAGTACAGTTATTTTCTTTTCTTTTCTTCAACGTCCCTTTAAAATTCAGGCCTTTTAAGTTTCTTTTTTATTGCAGTATCTTTTCTAAATTCATCCCTTCAATAAAAGTTTCACTTGCCGACAACGGTCTTCAACCTTCCAAGAAACGTTACTTCTCTCTAAAACCGTCAACGGACAAACCTGTAAAATTCAAAATTTCAAATTCTATTGGTGATTTTCAAAATTACCCCACCAAAGTACAACCAATAGTATTTCGGAAAAAGGACGCCAACAAAAATTATAAAAACACGAAACACAAAAAGAACAGGGCAGACATCACTGGGCACTTCATTATCAAAACTATAGGTAGTAAAATTATTATTAAGTATAAGGTAAAATAGTAAAATAAATATTAAAAATAATAAAATAAATAAAAAGTTAAAAGTCGTGTGTGTTTATTTACTAAGTAAATTAAGCAGTTAAGGAACCAAGTTCCTTACAGAGCGCACTAGCGGATGACGTATCTCAGAATATACAGCGTAGAGGAAAGATATGCGAAGTAAATGCAACAGGAAATATGTTTCACGTAATTGAAATTTACCGTTTTTTTATTAATTCCATCGTATTAAAAAATATGCTTAAATAGGTGCCTTTATGTATTTTTAAGAAAGTGTTCATGTATGTTATTAATTATATGTATGTAATTACGTTAATTGAAAATTCGCTTGAATTTCTTTAAAGTCTTCGAACTTGTCGCTGTTATTTTTCGTTTCAGAGATTTTTCCTGAAGTTGTAAATTTAAATACTTAATTCTCATAAATATTCTTTGACGCCTAAATTCATGTTTTTAAAAGAAAACGTGCTGTTATTTTTGCAATATTCCTTCCACCCCTAATTCTCTTGTTTCCGTGAAATTTATTAAATAGTTTTTCTAATTGTTTATAAAAGATTCGGAAGGTTCAATAAGTCCCCCAAAGGAAAAGTATTGCAACCACGAAGGAATTTGTTGATGATTAATGTCTTTGGAACAGATTTCGATATCAGGCCTCTCTTTTAAAAATTTCCACATCTTAGTAAAAGCGATAGCTTAAATATTGAATAATAAATCAACTTTTTAACATTTAACGTAATTTTGACCAATTTCTTTCAAAATCTGAAGGTAAAAAGTGCAGGCTACAAATCCGGGCGTTTATTACATTAATTTTATCGACTCGATTACATCGATTTATCCATTCTTTTTGTAATTGAACATCTTTTGGGAATGAAAAAAAAGACGTCCTTATTTTTTCCCTGTTGGCTCTTATGAGAACCGACACTACAACGTATTCCACCTCGTACCGTTTTATAAATGGTCTACAAGTTGAAGATAACCTTCAGAATTGAGTAATATATGAAGGCATATATTTATATTAGCTTCATTCTTAATTGCATTATTTTACAGAAAGAAAAATTGTTGTCCAGATAATTTTAAGGAGTTAGCTTAATTTTTACATAAATAATTGCCAGTTAGAATAGAATCAGTTATAATTTTATTTGCATGTAGGTAGTAGAATTATTTTTATAAAATGATTACAATTTAGGAGTTCGAAAAGTGATCATAACTCATTACTTACTTTGAATTTCTTATATTATTACTGACGTCATTAATCGCAATTATATATTATTGAAAATAGGTAGGTAGGTACGTAGATACAAGCTTATTTACCTATAATGACAATGGCTACGGAAATGTGTAACATTTTTAGTTCGTTTTTATGAATTATCTATATACGGCATGTATACAATCCCTTATTTAACCTACCCTTAAGGCTTAAGCACTAGTTCAGTTTATCACTCTTAGTATGGTACTTTAAAAATACTCTATTATTAAAGAAAACTACAAGCGAGTAGCAGACACACTGACGACGAGGTACAACTTATGGAGATTTAACGTGCGACACCTGCCCGCGTTGGGCTTATTCACACGCCAAACGGCACAGGATGACCCTGGTGGAATGGTGGTTCCCGGGTCGACCCCGGGAATCGACTCGCCGGGTTAAATCCCGGCAAGCCACGACGCAACTGGGGGCCAACGAGGCGAGTAACCCCCAGCTCGGGCCTATCTAACCCTTATATGATGTTCGTTTCGGGAGCTGCGTGACGGAGTGGACGCCCCGGCAGTACAGTCCCCTAACCCAGCATGCGGGCTTTCAACCACTGCCTCCTCGAGTCCAACACCAACGGCGGGGGAGGAGCGAAGCTAACTCCTGGGCACCCCCGACCCCGAGGACCAGTGTAGGGATACTGGTCTCCATCGGTTAATCCGGAGCACCCCTCGCTGGGTGACATCCGTTTCCCATAAAAACACCGGACATTCTTCAGCATTTCCGACTAGCCCGAGCACTATACTTCTCCTCATCTCACTCTGCCATCTTCAAGTGTACACCCCCCCCGAAAGGGTCAGGATGCACAACCCAATCAGCGTAATCACGTCGCGGTGGTCACTGCCACTTCGCTCCTACGCATCTCAGTCGCGAACCCCCCTAATGGGTCAGGCCGCTGACTCACCACACCCCCGCCTGATGCCCCCTTGCCAGACTCGTACTTTGTTGGTGGACATGGGCTGAGGGACGCACCCAGAGGTCCAGAACGTTTCCGAGCCTGTCGAGGTTCCCATGCGATTGTCACTGACGGTGCCGATGACCGCACCGAGATTGCCTCCCTGTCGACCGATTAGCTATGTCGGTGGGGGTTTGACCCCCACGTCAGCCTTCCCGTCTGTGCTGGACTAAATGAGACGTTTGTCTGCTGGTTACCGGCTACACCCCTCGGGGCTTCACCGGCTACCACTAGCACCAGACGAGGTGCCTTCGGCCCTTCGTCCATGACCGTCAGCAGCTTTCAACTCCGTCTTGCCTCCAAATGCCAATCTTGTCATTTAGCTTCCCCGCGCCAGCACGGGTACTAGGCCCCCACCACGACGAGGTGAGGACACGGGGGGGGGGGGTGACGACGAGGTACAGGGGCACTATTGGCGTTGACTAAGTCGTACATACTGAGCCACGTCACAACCTAACCAGACCTCTCTTCACCCTCGCCAACAAGCTGATCGAACTGAGACAACTGTATTAGTTTAATAACCGTGCACCATTAACTCATATTACTATTCAAATTAGAGGGTAATTTTTTCTTCAAATTCTAATTTATTATACTACATAAAAAACTTAATAAGAAGGAAAAAAGGCAGTTTTATTGAATATGGTACGCCACAACAAAGATTGCGGCACGTATTGTCCATACCTGTGATTATTCTTTGACGATAAGAAAATAAATAGATTTAGTCGATACCAGTCCCTGCCGAAACTTTCTTCAATAAAGAGCTAATTAAATAACGCCATGCAATTTTATTTTACATGACCAAATACCAACATTATACTTAAAAAATTTACAAAAATATGATCAATTTCTAACTGTGGTATATTTTAGGTAAACATGTTAATCAACATAATTTCCAGCTTTTTAGATAATATCTCCCGATTTTATAAAATTCCGAGGTGGCAACCCTACCCACACATGACATTCTAAATATTTAGATCCAGTATGCACTCATACTACCAACCAACATCGACGTTCACACCTGACACCTAACACTTAAATAGAGTTAGCTATTGATTAACATATTTATTTAAAATATACCACAGTTAGAGATTGATCAGTTTTTTTTACATTTTTCAAGCATAATGTTGGTAGTTGGTCATGTAAAATAAAAATGTGTAGTGTTATCTAATTATTTCCTTATTGAAGTAAGTTTCGACAGTAACTGATACCGACTAAATCAATTTATTTTCTTATCGTTAAAGATTCATCAGAGGTATGGCAATCCGTGGCGTACCATATTCAATAAAACTGCCTTTTTATCTCCTTATTTAGTTTTTATATAGTATAATGTATTAGAATTAGAAGAAGAAATTACCCCCTAGTTGAATAGTTATATAGCTAAAAAAGATAATGAGATAATAAAATCATTCTTTTTTGCCATTTTGCCTTTCTTATTCATTTTAATTTATCACGCCTTCGTATTCGTTGGGCTTAATACTAAAAGTTTTAGTATTTTTTCCATTTTAAACATTAGTCACTGCTCGGGCCTTTTTTGTAATATCTTTAAACGCCACTACTGGAATTTGTCAGAAATCGTCTAGGCATATTTGAATTGTTTTTGTTTTCATTTCGTATTGTTGGTTGCTTTAACACGGAGGTCACGTGGTTCTCAGAAATTTTTGATGAATACTGATAAAATTGCGACAAGTACAACAATTGTAGTTACGATGGCATGTATTACAGCAGAATTGTGCGGTGTGATACTATGGAACAATGCGTGTATCAAACGCCAGTGCACAGTACTAATGATTTGTACAATCCTATGATGATCACTGCAAATGATTTTTGCCAAATGCCGGACATAATAAAAGTGTGAAATCATTAAGTTTCTCATCCTGACAAATAAGAGTAAAATCAAAATGTACTAAATTAGTCTGAAAAAGGAGTTGTTGTATTTGTTTTTTTTATTAGTTTTAAGCATATTCCACGCCATAATTACTGGTAACTTAGAAACACTTCTTGAATTTGCTAATATGTGCAAAGTGCCGTCCGCACCGTAACTATCTTAAATAAGTACATCACCCCACAGGCTATCTATTCTGTTGTCTCCCTTCGGTCAAAACTGAACTGGAGAATCCGTTTCACATCACATTGCGCCGTCCCTTTGAGCGATCATGCCGGTATCTGCAGTTCTGGGACTTGGAACATATGCACACAGTACATAGGTTAGATGGAAGTATGTAACAATCCATTGTCTTCGCTTGTGATGCACCCGTCGTGGATTTCCAATGCACACCAGTATATCAGCCAACGTGTATCGAAACTGCACTATCATAATGCGTCTTGCCACTCTCCAGTTCAGTCCGGTCACTTCAATCCACATTCTATTTTTGAGATGCCCAACCGAATAGTTTTAGCGGCAATCAGTCCCTTAGTTTCATCAAAAGAGTCCCATCTATAAGTGGGGTTTTCAGATTATTTATTCATGGTAAGGAGATAGTAGATGAACCGGCCACTTCTTTCTATGCCTGAGGTAATCTTCAAACGGTAGCTAACCAAACTTCTTCCTAACAACCACGGTGATTCCACGGCCCATATTGGGGACACACTGAGCTAGGGAATCCTCGCGTAGTACCACAACCAAGTCCTGAGGATCTTCGGCAGTCACTTAAAATCTAGCCTTGGAGTACAGGCTCGGTATGCTTATGAATTCTCATTATGAGGTCTGAAGAATGACCCTGCATGATCCGAACCTGAGGGTCTTCCTGGTTGTCGCCGGTGTATGGCGCTAATCAGTTGAAATTAACTACTTTCGGTTCGCTATTCTGCGCTCATTTTATTCAGTAGATGACATCGTTTAATCACTTGAAGACCTTATATGGACTTTTCCAATTCTGTTGTAGTTTCGATGCAGACCCCTCTAATGACCTGAATTGTATAGGCACACAATATCTCTAACTTGAAGACTGCTATCGATGACTTTCGAGTAATAGGTTTCCTTCATTCTCTCACTGGCGATCTATACAAGGAAACACATATTCATAAATGTCGCCAAGTAATAACCGGAGATCGCTGAAGTAATATTCAACATCTTCGCAGTTCTCAACCAACCCGTACTCTTGCAGATGTATGACAAACATTTTGATTTTACTGTTTATGAATTGAGCAGTTACATCTATAGATTGAAAACAAAACCAGGTCTTTTACCTACCTTACAATTACGATAATCATCAACAAATTACTCGACATAAAAAAAACACATCTGAATTTTGCCATGAACCGGCGATAGGTGCTGGAGTAAGTGCTATGCACTAACCTGAGGTTACGGTAAAAAGTGTTCCTCATAATTAAATTTGTTGAAAGCTATGCACAATTTTCCAAGAGTTGACAGGTAGTACTGTAACGGCAAAAATGGGGTGTGTGATGAAGGGTAACGATCAGCTTAAATAGAAACGTGGTAATTGTACGCTTTTAGATCCGCCTCTCCAATTCGATTCAAATTTTAGTATGATGTAGTATTCACTGTCCCTAGCAATAATATATATATATATACATATATGTTGGGCGCGCAAACCACCTGTTCGAAATGTTTTTCCGCTTTGAAAATTTAAATTCCAACATGAAATTTTATTAATCACCTAGTTACAACTATGTTACAGACAAGTGGATTTAGAGAATCAGACAGTTATAGTTCGATTACAGTCAGATAAATACAGAGGGTTAGCTAGAGTTACAGTTGAGTTAAAGTCGGAGAGTTATAGAGATAAATCAGAAAGTTTCAGAGTTATTGCGCAATTTGGTTGGTTGAGTAGTGTTCTAACCCGATCGGATGTGAAGTCAAATAAGTATTTTGAATGCGCATATATTTGATTGGAACTTTTCGTGTTTGTTTCCGTGTTCGTAATTTGGTACCTGACCGTCACCACCCCTGATCTGAAACGTATACAACCCCGTTACTGGCGCCCGCTTATCAACCATTGTCCGAAGGTCGTACCTTTCGCCGTCGCCGCTCTTACCGAGCTTGTCCGATACCTTAAACTACCCTATTAACGGTATCTCGTCCGTCATCCCCAGCCAGATGTTGCCGGTGCCGATGACATACAATACAAAGCTGTATAAACTTACTACCGATATTTTATTCATATTTTGAGACAGTTTTACTTTTCCAAATTTATGATTTCTTTTATTGTCACTTTTAATTTTGAATTACATTGCTACCATTGTTTTTTTCTACCCTTTAGACTTTAAAGTATTTTATTCTGTTTCATTTCGATTAACCTGTATCATTAATTTTATATATAATGTTATACTTCTGATTGAGCCTTAGTAAGGCGAAACAATTGTTAGGTTATTAATAAATATTGTGGAAACTGACATTTTTGTTTTATTTTACGAAATTAATTTTATGATTAAATTGTCTAATTCGAGTTCAGTTTGGACCATGTACAATTTATCACTGATTCCTGTACTGCTTCTTGGTACTAGGTAGGTGTATAATAAGCACTTTATTTTGTTTTATTAAATCAGTATAGCTTGAGAAGTTTGAACAGCTAGAACGGGTTCATAATAACTTTGGTATATTTACCATAAAATTACGTAAACGTATATATGTGACTAAATCGGCCTGAGGGAGGAAGTGTCAGTAGGGATTTAGAAGAAGCACCCTCGTTTACACTCTGACGATTAATCCAGGTGAACGTGTAGCTACTGTATTAAGAAATTTGACGGTATCTATTGTTTCAGTTGAAGGCATCTGTTTTTGTTTCATTTTGAACCAGCAACACTATTTGAACATCTCAAGAGAAGTCGAGTAAGTTGACATACTCTGTTGTTCTGAATTGTCAAAAAAGAGGCTATTTCAACTAACCATACAAAATAGAGGCTATGTTCACTAAGGTGTCGTGTCTCGCCAAACAAATAAAAAGGGCTATGTACGCCAAATGTCTCGTGTCCGATAAAAAATATAAAGTGTTTCGTGATTACCATGTGTGCCCGATTCCTACCCAAAACAAACTATATACAAACTCCCGTAAAATGGCATTTTCAGACAACAGGTATTTTAACATGGCCTACCAAGGTAGCCCATGGCCTTACAGCGGTTGTGACTTTAATCACAGATCGAGTTCACGATTAGCACGACTTTCCTACTCCCAGTTCAAGACGAACATGCTCACGGTTATTAAACTAATACGGTTGTCTCAGTTCGATCAGCTTGTGACGTAGCTCAGAATGTACGAGCTACGGGCATCTTAGTCAACGCCAATAGAGTGTCTGCTACTCGCTTGTAGTTTTCTTTAATAATAGACTACTTTTAAAATACCATACTAAAAGTGTTTGATAAACTGAACTAGTGCTTAAGGGTAGGTTAAATGAACGGATTGTATACATGCCGTATATAGATAATTCATAAAAACGAACCAAAAATATTTTAAACTTCCATTGCCATTGTCATTATAGGTACATAAGCTTGTATGTGCCTACTTACCTATTTTCAATATTATATAATTGCGATTAATAATGACGCCAGTAATAATATAAGTAATTCAAAGTAGGTGATGAGCTATGATCACTTTTAGAACTCCTAAATTGTAATAATTTAATAAAAATAATTCTACTACCTACATGCAAATAAAATTATAACTGATTCTATTCTAACTGGCAATTATTTATGTAAAAATTAAGCTAACTCCTTAAAATTATCTGGACAACAATTTTTTTTTTCTGTAAAATAATGCAATTACGAAAGAAGCTTAGTTATCTTCAACTTGCAGACCATTGATAGAATGGTAGGAAGTGGAGTACGCTGTAGTGTCGGTTCTTGTAAGAGGCAACAGGGAAAAAATAAGGACTTGCCTTTTTTTTTATTCCCATGAATGTTCAATTTAAAAAAGTGTAACGAGCGTATATGTGTGCGAGAGCGGGCAGTGTAACGTGCGTACGTGTGTGCGAGAGCGGCGACGAGATCCGACAGCAGATAAGCGGAGTTCAAAGGATGCCGGCGTCGGTCGGCGCTTTGGTGGCAATAAACAAGGCCATAAATTAAACAAACACAATAGGCTCTCCAGTAAAGTCTAGTACGTCATTCTGGAACCTTCTGGATTGTTCCTAGTCTGTATAAATAGTTGTTGACGTAGTCAGTGACAGTAGTTTACAGTTAGCTTCCGAACGAGTAATATAAATACCGAACTACGATACAGAGTGATATAAATACGCATTTTCCTGGTCATATAAATAAGTTGTTAAATTGTTATTAGTGTTTAAGTGTTAAATAAATAGTTGAAAATAAATATCCGTTAAATAAATAAGTTCAACTAGAAAAGTCGTTACAAAAGAATGGATAAATCGATGTCATCGAGTCGATATAATTAATGTAATAAACGCCCGGATTTGTAACCTGCACTTTTTACCTTTAGATTTTGAAAGAAATTTGAAGGCAGAACTAAAGTTAAAATTTCATAGTAGATTTGTCTCGTACACTGGCCAAAATTACGTAAAATGTTAAAAAGTTGATTTATTATTCAATATTTAGAAGAACTATTTAATAATATTCACGGAAACAAGAGAATTACGGCTGGAAAGAATATTCCAAAAAGAACAGCACGTTTTCTTTTAAAAAAAATGCGATACAGCTGATTCAAGTACCATCCATGAATTTAGCCTCCAATGAATATTTACAAGAATTAATTAACTTCAGGAAAAATCTCGGAAACGAAAAATAACAGCGACAAGTTCGAAGACTAAAGAAATTCAAGCGAATTGTCAATTAACGTAATTACATATTATTAATAACATACATGAACATTTTCTTAAAAATACATAAAAACACCTATTTTAGCATATTTTAATACAATAGAATTAATAAAAAAGTGGTAAATTTCAATTATATTTCATGTTGCATTTACTTCGCATATCTTTGCTCTACGCTGTACATTCTGAGATACGTCATCGGCTAGTGCGCTCTGATTGGTTGGCGGCAACTGAGGCAACCGTATTAGTTTAATAACCGTGGAACATGCTAGTTTTTCCTACACAACTCGTTGGTGCAGGGTTTGACGGAGTTCGAACTTTGTACCAACACATTATTTGGTAATTTAAAGTCTTTGATGGCAAATCTGTCCCAACCCTAATTTCTATGGTATATATATAAAGGTGCTTGTCTTCCCAAACCGATACCAAGATCAATTGTAAATATGTATATAATGTAAATAAATCATGTAGTTTAAATTTTTTGTGTTTTCTTTATTAGAACATGTGACTTGTACGAAACTCATATAAGAATCTAAGTTACATTCTTATTAACACAACGTAATTAAAAAGGTCCTTCCACTAGATGATTCCGATAAAATTCACATTCACAGCCAAATTCTTCGATTAAATAATTAAATAATATCTAATAGTTTTTGAAAAGTTGAAATTTTATTTTTTTCTTTTCTTGATTTTTGACGAAAGTGGGAGTATCCCCTATCGGGCACAGTCTACTACGTATATATTACTTGAATTATATTTTATTTAATTGTTTACAAATTATGAAATTTTAATTTTGGGTATAACAATTAATTTAAAAACTCAGACAATTTTTATTTTGTTAGCTAACAATGTGATATACACAAACAATGGGCATGTATCTTTTCCCATACGTTGTATGTTTTACATATAATAATATACTTAATTTGTTAGACTTCGTACATACATATACGCGTAAGTTAAAACTCCGATAACCTATGAATAATGAATAGCCAATTATTGCAATCGCAAAAAATGAATCAAAATACGTAATAAAAGCATACTTATTCCATTGTTAAAACCTCGAAACGATGACAATATTACTGTTACTAATCTCTAACATTTTTCAGTTACAGAATTCTATTGAAAAAAAACTGTCCTCGTAAGTTTGAAAACAGTATAATATCCAGAACTATTCTAGAACAAACTGTGTAAGAAGTGAGGAAAATTCGAAGTATTACTCAGCTCATAGCGGATTTGATATTAATTACGAGTGTAACCAAACTATTTCAACGTTTTCAATGAAGAAAGATGGTTATATCAATACGGCTTTTGTTGAATCTGGCGAGTAAGTACACCAAAACAATCTTTTAGATCCAAACTTGTAAATCAGCATTTGTTTGATAAGAAAAATTTATTTTTTGTGTTTATTTGCATCTCTGCTAGATATCATTTTAAGAACGTTGTTCTCAAACTATCGACTTAAAAACATTGCGGTTTTTACTTTCTTAATTTGTGCTTGTTCTTGGTAATGCATTTGATAATTGTTTTAAATTTTTAACTTCACAAAAAAAAACTACTTGAAATCTCTCAGGAATAAAAAAGTATATTTACTTATATGCAATAAATTTCGTATCTCCAGGTAGGTTAAGCTAAACGATTGACTGAGAAATGAATATACAGTATATACGCTCACTATTGCGAACAACAACCAAGAATTTTTATAGTAGGTATCTTTTATTTACAGTAACGATAACGACAGCTATGAAACCTGATTTTAGCAATGTTTTTTTAGATTCAAACTTTCACATAACCTCCAATTTACAGGTACAAGTTTTATATCACTTTTGTAGCGTTTTACAACTCCCTATACATGCTGTAAAAGAAAAGGTCTTATACAATTACTATAATACGTGCACCAGAAATTTGAAAAATCGTGGCTTATATAATGAATTTTCGAAGCCATAATTGTTATTACCTCGTACTACTGAGTGCGCTTCTGCGGGTTTTGCTTTGCTATGATGTCGCCGGGGGTGCTGCCCAGGCGGCATGGCTAGTGTATACGTGTTATTGCCTGACAATGAGTTCTAATTCGTTCGAATTTTGTACACTGTAACCATGTAACTCCGTTACCATCGTAACATAAGGCCTGAGCGCCGAAAAAAACAGTTTATTAGTATATGTACGGAATCTGTTTAGTCGAATAGCCAAAGGAGAAGTTGATGAGAAGAGCATTTGTGCAAATTTTTAACACTGGCAAATTATTGTTACTCTTATTTTATCATGTTAAAATTTTGCAAAAACGTGTTTGTTGATTCTTCGACGTGTAGCGAAAAATGTAATCGATACAAAAAATAAATACAAAACGCGCTTGAATTTTATAGTTTACATATATTGTTACCTTCGAGAAATCAGGACCTGGAATGCAGGTAATGTATGTTTAACAACAACGCACTGTACCTAATCTATTTCTGTTAATCATGAATTTGGGAAAATAAACATTTTCGTGCTGATGCTTAAACTTTTCACTTGTTTCATTTATTTTTCCACATTAAAATTATATCCCAAAATAGCCACCGATGTATCAAATTATGCAATAAGAGTAAGAGAGAGAGTAGAGAGTTAATAAGCTCGAAATCGCGAACTACGTCTAGTGATGCGACAGAATGCCGACCAAACATAATATTTCTTAATATAATTATGTTTATAGATGTAAGGAACTTGGTTCCTTAACTGCTTAACTTACTTGGTAAACAAACACACACGACTTTTAACTTTTTATTTATTTTAATATTTTTACTATTTATTTTACTATTTCACCTTATAATAATAATTTTACTACCTATAGTTTTGATGTTCTAGTAATGAAGTGCTAAGTGCTGTCTGTCTGTTTTTTTGGTGTTTCGTGTTTTTATAATTTTAGTTGCCGTCCTTTTTCCGAGAAACTATTGGTTGTACTTTGGTGGGGTAATTTTGAAAATCACCAATAGTATTTGAAATTTTGAATTTTACAAGTTTGTCCGTTGACGGTTTTAGAGGGAAGTAACGTTTCTTGGAAGGTCGAAGACCGTTGTCAGCAAGTGAAACTTTTATTGAAGGGATGAATTTAGAAAAGATACTGCAATAAAAAAGAAACTTAAAAGGCCTGAATTTTAAAAGGACGTTGAAGAAAAGAAAAGAAAATAACTGTACTAGATTGTAAAAATTTGGTAAAAGAAACGTAGTTTTCAGAATAACGGTTTTAAGTAATATACAGGGTGTACTAATTTATACGCTTATAACATAGAGTATCTAACTTTCATTTATTCTTATTCCAAGTCGGTCATTTTTTTACAGCAGTAATTTCTTAAAAGCGCATCTTTAACGAAATTTATGATAATTTTGACAATAGTTTCAGCAGTATGAATATAACACTGAAAAAAGCAAAAATAATCTAAAGTTATTAAAAAATAAAATGAATTTGGTGACAGAGTTGAATTGTAAGTCTACTTGTTTAATAAGAAAATAGTGTAAAAATTGAATTCATACGTATATAAAATCCAAGATATTTACTAGCACTTTACCAGACTAACAAATAAACCTATTAAGTTTATTAACCCTTACATTTCCGATTTGATTCAAAGTTTAGTTTGTTCTGGTATTCGTCATGCTGGGTAATAATATACAGGGTGTTAGGTCTATAAGTACAAAAAAAAGAATCATGGATTCCTTGCACAATAAATAACAAAAGTCTAAAAGCATTTTTCAATCGAGTGACAATTAAGTACGCAATTCGTGTTAGAAAATTTGACCCTGAAATTCGGTTTAATACGGGCCTGGCGAAATACGAATTCTCGTAACTGATAGTTTGCAACGAGCAGCGCCACTTACGAAACAGCGTTATCTATCACCGGCGACTATTCTCTAGGGAATAAGCCAATTGCACGTCTATTTTCCATCACTTTCACGGGTAATTACACAATTTCACAAATAAGTAATTATCTAAAACTAATGTGTGCTTTGTGTTGTGATGATGAACATGTTTAAAAATCGTAAAAAATAAAATAGTAAAATGTTCCAGCGAAATAATTTAATAAATTACTCGACAATTGTTTCATTCAAATAGTTAGTTTCAAGAGTACAGACAACAGTAAGTAATACATTTTATTATTTCATTTTTTACGGTTTATAAATCATCACACCAGCCCAACTCTTAAGTTGATCAAAATTCAAAACAATTGTTATCGTAGCCGCCAGAACTGAAACATTAAGATTACTTAAATAAATTTAACGGGAAAAAATCAAAGTACATCACTAGTATTGCAATTCACACCTACTCTTAAAAAAAATACTTTCCACTGTCAACAAAACTTCAATAACGTCAATAACAATAATTAAAACAATATGAAAACTACACACAATTACACCGCATCAATTGCCAGAAGCACACGAATCTACCGATATTGACACACTGACCCTGAATTATGAACTTTTCGTTCAATCGATACACCTAACAGTAGCATTTGTAACCTGAAATAATAATTAAGGCACGCTAAACCAGGGCCGGCCTCAGAAATCAAAATAATTTTTAATTTTTTTTTTTTTTATTTCAAAAGTCAAAAAGTGTATTAATTCATGTTTGAAATGCAACAGGGAACATGTGGTTCTTTTTTCTGTACTTATAGACCAAACACCCTGTATACACATATATAGTAATTTAACACCCCTTCACATACTGTTTCAATTTTAAAAATTCAATTTTGTATTTGCAATCGATTTTTTTGTTAAAATGAAGTGCTTTGAACAGGACAAAGGAGGTGGAGTGGCTTGCAGGGTTGAGTGAGGCTGGTGTAAATTTTAATAGAGTGAAAAATGATGGTGGCTATGTAACTAGAGCCAGAGGAGTACCTCAAGTTCTCGTCAAATCAAGAAAAGAAAAACAAACAAAATTTAACTTTCATAAAATCTTTATTTAATTAAATCGAAGAATTTGGCTGTGAATGTGAATCGTCTAGTGTTAGGACCTTTTAATCACGTTGTGTTAATAGAATGTAGTAACTTAGATTGTTTTATGAGTTCCGTACAAGTTATATGTGCTAACAAAGAAAACACAAGAAATTTGAACAACATGATTTATTTACATTATTTAATTTTTCTAACTTCACTTACTTCAGAAACACAAATTTGTATTCGACTAATTTCGTTTATAAAATATTTTCAAGAATACATAAAATACTATACATTCTGTTAAATTTATAGTTGGGGTACTTTTTAAGGGTATGTAGGTAAACTAGATGACATGTATTGCAGATGTGTAAGGTTGACTGCAGTTTCTAAGCGATAAATATAAGACTGCTCTGTTAATTTGTAAGGAATCGATAAAGTCTAATTTCTCCTCCTTATTGCAAATACGTAGAGGGGGGGTGTATGGTTTGAATCTAATTTTTTATCTGTTTCTATTAACTGTTTTCCAAAGTTAGAAGTATTTATATTTCTGATGAGTTCATTGCATCTAATTTTAAATTTTCGGCCTGTTTGGCCTATGTAGTTTGCTGCGCACTGGCTGCACTGCAACTTAAACACTCCCGTCTTATACATAATGTCTGTTTCTTGTTTAGCATTGAAAAAGATTTTGTTAATATTTTTTTGATTGGAAAAGGCTGATTTAAAATTAAATTTTGGAAAAATATTGATAGTTTAATGGTGGTACTGATTGAATTTAACTGGTTTCACAGGTTGTCGAGTTATCTTTGCGAGCCGTTGAAACTGACTAAAATATCGTCATCATATCTGAACCAAAAACATTGTGTTTTTGAGTAAAAACTGTTTAAAAATTTTTTTATCTGGTTTATACATAGGTATACATATATCTGCCAGCAAAGGGCTAATGGGTGAGCCAGTGGTAGGCCAACGTCTTGTACATAAAATTTGTCTGACTATTGAAAATAATTTTGTTTAAATGTAATTTAGAAAAGTGTATTTCATTCCTTAATTGTGTTCTGAATTATTGTTAGAAATTGGCTTGTCTAGTCTTTTCTTGAAAGAAGTTTGTTGAATTTCTTTGCATAATTCAACTGAATTTTTGATGGTATGTTTTGAGGTGATTTTAGTGTCATTGAATGTATTTACACTTAAATTTTTCAAATTGTATTCAGGCTCAAATGAAGAACTAGTTATAACTGCAACAATAATAGGTAATTGTTTATAACTGCCGACCGCCTTTCGATTATTTTGAAAGAAAATTATGTTCTAGAGTTCGTCATGCCGATCAAGAATATATTGTAGCGAACACGAGCATGCTTGTGTGCGATCGGGTACACTTGTATGTGTTGCGGGCCGGCTCAACTAGCCGCGGCCGATTTTCGGCAGCGTGTGCGTCGTGTTTGTAAACGTGCGTCTCGTACCTGCTTTCTAAGAAAGCAATTAGGCGGTTCGCAGAAATGTAAACAACTTTAGACGTTTCGAATATTCTAGACTTTTCCCGACTTGTTCTATGGATGCTATAAAAAAGTTCGCCGAGTTAGTTAGTAATAAATTGGCAGCGACAGTGTTAACATAAGAAATAAATCGACAATGATAATAGTGAAAATACAAATGAATTGAAACGTGCATATAAGTGAATGGTGTAAATAATTAGTAATCTAAGTTTAGTATTAATTAGTAGTGTTTTAAGTCGTAATAATTCAATTAGTGTATATAAATTGTTGTTCCTGTAATTTAGTCTTGTAAATAAATTTAATAAACCCACGAACACTATAATATATATAGGATACAAGAAAGCTACAATACAATTTTTAATTAATTTTAATTAGTTTAATTTTACAAAGTTAGAAATTGAAGTAAGTTCCAAGACATTAAATTTGTTTTGAAAAAAAAAACGTTTAAAAAAATATGGATTATTAATTAAATATAATAAAGTGTTTATGTTAAGAATATTATTAAAATTTTAAAGTTGTGACAAATAAAATTTAACTTTAATTAAAAACAAACATTTTGGAAGTAGAATTTTAGAAATTATTTTGAAAAGACTGTAGCATTTTAAAATATTAATAATAATCAAAATTGTATAAATTAAAAACAAATAATTTTTTTTGAAACATCCATGTAGTCTAAAATTTGTTATATAAAAAAAATATAGAAGATAGTGCGGGATCGTAGGTCTGTGTAAATAAAATTGATCTCACTCTCACTATAATTCATTTAATAAAGGGAATATTTACAATTATCTCTTCGATTAGACGTAGCGGACGCAATGTTTTATCTTTGGAGGTTCGAGATAGAGTCCTTTTCTGTATCTTTTTCTCAGAGTACCTATTTATGCTTTTACCGTTATACTACCAAAGGTTCCCTTCACCCCCTCTGGTCTTTTGGTAGTACAACGGCAAGTTAGCGTCTTAGGTCAAAATTGAATATTGAATTTTTTTATTGTAGTACCTGCTAAGGAACCAAAAGGCACGAGTTGCTGTACTGGAATACGATTTTGTAAATGTCCGCTACAATAGTAACAGAACTTCGAAGTTAAAAATAGAAAGAGTAAAAAAATAGAAAAATATAAAATACAGCATGATAAAATATTATTACAAGAACAAGTGATATTTAAAATAATAATGGTCAGATTGTGGAAGTTTATTAATAATTCAAGATTTTTTACGAGAGCAATGTCAATGTAATAAAGCAGCGGGAATTTAAGAGTTTATACAAAGATGTGCATGGTCAATTGTGATGTATGAAGTTGATTAAAAGATAAAGACGAAATATTTATAATGAGTTATGGTGAATCGACACCGACGTTGTTATTTTAAATGGAATGGCATATTTTTTATGCCGAATTCGAATAAAACGTAAAATTTTAAGATAGATTTGATAACCAACTTGTACAGAGTGGGCCAAATTGGACACTTTTAAAGGCAAAGCATACTTTAAAAGGAGATGGACAAAAACCGATGTCGGTGTCTGAAGTTCATTTTTTATGAGAAGTTAATTGGTGCAAACCGCGTCTCGTCTCTTTATCTGTCACCATTTCAATCATACAGGGTGTTATTCGAAAATGTACGTTTTCGAAAAATCTGTACCTATAAGTTTTTCCATGGTGAAATTTTTTTTATTTCTGTAAATATATCCTCAAAGCACTTTTTTACATAGAATTCAACGGTGTTAGGTGAATTGTTATTAAATGAATAGTTTAGCTGTAAATAACATGAACAGTCATTTTTTAAATCAAACACCCTATATATATTATCACGTTTTAAGAGTGCTCAAAATTACCTTTCCAAATATACAACACAATTGATATTTTTTTTTCAAATAATTTTCAAAATACAGCACTATAGATTTCGTATTGCTTAATTTCTATAAGTAGTCCGTGGAATCAAACTCCATACAAAAAATATCGTTAAAATAATAGCAGAGTATTGTTGCTATCTAATATTTACATTTACATCTAGTATCAAATTGTCATGTACCTATGGTATAAGTTTTAACAGTCTCCTCTAATGTGTTATATATCGCCGCCTATGGTTGGTTGCGTATCTGTAGTAGTATCTATGGGATGTGACAGATAATCAATAATGTTCACGTTTATGCTTATGTAAATTGATTAAATAAATTTCATATAGAGTGTTCTTTATAATAAATAACTGTAAATAACGATCAGAACACCATAAATATGACATGGCGCAGTCGGTAGGATATAAAAATCGAAAAGTGTATAAAATAGCTACGTGTAGATAGCTTGAAGAAAAAACAATAGTAATAAATAAGTAGGTACTAAGTGAATATTATACAAGTAATAAAGATCACATATAAAAAGTGCTAAAAATGCCAGATGATCAACAAGTCCAAGCTCAACAAGGCTTAAATGTATCAAATCTTAACCTCAAACCGCCTCCTTCATTTTCGTTCGACGGCAATGTGTCTGAAGGTTGGACGAAGTGGAAGAAGAAATTTGAAACTTTCTTACTGGCTACAGAGAGTGATAAGAAATCGGATGCGATTAAAATTGCTATACTTATGCACACCATAGGGGATGAGGGTGTAGAAAAGTTTGAAACATTTGATATATCAGAGAATGATCGTAAAAGTTATTAAAAAAAATAATAGAATCATTCAATAACTTTTGTGTACCTAAGAAAAATGAAACTGTGTGTCGTTACAAATTTAAGGATATAACTTTTTATTGTCAAAACTAATCTTTGTTATACGATTATTACGAAGTTAAACTATTTGTTTTTCTAGAAGGGAGATGTCATGTATGGTATAAGTTTTAACAGTCTCCTCTAATGTGTTATATATCGCCGCCTATGGTTGGTTGCGTATCTGTAGTAGTATCTATGGGATGTGACAGATGATCAATAATGTTCTCGTTTATGCTTATGTAAATTGATTAAATAAATTTCATATAGTTAGTGTTCTTTATAATAAATAACGATCAGAACACCATAAATATGACACAAATCAGTTTAACAAGTAATTAAGAAAAAGACAACATATACCTGCTGTAACGTTGGGTTTTGATTAAGAAGGCGCTAATTTAGTAAAATAAGTAAGCGTATTATTATTATATTGTGCTGCGTCACGTAGGCGAGCTCAAGCGTCATACAAGTCAAGATTAGTATACATAGTCGACACTAGGTGTCTATACTTTACATCTCCCTTTCTTTGTAAATAAGTTGAAAATATTAATTTACAATTTTTTTTTTCAAATTAAGACTTAATTTTGACTCGACATTGATATTACAAATTAATGTTTAACTTGTTACCAAACTATAGTATTTGTAGATTAGATTAAGATACAATGCATCTTATTATAATTATGAATCTAAACAGATATTATTAAAAATGAAGTCTATTTGTTGGTCTAATTATTCTACCAAACCTTGTTGATCTTAGTGCCTTTGCTGATTGAGTCTGGTTTGCCTTCTGCACGTGATTGGGAGAGCTTGACGATTAATGTTTTGGAGTTCGTAGTAGCATAGGAACAGCAGGTGGTTGAGCTTGTTCTAGTGCTTGTACTGGTGGTTCATCTTTGTATTTAGTTTCAGGTACTACCACTCTTTTGCTGGTTGTGTCTGCCTGTATCTTGTGCAGGTGACTGAAATTTCGTCGTAATATTTGCCCTTGATCTGTCGATGACCAAGTTTGTGTCTGACTATCGTTAATCTCAAAATTGACTGGTCTTGTAGTATGTTTATCACTGTAGTCAGCTTGCTTCTCTCTTAATCGGTGTAGTTTAGCGGTGACTCCTTGTACAATTTTTGGGTTTAGTTGATTGTCACTTATTGGTATATGAGATCTAGTAATTCTGCTGAAAAGACGCTGATTAGGTGAACCCAAACCCTCATTTCTGGGTGTGTTTCTGCAATTTAGTAAGGCGAGTTGAACATCAGACTTGTCAATGTTGCATTTTCTTAATATGTTCTTTGCTGTTTGAACGGCCCTTTCAAAAAGCTTGATGGTGATGTGGACTAAAGTTACATGGTTGAATCTCTTCTGAATGGTCTTGAACTCTCTAGCCATGTATTGGGTTCCATGATCACTTTGAAACTTCAGGTATTCCATGTACAGAAAACCATTTTTTTAGTTGTTCAATTATTTCATTGGAGGACTGGCCTTTTAATTGTTGAAAATCTAAGTATCCTGAGTAGCTATCACAAATTAATATGTAAGTTTTTCTATTTAGTTCAAATAAATCAGATGCTACTATTTGCAAAGGAAGTTTGGGTATCTTTTTTACTAATACTGTATCTCTGATATTGATTCTCCGAGTTTGTTCACAGACTGAACAACTTTTGGCTAGTTTTATAATATCATAATATTGTCCTTTCCAGTAAAGAAATTGTCTTGCTCTTCTTAGACAACTTTGTATACGTAAATGTCCTTGATGAATATGTTTTAACATTTTAGGTATTTGTGATTCTGGTACTATAATTTTATCACCTTTGAAAATAATCCCTTTATGATAGCTTAATTCTTCTTTAAAATTAAAATAGTGTTGAAGTTCAGTAGGAATTTTGTCAATTTTTTCTGGGAATCCCTGCATTTTTATTTTGAGAAGTGACTAAATGTGGATCTTCTTTTGTAGCATTAATCAGTTCTTCTTTTGCATCTAGTGACAGGTAAAATTACTGCAACTTTTAAATTTTCTTCTTGTTCATATTTCAAATTAGATGCATCACAGTCTCTACTCAGAATATCTGCTAAGGGTATTTCTGTGCCTTTTTTAAATATGACTTGGTGAGTATGGTGTAAGATTAAACATAATGCGTTGCAACCTAGCTGGAGCTGATTGTATGTTTTTCTTAAAAATTGTTTCAAGTGGTTTGTGGTCTGATTCCAGTGTTAATTCTTTACCATAAACATATTCATGATTTTTTTTTGCATCCAAACAGTATAGCGAGTGCTTCTTTTTCTATCTGTGGATAGTTTTGTTCTGATTTGGTCAGCGCTCTTGCTCCATAGTCCATAGGCTATCGGTTGTCCTTCTTGAAGTAGTGCTGCTCCAAGGTTTTTTGAACTTGCAGCTACGGTTAGGGTTAGAGGTTTGTTTATATCATACAACTTCAGTACAGGGGGGACTTTTTAGAACCTCTTTTATTTTACTAAAGCTTCTTCATGATGTTTTTCCCATGTAAAACTTATATTTTTGTGTAACAAATCCCTTAGTGGATTTGTGAGGTTTGACATATTAGGTGTAATTTTATTTAGATATGTTATCATGCCTAGTAATCTCTGTAATTCCGTTTTATTTGTTGGTGTTTTCATTGTTTGGATCGCTTCTACTTTTTCTGGATCTGCTTCTAATCCGTTGGCTGAAACAATGTATCCTAAAAATTTAATTCTTTTTGTTTCAAAAATGCTTTTGTTGATACGTCAAAAGGGAGCCTTTTGAAGGAATATCTTCCCCATGGGGTAGCAAAAGTTAAATTTTTTTTGTGTCTTTTCTGATCATTTAATCTGCCAGAATCCTTTAGTGCAATCTAATAAAGCAAAGTATTTAGAACCTTTAATATCGGCTGAAATCTCTTCTATAGTTGTGAGTGGGGAGTGACGTTTCCTTATGTTTTTATTCACATCTGATGGATCTATACATATTCTTATTTTATCTTTTTGTCTGATAATTATCATAGGACTCACAGCTGGAGTAGGCTCGGTTTCTGGTTTAATGACATCTAACTTCACCACTCCGTCAAGTTCTTGTTTTACCTCCTCCTTAATAGCATGTGGAACTCTTCTTGACAATTTTATTTCTCGTTTTGGGTTCTCGATCAGGTCTATATCATGTTCATAATTTTTGTAACAGCCTAAACCTTCGAATATATCATCTGTGAATTGACATTTTTTCAATGTTTTTACTCTTGCAATAAGTCCTAATTTTTCACAAGTATCAAGTCCTAAGATTGGTGTAACTTTTTCTTCAACTACTTTAAATAAAATATTTGATTCTTCATTTTTCAATTTACATAGTAGCTCAGCTTCGCCAAGTAGTGCCATTTTATCGTCTGTACAACTTATTAAATTTTTTGTTCGTCTTGATCTCAGACTAGCTTTTATTTTGTCCATCAAGTGTCTTGGTAATACGTTGCATTCCGCTCCAGTGTCTAGTTTGACTGTAAACTTCACATTGTTAACTTGTATTTTTTCTGTCCAGTTCTTTTTTTCTCCTTAACTTGGTATGTATACATCATCTTCAGAATTTGAACTTTCTTCTAATGCATTCACTCTATTTTTCTGTTTAGGATCATGTCTCTTCTTAGTTCTGCACATTTTAGCAGTGTCCATTTCTATTGCACTTAGTGCACGGCTTGTTAAAAGCTGGGCATTCTCTGCGTTCATGATTAGTACCACATCTTTTGCAGTCAAAATTCTGATTCTTCTCTTTTTTTTGGATTTCTATTACTCACAGCTAAAATTTTGTTTGTTTTATCTTTACCTTCAAATTCGTCCAGTTGTTTTGAGGCTTGTTCACTTGTTTTGCAGTTATTATAGCTCTTGTCAAGTCTAGGTTATCTTCTGTCAATAACTTCTCTCTAACTTGATTAAATCTAATTCCTAATACTATCTTGTCTTTCAACCTTTTTGTCGAGCAAGTTGCCAAATTCACATTTACTTGTCTGTGTTTTTATTTTTGTTAGAAATTCGTTGAAGTGTTCGTCTTCATTTTGTTCAGTTTTGAAGAAGATATATCATTCGAAAGATACGTTTGTCTTGGGTGTAAAATATTCTTTATACCTATTTTTAATTGTGTGTAGGTTATTTTTGTCTTTGTCGCAAAGATTGAAATTATTGTATATTTCGATAGCATCCGGGCCTATCAGAGCCATGAATGTTGCTGCATTAACTTCGGGTGGCATTTTCTCCAGCTGAATAGCAGTTGCGTACCACTCAAACTGTTGTAACCACGTTTTCCAATTTGTTGATTTTTACAAATCAATTTGTAGGTTACCTGGCGGCTTTATTCCGAAGACTGTGTCATTGGTAGCCATTGTACAACTTTCTCACTTATTCTTAATATGCCGTTTTCACTTTCATGTAACGTTGGGTTTTAATTAAGAAGGCACTAATTTAGTAAAATAAGTAAGCGGTTAATTATTATATTGTGCTGCGTCACGTAGGCGTGCTCAAGAATCATACAAGTCAAGATTAGTATACATAGTCGACACTAGGTGTCTATACTTTACACCTGCACTACTATTAATAAGGTAATTCCCCCATAGGAGACGTTTGAACTGTCGTCTAGGTTCCTGTGTAAACGAGTTCTCTTTTTAATATTTCTGGCAAAATTTATTTTCTCAGCTGGAGTTAGAAACACAGTTTTTAATATTGCAGTGATTTGTAAATCAACTGTAGGGTTTTTTGGCAATTAATTAAAAATTTTATCTAAATTCGGCCAGAAACATTAAAATCGGATGTTGTTCATGAATGTTGGAAGTTGGATTACAATTTAAACTTCTCCAATAGAAAAATACCTCATTGTTGTAAGTTTAGTGAAGGTATGTTGTCTTTTACTAAATTACTCTTTAAACTGAGCTGTCGTTGAGAAATTGTTATTTTTGTTAGAAATTAAGAAGGGGAGCTTAGAGTTAGACTGCATGTGTTAATAGACGCTATGAAATGTAAACAGATGTAGTTAATAAATATAGGTATGTTTCAGTCATTATTCGAAGAATAATAATAACAGGTACCAACCTATCTGAAGCTGTCGTGTGTACGTGATATCGGGCATATTAAGATACGAAAAAAGAATGTATAAACATATGACATCAGCAAAGAAATGTACTTCGCATTATTAGATTTAGCCAGTGGAACAAAGGATATTATTTCATACTGTTTATCTGAATGTACGTACTTGTTAATTTGTCAATAAACCGCAAATACTAAGTGTTCCTTTTCTACTAAAACTACAATAATATGTTATACATATATTAAATGTTAATATTAAATAGCAGCAACCGCTCTGCTATTATTTTAACGGTATTTTTTTGTATGCAGTTTGATTCCACGGCCTACTTGTCGAAATAAAGTGCTGTATTTTGAAAATTATTTGAGAAAAATATCAAGTGTGTTGTTGTAAACTAGACTTTTATTATTACCTAATCAAAGGAAATATTTTGAAAATCCTCCGTGGGTCAGGTCAGAGCAGTTTACCTCCGGCAGTGTTCGATTTAATGCAACCAGTCAGGCGAAAATTAATTACATGTAATAAAGAACAAAAATTACTGTTCTGTAAATATTACAATTTACGTAAAGTACTCACCGGGGGTCCTCTGCCCCCTCACAATACTCATATGACTGGATCGTGATATCTAGTTATCATATCGACATCAACTAGGTTTTAAAGTTAATAATTGCGTATTTTACATAGTATCTTGGTTATCTTCAATCTTCAACTACTAGCTAGTCACCTGAAAAAGTAGAGGCTTCCCCGGACGCCTGTACATGGCATCCCAATGCATCGTAACCCGAGGATTACAAATACATGTCATCGAGGATCTCATAACGCCGTTATAATGAGTTTCGGATCTCCCGAGGAACCATGGCACTTTTGCCAGGCACATGTGCACCAGAGGGCTAATTGAGCACATTAAATAACTTCACAAACATATACAACTACATTTACTTATATGATCATTGAATACTTATTACTTTTACTGATTATTTAAATCTCTGTACACATTAATAACCTGCATATTACACATCTTACTTCTTTGAGTCTCATGTCACCACTGTGGCACTGTGTACTTAATCTCGAGTGTATTAGGACTCTCTCCCTCTCTCACACCCCGCAATAGCGTGAACATTCTTTCATAAACAAAACAAGAACAACTCTGTGACTCAATAATAAACAAACGCAGCTGCAAATATCAATACTATCGAAAAGGGCTTGTATATTTAGCTTAATAAACCGTAAAATACATAATCTGAAGGATAAAACATTTTTTAAAAAGATCAAACGTTACATTGTATATTAGGAAAGGTAATTTTGAGCAGTCTTAAAACGTGATAAAATATACAGTGTGTTCCATTTAAAAAATGACTGTTCATGTTGTTTACAGCTAAACTATTCACTTTTCAACAACTCGTTGATAGTTGACGCTAAAACTTGTTGAAACGAATTATTAATCATGTTTAAACTTTAAATAAAAATCACAATCTTTCAAAATAATTTATTTTGTAGACACTACAATATTAAAAAATAAATAAATTATTTTAAAAGATTGTGATTTTTATTTAATTTTTAAACATAATTTTCAACAATTCACCTAACACCGTTTGAATTTTACGGAAAAAAGTGCTTTGAGAATGTTTTAAATGACACCTACCATATTTTATTTTTTCAATCGATTCCTTTCGATCTATATTATAACTGTAGGCAGGGATGTACCCCAACTTTCTAGTTAAAATCGAGAAAAGAAAAACAAACAAAATTTAACTTTTCAAAAATCTTTATTTATCTAAATAAATCGAAGAATTTGGCTGTGAATGTGAATCGTCTAGTGTTAGGACCTTTTAATTACGTTGTGTTAATAGAATGCAGTAAGATAGATTCTTTTATGAGTTCCGTACTAGTTATATGTGCTAACAAAGAAAACACAAGAAATTCGAACCACAGGATTTATTTACAAATATAGGTACATATTTACAATTGCCCTTGGTATCGGTTCGAGAAGACAAGCACCTTTTTATTTTATCATAGAATTTATGGTTGGGACAGATGTGCCATCAAAGACATTTAATTGCCAAAGTTATGTGTTGGTACAAAGTTCGAACATCGTCAAACAGTGCAACAACGAATTGTGTAGGAAAAATCCTCGCATGTTCCTCTTGAGCTGGGAGAAGTAAAGTCGTGCTAATCGTGAACTTTAACCGTCGATAAAGCCACAACCGCTGTAAGCCCATGGGCTACCGTGGTAGGCCATGTTAAAATACCTGTTGTCTGAAAATGCCATGTCACGGGAGTTTGTATACAGGGTGTTTGGTCTATAAGTACAGAAAAAAGAACCACATGTTCCCTGTTGCATTTCAAACATGAATTTATACACTTTTTGACTTTTGAAATAAAAAATAAAAAAATTAAAAATTATTTTGATTTCTGAGGCCGGCCCTGGTTTAGCGCGCCTTAATTATTATTTCAGGTTACAAATGCTACTGTTAGGTGTATCGATTGAACGAAAAGTTCATAATTCAGGGTCAGTGTGTCAGTATCGGTAAATTCGTGTGCTTCTGGCAATTGATGCGGTGTAATTGTGTGTAGTTTTCATATTGTTTTAATTATTGTTATTGACGTTATTGAAGTTTTGTTGACAGTGGAAAGTATTTTTTTTAAGAGTAGGTGTGAATTGCAATACTAGTGATGTACTTTGATTTTTTCCCGTTAAATTTATTTAAGTAATCTTAATGTTTCAGTTCTGGCGGCTACGATAACAATTGTTTTGAATTTTGATCAACTTAAGAGTTGGGCTGGTGTGATGATTTATAAACCGTAAAAAATGAAATAATAAAATGTATTACTTACTGTTGTCTGTACTCTTGAAACTAACTATTTGAATGAAACAATTGTCGAGTAATTTATTAAATTATTTCGCTGGAACATTTTACTATTTTATTTTTTACGATTTTTAAACATGTTCATCATCACAACACAAAGCACACATTAGTTTTAGATAATTACTTATTTGTGAAATTGTGTAATTACCCGTGAAAGTGATGGAAAATAGACGTGCAATTGGCTTATTCCCTAGAGAATAGTCGCCGGTGATAGATAACGCTGTTTCGTAAGTGGCGCTGCTCGTTGCAAACTATCAGTTACGAGAATTCGTATTTCGCCAGGCCCGTATTAAACCGAATTTCAGGGTCAAATTTTCTAACACGAATTGCGTACTTAATTGTCACTCGATTGAAAAATGCTTTTAGACTTTTGTTATTTATTGTGCAAGGAATCCATGATTCTTTTTTTTGTACTTATAGACCTAACACCCTGTATATAGTTTTGTTTGGTGTGAGGAATCGGGCACACTTGGTAACCACGAAACCTTTTATATTTTTTTTGTCGGACACGTCACACTTGGTGAACATAGCCCTTTTGTGTTTGGCGAGACACATCACCTTGGTGAACGTAGCCTCTATTTATAAGGTGGTTCGAAACACGCCACTCTTAGTGGACGTCGTCTCTATTTTACGACAGTTCAGAACAACAAAGTATGTCAACTTACTCGACTTCCATCTCTCTGATTAAGAGTTCTTCAATTAAGAGTTTCGCCTTAATTTAGACAAATTGCATTCTGCTACCTTTTTAAACAAATCTGTTGCCAAGGCAAAACCTTGAGATGTTCAAACAGTGTTAGTGGTTCAAAATCAAACCAAAACGGATACCTTCAACTGAAAGAATAGATACCGCCAAACTGATTTAATACGGTAGCTACACGTTCACCTGAATTAATCATAGGAGCGTAAACCGTAGGGAGATCCTTCTAAATCCCTGCTGGTAGTTTTACTCCCTCAGGCCGATTTAGTCAACATCTACGTTTACGTAATTTTGTGGTAAATATACCAATGTTAGGATGAACCCATTCTAAAACAGCTGATCAAAACTTCTCATGCTATACTTATTTACTAAACCAAATTAAAGCGCTTGTCATACACCTTCCTAGTACTCAGGGACATCACATTAATCAGGGACAACAGTAAGAGATATCAAAAAATACCAAAATAGAGCCATATATACATATAAGTAAAATGAGTTATAAACATAACAAAGAATTCAATAGAAGTTAAACCGTGTAACGCGCGCTAACCCTGTGTTCGGCATCTTACTTGTTGACGATGTGTGTATACGGTCGTGTGTGCGGGGATAAAGGTAACCTCTGAGAAAATCAATATATCGATTGCAGGGTTACTAAGCGGTTGTTATTCTAGTGCGTGGACGCTCGCCGCTAAGTGACTCGCGAACCCTCGTTCATGTCAGACGTTCGTTTTATTACCTATGTTAGTTATTTAGTTTTCACCCCTTTGTTAACGTTTCTTTGTTCATTTTTTTGCCATATAATAAATTCTTTAAATATCAAACTACACTTATCTTATGTGTTATAAACTGGCAGCCCAACGTTCGGCCAAAATTCCCCAATAATTGCACGTAAACGGGAGTGTTTTGGTATGTCAAATAAAGGAAAAACCAAAAGGGCAGAAATGGCAGAAAAACCAGTGGTGATGACAAGTGAACAATTTGAACGACTTTTGGCAAGTTTGCGACCAAGTTCAAGTGAACAAAGCACGTCAGAAACAAAACCTTCGACAGCAGTTAAATCAGGAAATTTCGCAAAATGTACTGCGCGCTTCGATGGAACTTCAAAAATAAGTGCTGAAGCATTTGTGGATGCAGTAATCACCTACAAAGAATGTGCTAATGTTACTTACGAAAACGCGTTAAGAGGACTTTCAATGCTTTTGGAAGGTACAGCAGCAACATGGTGGCAAGGTGTTAAGGCCTCAGTAGCTTCATGGAATGACGCAATTACCATCTTACGTGATGTATTTGGACCAAAGAAGCCGGCATTCCGTGTATACAGAGAGCTCTTCGCGAATAAACAATCAGATTCAATGTCAACAGATCTTTTCGTATATAATGCTCGCGCATTGTTGTCAAATTTACCGTATAAATTACCGCAAAGTGCCGAACTGGACATGATTTATGGACTGCTGAATAGACAAATTCGAAAACGGTTACCACGCGATACATTTTCGACATACGATGATCTCTTAAAAAGTGCACGTTCGATTGAAATGTCATTAGAAGAAGATCGAGGTAGTCAAAATAGTGGGAAACAGTTATCAGCAGAACTCAAAGTTCATAAGCGAATTCGGTGTAATTTCTGTAAAAACTTCGGACATTTAGCCGCAGAGTGCCGAAGTAAAGTGAAACGAGATGAGAAGAAATCGGAAACGGAGAAAAGTGATCAAACTGAACTTCCTACAAGTCGTCCAATAATAACGTGCTACGGTTGTGGAACACCCGGTGTAATAAGATCACAATGTCCAAAGTGCAAGTCTACTTCTAAACCGTTTACAACCACAGAAGTTAATTCTGCAGCGTTCTATGGAACTCAAGTTAGGGAATCCGAGAACGAAACTTCAGCTCTTACGAAAAGCATAGCTGGTAGAAATTTGTACGAGTTATTAAAAAATAAGTGCTCTTTCGATTCGCGAACGATTACATTAACCCTCGCGGACGGTTGTACGGAAACTGTTAATGTGCTCGCTACGATGGTGGACATTAAAATAAGAAACAAGTTGGTCAATATTGAACTTTTGGTGTTACCCACGAATCATGACAACCATACACTATTAGGAATCGATTTCTTAAGTAAAGCTGATATTATTATCGATCCTGGTCAAGAAGTCTGGTATTTTCGTCATGATCAGAAACATGTGTATGAGTTCGTGACTGATGTAATTCCCAAAAACGAAGTCAACTTGTCAATAGCCCAATCAGTGAATTTGAGAAGTGAAGAAGGTAATGGGTTAAACGAAGAACAGAAAGACCAATTGAAGAAAGTGTTGTCTCAAAATGGAGATATCTTTCAACCAGGGGGAGGCCCCACACCTTATGCGGAACACATTATTAATACTGAACCTGGCCAGACACCAATTGCGGTTCCACCCTTCAAAATGCCAAGAGAGAAGAAGGAAATTCTTCGTAAAATTGTAGACCAATTACTTGAGGAAGACATTATTGAAGAATGCGAATCGCCTTGGTCTGCTCCAGCCATGTTAGTTCCAAAGAAAAGTGACGACTACAGAATGGTGGTTGATTATCGCCGTTTGAATGACGTAACAATCAAGGACAAGTATCCCATGCCACGGGTGGATGAGTTATTACATGCTGCTAAGAAAACGAATTTTATGTCGACAATCGATCTTCGATCCGGTTATTATCAAGTCGGTATCCGTGAGTGTGATAGGGACAAAAGCGCGTTCGTGACATCGTTTGGAATGTTTCGGTTCAAACGCATGAGTTTCGGTCTCACATCGGCCCCTTCAACATTTCAAAGACTTATCGACAGATTTAAAACGGGACTTGATATAACAATATTCGCCTATGTGGACGATATCATTGTTCTCTCAGAAACTTTCGAATCACATATCGAAGATCTCAAACAAGTGTTTTCAAAATTACGACAATTTAAACTGAAACCCAATAGCGAAAAATGTGTGTTCGCGCGCGAAAGTGTTGTATCTCGGACATGTTATTGCATCACAAGGGATACAAACTGATCCAGGCAAAGTTTCGGCTATCAGCAACATGGCCGCGCCGGTGAACGTAAAACAGTTAAAAACGTTTTTGCAAACATGTTCGTGGTATCGTAAGTTCTTACCAAACTTTTCCAATATTTCGCGACCTTTGTCGAACCTTACGAAAAAGACGAGTTCATAAAATGTGAAGAAGATGCACGAAAAGCATTCGAAGAATTAAAAGAAAAGCTTACTTCCGCTCCGATCTTGAGACAAGCAGATGAATCGTTACCGTTTACAATTCGGACTGATGCGAGTGATTACGCGTTAGGTGCGGTGCTGCTCCAAGGTGAAGGAAATGACGAACGCCCGATTGAATACTCTAGTCGATTACTGACGTCATCGGAAAGAAATTATTCGACAACTGAAAGAGAGGCCCTTGCGGTTGTCTGGGCTTGCGAAAAATTCCGTGGTTACATCGAGTGTGCCGAAGTAAGAATTGGAAGCGACCATCAACCACTAAAATGGTTAATGACTCTGAAGTCACCTTCAGGACGTTTAGCACGGTGGGCACTGAAACTTCAGTCCTACAATATAAACATCGAATATGTACCAGGGAAAGCGAATGTGGTTGCAGACACATTGTCTAGACCTCACAATCCATCAAATAATTTGGATGATCAAATTTGTACAGTATCCGTTGAGATTCCCCGAAAGAGTCCATCCGAGGTAAGAGAAAACCAACTAGCTGATCCGGAATTAAAGAAAATAATTGATAGTTTCGAGGGTAAGTCGCCCGCAGAAGACACAGAACGCTGGACAGAGAGAGGTTATCTGATGGAAAGAGGAATTCTCTATAGGTATTCTCCGATTCAGAAGAAGGACAGATGGTGGTTCCTAATCAGAACAGAGAAGTTGTATTGAAGGAATACCATGACTCGCCAACTGCATGTCACGATGGTATTGAACGTACATTACAACGTATACGACGAAAATTTTATTGGGTCGGCATGAGAAAATTTGTTGCTGATTACGTAAGAAATTGCGGTCTTTGTCAGCGATATAAACCAAGTAATCTTAAGCCAGCGGGTTTACTTTTGACTCCACCGCCTGCACAGCGATTTGAAACTCTGGCCGTGGACTTCTTTGGACCCCTTCCCCAGACGAAAAGCAACCACAAATGGATCCTTATAGTAGAAGATGTGGCTTCCAGGTGGACCGAGCTCTTCCCCCTTGAATATGCCAAAGCAGACATCACTGCACGTGTCCTAATTGAAAAAGTGTTTTTACGGTATGGTGTACCAAGAAAAATCGTTAGCGACAACGGAGTGCAATTCGTTAGTGAAATTATGCAGTACGTGTGCCAATGCTTCAATATTGATCAGTGTCTTATACCGAATTATCATCCAGAATCGAATCCGGTAGAACGCAAAAATCGTGATTTAAAGCCCCGGCTAGCTATGTTGATCGGAACCGACCATACAAAATGGGACGTAAAATTAGCCACTATCCGATTTTCTATGAACAGTGCGGTTTGTTCTAGTACGAGTTTTTCACCCGCATATTTAACTTTCGGTCGTGAGTTGAGAACCCCGTATGAAATCGAACATGATTTCCGCGAAGTGATAATGCAAGAAAACATAGTGCCAATGATGACCCCGTATTTGAAAAAATTATCGATAGAACTACAACATGCAAGAGAGAATATAGAAAAGGAGCAAGACCGACAAAAACAGTATGCTGATAAGCACCGACGGCCAGCTCCAGAATATAAGGAAGGTGATACGGTTTTGTTACGAACTCATCTTCTAAGCCAGGCAGCGAAAGGAATTACCTCTAAGTTAATTCCCAAAAGAGATGGTCCATTTCGCATACTACGTGTGATAACTCCAACCAGTTTTGAGTTAATGGATCAAGAAGATAAAAATGTTGGGAAGTACCACAGCTCCTTCATCACTCCGTATATAGGTAAAGAATCCAAGCCTGTTTTTTCCGAAGAGGAGGCGAGGTCGCCCTAGAAAGAAGAACTAGCGATTGTGTGTTTGGGTTTCTGGTTCTTATCAGAGGGCGGTTATAAGAACCAGAGGGGGAGTGTAACGCGCGCTAACCCTGTGTTCGGCATCTTACTTGTTGACGATGTGTGTATACTGTCGTGTGTGCGGGGATAAAGGTGACCTCTGAGAAAATCAATATATCAATTGCAGGGTTACTAAGCGGTTGTTATTCTAGTGTGTGGACGCTCGCCGCTAAGTGACTCGCGAACCCTCGTTCATGTCAGACGTTCGTTTTATTACCTATGTTAGTTACTTAGTTTTTACCCCTTTGTTAACGTTTCTTTGTTCATTTTTTTGCCATATAATAAATTCTTTAAATATCAAACTACACTTATCTTATGTGTTATAACCGATAATAAGCTAATCAAAATTAAAGAATAAAGATACAAAAAAAAAATTATGTAAATTTAAAGAAACGAAAGGAAATAAATCCTAAACGTTAACTATCCTGAAATTTAATTCTAAGGGTGGTAAAGTTCCAGGAACGGTCGAAAACCACAAGTTGTAAACACGGGTAGCAATGCAAAGAAAGAAAGTGACACAAAATACCGAAAACCATAAATTTCAAATAGTGACAGAGTACACAATTTACGACCCAAATATCGGTCAGCGGTTATAACGCACCTTGACTTTGTGTGACAGCATCTGGCTCGGGGTTGTCGGACATGGTATCGTCTATGGGGCGGTTACGGGTCTGGGTAGTTTTCAGAGATGACGGCTTCACGCGACCAGTGGCAGGGTGTGCGGGAAACGGTCACTACTTTCTCGGGGCGTCGGGGACGGCAATAGGTAATTCCAAATTTCCATAGACGGGGTTGGTACACCTTAGACCCGTCGGGGGCGGAGGATCGACCAAATCCGGATTGTCGAGGGGCAGCTGACGGACAGGGGGTGTACTTTGATGATGGTGGTGGTGAGCCAAGATGTGGAATGAGCCACCAGGGTCAGTCGAAACAAACTCGGACTCCTCTCGGTAGGTTGGTGAAACCAGGGCGGACGTCACTGGATGGGCTCGAGGTGGCCAGGCTACGACCATCCACACGAACAGACTTTGTACGCTACTTCGAATCAATAACGTTTGTTAATGAGGAATTGATGGGCAAAAGGTTTTCTCCGAACGCTAGACAAATGCTGCATCCAATCTAACGTAGAACGCTCTCTCCGAACGCTAGACAATTGCCGCATCCAATCAAACCCAGGTAAAGAGGCTCTCTCCGAACGCTAGACAACTGCCGCATCCAAACAAGCGATAAAACGCTCTCTCTGAACGCCAGACAACTACCGCATCCAATCAAGCTAGGGAAGATAAAGAGCCAACAATATTCCAGCTCTCTATGAAATCCTATCTTTTTTTATTTTTTGTTTTCGGGGAGGAGAGGAAATCGCCCGTGCAGCTGGGTAGTGTCGGATTCACCCCTGAAGAAGCGCCTACCGACTCCGACTAAAACCTCTCCCCCTCTGGCTAGTCTAGGGACTGTGCCCTCTTCAGCCATATGAAATCCTATCGAAACTCGCAGCTATTTATACCTAAATTTTACCCTCACCACCACGCTATTTCTGTATCTCGCGAGCTTCCCCTTGCTTTCCTTATCCCTAACATACCTATCGTTCGAATCTAGGACAAGGATCTTTCTATCTCTCTTGTTCATATCTGAACGTGATTTCTCGTGGTCTACAACAGCACCCTCTTTCCTCCCTAGAATATCACATACAGGTCGGTTACTGTAACGTGAGCTCTGAAAATTTTACAATCGGCGTAGAAGAAAGAAGGAGAACGCATTCGGAGGAATAAAGATGCAGCCTACGCTCGAAGACTGCGACAAATAAATATAAAATTTTCTAAACGGGGGTACCTGATGTCTACGGTCTGGTACTTGTCAGTTTAATTTATACCTCAATTTCTCGGTACTGGTTTGTGACTCAAAACCAGATATAAATTTCTATTAATTAAACTTATAATGTCTAAATTTTGTTCAATATAGGCAGTCTCCATTATTTAATAATATGCAGGTATTTATTCATATGTATAGAGGATTTCTTTAATAAATAATATCAACATTGTAACAAGAATGAACCCCCTATTAGTCGGACCCGTAATGATTATAACATCGAACCTTTCCAATTATACATATACTTTATAGTCATATTCTATTTTGCAGAAATGCATTTCTTTTGTTATATTATACTAGAAAGCTAAACGCATTAAAACAAATAAATATTAGTTGTCTTCAATGACGGCTTTATTAGTAGGCTTACAAAGCCATTACCGTACTAATTATGAAAATCAACTTATTCTAATTATCTATTTTATAGCCATCTACCACCCCGCTGAAACGCAAAATTAATTGCCTTATGAAAACTTCATTAGGACTTAGGGATGCATTATCATAATAATTTAATCTTGAAAATCAAACTTATTTTAATTAGCTACTTTATAATCCTACAGAAACGACCTTTTTTGTTATATTTTGTAAAAAAAATCATAATTGTTTCAAAATCACATGTTAAGTGAATTGCCGGGCGACTTAGTGTGCGCCCTGAGTAACGAACAGCTAGAGAGCCGGCATTGAAATGATGTCTCTCGATGCCTCTGCAGCTCTCGGCAATAAGTTGTAACATTTGCCATTGCGCATCCTAAGGCTAAGCAAAGCCAGAGCTCATTCTATAATAATTGACCTGTACCTACGACATAGACCTGCAGCTCCTCCATTTTCGTTCTTACTCTTTCAACCGGATTCCCTATACTGTTGTCTCATTCGTTATCTAATGATAAACAGATGGCTGGCAACACATACTCCGAGGCACAAAGTTGACGCAAAATGCGGACTATTAGGGCGAATTCTATCTTTCTTCAACTTATTATTTTACTCGAAAAATAATTTAAAAGAATTGATTCTATCCTATTCTCATTTCAAATCAAATCAGAAAAATAATGGAAATTAGAAATACGAACTAAAAAGAAATATTGAGATGAAGAGACGAAAAAAATACCTGCGGTTAAATTAGACAAAATTGGCTATCAGATAAAAACCACCTATTAAATAAATAAATACAAGACAATTATTTATAATATTGTAACACCCGGATACGGGTGGTTACAATATGGATACTTCCTATTGTTTTATTTAAAAATTAGGTAATTTCATTAATTTTGGCATATTAAGAGTGTGCTTCGGACAATTAACATTTAACAACAATGAAAACAAAATCACAATAAAAATCTTTTCTTCGATTAATTTATGTTACAAAGATGTTCGAGAAAAACATTTGTAATTAATACTCTAATGGGAGTTTTCGTTTTTGGTGATTTTTGTAAAATAAATTAATCAAAAGGAAAATTTTTGGATTGATTTTGCATCGATTTCCGATGGTTGTCAATTGTCCAAGGCACACTTTTTATGCGAAAAATATTAAAAACAGCTATTTTGTAAAAATTCAAAATTACTCAAGATTTTTTAATAAAATAATGGGAAGCTTTTATATGGATTGAAAGAAGATAAAAAAAAGAATCCACTGAAAAAACAAAGTATGGTTGGTGACATTTGAAAAAACGATGTTATTCGTGTTTGAAGTTTCTAACGGTATAATTTTTTTGAACGCCCTGTATAAATTATTATGTTCAATTTTGTCAGAGGGTTAGCTCTAAATTTCAGTTATCACAAGTAAAAATTTCAACACTCTTAAGTCATATTTTCTGTAAGTTATTATTTTTTTATAAATTGGCTTGCGATAGCGATTTTTTTTATATACATTAAATTATCTCAGAAACCGCTCATCGTAGGTTTACAAGTTGGTTATCAAACTTATCTTAAAATTTTACGTTTTACTCGAATTCGGCATAAAAAAAATATACCATTCCGTTTAAAAACAAAGTTGGTGTTTACTTTCGATATAAGTGACAGACGACTACAATTATTTTAATTAGGTAGAGCATCAGTTATTAGGTTATTTGCCACATTTTCAAAACTCTGCCGGTATTATAAGTTTAAAAATTTTTAACGAACGGGTTACGTGAAAAACCCTGTGTATGTTGTGCGCAGAAACCACCCCTTCATGGTGTTTTTGAGCTTCTTCATTTCATGATATGTCTTCAGTGGTTGGTAATTTATTCGAATATTCGGGTGTTGTACTGTTTATTTATTTTGTAGGTTAGATACGAAACAATTTATAGTCATTATCTATAAGTGATACATAATACTGCAAGTTTGTTTTAACTCTGATAAAACTTCAGTGTGTATTACAATAGTTTAGGGTTGAGGGTGAGTGTGTTTTTATTTACACACCCTACACCCGTACCCTAACCTTTCCCAATATTTCTACTCGCAAAAGACTAAGAATAACCGCTTTCAAAGTTAAAACAAACAAGCACTATCATGTATCACCTATAGATAAAGACTATAAATTATTTCGTATCTAATCTAAAAATAACAACTACAGCATGCACCCAATATTTGAATAAATCAACAAACCACTACTAATGATCGCGTTTTATAATACACATCGAAGACAAACTCCAAAAATGAAGAAGCTTATAAGAGGTGGTTTCCGCGACCAATATATTTATACAGGGTGAGTTACTAAGGTCGAATCGGTCTGTAACATATATACCTTTCAAAAGAAAGAGAAATGTTTCAAACAAAAGTTGCCCATAATTGAGTTATTTTAAATGGAAACTCCTATATATTATTACCTCTTTGAATTACACTTAAAAAATAAATACCAGTCTATTAATAATATATGGGACCTATGTTGCACCGTTTTGGAATTAATTCAGTCACATGTTAGGCCTTCTTAGCTACAAATTTCGAATTAGCACGTAATTGTGCTATCAGCTTCTTACTATTATCAATTTTTTTCTGAAAATAGAATTCTAGCGTTTATGAACTAGATTTTTTACCCTCTGGTTAAACAAAGTTAGTCAACTCACCACTGAACCTACATTCGACCTTCTAGGGGTAAACTTCCACATTACCGTGAAGACCCTCAAACGATACAAACTACAACAAAATAGTTTATGTAACATATTTCATACATGTACAATATATTTCTAAACTATCGAAGATGGTTTTCATCCATTTCAAAATTTATTTGATAGTGCTCACGACTAGGGTACACTTACAACTGCTACTCTGATCAATGGTATCAAAAGTGATTATTTGCTTGACTTCTACAAACTGAAAAAATAAAAAACGACAAAATTAGAATCAATGTGAATTAGAGCGGTTCTCACAGAGTTTTTTTTTTATAAGAGGTGTTATGGCTTCAGATCGGGATGTCAGAAGTACCATTTCAGCTTTTTTCCATTAAAATGCTTAAAAAAATATATACCCACCTCCAAAAGAATGCAATATCTCTCTCCTAAAGACGACAGTACTTCCCTTAAAACTGACAATTGAGAGACTGCAGACTTTCGTCTAAAGACTGAAGTCTCGGGAGATTGGAGTCTTGCTCCTAAAGACTGGGGTCTCGGAGACCGCAGACTACAGTACCGCTTAGTGCCAAAAGCAAGACTCAAAGACTAGAAGTTAGTTAGTTATTTTGTCCTGAGAGGCGTAGATTGTCAGATTGTAATGGCAATTATAACCTCGAAATCATGTGCATGTATTTGGCTTCTCTGAAGAAGGAATCTGCATAAGAAGGGGCTTCGGACAATTCATCGAATTGTAAGTATAGGAATAGTATCGATGAAAAAAATTTGTTACTGGCCCAACAAGCTTTAATACAAGCAATGAAAAAAAAGTAAGAAAGGATATTTAGAGAATAAAAGCTTGTTAGGTACTTTTCAAAATTTTGATCAATTTAATGCAATTTTCAAGAACTGCATACTTCCGGAATCCTGTCAAGAGGCGGTCCATAATCAACTGTCCACATTATAATTAACAAACAACGTACATAAAGTTTAGGGAGACATTGCTGTTATAAAAAAAAGAAAGAGGTAGTAGCAAATGCAACGCATGTGAGAATAATCTAATATCAACATCCAACAAAATTCAGTAACCAAAAACCTTACTATAGAGAACTAGATTAGATTTCCACAAGATGAAGTAACTAATGTTTTTATTTGAGTATTTATATCTATCTTCTATAATATAAAAATGAATCGCTGAATGTGTTGCTAAACGCAAATCTCGAGAGTAACTGAACCGATTTCCCTAATTCTTTTTTATAATAATTCTTGAAGTACGAGGATGGTTCTTACGGAGAGAAAATTTTAAAAAATTACCTGAAAAAGTTTACAAACAACACTTTTCTATATTACCATATTCCGGGAAGGTAAAACAATTGAGTGACGTTAGTATCGTATAAATATTAATGTCAAAATTCAAGATGACATTCCTGGCGAAATGAGGACATATAAATCAGTTGATACGGCAACTAATGAAGATGATGTGAACTATCCACCGGAATTTTTAAAATCACTTGATTTGCCAGGATTGCCGCCTCACAATCTTCAATTAAAGGTTGGATCTGTAGTTATAATTGTTGCGTATCAATATAATTTTTATACAAATTGTAAGGTAGGGTGGGGCAAGAGCGGTTACGGGGCAAGAGCGTAACCATCGACTTCAATTGTTACAGAGCTGAATTATTTAGCTCCATTTACGCTTCAGCTGTGAAAGTGTCACATGTATTTTCCATCTCTCAGAGCAAATTCGCCGACCAAAATTAATCCGCATATTCTTATGAAATGTTTGGAGATTTTTGTTTGATTTTTGGTGAGTAAATAAATATGCTATAGTTGTTTACGATTAGCATAATATTTTGTAGTGAATTTATCTTTTTTGTATTGTGCCGCTCTTGCCCCTTACCTTTTTCAATTCGGGGCTAGCGGGCTAGTGCGTATATCAGTCCTGGGGTAAGAGCAATACATATTACGCACATACCCCAATGTTTTCAGTGTCATTTTTTTTTTTTTTTATTTCCACGATGGTGAGAAAATACGTCCGAAAAAGTAACAGAGGCAAAAAATGCACCCCAGAGAGCCTTGAAACTGCGTTGTCAACAATAAAGTCGGGCCAAATGATTTTATACCGAGCTAATAAAGTGTTCAACATTCAAATAGCTACACTTCATGACCATCTTAAGGGCAGAAGAGGACAAAAAAGTTCTACCTACGGCAGACCCCAAGACATTTCCCAATATGAACAAGACAAACTAGCAAATGGTCTTCGTATCATGGAAAAATGGGGTTAGGTTAGGTTAAAAAAATTAAAATTACTTAAATCACTTAGGAAAATGTACATTTTTTGTTTGTTTTTATGTTTATATAGAATTTTTTTGTTTTAGTTTTTAAGCTTACGTTTTGCCCTTCAAAAAAAAATTTAGCCTCATTCGACTTCCTCCTACAATATATTTCGTAGCTTTTGTTTTAACATAAATTGCTCAAAGTTGTACATGACAAAAAAATTTACATACATAAAGGATTTATGCTCTAGCCCCGCGTGAAACTGTATGCACTATTAGCAAAAATAACGACATATTTTGCTCTTGCCCCGTACCACTGGGGCAAGTGCATAACATGAACATAAAAAAAAAGTTTTGCATATAGGTCACAAATGTTTTATTTTTGTTTAAAATATTTTACTAGTAAATAGTTGATTGATCGCAATGATACGACAAACAAACAAAAACGAGCAATTTTCATAGTTAATTAAACTTCAACTATGGAAATTCTCTTTCGCACTTACCCCACCTTACCTTACCTTTTTGGATAGGCATTTATTATCTCTTCAGGAATGTTTATTTTATTAGTATATGGCTTAATATTTGTATACCTTTTTAACAGGATGTCTACGCTCTTTTGAAATTATTGTTTGCGCACTATTCGCAACTTTTATTGCCCATTGTGTAAATTTTTATTGTGGATCGGTAGGTACATATTCAGTTTTGGCTATTCAACCAGAATTATCCCCAATACTGTTAATTGGTGTTTTTCCATATTATTATGCTTCTCAGAAGCCGGGTCGACGGTCGAGTTTTATCGCTGCCTATTTCCAATCACTTATTGTTCACGTGATAGCCTCAGTAGTACCTGTTAGTACTCCTACTATTTTTGCGGGTGCACACCCCACTATATCTTCACCCCCCTGGATAACGAATCAAAAACTTTCATAATAATTTCAACCAATTAACGTCTTAAAAAATGGTCCGTAACTCCACCTTAAATGTTTCCTCCACTTTACCAAAAATTCGTAATTTTTCCTAAAAGCAGTCGAAGAGAGCAGTTGCAATTATGATCTCGGTCTAATCAGTCATCCTTCGGTACCGATCCATTCATTCGTGGTAATAAATAATAATACAGTCCGCTCTCAATTATTCATAGTTTAAGTTTTTAATATGTTAAGGTGTTTGTTTTTTGTGAACTACGTATATTAAGAAGTTTATTAAATGAATAGTTAAAAAACACGACTTATTTATCATCGCAACAATTTGTGTAATCTAAACCAGTAACTCAACAAGCAGTTCGTCAAAATAGGCGTCAACAATAATGTTGCGAAATATTAACCAACCGCAACTTTGTAACGGCACACGATTAGCGATAAAAAAATGACTGAATAACGCAATAGAAGCAATCACATTGAAAGGAAAGTATAAAGGAGAAGACGTTTTGATACCCCGCATCCCAATGATTCCGACTGACGTACTATTCGAGTTTAAACGACTACAGTTTCCAGTACGGCAGGAGTACGGCTTGCTTTCGCTATGACTATAAACAAATCCCAGGGGCAGTCATTAAGTGTTTGTGGTATTAATCTAGAAAACGCATGTTTCTCAATTGTATGTTGCCTGTTCCCGTGTTGAAAAACCATCTGCTCTGTTTGTTTACGCGCCAGGTAATCAAACAAAAAATATCGTGTACCATAAAGTACTACACTAAAAATGAAACTTAATTTAGAATAAGTAAAAATACAATGAAAAATAATAAGTAGGTATCATAATAAGAAATCTGAAATTGTAATTTTCATTGTGATTTTTTAGTGACACTTAAAAGAATTTTAACTGTTTTATAATTTTTATTTTTGGACATAATGTAATCGTTGACTTATCAACTTTCTTTTTTCTTTTTTTTATCTTACTAGCTGATCCGGTGCCCCGAATCGAATAGCAAAATAAGTATTTAAAAAAAAAAAATTAAAAATTAAAGAATCGACTGTTAGGCGGTACAAAGTTCGCCGGGTCAGCTAGTATATCTATAAATTCAAAAATTCTTCATGGAATTACAACCATCAGTTTCTCAGAATTCATAATTTCTATTAACAATGACTTTGGAATAGGTAGAGTAAGGTCGGTGAATGTGGAATACCATTTTCTTAAATATTATTAACAAGTTTATTCAACATACTTTTGTAATTTTTTTGTTCACGGTATTATCTCTAGTTATCTAGCCACTTGCTTTTCCCGTCTAGGCGGCGTAACACATAATCTATACCTTTTAACGGACGAAATAATCAGTCAATAAATTCTCAGGTTGTTAAAATGGGCGGGTAAAGTGGAATAGTCATATAAGGTAATGTGGAATAGGATATAACCACGGAATTAACACGCAATCATTTTCAGTAAATAATTTCACCTACAAAGAGAAAAATATTTTATTCAACTAACATCTTTACATGAAACAAAAAAAGAAGACTAACAAAACAAGTAATCTTAATATCTACAGGCAGAAATCACAAATATAAACTTCTTTCATTTCCTGCACACACTTCATGGCACCAGCCACTACACATTATGCATTGTATCCAAACCTCACCTCTTGTATCTTCAGAAAATTTACCTGCACAAAAGATACATTCGGCATTTTTCTATAAAAAATATTTCAAATTAAATGGAATTGATTACGTGGAATAGTCCACAATAACATACCCTTTGATATTCCACAATACCCGCTTATACACACGAAACTAAGACCATAAAGAAACTTGGATGAAGTTAATTTTATACGTCTGTAATAACATACCTCACACTCTAAAACACCTACAGTACACACAGCACCACTAGTTTTAAATCGGTCCGAACAAATGCGTAACAGTTAACAGTATCACTAACCTACAAAATGTCAGCTACCCGCGAAATCATTTCTGATTAAACATAATGGCACCTACAATAAACATAGGATTACATCACATTACTTCGAAATACATCAAGAGTAGTACCTAATGCAGCTACTAGAATGTAGATAACACCTCTAGTTTCAGTGTAATAATGGTATTCCACATTATCTGACCTATTCCACATTCACCTACTTTACTCTATATTCTGTTGCAATACGCTTTTAAAAAGTTACTGCGGTAAAAAAATGACCGACTTGAAAAAGAAATTAAAAGAAAGTTAGGATACGCTTACCACGTAACTTATGTAATACAATCCTAATGGCTATTTTTCCACGATGTTTCAATGACGTCACGTTTTCTCAATAATAACGATTTTATCCCTCTTTTCATTGCAGTCAATATCACAATAATTCAGGAATTCCCTCAGTATTATTTCGCTGTTAACTGCAATATTGGTTATAGATACCTTTTACAACAACGAAACATTATATGTGATATAAGATCCGCAACCCGCGTCCCATGCATCATATTAAAAACAGTTTGACGAAACTTTGCGCGTACATATCTTACAATTATATCTGTTCATTTACAGTATTTCTATTTACATGAAAAGCTAACAAAATACCAGATTTAGTGTACTTGAAGGATTTAAAAATTAGGAACAAGAAAAACATTACTACCTATTAGTGTTTAAAGTTTCTTTATATAGCAAGTAAAATGTAACGGCAATTATTACTCCAATATATTATAAATAAATAGATTGTCATTTGTTTTCATCACCTCGTGCAGTTGGCCCATTAGCTCAGTTGGTTAGAGCGTCGTGCTAATAACGCGAAGGTCGTGGGTTCGATCCCCCCATGGGCCATTGGATTTTTTCATGTCTTGTGGTGTAAACATGTTTTCTCTCTCGTCATCAATCTTATTAATTGTTTATTTGTTAGATTGAGTCGTAGTTATTAATATGTATTGTCATGATAGAAGGATGCCTACATTACAATTTAAAAAAAATTGACAAAATTAGAAAATGAAGGTTCCAAAATATTAAATAAAAAATTAAATTATATTAAAAACAAAAATATATTATTATTTTACGTTAAGTAGTTTATTAAAATTATAAAGTTGTAACAAATAAAATTTAATTTTAATTAATAAAAAAAATTTTTTTGAAATGACTAGCATTTCAAAATTATGATACCTACTAATCATAGATTGTTTCTGCCGTTACCTTATGGAAAAACATAATTAACACTAGAAATATAAAATAAAACTAACTTTTTCGTACCCGGGTGTTACAATTTTTTAAATAAATTACCTTTGTTTATTTATTTAACAGGCAATTTTACCTGATGACGTCATTTCTTTTTAAACTAAACTACAGGTATTTAATTTATTTTATATCGTAATTTTTGTTTTGTTCAGTTCTAATTTATTCATTGAAGTACATATTTAATTAATTTGTACTTTCCTGTTTCACAGTGGTAAATAGTTTTCCTGTATATAATAATTTCGTTTGACAAATTTTAATCATGAATATCACCTATATTAAAGTAAGGATGTCAATGCAAACTAAATAAATTTTAAAATAATTTTTGTACCTAATGAGTGAAAGAGAACTTAAAACTTCGTAAAAGCGAGCATTTTAGCATCGACTTAGCGACCAGGAATGCCTCGTCTAGACACACATATCCGGTCAGCCACAAGTGAGAGAGACAGGTTTCATAGGTTGTCCACGTATAGAAGTGAGTTAGGTATATTATTTCACCCCTGAGTCAGTTCGTAGGGTGGATTAGGTTGGAATGTAGTAAAGGGGAGACCACGCGGTATGCAAACTACGTTGGAAAGAACGAGTGAACTAGCTTGATCTAGGTAAGCAAGAGAGATAGGAGTTTCTGAATATGCGCGCTTGAACCCCGTGACACGCAGACTCGCGCGGTAGAAAGGGTAGAATTTTGGTATAAAAGGCTGCGAGTTTCTACAGGATTTCACAGGGAGTTTGGTCATTGTGGCTCTCTATCTTTGCTGGATTCGGCTGCTGGTGAGATCCGGTCATTTATTGGCCTAGCTCGTCCCTCAGTTAGTAATCGATAAGCACCTTGAACGCTCGCTTGATTCTTCTGTTGGTGAGATCCGGTCATTTATTGGCCTAGCTCGTCCCTCAGTGTTAGCAATCGAAAAGGCACTTGAACGCACGCTTGATTCTTCTGTTGGTGAGATCCGGTCATTTATTGGCCTAGCTCGTCCCTCAGTGTTAGTAATCGATAAGCAACTTTAAACGAATACACGTTGATTCGACTATTGGTGAGATCCGGTCATTTATTGGCCTAGCTCGTCCCTCAGTACATGAGGTCAATAAATGTAGTCGCAGTGATTGAACTCGTTGACGAGCGTTAAGACTGCCGTTGTGCGGTCCATCGAGATCTGGTTTTGGTCCGTTCCTGTAAATTGGTTTTCCCGCCGCTGTACCTGTCGCTGACTACGTTACCAACCCCGAGTCTCTGTCCCCGCCGTCACTGCCACGTCCGAGTGACTGCCACTGCCACTTCCACGCCGAGAGTTTGCCACCGCTGCCCCTGCTGTCCTGAGGTTGGCCCCTGACCCGTTTTCCCGTGCTGTCGCCGTCACCCGTATGTGAGAGGCCCTAGGGTCGTCCGTCTACGTACCTTGCCCGCCCAAACACCTCCGGCCCCGTCTGAGGTACACCCATCTGGTTACGCCACTGGAAGCTCACCACTGCCAGCCCATACGACCCAACCTGGCCACCAACCCTGATAACGGTCCCATTTCCATTCAGCCAGACGTCCCCGATGTTGACGACATTCAGAGCGAAGGTGCGTGTAAACCACTGACCCATATATGTGTCGGTGTAACTTGATACTTTTCACTGTCGGTCTTAGTTATAATCCCTCATTAAATCTCTCTTGACTTTTGCTTTGACATTGCTACCATGGCTTATAATTTACGATTTAGGTTAAAATTATGTTGCTCTTTAGATCTCCCATTCTAGGTATAAAAGTTTAATTCATTTTAGATTTACACTTTGGTTTTAATTATTATAATATTTCCTTTACATTCTTAGGTATATTAAAAATCTTGTACATACTCTAGTCCATCCTGGACCATGTTCACTTTTGTTCACAGATCCCTGTACCGCTTCTTGGCATTCAGTAGGTAACGACAAGCACTTTATTTTGGTTTAATCAATATTTATCTTAAGGGCTTGATCAGTTGTCTTCGAATGGGTTCCTAATAACGTTGGTATGTTTACCACAAAATTCAGTAAACGTAGATGTAACTAAGTCTACCTGAGGTACGAACTGTACACAGGGATTTAGAAGTAACACTCTCGTTTACACTCTGATTAATCCAGGTGAACGTGTAGCTACCGTATTAACCAGTTTGGCGGTATCTATTCTTTCAGTTGAAGGTATCTGTTTTGGTTTAATTTTTGAACCTCTAACACTGTTTAAGCATCTCAAGGTTTTGACTTGGTAACAGGTGTGAAGTAAAATATCATATTTACAGTTTTGTCTAAATTAAGGCCAAACTCTTTATTGAAGAAACCTTATTCAGAGAGAAGATAGTCGAGTAAGTTGACATATACTGTTGTTCTGAACTGTCATAAAATAGAGGCTATGTCCACTAAGCGTGGCGTGTCTCGACCAACCTTACAAAATAGAGGCTATGTACACTACGGTGTCGTGTCTCGCCAAACCAATAGAGGCTTTGTTCACTACGGTGTCGTGTCTCGCCAAACCAATAGAGGCTATGTTCGCTACGGTGTCGTGTCTCGCCAAACCAATAGAGGCTATGTTCACTACGGTGTCGTGTCTCGCCAAACAAATAAAAGGTTTCGTGGTTACCTGGTGTACCCGATACCTTCCCCCCCACCGCAAGCAAACTATAGATATTATAACCGTGTAAATGACTACTTCAAACAACCACACTTGTTACCACCCCTAATTTCCCCGATGTGTTTTCCAGGTGCTTGCCCCCGCCAATGATTGCCAAGGGTGTTTGTATATACGTATCGAAATGTTAATAAACGATAAACGTTAAAATTTCTTGTGTTTTCTTTATCAGCACATAGAAGTTGTACGGAACTCATAAAAGAATCTAAGTTACTACATTCTATTAACACAACGTAAGTAAAAGGTCCTAACACTAGACGATTCACATTCACAGCCAAATTCTTCGATTTAAATAAATAAATAAAGATTTTTGAAAAGATTAATTTTGTTTGTTTTTCTTTCCTCACGATTTTTAACGAAAAGTGAGGGTACCCCCCTTACGACGGTTACAAAACCAATATAGCACCCACCCCTAAGGTAAATCATTTATGAGATTTACTTCTTGAAATAGCGCCCGTATTATATATACTGTAACCAGTCGTAGGGGGGGGTACCCTAATTTTCTAGTTAAAATCGAGAAAAGAAAAACAAACAAAATTTAACTTTTCAAAAATCTTTATTTATTTAATTTAAATCGAAGAATTTGGCTGTGAATGTGAATCGTCTAGTGTTATGACCTTTTAATTACGTTGTGTTAATTGAATGTAGTAACTTAGATTCTTTTATAAGTTCCGTACAAGTTATATGTGCTAACAAAGAAAACACAAGAAATTTGAACCACAAGATTTATTTACATTATATACATTTACAATTGCCCTTGGTATCGGTTCGGGAAGACAAGCACCTTTTATTTTACCATAGAATTTAGGGTTGGGACAGATGTGCCATCAAAGACATTTAATAGCCAAAGTTATGTGTTGGTACAAAGTTCGAACATCGTCAAACAGTGCAACAACGAATTGTGTAGGAAAAACCCTCGCATTTTCGTCTTGAACTGGGAGAAGGAAAGTCGTGCAGATCGTGAACTTTAACCGTCGAAAAAGCCACAACCGCTGTAAGCCCATGGGCTACCTTGGTAGGCCATGTTAGAATACCTGTTGTCTGAAGATGCCATGTCACGGGAGTTTGTGTATATATAGTTTGTTTGGTGTGAGGAATCGGGCACACTTGGTAACCACGAAACCTTTTATATTTTTTTTGTCGGACACGTCACACTTGGTGAACATAGCCCTTTTTTGTGTTTGGCGAGACACGTCACCTTGGTGAACGTAGCCTCTATTTATAAGGTGGTTCGAAACACGCCACTCTTAGTGGACGTCGTCTCTATTTTATGACAGTTCAGAACAACAAAGTATGTCAACTTACTCGACTTCCTTCTCTCTGATTAAGAGTTCTTCAATTAAGAGTTTCGCCTAAATTTAGACAACTGCAAATCTGCTATCTTTTTAAACACATCTGTTACCAAGGCAAAAACCTCGAGATGCTCAAACAGTGTTAGTGGTTCAAAGCAAACCAAAACGGATACCTTCAACTGAAAGAATAGATACCGCCAAATTGGTCTAATTACGGTAGCTACACGTTCACCTGAATTAATCATAGGAGCGTAAACCGTAGGTAGATCCTTCTAAACTCCTGCCGCCTACAGCTTCAGGCCAATTTAGTCAACAGCTACGTTTACGTAATTTTGTAGGTAAATATACCAAAGTTAGAATGAACCCATTCTAAAACAGCTGATCAAAACTTCTCAGGCTATACTGATTTAATAAACCAAATTAAAGTGCTTGTCATACACCTCCCTAGTACCAGGAAGCAGTACATGAATCAGTGAAGAATTGTACATGGTCCAAAAAGGACTCGAATTAGACAATTATATCTTAAAATTAATGACACCAGATAACCGCAATCAAACAGAATAAAATATATTAACCCTGAAGGGTAAAATAAGACAATGGTAGCAATGCAATTCAAAACGAAAGTAACAGTAAATAAAATCATAAATCTGGGAAAGTTAAACGACCTCAAAATACGAATAAAATATCGGTCAGTAAGTTACCCACCTTTGTATTGTATGTCATCGGCATCGGCAGCGTCTGGCTCGGGGTTGACGGACGAGCGACCGCTAATGGGGTACTCGACGGTCGGTCAGGCGGTGGCATCGAACGGTACGACTCTCGGGCACATTAATCAGGGACAACTTGACTCTGTGTGTCGTCGGCTTCGACGGCATCTGGCTCGGGGTTGTCGGACATGGTATCGTCTATAGGGCGTCTACGGTTCCGGGTAGATCTCAGGGATGACGGTCTCACACGACCAGTGGCGGGGAGTGCGGGAAACAGGCACGGCTTCCTCGGGCGTCAGGGACGGCAATAGGTAATTCCAAATTACCGTAGACGGGGGGTTGGTACACCAGGTGGTAGACAAACAGAGACGGCGGGGGTGTCACCCAATAGGTGTCGAACGTGGACCAATTTCTCTTGGACTCGTCGTGGGACGGCGGATCGACCCAAATCGGACTGTCGGGGGGACAGCTGACGGACAGGGGGTGGACTTCGACTGGTAACCAAGTAAGAGTTCGCTCTCTGAACGCTAGCCAACGGCAGCATCCAATCAAGCTAGGGAATGATTTCGCCCTCTGAACGCTAGATAACTTCAGCATCCAATCAAGCTAGGGGGAATTCGCTCTCTGAACGCTAGGTAACTTCAGCATCCAATCAAGCTAGGGGGGAATTCGCTCTCTGAACGCTAGGTAACTTCAGCATCCAATCAAGCTAGGGGGGAATTCGCTCTCTGAACGCTAGGTAACTTCAGCATCCAATCAAGCTAGGGGGAATTCGCTCTCTGAACGCTAGGTAACTTCAGCATCCAATCAAGCTAGGGGGAATTCGCTCTCTGAACGCTAGCCAACGGCAGCATCCAATCAAGCTAGGGGGAATTCGCTCTCTGAACGCTATCCAACGGCAGCATCCAATCAAGCTAGGGAAGATAAAGAGCCAACAATATTCCAGCTCTCTATGAAATCCTATTGAAACCCGCAGCTATTTATACCTAAATTTTACCCTCACCACCACGCGATTTCTGCATCTCGCGAGCTTCCCCTTGCTTTCCTTCATCCCTAACATACCTATCGTTCGAACCACAAACGAGGACATTTCTATCTCGACTTCTCTATAGTTTTATCTCTCTTACTCATATCGAAACGTGATTTCTCGTGGTCTACAACGGCACCCTCTTTCCTCCCTAGACTAACACATACCTACGACATAGACATGCAGCTCCTTCATTTTCCTTCTTACTCTTTCAACCGGATTACCTATACTGTTCTCTCACTCGTTATCTAACGATAAACAGATGGCTGGCAACACATACCCCGAGGCACGAAGTTGACGCAAAATGCGGACCTTTAGGGCGAATTCTATCTTTCTTTAAATTATTATTTTATTCGAAAAATATTTTTAAAAGAATTGATTCAATCCTATTCTCATTTCAAATGAAATCAGAAATATAATGGAAATTAAAATACGAACTAAAAGAAATATTGAGACGAAGAGACAAAAATACCTGCGATCCAATTAAATACAATTATCATCAGATAAAACCCACTGTTAAATAAATAAATATAAGATAATTATTTATAATATTGTAACACCCGGGTGCGGGTGATTACAATACATATGTAAATATTAATCTAAGGTTTTGTGGAGGGGGGTCGAACATTTTATAATTTTATTTAAAACTAGCGGTCCGTCCCCACGGTTATTAAACTAATACGGTTGCCTCAGTTGCCGCCAACCAATCAGAGCGCATTAGCCGATGACGTATCTCAGAATGTACAGCGTAATGGAAAGATATGCGAAGTAATATACTTAAATAGGTGCTTTTATGTATCTTTAAGAAAATGTTTATGTATGTTATTAATAATATTTAATTACGTTAATTGACAATCCGCTTGAATTCCTTTAGTCTTCGAACTTGTCGCTGTTATTTTTCGTTTTAGAGATTTTTCCTGAAGTTGTAAATTTAAATACTTAATATTGTTATGATATGATTTATTGGGGGCTAATGAAGTATGTTATGATATTTTGGATGATATACAAAACAATTTTTTAAATAAAATTTTAATATACATAATTCAAAATTAAATATCTAAGAGCATGAATATCTCTTAACTCGGAGTAAGTTCCATAATATTTTAAAAAAATTACAATAACCTTTAAAACTAAATTAAACTCAAATACTACTATATAATTAAAACTAATTAAGAACTAAAAACAATTTTTAAAAATGAAAATTTTAAATTAAAGAAGTCAAAAGTTTTTCTATTAAATTATGGAGACATTATTCACTGACTGTCACAATGTCAATCGAAAAATCAGCTTTTACCAAAACAATTTCACATCCACATTAATTTTTCTATTTTTCCTTTTGTAGTAACTTCATCTTTATCTTCTTTTTCTACTTATTCTTCTTCTTGTATGATTCTATTGAAGCTGCTTTTCTTAAAATCTCGAATTTTCTATAAACTGTGATTCTCTTCATAATATTACTTGTAATTCTTCATCACTTTAAATATCTTCAATTTAAATTAATAATATTCTTTTAATTTAATTTTTTTTTTTTTTAAATTTCTAAATTTCTGTTTTTAATCTCTTTTTATAAGTCTCAACCCCTAGTAACAATAACAAAATCTCTAGTCTCTTGATCTTTCAAATAAAATTTAATTTTCTTTTTTAAGCAATCAAGATTAATATAATAATTTTGAAATGCTACTGTCATATCAAAACATTTTAAAATTAAATTTTCTTTGTTACAATTTTAAACTTTAAATAAACAATTATAATACTTTTTTTTTTACTTTTTAATATACTTTTTTGTAATATTTAGGAACTTTTGTTTCATTTTCTAAATTTGTTAATATTTTTAAAATTGTATTGTAGCCGTCCCTATATCATGACAATATATACTAATATTATATACTTAATATTATTCTTTGGCGGCTAAATTCATGGATGATACTTGAATCATCTGTATCGCATTTTTTTAAAAGAAAACCTGGTGTTCTTTTTGCAATATTCCTTCCACCCCTAATTCTCTTGTTTCCGTGAAATTTATTAAATAGTTTTTCTAAATATTGAATAATTAATCAACTTTTTAACATTTTACGTAATTTTGACCAAATGTACGAGACAAACCTACCATGAAATTTTAACTTTTTTCTATAGGGAACGTTTAGAAGTTCTGCCTTCAAATTTCTTTCAAAATCTGAAGGTAAAAAGTGCAGGCTACAAATCCGGGCGTTTATTACATTAATTTTATCGACTCGATGACATCGATTTATCCATTCTTATTTTAATTGAACATCTTTTGGGACTGAAAAAAAAGGAGCACTTATTTTTTCACTGTTAGCTCTTACAAGAAGCGACACTACAGCATATTCCACCTCCTACCATTTTATAATAGAAGATAACTTAGTTTCATTTATAATAGCATTATTTTACAGAAAAAAAAAATGTTGCCCAGATAATTTTAAGTAGGTAGCTTAATTTTTACATAAATAGTTGCCAGGTAGAATAGAATCAGTTATAATTTTATTTGCATGTAGGTAGTAGAATTATTTTTATAAAATTATTACAATTTAGGAGTTCGAAAAGTGATCATAACTCATTACTTACTTTGAATTACTTTTATTATTACTGGCGTCATTATTAATCGCAATTATACAATATTGAAAATAGGTAAGTAGGTATATACAAGCTTATGTACCTATAATGACAATGTTATAACTTTTGTTTTGAAACTTAAGTTTTTTAAAAGAAACTTCAACTTTATTAAAAGCGATACAAATAACTTTTACAATGATTAATATATTTAGGTATAGAGCTACATGTAGTAGATATACTAATTCGAACAGACGTTCCGTAACTCGGTCTGAGAGAATCTGAAGAGATACCTAACACATGGCCCTTTATATTAGGCTGGTGACAGATAGGGAGTCCCAAAAGTTTATAGTTTTCAGGGATATAGCACAATGGCAATGAAAATGTAAAATATTTTGGGTTCGTTTTTATGAATTATCTACATGCGGCATGTATACAATCCGTTAATTTAACCTACCTTTAAGCACCAGTTCAGTTTATCAAACACTTTTAGTATGGTATTTTAAAAGTAATCTATTATTAAACATTAATATTTATACGATACTAACGTCACTCTATGGTTTTGCCTTCTTGACTTTTAAGTATTATTACGAATCTTGTATGAGAATATAGAAAATTGTTGTTTTTATACTTTTCAGGCAATTTTTTAAATTTTTCTCTGTAAGAACCATCCTCGTACTTCAAGGAATATTATAAAAAAAGATTTAGAGAAATCGGTTCAGCTGCTCTCGAGATTTGCGCTTAGCAAAACATTCAGCGATTCATTTTTATATTATAGATAACTGATTCATAAATATTTTCTATTTCTCTAAAGCCAGAGACGCGGGTTCGAATCCCGCCGGGGACATGATGACAACAATACCTTTTTCCACGTTAATTTGTGGTAATTTATAGTTGGTTATTTAATTGAGTTCAATTTAATATATTTAAAATACGCCACTATTTAATATTTCATTGTTAATAGTTATTAATAATTTTCTATTTCATTTAAAGTTACAATATGATTTTTTTGAACGTGTTTTTTAATATCTATTGATTCAACGATGTCAAGTTTTTTACCTTTATCTAAACAATGTATACGATTTTAAAATTACCTGTTTTATCAAATTCGTGTTTTTTGCTCTTAATATGGTTCATAAAAGTAGATTTCCCTGCATAGTATTTTATATGTTCATTCTAAAGTGTTATTAATACTAAATTTAGAACTAAATCGTGTATATTTGTTGATTATATATACTAATTCTTTTGCTAGAATCTTACAGGAGGCTTTGATAAATGAGCATACCGGTCTAATAGGCATGTTTTCCTTGTGAGTTTTTAATAAACCATATAGTTTTGGAGGTATTGGATTCATACATATCATTTTCTTAGGTTGAAACTCGTCGAATAATGATTTACAGACTTTTTGATAATTTAAAGTTTAATTTAAAAAAAATTGTTAATAGTATTTAGTTAGTTATAATTATAGAGTAGAACTTTTGTAATGTTATTTTAAATTAAATAAAAGAAATTGTAAATTTTAAATTTTGGAACTTACACTAAGAATAGTTATTCATGCTCTTCAATATTTAAAAAATAATATTTAAATCAAATAAAATAATTTAAATTTAAAAAAAATTGTATCATCTCCACAAATCATTATATATTTGGTAATTTTATACTATCGCGGTCCCCTCGTTTTTTGGCTCTAGAAAATCGAAAAATTATCCGATTTCAGTGATTTTTTTTAAAATCTTCGTTTTTACGGCGGATTTGTAAATATCAAAAAAAAACAAACAAATTAAACAAAAATTTATACAAAAATGCTAAGTTCTTTATATCTAATGAAGTGCGTTTATGACCACATTTAAAGTCATAAACTTTGAAAGCAGTTATTCTTAGTGTGTTACGAATACAAATGTTGGGAAAGGGTAGAGGGTATATAAATGTAAACACATCCATCCTGAACCGTAACCTATTTTTGAAAACTCAAAACCAGTATGAAGATGTTATAAAATACAAAAAAAAATACTGTCGTAATATTTCCGACTGTATTGCAATAGGTCACGGTTCAGGATAGGTGTACTTACATTTACATATCCCTCACCCCTTCCCAAAATTTGTGTTCGTAAAAGACTAAGAATCACCTTTCAGAGTTCAAACAAACAAATAATATCATGTATCATCAATAGATAAAGACTATAAATTATTCCGTATCCAATCTACAAAATAAACATACATGGTTTTAATATAATAACATTTAATATTATAACTATAGAGCGGACTGATTAGTTTTTTTCACTGGAATTAATTTTCTGTAGTAGCAGAGATGTGCGCGGTGTTATACAAAAAAATACAATTTTGTGTGTTGTGTTGGTCTGCAATTTGAAGTACGACTACTCCGAATATTTCGTTTTTTTTACAACTCACCGTTCGCCCATTTTTTAACAAGAATGTTAAGCCTTTTGTTACATTTTTGAAGTGAACAATTTTTGCGCCCATCTTTATACTAAATCTGAGTACCTATTGGTCGAACGTTGATATCAATGAATGATACAACCGTCAATTCAGGACCATAGGCGGCGAATGAGGGTTTTGCAAGGGTATCGTGGTTGAGGCAAATACCCAATATATTGATTATTTCATGGGTGAAATTTACCTGTACTCACAACCACCTTTCTTTTGCCATCGTAGACCCGCTTTGGAGGTAGCACTTCCACATTTTTCGGTGGCGATAAATCTGATGGCTCCATTTTGTATTCTACCTAGATGGTATTCTATAATGGTAGGTAATTTAGAAAAAGAATAGAAGAGCAGTTTAGCTTTCGGTGCCGTCCGAGAAGGTGGCGCTGATGTTCGCAGTTTCAGTACCCTGCTCTCACTCTCCTCTCCTCTTCAATCATTTCTTACTCATTGTTGTTTATAAAACAGTACCTATAACATGACATGTCTGAAATATCGCCTGAATATAAACATAAATAAGTATTACAAGTTTAATAACACAATATGTTAGCCTTGAACGATTCTGCAAGTTGCTTTCATGGACTACCGTACACCTTCCGTTTCACACCCATATTCAGGGGTTCTCTTATGAGGTCTAACATATAACCATAAAAACCCAACTAATGAAAAAAATTAATGTTCAAATGTTTTTTTCTCAGAGAAATGAGCCATTCATGGTGTTTTTGATTTATTTTAATATTGTGTACGTTTATTTTGTAGATTAGATAAGGTAGCGGTGTGCGTCTCAATGTACAGATCCACACCTAGTACGCTAATATGTATAAATATAAACAAAAAATACAAGTGCTAATGATTATAGAGCGGACATGATTAGTTTTTTCACTGAAATTAATTTGCTGTAGTAGCAGAGATGTGCGCGGTGTTAATACAAAAAATTACAATTTTTGTGTGTTGTGTTGATCTGCAATTTGAAGTACGATTACTCCGAATATTTCGTTTTTCTTACAACTCACCGTTCGCCCTTTTTTTAACAAGAACGTTAAGCCTTTCGTTACATTTTTGAAATGAACAATTTTTGCCCCCATCTTTATAATGACTATACTAAATCTGAGTGCCTATTGGTCGAACGTTGATATCAATGAATGATACAACCGTCAATTCAGGACCATAGGCGGCGCATGAGGGTTTTGCAAGTGTACCGTGGTTAAGGCAAGTACACTATATTTTTGCGGTAAGCGGTATCTAGTACATCACCATTGACTATTCTAGTAGTTCAGTACGTGTTTTATGTACTCGCGGCATATGTACAACACAATTTATTCGCTATCGATTGATTTGCTTTTTCAACACTGTAAATTGTTCACTACCTGCTCGGATTGTACAGTGCTATTTATTCACCTGTCAGAATTTTCGGGATAAGTTCAGACATTGTTAGCATGCCACTGACTCGAGTTATCAAATGATAACATTTAAAGTCATAAAACCATATGAAATCTTTAAATGAGATAAAAAATTAATATAAAAACATTTTTTAATTACTTTTTTCAAAATTATGGTTTTTTGTGTAGATTAAAAAAAAATATATGAACTTCGTTTAATGCTTTGCAAAAAAGTTATGAACGATTATATTCGAAGAAATGCATTTATGATCACATTCAGTCATAAAACTATATGAAATCTTCAAGTGAGATATTTCCCATATTTTTTTCGTAAATCCGCCGTAAAAACGAAGAATTTAAAAAAAATCATTGAAATCGGATGATTTTTCGATTTTCTAGAGCCAAAAAACGAGGGAACCGCGATATTATAAAATTACCACATATTTTTATTATCCTAACAACATATCTCATTGCAAATTTTATTTGTGGAGATAGAATACAATTTTTTTTAATTGAAATTAATTTATTTGATTTAAATATGGATGTGGCTATTTATACATACAGTATGTATATGCAATTGGCTATTTATACATACAGTATGTATATGCAATTGGCTATTTATACATACAGTATGTATAAGAAATTGGCTATTTATACATACTGTATGTATAAGAAATTAAAAAAATAAAAAAACCGTCGTAATAATTCTTTGTCTTGAAATACGTTATGGTAGAGGGTGGGTGTATTTACATATACATACCCCACACCCCGTACCCTAACCTAACCAAATACCAAATTAACTATTAAATTATAATTTTGGGGTGTGGGGTATGTACATGCAAACACACCCACCCTCTACCATAACGTATTTCAAGACAAAGAATTATTACGACGGTTTTTTTATTTTTTTAATTTCTTATACATACAGTATGTATAAATAGCCAATTTCTTATACATACTGTATGTATAAATAGCCAATTGCATATACATACTGTATGTATAAATAGCCACATCCTATATGTATTAAATATTTTTTTTTTAAATATTGAAGAGCTATTCTCAGTGTAAGTTCCAAAATTTAAAATTTACATCTTTTTTTTTATTTTAAAATAATATTACAAAAGTTCTACTCTATAACTAAAACTAATTAAATACTAAGACTAACTAGAAACAACAGAAACAACTACTCCGAGGGCTAATACCCCTACCGGCATTGAATTACACTATTGGCTTGTGGTTCGTTGTACCTATTGTATAGGACACGTTCCAAGTGTGGGATTAGTAATCCTTAATTATTTAGACGTAACAGGAATTTACCTGTCTTTTTAGATTAATTAAATACTATTAAAAAATTTTTTTAAATGAAACTTTAAATTATCAAAAAGTGTAGTTTTTAATTAAATTATAGTGAAGTATTTAAATTCACTCACTTTGTTTTTCAAAATCAATCAATATCCACTCCAAAACAGCATTTACCAAAATACTAAGCCACTCCATATCAATATTAATTTTCTTTTTTAAATTTTAATTAACTTTTTCTTCTTATTGTTCTTCCATTATTAAATTCACATTGATTTCCCAAAAATCTTTAATTTTTGATAAACTAATTTTTTTTTATATTAACACTTGTTTAGTTCACCACTTTAAATATCTTCTATTTTGTTAATTATGTTCTACTTTTAATTTATTTTCTTTTAATTTCAAAATTTCTGTTATTTTTTTTTTGTCTAATCTAATAAATAACAAATTCTCCACTCTGGATCTTTCAAATAAATTTTTTTTTATGCAATCATGATTTATATTATAATTTTGAAATGCTAGTCATTTCAAAACATTTTTTTTTTATTTTAAAATTAAAATTTATTTGTTACTTTATAATTTTAATAAACTACTTAACGTAAAAAAATAATACATTTTTCTTTTTAATATACCTATACCTTTTTTTTATTTAATATTTTGGAACATTTCATTTTCTAATTTTGGTAATTTTTTTTTTAAATTGTATTGTAGGCATCCTTCTATCATACAGTAGAGCCTAACTGATCCGGCACAAATAATGAGTTTTCCCTAAAAACATTTAAATATTTTAAACTCTAATTAGTTACTTTATATGACTGATTTTGTTTATTTAGTTCAATTCGCTTACCTTCTTACCTACAATTTTAGAGCATAAAAATGCGGGCGATTGATTAATTAGATCATTATTTTTTTTTTAGTTTAGTTTCCCTACAATTACTACTTTTTTATAGGAGAAGTAATAAAACTAAATACTCCTTTAATATTTTGCTCCTGTGTGATGTTGGTTTCATTCATAAAAGATCTGAAAAATAATCCAAAATATTTGTTTCAATGTAACATTTTTTATTTCAGTAAATACAGTGGATTTCGTTTATATTCTATAATTTCGTTGCTATATTAAACAAACGTTTTAACAAAATCCCTTGTAGAAATTATACTAAAGAAGAATGGACATTCTGTAATAAGTGTAGGAAAAAGAAACAAAATCCGTTGAATTTAACAAAAAACTATACTTACAAAGTAATATATACAATAATAGTGTCTTGAAACAAAATAAAATAACACTGTGCAGGATGGTAACTACCAGGCCGAAATATGATCAAGACCAATTCTGTAAAAAATACAAAAACAACCTGAGCAACCAATTTACCTCATCTAATGAATTGATCCAAATAAATATTATTATTGAAATACAGCAATGTATGTATAAGTGTAAAAACATCAAATAGATAAATCAGTAAAATATTAGTTAAATGTTTGATTAACTGTAGGGATGTTGTGTCAACATTTCTATTCATCGGTATTAAGAGAAAAACGCGCAAAATAGGTACCTCCTAGAAATGGCATGCAGAGCTTAGGGTAAACGTACCGGTTTGCCGGCCACTACCACTTTTCGGCCACTTCTCACATTATTTTGAATAATAGATGTATACATTAGACCATTATTTTCTTATTTGCGCACTATTCGATCCGGACGAACTTCGTGATTCATTATGCAGCGGCATAATTTCAAAGCTCAAAGATTGTGCTCTCAGTCGGCATTTTAAATTGTGGTGTGTAGACATGTGCCAAATTTAGCAAAAAAAATAGCAAGTGGTTTGATTTTCAAAGGTAAGTTTTTGAGTGTTAGTAATGATTAATTGGCGATTGGTGTGGTTTATGAGTATTTAACATGTTCAATTTTAATGTTTAAAAGCAAAAACTCATCAAACTTTAACCATTTGTGATATTTTTTGGTGGCCGATAAACAGGTTGACAATTTTCTTCAAAATTCAGTTTTCGACCGGGTGGTCGCAAACCGGTTCTATTTAAGACTATTCTCTTTGTCTTTATTGCGGAAACCTTAAATTTACTATGATAGATTCCATTAGGTATATTTATGAACAAACATTTTTTTTTGAAGTTAGAACCAGATTCCGGCCCCCAAAATGCCTTATATTTTGAAAGATATGACCATCAAAAATACCGAATTTTTAGCGGCCGATAACTAGTCAAAATTAAACCTGTTTTCGGCCGTAGGAAATAAAAGACGGCCGATAACTAGTAAAAATTAAACCAGTTTGCGACCATAGGGAATGAAAGCGGCCGATAATTAGTAAAAATCTAACCTGTTTCTAACCGTAAGGGTTGATGAAAAGAAAAGCTAACTCACATGCTTAATTAACCCGTTATTTGTGATAATTTTTGCTTTAGGTGCTTGGTGTTGGAACTATGTCTCTGTTTTTTCAGATGGCACCTGTTAGTAATAAAGGCAAGAAAAATAAAAAAAATGAAAAACATGCCCGAAGGTTTGGTTACACTGAAGAAGCACTGAGTAACGCTCTTTCAGATATACGTGGTGGCATTCGAAGCATCAGAGGAGTATGCCAACAATACGGGATTCCAAGATCCACTGTACAGGACAGGCTTTCCGGTCGTATTGCTGAACAAAAGAGAAAAGTTGGTCCAGACCCTATATTTGGTTTTGAAGGAGAAAAAAAAATTGTTGATTGGATAATTGAGTTAGCGAAATCTGGAATCCCTACTAACAAATATGATCTTCTGGATACAGTAGCCGATCTTGCAAGAGACCTTGGAATTGACCATCGCTTTCCAGGAGGTAAACCTGGTATACGATGGTACCTTAGTTTTCTCAAACGCCATCCAAACATAAGCATCCGAGAGCCCGAAGCTATAAATAAGGCGCGAGAAGCCATCAAGGAAAGTTCGATTCGAAAATGGTTTACAGACTTACACCTTTTCTTGGCTGAAAGAAATTCACTAGATATTTTGGATGATCCGGACCGCATTCTAAACGCTGATGAAACTGGGGTATCGCTATCTCCCAAATCAGGGAAGGTTCTAGCGCCTAAAGGCTACAAAAACGTGTACGTAGTCAAGAGAGGCAATGAGAAAGAGAACCTGACAGTACTGGTGGTAATGACCGCATCTGGAAAAATATGCCCACCATTAGTGGTGTTCCCCTATCTAAGACCACCTAAAGTGGTAGTCGACAGCATGCCGCCTGACTGGATTTTAGGAAAATCCGAGACTGGCTGGATGCGGGCAGACATATTTTTTGAGTACATGTCTAATGGGTTCAACGATTGGCTGACGAAACAAAATGTAAAAAAGCCTGTACTATTTTTAGTAGATGGGCATAAGTCACACATGTCCATGCCACTGAGTAAATTTTGCGAGGATAATGATATCATTCTGTACGCCTTGCCGCCGAACACCACTCACATTTTACAGCCAGCCGATGTGAGTGTGTTCAAATCATTAAAACAAGAATGGAAGCACACCGTGAAAAATTGGCAGAATCGACCTGAAAATCTGAACAAATGCATAACAAAAACAAACTTTTGCCAAGTTTTCAAAGAGACACTAAACAAGGAGATGACTCAGACGATCAAGAATGGATTCCGTAAATGCGGCCTTTATCCTTTTGACGTCGAACAGGTAGACTTTACAAAATGCGTAAAAGACACTCAGATTCGAAATGCAACTGCTACTCAAACAAATTCACAAAAACCTCTTAACGAGAGGCATTTTGAAATAGCCAGACAAGTGTTTCATCTGATGGAAGAGAATATAACTAAGCTAGGGATAAATCCAAACATAATCTTAGCTGAACTTGATCGCACAAAGGAGTCATATTTACAAAAACGGAGATCTAAGACAAAATCACCCCGAAAATCGCAATCCACTGAAACCACACGACGCTCAAAATCGCTTGAAGTCAACAAATCCTCTGACAATACATCGAAGACACCCCGAACTTTGCAATCAACTTCAACACCTCGACACTCAGAAAATTTTGAAGCTAACAAATCTTCTGAAAAGATTTCCGAAAGCATTCCGCAAAAAACGACAGGGAACTCTTCTGTTAAAGACAGTAACTGTAACTCCATTCAGATTCCAGACGTTGGCTCTTTCGTATCTTTGGACGATATCTCCATAACACCCTTTAGTGATATAAATTTATCTGAAATATGTCAAGTTAGTAAGAATATAGTTATTCCTTTCGATATCATTGTGGACGATGATAATCGCGTAGACACTTCAGCCAAAGATATCGAAATAAACTATGTGGAATTAATTCATGATGTTGCAACTGATGATATCATTACTTTAGCAGAAAAACAACCAATACCTTCTACAGAATCCTTAAATACATTACACCAAAAGAAGCCGGAAAATACAAACAGAATAGAAGAAAACATAATAAAAGTATCAGGTCCAAAAATACCAGTAACACCTAGTGAGGATCCATTTAAAAAGCACCTGAAATGTCCAGGTGTGATAACAAAAAATAAAGGAAATGAAACATCGAGTCGGTTTCCGAGTGCTACAGCTTCTAAAGCTTGGCAACAGTACCACCAAAATAAAGAAAAAGATAAACAAGAAAAGGAAAACAAAATAAAGAAACGGAAACTCGAAAGGGAGCTAAAGAAAAAAGCACCGCCACAAAAAAAAACTAAAATTAATAGAAAGACAGCGATTTTAAAGAATAATAAAATAGAAGAAACTCCACCGCACATTAAGTGTGGTTCTTGTGATTTTGAACTTATAAGTGACACTGAAGAAGAGGGAGAAAAGAATATTGGCTGTGATAAATGCATTCGCTGGTATCACCTGAAATGTACGAAACTAAAAAAATTATCCTACAATCAAGCAGCTACAGCGCAATATGAATGTGAGTTGTGTGAAGCTGCTGAAAGTTCAGCGAAAGAAGTTTTAAAGCCTGCTTTTTGTAACAATGCTGACTGATCAACTAGATATAACCTAATGTTTCTTATACTTATTATTTGTAGGTATATTATGTTTTGTAGACGTGTTTTTTTGTTTGTAAACCATTTATTTGTTCTTCAATTGTCTTTTGATTTGCCCAAAACACTTTCATACTACTATCAGCCCTTTCACCTATTCCATAAGAGTCATTTTTCTACTATGAATTAAGTGGCCGATAACCGGTGCATAGGTGGTCGATAACTGAGTCAAGTGGCCGATAGCCAGTGTTTTTGCTAATTTTACGGTTAATATTTTTTTAAAGATTTACGAGTTAAAGATCCGTTTATAAACGTTACGTTTTTATAAACTAGACTATTAAACGATGATACAATAAATTATTGAATAGTGTTGGTGTGCAGCATTATGATAAAAATAAACGCTGAAGTCGACAAGTCGCTAAAACGGCCGAAAACCGGTACGTTTACCCTATCTACCATGGTAAACAGTGTAACGTACAAACAAGTACCAAGGGAAAACGCACAAGGTACTGTAACCTCACTTAAGTACTAAGGGAAGACTCGCATAGTACCCACTCTAGAACACACACAGTACGAATGGAAGACGCGCGACGTACTCCAAGACACAACAAAACAAAATGTAATAAATATACTAATAAATCAAATATTAATCATTAACTTAAATAAATTAGCTACTCTGTGAGAAAACTCACCTAATTTAGGGAATAAACAGTTTCGCTCAAAACGCACTTTAATTCGAACAGTCACAATAGAAAGACACTGACTAAATGACAAGGTTTCACCAAAGAAACATTAATCGTTTAAAATATGCAGAAATATCAAAGGAAATATATCTTAAGCCCGCTTCACACGAGGCAAGTTTACGCGCTGGATTTGCTGCTGGGACCTCTACCGGCAATTGAGCTGGCTGAGGAGATAGAAAATGACGTCACTGCGGGCTTGGTTGCTTGGGATCCTGCTAGATTTTACGGATAGAACATGCGCTATTTTCCGAGTTAGATTTGCTGCTGGACTCGAATGAGAGCCAATCGGGAAGCAGTATTTTATCACGTGGTTGACATGCGCATAAAATAACAGATGATATAGTATTCAATCAGTGTTTTTGTTTGTATTGGAGTTGTCATTGCGCATGCAACAAAACCAGATAGCTTTAAAATCCAGCTTCAAAACTTGCATCGTGTGAAGCCAACAATAAAAAAAACCATCACGACATCTAGCATCATCACACGCTTGAAACCTAGCAGTGAAATCAAGCAGCAAATCCAGCGCGTAAACTTGCCTCGTGTGAAGCGGGCTTTAGTCAACTACATACATTGGCTCTGTTTTTAAATAGGTATGTTTGGTCTAGAGCTCGAGTTTTGTTTATTTCCCGATAAATGCCTCTCGATTAGAAAACAAAAGCATTATTCAATGTTCATTGAGAATCAGTTCCGAGAAATAATAAAAAAATTATTTTACCAATTTACTCACTTACTTACATAAGTTTAGAAGTGGTAGCCATCAATGAAGGTATCCAGGAACTAGAAATGATATGTGCTAAATTTGAATGGGTACACTGTTTTTCATTATAAAAATTTTAATTAGAAGCTTCTTACTACTATTTCACAAAAGTGCAATCATGTTTAGTTGAAACATGATGTTTAGGGGATTTGTGAAATAGAAGTAAAAGACTTCCAAAAGTTATAACAATTTTCACTTCACCTTCAATGTTTTTAAATTCTAATTTATTCCACTAAATATATATGTGTAATAAATACACAAAATAATAAAAAACAGGTTATTAAAAAAATGGGATATAGGTATTATATGTATTTGAAATACACGTCAACTGCCGTACAATAAAGACAAAAAAGTCAACAAGAATTTTTTATTTATTTATCAATATTGATGTTTCATCTACCGATTCCCACCAACAGCCTGGAATTTATTACGGCCTATTCTTGGGCAGTTCTTCAATCATCTTTTAAAGTAGTTTAAAACCTCTACTTCCAATACATATTAATTTATTTTACACATTTAATTACAGTTTTTACCATATGCTTCATAATAATATAATGCTAACACGATTAGAAACGTATATGCACAACTATATGAGTCTGTATGCGTCTCTGTCCGGTGACTAAAGGGAGAGCGTGAACAATCTTATCAGCTTTGTCTTGCAGCTTCAGGTTTGTATAGGACATTTGCACACAATATTTCCTGTCGCTCTCTTATGTTTCACCTCTACTTATGGGCGCTATCAGTAAGTATATTAAAATATTATATCTATGGCTTTTAGAAAGAATTTCAATTTGTAATGTAATTATAATAGGTAGCAAAGATGATATGAAATAATTATACGTAGATAGTAAATTTTCATCAAATTTTAGATATAGCTTGTGGCAACCTCTAGGAGCGTAACCGAGAAGTTTTGAATCGAAAATTTAGTTGTTGCATTTAATTGTCATAGCACTCTTCTTCATGGGGTGCTAACTATGGGCATGTTCCGATATAGACTGTGAGCACTGGACAGTAATGCCAGTATACAGAAATGCGTTCCGATATAGGCTTCCAGTGCACTGTGACAGTGACAGAAAGAAACTAATGACGTCATATTTGCCACCATCTTTGTACTGGGAGCGTATTACCTCTGGGAGGTAAGGCGCTTCCAGTAGTTTCCAGTAGATAAAAATGGCAGACATAGCAAGAACACAGACCACACCACAACATGGACCAATATTTTTCTTTAAACTTATAAAAAGCTACAATTCATTAAAAGGTTTAAAATGAAAGAAATTGAAACATTCTTATTGCTCTGTTTTACGGTTTTTGTAATTTGTTTGTTACTTAAACCACTAAACACCGTTTTAACTTAAAATTATTCTAAAAGCAGACCTGTTCAATCATGTAAGAGAAGGAACTTTTCATCATTCTTTTACATTGTGTTCAATCCACTAGGTCTGGATGAATTAGAAAATTGTGAAAAACTGAAATAGTAATTTTGAAGTGATATTTACTCTTAAGGTTTCTCTGCAAAAAATATGCATATTTTTATTTTAACTTTTTAACATTAATTAGCATGCATATACCTAAGCACAACATATACTATTAACAGTAGTTTTGGTCGGTTCTTTATGAAACATTTTTTAAATAGAAGAAAATAAAATAAATAAACCACTTTTAAATGTTTCAAAACGAGTATTTATTTAACTCTACAATTATTTCGGTATTATAATACCTTTCTCAAGAGTAACAGGATTTAGGTATAAATAGACGATAAGGTATAAATAGATGATAAGCACCGCATTAAATTTAGTAAAATCCTGTTACTCTTGAGAAATTGTAGAGTTAAATAAAAACTCCTTTTTGAAATATTTAAAAGTGGTTTGTTTATTTTATTTTCTTCTAAGCACAACATATTGGTCACTAGGAACGTTTTCTTGTTAGTAATTTTCATTAGTTAAGATCATGAAATTTTATTAGGTACCTATACCGTGATAAACATTTTTTTATTCTCAAGTAGTTTAAAAGATTTATTTGCCAAAAATTGCAATATTTATGCCATATTAAATGTTAATATCGTGCATCAATACATCTAGCGCCTCTACCGGATAGTGTCTTAATTATTTTTGACAAAAGTACTGAAACAGTACTGAAATACGTTCTAATATATAACAGCCAGTAGCAGATTCAGTACAAAAATCTAATCAGGAACGGAATTTACAGTATACTGTGTGACGTAACGTGTCACAGTGCTCACAGTGTATATCGGAACACGGTCTATATTACTTACTGTAACTGCGATGTCAAAAATAGTGCGACACGACTTAGTAGAGGCGCTGGTGGAAGTAATATTTCAAAAAGCTTGTTCTTGGCTTAGCGTCCTTATTATTTTGATTAATTTCATTATTCTACCTTCTTGCAGTAAAGTACTTAACTTTCTGCATTGCATTAAAAGTACTACAGTTATTAAAAGTTAAGTTAATCTCAAAGCGTACTGCATTTGTCACAATTATGTTATACAAACATACGTAGTTTTAATAGTGTTTAGTTAGTATTTTGCTATATGCTTGGTTTTTATTTATTGGCCTCCAATTTTTTCTGATGCATTATTTCACCAGCGACAGCGTTTAATTCCTGTTTCAACAATTCGTTCACTTTTCAACGTGTTTTACTTACTAACTAACTACATATCCTACCAAATCCTACATACCCTACCACGTAAAAGATTTAGATACAATGCCAAAGCCGATGCGCTCTACATAATGTTAAAAATATACTTAAATTGTCATTTTTCTTCAAAGTAGGTATCTACTTAAACTCAGTTATTCATCATATTTATTCCTGGTGTTATATACTGGTGTTAATTTCCTTCATAGCAATAAGTACACATACTGTAGATTTTAAAAATACCTTTTTTTATTTGAAAAAGGTCTCACGTAGTCTTTACTATATTAGAGGCTAATTTTTTATATTTATTGATGCTCCTCCTTTATTTGATACTTGCAATTATTTTTCTTAGTTTGTAATTCAGTTCATTTTCTATTATTTTTTTTTTTTTTTTTACTTTAATAAATAATATTACAGAGTATTATGAATTCAAAATTTAACAATAAACAACCTATTTTCTTTGATTGGCGGCATGTTTATAAGGTAGGTTATTTCTTATTAAATTTTCACCTTTTTAGATAAAACAGTCTAAAGAAAACAAACCTATTTAAATTACGAGCCTTTTCCTGTAACTTCTCACACAACTTACAAGAGGGCGCAACTTTAGAGTTAGCCATTTATATTACTCCCTTGCCTATGTCCCTTGTGGATACCGCACTGTTCAGATTTACATTTACATAGTCCAATGGCAATGATATCATATGAACATGCTCGGCCAATAGCCAATTAGCTGAGAACACAAGCGCGTAGCCCGTGCTATGGGCCGCGCAGTCGCGCAGTCGCGCAACAGAGACAGTGAAGGTGTTTGTCGGTCGAAGCGTTTCGTAAGAAGTAATTTTGTGTGTATTTGTGTAGTAACTGATTATAAGCAAAAGAGTTAGTTTTTGGCAAGTGAAGGTAAGGTTTTTAAAACATTAATTTTCATAAATTCACTTTGAATGTTCAAAGATAGCCGTTCTGTGTGGGTGTGATACGCTTCTTGCGCTTCTTATACCAATCAATAGAACAACTACGCGCAATGTATGTATGCACTTTCTTTGTAATAATACACCTATCTAGCACGTACATATATGTATATTCAAAAGCATCAAAAAAATATTAATTGCTGCTGTATTTATAATTTCTTTTTAATACCGTTTTCACTGTAGGTGCATGACACATCAAATATGCAATATTATTATACAAGTACAATATATATATGTATAGTTATAAATTCACCTCACCTGCATGGTTTTAAAGAAGTTTGAAAAACAATTTTTTTTTAATTTCATTTTTCTAGAAGGATATACCCATATAGGTGTAATTGATTAATTATTGTTTCTATATTGAAAATATTTTAAGCCATTAATATTAATATAATTAGTGGATGTCTATAATGTAGGTTCATGTTGTACCCAAAGGCCGAATTAGGTGTCTAAGCGAAATTAAGATTTAGATGTAAATTTCTCACATCGTGTTTGAGGTAAATTTTATATTCTAGAACACTTACACTGCATAATCAGAGGAGCGAAATAATGAGGACAGTCCTTCTTTTATAGGTTACGTCCTTCCTCAAAAAGTGTTCCTCTTTTCAATATTATAAAACTAATCTAAACTAATTTATGAACATCTTGTACAAATTTCAGTAGGTACTGTAATTGTAAGTCACTTTGTAGAAAAATTAGTTTTAATCTTTGAATTGTGGGCTAGTTTTTTTTTTTTCTATAAATTATCTCAAAAACTTCATCCTAGTCGTACAAGTTAGTTATCAAACTTGCCTTAAAATTTAATGTTTTATTCGAATTCATCGTAAAAAATATACAATTCCATTTGAAATGACAAAGTTGGCGTCTACTTCCGGTATAGCAGGAAGTAGTACAAAATTGATTATAATTTAAAAATATAGACCATGTGTCGTGAGTACAACACGATTTTCTTAAAAAATTTCCTCTCGTTAGTTTGCAAAAATAGAGTCAATAGGCTTACTTCCTTTCTGGACAACCATTCAAATATGTTTCAGATACCGTTACTTTGAATAAAGCATCCCAGCAGGTTATATTTTTCATAATACATTTTGTATTTTTAATATTAAATGAGCTTGAATATGCAGCTATATTTTAATAATACACATTTAAAAATGAGAATCGTATGCAGATGACTGACGCCTACTAGAAATAAATACAAACCTACAAGAAGATTGGGTAATTATGTACAATAGTAGCTTACCGTAATATCATGAAGACTTAAGAAAATGATCTCTTCTAATAAAACTTCGACACGCAAAACAGTTGGTAATTGTTTACAACAGTTGACCCCCCTTCCGATTTCCTTGAAAAAAAAAAGTATGTCCTAGAGTTCGTCATGCTGATTAAGAATATACATATATCTTGGGCGCGGAAACCACCCCTTCATGCTCTTTTTGAGCTTAATAATGTCTTCCATGTGTTTTGTGAAAAGCCTTAATTGGTAGTGGTTTGATGCTTTATTCGAATATTGATTAGATACGGAATAATTTATAGTCTATCTATAGGTGATACATGATACTGCTTGTTTGTTTAAACTTTGAATGCGGTTATTCCATGACACGTGTCGGAGCGGCCGAGTCGGCAGCCGAGAGATTGAAATGATACTAATTAAATATACTGGGCGATTAAACAGACAACTTCTACGAAATAATTTTTTGAGTATAATTAAAAATCGAACAATTTTAGTTTTTGAAAAGGAGTTTAATATGTCAATGGTTATGATGACCATTACCATTCATTTATTAGAGATCATAACAAAATAATTACAGACGTTTCGATCACCAAACTTTGTGATCCTTTTCAATGCGAAACATGATAAAATCTAAAAATAATAATTTAACACTAATTAATATTTAATAGCCAGATAAACTAATATTCAACGCAAACCTCATGTTTTTTTAAAGGTTATTTTGTAAAGGGGTCTCTAGATCACCACATGTTTTTCATCCCCTAGGTAGGTACTTTTAATGTTATATCTAATTCATTAGTTTATCTGGCTATTAAATATTAATTAGTGTTAAATTATTATTTTTAGATTTTATCATGTTTTACATTGAAAAGGATCACAAAGTTTGGTGATTGAAACGTCTGTAATTATTTTGTTATGATCTCTAATAAATGAATGGTTTAGATCGGTTAGCAACTTATTTAATTTTAAATGAAAAGGAGTTTATATTTCAATGGTTATATTTATAAGAAGAAGTTGATCGATATAAACCATTCATTTATTAGTAAAAAATTGTATATAACAATGACAATAACACAGACGTTTCGATCATTAAGCTTTATGATCATTATCAATGTGAATCTAAAAAAATATATATAATGATACAATAATCTTAATTTTTAATTGTAGATGACATAATGAATTTGATATAAAATAATAAATAAAATACATACCATGGGGATGAAGAACACGTTTTCCAAATAATCATTTAAAAAACCAATCAGGTTTACATTTAAGAGAGTTTTTGTAAAATACACTAATTTTAACACATTTTAACAATAAAAATGAATGGTGTAAATATAATGATGGCTTTAAATTTTTTGAATAATTAAGGATATAGAAACTATAATAATAAAATGTAGAGAAACAAGTTAAATGGATGTTAACTTGATGAGTTAACATCCAAGAATGAGGAAAAATTACATTTTTTTTTTGAGAGATATAACAATTGACATAAAAGAGGTCAATAAAAAAAACAAGATATCCAAGAAGTAAGATTCAATTCTTATGTTGGACAGAACATAAGAACACTCAAAAAGGGAATTTTAGATAGCCTTAAGTAATTTATCATATATTTTATTCAGCTGGTCTGAATCTTTTTGTTCATTAAGAGTATTTGGTTGTTTTTTTATATGCGTCATTTCAGAGATGAAACGTTTATAATACTGGGGTTCATTGTCAAGAATAGAAGTTCCTTCCCAGTCCATTTCATAGTTAAAATCAGTTACATGCCTAGATATAACTGAATCAGGCTTATCAATGATATTACGTTTATGTTCATTTATTCTTGTTTTTAGGTGTCTCTTGGTCTGTCCAACATATGAACTGTTACAATTATTGTTCTTACAGTCTATTTTGTATACTACATTAGTCTTTTCAAATTTATTAAGCTCATCTTTCCCAGTTTTAATAATAGTGTTAAGTTTCTTAGTAGATTTAAAAATAGTGTGGATGATATATTTATTTAGGATATTTTTAAGTTTCATTGATAGAGGGCCTACATAGGGAATGACAATGGATTGTTCTATATTTATTTTGTCAGTGTTTGTTTTATTAGTAATAAAGTTCTTAGTTTTAATTATCTGTATGCGTTTGTTTATGTGTTTATTTAAAAAGTTCAATGGGAAACAATTATTTAAGAGTATATTTCTGACATAATTAATATTATTTATATGGTAACTTTCATCAGATAGAAGGATTGCTCTATCAACTAAATTATTGACTACACTAATTTTGTGTTGAACTGGATGATTAGAAAGAAAATTCAGATATCTACCTGAAAAGGTTTCTTTCTTATACCAATTAGTGATAAGATTATCTTGGTCACGTTCAACCGTAACATCCAAGAAACTTAATTGATTTTTAGATTCAATTTCATGGGTGAATTGAAGTCTGGGATGGTAATTGTTAAAAACATCAATGATTTCATTAATTTTATTATTAGGAACTATAGTAAAAGTATCATCCACATAACGTTTGTAAATAACAGGAGTGAAAGATAAAAGGTTGAGACAATGAGTTTCCAAGTCTTCCATAACTAGGTTAGATAACATAGGCGATAAAGGACTACCCATTGGTGTACCGAAGGTTTGTTTATAATATTTATTTTGAAAAACAAAAAAAGTTGAATCCAATATTAAGTTAATAGCATTAATGAATTGATTTTTAGGTAAGGAGGTGTTGTTACATATATGCTGCCATCTTTTGTCGATAGCTTTGACACAAAGATATGCTGGTATATTGGTAAACAATGATTTGACATCAAGAGATATTAAATTATAGTTAGAATTAATTTTAAAGTTTTTAATAAGGTTAGCAAAAGTCCAACTATCTTTTATGTATGAGTCAGGTGGAGGGATAGAAATAGATAGAATGTGATTGATAAAGTTAGCTAAATTATACGTGTGACTTCCAATAGATGAAATAATGATTCTTAAAGGGGTGTTCAGTTTATGAATTTTAGGAAGACCATAGCAACGTGGAAGATTACCATTGTGGCAAGTTAATTTGTAATAATGTGAGCGGTCAATCCAATCATTCTCTAACCAAACTTTTATAGGTTTATTAACTTTAGTTTTTATGGAGTTTGAAGGGTTAGTTTTTATTGGAGTGTACGTAGTAGGATCATTCAAAAGATTTAACATTTTGTTGTAATAGTCTACTCTATCCATCACAACAGTGATTTGTCCTTTATCAGCTTTAGTTACCAGTAAATGATTATTATTTTTTAAAAAATTATTGCAAATTTTTAATTGTTTAATAAAATTTTTCTGAAAAAATGAAATATGATTAGTGTGACAAATATTATGTATGATTGTATTAGTAATGTCAGTTCTCACTATGTTTCTGTCAGTTTCATTGATGATATTGCTTTTGATTTCAAAGTTTTTAATGATGTCTATTACTGGAAGAAATTTTTTATCAATAATTGGTATAGAGAAATTACCACCAAGACTTAAAATCTTTCCGACATTTGTAGGTATATTAGTATTACTAAGATTGATGAGCCATTTGTTATTGAAACTATTAAAAAAACAAAAAGATTCAGACCAGCTGAATAAAATATATGATAAATTACTTAAGGCTATCTAAAATTCCCTTTTTGAGTGTTCTTATGTTCTGTCCAACATAAGAATTGAATCTTACTTCTTGGATATCTTGTTTTTTTTATTGACCTCTTTTATGTCAATTGTTATATCTCTCAAAAAAAATGTACATTTTATTATAGTTTCTATATCCTTAATTATTCAAAAATTTTAAAGCCATCATTATATTTACACCATTAATTTTTATTGTTAAAATGTGTTAAAATTAGTGTATTTTACAAAAACTCTCTTAAATGTAAACCTGATTGGTTTTTTAAATGATTATTTGGAAAACGTGTTCTTCATCCCCATGGTATGTATTTTATTTATTATTTTATATCAAATTCATTATGTCATCTACAATTAAAAATTAAGATTATTGTATCATTATATATATTTTTTTAGATTCACATTGATAATGATCATAAAGCTTAATGATCGAAACGGCTGTGTTATTGTCATTGTTATATACAATTTTTTACTAATAAATGAATGGTTTATATCAACTTCTTCTTATTTAATTTTAGTTTTTGTTTATAACTCAAAAATAGAATACTATAGCAAACTTTTAATTAGATTGATAAATTTATCTCAAAAAGACAAATGTACTTATTTACATTTCTTATGAAAATAAGGAATTTTGTACTCTCAGAAGTGGAATATTTTCTTCAAATATTTGCCATTATTGTCCTTTTTTCTTCTTCATTTTTACTTTAACAAAATTTGGCACCCTGTAATTTTTTCTCCCGGCTGCCGACTGTAAAACTGCTTTGTGTGACTTGAAGTCGACTCGGCTGCCGACTCGACCGCGCCGACGCGTGTGTCATGGCCTTTAGTGTGTTACGAATACAAATGTTGGGAGAAGGTGAGGGCTATGTAAATGTAAACAAGCCTATCCTGAACCGTAACCTCTTGCAATACACACGGAAGTATTACGACAGTTTTTTGTATTTTTGAGCTTGAGCTTCAAAAAGATAAAGAGTATAAATAATTCCTTATCTAATCTACAAAATAAGCAAACAGAACATGATCCGAACATTCGAATAAATCAACAAACAACTACTACTAACCGCATTTTACAATAGACGGAAGACAAATACACGAAATGAAGAAGCTGAAAAACACCATGAAGGGGTGGTTTTCGCGCTCAACATATTATTATATACATAAATAATAATTCAATTCAAGAGCCAACTACAAATTACCACAAATTAATGTGGAAAAAGGTATTGTTGTCATCATGTCCCCACTATTAAATCTTTCATTGTTAATAGTTATATCATTATATTCTTGATTAGTATGACGAACTCTACAACATACTTTTTTGTCAAGAAAATCGGAAGGAGGTAAGCTATTGTACATAATTACCGAAGATTGTGTTCGCTATTATAACCCTTTCACAACAAAAGCGACCTCATGTGGTATATATTTTTGAAAAGAAAAAATGTGTTTTTAACTAAAGTATGACCAACTATGAAAACAACTAACAGACGTTGTCGTAACTTTCACAGGAACACTTTTGTGTGGGACGGTTTCTAGTGAACTTTTACCCTATTCTTTGCATTATCTCTCCCGCAACATTTACCTCACTCCCAACACCACCTCCACTCTGTCTCCTGTTCAAAGTTCTCAATTATCACAAAAATCTGTTACGACTTTTAATCTTCAAAGTGGAAAAACTGTTTGAAGGGGTGGTTTCTGCACCCAACATATAAGTATACATAAATTAATTTTCAGTTTGATATTTCGAAGTTAATATAGACAATTGCCTATTTTTGTTTAAATTAATATAATGTTTAATTTATTTCCATTGTACCTTTTTCCTAAAGTTCCTTGTAAAACAATTGCTCACATTAGAAATAACCATAACTACCACAACACGTTCTGGATTTAAATTTCGCTTAATGGCTCAACATCCGAATTCATCTAGTTATGCGTAGTACACAATTACATAATTCAGACAGTAACAAAAATTTTCAGATGAGCACGTACAGTTTTTTTTTTGACGCATTATGCATAATCAAAATGACCATAACCACTACGATGGGTTCCGAATAAAAAATTCGCTTTCCGAATTCGGCCATTCGGTACAACATAAGTACGTATACTTATTACACGTACTTAATTTAGTGTTATGGTATTTTTTATTTTTTCTCAAAATTAAAATAATCTTTAACAAATATGTTTTAAAAATAGAGTTTATAAATAATAATTTAATTATAACTAGTAACATACACTTTTAAAGAACCAAAGATCAGGCTTACTTAAAATAGGAGTAAAATAAAAATGTTAAATACAGACACAGTTGGGAAAGTTTCACTTAATTTATTGCTAAAATTCTTGACAATATTGTTTCGACATTGACGTCATTCACAAATATGTATATTAAAAAAAACTACTGGCATTGCGGAGCATTGCATCAATCAAAAACATAACATCAACATTAGCGGTGTTAAAAAATTGCATGAAGCCAGCAAAGGTCCAAGATTTACCTTTAGCTGATAACCAAACTGAACTTCTTAGTAATAATACTACCCCTCTTAATTAAAGGATTTTTCGGTAATAACGTATAAATAAATCCATAATGTTATTACAATTTTATGTATCTTTTGAGAATACGTATCTCAATAATTACCTCGATGTGTACAATATAGCCATCAATTTTTCTGTAAATATGGACACCTAACCGGTACTTTTATAAAATCAAATTGTGGATTGGTTTTTTTTTCTCACCGTACCAGGACACCAGTAGCTAGTCTGTGTCCTTCATAATTGTCAGGAATGCCAGGAAGTATAGGAGGTTCTTATCAGTCCTTGGAGGATGGTCGTTCATCCGGGGACGTGTATAGAGCAACTACCTTCATTGGAAAAACCGGAACAACAATTAATCCTTCTGGGATTTTAGAAGGTTTCAAGAAAGCCTTCAGTTTTACTTTATCTGGTTCAAAAGATGAAAAATTAATTGAAACTAATACATCTGCGATCATAAGTGAAAGGTAATAATAATACACCAAAAAAAGTTTTCTTGGTTTTATTTAAAAATTATTCAGACACTACTCCTTATCGAATGTAGCTGTTAGGCCCTTGTCCCATCTAAGCTACGCGATAGCGATACGATTTCGACATGATACAAGCAGGCGACTGTAGTAGTCCCACCAAAGCGACGTGTTTTCTACAAATTCAGTTCAATGAACAAAGAAAAGACGACGATGTGTTTGCAATGTACTGGTACATCGCGTCGCTTAGATGGGACAAGGGCCTTACTGTTTATAAAGCAACTTCATTGAACTTTTGATCAAAATCCTTATTTTTGATAAGAAGTTGTGATTGATTTTATTAAACCATATATTTCAAAAAGTTATACGTTTAAAGAAAGACGTTGAGTGGATCCATATTGCGTATCCATTTATTGTCGCCAGCAAAGAAGACAATTCAATTATTAAGCAAAAGCTATTTGAATTATTTACTTTCTTTAAAGTTAATATCTTTCATACTAAGAATCTCCATATTATTGGTTATAATTGACCGGTACAGCTGAAGTATGTACTTTAAAATAAAAATTACTTTTTTTAGCATGAAAAGTTTTCCTTGTATGGTTCGTTTTTAAACGCATGGCCAATTTGTTTATGCTTGCATGTTGTCTGAAAAGTACCTATACAATATTTTAGCTTCAAAAAATATAGTTATCTAATGATTACACATTGCTTTCGGGTTGATTGTTAGAATTATTTATTACGGGCTATGTTAACGAATGATATTTCATACTAAATAGTTTTCGTTATTGTCATTTTTAAAAGTGAAAATCATTTATTTACTGAATAGTGCCTACCTTTATTATGTGATAATATTTTTTCTAAACATTCGTTAATTAAACCATATGTTTTAATAATAAAAAGATTTTTATCTAGGAACATGTGTATAGTAGAGGCGTTTTGAAGTGGCAAAAGCTCCAATAAATTATTTGATGGAAGTGGCCTCTATATCTCACTTGAGACTTGAGGCTTGAACTTTTCTTTGCTTCTTTTTGAACACACCCTTACTTTATAAGTTAAGATATACTTGGTAATTATGCAGTTTGGGTCATTTCCACCCGATTTTCATGAAAATACAGTATGTAAAATCGAACAGTAATATATGAACTAGCTGTATCAAGTAAATGTCTGCTTCGACGCTACGTTCCTTTTTCTTATTCTTACTATTCTTTTTATGACGTCTGTCGAGTACCTACTCTGTAATAATGAGTTAAAATAAGAACGAAGATGTTACCGTTTTATTGAGGACTTGCCATTTTCAATCCTATCTACTATAATAGAATGCCATTTGGATGGAGTTGAAGGTCCCAAGAGCGTGGAATTGTTAACAAGCGGTAAAATTACCAAACCTAGTCTAAAAATGTCGAGCCTGTTTAGGGAAGACGATATTTTTATTTAATTTAATATAAACGAGCTAGATTTAACTAGCTGAAGAAAAAACATTTTTTCTTATAAATATTTTCCAATTTTACCTTTGTAATTATGGGATATATGTATTTATCAAGCATAAACAACGATATATCGTATAAAAGCATCACAAAATAAGGTTTTGTTAATATGAGACATCAGGGAGTAACCTAGGGACAGTTGTTGTTATACGGTTATTTTTTTGTGGTTTAGTTTTTATTTTTTTTGTATATTTTTATACGAAGTATATCTGAAATATGTAAAGATATTGCTGAAGGTGAAAGTACGCTATAAAACAAAAAAAAAATAGGTAAATGTTTAGAGGTTTGATAGCCTTAGAAGTACGTCACATCCTGTCACCTGGTAAGTGGCAGCTGGCAGCATCAGTTATTTCAGGCAAAATTTAAAATGTGTTACCTACTGTTCTTGTAATAAGAGTACAAGATTATTCTAAATATTTATTGTTTCGATGGTGGTTGTACGATATTCAAAAAAAAAAAAAAACTACTGCCGGCCTTGTCCAACATTTTCCCAATATTGTTCATTGTTAGTGTCATTCAAAACTCACGGTCGCATTTTTATTTGAACCCAATATCATATGAAGACATACAAAAAAAGATCTGTTCTAATAAAATTTCGACACGCAGAACAGTTGGTAATTGTTTACAACTGGTGACCCCCTTTCGATTTTCTTCAAAAAAAAAAAAAAGTATGTTGTAGAGTTCGTCATGCTGATGAAGAATATATAGATATATGTTGGACGCGGAAACCACCCTTGAAAGAGGTTATTATTAGTTTTCAATTAATACAAATGTTGGGAAAGGTTTGGATACGGGGTGTGGGTTATGTAAATGTAAACACACCCACCCTCAACTCTTTTACAATACACGGAAGTATTACAACAGTTTTTTGTATTTTATGACATCTTCATACTGGTTTTGAGCTTCCCTATTGTGGTGGTGGACACCCCTTGGTCTCCTGCTGTGAGTAAGGGAATTTGGTCGCGTTAGGTGAAGATGGGTGGTTGTGTGTGAAAAACATTCGGAGAAATATATTTCTGTCCTTTTCTATCACATGAAAACTCTTCAAAAATATTTACATTTATCTAGCTTTTTTAAAAAAAATTCAGACGTTAAAATAAACTACTATGGTTCATTATCGTTCAGAATGCTCTCAAAAATTCCAGAATGATGTAGATTATTTAAAAGGAGTGTGTTCACTCAATCAATTCGTTAATAAAATTGATTTTATGTACTCTATACACCATATGTTTATTGATAAATACATCTAGGTACATACCGGAGATAAGAATCATTAAACATGTCTCCATAATTTAATTGAAAAACTATATAGAACTTTAGTAATTTAAAATTTCATTTTAAAATATTTGTTAATAAGATTTGATTAGTTTTATATTAGAATAGAATCTTAGAATATTATTTCGAAATAAAAAAATTGTAAATTTAATTTTTTTAACTTATACTGAGGATAATTAATCATGCTCTGTAATATTAAAATTTTATATTCATATTAAATAAACTAATTTAAATTTAAAAAATTGTATTCTATTTCATCAGATCATTACATATTTTGATTATCCCAACCTTATCACTACAACGTGTATATATACAGGGTGTCCACTAAAGATGCGGACAAAATTTAAGGGGTTATTCCTTGGACTATTTTAAGAATATTTTGTCCTTTGATGATTTTTGAAAAACCGCTCTGTTTCGATGATACAGGGCGAAAACCATTTTCGAGGAAATCAATGTTGATAATTTTTATCGAATGCAAAAACATTGTACGATGCAAAAACTGCAGTTTTTTTATAATTCATTTTATTGCTATCATTGACATTAGCTGTCAGCACGTGTATTTTCTGTCTTCAAGAATTTAACTTGTGTGAGTGAAGTCTTTACCATGAATCGTTATACGAATGCCGAGATGACCGACATGCATTTTATTTATGGCCTTGCCGAAGGCAATTCGCGAGAAGCTAGGCGGTTGTACCTGGAAAGATTTCCTAATCGTAATGTTCCTGATAGAAAAACCTTCCAACGTCTTCATGAAACAGGCTCATTGAGACGAAGTGGAGGATCAGGAAGGCCAATGACAGTCAGAACGGTAGAAGTGGAAGAGAATGTGCTGAATATGGTAGCTGAAGATCCAGGTACGTCCACTGGAAGAATTGCAAATACTTTGAATGTAAGTAAGGGGACTATTTGGAACATTCTTAGGTACTATCTGTTGTACCCATACCACTTAGGATAAAGTCACCCATATTGAACCAAATTTTATAAAATCTGCCACAACTCGCCAAGAAATTAAAATGGAAGTCGCTAGTTGTACAGAAATATTTACTACACATTTATTCACATAACACTAAAAGCAAATGGAGTTATCAAAATTATTAAGATGGTTATTAACAAAAATATTTGTAGATGCAAATGATTCAATTTGGGGAATGGGTTGCTCAATTTGAACCGATAGTATCCAAAATTGAACCTAATAGAAAGCATGTAATAAGTTGGGTCTAACATGTCAGTTTCTGTGAAGAGTATAAAAATGTCAACTTCCCAAATAATACCAAAATAATACGAAACTTATAAAAAAGCTTGTTATATAAAAACATTTATATATAAAAAATGCATAATTCGAAAATAGAAAACGAAAATAAAACAACATTCTGTAATTTCTTTTTACACTATCTACTGATATAGCCATGAAGAGGTATAGTTATGAAATACATTCTGCACAAAAGAATCTCTTAGTTTTGCCGTTAACATTGACGCATTCACAGTGGAACCAGGTCTTACACCGCATGCATTGAATCATATCCTTGTATTCCGTTTGTACGCACTTTTTGCAGAACCACCCACTAGTTGTTGCACTCCCTGTCTCGAAAAAAATGTTGGAACCAGAGCCTAATACCTTTCAATGCCACAAATTTCTTCTTTGGATTTCTTTTTTCCTAACTTGCTTCAAGAGCTTCTTTATTGGGACTACTTGTAATTTCTATAGCCTTTTGGATCCCTCTTGCCTTTTTCTTAGGTATTTCGTTTCCGAAGGATGATAGTGGAGCGATTTCTTCTAAACTTACAGAAAGAATATTACAAGAACTCGTAGAAGCGTTAAGTAAATTTGAGTCCACGGTTTTGAGTGCTGTTGGGATACTTTGACATGCTACTTTCAAAATTGACAAAGGGACGTTGTCATCCTCGCTGTCTTCCCCGTCATTTTCTTTGTTATTTTTAGTGCTCCGTGGCGAAGAATTTCTGGTGAGACGATTCGAAGCTACAAAGTCACTATCTTGGAATACGTATCTGTTAATTGCCCAAACACCTGCCGATTTGAAGCCGTTAATGGCATTTTTAACAGTAGCTGCTCTACTATAAGCTTTGTTTATTAATCCAGCTACTTGGTACTGCGTTACTGCACGTCCAGGGTTGCTTCTAAGCCATGTTTCTGTTGCCTGGGAGTAATAAACTTCCATAGGCTTAAAAAATGACCGATCAAGGGGCTGAAGTCGGTGCGTTGTATGCCCCGGCAATTGTAATAAAACAACACCGTTTTCTCTTGCAAGAAGCAGAGCTTCCAAATTTTTACAGTGTGTGGTATGTCCATCTAATAACAACAGTACTTTTCTTTCCTTGCAAGGATGAACAATGTTGATAAAATGCCGCAACCATTTCACAAAAATTTCAGATGTTATGTAGCCCTTATCTGATATTTCAACTGGACTTCCTGGAGGAGCATCGTTACTCAATTCTGCTGTATACCTTTTACGCTTAAAAATTAACAGTGGTGGTATATAGTACCCTGCTGCACTAACGCAGCATACTGCTGTGGTATTTACACCACGCTCACCACTTGAAACGGATCCAACTCCCCTCACACCTTTTAGAGCTGTAACCCTCTGACATTTCTTGGCTAGGGTTGAAAAGCCTGACTCGTCCATGTTAAATATCCTTGTTGCATCTATTTTGTGTGTGTCACATAATTTTCGCAACAAGTCAAAGAATTCCGTAATATTTTGTTTATTAAAACCTTTAATTCGGTTAAGCGAGGTGGATGCAGGCTGACGTAGTGACAAGTTTTCATTTCTTCTCATGAAATTGTAGTACCATTTCTTGCCTGCTGCCCTCTTTTCTTTATTGAACTGATGAGGAATGCTATTCTTTTCGGCAAGGTCAAACACTAACCTGCGGACATCTCTAATAGTCAATTCAAACAAACCCCATGAAAATTCCAATATATGATCACACAATAATTTTTCGATTTTTTTGTCGAATGTAGGATTTCGGCCTAACACCTTGCGAGATCCCTTAGCAGTTTTATTTGTATTTCTAATATGTCGCAGAAGGGTTGCTTTTGAAATACCGTAATCTCGGCTACATTCACTTAAACTTTTTACACCACTGTTATATGCTGTTAAGGCCATTTCCATGTCTTCTGTACCCCACCTTCCATATTTTCCTCGTTTAGCCATCTGTGAGAGAAACGAAACACACATTAAAAGAAAATTGCTTGCCCTAATTGAACCGGGTTTCCTTAATTGAACCATGGTGCAATTAAAGCTACTTATTTCGGTTCAATTTGAGCAACTTACTCCAAAATAAAAACATAACCTAATAATAGAGAATATATAAACAGCATAAATTCTCTATTGATAGCGGGAGATGCCCTACACCTTATACTTGCTTCATAAGTTAATCAGTATTTCCTACCTTTATTGAGGGTCGTGGAATCTTCTTAGGTAAACACACTAAGTATTAGTTACAACCACGTGTCAAACTTTCTTTGGTCGTACAAAGGCACTGCACGTACTGTTTTGCAGGCTACCATCGAACTAATGCCGCCCGATGACGCCTTTTTCAATATTTACATGAACTAGCTGCAACCTGTCGGGCATATGCCAAAAATCGATGCAGTTCAATTTGGGAATCGGTTCAATATGGGTGACTACCCTACAACGTGTTCAGGCACTTCTTCCTGTTGATTTTAGTCCACGTATTGAATTCTTTCAATAGTTGTTTACCACATTAGTTCTAATCCCTCAACTGTTGTTTGTGATTCTTTTTACTGATGAAGCGAATTTCTCAAGAAATGCAATACGGAGTTTTCATAATAATCATGTGTGGGCTGAAGAAAACCCACATGAGATACTTGAGGATCGTTTTCAACTTCAGTTCTCGTTGAACGTTTGGGTTGGAATTGTGGGTGACTGGCTAATTGGACCGCTATTTCTACCAGCAAGACTTACCGGCGAAGTGTATCGCAACTTTGTGGAACACGCTCCCTGAGTTTTTGGAAGATGTACCATTGGCGATAAGAAATAAAATGTGGTTTATGCACGATGGTGCACCAGCGCATTTTAGTTTAGTTGCTCGTCACTTTTTGACAACAACATACGGAGATCGCTGGATTGGTCGAGGTGGACCTCACTTTTGGCCTGCTTGTTCCCCGGACTTAAACCCTCTGGATTATTTCTTATGGGAACACCTAAAGTCATAAGTTTACACTACTCCAGTGGAAAATGTCGACGATTTGAGAAATCGAATAATTGCTGGGTAACACAATACGAAACGACCCAGGTGTGTTTGAACGAGTCCGGCAATCAATGAGGAGAAGAATGGATTCTTGTATACAAGCTGGCGGTAATCTTTTCCAACAATTCTTGTAGATTAATAACAATTACTTGTAATCTTTCAGAATAAAATGTTGTTATTGTCGAAAATAGTTTTCACCCTGTATCATCGAAACAAAGCGGTTTTTCAAAAATCACCAAAGAACAAAATATTCTAAAAATAGTCCAAGGAATAACCCCTTAAATTTTGGCCGCATCTTTAGTGGACACACTGTATATTCTTCATCAGCATGATGAACTCTACAACATACATTTTTCTTATCAAGAAAATCGAAAGGTGACAGTTTTTGTAAACAATTGCCGAATAGTTGTTACAATGGCGTTTATTATAGCAGATTTGTGTGGTATTTTACTACGAAAGTATGAAACAACGCGTATATGAAACGCCAGTGTACAATTTTAATGATCTGTACAATCATGTGATAATCACTGCAAATGATATTCGTTAAATGAAGGACGTTTCTGAGAGTGAAAAATAATTTCGGTAGACGTATCGCAGCTAGTGCTCTAGCTTGTTATTCTAATTTATTTCGAACAATTTTTGTAATGTACCTTCTTACATATGTTTAGTACCGTTCCTGAAACAATTAACTCGTCACTAACGATAAGTGTACGGTAATTTGCTGATGTTTACGTTAATAGTCAGGTAACAGGCCCGGTTTCGTTTTTAACCTATAAATTTAACTGTTCAATTCTTTTTGCTGTTTGTTATAGACATCTAAGTTGCCAAATCTCGCGAAGGACCGGCTTCGGATTGTAAGATGTTGCTATTTTATTTAAAAAAAATCGATTGCATATTGCAACTAGTTGTCCTCTCTAAACATCCGTACATATTTCAGATATACCCAGTGTATTCATTTATACTTCTTACCTGTTGTGTCGACTAAATTCTCTCCACTAAGAAAATTTCATTCGTGTTCATAAATATCTACTGCTAGCGAAATTTTGCAAATAATAGAGCAGATATTGCAAATATAAAGGGAATCTCGCGAATTCTAAACCAAATAATGGTAGTCATTTTATTAAGAAACACTGCGAATTTTCCACAAAGAGATTAAAAAAAAGTGTACTGCCAATCCTCGAATAATATTCTCCTTCGACCAATAGTTTCATGTAATACCTTATTCAACTCCCGGGAATAATATGTAATTGGAAAAAATAATAGATTGTCTAGCCATAAAAAAAATTAGTGCAGTAATGAGTTCCGAACAGTACCGAGCAGAAACACATTCATACCATTTTCCTATAATGGGATAGTAAGATGTCGCGAAAGTGCCTAAAATGCACTATGTATGGAATATAGAATATTACGAACACGAAATCGCTTTCCAAATAATCGTAGTCCATCTTCCACAAATTATTTATTTTTTTATCGTAAAATTCTTTCCAAGTAAATATATATAACAAAAGATATTCATTAATAATAATTAACTGTCAGTTATTATTCATTAACGTGTTACATTAATTGAATAATAAAAGTAATTTGCGGTTATTGGTCGAAGGAGAACATTTCGCCGTGGTTGCGCATGTGCGATTAATTCTACGCTCATGGAATCTTCCTGTAAACGTAAATTCAGTCCGGGGTACTTTTATGACCTTGCGTATATTGCGTCCCAAGTAGGTATCGCTGCACTGCGAAAATGATACATATCCCCTGAAGCTTTACGTTTCAATAAATGACTAAGATTAGTTCTAACAATTTAATATTTTATAAATTTTTATATTTACAGCATCTCTAAAATGCATACGCGAGACGCAATTTACAGACTAATAAAAATACCCGGGACGCATTTGAGATGAAAAAGAGTATCAGTTTTCTAATATGTAATAAGATATGAACATTATTGCGATTTCAGTTGTCTACAAATTACCTCAAATTAAGGAGGAAAAATCAGTTGCTATAGCCATTTCCGCGCCGAAATATGAACCTGGGTCACTGGCGTTACGCGTTACGTACGAAGACTTGGCAAAAGCAAGACCGACGAAACGAACTTAGTAACGAAAAGACAGAATCGTCGAATTAATGAATATTATAACTAATAACTATTAACAACGAAATACTAGGTCATACTTGTAGTAGTGATTTTAAATAGGTACATTAGTGCAAATTAAATTATTCAACCAACTACAAATAACCTAATATTAATGTGGAAAATAGGTTGCTGTCATGTCCTCGTCGGGATACGAACCCGGAATATGATGACAGCAAATGATTGTCCACATTAATATGAAGTAATTTGTAGTTGGTTGAATAATTTAATTTGCATTAATGTACCTATTTAAAATCACTACTACAAGTATGACCTAGTATTTCGTTGTTAATAGTTATTAATTATAGTAAACAGTAATTCGACGATTCTGTGACTTGGTAAATATGTTTCATTGGTGTTGCTATCGCCATGTTTTCGAAACAGATTTTCTTCATTAATTTTAGTAATTCAATTCGCATTAATGTATTCAAAATCATCGTTATCAAGTATTTCCTTGTTAATAGTCATTAACAAGATATATACTTCTGAGGTAAATGAGTGTTTTTAGGGACGATATCAGCAGTTCAAAAGAGAAAATGCCTATGTCTGGTGTAGCAGAAGAAACTGCCCTGTTGGGGTAAGCGATCCATGTTTCTTTACTATATTTTGTTTCTAGCTTATATGTTGACTATTGTCAAGCAAATGCTGATTTATTCTAATATACATTTTTCTAATATTTTAACGGCATTATTGGCTTAGAAATACCTTTCTTTGATTTAGATTCAATGTTCCATATTATTTTATTTGCAAAGTGCTTAATACTCTTGTTTAAAACAAAATGTGATGTTTTAGGTCAGGTATTGTTTAAGTTAAATAAAAGTAACAATTATGTTAAACAACGACCGAATGAATGCATAATAATAATAAGTGTGGAGGAAAGACCTGGTGTGAGTTGGGTAAATAGCTAATGCCCTCTATACGTATAGAACAAAATATGCTCTCAGGTCAGTAACCACCAGACACGGATCGCGATTTCGAGCTGGTTGGCTCTCAGCGTGCCGCAGGTGGTTCCGACAGAATAGCGACCGACCAAAGCCTCTCCTTACTAGAAGTGGATTCAATAAAGACCAAAGATGACACTAGAGCGCCATCTATGGTCAACGCTATTTAATAATAGGTACTGTAGTGTTCAACAAGATACCTTTTCATTAAGGTAAGTCGTAGCTATGCGTAGGTCTGGTTCAACAAGCATTACCTTAATGAAAAGGTATCTTGTTGAACACTACAGTACCTATTATTAAATAGCGTTGACCATGGATGGCGCTCTAGTGTCATCTTTGGTCTTTATTGAATTCTATACGTATACTTTATGACTACCGACACAACACTCCTTTCCCCTTACTTTTATAGTCTACTATAAAATAATAATAACACAAAACAACGCACAATGCTTAAGTTAACATAATATTTATAAATTGAGTCGCTGAGGTTGCTTGACAACCTAAGATGATCTTCGAACACCTAGTAGAGTTTTCGCTTCATTACCACAATGATTATCAGGTATCACTAGAGTAAGTAGTTCTCGCCAGAACTAACAGCAGTAATATCACCATGATTTTGTCACAAGTACAAATAAACAGCCTTATAACACTACAAAAAATTTTTATGGTAATGATCAAATGTACATTTCGATTACAAAAGTATCAATGGCAAATAGTAACTAAAATTAAAAACAAGATATAGCCATAAATCATTATATCTAATGTTTACAAGTAGTTAATGAAATACATCGAATTAAGGGTTGTTATTAAACGGCAAGTCGAAATTCATAAGGGATTTCCTAAATTTCTGAATCGGCATACATTTATAGATTCTGAGATCCGCGTAATTGTTACATTGCTTCAATAGATCAATATTACGATCGACGGAATATCCAGTATTAATAGCATCAAAAGCAACTGCAGATTTCTCAGGATTATTATTTCTTAGGTGGTACAAATGCTCTTTAAAACGTATGGCTAAATTTCGTTTAGTTAAAGCTATGTATACTTTATCGCATTCTAAACAGTTTATTGTATAAATTCTTGACAATGACGTTATATCATCTTTATTTTTTGTATTACCTAGGAGCCTTTCTAATTTATATTTATTATTACTAAAAATTGGTTCAATGTCTAATTTTTTACATATTCTTTTTGTGTCCGTTAAATTTATTGTGAAAATTAAATTCTTACCTAATTCTATTTACTTCTGTTAACTCTAATATTGTATTGTCTTTCAAAAAGTTACGGTTTTGTTGTTTTGATATATAATTAATTTCTTTTCTTCTTTTTTTCTTCGTTTACAGGGATATTAAGTAATCTATATACAAGACTATTGAAAGCTGCTAGTTTTTGTTTTTTATCAGTAGACATAAGAGCTATTTAAAATATATTTTTGTGTGTTGGTTTTCTAAAAATTTTAAACGTTAAATTTTTATTATTTCTTATTATTGTCAAATCTATGAAAGGAAGTGAATTACTTGATTCTTCTTCGTAGGTGAGTTTATTGGACTCATAAAAAGAATTTATGTTACGTATACATTTACTGACATCGAAATTCTTATCAACTATAACAAAAACGTCATATCTAAGCCACAATTTTAGAAAATATTTAAATACCATTGATAATGACTACTTTGTAGTCGAAATGTACATTTGGTCGTTAGGTACCAATAAAATATTTTTCGTGTTATAAATCTTTTTATTTCTACTTGTGATTTTACACCCTATAAGTTACTCGGTGAATCTTCACATCTTTATCTACTTTGATTTGATTAGACGAGCTACCAGGTAGCTGTACAGAATTCTCATTCTGTTGAAGATCAGCTCTAACTCGATTATCATTCATACCTCCAGCTACACTCATTCCAACATCTTGATCTAACATTTCTGTGTCTGGAAAACCAGATTGTTCCAGTTTGTACGTTTTTAATCGGTCGATATGTCTCTTAACTGTAACATTATTGAGGCTGCACCTATTTGTGCAACAATTGTAGCTAACTCCGAAGAGTTACGTCTATAATTCTTGCACATTATGTGTTCACCAATATTGAATTTGACAAAACTATACTCTGTAAAAACGCTGCTGAGCCAATCGCTTCTTTTCCACCTCAGATCTTAAATTTGGTCTAATCGCGTACGAAAAGAACGACTAGTTTGCAATTCCGTTGGTTGAATACCTGTTGTTACATGAGGCATCGCTCTATAGTAAAATAAGAATCTCATTAACGCATCCTTCTTTTTATATGATTTTACTCGACTCTTAGCATCTTTGCCACTAAATATATAATCTCGCTATAGACTTCACTTTAACTATCCATATGGATGTAATGCAACTCTTTTAACATTGATCCACGCATACTCTTAGGCACTCTTTGGAATTAACTGTGTCACCACATAATACAATCATTTTCTATAGGTTACTCAGATTCACGATTTTTAAATGCTTTTAAGTTATTTTCAACTTTGGACTGGCAAAGGAAACGTAACATAATCACTTACTAGTTACTAGTCGCAGATCTTTATCTAATTTATATTCTCGAATTAACCGTTTATCATCAATCGTTATTGCATTTTCTAATACATAATTAAAATAAGTATATTCATCATTAGTCATTCTTTCCCTTTTCCCTTATTTTGATCATACAATCTCGACAAACAATCAGCATTTTTATTATCAACACCTTTGTTTGATCTGAAAGTCGTAACCTAATAAAATCACGGACAATCTTTGAAGTCTACTGGCTGTCATTTGTAGTATGCCTTTTTTTGAACCAAAAATGTGAATCAACAGTTTATGATCAGTTTCCAGTGAAAAATGTCGGCCATATAAATATTATGGATATATTTAACCGCGTAAATTATTGCTAAAGCTTCTCTATCAATTTAGGAATAGTTTTTTCTGCTTTTGACAATGCTCTAGAAGCATACGCTATGGGTTTCACTGTGTTTTTATCCGAAACATGAGCAAAAAAAGCCCCAATACTATTTGGCGAGGCATGTAACTTTAATTGGTAGAGGCGGATCATAATGAGTTAAAACTTTATGCGAAATTAAACAATTCTTTGCATTTGAAAAATGCTCTTCTGTGCTTTTCTTTCAACCCCCATGACTAATTTTTTTGAAGTAATTCAAGTAATGGGCTGACTATTTTAGCGTAATTCTCAATAAATTTAGCGTAATAATTCATAACGCCTAAAAAAGCTTTTAATTCAGTTAAATTCTATGGATCTGGAATTTTCAAAATTGCATTAATTCTATCGTTCGAAATGCTACTTATATCTTTACTCAATTATATCCTAAAAATTCCATTTTTTCAACAAAGAATTGACGTTTCTTAGTTTGAACCGTTAATCCACATTCTTGCAATTTTACTAATACCTATTTCAATCTCATATCATGAATTTCTCTAGTAGTAGTAGTACCAGAGATCAATATATCATCATAAAAGCATACCACTCCTGAATTTCCATTGAATTGTTTTCCATTTCTCCCTGGAACAACCCAGGAGCAAGAGATAATTTTTGAAAAACAGTTGCCCCCTTTTAATGAAGCAAAACGATCTTGTACCCTAAAAATTGGGTATCTATTTTTAACAATTTTAGGATTCAAAGTAATTTGGTAATCGCAGATACGAACCAAGCCATTTTCCTTAAGAATAGAAACAATAAGACTTGCCCATTCACTGTTACCTATTTGAAATAAAAGATTATCTTCAATTAATCTTTTTAGTTCCTTCTCCTTTTAAAGAATATGGTAGCGGTCTAGGCTTGCAAAATATAGGTTTAACATTCTCTTTTAATTATAAATGAATTTTCTTCTGATTATATTAACCAAGTTTTTCTGAGAAGACATTCTTAAATTCTTTGAGTAACTAAGTTCTTGCCGTTGCTACATCTGTACAATAGTTGATAATTTAAGATCCTGGAGAAGAATCTAATTTGAGCAATTCCAATCTGCATATCCAATCCCATCCTCGTCGTCAATTGTGATGTTTTAGGACAGGTATTATTTAAGTTAAATAAAAGTAACAATTGTGTTAAACAACGACGTTTATGGCCGAATGAATGCATAATAATAATAAATGTGGGGAAAAGAAGTGGTGTGAGATTGCATAAGTAACTAACGCCCTCTATATAGTTGATGACTACCAACACAACAAATAAAATAAAATACATAATTATTAAACTTGAAAGTATTGTTAAATGTTTTATTTTTCATTCGCCTATCGCTGATGCAATTAATTATAAAAGGTCGTAAAATAGGAAGATGGCTGCAGTTCATTGGATGTTCAAAAAGAATTAAACATAAAAAGGGCAGTACCAAATTCACAACATAATATTATTGCGATAATTAAGTACTAATATGTATTTGTATTTAAATTCATGAGACGCAGCTCTTACAAATTAAAATCTAGATATAACATTTAAGTTAATTTTGTTTATGAATTCAGTTTTTTAATAATCCTTTTGTCGTATGGTATTGTTATAATTTTACCTCTTTATTAAACATTACTGCCTACTTCGAAATCTTTTGGATAAATTAAAAAACCAAAATATAGGTAAAGGTAAACACTTAAATTATATTCGTTATTATTCATATATTTCAATACATATAGATACGTTTAACTTGTAAATTAATAGTACTCTTATTTAGCACAATGCCGTCGGACAGCATGGACGATATTGAATTGAAAAACATTCAACTACATTTTCCATCAAGTCGTTCCCTTTCAAGGGAGAATTCTACTACTCAAGAGGAAGTAATAGAAATTGATCGTGGTATTACTTTGACTGTAGCAGTTCAAGGCGTTCGAGGAAAGCCTGCCATAATAACTTACCACGATTTAGGTTTAAACTGTAAGTTGTAGGATTTAATATAATAAATATTTCAAATACTTATCCGAAGCTACAAGGTTCAAGTAATATAAATACTTTTAATGCATTGATTTTCAACCTCAAGTTTAAGTCATCTTTTTGTGGCCTGCATAGAAACCTGTTTTTATTTAATCTTTAGAAAAAGGTTGTTTCAATTTTTAATTTAATTCATATTAATGTATTTAAAATCACCACTACTAAATATTTCTCGATATTTCATTGTTTTATAAGTTAACAAAAATATTCAAAACCTCATCGATTGGCAATGCAAGAGCAAAAAATATTTTAATACGTACAAGGTCGGCCAAATTCGATGTTTCTATAGGGGACTCGGTAACTGTAATAGGTAGGTGCAAAAAAGTTAATGTTTCATTCACGATCTCTTTTTTTGAGACCAACTTTCTGGTGTTAAAAAAAAACGATTTTCACGTTCTTCAGGCATTTTTTACGTAGAATTTAGTGGCATCGAAGAAAATTTTAAAAAATCATGAACTTTCGAGTTATAGCATAAAGCTGTGTTTTTTTAAATTGGAATCATAGTTAACTATGCTTTGGTTAAAAAGAAATTTTTTCTCCTTCGAAAATATATAACATGTGGGGTCTCTTTTGTTGTGTAAGCACACAATAACAAAAATAATCTTTTTGTAGCGTTCTTTCTACTTTTTTGTTTGTTTCTACTAATTTCATGAATACATCCTGTTTAATTTTAAAATCATAAAAAGTCATCGAAGATTACAAAAAGGATGGAATATTAAAAATGTTTGTTGTTACCGTTAAGCCCTTAATACCAGTTCTAGCTAAATTGTTCAGGAAGAAAGCATTATTTAACAGTTACGAAAACAGTACCCAGGCATATCGCAGTCCCTTTTTGTCGTAAAGGTACTTACGTATTAACGCCACCGCGGCAAAAATTTAATGGTTAGTAAGTGTGGACAACCTAAACCTAAATTATTGATGAGTAAATATAAAATGTATGTTTACCAATAGAAGGGTTAGACCTCAAGATTTATTTATTGGATTTCACGTAGAAAAATGAATACATTCTGTTTATGTAAACACACCCATCCTGAACCGTAACCTATTGCAATACACACGGATGTAATATGACAGTTTTTTTGTATTTTAAGACATCTTCATACTGATTTTGAACTTCAAAAAATACAAAAAGAAAACTGTCGTAATACTTCCATGTGTATTGCAATAGGTTAGGGTAGAGGGTTGGTGTGTTTACATTTACATATCCCTCACCCTTGAGGTCTAACCCTTCTATTGGTAAACATACATTTTATATTTACTCATCAATAATTTAGGTTTAGGTTGTCCACACTTGCTAACCATTAAATTTTTGCCGCGGTGGCGTTAATACGTAAGTACCGTCGTAAAATAGGGACATTTTTTATGTTTCTTTGTAGTTGTTGACTACTTATTCAGAGGACTTTAGAACTTTAATATAAAACTATACAAAATTGCATGTGTATATCATAATAAAATAACAATCCTCATGGACTAAGGAAACAAGCTTACAGTTACGTGTTTTATGGTAATGAAAAAAATTTATATCTTTTATTCCAGATATTTCCAGCTTTCAAGCCTTCTTTAACTATGTCGATATGAGAGCATTGCTTGAAAACTTCTGCGTGTACCATATAAATGCCCCTGGACAAGAAGAAGGGGCTCATACACTACCAGAAGAGTAAGTTTATTTATTTTAATGACATGGGCACATACTACTAAAAAATTTTTTTTTACAAGTCTTAATTATTCTTATACATGTTTCAAGTTCATGTTGGATATATGTCACGTAACAGTGGTTATTATTTAGCGCTTATTAAAACTGCTTTGAAGCAGTTCCCATTTATTGAAATTAGCATCGTCGAGGTATTTGTCTATGGTATTTGTTTATTTCAGAAGAGCAATTTATTAATAAACGATTCATTCGTCAAACAGTTGACGTAACGATTTTGTTTATTTAAATTACATAGTTGACGTAGTTGTGAAGATGATAAAATTGGCTCCAATAAGTTAGCCCCACTTGTGTTGAATTTTGATTTTATTTTCTTTTTAGTGGAATGTTCGTCGTTTGTTCTTTATTATTCGTTCATTAAAATTGTTTGTTCGTCTTTTGTTTATTGATAATTAATTAAACAAATTTTCATTTTTAAGTTAGCCCCCCCGTCATCGATATTTTTGTTTTTTATCTCTTAAACACATGTGTTTTTATTTATTATTGATTGTTCGATCATTATTGGAGATTGTTCGTTCATAAATAATGTTTATTTATTAATTATTCGATATTTTTAAATAAAGTGCTTTCATCTCCTTATGCTGCGCATGCGCTAACGTGTATAGTACTTATCTATCAACTGTTACATTGTTTGTTTTGACTCGTAGAATAAGTTCGAATTAAATTTGTTTTTAAATTACGACACTACGATGTGAATTATTTCTTCTGAAATTTAAAAACAAATTTAATTCGAACTTATTCTGCGAGTCAAAACAAACAATGTGACAGTTGGTAGATAAGTATTATACACGTTAGCGCATGCGCAGCATAAGGAGATGAGATCGCACTTTATTTAAAAATATCGAATAATTAATAAATAAACATTATTTATGAACGAACAATCGCCAATAATGATCGAACAATCAATAATTAATAAAAACACATGTGTTTAAGAGATAAAAAACAAAAATATCGATGACGGGGGGCTAACTTAAGAATGAAAATTTGTTTAATTAATTATCAATAAACAAAAGACGAACAAATAATTTTAATGAACGAACAATAGAGAACAAACGACGAACATTCCACTAAAAAGAAATTAAAATCAAAATTCAACACAAGTGGGGCTAACTTAATCGAGCCGATAAAATTAGTCCATTTTCTGACGTTTGGCTTGTATCAATATTTATGTATAAAATCTCTATAAAATTTCAGTCGTACCTAATCTTAATGCTGTTTGAGTTTATAAAAGGTATTTTATTTTAATGTACAGAAGAGAATAAATTTGACTATTTTTGCTTCATTTTTTTGTTTGTTTTTCTAAATGAAAAAAATAATGTTGCTTACAGGCAACACTAACAAGAAGAACAATGCTACGTGAAAGTTTTATTTAGAATGAAATGGTAAAAAGCAATTGCGGGTGGGAATAAAACATAGAACCAAACTACATTTTTGGCAATGAACAGTTGAAAAACCGTTTTTGCAATGACGGCAACGTCCCTTTTTTCCGAAAATGGGCCAATGACCACACTGGTCGTATCTAACATCTTCCACTGGTACGGGAAGGGCCGGTGTTTTTTTAGTTGGAACCATAACTGATAAATTATGTCTTCCTCGCGTAGGTGCACTACGCGCTATAAGGGCTTCTGCTATGAGAGTTCGAAATTCCTTTAGTGTTAGTGCATCCGTACTGTTTTCCCTTCGATAAACCAGCCATGAATTCACAACACAGAGATCTATCATGTAGCCAAAATATCTGAGGTACCATCTTCGGGACTTGAATGGCACTCTATAGAGTTGAATTAACATCCCCGCTAAATCGACACCCCCCATATGTTTGTTATACACCTGAATGGGACATTCGACGTCTATCTTACTTTTAGCAGTACTGCTATACCTCTTCACAGTACCCAACGGTTCAACCCCAACGAACGAACTTGCCAAAGTAACTACTCGGTTGTCGACCCATTTTACAACGATGACTTTGTTAGTTTCATCGTAACAGAAGTCGTAACTTCCCCTTCCTTCTTTTTCTAAAATGCGATCGCATTTGAGTGGACAACTTTTCAATCTATTTTTCAAATTTACCAGTAGATGTTGGCGATGTCCACCGATCGCGTAATTGGTTTATAGGAATTTCATCATCTGAATCCCAATTTCCATCTGTATCTGTATGCACTTCTTGCACCAGTCTTCAACGTCCTTTTTGCAATTGACCCAGTAAAACCGCTCACGGACTCCAAGGATCTTGTTAACACCAAAATGTCCTCCCGAAGCATCGTCATGGAGCCACTTCAAGACTTCCTTTACCAGGCTCTTCGGTACAAGCAATTGACGTTTGCTCTCAGTACCATTCTGGTTTTCCACTATTCGCTTCAGGAGTCCATCTTCCTCAACAATAGAGTCCCATTGGGCCCACAACGATTTCACCTCCCCAGATTTGGCGGCGATCTCTTGCCAGGTCGGTCGTCTGCATTCATTCTTCTATCTTCGGAACAAGCTTACGACCGGATCAGAACCTTGTTCCGTCTTGATGTTATCAGGATGCCATTGTTTATCCGTGACGGTTATCCTCCGGACTTCTTCATGTTCCTCCAGGCGCTTGCAGTGCTTGCAGTTTTCGGAACATGGTCTTCTGGATAAGGCATCGGCGTTCTTATGGCTATTTCCAGCTCGATGTTCTATGTCGAAGTCGGATTCTTGAAGCTTTTCTATCCAACGCGCGACTTGACCCTCTGGATTCTTGAAACTCAGTAACCACCGTAAAGCAGCATGATCTGTTCGGAGCAGGAACTTCCTTCCATACAAGTACTTATAAAAGTGCTCCACGCTCTTTACTACTGCCAGTAGTTCTCGTCGGGTTACACAGTAGTTTCGTTCGGGCTTGGATAGGGTCTTGCTGAAATAGCCGATGACTTTTTCCTCTTCGTGTTGTATTTGTGAGAGTACTGCGCCTAACCCAACATTGCTAGCGTCGGTGTCCAGAACAAATTTCCCCTCTGGTATCGGAGAATGGTCTGCCACTTTCGGTTAGTCGAGTCAATGGCTTGGCAATATTGGCAAATCCAGGAACGAAGCGTCGATAGTAAGTACACAGGCCAAGGAAGCTTCTGACCTGATGTACGTCAGTAGGTACTGGCCATTCTTGTACGGCTGTGATCTTCTGCGGATCGACTGAAACAGCGGTCTTCCTGACTACGTGCCCCAGGTAATTCACTGTCTCTTGAAATAGCTGGCATTTCTTGGGGCTTAATTTAAGGTTAACATCACGCAGCCTTCGAAGTACCTTTTCCAAGTTTTTCAGGTGATCGTCGAAGTCTTTTCCGATCACGATTATGTCGTCAAGGTATACCAGGCAAGTTTTCCCAATCAAGCCTTTCAAGACCGTCTCCATGAGTCGTTCAAATGTGGCTGACGCATTACACAACCCGAACGGCATCACGTTGAACTGCCACAGCCCGGTTCCGATCGAAAATGCCGTCTTCTCTTTGGCCTCAGGATCCAGGTCTACTTGCCAGTATCCACTTTTAAGGTCTAGCGTTGAGAATATTGTCGACACGCAAGCGTGTCCAAGGTATCATCGATGCGTGGCAAGGGGTAGCTGTCTTTCTTGGTGACATTATTTAGCTGGCGGTAGTCAACACAGAAGCGTGTAGATCCGTCCTTCTTCTTGACCAAAACTAATGGCAACGTCCATGGGCTGGTCGATGGTTCTATTATTCCGTCCTTCCGCATGTCGCTAATAATCTTTTCGGCCTCTTCCTTTTTGGCCAGTGGTAGTCTCCTCGGTCTCTGACGGATGGGCTGTGCTTCGCCAGTGTTGATTTTATGGACGACGATGTTGGTTCGCCCTTTCTTGCTGTTGTTCAATGCGAACACGTCCTGGTACTTTTCGAAGAGTTCCCCTATTCGACGTTATCCAGGTTGATTATGGTTTTCACCCGCCTCCTTGTACAGTTTTAACAACACCTCCGGAATACCTTGGACTTTGTGCATCCCTGAACTCATTCTTTTAACTTGTGGCATGGCAGTGTCCTGGACGTGTAACTGGAAAGTTTCGCCGTTCAGTGTTTCTTTCTCCGGAAATTCAGGCAGAAGTCATATTTTCGGAGGACGTCGAAACCCAGTATTACATTGTCCTCTATTTCTGCCACTGACACGCAGTGTTTGAAAGACGTTCTTCCCATTTTAATGTTGACGTAACTTTCGCCCCTGACTACTACTTGTTCTCCAGTGGCGGTACGGAGCTTCCATTGCATTGGCAAAAGTTTTGCTGGGCTTGGTCAACATTCCGGGCCTTATAATTGTTCTGCTAGCTCCAGTATCCAGCAGAAATGAACACTGCTTCCTGTTTATGAGTCCAGTGAGAAAAAGGCTGTCAGTTCGGTCTTTCATTGTCTTAGTCAGTGCTACTAAACCTGGGGCCTAGTGTCCCGGGACCGACGTTTGCCCCGCCGCGTCGTTCCTGATTAGTTTTCCGGAACGCGGGGCACGCGCTCTTGAGTAACCTCTTCGTTCTTGCAAGAGCTTACGTGTCCCAATTTCCCGCAGTTCCAGCATCTTATTGGTCTCGGTTTCTTATTTAGTCTTCCCACTATCCTACTAACTACTTCCTCTAATCTGTCTTCATATCGACCGTCGGGTTCCTCTCTTAGCTCGCGCACTCTACCTTGCCGTTGCGATGCCTGTTTAACGACGTCATACTCCAGTGCCCGAGCCAACGTGTCAGCGAGTGGTTTTGGCCTGTCTAGTAGAAGCAGCTGTTGTATGTCGTCATCCCTAAACCCATCGATGAAAGAGTCGACAGCCAACTTTTCTAGGGTGTCGTCGGGAGTACCTGGATACGCGAGGCGGACCAGACGAGCGATATCGGCCTCGTATTCTTACAAGTTTTCCCCTGCCTTCTGACGTCGGTTTCTTAGCTGCACGTTACTGACGCTCGTCATATGTGCCTGACTATACCGCATCTCTAACTTCTAGGTGTTCATAGTCGTTCAACTTCTCGGGTGGTATGGTATCCAAAATCTCCTCGGCATTACCATGCAGCGCGCAGACCAGCTCGGAGGCTTTATTTTCCAACGTCCATGCGTTCGACTTCGCGGCCGTTTCAAATTTCTTAAGGAAAGAGGTCCATGATGTTTTCCCGTCGAATTTAGGTGGCTTCGTATATGCTTTCGATGAAACACCGTGTCCATTCTCCTGCTTCACACTTCTAGCTTCATTATCGATTTGTTCGGACATTGTCGTACATAGAAACCTTTCTTCTATTTCTTTAATTCGTGAATCTATTTCTTGAAATTTTCCTGCAAAATTCTGTTCTGTTTCGGCCAATTTTGCGTCGAATTTCTCTAAATTTTCTTTAAATTTTCCTCTCAAATTTTCTTTCAGTTCTTCCACATTTCCTTTTAGTTCCATTGAATTTTCGGTTAATTTCTCTTCCAGGTTGTCCATTTTTTTTTTTCAGATTTTCTTCCAATTCCATTGAATTTTCTTTCAGTTTCCCTTCCAATTCCTTTAATTTCTTTTCTAGTTCATCCTCAAATTCGTAGGTATTCGCATTGAAACCCTCTAGTATCAGAGCTTCCTCGAGTCGCCCTTGTAAGGTGAGCTTGTTACCAGACGTATCTGCGTCTCGCTCCTCGAGTTCACTTCTCAGTTCGCCAACTTACAACTCGTACAACTTTTTCGGCATTTTTATTTATTTAACTATTTTTCTTCTACTCGAAAATTCTCCTCTTTGGCGGATCGATTGGCTGAGCACCCCACACCTGACACCAATGTAACGACTTTTCTAATTGAACTTATTTATTTAACTGAAATTTATTTACAACTATTTATTTAACACTTAAACACTAATAGAATACTTAAACACCAATAGCAATTCAACAATTTATTTATATGACCAGGAAAATGCGTATTTATATCACTCGGTGTATCGTAGTTCGGTATTCATATTACTCGTTTGGAAGCTAACTGTAAACTACTGTCACTGACCATGTCAACAAGTATTTATACAGAAACCGAAAGTTCCAGAACAATCGCGAAACCTTCTAAAATTATCTCGACTGCCTATTGTGTTCGTTTAATTTATGGCCTTGTTTATTGTCATCAAAGCGCCGACCGGCGGCGGCATTCTTTGAACTCCGCTTATCTGCTGTCGGATCTGGTCGCTTCTGGGCCCATAACCTGTTGTTTGAGCAATGAAAGAAGGCGTTGTCGTTTGTTAGTTTATTTAAAAGATCGTAAATAACAATGTACACTTTACAATGATGCAACAGTGAAACAACGTGACTAAAACGAACATAAGTATGTACTATTAACCAACAGTAAGTGTCAATATTCAATAGTCATTCACAATAATAATAATAATAATAGATATGTTGATTGCACCCCAACATGTAATGGAACGCAACCAATTTTTAGTTGCTAATTTTCCCACGGGTACCATTGCACTTCACCTTTTGTCATATACTTTGTACTTGATCGGTATAAAATTAATATCTTAAGTTGTATCAATAAAAAATTTTATTTATTACTACAACCACGTAATTTCCTTCAATATTATATTACTAGTAGGTGTCTAGAAAAGAATGACCCAACGGTGTGGACATACATACGTCTGTCCCCATCATTTAGACCTGAAATGTTATGCTCATGGTCGAGAACAGAGCATGCTGACAAGCGTAATTGTGGGCAAGATATAGACTGAGCACTGTACAGTAATGCCAGTATACAGAAATGCGTTCCGATATAGGCATCCAGTGCACTATGACAGTGCCAGAGAGAAACTAATGACGTCATATTTGCGACCATCTTTGTACTGTACTTCTAAGGGGTAAGACGCTTCCAGTGGCAGACATGGTAAGAACACAGACCACACTACAACATGCACCAATATTTTTATTCACTTATTAAAAGCTAAAAGATCCCTAAAATTCATTAAAAGGTTCAAAATGAAAGAAATTGAAACATTCTTATTGCTCTGTTTGACAGTTTTTGTAATTTGTTTACTACTTAAACCACTAACCACCTTTTTTTCTGAAATTTATTCTAAAAGCGTAGATCTATTCAGTCTTGTAAAATAAGGAACTTTTCATCATTCTTTTACATTTTATTCAATCCACTAGGTCTGGATGAATTAAAAAATTGTGAAAAACGGAAATAGTAATTTCTCTGCAAAAATATGCATATTCTTATTTTGTCTCCTTGTGACTCTATACACTTCTCCCAGCGATGCTCCCATCTCTTTAATCCGTCCAAATAGTACTCGGCGTTCTTCTCTGCAAAATAATTGTTCACGAAGGTGATTACCTCCTCATTTGACAAAAATATTTGTCCTCCGAGCGCAGTTTTTAGTTGAGGGAACAGAAAGAAGTCGCTTAGGGCTAGATCTATTAGCTATTACTATTCTAGCTGTATTGTCCAATGCAACTTTTTTTGTATTTAAGGTTATGTTGACCTCATCCACATGTTCGGGACATATAACTAAACAATCATATAAGATTTTAGTATCTTTTAATTTTACAAAATCACTTACATGGTACACGTTTTCACAAATTATACACACTACTGCTGCACATTTTTGATTTGGATGACATTTATAATATTTTTCCTTAAGCTTGTCGGGAGGCACACCTCCCGACGCCATGATAACGGATTTTTAACGGATTTATAAATTATATATTTTTTAATTTTTTGACCCACTCAAATATTTACAATGATTTGTGGAAACCAAAACATATTTTAAACTCACAATAGAGTGACAAGGTACCCGGGTACCTCTTTGTGTCTTATATTACAATGAATAAACTATTTATAATTTCGTACAAAAATGAAATAATAAACATTTGTTATGATGTTTTAATCCTATAAAAATTATAAACTCACAAAATAGAAGTAAGCTCGTACAATACGAACAAAGACAGTTAAGTGTCAATATCAAGCACGATGCGTTGAATGGATTCAGTGTTTCTTGTGAGCCGATAACCATGTACCGCACTTCCCCCCCCCCCCCCGCTTTAATCACCACAGACCGTCAACGGTTTAGCTTAACTAAAACAATAATATTCAAAGTGTGGGTAACGTAAAAACAGACCTGTATTGTTTACATTACGTATAAACTGTATGAAGGTACCCGGGTACCTCGTCACTCTGATAAAGGTGTTTTATTTGTCACTCACATAAGGGTTAAAATTGTTAATAACTCTCTGCATAGTTGCATGGGACTTTCTGATTGTATCCGCTATTTTTCGCATACCTACTATGCTCTTCACTTCGCAACTTTTTAATTAATTGTCGCAGTTCTATAGACAACTCTTTACCTTTCTCACTCATTCTTATTTTTTTTTTTCATTTTGCACTTTTAAAAAACCCTGTATATGTAAATATGTAAATTTTAATTACCTTCTTCACCCACACACGAATAAAAAATGAGAGAAATGAAGTTTAGTAACCAACAACCAGTATAGCCAACTTTAATTTCATTTATACATAAATAATTAATTTGTGTACGCAGACTTTTTTCCGCCAATTGTTTGTATTGTTTTGATTGTTGCGATTGTTGCTTCGATTGATCCTAATAACTATCGCCTGTGAATTCTCAAAAACATGCATTTGATAAGTGAACCTTTTTACTTGGTTTTTGTTAATTTACAACCGAAAATACATATTATTCTCAAATTTAATGCCGCATATCTGCTTCAGCACTCTTTGTATGCAGACTTTTTTCCGCCACTGTATGTTAGAAATAATCGTTAAATAATAGTCACTTTGATTTTCACAATTTATTCTCGCGTAGATACCGACCACAACTTCAGTTTCTCTCGGTCAACTTTACTCTCACTCTCCTCTCCTCCTCAATCATTTTTTACTCATTGTTATTTATATAAATACATCTGCAAAAGCTAAACAGTACCTATAACATGACATGTCTGAAATATCGCCTGAATATAAACATAGATAAGTTATGCAAGTTTAATAATACAATATATTAGCCTTGAACGATTCTGCAAGTTGCTTTCATGGACTACCGTACACCTTCCGTTTCACACCCATATACAGGGGTTCTTTTATGAAGCCTAAAACATTCGGCCATCCTGTCTTGCCGGATGTCTCAGACCGTCTCTCGTACAACAAGTGGACAATGACGGTCCCAGTTGCTGTAATCGTTGCTAACACGTCTAATGACCTCTTGCCCTTACATCATAGTTATCCATCTCGCCATTTTGTCCGCTGCAACAACCGTCGTTGCTTTTACGATTGCCTCGCAGATCTTGGACTTCGTATCTATCATTTAAGAGTACCTTAACCACCCTAAACGGCCCCTAGTATTTAGGTAGCAGCTTCTTGCTTGTACCAGTACAGGAAACACAAGTAATCTGCACTCTCACCAGATCGCCAACGTCGTAGCGAGGAGCCGCACGTCTGTTTGTCATAGTACTCTTTTTGTTTGCGTTGATCTTCGCTTATATGTTCACTTATTTTCCTTCTTTGTTCAGCGATATCAACTCGGTCGATCACAGGCCTTATCACGTTTAGTATCTTGGAGTCCGCCGTGGATTTCGGTTGATAACCGAATAAAGCTTGGGCAGGAGTTGTGTTGATACCCTTATTGAATGACGTATTCATCGCACTCTGGACTTCTTTTACATATTTGTCCCATTTATCTTTATCACTTTCAGCGTTAACCGCTGCCAACATAATGACAATCGTTTTATCGCACTGCCCGTTTGATCGCGGTGTCGCGACCGCGTTCAATACGTGTTTTATTGCGTAAGTTTCGTAAAATGTACGAAATGAGGTAGACGTAAACGGACTCCCGCGATCACTGACGACCCTAACTGGTACCCCAAAGATTCCCATAACTGTTTGGAGGATGCGTATTACTGGCTTCACCTTGGTTGACTTTACCGCTTTAATTATAACAAATTTGGTAAAAGCGTCGACGATAACAAATAAAAACTTTTTTCCAGCTGTGGTTGTTTCGAAAGGTCCGACATGGTCAAAATGGACCGTTTGGAATGGCACCGGATATTTTTCGATCGGGTGCAATTCGCCCATCTTTTTGCCAGCCCTGCTTTTATAGTAGGCACAGTTTAGGCATGCGGCTATGTATTAGTGACAAAACGTCGCATCTGGGGAAACCAATAATTTAATTGGATCCTCTTTAACGTACTCTCAATTCTTCTGTGGCCAGCTTGATCGTGACATAACCTTACAATTTGCCATTTGGCTGCTTTAGGCACCGCCCACAACTTCTGACCGTTCGTGATTTTTCGAAAGACTATACCGTTCTTCAAAACGTAGTACTTGAAATATTGCTGATAGTCCAAGGAACTGCCGCACTTGCTTAACTTTCTCTGGTTCCTTCACATGCCGGATTGCCTCAATTTTCCTTTTCCCGGTTCGGCACTAATTTCGCGCCCTAGATAGTCAATCGTCGTACGGAGAAATGAGCATCTGCTTAACTTTAGGGTCAAATTATGTCTATGGAATGTTTCTAGTACCAGCCGCAATCGATCCAGCCCTACTTCGATAGTGGTTGAGGGGATGATAATATCATCCATATAAGGAAACGCTATATTCTCTTTCAAATCGCCAAGGACATTGTTCATTAGGCGTTGAAACACGGACGGGGAGTTGCAGAGCCCGAACGGCATCCTCAAAAACTCATAATACCCGTCGGGTGAACTGAAAGCGGTTTTGTCTCTTGAGTTTTCCTTCATGGGCACTTGATAAAAGCCTGAGGCTAAATCTAGACCGGTATAGTACTTGCTTTGTTGCCATGCTAATCTCTTCCCAACTTGTCCAACTGTTCGTCAATCAAGGGGAGAGTAAATTTGTCTTTGACTGTAATAGCGTCTGTAGTCAATGCACATCCTGTGGTCGCCGGTTTTCATTTTTACCAGTAGTATAGGACTGGCGTAAGCCGATTGTGATTCGCGAATGATTTCGTTCTCCAATAGTTCTTTAATCATTTCTCGTAGTATCTTCTTCTCAACTACACGTAGTCGGTAGGGTCGGTAGACAACTGGTTCTTGCGTCATTAATTTTATCTCCATTTTAGTAGAGCGCCTAGGTCCGCCATACATTTGGAAATACAGTCGTCAAATTCGTGTAAAAAGGAATCAAACTTGGTTTTCTCCGCACCACTCATTTCCTTTGTATCGGTCACGTACTCCTTTTCAATTTCAAAACAGAAGCGCTTACAATTTACTGTCCATTGCTAGTTCACGCAAAAACACATTTGACCCGACTTTTACTAGCATTACATTCGGGAGGTTTATGAAATCACGCCCGATGATGCAATCGTACATAATGTTATCGTCTTCTACTACCACTACATTTAAAATCGTACTTGGTTGGCCCACGCGAACACGTACTTTGACAGACCCGATAGTTTCGACATAATCCCCAGAAAAACTTCGTAGCATAATACGATCGTTGTCTCTCAGGGTAGTATTTAATTCTCGGGCTACTCGTCAACAAGACATTTGAATTTCTTTCCGTTTAAAATCGCGTTCATCGCGTAAGGATTTGAAACTCGTATTAATGTTCCTTCAACTGCATCAACATGTTTTTGGTCTTGGTCCTGTTTTCTATTCGGGCATTTACTTTGCTTGTGTCTTAATTGTTTACAACCTTAGCACTATACTTTTGGTTTTGAGCAATCACGGACGCGGTGTGGTCCGTCACAGTTAAAACATGGTATTTCGGTTTTTCCCGTACTGCCGGTTTGTTGCACCGAATGCTTCGGTTGGTTATTGTTTTTTTTTTTTTTTTTTTTTGCGACTATCGGCATTTTTCCTAATGTGCTTAGATAAGCATACAGTTCGTTCGTAGTAGTGAAGCGCGATGACCGGGCTGATCTTGCTATGTTCTCATCTGAAATACCCCCAATCACGGCGTCCACCAAGTAACTTTCAGAAATATTCAGTTTTAGTGCCCGCAGTTTATCCAATTTATTAAAGCAATATTCCGATAAGTCTTGGCCACTATTCGTATCGTACAACGCCGCTTCGCGAAGCAATTTGTAAAATGGCAACGGTTTCGAAAATTGTTTAATTAAAAATTCTTTCATTTTCCGCCAGTTTCCGGTTAGCTGTTCCTAAACGTCTACCATCTTCTGGCCATGCCAACTAATCTATTTGTCACTAACCTGATAATAGTCAAATCATCCCAGCGGTACCTTTTTGCAAGTTCGTCCAAGCGATCAACCCATGTTTCTATGGACTGTTCCAGTTTTTGAGGGTTGAACGTCGGGATCAGTCTCTCGTCACTGGCTGGCGCTTGAAAATTCTCGTTCGGATCGTCGTCTCTTCCTTTTCTTTCTATTCTGGCTGCTAGAATTACTCGATGTTGACGATGGGCTCGTCGAACTATTTGACCTAACTGTACGAGTATTTATTTTTCTTTTTCTGTTCGGGAGGTCACCCGGAGGGGTTGTACCGTCTCGTGAGGAACCTGGGCGTAAGTGTTAACCCGTCTTCGTCACTACCGACATTTTTATTGTTAACCGTGATTAATAGTAATTGCACTATATTGTTTATCTATTGGTGTGTGGGCACTTGTGGATAGAATCTCACTCCTGATTTTGTTAGAAATAATAGTTAAATAATAATCACGTTGATTTTCACAATTTATTCTCGCGTAGATACCGACCACAACTTCAGTTTCTCTCGGTCAACTTTACTCTCTCCTAGATGAGTTTATAGATGCGAAACTCGTATTTGACCTTGAACGTCCAACGCCACCTTCTCAGACGGCACCGCAATTAAAAGGAACTTGGAAAATATAGAACATAGAAAGCTACCTAACCGGCTATGGCACGAAGTTTAATGACAGGTTGGGGAGGGTTTTTATTTTTGGTTATTTCAAATTTAATTCGTTATCAAAATAAACACAATACATCGTGATAAAAATATATTTAAAAAAATAATAATTACAACAATAAGCAATGTTTATATAACAACAGCAATAGCAAATGTAAAGCCATAATTGTATGGAAAAAAATATTGCATGATTCTATTGTTGAAATTAGACGACAATTAGCATACCTAAATACAATTTTTGGTGTAGTGTATAATTATTAGTAAACTCATGAATCACTGGTAAACGTTAACACAACTTCAGCATATTAATAATAGTTCAATATGGAGGAGTAAAATAAAAAAATTAAATAAATGATATGCAATTGATGTCTGCAATTAATAAATAAATGAATAAATAAATAAATACAAAATTACTTTTTATGCCTACATTTGGCTGTGGCCAAGTCCATGAGGGGATTAGTATAGGGCTGCTGGATTTTTCCTTTCAAAACGAAAATTAGTTTTTTTATGTAATTAAATAAAATAAGTTGGGCTACAATTTGGAAAAAGTGCTTTTGTGATTAATATGGTCGGTACATAAGAAATCATCAATTTTGATATAATCCAGAAGCTTTTGCATCACAGTAGTCTGATGAAGAAGATCAGGTAACACTTGCAGCACCTGATTAGTGATAGTTCTAACCAAGGCTGTAAAACTACTTGAAGGATGGAATAAAGAATGTCCCTGATATTCTTTTAATGAACAAACATATTTTCAGGTAATTTGTGTTCAGTCTCTAAAAGGGACTTACACAAATTACAAGAAAATTGGCTAAAGAACCGTTTAGCTGCAAAACCAGCAACGTACGGGTCGCAAAATCATCTACTGCAAGAGAGAAGCTCTCGTTCATGAACTGGCCCTGCTACTGGCAACAGTTGCACATCTTGACAACAGTCCCTTAGATTCATCCTCCTCACAGTTAGCTCCAACGGAACGAGGCGAGGAAAGATTGTTTAAAAGGATGGCTTTAAAGGACGTGATGAAGGACGAACAAGTTGGATTTTTTACCGAATGGTTTCTAATTTCTTGCCCAGCACACCTGATCCCCTCTTGGAAGTACGTTTTTCCATAACTGCAATAAAATAATATACTTTTAGTTTTCTGTATTTTTTGTAACATTTGATGTAAAGAACGTAGTACTTAGTTCTACTGTAAAGAAATATTTACATGCTTTTCCTGAGTTGCTAGTTTCTACCATGTGTGGAGATGAGGCAGTAGTAATTTCCTCAACCAACTCCGCTGTTGTCATAGGTGTTGGTTGAGTAGATGTACTTTCAGTTGCAAAAAATAGAAAATATGTAATCAACAGTTCATTATTTCATGGGTGAAATTTACCTGCACTCACAACCACCTTTCTTTTGCCATCGTAGACCCGCTTTGGAGGTAGCACTTCCACATTTTTCGGTGGCGATAAATCTGATGGCTCCATTTTGTATTCTAGCTAGATGGTATTCTATAATGGTAGGTAATTTAGAAGAAGAATAGAAGTGCAGTTTAGCTTTCGGTGCCGTCCGAGAAGGTGGCGCTGATGTTAGCAGTTTCAGTACCCTGCTCTCACTCTCCTCTCCTCCTCAATCATTTCTTACTCATTGTTGTTTATAAAACAGTACCTATAACATGACATGTCTGAAATATCGCCTGAATATAAACATAGATAAGTTATACAAGTTTAATCTGATAACTAATACTAGCTTACGATCAAATGTAATCTAAATCGTTACCCAGAAATAAAATTGTAACATGAAACTGTACAATACAAAATTTAAAAGAGCGATCCACACTTGTCTTACAAAAAATATTTCGAACGAATCTTAGTGCCAATATGCGTGGTTTGAGCGCAGGTCCACATTTGTTTAATGCAATTTAGAAGTAGGTAATAGGAAATTTCATTGCAAAATAAGGCGCGTCTGGAAAATGTTTTTCTATAAGTATGTTTTGTAGGTCGATATGAATATACACCACTAACATACATCCTTAATACAGGTGGTGTAACCAAGTATGTATAACTTTTTGCAGCGGATGCTCGCAACGTCAAAGGTGCCGACAATTGTTTTATACGCGTATCTCTAACAATCCTTCGTCCTTCCCTTATTTACTTCTACCCACACATCCAATAAGTACTCATCCCAGATTGCTTCTTTTGCGGAAAATCTCATTGTTTCTATTTATTTTATTTTTCTTTGCTAAAAAATTGTGAAAAAAGAAAATAATATTAAAAAAATGCTGCTCTACTGCTTACCAATTTTTATTTTTAATTTGTCAAAACTGAATAATCCTAAACAAATCATAATTCGTACATAAATATAAAAGCATTGAAGATATACAGGCGCGGATTTAGAAAAAAAACTATAGGTGGGAGTCACGGACAAAACCATTTTTTTTTTAATTTGAAATTAGACACTAATGTGTAGGGTTGGTATGAATGAATCATTTTGATTTAAATCAAATGATTTTTTCAATAAAAATCAAAGATTTAATCAAAAATGTTTAATTTCACTTTCTATCACAGAAATCAACATAAAAAACAGATTTAGAAATTATAATTAAGTTACAAACTAGGATCGTTTAAATCTGAGAAGTCAATATCATTATTATAATATTTGCATAAAAAAACTAGTTTTCCAGCCTTTTCAATTCCCAGTCGGTTTCTTAATTTGCTCTGAACAATTCCAAAGGTGGAAAACACTCTTTCCACAGCAGCTGAAGAAGCTATCGCGCCAAACAATTGCTTCACCACTGGAAAAAATTTTGACTGTTCCTCTTCACTAAATATATTTTTTTGTGACACCCACCACCCTAGTGGTGTCACATTTTTTACTATTTCTTCTGCGAACATCACACTTTTGAATGGTTTTGATTTTGACTTAAGCTTCACTATCAATGGTAGCAAAATTGAACCATCATAGTGATTTCGCGCTTCCTCCAAGGCACTTTCTTCTTCTCCATCTGTCAGTGTGAATTCTGTTTGAGTTGGGTCTAATAAAAATGCCAAAAAGTGACTGGGGGTCATTGCTAGCTTATATCTCTTTCGAATCTTCGACATTTGGCTTTTAACATTAAAATCAGTTTCTTTGAATTTAGCTCCAAGCTTCTTCCAAGCCGTTACAGCAGTAGACAAATTCGCATTATTTCTTTGTAAAGAATCCAATGTAACAGATATTGGCTTCAAAATTATTAGATAATCTTCCACTGACCGTTTACGACCGTATTTTCAACTTTTGCACTTATAACAGGATCTATGACGTCCCTGTTCTCTTCACATATTTTTAGCAGCTTTTGCCACTCAGACACAAAGACTTCGAAACAATCAGTTACAGTATTCCAACGAATATCTGATGGCAGCACTAATGCCTTCACTCCTTCCGCTTTGTACAAACTGTTAGCTGCATGATTGTTTCGGAAATATTTTATTATTTGCACAACATGTTTTTTTTATACTGCTAATTTCTAAATCTTTGGAAAGTAAGTTCAACAAGTGTGCAGAACAGACGTATGTGATTATTGTATCACTATTTTTTAATTCCTTTCGCATTTTAGACATGTTCGCAGCGTTGTCTGTAACAAAACTTGCAACATTACAATAATATTGAGACTTTAATCTTTCTATCAATCCCCAGCAAGTTCAGCTAGGTATACACCAGTGTGCGGCTTTCCTGTGGTATCTATCGAGTCAAAAAGAATTACTTCAGATTGCTCCGTCGTAATAGTTGCGCAAATAATCGGTTCATTGTGAACGTTAGACCACCCATCTATAGACATACATATTGACATAACTATCAGAAAGATTAGAGAAACACCGTTCTTTCTCTTCAAGGTAAATTTGATCCAATAATTTGTCTGATATATCCTTCTGAGATGGTGGGATATACCCTGGGCGTAATAATGAAATGGCTTTTTTTACTTCTCGATGTTCAATACTTCTGAAGCTACAGTTTGTAGCAAACATGGCCTTTGCTATTTGTCGGTCTATTGTTTCTTTTGTAGATTTTGGCGTTGTTACTATAAAGGAGCTTAAGTTTGCAGATAGTTTCTTTTTTTTTAACAGACGGTTCCGCGCAATCGTTGCCTTCTGCCGAAGAACTTGCAGATGAGCTAGGTTTGGAAAGTGAATCCAAGTCTGAAAAATATATTTTACTTATGATATTGTTATTTGTTACGCAGTTAATACCATTAAAACAACCATGTCACTGAGTACGATCACCAAAACCATATAAAAAACTAGTATTTTTTAGTTTGTTTTGTAAATAATAACTTTAATAACTTACCTACAACTTCAACACTTTTCGTAATGTATTTTCATCCTCGCAACCAGACCTTGAATTTCTTTTTTACATTTGTTGCATATAGCCCGACAGCCAGTTTTGGTAGTGCTTTTATCTGTGAAATGTGCCCAAATTCCATCTTTTTGGCGAGGCATTTTATTTATAATAAATCGGTCACGCACGCATCACAGAAAAAAAACAATAGTAAAAAAAACTGAACGAATGAATGCTTGTTAGAACGAAAGTAAGACCGTAATTACAAGCGAAATAAACAAAACACTACATGGGGATTTCCCTTTTGCTTGGCATTCATTTGTCAGACAAAAAGGAAATCCTCGCGCTGTGTCCGCGCAATCCCTTGAAGGCGCGTTCCGTTTTGCGCAAAAATATAATCAGATTTAATAAACGAAAAAATCAAAAAAAAACGTGTTTAATTAGATTTTTTCAAAAAAATCGTTCTTCGATTTCTTTAAAAAATCATGATCTTTTCCAACCCTGCTAATGTGAAGCATTCAAATTCAGAGATAAATTAGTATCTTGAAAATTATTATTTGTGTAATATTAATGAATTATATAAACCAAAGAAATTGTAAAATAAGGTTATTTATCAACAGTTAAAAATGTAAATCTTTAACAAAACCTACTTACTAACTTCATCTGCATGTATTTTTGTAGTAAGTAATGAGTGTAATTTGATAAATTTAAAAAAAATCATAATAAATTACTGAACTGTTTATATGTATTTAATATATTTATTGGAAGATTTTTTATAGTTTTTCTTCTTCAAAATTTGATTAAAAAAGTAAAAAAATATTATTCTTAACCACGTTTCTGTTTTTCCCTTAAGAGGGTTAATGACTCCTATGACATCTCTTTAAATCCGCGCCTGAAGATACAATTATCATTCTTAAATAAATTAGAATTTTACATATTACCTGAATTTGTTGTAATAAGCGTACATACCTACTATTCTATTAAATAAGGTTGTCGTCGGTATAACCGGAAGAGCTACAAAATTGAGCATATTTTAAAAATGTAGATCATGTGTCACAGGTAGGTAACTAATATTATAAGTACTAATAAATAATGCAGCAATTTTCGCATTATACCTAATCTGAAGAACCCAATGAGCGAAATAACCACAACCACTACGAAGCGGTCCAGATAAAAAATTCGGGTGCAACATTAAGAAAATACAGATGTTATCTAATAATACATTCACCTATTACAAATTTGATAAAATTTCAATTCTGAAAATTGTTTAAGGGTGCGATATACCTATTATACCTACTTTATACCCAATATTTTTTGTTATTTTTTTTTATTCCTGCCAAGTACTGAATGACAGCTTAAAAATCCTGTTCTCATTTTTATCGCTGCATTATTCATATACAATTCATAATCGTAATTTTACTAACGATAAGAGAATCGCTTATTTGACTCTGCCTTCAAGATTGAATAGGAAGGGATTTGGAGCTGTTCTTGATTGACCTGTTATCTATCGGGCACTATTGTAACTAAAACTTTTCAGTCAACTGCTCCCATAAGCATTATTCTTCTAAATAAGTCTCTCTTCTCTGTCACAGTGTATATCGGAACACGGTCTGTATACGGCGTTGTCTCTAAGTTACGAAATCTACGAGTAAATATTTACGCTTGCGCACAACGGGTCGTGTATGAATACATGAAATGGAAGAACGCTATTACTGTCTCTCTTGGTGGGCAACACTTCCACTTAGGGTTACCCGTCGCGGCTTCGCCCGCAGTATATGTTACAGCCCCCCACTTAGAAAAACCTAACCTAACCTTCCCTACACTTCCGCCAGCCTTTTTTCTTACTCGAAACTCTAATTTTCAGAAAAATTGATTATATGTTAAGAATTTGAGGTTTCAATGAGAAAATTCTATGTGAAGTGGGTTTCCGCGCCCACCATACATATACATATTCTTGCTCGGGACGGCGAATACTGCAACACAAAAATTTGGTTCCTTTCGGGGTACAATTACCCTATATTTCAAAAACTTTACAATGCGATTTTCACGAAATACGTTCTTGACACGCCCCTATGTTATAACACAAATGTGTTTAAGAAATTTCATTTAAATCCGACTAGTAGTTTAGGCTGTGCTTTGATCGTCTGTGAGTCAGTCAGGACAAGCTCATTTATTAATACAGAAAATAAATAATGTGTCATAACTTCAAACTTGGTTTTCATGTGAAGTTTATAATATGTTTTAGAGATTCCATAAATATCAATTACTGTATTGTAACTTTAACTTTACTTGTTGCAGTTATATTTACCCATCGATGGATGAACTTGCCAATCAATTGGATTTTGTTTTATCCCACTTTGGATTGAAGCAAGTAATAGGATTTGGTGTAGGGGCAGGAGCAAACATTTTAGCTCGGTATGCCATCAATAATCCCACCAAGGTTTCTGCTCTCTGTCTCATAAACTGTGTAAGTACAGCATCCGGATGGATAGAGTGGGGTTATCAGAAGTTGAACGCTAGATATCTGAGATCTAAAGGGATGACGCAGGGTGTTCTGGATTACCTCATGTGGCATCATTTTGGAAGGGTAAAAGTTATTTTATTGCCTGTAAAATACTCGGAATTTCTATCTTAAAGCTACTACGTACTTAGTTTCATTAAACGAAAAAAAAAAACAAATAATATTTTAGTATTAGTAATTGAACGGGCTTTATTTTAGATAAATTGACAGTATACCCAAATAAAAGCCATTTTCCGTTTTAACTAAAGATTTTTGACATCGTTACTAATTAAATCAATGATAATACTTTTATGTTTGTTTATTACGAACAGAATACTGAAGAAAGAAACCACGACTTAGTGCAAGTGTACAAAAATTATTTCGAAAAACATGTAAATCCAACAAATTTAGCCTTGCTAATTGACAGCTACATTCGACGCTCTGATTTAAATATTCAAAGGGAAATGGATCCTACAAAAAAAAGAGATGCCAATACTCTACAAATGCCAGTTTTAAATATAACAGGTGCTCTAAGTCCTCATGCCGATGACACAGTGACACTGAATGGTCGTCTAGATCCTTCAACATCATCTTGGATGAAGGTAAGTTAACATTTATAAGTAAAGATTTTAAAATAAATGTAAAGAAAAAAGAAATTGATTTAGATCTTATATCAACACAACTGACATTCGGAACTCAATAAATGTTTTTGCCAAGTACACGTCTCATGCAACTCTTTTAAAGTAAATGATTCCGTTTTTCTTATTAATATTAGATTAATGTATCTTTAATAACAAAATTTTTTTAAATCAAATGAAATACCAATGCATGTACAATAATAATTTACTATGATTCAAAAGAAAATGGAATGAGAAAAAAATTGGCTTAATTTTAATTGTTTCTTTAATCATTATCCAATTTAAAAAAATGCAACTAAACAGTATAAAAATAACGAGTGATTTCAAAACATTGGTATCAGTAGGGTGATATCATAAATTACCGCACCAGATAGCAACATGCTGCTGTAAAATGGTCATATATCGATGTTCTTATAGGACAACTTAGTAACTTAGATACAAAAAAATCAATGGCTCATGGTCGGTCTCCTTTTTTGAGAACAATTTACCGGTCATGCACTTTCCAGTTATAGCATATTAAATGGGAATCATACTTGGCTACAATATAATATAATTGAAAAGGCAATTTTTTTCTCTTTTGAAAAATACACGTTTTGTGAGAGTTTAACAACAAAAATATACTTTTTGCTTTTCTGTGCTTGCTTCTAGCATATTTATGTCACCTGTATTCATAACTACGTTTTCTTATTATAAGATTGCGTGTTAAGAAATTAGAAGCTGACGTACGGCACGTAGTCTTTATCGTACAGTTTCACTGTACTCCATGCTAATCAATTGGAACGTTGTAATGAGATAGCGTTTCGTATATAGACTACGTTGATTATTTTAAAAATCCCATAGATTCCATTTATTCTTAAAACTACAAAATGACATCGAAAATTACGAAATGCCTTATTTACGTATCTAATAGTAATTCTAATTTGGCATCTAAAAAATGTTTGAGATATATCCAGAAAGAAGACAATTCTATAAATCTATTTTGGCAATAACAAAAATATCAACAACGAAAACACAAAAACCAAGTAGTCTCGGAACATCGACTACACTGTAAAATTTGTTGTATCATAATTTCATAATAACTCAATAATTCAAGTAAAATTAACACAAAAGGTTACAAACTTTAAAGTTTCGTGTTTTACTTCAGTATTCTTGTATTCTTACTTGATAAACAAACAACCAAAATATGGACACGTTACCAATGGTCGAAAATTTTAATTATTTGTTATAATTCGAAAAAAAAAAGCATTATAAAATTTGTCTAAAAAAAAGGGCATGGAGTTGACATTCCGACATTCATTTTTTTATAGCTATTATAGTTATCGAATTGCTTTGAACAGGGTAGGCCAAATTCGATGTTTCTATAGGGGAACTCAGTAACAATAAGTGATACAAAAAAATTAATGTCGCATCCATGATCTCTTTCTTTGAAACCAACTTACTGGTTTTTTTTTTTTTTAAATTGCTATCGTCTTTTTGTTTTCGAATTCTAAGCAAAAGTTGGAATTTTTGACTTTTGGAACTATGCCCATATCTTGGTTGTTTATTAAATTAGAAAGAAACGATTTTCACGTTCTTCAGGCACTTTTTACGTTTAGCGTTGAAGAAAATTTAAAAGCAATCATACACTTTCGAGTTATACCATGAAGTTGTGTTTTTTTTAGATGGAAATCATAGTTGGTCATGCTTTACTTAAAAAGACATTTTTTTTTCTCTTTTCAAACATATATAACATGTGCAGTCCGTTTTATTGTTTACGCGCACAATCACAAAAATAATCTTACATAATAATCTTTCTTTCTGCTTTTTTATGTTTGTTTCTACCAAACATTTGTCATCTATATTCTTTTATCATTTCAAAGTTTTAAATATCAACTTGCAATTTGATAAATACGCCCTGTTTAATTTTAAAATTATAAAAAGTCACCAAAGATTACAAAAAGGATGGAATGTTAAAATGTGTTATTTTCAATAATAATCATTTTAATTGATAAAAAACATCTTTTATTTGTTATTCCGAAAGACGGCAATTTTATAACTTAATTTCTGCAAGAATAATAAAAGCTATTAACAACAAGAATACTACATTCCTGCCATCGATGTTGCTTCTGTTTTTTTTTTTTTTTTTGATTTTGCTGTATCTTATTAGTTGGTGGTTTTCTTTACTAGATTGCAAAAGTAAATTTAGAAAGTTGTCATCTTTTGAAATCGTAAATGAAGCATATGTTTCTGATAAATTAGAATGATTGTTATCGAAAAATACACATTTTAACAGTGCATTCTTTTCGTAATCTTCGATGACTCTTTATAATTTTAAAATTAAACAGGGCGTATTTATGAAATTGCAAGTTGATATTTAAAACTTTGAAATGATAAAAGAATATAGATGACAAATGTTTGGTAGAAACAAACATAAAAAAGGAGAAAGAAAGAATCAAGAAGTTGATTTTTGTTATTGTGCGGTTACACAACAAAAGAGACCGCACATGTTATATATATTTGAAAATAGAAAAAAATGTCGTTTTGACTAAAGAATGGCCAACTATGATTCCCATTTAAAAAGTTGATCTCAAAAAAGGAGATCGCGGATGCGACATTAATTAAAATAGTTAAGTAGTATATAAAAATTGATGCGTGACTCATAAAAAGTCTTCGTTAGTCGGTATCTGACCCGCAGGTTATAAGTTGTAACAATATTTTGACAACTAATATGTAAAAATACTAGAGAACAATTACTTAATATATGACAAAATTGAATATTTTATGCAGTGAATTTATGCTGCCATGTCGCACAAAACTAGGCCCCTTACGCACACGGCAGAAATCCGAGCGGATTTTTTTGTTGGAGATTTACCGTCGCTACGAGGATGAAAAAATTCCGTGGCTACTAGACCTAAGATTTTCCGTTGCCGTTTCGTACGTACAACACACTACTATTGGAACAGCGGTGACGGAAATTTCTCCGCTCGAATAAATCTGCTGTGTGTTACGGGCCAATACGTCTATTAACAAAGTAGTCTTTAGATTTCAGATTGTGGCATGGTGTTAGAAGAACAACCAAGTAAAGTCAGTGAAGCATTCCGACTATTCTTACAAGGAGAGGGTTACGGTATGTAGCGCTTCTATATACATATTTTTCATATATTTTTTATTATATAGTTACCACACTAAATTCTTTAAAGTAGTTGAAAATAATATCTATATATTATTTATAAACACAGAACAAGCACATGCCACACGCTTTGCATATTTTTGTGTGCATATAGACAACGCATATATAGAAGAGCATTGTAATAGCTGAAGTTTCAATTGTTACATATTTTTTTAATGTATATTTTACGTTTTATCGTTTTAAATTATAACAATACTTACTGCGGTATGTGGAGTAGTACTACTGTTTTGCTGATAAATACAAAAAATAAGTTACTGAATTTATTTTTTACTTTTACATTGTTTGCATTGGATTTGTGCAAATGGTATGTATCGTTTCATTATACACTACATTTTTTTCGTGTTTTATTTAATTGCGAATTTTTAAATACTCTTTCAATTATTCTTCTTTTTGCTTGTATTTACATGTTTTATATTTGTGAATTTTTGTAATTGGCAATGTTAGCTAGCGGATTGAAAAAAAGTCCTAAAATCGAATCGGTTACAGAAAAATACTAAAACATGCCTTTTTATTCTTAAATGAATGATTTGCTTTTTAATTCTTTTAATATGTGGAATTTTAAGTTTGGTTTATATTTAAGCTAGTTTATGTAGTTTGCATTTATAAATTTAAATAAGAAATATGTTCCACTCTATTGGTAGTAGAATGTGGAAGCATCATAATGTAAATAATTAGTTGATAAAATAGTGAATATATATGAACTACTACTGCAAACCACATACCTATATAAATATCAAGTAAAAAACAAACTGTTCACAAATTTTATTATTCACAACCATAGTGTCGCTACACTAGCCTTTTCAAGTAAGTAATTCTATAATACATATATGAAGTAGTATTCAAAACCAACCATTCGAATTATTTAAAGGAATTTTCAAGAATATATTAGTACAGATTATCTAAAAGAAAGTGTAAAAGTGGAGTGTAAAATACCTCTTTATTATTCATTGTCTATTAATTTACAGTAATGTTAATCGGATCAACTGAATATTTGAACTATGGGATTAACAATAAGGATATATGTGCATTCAATCGATAGCATGGGATTATAAACATCCTTCTAATTCCGTTATTAGGTGAAAACATATTTAAATAAAGTAAAACACACACTATGGAATTTACAAAACGTTTATTATTACTACTATAATTATTTCGGCACACTGTGCATTCTTCAGGTAGAAAAGTAATATTAAACAACTTCTACTTTTATTTTATTATACATACATACATGGGATTACATTTCTTAAAAGTCTCATCTTTGTAATTTAATACGAATAGCTTTTGTCTGCTGAAAAGGATTATAAATATAATTCAAAGCCGTGTAGTGTCAATCATTTTATAAAGTCGAACTCTATCCAAAGTTGTGTATTTAATTTTTTCTATGTGAGTTGAACACGTACCGTGCGTAACTTTTCAAGCAATACGTGCCCTACGATGTTTTAAGAATCATTTATATATTAGCAATTACTATTACAAGTAGCAAATACTGCATAATATTTGAGGTGGATAACACAAACAACTTACGGTTTTTATATTCGATGAAATCCACTTGCTACACGTACGCACACCCGTGGCCGCCTTACAGTATCAGATTGTCGCACCTCGCACATCTGTGTAGAGGCGGTTATTTCAAACGTCGGCTATATTCTTTTTACCGGCCACTCGCATTCGAAATTTATCGAAAATGCTGTTTTGCGTGCCCTTTTATGTAAATGGACAAACCTCTAGCCAACCAGTGTAGTATTCAATAGAACAAGGAGACGTGGTAAAATTACAATAAAGTAAAAATGAGAAACTCACCCCTAATTACCACACATTATAGTATAGAAAGTGGCATCAAATATTTCCCCGATAATATCAAACATTACGTGAGGGAAACATGTAAACTCAAATTAGAAAAGAATTTGTTACGAAAGCAACCTCCTTCTAAAGATTCCAAAATATTTAAAACAGTAAAAAGCCTCAAGGAGAAAAATTGTTTTTACGTCGAAGCTGATAAAGGCAATTCCTTAGTAATTTTAGATAAACAAGAATACTATAACCGAACAAAACATATAATTGAAACCGGTCCGTATATCCCTATTAAGAAAAACCCATTACCAAAATTCACACGCGAAACAAACAACATTTTAAAATCGTGCCCACTTGTTATCTCTAAAGACATTAAATATAAATTAACAGTTAGTAATCCCATATTACCTCGGTTATATTGTTTACCTAAAATTCATAAGCCAGGTAAATCGATGAGACCAATAGTGTCGGGTATTATAGAACAACCATAATTATAGTGCGTTTATGGCTTAATTGCTGTTTAGCTTTCAATTACTTTTATGAGAACTCAACCCTCATAAAAATTGACCGATACAAACACCCTTGTTGAAGTAATCTCAGGTCCGTATTTTAAAAATTATTGAATTTTAATTATAAATTTCTCTTGAAACTTTTAATAGAAAAAAATAAAGATGATCATTACTTTTTAGGTATAGTTAAAATTTTAAAGGTTTATTATATTTTTTAATTATTTTATAACGAAATTACAGGATGAGTTAGTAACATGGTATTATAAAATTATTGTATAGGTAAATCTTATTTTAAACCAAATCAAATTCGAGATAAATGTTAAATATGCATAAGCAGTTGATAATCATCTAAATATTTGTACCTATATTAATGAATTCATACTATATATATAATATAAATGAAATGAACAAAAACTAAGAAACGATTAAGAAATTCTACATAAACAGGTACAAACAGAAGAATAATAATATTCAATTTTTTCTAACAATCGAACTTTAAATATCTACGAATTAAAGGAGCACGTTGATGGAAATAATTCTATAATAATTTTTATACTTTACTTTACTCAAATAATTTTTCCTAGTACGGACCATTAACCTCACAGCTTCGGTACAAATACCTTCCAAATTACTTTATTGCTTTAAACATCAGGAGGTATTGTAAACCACTCAAAAAGTCAAAACCATAATCGCACTATAAGTATGGTTGTTCTATAACTCACCTATTTACGAATTGTCAAAATTCTTAACGAAGGAATTTAATACTTTACCAGTCAATTTAGAATCGTTTTCAGTAAAAAATTCATAAACAAAATTAAAAATTTAACATTAGAACCAGCTGAAGTCTTAATATCCTTCGATGTTTGTTCCTTATTTCCTAGCGTTCCTATCACTGAATCATTAAAATATCTGGAAACTCATTTAATTAACAATAACATAAACAAAGAGAAAATTCAAGAATATTTAAGATTAACTTCGTTTTGCATGTCTAATACATACTTTCAATTAGAACATGAATTTTATAAGCAAAGCGAAGGCACAGCAATGGGCAATAGCTTATCCCCATTCATAGCAAATTTATTTATGAGTAAATTTGAAGTAGACTTCAAAAAAGTTTCCAAATATTTTCCTAGAGTATGGATTAGGTATGTCGACGATATTTTCGCTATTTTCGACACAAGTAAATATGACATTAATACCTTTTTAAATGAACTTAATTCTAGATTTAATAGCATAAAATTCACAATGGAGATAGAAAATAAGGATCAATTAGCTTTTTTGGACGTCTTAGTCATTAAGATAAATAATCACTTAGAGTTTGACGTTTTTAGAAAAGAAACCAACACCAATAGGTTCATTACTTTTGATTCCAATCATTGCTTTCATATAAATTAGCGGCTCTTTACTTTCTTGTCCATAGGTTGATTAATTTTCCTTTAAATAACATTAGATACAAAAAAGAGCTATCTTTTATCAAAGATATAGCTCATTAGAATGGTTTCCCTTCTAAAATCGTAGGTAGAATATTAAGAAAATTAGAATTTAGGGCCTATATTAAGAAGTCCACAACTCTTTCGGGTTCCTTGCAAAACAAACAAAAATTTCTTAAATTACCTTTCCATCCTATCACTTCAGGGATCGATAAAGTTTTTAAAGTTTGATTTTTTGACAGTTTACAAACAACAGCCTTAAAATTTTTTTAGGAAACACTAAAGATAAATTAGAAAATGAACAAAAATCAGGAATTTACGAAATTAATTGTGAAGGTTGTGAACAGAAATATATTGGGCAAACAAAACGGGCTATATCAACAAGATATAAAGAACACATTGCACATTTTAGATTTAATCGTTATGAAAAGTCAAGCGTAGCCCAACATATTTTTAATACAAGCCACCCTATAGGCCCTAAATGTCTAAAACTAATCAAAGAAGTCTCTTGCAAGTCAGAACTTGACATTTGGGAATGTTTACACATCCAAAAAAAAAACAAACAACATTTAATGAATTCAGACTTAGGTCCCATCCCGGATTCCGCTTTATTCAAACTCTTCCAAAAGACTTAATTGATAATAGTTCCTAGTTATTAAGCTTGTTTGCCCTCCTTTCCCTCTTTCTGCGTGGAGTGAAGCATACGTAGTCTAAATCGGCCCTATAGGCCTCCTCACCTACGGTATTGAACGCTCACGACTTTGAGTTTCCTACCATTTTCGATGTTTGGTTAAGTTTAGTGAAGCATGCGTTTTACTTAAAGGTATTTTTTGGCCCTTAAAGGCATTCCAACCTTTTTTGAATAACGGTTATTGAACACTTACGTTAACTTTACATCTTCCCTTCACTTGAGTGTCGAAGCATGCTTCAGTTAAGATCATATTTTATGCAATATTTATGCATTTTCAGTTTTTGGCTGATGTTATTGAACGTATTCAAGTTCCCGTCCAACCTATCTTCTTTTTTCCTGCTATCTCTCTTCAACCCCCGCCTTTCATATATATAGCAGCATGTACCAAATTTGAATTAGTCTCGCGTTGATAATGCCCACATAGAAGTGGGCGAAACACGTGTCCGCAATTAAATAATGTGTGGTAATTAGGGGTGAGTTTCTCATTTTTACTTTAGTGTAGTATTGGTAAATTGTACTAGTGCTGACGACGCATAGTAATCACAATCAAAACTAGAGCGGCTGTAGAAATAATAGCAATAAACCTCCGATTTTTTGAACACCAAGGTCTCTACAAACATTTATAATTTATGTAAATTGATACATGCATAAAACTACAGGAGACAACGTTTATACTGTCAACCCTGGTACCAACCTGGTAACTTGGAGACCATTGCCGTCGTGATATTCGTGTTCAGCGACCTCTAAAACCATCGAGTAACGAGTTTCGACTAATCCATAGTTTTTTTATGCAAAATGCAATTTAGGTCACAAAGTTTGTAGACGCTCTTACGAATCGAACACACAGAACCGCTTTAAAATCCATCTTACTGTTCAAAAAATCGGATGTTGAGCCGTTTTTAGTGCGTTATTTTCTCGACTAAGCACGTAGGTAGGTTATCGTGCTCAACCGTCACATTGAAGTTTCGACTTCCAAATGTGGTACGTAAAAGTGTAAAAATTTTCCTTGTTGGTTTAAATTGATTCACCCTGTAACATTTTAAATCACCTCTACCAAAAAATTATATGTATCTCGTTAGTGATATAATAAATAATATAATAACTAAGTAAGACAATTCAGTTACTTTGTAAGTCCGTTCGTCGTTGTTGTTGTCGCCTCTCGTAGTTTACAATTAGTGGTCAGAGAATTGGTGCGTAATGCTAGGGACCCGTTCCGATTCTCGCCGAAGGCAGCAACAATTTTTCCTCATTAATTGTAGTTACTTGTTTTTGATTTAAATTAATTAACCCATTAATTATTTAAATTACATTACGACCTATTTCTAAGGTTAGGTAACCTACTTGCTCTAATTACTTTTTCGAACACTTGCTGTTGTACCTTCCAATGCATTTTACCAATAGGTAATCCATTGTCTTAATGTACATATTTCATTCCCTTCTGCCTTCTATTAGCATACTTTACTAATAGCTAAGAAGACACGTATGTGAAAATATATCAGGTTATTTTTCTAGCTGTACGATTGGGTATCAGACGATCCAGTAGTGCGGTAGAGGGTAATTAATGTTGCTATGTCATCTCTATATCGCTCGTTAGTCCTGTGCACGTGAAAAGCGGAAATAATATACTTTGTGTAAGTCGCTACTAAAAATGAAATATATTGGACAGTAATAAATTAATGATTGTTACATTTATGTTTTACTCTTAGTGAAACTAATTATGAATTATTGGTATGTGACACCATTTTATTAATTCATATTTGCTCATTTCTTGCTTTTATAATTAAATCTAGTGTACTTTAATAATTCAAGCTAAATTACTATAAGTCTCATTGTCATATTTCAGAGTGATGATTTCACTGACGGTGTTCTATTGTGTTTACATAATTTCCTCATATGTTTCAGTTGGATTCAAATATGGTAAGAACAAAAGTAACAAGTGGGGATTTTTAAAGTCATGTATTTTCCTTGAAATGAGAAGTTTTAATGTTTACTGGTGATTTCATATTTTTACTGATTGCACTGATACTGATACTTTGATAAGTTTGTTTCAATTTTATAAATCAAATAAAGCATGAATTTTATTTGTTTATTTAGAAGGGTGTTAATTATTTTCTTTAAGTCAATAGCTTGCCAGCCTATTTTTGTGTTTGTTTAGTCAGTCTTTGATTTTCCAATATCAAAGAATATTTACTATCAAAACAAATGCAATAAGGTAATTGTGGAAAATCAAAGACTAAAAGTATATTAGCTTGGGTTATTTGCTATGCTTAGAGCAGTGTTTGATGACATTTACAGACAACATTGCACATAACAACTTACATAAGTTAAATAATGTAAGGTAGGATTATTTGTTGACACTTTGCAACGACATTATACCTCCAAAAATGTTTTCTTTTATTGTATCGAATATTTTCATATTACTAACACTTTTTCATAAAATATAAAAATTTTCTTCAACGATATAGACATTCTTAATTTAATAATTATTTATGTTAAATATATGTACATTACGCACTAATGGTAAAGTTAGATTTTGATTTACTTGCTTTAATTACTTTTTGATCGCTTCGTACCGTTCAATGTAGTTTACTAATAATAAAAGAATGTGTAATGTTCAATCAAATATAAAAAATCGCCATTTTTTTCGGCAATAGGCATTTGAACTCATATTTGCAGCATTTTTGTTACTGGTGTTAATTTTTTTTTTTTCATAACAAAAATAAAATGCAGATCGTGCATATTATAGATTTTTTTCTATTTTATTTAAAAGAGGTCTTTCGTGGTTTTTGTCTGAATTTGGGGCCAATTTTCTGAGCTTGTCGCTACTCCTTTTCATTAAAAAGCAATCACTTTTCTCTTCACAAAATCCATTAAAATTGATTTACTCTGTAGTCAGTTATAAGTATTTCATTTTGTTGGTAATATGATATATATTGTTATGTTATGTGATGTGGGGCTAATAAAATATGTTATGGCTGATGATAACAAAACAATTCTTTATATAAAATTTTAATTTAATTTACTGAATTCCAAGAGCATGAAAATTCTCAACTTACCTTTATAAACGAAATTAAATTCAAATACTACTATATAACTAAAACTAATTAATAACTATAAACAATTATTAAAAATGAAAATTTTAAATTAACGAAGTCAAAAGTTTTTCTATTATATTATGGAAACATATTATTAACTCACTGTCACAATGTCAATCGAAAATCAGCTTTTATCAAAACAATTCCACATCCACGTTAATCTTTCTATTTTTTCTTTTTAATTCACTTCATCTTCATCTTCTACTTATTCTTCTTCTTGTATGATTATGATTACATTTAAGCTGCTTTTCTTAAAATTTCTATCTTGCATTAAACCTTGATTTTCTTCATATAACACATGTAATACTTCAGTCATTTCAAATATCTTCAATTTAAATTAATAATGTACTTTTGGTTTAATTTATTTTTTTTTTTAAATTTCTAAATTTCTGTTCTCAATATCTTTTTTAAGTCTCAACCCTTAGTAACAATAACAAACTCTCTAGTGTCTTGATCTTTCAAATAAAATTTAATTTTCTTTTTTAAAAGCAATCAAGAATGATATAATAATTTTGAAATGCATCAGTCAATTCAAAACATTTTAAAATTAAATTTTCTTTGTTACAATTTTAAACTATAAATAAACAATTATAATACATAACTAATAATAATAATACATTTCTTTTTTTTATAATATTTTTTTTTTAAATATTTTGGAACTTTTGTTTCAAAATCTAAATTTGTTAATATTTTTAAAATTGTATTGTGACCATCCCTATATCATGACAATATATATGTATGATTTTTAATAATATGTTTGTTATTGGCGATGTTACCTCTTTTGATTATGATGTATTTCAAGTGTTGAAATTAAAAATGACTGTAGATAATGCGAATACAGAAAACATTACTTGAAAGTGCATTGTATTATGTATTCTTATTTAAAATTAACTAAGAATTTATTGCAATAATGGGATTTTTTATATTTTTGGAATGGATACAATTATAATATACATAATTTACACTGAAAAAATTTATTATGTTAGTGTGCGTTTGTGTAGTTATTATTAATCTAAGTCTGCTAAGGTTAGGGAAGGTATTTTAATTTGGTCGGGAGATATTCGTTCTCCATACAAATAAATAGGATTAATGAGAGAAAAAATTTAATCAACCACTTATTTTAGATTCACTCGTCATTTTGTAACTAAACACTCATTACACTTAAACTGTTGTGAAGCTTGCACTATCAAAATCTGCTCTTTATACAATACTTAATCATGCTTTAAAAAGAAAGAGAAATTAATATGAAAAATTGTATTTTAATTTTTTTGTATTATTACCAATATTTTAGTTTATGGGATTTTTACAGTTGCTCCTTTGTCTCCTATAAAAATGGCAATGTTTCGAAAAGCTTCAGAAGAAGAGATACTCAATACAAAACTGGAACCAAAAATACAGGGCGTACAATGGCCTGCATCGATTATTAACATCACAGAAAACCCCATATCTGCTGTCGTCTGCTAAAGACGACGTAATTGTTGCTTGTATAGCTTTTCAAAAATAATATAGTACATAAAATCGTAAAAAAATACCGCTATGCATATTGTTACTGCTATTATAAGTAATTCAAAAGGCATGTGGCATTATACCGAACATTACACCGAAATTAATCAAATTTTTTATTATACAAACTCGCAAGTGAGTGAGGGACAATCGCGAACATTGATGATATCTTTAAAAGCGACTGTGTACTACTTTTTATAAGAATTTTATTTCAGAAAACACCAAGACTGAATGTAATTTTAAAAATCAAGTTGCAGTTTAATTTTTGTATTAAGTATGTATATTTATTCCTACAATTAAAAAATGTAAGATATGCACAAGTAATCATTTTACTTTCTGTCTTGGATAGATGTCAAATAAAAAAAGAAGTAAAAACATGAACAACGGCGATTTCAAAATTTTGTATTCATTTTACTGAACATACTCTAATATGAAAATTGAGAAAGAAATAACGATGAGTTGTAAGATATTTGACGTGTAAAAAGTTGAATAGTATATATTTACACATCTACATATTTAAAACATTATTTGTATCAACTCTAATAACTGATTTTATTGGTAATGTTTTATAATTTAAATTACTGTTGTAAGTGTTATGCATACTTACATACATACATACTTGCATATGTACAGGTATACATTATTTGCTGGTAATAATGGACCTTGTGAGCATATTGGCCATATTTTTTCTACGTTTTATGAACGATTTCTAATTGTTAAAAATAAATAAAACCATGTGTAACTGAAAAAGTGTTATATACCAGTGTGATAACGCAGCCCAATAAATTACCATTTTATTTTAATAACTAACACAAAAGGGTTGGTAATTCCATATAAAAATGTGGGTTTCTAGTATTTACATTATACAAATAATTTGATCAAAAATAAAAATTTAAGGGCGCCACTGCCGTACTGACATATCTTTTGGTTAATTACTGTTTTTATTACCTATAATAAATATTGAAAATGCTCAAACGCTGTAATTTTGTTTCATTTTTATCGAAAATCATGTAATAGTGGTACTAAAAATATACTTTCACTGTAATATACAATGTTATTATGATAAATGAATCAATGCGCTTAATGAATACCAAAATCGCACCAGCATATAGAAGTACGTATAACATATTAGTTGTGCTTACGTAATAAAAAACGAAAAAAACTGTTACACATACTAAAATTGTTATAATCACTATGCACTAGAATATTGCCTATTTGAAGTTGTTATTATAATATTTGCAACGAAATCGTACTATTTCTGTCTAATTTTTATTACTATTATATAAATACATACTTATATGGTAGTTATATAGGAAACAAGAGTCATGTTTTATTTTATACAAAAACTACATACTTGCATTGTGATTATTGTTATACTGTGCCTCATCATGCATAACGTATGTACGTATATTCATATTCAAAGGTTTTATAGATTAAGTTTTACTGTTTAATAAATGTTGTAAAGTTAATTTATAATTATTTTATTAAAACTCCCCGCTATATTTTAGCACTAATATTACAAAAGTTGTTGTTTTAGTATATAATAAATTATTTAAAAAGAAATATTTGTTTAAGTTTCCTCCAGAAATACAATTAAAAAAAAATAAATGACCCTCAGATAACTAGTAATATTTTTTACATTAAATTTTTACATAAATTTTATTAATATCTATTAACGATGAAATATCGAGAAATATTTAGTAGTGGTGATTTTAAATATATTAATATGAAATTAAATTCAAGAACCATCTACAAATTACCTCAAGGAAAAAGCTATTGCTGTCATCATGTCCCCGGCGGTATTCGAATCCGCGTCTCTGGCTTTACGCGCCATTGCTCTAACCACTAAGCTACGGCGACATGATGACGGCAACATCCTCATCCTCATAAATTTGAGGTAATTTGTAGATGGTTTTTGGATTTAATTCATATTAACATAAGTTTTCTTTGAATAAAATAAATTAGTTCAACCAACTTTCAGGTATTCCGTATCTAATTTAAAAAAAAAAAACAACATTGATATCAGATAACGCATTACAAAGTATACGTGGTAGAATTGGTTAACAGGTCAAAATTCAGCGGGTCAACAATCAATCATCCCTTATTTTCTCACACTTAGAGTTAGATTTTTCTCTCAATCTAATGGTAAATGAGATGTATTATTGAATTAAGAAGGAATAGTCAAAATCGGACGACTCGAAGTCTGCGAAATAGACAAAATTTCTTTGTTCAGTTTGAGTAAGAATATTGAGATAAATTTTCTAATTACTTCTGTACTTTGGGAATTTTTTACTAGTTAAGTAATGAATCATTACTTTACTTTCGCTGTTTTCAGTTATAGTATTGTCTACTACCGTGGATATATCTGAATCTCTTCGGTACAAGCGTTCTACTCGGATTAGACAATAAAATCATAAAATTAATGACAAAATAATCTCAATCAGACAGAATAACATGACCTGACCTAACCTAACCTGACCTGAAGGGTAAAATAAAACAGTGGTAGCAGTGAAGTTCAAAATTAAAAGTAGCGGGGAGTGTATTCGAGTCAAGTCAAGGGTGGCGGGGTAAGAAACCAGGTTACGAACACGTCAATAGAATTGGAATTGTGTTATAGGACCTCTTATACTGCATATCGAGATAGGCCGTTTTCTAACTAGGACTCGCAACAGCTCGAATCCAGCCACAATCGTACCTTTCCACCTTCCACCACACGAATTCTGCACCTCGCGAGCTTCTTGCTATCCCACATCCCTAACAAGCCTATCAAGCTACACTCTAGCGCGGGTATCTCTATTTCACTTCTAGACAATGCTTTCTCTTTCGTTCTTATTCAAACGTAAATTCCCAGTGTTCGATGATATTCCCTTTTCCTCTCTACGACCTCGCCTAGCTCCTAACCGAAAGACCGGGGGCATGTTCCGATATACACTGTGAGCACTGTGACACATTACGTCACACAGTATACTGTAAATTCCATTCCTGTTTAGATTTTTGTACTGAATCTGGTACTGGCTGTTATATATTGGAACGTATTTCAGTACTGTTTCAGTACTTTTGTCAAAAATAATTAAGGCACTATCCGATAGAGGCGCTAGATGTATTGATGCACGATATTAACATTTAATGTGGCATAAATATTGCAATTTTTGGTAAATAAATCTTTTAGACTATTTGAGAATAAAAAAATGTTTATAACGGTATAGGTGCCTAATAAAATTTCATGATCTTAACTAATGAAAATTACTAACAAGAAAACGTTCCTAGTGACCAATATGTTGTGCTTAGAAGAAAATAAAATAAATAATAAATAAACCACTTTTAAATGTTTCAAAACGAGTATTTATTTAACTCTACAATTGTTTCGGTATTATAATACCTTTCTCAACGGTAACAGGATTTTACTAAATTTAATGCGGTGCTTATCATCTATTTATACCTTATCGTCTATTTATACCTAAAACCTGTTACTACTTGCTCTTGAAAAAGGTATTATAATACCGAAACAATTTTAGAGTTAAATAAATACTCGTTTTAAAAAACATTTAAAGGTGGTTTATTTTATTTTCTTCTATTCAAAAAATGTTTCATAAAGAACCGACCAAAACTACTGTTAATAGTATATGTTGTGCTTAGGTATATGCTAATTAATGTCAAAATAAGAATATGCATATTTTTTGCAGAGAAACCTTAAGAGTAAATATCACTTCAAAATTTCTATTTCAGTTTTTCACAATTTTCTAATTCATCCAGACCTAGTGGATTGAACACAATGTAAAAGAATGATTAAAAGTTCCTTCTCTTACATGATTGAACAGGTCCGCCTTTAGAATAACTAAGTAAAAACGGTGTTTAGTGGTTTAAGTAACAAACAAATTACAAAAACCGTAAAACAGAGCAATAAGAATGTTTCAATTTCTTTCATTTTAAACCTTTTAATGAATTGTAGCTTTTTATAAGTTTGAAGAAAAATATTGGTCCATGTTGTGGTTTAAAATGAAAGAAATTGAAACATTCTTATTGCTCTGTTTTACGGTTTTTGTAATTTGTTTGTTACTTAAACCACTAAACACCGTTTTTACTTAAACTTATTCTAAAAGCAGACCTGTTCAATCATGTAAGAGAAGGAACTTTTCATCATTCTTTTACATTGTGTTCAATCCACTAGGTCTGGATAAATTAGAAAATTGTGAAAAACTGAAATAGTAATTTTGACGTGATTTTTACTCTTAAGGTTTCTCTGCAAAAAATATGCATATTCTTATTTTGACATTAATTAGCATATACCTAAGCACAACATATACTATTAACAGTAGTTTTGGTCGGTTCTTTATGAAACATTTTTTGAATAGAAGAAAATAAAATAAACCACCTTTAAATGTTTTTTTAAAACGAGTATTTATTTAACTCTAAAATTGTTTCGGTATTATACCTTTCTCAAGAGCAAGTAGTAACAGGTTTTAGGTATAAATAGACGATAAGGTATAAATAGATGATAAGCACCGCATTAAATTTAGTAAAATCCTGTTACCGTTGAGAAAGGTATTATAATACCGAAACAATTGTAGAGTTAAATAAATACTCGTTTTGAAACATTTAAAAGTGGTTTATTTATTATTTATTTTATTTTCTTCTAAGCACAACATATTGGTCACTAGGAACGTTTTCTTGTTAGTAACTTTCATTAGTTAAGATCATGAAATTTTATTAGGTACCTATACCGTTATAAACATTTTTTATTCTCAAATAGTTTAAAACAATTATTTGCCAAAAATTGCAATATTTATGCCATATTAAATGTTAAAATCGTGCATCAATACATCTAGCGCCTCTATCGGATAGTGTCTTAATTATTTTTGACAAAAGTACTGAAACAGTACTGAAATGCGTTCCAATATACAGGGTGTTACTGATATAACTGCGGATATTTAAAGAGGTGATAGGGCAGTAGAAAATAAGAAAATTAAGCAAAACTTCGCAGGTCCTAAAGTTTACCGTTTTTGAGAAAAACGTATGTGAAAATACAGACAAAACCGAGTACGGTCCTGTGTAAAACGTGTCCTCGATTGACCTGGTCGTGTGTAGTGGCAACGCTGTCTTCAATCAGCTGGCGGTGAATGAGGTTACTCGGTTACTGTAACGTAAACAAGTGTGTTCGAAAATGGCGTTTAGTTCATCAGAATTTTGTGACAGTTGCCAAATGTGTTGCTTAAGTCAAAGCGAAAACGCACAGGACCGTATTCAAATTAATTCATGTTAAGATGTTTTTCAAAAATTTTGAAAATTTTTTTGTTTCTTCACCGCGCTGCTGTAGTGACCATTCGATTACATATTGCATCTAGTTGACACCCTCCAAAAATCCGTATTTATATCAGAACCACCCTGTATAAGAGCCAGTAGCAGATTCAGTACAAAAATCTAAACTGGAACGGTGTTTGCCTTAGACTAGGAAAGAGAGGGGACAGGTAATAGTCGACTGCAAATTGAGGACGATTGGGATCGCGAGACAGCGCTCAGTATCGCAACATTCAATGTTAAGAGGGAGTTTGTTTTGTTACTTATTATTCGTACAATTATCATTCCATATAGAGTATCAATTGTTTATTTGATAAAGTAAACAATTATTAAGAGCATTTGTTTTGCGTCTTACGTTACTAAGAAAATATTATTTATTTTATGTCAAAGAGAATACATATTCAATGAAATTAAATGCAAAGAAATATTTTATTAACGTTAATTAACATGATATGGCGGAACTAATAAACATTAAGACGAATTTTATTAATTAATTAATTTTACTTTTTTAGATTTGTATAACTAAAAGTGACGCCGCCTATGGTAATACTGTGGTAAACGCATGCATCTTACAACTTTGAAAGTACTTATTGTTTCTTACACTATCAGTAAACCATTCCAACAAAAAAAATATGATGCATTAATGATTATTGTACGTAAATCATAACATATTTTAAGTACTATGTAAACAATAAACAAATTAAACACGATTTTCTTTGCTTAACCTTACTACGTAAAATTCTTTTTACTTGTGAAATGTGACTTCTGGTTTATTTCCTTCACTGCGGCTTTTACAGCCGTAAGAAGAACAAATCAGCATTGTTTTAAACAAAAATCCACTAAAACCTAACTACACTATTTAATTATATTGACACTTTTACACAACGCTGTCAACGCACTGTTTGGGATCAGTAAATGGAGCCGGTACCAAAATATTGCGTCAATTTTCGACGTACAGTCGGCATAGAAGTTACGTGTCCCCTCTCTTTCCTAGTCTAAGGTGTTTGCAGTATACTGTGTGACGTAAAGTGTCACAGTGCTCACAGTGTATATAGGAACACGGTCCGGGTTCGCAGACTTTCCCTTTCGTTTCTCTAAGGCCCTCTCGCTCACTCCTATTAGCAACTCGGTTTACTAGCGCCCTTAAATGTTCCCTTTGCCCCCGTATACCAGCAACTAACTACGGACGAACGACCAGACCACCAGATTTTACCTCTCACTTATTTATAGAACCTTCTGTGTTCCTCTCTCTCTCCTACAATAACCACATGGTGGTGACCCAGAAACTCCGAGGCACGCTGTTTACGCAAAGTGCATGTTTCCAACGTGAAATTTGTTCTTTCCTTACTTATTATTAAATATAAGAAATGTTTAAAAGAAATTATTTAATCCCATTCTCATTTCAAATAATCAAGAAAGTACGAAGGAAAAGAAATATTGAGATGAAGAGACAAAAATACCTGCGATTTAATTCTGTGCGTGCTCTTTTATTTCACTTTTGAAATAAAACGCTGCAGACGATTGATTTAGTTTGTAAGAAGTATATATTTAACAATTTTAATCCACTCAGCTTGTTGACTGAGGTAACTGAATTAAATCCAAATGTCAGGATTTCACAATGTAGGTAATTTACAAAAGGTTCTACAAAAGACACAAGTTATTCGAGAGGCCACCACAGTCTCCACGTACTCTGAGTGTCCTTCCCGTAAAACGTTTCAATATGGCTGCGTTCCTCCTTCGATGGCTGCCGAATAATTACGAATGACACTACCGAACCGTCGCGGCCTCGCTTGATATCCGTAGATGACTTGACGGTTCAGAAGCACTCCTGCCGACATCTGTAGGTGGACCTCTAAATCATCTTTCCCACCATCTATTTGGTTCATGTATACAACCAGATTCCGGTCGCAACAGAAGACATTCCAAAAACAGGCAATTACAAGCCTATTTAGTCTTTTCGAATTTCCATACATGAACTTTGGATTACGTAATGACAGCCAAACATTCTGTTTATTTGATGAAATGAAATTATTTTCATCGGGTGTACTGCTGTACCACATATATAACTCGAAGGACCAATAGTTTTTATTGAAACAACCGAATACGAAATATATTTTATTAAATATATTTATTCCGGTAACACTTAATACACTTGTTTAAACTAGTAAAACGAATATAACTAAAAACTTAAATCTACTGATTATGAGGTTTATATGTCCCTCAGCTGGTCTAAAATTAGCCCTTTATCAAATTGTTTAGGAGATGTTACTCTCAGCACGTCTACGTACCGACTCTCTGGTCCTTAATTTTAACTTTGGAAACAAGTTCCCAAGAGGGCAATTTCCGGTACTACCTAGAAATATGTACCTACGTATTTATTACAGTATAAATACAATAATAGCAACCCAACCAGAATATTGGAAATACCAGATGCAGAAATGTACCTACCCGAAGGGTACGAAGAAGAATAATCATAAACGCTACTCGGATAATATTTACAACGAATTTCCTGCATTTGGGTTTTACATACATACCTACACTTTATATCTACTTAAGATTAATATGGTCAGATATTATACTATACACAAAAATGAATGTTTACAAAATTTACGGCAAGTCCTTTGTGCCGTAACACATTCCAACGATTCATCAGTACTGCATGGTTTGGATTTTTGTTTTGCATACATTGACGATATATTGGTAGCATCCAAGTTAGCAAAACAACACCGCCAGCACCTACATAATGTGTTTTCACGATTGCAGTCTTACTGTATCCTGCTGAATCAAACAAAATGCAAATTTGTCATGGGGGAAGTCTCTTTTTGGGTTACTCGGTCACAGCGAATGGAATACGTCCTTTTTCTGACAGAGTAACAACAATCAGCAATTACCCCAAACCAAAGACAATTCTTTGGTATGCTAAATTTCTGCAAAAAATTCCTACTAAATGCCGCACGCACGCACTCGCCACTGGAAAATTAAAGGTAACGCTCCGCTTAAATGAAACACCACTGTTGATAAAGCATTCAACACAAGCAAGCGACAGTTTGCACAGACAGACCACTCTCCTTCTTTATTCTCAATCACTTACTACGAAAGCAATATTTTGAGACGCTACCGACCACAGTTTAGGCGCTGCGTTACAACAATTTTACGGGGAGCTGGGAGCCACTGGCATTTTTTTGTACGAACTCTCCAACGCGAAAACCAAATACAGTACTTTCGACAGAGAACTTCTAGGGATTTACCGCTCCATTAACCACTTCCGACATTTTCTTGAGGCCCGTGACTTCATTAGCCGCTCACCTTCGTCTTCCGTCAGAACCCTGACAAGTGCTCTACTAGATAGTTCCGCCATTTAAATTACATGTCGATTTTCCAGAAAAAATAAGCACATTTCCTGCAAGGACAACGTGATATTTGATACTGTTTCACGCATATCAGAGTTATCAACCCCTATTGATTATGTAGCCCTCGCTACGGAACAAGAGACCGATGAGGAACTGCAATCCTACCGCAAATCAAACAACTCCTTATTGCAGATCCACATTCCTGGCTTAAACAAGTCTATTTTCTGCGATATTTCCACTGGAAATGCAAGACCCTTTCCTACCTTAACTTTGCGTTTTACTGCATTCAAAGAGTTACATTCGCTCACGCATCCCGTCATATCGGGCGCTCACTAATGCATGATTTTTCAAAAAGCCAAAATACCTCGACATGTTTCAGTTTCCTAAGGCACCTTGTAAATAATAGTAGTATAAATTAGCTGTAAATAATTGAATAAATTAGGCTAACTCTGACCCGCTTTTCCTTCTCCACAAATAGCGAAGAGGTATCCTCCTTGCACTCCCAGGTGCCGAAGAGGTATCCATCCTAATACCGAAGAGGTATTCATCGTTCACCACCGACGTTCACCACGGATGCTGAAATAAGCAACCACATCTTAAACGGTTCTTCTTAGAACCAATACCACTGCACGCACCTTATACATGTTAGCTCACACGGTACAGGTGAATTGTAAAAAAGATGTCAAGAATTGGTGTAAGAAGTAATGGACCACAGAAAAGGCCAAAGGCGCCAATTGATCAATACAACGTTGATGGCCCCTTCGAAAGAATCGATGTGGCAGGTCCCTTCCCAGAGTCCGAAAAAGGTAACAAGTACATCGTGGTCTATTTACCAAGTGGGTTGAAGTTTATGCTCCTAGGAATCAAGAAAACTCGACTCTATCCACAATCGGACGGCATGGTTGAACGAATGAACCGAACCTTAATTAAATATCTCTCCAAGGTAGTGTCTGATTACCAAAGGGACTGCTGCCGCTATTTTCCTTTATTTTTAAATGGTATACCGTTCATCTGTCCACGAAAAGACTGGCCAAATACATGCCGGTGTCCTTTTTGGAAGGGAGCTACGACTACCTTGCGACCTCAAATTCGGCTGTAAACCAGATGACTTGGCTGGAGAATATTATGTTACCAACCTCCGAACAAAGCTTAACGATATCCACGAGTCGGTTCGTCGGCATACGCAAATTACTAGTGACAGGATTAAAGTAAACTACGATATTAAGGCGCCGTGTTGGTCGAGAGGACATTCTTTCCAATCTTTGTACCAACCCGATTGTAAAAATGATTTACGGCTTTTCCGTCTTGAGTCATGAATTGTCTCTAACTTATTCTACGAATCAACAAAATTATTCAACCGGAAATACTAATCAAGCGAAATTTGTGCCGTAAAACACAGTTAATAATAAAAATTTCCCTAATACTAGACGACCATACACTTTCCTAACTGAGGTGGAAGACACCGAAGATAACACCGAACATCTCGAAAACCGGAACCAAAATTGGAGTAATGACGACAATTTGGATTCATATGGAAATCACAAAGACTTTTCTTATATTTCAAGCCATAGGAAAGGTGAGGAAGTGATGGATTAGTCGAACATCGAAAATTTTCCATAAGATTCTTCGGAAAAAATTCATTAGGCTCACTACCCTGTATTTTCACAACGGACCCACCTTTACGCATCCTGATTGAGACTTTAATAATTCTCTAGTTAACCCTGAAACTGTCAAACTGTATTTTCAAAACTACGTAACATAAGAACCGTTTATATCAAAAACAATAACAACTCAAACTAGGCACGATAAGTAGTAATCGTGAATTTATTTAAACAAGACCAATATTTGAAATTTTTTGTAGTCAAATTTCACCAAGATTTCAAAATTCTGTTTGGATCTCAGTCTCGAGGAAATGAAAGCACAAATTGATTATCAAAACGGTACTATTACTTTAAACAACTAAATTCACGACCTGATGAGATACAACCCTAAACCTACTACAGAAGTGAAGAAAAAGTACCAATACCAATCAGAAAGGGAACCGTATGGATACCACCACAGCAATTAGGGCATGGCTTCTTTCCGGAAACGGTTACAACCGCCGAAAATCATCGCTACCGATTATCGGATATATTGACGATCGGACCGATAATTTGAAAATTCAAGAAAGACACTTAGATAACACTCAAATTGACGTATGTAACGCTGAGATAATCGAACCAAATATCACTGAAAATCATAAGGATGTAATTGCCAATAGGGATTCTCTTCATGGAAAAAAAAAAGACAACTACTGGATCAAATATTGCTTGAATATAAGGACACGTTCTATAACGAAGGAGATATCTTGGCGTTTTCTAATGCCATTAAGCACAGGGTACCACTACAATTTTTGTAATATCCTACCGTTTTCCCTTTGGCCAAGAGGATCCTCAGTAATCTACCAATTTTAATGTACCGGACTTCTCAGAAACTTTCAATGTAACAACCATAGACAAGATCTAGATGGGCAACTCAGTGTATTAAATTTGTATACGAGTTTCAGAGCCATCTATAAAATTCTCACAGAACTATATAACATTAAAAATGAAACAGGACAGGAATCTACCGTACTTTTTATTGGCACGAATGCTATTTTAAATGATAAAATGTTTGTGTAATTGTACAAAATTTATTTGGAAGTCGTCGACAGCTATTTCAATTCTTAAATCAATTTTGAAAACTGATTTAAAAATCGAAACAGCTGTCGACGACTTCCAAATAAATTTACTGAAAGTAAAATAATATTCAACTTTTAATGTATCAGTTAATAATTCTTATATCAAGATTTTCAAGTGAGGTTTAAATAAAAACGATATTTAGAGTAGTACAACATAATTTATATTGTAGACATGAATTCAAAGAAGAATAACAAGGAATTCAATAACATAAGCTCATAGTTAATTTAAATCTTATTAAATAATCATTATACATACATTATATTAAATTACCTCATAAAATTTCATTAAAGATACTGTAAGTAGCATTCTTCCAACAAATGAAAAAAGAACAGCAGTTAATTTACAAAAAAGTAACACATTTATGCCAACCTTCGCTATCATTTACATTTTAAGAAAAAATATCTAAAAATCCAACTTTTCGTATTTATACGGACATATGTACCTTGTAATAAATATTCCACTGAAGAACATCTAAGAATGTAAACACAAATGCGTACAATTTTAAACAATTTATATTTACAATTTTAAATATTGTACATATATGAAAAGTAAAAGCCACAAACTAGGTAAACTATTTAGTATGTTGCCAACGAACTCACCAGATTAACAAGTGTATATTATTAGTTCTTTTGTTTTCTGAGGCCATTTTCATTAGGAGGCTTCCTTCGTATTCCACGGTTGTGCCTTTCTGGAGTCTATTTTCGTCACATCACTTTGCAGTTGATAAATCATAACACATCATAACTTCGCCAACACTTTTGATGTAAAAATTTTCAGCTTACCAAGCCAATGCAAAGTTGGCAAGGGAAACACTTCATTTGTTTGTCTCACTACACAGTCTTCAAAATGGTTATGACAAAAGATAAACATAATTTTTCAGGAGAGGAGGAAACTATTCTGCATTTCCTATAACTTAGCAATAGCAGCCGGCTTCTTCCATTTCACAGCTAAATTTATTTCATACCTAATAACCTAATAACACCGACTAGACTCCAACGATAACAAAAGAACATTTTATTTCTAAAATATAAGACGAGCAAAGGTGTGGTAAACATTTTTTGCCGTAAACCACAAAAATACAACCGGTATATCAACAAATTCTAGAAAATTCCGAAATCCCCCAGCACTTACTCACATCCGTTACTGTGGTAACTCATCCACCGTTGAAATTGTTGAATTGAAACACGGCATGAACATTTCTACACAAAGTTTTCCTTAACACTTGAAAAGTACTGAGAAATCTAAAGATGTCGCTGCAAAACGTATGCAAGTTTTGCTATATGAGTCGCTCATCTATTCCTTTATTGTCTATGGTAACAACAACGCGTCAAACGTGGGAATTGGAGCTATCTTATCTCAGAGGACGATCGGAAAAGACAGGCCGGTCATGTACGCTAGTAGGACATTGACGATCCACGTAAAGAACAACTCGACGATTGAGCGGTCATATGGGCAACCAAGGTGTTTAGACCCTATATCCACGGCAGGAAGTTTAACGTTATCAGCGACCATCAACCCCTGCAAAGGTTGTTCAATTTGAGAGATCCAAGTTCGAATCTTGTCCGAAGGAGGCTGAGATTGGAGGAGTTCGAATATCAAATAATATATAAAAAAGGAAAAAATAATACTAATGTAGACTATTTGTCCCGATTGGAGGCATATCCGACGGAAACGGGAAAAGATCTCTTAAGTATGTTCAACAATCCAGGAGACATTTCTGTTAGACAGCCACTGGAAGTTAGTGAACTAGACGAAGTTCTAGGACAAAAGGAAGTAGGAGTAGGAAGAGTGCCTCAAGCAAAGGAGGCAGATAAGAGGATAATGAAGATAAGCGAAATCCAAATACAACCACCATTGCAAGAACGCGATAAACGAAGAGAATTATATGAGTGTAATTTTTAAATTGCTTCTAAAAATTTCCTATCGCTAACCAATTAACGGGACCACCTGACCAATTGTGACCTATTAGATCCATACATTTTTTTTTCCAAATTCGTTGGAAAGGGTGCTAGCGTAATGGAGCCAATAAAGTGTTAAAGAACGCGCACGAAATAAGTCACCGAGGAGCAGCCGAACTCCTGACGGAGTTGTAACGGGGTTATTATTGGCGTAACATGAATGATTTATGTCAGAAATTCGTTAACAATTGTGCGATTTGCCAAATGGTCATGTACGCAGAAGTACAGACTAAATTTGACAGACACACCCAAGGAACCTTTTAAACTGTGTTCATGGACATATTTTCCCTATCTTCAAAGAAATATATTTGACGGTAGTATCTTCGTTCTCTAAATTCCTTATGTATGAACCTCTCAACTCAATGAACCCCGCGGACATAGCGGAATCGTACATTAACCTTTTCTGCAGATATAAATCACCTAAATTACTAATAACCGATAATCAATTTGATACACCATTATTTAAAGATTTGCTAAAAATACATAAAGTAGATTAACACGCCCTTATATCCAAATAGCAATGGGACGCGATCGAGAGAGTTCACGGAACCATAAGCAAAATTGTTAGGACCATAACGCCCTCTAGGAACAAGTATCTTCTAAGTAATATATTCGAAAATGCAGTCATTGTATACATATTATAAAACAATTCATTCAGCAACCAAATTTAAGCCGATCGAACTATTATTTGGACACTTGGAGGCTAGGGACGTATTGGACTCGTTAGAGTTAGACGATAATTTCTATCAAAGGATAAAAAAAAACAAATGGATAGTTTCACCAAATTTTATTGAACTTCCTAACAAGTTTCGATGTACACCATCATTATCAAAGGATTAGAGTAATAATTAACTTAACTTTAATTTAAAAAATTTAAACCCATCGGCACCTGTTTTATATGGTTTGCCTAAAATTCATAAAGAGGGCATTCCACTTCGACCTGTTGTATCATATGTAAATGCACCCTGTTACAATTTATGCTGTTTTGTTAATAAAATTCTACTAAATAACTTCAACTGTTCTTCTATCTATTCGGTTAAAAACTCTCAAGATTTTGCTGTCCAAATAAAAAATCTCACAATACCAGCCAATTTTACAATGGTATCGTTTGATGTAAAAAGCCTATTTACATCTATAACTGTTAAAAACCTTATACCTATTTTAAAAACAAAAATTAACAGTAATAACAATTTGAATAATTGAAACAATTTGAATGTAACGACTTAATATCATTATTAGAATTATGTATTTCTCAAAATTACTTCAGATTTAACAACAATTTCTACAAACAAAATGATGGACTTCCCATGGGGTCCCCATTATCTCCAATATTATCAGAAATCTATTTGTCTTATTTTGAAGAAATATTGCTATTTAGTTCAAATAACAACCTTATATCTAATATATTTTCTTGGAAGAGATATGTAGATGATGTGTTTTGTATATGGAAGGGTACTCAGAAACAATTAGACAGGTTTTTGTCATTTTTGAACACTTTAGACAGTAATATACAATTTACTATAGAAAAGGAAATTGAAAAAAGCATTAACTTTTTAGATTTAAAAATTATAAATTCAAACAATAGTTTATCTTTCCAAATTTTTAGAAAAAACACTTATACAGACACCATAATTCCGGCAAACTCTAATCATCCTAACCAAACCAAATTTGCCGTTTTTCACTCTTTAATAAATAGATTATTAACAATACCATTATCTCATATTGATTTCAACAAAGAACTTAACATTATAAGACACATTGCAAAGAACAACGGCTTTGAAATTTCTTTTATAAACAAACTTTTGGCCACAAAACAAAATTGAATTACGAGTAAGTTATTATATAATAACACTTTAAACAACAATGTAACACATTCTAAAAATCAAGATATTTTTGCCTCCATAAAATTTATTAATAACTTTAGCCTTAAATTCAAACATGTACTACAAAAATTTAATATAACACTGGTAGAAAACAATAATTGTAACTTAAAATCTTTGTTACACTGTAAGAAATCTTGTGTCAAACTGACCTTTTATTAACAACACGGTTGTAGTTAAATCTTTGTAGTGAATATTAACTATAATTTGTTTTTAAATCGGCATTACTGGGATTCCTCTAGTAGTTAAAACTGAAATTGTAACATTAACAAAATATATTCGTAAATATTACTAAAATCGGTTGCTTCATGTTTAGTGTGGAAAGCGCACCATTGCAATGAAGAATATACTGTAAAGGGTAGTTGCTTTAACGATTTATTATTGCCACTTCGACTATATTTATGTAGTTAATACACCAATTAAGAAGTGTCGAATATGAAACAGTTATTTGCATTTTCTCAAAAACTTATTTGCGGTAAGTACATGTACAATATACATAGGTACATCTATGTATTATTTTTATAAACTAATTTCGGCTAGTTTTCTAACGTGTTTTTTAAACATTGGTTGGAATGGAACAACAACGTTATCGTATCCCCAATCCGCGATCGCAAACCAATTATTATACTTACATACTTACATCGCAATCATTCAAATTTGCCAATTTGTCATTTACTTATACTTTCAGGATGCAATCATGTTCGTTACAAGTATCAAGAAAAATTACAATGGTCTTCATTATCCTCAGTAAATTTCGAAAAAGTAATATACAGAAGTTTGTATTTCTCTTACTTTTATCTTTTAAGAAAGTATTTAATGTGTCCTGTTAAGTAAATGAGTATTTGTTTCATAGATACAGTTTTCTTATTTCATAAATGGGTTATGTGTTGCTTTCGAGCAAGTTGTTATTATGAATAATTTTCTAGCAAGTTGAAATTTAATTTAGAGTTAATTTTAAACTTATAAATGTATAGCGAACCGCCAGAGATGGCGCTCACATACCCATCTACGGTTGTTCAGTGAACTCGTTTTATGAAGGGGCGACGCGACGTGATGGCTAGTTGGAACTGCCTATGTGCGCTTTTGTGAAGCACGCAGCATGCTTTTATTCTACAAAGCAAGTGTGCATGTACATTAATTTGTAGATGTAACAATTTTGCAGTGTTGAATTCAAAAAACACTTTTGTTAAACTTTATATTATGAGGTTGAAACTTAAACAAAATTATTTCGTGAATTCGACACTATAATTTTATTAATTTCACAACCTAAAATTGAAGTATAGACAATATATTTGATGTAAATCAGCTAATACTTGAAGCATATCTAACTAACACTTCGTGTTGAAATAGCAATATTTTTTTGTTAGACTCGAAATGTAGTATTGCATGATCATCTACAAAATCTAGCTACTATCAAAAAAAGTTTTTTCCAATTTTACAAAAAAGAATAAGATATTTAAGGACCGTTCGTTGTTGAAAAGACAAAATGGAATAGTTAATTTCACTACAATGTCTTTCTTAATTAACAAAATATTTCTTAGTAGATTTAACTACAAACCTAGTTGTTAAAATTACTATAAAAGGGTGTGGACCTGTGGGCACACCCTATTTTTGTTAATTTGACTACAGATTTCTTACTGTGTATCAAAATTTAAACCTACAGTAGACAAACTAGATAAGAGTGGTATTTACAAAATTCACTGTAATACGTGTGACGCTTTTTATATCGGAAAAAGCTCCAGAGCAATTAACGTCAGAATTAAAGAGCATGAGTATAATATCAACAAAAAAGATAAAAAAAACAGGCTTTTCCGACAATTGTGTCTCTTTGAACCACGATATAGATATAACATTGAAATTCTTCATAGCGGCATTCAAAAAAGTAAAAAACTATCCCTTCTGGAAAGTCTGGAAATTAAAAAAGCCCTCACACGTAAGTCGAACATTGTAAATAACTAGTTAGAATTAAACTTTATGGACTCCCCACTCATTTTATATTTGTACCATTAATATAAATAGCTGCATTTAATTTTTATTCTTTAGTATAATTATTACTCTAATCCTTTGATAATGATGGTGTACATCGAAACTTGTTAGGAAGTTCAATAAAATTTGGTGAAACAATCCATTTGTTTATTTTATCCTTTGATTGTCAAATGTTTCACAATAAAAGCACAGTGTTAAGTTTATAGATAATTTCTATTACCAACTCCCCACCGAACTGTTCAATAGAGTAATATCTTTATACAAGGTGGTACGATACGAAAGGAACATAACAAAATTAGAAATAATAATTACCAAAATCAAAAAGCGGAAGAATTTCCAAAGAATCAACCCGGCAAACCCGCGCATGTAAAAATGCAAATTATAAACAAGAGATATAAATAAAAAATTTGGAAGATAAAAAAGTCACAATTAAAAATAAAAGGTACCACAAACAGGAACTAAACCTGCCTCGTAAAATTAATTAGGTAGAATAATCTAAAAAGACAGGTAAATTCCCGTTACGTCTAAATAATTAAGGATTACTAATCCCACACTTGGACGCGTTCCAAGTGTAGGATTAGTAATTTTATTTAATATAATACAATATAATATAAAACATCATTGAATTTTAGTCATTAAATTTACTCAGTAAAGCAGACTTAAGGTTAGCTAGCTTATGTTCGATTTCTTGTACCTCCTTTCTCGTTTCAACTACCGATCTGTTCAACTCCTCCAGCTCCTTCTCTTTCCGCTTCATGTACTCAGTCAATGAAGCGGCCTTTGTCTCTCTTTCATTCAGTACCACTTCTCGTCGCCGCTTTTCCTCCTTAATACTATTTATAGCTTCTCCTACTTGGTCCACTATCATGGAATAATCGAATGGAGCCGACAACCTTTGTGTGTACGATCGCTTCTTCGGCTTCATCGATATCGACTTCGTTCCCGCCACCGCCAACGTAGAGGTGCTAGCCACAGGCTCTGCCATCGTTGCCGTGGTAGCACCTCCAACACACCCCTCACCTTTAGCGGATGATGTGAAGGAATCGTTTGGAAAGAAGTTTTCCAATATATCAGCCAGCTCGGTTTCGTTCATATTTAGCTCAGCAGCTAAATCAACACCGTTACCCTGTTGTCGAGCACTCATCTTACCACACCGTACCCACCACAGTTTCAGTATATATTCCTTTCGCCCCTCTCCTTATGCCATCTCCACCTTACACATCCCTCCCCTTTTCCTATAGCTATTTATTGTCCCTCGCGTTCAGTATTCCTCAGTCGTTGTCGAGATATACCTCTTACCGCTAGCCGCTATGATCCCTTGTCCGGACTGTGATGCTTCCTTTACGCGATCTGATAATTTAAAAAGACATCGATTAACTTCTTGTCGGAAACGCGCACAGCTCCAACGTACATCGCCTCTGCCGAAGAAAAAACTTAAAATTGCTACGCCTGCTGGTTCTTCTGACCGCTGGTGTGATACATGTAACATTTACGTTCCACAACATTCCTGCAACGGTCACCTTCGCAGCCTCAAGCATAAACAAACTTGCTGCTCTCCTCTTGAGCAAGGAATTACTTTCCTTTCGTCCGCATTCGCTAACAGAATTGTGTCCTTTCGTATTTCATCCGCCAAGTTCTTCCTGTCGTATACCGACTTTTTCACCGAAGTTTTCGACAAATGCTTGAGTGTTATTCGTAATCAGATACAACTGCATGACACGCTTAAACTAAATCTTGAACTTTTCGGACGGTATGTGCACGATGCTAAACAATTGGTTGACGTGAAATCCTTCAACACCAATAACAAAGTTGTCACTCAGTCGACGGATCTTTCCAATATTCTCCAAAGCTTCTTCGACGTTCTTGAGGGTAAAGCTTCTGAGTTTCAAGAACGAGAGTCAGGTAATTTATCATTCTCTCTTTATATATATATATTTCACTTGTGTTTACTATTATTTCATTCTTACAGGATGGGCTTTGGAAAGAGTCCTTTTCCTAGAACTCAATTGCAACAAGTCCAATCCCCTTAGAGCTTCATCTTACATTCCTCTACCTAAACAAATTGTACTTAAGAGAGCTGTTGTGAACGTGCGAAACGATGACCAAGCCTGCTTTGCGTGGGCAATAACCTCAGCTTTGTATCGCGCCCAAGCCAACCCGCACAGAACGACTTCCTATCCGCATTACTCCCGCACGATGGACTATGACGGTATCGATTTTCCTATTAAATTAAACGACATTCCCAAGTTTGAAACGAAGAACCATTGCTCTGTGAATGTTTACGGGACTGAATACGTTTTGAAGGATGGAAAATGGATCTGGGAAGTTGTTGGTCCCCTCTACTACTTGTCCGTCAAACGAAGGCTGCACATCAATTTACTCTTGCTACACCATGATCGAGGAAATAATCATTACTGTTGGATTAAGGATATGTCCCGTTTGCTCTCTCAACAACTCTGCAAAACAGAACATCGCAAATTCCTATGTGACGGCTGCTTGCAATACTTCAGCTCTGTGGCTCACCTGCACCGTCATCAGCGGAATGATTGCAACCACGTTTACACGACACTGCCAACTGCAGATCTCAAATTGGATAAGATGGGTAGTCTCATCCCTAATAACGTTTTAAAATTTCAAAACTACCACAAACGTATCAAAGTACCTTTTGTTGTTTATGCAGACTTCGAAACCATATTGCGACCCATTCATACATGCTTTTCCGATCCTAACAAGACCTCCACCACACCTACCCACGAACATCAACCACACTCGTTTGCTTATTTGATTAAGTGCTCTTTTGACGATTCCCTTTCAATATTCAGGATCACCGATTCTTGTTAAGCGATTATGATTGAAATCATGAACATTGCTGAATGCTTGCGAAAACAATCGTTTTTTTTTTCTAACGGACGTCCGAACTTATCAACCGTCATTGTCTAACTAATAAGCTTAATAATTTGTTTATACGATTATATTGCACTCACGCAACTCTTCTAAAATTGATAGAATTTCGTTTTCATGATTTGTGTTGCCTGCTTGTTGAGAAGCAACCAATAACCTTAAACGATCACACAACTCATTAACGTCATCAAAATATTTGTATTCGATCGGTTTTTCGTTGTATGTCAACAACGACAATCCTCCACCTTTAGAAAATTTCGATGTTTGCTGTCTTAACTTGTAAACTGCTCCCGTACGTTTTAATATATCGGCGTAGTCTTTTCTTTCTTTAATCGATGTCCGATATTCAGAACGTAATTTGAAGAGTAGCTCGTATAATCCCACAGTACTTATGTATTTAAATTTTCCATCGATTACAACGTTTCGTCCGTCAAAATCCAGTTCAGAATCACCAATAAAAAATTTATTTCTGTTCCATTCGTATCGAACTTTATCAAGACGAGGATTCAGAACGTCAGCGTTAAATGTGCCACCTTCATAGTCTTTAATAATTCCTTCTATATAGTCTCGAGGTAGAGGATCGAATTCTTCCAAATATTCAGCAAATCGAGAGCTATTAATATAGTCTATGTACGTACGCTTTCTTCAATTGTTCAAAGTCATCATTATCCTGGTCTGTGTTTTCATGACCCGTTGTTGGATCACTTTCATAAACACTTTCTTCCCTTAAGAATGAAGGAGCACCTGGTAGTAAGATACCTGGAGCATTCGAAGGGTCAAGCTTTCTAATTTTTATTGTGTTGACGAAGCTGGAACGTCACCTTTCGACCAATTACTCACTTCTGACTTTAATTCTTTTTTGATCTCTTCATCCAGCTCTGATTTCAAGTTAAGAAGCGATTTTGTAAGTGGTTGATATGCTTGCTGCAACAGGAGATTCTGTCCTGCTGTCGATTCCTTTAACATTTGCAATTTCCTCTTTACCGCTTTCCTAACTTTGATTAGTTCTTTCTTTGCTTTTACATCCATGCTCTTGTCAAGGTTGTCTTTTAACAACTGATTGACTTTAAATCACTTACATTAATATATATTTATCGAATCCTAAGCGATATCTTCCCTCATTTATACCACAATCCTTGTTTATCACTAGAAATCCAAACTTCTCTTTCCAACACTCTGCACAAATATTTTTAAATTGGTCAAAAGTCATGTCTGTAGTTACATGGTCTGCGAAGACGTGTTTGAGATTTAATTCATCCTGTTTAAACAGTATTATTAAATTTGCATTATCTCTAATTAAATGTTTGGGAATCTGTGCATATGTTTGATTTAAATAAAAAGTGTCGATTGAGTTATGTCTTCCCATACTAAAGTATTCCCTTATCTTATTTTGATTTTCATTCGCAACATCGTCAAAGATGAATACAGAATTAGGTCTTGCCTGTGATGGGGCAATTACATCGTTAGAGTCTCTATAGGGAAAATAACCAATTCCAGCAATTGGTTTCAATAATTCAGCTAAATACTTATATTTTGGTTGATACAATGACTTTGAATAAATATATACATTTTCAAACCGTAAACCGTTTGGTTGCTCCAAAAGTCCCATAATCACATTTGTTTTTCCGCAATTTGAAGGTCCTGCAACGATACATCTAATTGTTGATGGTAATAGAGGACCATGACGATTTATTTTCGAAAGGATGTTGAAGTCACGATTGGTTATGGGTAGAACAGATGGATGTTGTACTATCCGCATGTTTATTGATGATTAAACGGTTTGCGCATGTGCTCTCGGATATATATAAAATTAGAGTTAACAGTGTTTATGTAGTCAGTTCGTTCGGTATAGTGAAAGAGCTAACACTACACATGTTCCATGACACGAGGTTTTCTGAATAGGTTTATAGATAATGTAACCATCGTAAGGGGAGTAGCGTCACTTTCTAGTTAAAATCGAAAAATGAAAAACAAACAAAAATTAACTTTTCAAAAATCTTTATTTATTTAATTTACTCGAAGAATTTGGCTGTGAATGTGAATCGTCTAGTGTTAGGACCTTTTAATTACGTTGTGTTAATAGAATGTAGTAAGATAGATTCTTTTATGAGTTCCGTATTAGTTGTATGTGCTAACAAAGAAAACACAAGAAAATTTGAACCACAAGATTTATTTACAAATATACATATTTACAATTGCCCTTGGTATCGGTTCGGGAAGACAAGCACCTTTTTATTTTACCATAGAATTTAGGGTTGGGACAGATGTGCTATCAAAGAAATTTAATAGCCAAAGTTATGTGTTGGTACAAAATTCGAACATCGTCAAACAGTGCAACAACGAATTGTGTAGGAAAAACCCTCGCATGTTCGTCTTGAACTGGGAGAAGGAAAGTCGTGCAGATCGTGAACTTTAACCGTCGAAAAAGCCACAACCGCTGTAAGCCCATGGGCTACCTTGGTAGGCCATGTTAGAATACCTGTTGTCTGAAGATGCCATGTCACGGGAGTTTGTATATAGTTTGTTGGTAGGAGTCGGGCACACATGGTAACCACGAAACCTTTATTATTTTGTCGGACACGTCACACATGGTGAACATAGCCCTATATTTGTTTGGCGAGACACGTCACCTTGGTGAACATAGCCTCTAATTAAGGTGGTTCGAGACACGCCACTCTTAGTGGACGTCGCCTCTATTTTATGGCAGTTCAGAACAACAGAGTATGTCAACTTACTCGACTTCCATCTCTCTGATCAAGAGTTCTTCAATTAAGAGTTTCGCCTAAATTTAGACAAATGCAAATCTGCTATCTTTTTAAACACATCTGTTACCAAGGCAAAAACCTTGAGATGCTCAACCAGTGTTAGTGGTTCAAGATCAAACCAAAACGGATACCTTCAACTGAAAGAATAGATACCGCCAAATTGATTTAATACGGTAGCTACACGTTCACCTGAATTAATCATAAGAGCGTAAACCGTAGGGAGATCCTTCTAAACTCCTGCCGCGTGCAGCTTCAGGCCAGTTTAGTCAACATCTACGTTTACGTAATTTTGTAGGTAAATATACCAACGTTAGAATGAACCCATTCTAAAACAGCTGATTAAAACTTCTCAGGCTATCTGATTTAATAAACCAAATTAAAGTGCTTGTCATACACCTTCCTAGTACGAGGAAGCAGTACATGAATCAGTGAAGAATAGTACATGGTCCAAAAGGGACTCGAATTAGACAATTGAATCTTAAAATTAATGACAAAAGATAATCGCAATCAAGCAGGATAATATACATTAAAACCTGAAGGGTAAAATAAAACAATGGTAGCAATGCAATTCAAAATTAAAAGTAGCAATAAATACAATCATAAATCTGGGAAAGTTAAACGACCTCAAAATACGAATAAAGTATCAGTCAGTCAGTTACCCACCTTTGTATTGTATGTCATCGGCATCGGCAGCGTCTGGCTCGGGGTTGACGGACGAGCGACCGCTAATGGGGTAGTTTATGGTACCGGACAGATCGGTCAGGCGGTGGCTTCGAACAGTACGACTCCCGGACAATGGTGGATAAGCAGGCGCCAGCGGCGGGGTTGTACACGACTCCGATAAAGGGTGGCAGCGGTAAGAAACCAGGTTACGACCACGGGAACAGACCGAATTAAACCAATCACCAGGGGATGTTAGACTGCGCAAACCAACAGCCATTTAACTCGTTCAATACAATTTAAATTGCGTTACAGGACCTCTTATACTGCAGATCGAGATAAGCCGTTTTCCGACTAGCCTCGCAACAGTTCGAATCCAATGTAAGGCATTCAAAATGACGATTTGACCTCTTATACTGCAGATCGAGATAAGCCGTTTTCCGACTAGCCTCGCAACAGTTCGAATCAAATGTAATGCGTTCAAATGGTTATTTGACCTCTTATACTGCAGATCGAGATAAGCCGTTTTCCGACTAGCCTCGCAACAGTTCGAACCAAATGTAATGCGTTCAAATGGTTATTTGACCTCTTATACTACAGATCGAGATAAGCTGTTTTCCGACTAGCCTCGCAACAGTTCGAATCAAATGTAATGCGTTCAAATGGTTATTTGACCTCTTATACTGCAGATCGAGATAAGCTGTTTTCCGACTAGCCTCGCAACAGTTCGAATCAAATGTAATGCGTTCAAATGGTTATTTGACCTCTTATACTACAGATCGAGATAAGCCGTTTTCCGACTAGCCTCGCAACAGTTCGAATCAAATGTAATGCGTTCAAATGGTTATTTGACCTCTTATACTGCAGATCGAGATAAGCCGTTTTCCGACTAGCCTCGCAACAGTTCGAATCAAACCAGAGATAGAGAGCCAACAATATTCCAACTCCCTATGAAATCCTGTAAATACTCGCAGCTATTTATACCAAAATTCTGCCCTCTCCAACACACGAATCCTGCATCTCGTGAGCTTCCCCTTACGTTCCTACATCCCTAACAAGCCTAACAAGCGACACCACGAGCGCGAATATCTCTGTCTCACTTGTGGATTATGCTCTCTCCTTCGTTCTTATTGAAACGTGAATTCCCAGCGTCCGAAGATATTCCCTTTTCCTCTTTACACCCTTGTCTAGCTTCTAACAGAAAGATCAGATTCGCAGACTTTCCCTTTCGCTTCTCTAAGGCCCTCTCGCTCATTCCTATAACCAATCCGATTTACAAGCCACCTAAGATGTTCCCTTTACCCCCTATACCAGCAACTACCTACGGACGAACGACCAGACCATCAGATCTTCTCTCTCGCTTATTTACCAGAAGCTCCTGTATTACTTCCTCTCTCCTTCAATAACCACATGGTTGGTGACCCAGAAACTCCGAGGCACGCCGTTTACGCAAAGTGCATGTTTCCAGGGTGAAATTTGTCCTTTTCTTACTCATTAAGTCCGAAAAATTATTTTGAAAGAAATTACTCAACCCTATTTTCATTTAAAATGATCAGAACAATAATGGAAATAAGAAATACGAAATAAAAGAAATATTGAGACGAAGAGACAAAAATACCTGCGATCCAATTACATATAATTATTATAAGATAAAAACCAACTGCTACATAAATAAATATATGAGAATTATTTATAATATTGTAACACCCGGGTGCGGGTGGTTACAATAAATTACCTATTGAATTACACCTACCAGGGTATAACTTTTGCGGTCCTGGGACTCGACTAAACAAACGATTAGCTCGAGGTGATATCGGTATAAATCCCCTTGACGAATCTTGTAAATTACACGATATTGCTTACGAAACTTTTCCAGACATTTCCCATCGTCGAATTGCTGATAAGGTTTTGGCGCAACAATCATTACAAAGACTAAAGTCGTCGGACGCGTCTTTTGGTGAACGCTTGGCAGCTCTCACAATTGCTTCAGCTATGAAGGGTAAAGAGAAACTTGGAATTGGGCACAAAAAGCGACGTCGTAAAGTTGGTGGCTCAATTCCGTTGCGAAAAATAAAGAAGAGAAGACGAACAAGAAAAGGAGGAGCTCTACCGTTTCGTAAGCTAGTAACAACTGCGAAAATTGCTCTTAAGAAAACGGAACCGCTCCAGCTGATACATCTGCTAAAATAGCACTAAATACAATTCGTAAATTTGGAAAGCGATCTAAATCTCCCAGAATCATTCCTATTCGAAAGACAGGTGGTTTTCTACCGTTAATTCCGTTAATTTTTGCTGGACTATCAGCACTTGGAGCTCTCTCTGGCGGTGCTGCTGGGATAGCTAAAGCTGTACGCGATGCGAAAACAGCACAACAACAGCTAGAAGAAGATAAACGTCAGAACGCTTCAATGGAAGCTATTGCTCTTGGAAAAATATTTCAGTACAACCTTTCCGTAAAGGTTTCGGTTTATGCCTTAGACCTTATCAACAAAAAAAAACGCAAAATTTTTCGTAAAGTTACCTAACCGTCCTTTGACAGATTTGGATTTAGTCAATTACATTAACTATTTACAAATTCCACATTTTCGGGGAATCTTTATGCGTAACGAATTACCCAGAAAAGTTAAAAGGTGTGAAAGTGGAATTGTTAATTTAGATTTAGACACAGGAACTGGTACACATTGGACAGCGTATGTAAAACGAAATAACAAAGCTATGTACTTTGACAGTTTTGGAGATCTCCGTCCACCTAAAGAATTGGTTCAATATTTACAATCTTCCGGACCTTGTGCTATCACAATCGTGTTCAGAACCCCTCAGATTTTAACTGCGGTCATTTAGTTGTCCAATTTCTTAATGAGACTATTCAAACCTTTTCTTAAAAACAAACCATCAAACTAACTTCGTTGTAGTAGACAGAACGTCAAACCGAAAACATGTCTTACACATTTACCTTGACTAATACAAAGTCGGAGCTGCAAATGATAATAAGTCCACCAATTTTTTTAAGCGATGATGATGAATATCAAATTGCTTTGTTAAATTTTGAAGCATATAACAGTATTCCGCATATCGATGAAACTAACAACAAATTCTATTTTGAAGGTTCTACACCACCAGTCGTTGTTCTTCCGGAAGGATCCTATGAAATCGATGATATTAATCATTATCTTCGAAATTGCGACATACTGATGATGCTATTGAATTGTTTGGAGACAATACTACCTTAAAAAGCCATATAAAAAGCACCAAAAAAGTCAACTTCGCTCCTACAGATTCTCCCGCAAAGATATTGGGTTTTGTAAATAAGCTTCTACCATCACTTAAAGAGGTGTCTGATCATGTAGCTGACATTTTCAAAGTAAACGCGATTTCAGTGATGTGTAAACTCGTAACTAACTCCTACATACATACCAGTGATGGTGCTAAAGGACTAGATGGACATATACAACATCAATTCTTTCCCAATGTACCCCCCGGATTTAAAATTGTTGAGAATCCTTAGAATCTTATTTATTTATCAATCAACACTCGTGTCATCGACTACATTTCCCTTAAAATAGTTGATCAAGACGGTAATCTAGTTAATTTCCGTGGAGAGCGTGTCACAATAAGACTGCACTTACGAAAAGCATAACATGGTAGTGCAATATAGCTGTCCCCAACGATATTCAAAGAAGAATAGTACTATAAAACTACTACCACAATCCCGAATGCTTATTTCGCCTACAACCATTAAGCGATTAACACCGCTCAATAAACAGTTCCTTAAATCTTTGGGGTTGCGATTGAAAAAGAGGAAACGCTAAAATGGTAGCAGAAATACTAAATGTTACCGAAAAAGCAGTCTTCGATAACGCTATAGTTAACGCTGATAAACATACTCATCAACCTTATGAGAATTCAACTTTCAAAAATAATGATACGATACGTATTCCAATAGAAAATGAAGATGTTTACACTTTGCCTTCTAGTAGTTTCCTATACATAGAATGTCGTTAGCTTCTTAAAAAGGATGGAAAGGCAACTGCGAACACTTCTTTTATCCACAATGGAATTTTACACCTGTTTGATGAAATTCGTTATGAATTAGGCGGAAAAGTTATTGATCGAGTACGTAATCCTGGCATGGATACAACAATGAAAGGTTACGCATCTTACAACGAGAATGAAAGTAAACGTCTCAGCAACAGTGGATGGTTGCCTCCTGCTTTAAGCGATCTACAAGGAATTAAGCTTAATTCTGTTAAACTAGTAGATTCCAACGGTTACTTCAACGTTTGTATTCCACTACGTATGAGTTTTGGATTTGCAGAAGACTTCCGAAAAATAATATTAAACGTTCGACAAGAATTAGTTCTAGTTCGCAGCAGCACTGACAATAATGCTTTATATTGTTCAGCAACGCCACTTAAAGATGTACTTGTACATTTGGATCAGATTTCTTGGAAAATTCCTCATGTATCTGTAGCAGATGCTGAACGTTTGAAATTGTTGCGTTATGTTGATCGAAATTTAAATATGGAACTTTCATTTCGGAGTTGGGAACAACATGAATATCCGCCTCGCTTCATTATTTTCGGATTTCAAACAGATAAAAGTAATAATCTTGCAAAAAATATGAGTGCCTTCGATCACTGCAAACTAACCAATTTTAAAGTTCACTTAGGATCTACTATGTACCCGTATGATAATTTGAATTTAGATTTTGATACTTCTAGATTTGCCGTTTTATATGAAATGTATGCCAACTTTCAACAATCGTATTATGGTAATGTAAGTGAACCCTTATTCGATCCTAAACAATTTCTAGTCATTGCTCCTCTTGTAATAGTAGACTGTTCATATCAGAATGAAACTGTTAAATCTGGTAGTATAGATATCCGTCTAGAGTTTCAAACTAAAGAAAATATACCAGACAAAACAGCAGCTTTCTGTTTAATAATACATGATCGTGTGATACGTTACAATCCGTCCACAAACTTAGTTCAAGAAGTATAAAACACAACGATCACTTCCACAATTTAGTTTTCTTACCGGTACTGAACAGTGAGCACGATGACTTTCTTATTGGACGTACAAGGTTTTCAGTGTAGTGAGAATCGATTTGTTTTTAAAGAAGGCTGTTGTTGCTCTAAATGAAGAACCAGTTTATCATTTCACATTTGAACCACCATTTCCATGGGACGCTCTCCCCGTTCGTTACAGAATTCAAAATCGTTGGTTAACAAGAAATTTTCATGGGTTATATTGGGATAACGGCGATCTTCCGTACTCTACACTTTATGATAGAATTTACTCCATATTGATGGAGTCAACAGTTGTATATGTTAAAGGATTACAAAAGATGATGTGGTTGCAGAAATCCTTTCCTACTGTTAACTTTGTTAACATTGAAGATATCGGATGTCCAGCTCTCTCCAAACTCCCAACTCATTTTAAAGTTAAAGTGTGTTCTTATCATTTATTTACAACCGCTGTTGAACAGAATTGTGCTTATAAAAATGTTCTTTTATTAAAATATTGGTTGTCTTTACACTCATAAATTGACTGTATTTTTTTCCTTTAAACAAATAAAACACGTTCATAATATAAATTTTTTATATTCTTATACAATGTTATACATTTTACATATGTATTTCTAAATCAGCCGCTTTTCCAACAAATCCTTTAAGGCGAATTGATGGATGACCCACTTTATTAACAATTTTTTCGTTTATGTCCTCGATTTCTGCATCCGTAAAAGCTTCTGCGTGTCTGCACGGAAGAAATATGATAAAGCTGTATAAATCAGCTAATAGACGAGGTCCCCATTTTGTATTCACCTTTTTGAAGCGTTGCACGGGATAGGTTTGATTCACTTCCAGTGATTTCAGAGCACGTATTTCTTTCTCTTCATAACCCACCCGCACATTATTAAACTTTTCGATAAAGGTTTCCATGTTATACTAACTTAAACACACTCAACTCTGTTATGCATCTACCGCTCCTTCACTCGTTCCCGTAACTTATGTAAAATCCCCTTCCACTGCATAAGCTTCAGTGGAGGGGAACTTATTATACAAACCACGTTGCTCGTTTTAAATGTCTCAGTTGTTATGGAAAAAAGCAATCATGATCAGTGTGTCGTCCTTACTGATTTTAACATATTTGTATAACAATACCCTCTATATTTCCCGACCTGATAATACTATTGGAGATGAAGCCTATGTTTGTAAAAATTTTAATAAGGATATTGATATGTCTTGTACATGGAAGAAAAATTGGGATACTATTATTTTAAGAAATGTTAATGGAACAAATGTCTTTACAGTTGAGAACGTGCAGAACCTTCACTCTGTAAAACTAGCATTTATTGATAAACATGGACAGTTTCGAAGATATATTGAAAGCAGATGGATTCAGCTTAAGGATGATGAAAACAGAGACATTATAACTAAGGGCTATATCACCGACTCTTTCTTATTTCTACAAGTTGTTAGTACTATTAATATAATCTTATTGTTCAGTATTTTGATTGTATCACTTACATACTTCATTTATATCTGAATAAAGAATCGTAAACAATAACGACTCCACTTTTATTTCATATGCTTATACCTTACACTTTTCTCCACTTCCTCTACATTATCATGTAAACGTATTAAAGAATCGTAAACTTCAGACGGCTGCAGACGTATTTAATTTAAGTAACCTCTCCTCCTCTGAATTAGAACCGGTCATCTTACACTACTCCTGTACCTAACAGGCGCTGAACATAAGTATGTTTCTTTTAGTGCTGTGGTGTTACCTTTTAGTGAAAATTGGTTCAATTTTAGGTTTAAAAAGTTTACTATCTTCAAGGGATATTAAAATTCCTTCTTAAGCTTACAAATCTGAATAGATTTGTTTATATCATTGTATTACGATTTGTTCTTTGTTAGAAGGCGTTGGTTCCCGCACATAATATATTATCATCCCTTAGTTCAATTGTAATAACCCCTTTTGTTTAGTTTAGATAGTTTTTCAATAAAGTGGTTAGGTTAGGTTTGATATTTATTAGATTTAATTTTTTGAAGAACAAAACAAAATTAGAAAACAACAAATGGTTCATTCATTTTTGGAAAATATTTTTATTGAGAGATGTTTCATTAAGTAATAGTTGCATATTCAGTGTAAGTAGCTGTGAAATAATATCATAATAAAGGAATGCAATCTTTCTGTTGATAGAATGTCGAAATGCAAAGTATATAAAGCACTGCGATTAATCGATTTAAAGCAAACTATCTTTATTTGTGAATTAGATTTTAGCACAGTAGAAGATATAATCAACTGTACACTGTAAGAAATCTTTTGTCAAACTTACCTTTTATTAACAACACGGTTGTAGTTGAATCTTTGTAGTGAATATTGACTATATGTAATTTGTTTTTAAATCGGCATTACTGGGATTCGTCTAGTAGTTAAAACTGAAATTGTAACTAACAAAATATATTCGGAAATATTACTAAAATCGGTTGCTTCATGTTTAGTGTGGAAAGCGCACCATTGCAGTGAAGAATATACTGTAAAAGGTAGTTGCTTTAGCGATTTATTATTGCCACTTCGACTATATTTATGTAGTTATTACACCAATTTAGAAATGTCGAATATGAAACATACATACTTACATTATGTTAGGTATTAGCCTGACGATGACCGAAATTGATGGCCGAATTGTTGTTTAATTATTCATTAAAAGTCGTTGGTTATTTGCAAGATTATTGATTTTATTTTTTCTGTTTTATTAAATAGAACAAACAATTTAATATAAGGGTAAAATAGGTACATAGTTACATTTTTGAGGTAACAGACATCTACTTCAGCAGTTTAGGGCGATTATTATTTATTATTATAGTTGTTTAAATATTTTCAATTTTAAGAATTCACTAATATATCGCAATCATTCAAATTTGCCAATTTTTCATTTACTTATACTTTCAGGATGCAATCGTGTTCGTTACAAGTATCAAGAAAAATTACAATGGTCTTCATTATCCTCAGTAAATTTCGAAAAAGTAATATACAGAAGTTTGTATTTCTCTTACTTTTATCTTTTAAAAAAGTATTTAATATATCCTGTTAAGTAAATGAGTATTTGTTTTATAGATACAGTTTTCTTATTTCTTAAATGGGTTGTGTTGCTTTCGAGCGAGTTGTTATTGTGAATAAGTTTCCAGCAAGTTGAAATTTAATTTAGAGTTAATTTTAAACTTATAAATGTATAGCGAACCGCCAGAGATTTCGCTCACATACCCATCTACGGTTGTTCAGTGAACAGTTTTATGAAGGGACGACGCGACGTGATCGTTAGTTGTAACTACCTATGTGCGCTTTTAAGAAGCACGCAGCATGCTTTTATTCTACAAAGCAAGTGTGCATGTACATTAATTTGTAGATGTAACAATTTTGCAGTGTTAAACTCATAAAGACACTTTTGTTAAACTTTATAAACTTTATATTATTAGGTTGAAACTTTAACAAAATTATTTTGTGAATTCGACACTATAATTTTATTAATTTCACAACTTAAAATTGAAGTATAGACAATATATTTGATGTAAATCAGCTAATAGTGATGTAAAATATCGTTACTTTTGCGTATTTGGAATGATTCGTTACTTTCGTTGTTAGTAATCGTTACTTGATATTCGTTATTTCGCTACGTTACTCCTCCTTACTCGTGTAGAAGGACGAATTAGCAATCGTTATTCGTTTTTGACATAGGCCGAAGGCGTACGGATAGATAAAGTATATTCGTTACATTATATACATTAAGTTGCGGCGTGATCCATTGGTAGCGGTGCGTGCGGAAGCGACGATTCAATGGTGCAATTTTTTTCATAAACTACGTTTTATCGAAAAATGTTTCAAATAAAAAAAATTCCCTGATTAATTTCCAACATTTTGTCTCGATTAATACCCCACCTATCTCTAAAAATAAAAAAGTTTGCCGCATGCTCAATTTCTGCCTGCACTTTTCGCGTACGTTTCGTTTAAACAAATTCCGTTGCTTTTGTTTATAACATTTAATTTATGATCTTTACAGATTTGGAATCTACAAAGATAGAGCTTTCCAATGGTATAAAATTCATTAAAAATACTTAAGAAATAAGGATTATAAACCTTCGTATGTACAAAAAAATTAAAAATTTAATTAACAAAGTGAGTAAATTTATGCCATTTTTATACTTATACTAATTCCACTTATTCTAATTTTTGAGCGTATGCTAAAGCTCGCAAACATAACCCTAAGTCCCTGTCAAAATGAAATTTTTCTAAAATAGTGGCTATCCTTTCATCAATTTTTAGATATTAAATTTTTCTCTTTTAATTGTCCAATTTCCGCTAGTAAAAATTCTTTGCACGATTTTTGTGTTTATTTTTTTAGTGTTTCTATTAACATTATTATATATGACAATAATACGAACCCGATCATAACAACTGTTTATTATTTCGGTTTTGGTAATAATTATTACTTTTGAAATGAAGATTTAACAATGGATAATCCCCAATAATATTAGCACAATTGTTTTTGTGAAACTTAAAACGTATTATTAAATTTTTGAAATATGGCATGAATGAAATCACATTGTATTTAAGTTTCCTGTACATATTATGATTAAGGTTTATATTATAATGCTTTTACCTTTAAACTCGCCTGTTTTTTTACAATGTAAAGGGTAGTAAAAATTTTTGTTTAAAATATACGAAAACAGAATGCATAAACTTAATATAAAATACTATACAAAGGCTTATATACTGATGGTATACTCACAGCGATTAATGCATGATATAAATTTACCTGCACCTTTCGGGGCGATACCTGCACGCAAAAGGGTCGCAGCGCTAACAAGACGGACTGATTCAGACTCTCTGTTTAACAAACATTTAAAACTTTTTATTCATTTATTTAAAAGTATCAATTATGGGAGCAATATTACAGATAAAAATATCGTTAAAAAATACATATATGGCTTTAATATTACTTTTGTTTTAATATATTTTTTAAAGAAGAGAAAATAATTGACTAACTGCCTACTATAAAGACAAACATTTTCTCGCAAGAATTTCAACAGGTCCTCCTCGAACCGCAGCGCGTCCTACCCGTCAAGGATTTTGCACCAGAAAGGACCTTTTTTTCAACATTGCTTTCGCACACCTATCTATATCTCGTAATTCTAGCGATTAAGAGTTATTGAGTACGAGAGATTACGAGTGCGCGAATTTAAGAAGCGCGAGTAAGTGATTTTGAGTAACGGATTGAATTATAGATACAAGTAATTGACTCGTTGTTTAGTGCTGTTGTATTGTTATTGTTAATTTGGAGAAATATTTTTTAATAAATTAATAATTGGAAAATGTCGTAACAATACGAACGTAAATACTAATGAGAAATTTTTTTATATTATTTACTTCATAATGTAACTAGGTTAAAATAGGTTAAGGTTTTCCCCTCTGTAATTCATTCACATGTCTATAGAATGAGAAGGGGCAAAATGGCCCATCTCGATGAGAATCATTGTCAGCTTTTGACTTTATGCAGTAAATAAAAACTGCGTTTAATAGTGAAAATAGTTCAAAGGCTTTATTTCTTAAATACAATGTTGTAACTTTTACACTCAAAAGGCAAATATACAGTCAAAAATAACAACGCCATGTGGAACTAAGTAAACACTTTTATTTATTAGCGTTGTATAGTTTCTGGAATATACGATTCCACAACACTCCCCCTCAACGCTAATACACCCGATGCGCCCGTTAGTTCTCTTTCAATTTTGAAAACCCACTTATTTGTTATTATGTCCTTATTTTCTGGCCTCTTCGTGAGTTCTCATGTATTGTTTTTTTCAGTAATAATCTTTCATGGCTTGTTGCCATTTATCTTTGTCTGGTCTGGATAGTGTTTCTTCTATATTTTTTGGTTCTTGGATTATTTCATGTTCATGTAAGTAATGTTCCGGTATATCTTTCAGGAGGTACTCCCCTGTTGATTCTTTGTAAACGTCTCAATTACACGTTATTATTTCCAATATTTTCACTTTCTGTATCTGAAGGTTCGTAGACAGATCCCTCCTCAGTAAGCGTGTCACTATCAGAATCATTTTCATTGTTTTGATTATCATTTTCCTGTTTGCTATTAACAAAATCTCTTTGGGAAGAAACAATTTCTACCTCATTTAAATCTAATTTTTCTGTTTTATTGCTTTTATCTAGAAAAAAAACATCCCTACTAATTATGATCTTATTTGTTTTCGTGTCTAATAGTGTAAAAGCTTTCGATTCCCCAGAGTAACCCACAAACACGAGTTTTTGAGCTTTTTCTTGAAATTTACTTTCGCGTTTTTCTTTAGATATATGATAATAGACTTCAGTGCCAAATACTTGTAAATTCGAGACGTCCGGAATTTTTGAATACCATAACTCGTATGGAGTTTTTGATTTGCTAGATGTCGGCAACCTGTTTTGTAAATATACCGCTGTATTAATTGCCTCACCCCAATATTTCTTATCGAGTTTTGCATCCAGCAACATACAACGCGCCATTTCTACCAATGATCTGTTTTTGCGTTCTGCAAAGCCGTTCTGTTCAGGTGAATACCCGGCAGTGTACTGAGTTTGTATTCCTTCAGATCTCAAATAATCTTTTAGGCACATATTCACCCCCACGATCTGATCTAATAATTTTAGACGAAAATAATAATAAAACTACTATGTATCTATCACAATTTATTAATTGAATAACACGACTATAGTTTCGGTACTATACACGTACCATTATCAAGTGATTCTACAGAATGATAAATGAGTGTAAGATTACAATTTAAAAAACGGTATACATAGGAAAAAATGTGGTGGAACCTAAAAAAGAGGGGTTTCTACCTGCAAACGTTATATAGAAGGGACTTATACAGATCTTGTTGGTCATTGAGAAGGTTATTATTATTATTATTATTGCAATTTTTTATGGCTTTATGGATTTCTAAAGATTCTAGTAAGTTATGTAATCAATATAAATACATAACGTTTATGTAGCAACTGGAGATAACTTAGCATGTAGGAGTTTTTCGATGAATTGTTATATTTAGATTTGTAAGAGTTAGCATTTAAAAAGATATAAGTAGAAGTAAAACCATTGTTCGAGTCAGAGTACGCAGAGTAATCATTAACTACTTGTTTTAACCGATCGTTTACGTACATAGTATATTGCCTTGGAAAAACAAAGTGTACTCTCCGTTTTGTATCTTTGGATAAGAATTAAATTAAATAAATAATTTTTGAATTTAAATTGTTTTTTTAAAAAGTAATTCTCCGAAGTACAAACGTTAACTAGTACATTCAATTTGAAACTTTTATTAGCGACATGAATTATTTGAAGACTATTTAAATCTGGGAATTTATTGTTACACATAAAAATATGGTTAGAGAAAGTTGAATCTATCTTTTTTAATTTAAAGGATCTTAAATGTTCATTGTAGCGAGTTTCAAAGGAACATCCCGTTTGACCAATATAAAATGCAGTACAATCTGGACAAGACAACTTATACACTCCACCCTTCTTGAATTTTTCAATTTGGTCTTTACAATTAAATAAAATATTCTTAAGTTTATTTTCTGACTTAAAACTAACTTTTAAATTATATGTTTCCCAATATCCCTACGAACGAGTGCATCCCGTTGATTAAAAATATTTTAATTCAATCTTCAGTTGATACAAACGTACAATCAGAATTTATGGGTGCTTTACAACTATGTCTTGAACAGAATTTTTGCCAATACAACCATAAACTATTTTCTCAGAAAAAAGGTTTGGCCATGGGTTCACCCCTTAGCCCTCTTTTGGCAGATGTTTTCATGTCCAATATAGAAGATTTAATAATGAACAAGCCATCTACTAAAAAACACATCCACTGGTGGTATCGTTACGTGGATGATATCATAGCCTGTTTTTCTGGTACACAAAGACAACTTGATTCCTTTTTAAACCTTTTAAATAGCGTTCATCACAATATTAAATTTACTGTAGAAAAAGAATGTAATTCCCGTAAACTTCAATAAAGAAATTAACATAATAAAAGCCATTGCCCTTAATAATGGTTTTTCCGAAGAAACCATTACAAACATAATTAATAAAAAGAAATTTAAAATAGCTTGTAATAATATTTACCCCCCCCCCCAAAAACTGACAGTTATAAATACGTTTAAGAATATTTAATTTAATTGTAAAGACCAAATTGAAAAATTCAAGAAGGGTGGAGTGTATAAGTTGTCTTGTCCAGATTGTACTGCATTTTATATTGGTCAAACGGGATGTTCCTTTGAAACTCGCTACAATGAACATTTAAGATCCTTTAAATTAAAAAAGATAGATTCAATTTTCTCTAACCATATTTTTATGTGTAACAATAAATTCCCAGATTTAAATAGTCTTCAAATAATTCATGTCGCTAATAAAAGTTTCAAATTGAATGTACTAGAATCTTTAGAAATCCATAAAGCCATAAAAAATTGCAATAATAATAATAATAATAACCTTCTCAATGACCAACAAGATCTGTATAAGTCCCTTCTATATAACGTTTGCAGGTAGAAACCCCTCTTTTTTAGGTTCCACCACATTTTTTCCTATGTATACCGTTTTTTAAATTGTAATCTTACACTCATTTATCATTCTGTAGAATCACTTGATAATGGTACGTGTATAGTACCGAAACTATAGTCGTGTTATTCAATTAATAAATTGTGATAGATTCATAGTAGTTTTATTATTACTTTCGTCATGATAAACTATCACGAAGTAACGGCTTCATCAGTGCAATATTTAATAATTTTAGGTTTCTTACCATACTGAGTCTTCATCAATTCAACAAATTCTTTAATAAATTTTGTAGTTTCCGACTTATGTTCTAATAAATACACTTTACAGTACCGTGAAAAATCATCAATGAGGGTTAAAATGTATTTTTTTTTGCCTGGTGTTGGAGTTTGCATTGACCCGCAAATGTCCGAGTGTATCAGATCCAGTGATGCCTGCGTCGTGGTTGTTGATTTCTTTGGAAAACTTCTCCTGCTCATTTTTCCCACGATACAGCACTCGCACTTGCTTCTTAATCCGCAATCTACCATCTTTATGCCCGTTACCAGATTTTGAATCACTAACTCCCTTATTGCCGTCGGATCCCGGTGACCGAAACGATTTTTGGTGATAACTTTTGAGCGCATCCCAAGCTTCACGTGCAGATTTTGCCTTCTTTATATGAACGAGTTGGGTATCTTCAACTAACAAGCCAATTGTTGCAAACGCTTTATCATCTCTCTTAGACCATGCTGCTGATTTTACTGCTTCCGTTGGTCTGGTTTCAGTTATAACGTCCCACAGTTCGTCTTTAATTACCAGTAACCTCACTTTGTAGCTCCATACTTCGTAATTTCCACTGTTTAACTTTGCTATGCTAAGTCTGGTACTGTCGGCCATTTTTCTTGAAAAAATCTCTTTATCTGCACCCCGAAATTTTTATTTTTACCTTTGGGTTTATCTATTTCTCACTATCAGCTGGGCCCATAACCTGTCTGCTTTTGACTTTATGCAGTGAAAAAAACTGCGTTTAATAGTGAAAAATAGTTCAAAGGCTTTATTTATTAAATACAATGTTATATCTTTTACACTCAAAAGGCAAATATACAGTCAAAAATAACAACGCCATGTGTAATTAAGTAAACACTTTTATTTATTAGCGTTGCGTAGTTTCTGGAATATACGATTCCACAATAATTATATGAATTTAAATAGATATATAAAATAAAGTCCTATCTGCAATACAAAAATCAGATGGGACAGTTTTTGTAAACATTCATCACATAAGACGTTTCGCTTGACTAACTTATGCGAAATTTATACTTAGGACCAGAAATGTGACTTATTTAAGATACAAGTATCTGAAATACAGATACAAGATACAAAATACGTATTTTCATCTTGCATCTAAATACTTTTTTAAAATTCATTTTGTATCTTGTATTTAAATACCTTTTGTTTAGAATCTAGATTTTTGTAAATACTATTTGCTAAAATACTTTTAGTAATAGCAATCTATGAATTTCTTCACAAAATATCAATGTTACTATAGATAAAACTGAACGCGCGATTAAAACTTTAGTCTGGGACCAAATTGATAGAATGTCATCGGCTATGAAGTCTCCCCCCTCCCACAGACTCGTGTCATTTACAATTTTTCCGTATTGTTTTGTGTGGTATTAACAATATCGCCTTTGTGAGATTCGAGATCGCTAACATTTTTTTTAACTGGTTTTACTTAGGTAAGTCTTTAATTAAAGCCCTTAAAGTATAATATTTTGTCTTGTCACATTTGCACGATCAATGCGATTTATTCGTAAATCAAGTAAATAGATAAACTTACGTTCAATAAAATGTTGTTTTCTTAGAAAAGTATTTTATTTTGAAAAAGTATTTAAAAAATACGTATTTTGTATCTAGTATTTCAGATACCATACCAGAAAGTTATTTTCATCTGGTATCTGAAATACTTATAAAAGTATCTTGCGTTTTGTATCCCAGATACTTTGTACAGGGTATCTTGTACATCACTGCTTAGGACAAAGTATTTAGATACATTTCATACTATTTGGAACTGAGATAGGACGTTTAAACTTTATAGAAAGCTTTAAAAAATTGGGCGAGAATCCATAAACACAATACGTAAAATTTTGCAGATAGGACATTTTGTTTATGCAGGGCAGGGCGGAATAAGGCACTATTACTGTCATCAGAGTTCGGACTTAACATAATACTTTCGTTTAAAAATATCGTTATTCATTCCTAACGTTATTCTTTCATAGCGTTCTTAAACGTTATTAATTCGTTTTCCTGCGTTGTAACATCGGGAACGCGGAACACCGTAATGGAACGGCTACTGGAGGCTAATTTTAGGTTATTATTTTATTTTTGCGTTATATCCGTTAATTGCAAACGAATCGTTATTATTCATTCGGGTGCCGATTAGACGAAAGACGCGCAATATATTTAGCACGAAATGAACCGGCGTATCGTATTTATTAATATATACAGTGGCTGAAAAAAGTCTGCATACAAAGAGTGCTGAAGCAGATATGTATTTTCGGTTGTAAATTCTCAAAAACCAAGTAAAAATTTTCACTTATCAAATGCATGTTTTTGAGAATTCACAGGCGATAGTTATTAGGATCAATCCAAGCAACAATCAAAACAATACAAAGAATTGGCGTAAAAAAGTCTGCATACACAAATTATTTATTTATGTATAAATGAAATTAAAGTTGGCTATACTGGTTGTTGGTCACTAAACGTCATTTCTCTCATTTGTTATTTAAGTGTGGGTGAAGAAGGTAATTAAAATTTACATATACAGGGTTTTTAAAAGTGCAAACTGAAAAAAAAATAAGAATGAGTGAGAAAGGTAAAGAGTTGTCTATAGAACTGCGACAATTAATTATAAAGTTGGGAAATGAAGGGCATAGTAGGTATGCGAAAAAAAGCGGATACAATCGGAAAGTCCCATGCAACTGTGCAGAGAGTTATTAACAATTTTAATGAGCGGGGAACTGTTTTTACAAAAGCTCATGCAGGCCGACCTAAAGCTTTAACCGAAAGAGAAGAATGAAAAATTATTCAATTAGTAAAAAAAGACCCAAAAATGAGTGCAACAAAACTTGCTTCAGTGGTTAATAGTAACTTTAACAAAGACATTACATCAGAAACAGTGCAAAACATCCTCAGATGGGCCAAATACCGAGGCTGCGTAGCAAGAAGAAAACCTTTCATCTCCGAAATAAGAAAAAACGTTTAGATTTTCAGAAAAGGCATATTAATAAACCACTGAACTTTTGGAAGAAAGTAAATTCAATGTGTGGGGCTCTGATGGAAAGACAATTGTCTGGAGAAAAAAAAAACAGAAATGGATGCCAAAAATTTACGGCTCTGAAACTCTGAAACATGGAGGTGGTAACGTCATGATTTGGGGGTCCATGGCGGCAAATGGCGTCGGCCAGTTACATTTTATAGAATCAACCATGGATCGATTTGGTTACTTGGATATTTTAAAGAACAATTTACAGTTATCAGCGGAAAAATTATCATTGGAAAATGATTTTATTTTCCAGCAGGATAATGACCGTAAGCATACTTCCCATATTGTGAAGGAATGGTTGTTATACGTTATACCATGTCCCGAAACAATTACACTTATCATCACAGTCACCCGACCACAGCCTTATAGAACATTTATGGGAGTTATTGGTACGGAGAATTCGAAAACATCAAACAACGTCAAAAGATATTCTAAAAACTAACTTGGTTGAGGAGTGGGAGAAATTAACGGCAGAAGATGCGTCTAGATTAGTCAACTCAATGCCAAACCGATTAAGGGAAGTCATTTCTAAAAAGGGAGGACCAACCCGTTATTAGTTTAATCCATATTTTATTAATATTAATTCATATTGTGTTCTGTATGGAGACTTTTTTCCATAAATTTTCTGTATTATTTTGAGTTTTGCATTCGTTTGTTCTAATTTCTATTCGCATTGTATTAATAAGCCAAAAAAATCTTCAACAAACGTTTCTTTTTGATAATGGAGCATTTGTAACCCTAAAATCTATTGAAAACAGAATTTATAGCTTCATATCTGATTTGGCGCTTTTTGTAAGGAGACTTTTTTCCGCCACTGTATAACAAAAAAGCAAGTTTAGCTGCTGAAACCCAACCATTTTTTTAATTGTTGATAAATTAAAAACAAAGCGACGCGTAAAAAGAAAAAAGAATAGAACATTTACTGTTACTTTATCGATGCGCAATCGATCCAGTTTGCTGAATTCAGCCAATCTTTAGAAAAATTGGGTGCTAACTTCCTAAACCTTGCGTCAGGCAACGCTCTATTGCTCTTGCGCAGGCGTGAAATAATTTTGACTGATGTCTATGATTTAGCTCTTGCCTCCTTTTGTCCTTTTTATTCGAATTCAAACAAACGCTCTCCAACGTTCTGATCTTTTGAGTAGAAATAAAATGGACAATAATCATATTTAATAATGTTCTTCTTATTATAATTGATATAATAGGCAGAAAATGATACTCAAATACAATGTAAGCTTATTCTTTTTTACACAGCAAGAAAAGACTTGTCAAAAATACAAAAATTGGATGAACAACTTCTTTTTTGTTATTAAGAAATCATATTGGTAAAAATGAAACTTTTGTCGAAATTAAGAAAAATAAAGTTTCAGCAAAATGTTTTCAGAACTTTTACAAGAAAAATAAGACATTATTTCATTAACCCTTTCAAAAATTAACAAAGAAAAAATTCAAAATCTTTAATCAGTCTTGTTACATTTTTCAAAATTATATAACAAACTACATCGTCAGGTTCATCAAATCATGATCACCATTCTTAGGGAGGTCAGGGCCTAGTCAATCTAATGGTAAAAATAAAGTCGCTGTGATTAGTTCAGGACTACATTCAAAGAGGCGCTCATTGCTGCTGTTGACTAAAGTCCCTAGATAACCAAAGTCTGGACGGTTGCATTTGCTTGTTTGAGTAAAACTGCGAACCTTTTGTCCTTTTCTAAATATGAAAAGGTGGCGACGATTACGTCAATGAAATCATAGGCCGCGTTCGGTTTTTACCTCAGCGAGCAGATAGATTTTTAGTCACGTGATCTCAGATTTTCCAGATTAATCTGAATAAAAAAACGCTCGCGATTGTAACGGATGGAATGCTGTTTCTAACCCATAACCTTACCAAATGTCACTTTGAATACATTTTCATATTGTGATTGTATTAGTCAGTACTAGCATTCTTTATCTTTATTTACAAAATAACTGAAAATAACCGTCAAAACAACGCTTTCAAATAACTATTTGCAAGGAATTCAAAAAAACCATAATGACAACTAGAGAGACAATTGACAAGAAAAAGATTAATCTGAAAAATCTATCAATATGTGTCGATTTGCGTCTGACACATCTGATTTAACGCTCCAGATTTACATCTGTTTAATGTTTCTGGCCAAATTTAGATAAAATTTTAAATTAAATGCCAAAAATCCCTAAAGTTGGTTTACAAATCACTGCAATGTTAAAAACTGTGTTTCTAATAAATTTTGTCAGAAATATTAAAAAGAGAACTCGTTTACACAGGAACCTAGACGACAGTTCAAACATCTATGGGCAATATCTTATGGTTAGTAGTGCAGGTATACGTTGTCTTTTTACTTAATTACTTCTTAAACTGATTTGACGTTGAGAAACTGATATACTAAATGTAAATGTAAATATTATATTATAAATAGCTGCAACTGCTCTGCTATTATTTTGTATGTAGTTTGATTCCACGGCCTACTTGACGAAATTAAGCAAAGAGAAATCTATAAAGTGCTGTATTTTGAATATTTGGAAAGGTCACTTTGAGCACTCTTAAGACATATTAAAATATATAGCGTGTTCCATTTAAAAAATGACAGTTTATGTTGTTTACAGCTAATCTATTCACTTTACAACAATTCACCTAACACCGTTAAATTCTATGTAAAAAAGTGCTCTAAGAATGTTTTTACAGAAATAATTCAATTTCACCAGGAAAAAAGTTATAGAGGTTTTTCGAAATCGTACATTTTCCAAAAACACCCTGTATCTCTGAAATGGTGACAGATAACGAGACCCGGTTTGCACCAATTAACTTCAGACACCGACATCGGTTTTTGTCTATCTCCTCCTTAAAGTATACTTTAGCTTTAAACGTTTCTAATTTGGCCCACCCTGTACTTCTGTCGTGATTACTTGCCTTCACCGGTTTTGACCGTTACCATCGTGAGACAAGGCCAGAGTACAGATGACGTAACAGCTAGACATAATGGTGATTAGTAGGCCTTTGCATCGTGCAAAATGAATTTTAAAAAAGTATTTTGGATACAAGATACAAATACAAATATGTATTTTGTATCTTGTATCTGTATTTCAGATACTTATATCTTAAATAAATCATCTCTGAAAATTACGGTGGTTTCTTGTTTCGTCAATTCTTGTTTCGTCAGCTCATTAAAATTTACCTGAATCCACCTTTTCTTTTCCTGTTTCGTCAGCTACGAAAAATGCATTCCTGTTTGGTCACCCACCCTTTCGCTATCGTGCAGCCCCCGCCCCTTGAAATAATAATTGGGTAAAGCCGGTTATTTAGGGTCGAAGATGTATTTAAATAGACAAACAATATGTTAATTGTCATTTCTACGTGAACTGTGCTTACCGTGTGTTTGTGTCTTATTTATTACAAATTTTCATAATGGAGTTGCAAATTATCGAATCAAAAAAGGTAAACCAATACTTTTGTATTTGAGTTACAAGTATCATCTGCGGCAAGAGTATCAAAATAAAAATATTTTCTGGACATGTTGGAACAGAAAATGTGTAGGGAGTCTAGTGAAAAAAAAAAGAACACAATATTTGTGCGCCAGACATAGCAAGAAACGAAGTGAATATATGTGTTTTTAAAGCTAAAAAAAAGGGCTCGCGAAGAATACGGACCTATAACTCGAATATACGAAGAAGAAATTGTTAAAAACGTCAAAGATAGGGGGCTTGACTTTATAACACAGTTACCCGACTTTTCTTCAGTGAAAACAAAATTATATAATTTCAGACTAAATTCTCGTGGTGTTTCTGTGCTGCCAAAACAAAAAAATGAAATAAATAATTATTCCAGACAAATACAAAGATTTTATATTGTACGACGAAATTTCCGATGACAGAATAATTATTTTTGCTGAGGAAGGTGGCTACTTACTAGGACAAGGTACTACATTTTTTGGTGATGGAACTTTTAAAAGTTGTCCTTCCTTATTTACACAATTATATACTATTCATATGGAAATAAAATCAACTAATGAAAACGCTGTCGTTGTTCCGGTAATTTACGCTCTTCTGCCGAACAAGACAGAGGCCACTTATACAGTTTCTGAAGGAAAAAGTGCGAACGTTCAAACCAAGAGAATATCATGTCGATTTTGAAAAAGCTGCTATAAATGGAATTAAGCGGACGTTTCCTGAAGTTGTTATTCGTTAACTTCCACCTTAATAAAGCACTTTGGCGTAAAATACAAGAACTAGGGCTCGTCAATTCTTACAGAGATAATGATACTGTTAGAAAACATGTACGAATGTGCGCTGCTTTAGCACATTTACCTCCTGAATACACAGATGAAGGATGGCTCACAATTATGTCCATATCTCCAAATCAGGAAAAAATAATCGAATTTAACGATTATTTTGTAGACGAGTGGCTAGATAACGAAAGGCACTGGATTTGTTACGATAGTAGACACAGAAAGACAAATGTAGTAGAAAGGTGCCACACAGCAGGTTGAATAAAAAAGTTGGAAAGAGTCATCCTAACATATATGAAATCACAAAAATCTTGTATGATGACTCACAATATTATAAGGTAATCATACAAAAACAAGACTGTATTTTATCCACTTCAAAAAGAAGGAAAAAGTATACCATTGTAGATGATGCCGTAAAAGCAGTTTTAGGGCAACTATTGAAAAATGACATAACATTGCAAGAGTCTAAGAAAATTAAGCTTTATTGTTAAATATGATTAATTAAGTCCTCTACTCTCCGACGAAATCTGAAAGGTAAATTTATTTTGTGTACATATTTGACGACCGCAGACGCAGGAAAAATCTTTAAACACGCCAAAATAAAATTCTCTTCAGCTTTTTTATTTTGCCAGTCCTAAGCTTGTAATAAGTGTGAAGGAAGATTGATCAAAGTAATTTAACACGAACATAAATAAAAGTAGTAATTTCGAGGTACCTGATTTATTTCAGGTAGTTAGGTGACGAATCAGGAACAAATTATTACCTGCGGACAGGTATAAAAAGGTAAGGTGACGAAACGGGAATTTTTGGTTTAGGTGACGAAACAGGAACAAATCAAAATTACTGCAGTAAAAAAAAGACCGACTTGGAATAGGAAGTTAAAGAAACTTAGATAGTCTTCTGCATAATTTGATACAACATCGATGACTATTTTGGGATCCAATGCCAATCTAATCTTAATGGAACAAGTTTAAACATCAAAACTCCAATGTTTGTTTTCTAAAATTCATGATTATAAGGAATAGATAACAGTGCGTCGTTGCTGTTAGACATTGATCTTGATTTCTCGAAGAACGTTTTGTATATATTTTTTGTATCTATCACAATTTTCGCTACACGTTGAAGAATCAAAAAACACGTTTTGGAAAACTTTAAAAATGTTAAAAATTTGCACAAATGCTCTTCTCATCAACTTCTATGAAAATTCGCAATAAAAAAAAAAACAAAATTGCAATGTATGTATTATCCTTTCGCTACTCGACTAAACAGATTCCGTACATGGGCCTACTTTAGCTGTTCGTTTCGGAGCGCAGGCCTTGCCTCACGATGTTAACGGTTTGACTCAATTTATGAGTATTTTTTCTTTTATGTCAATAAAGGCATTGTTTCCTTGTTATCTGTTTTGTAATTATGTTCTATTGTTGTACGAAATAAACAGTTCTATTTGATATTTAAGAAAATGAATCCTCTTTAAAAATTCCTGTTTAATTCTTAATTATGTACCCCTACCATAAATATAAAAACCTAAATTATTTACTTTATTGTCTTTTTCACACAAATTCATTAAACGTCATTATTTTTGCTAAAGATGTTTAATGAATTTGTATAAAATATGTGTAAGAGACTTCAAATTACAAGAATAACAAAAAAAGCAATAAACCGAACGATCTTTGGCTTATTTTGCATTGATGCAAAAAATAGTAAGATTATCTATTTTAAGTGAAAATTTAAAATCGCTCAAAATTTTTCAAATAAAACAATAGAAAGTATCCATATGGTTCGAAATAGAATAAAAAAAGGAATCGAATGAAGAAATAAAATGTGGTAGGTGCCATTTGAAGAAAACAAAGTTATTCGTGTTTGAAGTTTTTAAACTTTAGAATTTTTCTTAACGCTCTGTATAAGTACATCCTTGAGTCTATTTTTGTCAGGAGGTTATCGTTAAGATTTAGCTATTATTAGCTATTATAGCTATTATCGGTAAAAAATTCAATACTCTTGATGGCATTTTGTGGATGAATTATTTTTTTTTCTGCTAAATCTTTTTAGCAACTGTCACCTAGTCACCTATTGTATAGTACAGTGTCTATTAAAAAATCTGAAGTCAATCAGAGAGTTCCCATTCGCTATTTTTACGATTTTCAAAATGTAAAATATTCATTAAAAAAATTTTTTTCAACCCCTTCTCTTGAGTCGCCAAATAGTGTCTGGTACATATTTTCATACGATTCTGAAGGTTCCGGTTTCCGGAACTCCAGCTAACACCCCTGCCCACAATTGGTTGTTGTATTACAAATAATTGATAAAATTGGTTTTTATTTGGTTGACCACCCGCCCAATTCTCCCGATTTAGCTCCGTCAGATCACTATTTATTCCCTGAGCTTAAAAAATATTTGATAGGTAACAGATTTACAATTAACAATGAAGTCGTATTTGACATTGAGGAATAGTTTGCAGACCAAGATAATTTTTTTCCAATGGTTTAGTATCACAATTTGAACGTTGTGCCAAATGTGTGAATCTTAAAGAAGAAATTAGGTATGTTGAAAAAATTTTTTTTTAATATTGTGGCGGTTTATTAAATAGATACTTACCAATACCTCCTCGTATACTTTTTCTTTCTTTCTTTCTCTAAATTTTTCCCTCGTCTTCTCTCCCACTGAGATCTCTGTGGAACGAAAGATGATTTGAAATATACCTGTAGGCTTTTGTCGAGTTAGCTACCTGTTGCGCCTCGGGATCATTCGATTCTCTTCGGCCTTACATGAAGCGCCAATGTTTAATTGTACGTATAGTAGTCATAGGTTCTTTGGTCATTTCGCGTCAAGTTTGTGTGGGAGGCACAACACGTTATTAAGTTGAAATATTTTAAGACAATATTTATTTACTTTTTGATCGTAAGTGGTTGTGTCGGGCATTTTATATTCCTTGCTGATTTACAGAACGGCGGCGTTGTTCTTAATTATTTTATATAAAAAACTAGTTTATTTAAAAACAATTGTTTAATTAAGATGTGTAGTTACATTTTTTGACAATTTAAAACTCCTAAAAATGGGTTTAGTTATTGTTGAAGTAGAGACTTTAGTGTTCTTTATTTTATCGTTTATTGGAGCTTTTTTGTCTGGAATGGCTAAGGAATTGGTGGATGAAAGAGGTATTAATCTTTTAAATTATGTATATCTTAACGATAATATAATGCAAACAGTAATTTCATTCATAATATTGCAAGACGTTACGGATAGGATTACATTAAAAATAAATTTGATATCGGTTACATAGGTAGATATTGAACAAACATTTGTTTAGTATTCTCTTGCTTATATATTTACATGTTTTATTTGTTTTACGGTGTGCAACAAATATTGGATTTTGATATCCTTTTGCTTTATTTGTCGCAATCATAACATTGGCAATATCAATGACGAAATAATTATATGTACTTTCATTATATAGTCATCCTATTAATGTTATAGATATCTATATAAATAATATATATATACATATATATTTACCTCAAATCATTGGGACAAACAGGAGAACGAACTTCTCTTACACTTAGTGAATGAGGTATAACCTTTTAAAAATTCGTATTCTTTGGTATGCTTGTGTCTATATGATGTGGATTTTGCGAAATATTTTTGAACACAGTTTGGTGCACCATGGAACTCTATAACGTAACAGCCAAATACGTAATAAGTTTTACGCTTTCGTAAACTGAAGTAATTTCTTTGGATTATGTTACAGTATTCCATCGAAAATGTTTCGATTTCCATTGTTCATAAAAATAGCAAATCTGTTCACATCATTCGTTTATTTCGCTAAAATTTAATAAAACGGTTACTACGGAAGACATGTAGTAATGTCATATTTATTCTATTCGTAATTAAATGTTGATTAAATATCGCATTTGTCTATTGTAACGTATATTAATATAGTGATGTTGATTATTCTTTTTATTCCTTTCAATTGTTATCAATTTCAGTAGTGTAAAGTAATATTAACAATACATAAAAAGAAGGTTGTTAGTAATCGGATAAATAACTAATTGTAACTTCATACATACATACATATTTAATATATAATCACGTTCATATTCAAAGAAGGTTTGTATGTATGTATTTTATTTAGATTACAACACGAGCCCTAATCGTTCTGATTGTTTAACAATAGCAGGCTTCGTTTGTTCCCACGCTTGCCTGCTCCGTCTGTCTTCTCAAGACATCTGTTTCTTTTGAACAAAGTTTGTGTGGTGCACTTCGTATATCACATACACACACAACGATGTGCGTATGTGGTATAAAATACGAACGTGTAAAACAAGTAGTATGAAGTAACCACCATGTGGTTTCTGGCCACAAAATAAAGTATGGTTATGGATTAATTTACAGACATTGTTTAGTTATAGTGGTGTATTTCAAAATGAATATAATATGTACCTACTATCTACTTTATAAATTTTATAACATGTTTTTATAAAAAATTCATAGTTGCAAAAGGAGCACTGTTTTTTTTTTAATTCCAAACTAATTTGAATAATTCGTAACAATGCATATAGTCTAACCTAATATGCAATTCTTCTTAGCGAATTTATTATAGGTAGGTACCTATCTACGACAAACACAAAAAAATGTTAAATGTCTAAATATGTAACAGACCTGCATATTTTTCCCTTTTTAATTGTCATGCAGATCAAGAATACATGTTAATCGCGAAAAGCACTCCATGGTGTTTTTGAGCTTCTTCATTTCTTCTATTTGTCTTCCATGTACATTTTAAAAAGCGATCATTAGTAGTGGTTTGTTGATTTATTCAAATATTGGGTGCATGTTGTAGTTGTTATTTTTAGATTAGATTCGGAATAATTTATAGTCTTTATCTGTATTCGCCGATACACGATACTGCTTGTTTGTTTTAACTTTGAAAGCGGTTAATCTTGGTCTTTTACGAATACAAATGTTGGGAAAGGTTAGGGTACGGTACGTAAAGGTAAACACACCCATCCGCAACCCTAACCTATTGCATTATTATTACATTTTTTTTGTATTTCTTGAAACTCAAAACCAGTATAAAATACAAAAAACTGTCGTAATACTTTTCCGTGTCTGTTACAATAGGTTAGGGTTGAAACAAGCGGTATCATGTATCACCTATAGATAAAGATTATAAATAATTCCGTATCTAATGTACAAAATAAACAGTATATGATTTGAATATTCAAATAAATCAACAAACCACTATTAATGATTAGAGAGCGGATAAGATTAGTTTTTTACCAAGAATTAAATTCATTGATAACGACGTATACACAGAATTCGCCGCCGCTTCTCAGTGGTGTGCTAACAATGTCTCGACTTATCCCGAAAATTCTGACAGGTAAAAAAATAGCACTGTACAATCCGAGCAGGTAGTGAGCAATTTACAAAGTGTTGAAAAAGCAATTCAGTGGATAGCGAATCAATTGTGTTGTAAAAATGCCGCGAGAACATAAAACACGTATTAAAATGTTAATGACGATTTCTTCAGACATTAATGATAATAATAAAAATTATGAGAATACTATTTATTGTAAAGAAACTTTAAATGCAAACTACAACCTTTTCACATGCTATAAGAACCTGAACTAACTTTATTCCTAAATCTATGGCTACACGCGCTCATTTACTTATGACTAATACAGTGATTTCTCAAACAAAGAATACTAAGAAAATTCTGATTATATTTTAAACATAACATCGATAAAACAGAAACGGATACTAGTGGATAGGGCCCTATAGTGATGTAGTAGGAACCGCTAACGCAAATATATTGGGTATTTGCCCCAAACACGATGCCCTTGCAAAACCCTCTTGCGCCGCCTATGGACCTGATTTGACGGTTGTATCATTCTAACCTGTTCTAACCTAACCTAACCTAACCTTCGACCAATAGGCACTCAGATTTAGTATAAAGTCAGTATAAAGATGGGCGCAAAAATTGTTCACTTCGAAAATGTAACAAAAGGCTTAACCTTCTTGTTAAAGAAAGGGCGAGCGGTGAGTTGTAAGAAAAACGAAATATTTGGAGTAATCGTAGTTCAAATTGCAGACAACCACATCATATAAAATTGTAATTTTTTGTATTAAACCTCGCACATCTGTATCACTACATCAAATTAATTCCAGTTAAAAAACTAATCTTGTCCGCTCTCTACTAATTTTCGCGTTTTACAATTGTATATGTATCCACGAAGGAGTGGTTTCCGCTCCCCACATATGTATATATATGTATTATAATGATAAATTTAGGTACAATACAATTTTTTAAATTTAAATTAATTTATTTAAATTTAAACAATTAAATTCTAAACTATTAAACGACAATAGTTTTTCTATTAATTTACGATTGATGTTTAAATTCACTCACTTCAGTTTAAATATCAATCAATGTCAATTGATAACAGGATTTACCAAAATATGAAGTCATTCCATATAAATATCTATTAATTAACAAAATTAGAATGTGAGAACATTCTAATTTTGTTAATTTTTTTAAATTGTATTGCGGCATCCTTCTATCATGACAATATATGTATTGTAATTTAAATTTAATTAAATTATTTTATTAATTTAAATATTAAATTTTTAATATTATAGAGCATGAATAATTTTCTAAGGGTGAGTTCCAAAAATTAAATTAACATAACTATAAAAAGTCCATACTAAATTAAAATGTCTAAAATTCACTCACATCTGTCTTTTTTTTTAATGATGAATTTTGACAATTAATGATAAAACTATCCCGCCTTGTCCCAATCTCAATTGGAAAAACAGCATTTACCAAAATATGAAGTCCATTCCATATCCATATTAATTTTTCTTCTTTTCCTTTAATTAATTTCTTATTGTATTATTAAATTGACATTGCTTTCTTAAAAATCTTGAATTATTTATAAGCTGCCATTATCTGACCATTATACATACTTTAAAATATCACTTGTATTTGTAATAACATTTTATCATGCTTTTTCTATTTTCTTTTCACTTCGAAAAACTGTTAGTAACTTCTATTTATTTTATATAAACAAATTCTCGACTACATCGATCTTTTGAATAAAATTAGTTTTTTTAATTCATACAATCTTGATTATTATTATTATTATTATTACTTTAAAATGCTTCAGTCTTTTCAAAATAATTTCTAAGATTCTATTTCCAAGATATATATTGTTATGATATGATGGGAGGGGCTAATAAAATATGTTATGATATGATGAAAACAAAACTGAATTCAAATATTAATTTTAAAATCTTTAAGAGCATGAATAACTCTTTTCTCAGAGTAAGTTCCATAATATATAAAATTTACAATTACCTTTTATATTAAATTAAAATTCTAAAATTCTACATTATAACTAAAACTAATTAAGTAATATTAACAATTTTTTTTAATTTCAATCATTTTTTTTTTAAACTATCAAAAATCGTTTCAATTAAATTATGATGATAAGTTTAAGTCATTCACTGCTTCCAAAGTCAATCAATGTCAATTGAAAAATCAGCTTTACCAAAAATAAAGCAATTCCACATCCACGTTAATTTTTCTTTTCTTTTAAAGTAACTTCATCTTCTTCTTCTACTTATTGTTCCACTTGTATTATTAAATTGAACCTGCTATTCTTAAAAATCTTGAATATTCGATAAACTTTGATTTTTTTTATATTAACACTTGTCAATACTTCATCACTTTAAATATCTTCTATTTTATTAATAATGTTCTTTTAATTTAATTTATTTTCTTTTAATTTCAAAATTTCTGTTCATAAATTTTTTTTTTTTTAATGTCTAATCTAATAATAACAATTTCTCCACTGTGAATCTTTTTTTAAATAAAATTTAATTTTTTTTTAATGCAAACATGATTAGTATAATTTTGAAATGCTACTGTCATTTCAAAACATTTTTTTAATATTAATTAAAATTAAATTTTACATCTTAAAAATTTTAATAAACAACCAAACGTAACTAATAATAATACATTTTTCTTTTTAATATACTTTTTTTACATATTTTGGACCACTTGTTTCATTTTCTAAATTTGTTAATTTTTTTTAAAATTGTTTTGTAGGCATCCTTCTATCATGACATATATATTGTTTTTTCAATTAAAATTGAATTTTATTTGTCACAACTTCAAAATTTTAATAATCTTCTTAACGTAAATACTCATATTTAATTAATAATACATACATATTTTTTTTAAACATTTTTGTACTTATTTTAATTTCTGATTTTGATACCTATATATTTTTTTAATTGTATTGCAACTTCTTTCTATCATGACAGTATATATTCTTGATCGGCATGACGAACTCTACAACATACTTTTTTTTTTAAAAAATCGAAGCGGGGTCAGCAATTTTAAACAATTATCAAGTATAGTTATAAAAGCTTATATTTATAAAAGATATCTTAATCATGACTCTTACAAACATAATAAACAAATGAATTACTAGATTAAAAATATGGGGTGTTAGTAGTACAATCTGAACTGTTGACGAATTTTGTATGTTAATCTCGCACATGTTAATAAGGAACAATTAATTTTACGGTAACTGCAGCAAATAGACACAGTGTATTTCGATACTGCTCTCGGTATATATTCGATTAAGAAGACGGAAACGGAAATAAACTGTTTGATTTTAATTTGCTTTATTCAGTTGAGTACAGTATGTTGTTTCTTTTCACCGTGAAAAGAAAGTACACGGTGTTATAAAACACGAACCTGCATTACGTGATCCCATATGAGAAAGGTAGATTAGTATTTTCATTTTATTACACCCTTTTTAATTTATTATTTGGATCTATTTAACGTACAAGGAGGTATCTGACCCACGATATAAAACGCCACAAGATTTTAAAACAAAATTAATTTATTCAACATAATCTATTCTAAGAGTTGCTCATTTTGCACAACGTTCATAAAGTAGGTATTTATAAACCCCTTTGCAAGAAGATTCTTGAAGGTGGTTTGCAAACCACTCCTTAACGTTACATACGATTTCATTATTTGTCGAAAAACTTGTTTTTTTGAGGTCTGGGAATAAGTAGTAGTCTGAAGGCATTAAATTAGATGAAAAACCAATTTTAAGAGTGAAAACATTCCAGGTCTCCACGACCCAAAAAATTCTGTGTAAAAGTCGACAGGCAAAGTTCTTGCTTCAGTTTTCTGAGACAAAGTTGGGATAATTCTATTAGATTTCTTGGAACAAGGTAAAACAGATACAGTAGCTTATTATAATGAGTTACTCACTAAATTGTTCAAATGAGTTGTTCAAAAGTGATGCGAAAAGCTGACCAAAGGTGTGCTCTACTTGTAAGATAACGCCCTTACTCACAAGTCTTTGACTGCATTGTATAAAATCGATTTTAAATTAGCTGACCATTCTCCTGATTTAGTTTCTTCTGCTCGAAAAATATTTGAAGGGCAAAAGATTTTCGACAATAAAGTCGTATGCCGTTAGTTTGCAGACCAAGATAAAGATATTGTCCAAGGTAAATTAAGGTTTGTTTTAAAATATTGTGGCGCCTTATATCGTACATTCTCTTTGCAATTCCATGTATGACAATCTTGAGTCGTCGGGTACGATTCTTGCCAGGAACCGTTCCTTTTCTTTTTAGATAACGCCTTTACTCACAAGTCACAGGTAAATATATAACAGTCTTTTATTTCATGTCCTGGTTTTTTGCAGTAATGGCACCTTTTAAGTTGTGTATTAAATTTATTTCTATTAAACTTGTTAACTTTAAATTTATTTCTATTATGGATTTTGTAGTTGTTAAAATTGTTTTTAAATCGATTTTTATTCTATTTGTTTTAAAGTTTGGTGCACATTGTTCACTAGCTGTAAGCACTTTTGGACTCGTGTCTTTACTGTCATTATTTTATTTTTGTTTCATGATCTAATAAACGAGTCTTTACAAATGGTAGTGTTAAACTATCTTCTGACAACGTTTCGATGGCTGTAATAACACCATCATTAAAAGTTGTGCCACTTTATCTGTTTCTTCTACTTTTGCTCCGGCTGCTAATAATTCGCCGATTAACTCATCAAAAATAGTGAAATGTTTTATTAAAGGCATATCACTTTTCAATTTCAATCCTAAAAGCATTTTTCGAACAGCTAATCTTTTTCTTTCGTAAATCGCATCCAGTTTTTCAAAAATTTGTCTTCCAGTGCTGTCTGCTGTTGCGAAACTCAAAAAAGAATCTGTTAAGTATTCAATGATGCAGTTCTTGGCGACTTCATTATTTTCAATCCATGTACTATCAGGCATTTCTGGTGTTTCATCATCAATCACTTTTAACACTTTAGTTCACTCAATAGGGAACGAATACGAAATTTCCACGCACTATACTTTTCACCATTAAATTGTCTAATCTTTCTTTTAACTTTTAAATTTTCCATAATTATTCTTTTATATAACTTTTGTTTTTAAAGTAAAACGTTATCTGGGCCCATAACCTATTGAAATATGGGTCTTATTTTTATTATTTAAAATAAAACACCGTTGTAATTTTAATTTATTTTCTTTTATTGTATTCTTGACACAAGGAACGTCTACATATCAGTTTTGTGCAGAGAGGAATGAATTCTAGTTTCTTACACATATTTTAAAACATCAAACTATTAAGAGGAGGGTGTCTTCAAGATAACGTGCACATGTCAACACATTGCCTCATAAAGAAATATTTATGCATGTTTACAAAACATACCTTTGCTTTTAGTTTCAAAAATACATTTAGATTAATTTTTGGTAAATATAAAAGAATATTAATTACCTACTATAAAACTTTCAACAACCTCCAAAGGATTTTTGGAAGAAATGCACCACTAATCCTAATTTCCATGAAAAATAGGTTTTTCTTTTTAGAAAACGACTCAAAATGGCTTATTTATTACTAATCAAGAGTTGTCAAGTCTGTCCTTTCAGCTAACTATTCGACATCCAAGAAATTGATATAAATGGTTGTAAGGATAAGAATGGTATTTTAGTCACTGCACTATTTCTGTGAGGTAACTATAAGTACCATGGACGTTGATTACTTTCGAGTACTTATGTGCTAATATTTTTTTTCCGTTACTAGCTGTGATATTTTTTTAAATTAAACCATTAATAAAAACACGAAATCTATAATATATAGTAATAAATAGTTTGAGGAGTGTATGTATGTATATTGTGTTAAAAGGGTGAAAAAAAGTTAACACATTTTTTATGATATAAATGCTGCATAGACAATTTGCTTACATATCTATTATATTCTTCAAATATCTTTTAATCTTTATGTCATTGTAGAAACGACACATAATTTACGTGAGATTAGCGTATGTCTTCTTATTTCTGTTAGATATACATGGAATTATCTTTTTAATAAAAATGCCATCTACATATTTTTGGTCAATTTACCCCGTCACTGCTGTCAACTTTTTTATTAGTTGTTTATCGACAATTTTTTTTTATTTTTACCTAGCATAATCGTGTTCTAGATGTTTCATTACGGCACGTTGAAACCAAAGAAGCGTTACAATTAAATTCCTTACGCAAACTTGTCGTGTTTCTGTTAAAATACCTAAACGTGAGAGTGGATGTTGATTGCTTCATAGTAACGACAAAATCGTCATTGAAAGCGACAAAAAATGCGAACAGAATTCTATAAGGCAATTGCGATACAAAAATGTTCTTTGAATAAAGCGGTAAATCGCTGCCAGATATTACCCACGTGTACAAAAAACCTAACCTTAAAAACCCTACCTTTGTAGAAACCTTTTAAATTATTCTGACTATTCACATTAACGAAACGCTTGTAAAAAAAAAACACTTTTACATTAATTCAAGTTTGACATTATTGCAACTTAACAATATCATTTGGCATAATGGTGTCTTTACCATAAATAAAAAAATTTCAAAATAAGCAACTTTAACAACTGTGACTATACGTAAGGAATCGTTTAAGAACTCGCGTGGAGAGTCCAACAATGACTATGTTATAAACGATGTTTCATTAAAATGTATGAAACTGTTGAATATTGGGTGTTTATGTATGCTTTGTGTATTTGAATTCAGTCTTGAATATTCGTAAATACATTGTATGTACACTGATATTTCGTTCTCCGATTTGTCATGAAATCCATATTTCACAAAAGAAATGTCGAAATATTTTGAAATTTGTCTTTGAGATTTAAAAAAGATTGATGATGATAATACGTCCAAACAAGAGGGTTGTAAAAATCTCGTGCAGGTACCAGCTACCCTGCCTAACAGGAACGGAATTCTGGATTCTGCAAAATTTTTGTTTTGAAAGAGAGCGGTCAGTTACTAGATGTTAAACCATAAATATTGGAGAAAGTTTAAAGTATATTTATTACCTTATAAAGGTTCAAAGAAAGTATATTTCTTAAAGCTCGCCTAATACGTTAAAGAGCATTGATTTTTTGTATGCATCCCTGGTTTTGTAGTTTGATTCAAAAGTGCAAATATTGCAGATTTAAGGTAAACTGTTGCAACAATTTGTTGAATTTTTGTATTATTGTTATATAAATAGATACATGTAATAGAATATTATTATTACTATTATAGTTGTGTTTATAAAACATAAACATAGAAAGGAGCACTATTTGTGAAACTGCATTTTAAAAATGCAAAAATAGAAAATAAAAAACAGGAAGTTTAAAAAAAAATTATTCGAAAACCTCGACAAATTTGCTTCGACCTAAACGAAGTCATTTAAATAGGAATACAGAAATTTGTCGAGGTTATCGAATAAATTTTAGTAAAAGTTCCTGTTTTTTATTTTCTATTTTTTCGTTATTATAAAAGTAAATTTTAAAACATAAATCTTATAATAATTCGTCTTAATTAGGCACATATTTGCATATAGGCATTATTTATTTTAGATAAAAATGTCTAAACAAAAATTAAACGATTACAAAAATATGGACAAGATAAAAGTATAATGTAGAAATCCTTTTCTTAATTACGTATAAATTAAAAAAATTCAAAAAGTGATTATTAAAAAAACTATGGCACCGGACCACCCTCTTAACATACGTTTAGAAAATTTTTGCCACTATATAATTTTGTACCGCGCAGTCAACATAAAAATTAGAGGGAACATTGATTGCCAGTAGTTAATTCATTTTTGAAAATATTTTCTACAAATAATAGTGTTATGGGCAAACTCGCATGTCCGATTTTTGCCAGTTAGTGGCATCAAATGTGCTTAGAACCCACTTTTGTGGGCGTCGCGAGGTTATAAGCTAAATTATGTAAAAAATTAAAGCTTATGTTTTAGTGAATCGGGATCTGAAGGTAATCAAAAAATAAAACGGGGAGAAGGGCATTAACATCAAAATACGAGTTATTACCTTGAATGAATAATAATGATTGTTAGCTATAATTCCATGTAAAAATGAAGTCGTATTTTGTAAAGCATATGTTTTTTCTAATTTTCTAAAGATTGCCCTCAACGTTGTCATATGGAAGAATAAATTTTGAAACTTGAAAATCTCGATTCGAACACGTCAAGTCTTAGGGAAATTTAACAGTTTATTAATTCCCATTCCCACACCATTTATCGGAAAACAGAGGTTTTAATCGAAACATGTTACTCTAAAAAAAATGTTTCCCTCATTAAAGTAAAAAACAACGGCGTTTATTTCAATTTTTTTTCTTTCATAATAAATAAGATATAGATAAAAATACAAAATTTGGCATTTTTCGGCCAGTCAGAGTATCGCTCGCTGTCTGCTCGCGCCCCCACTGCGACATTCATATCTGTCTCACTAATCTTCATAGCTTCTCCATCTCTTAATGTGCGTTACGTAATGGTAAAAATGTCCCAAGAAAAACATAAAAAACTAATCTAGAATACAAGCATTTTTCTAAAACTGTAAGTGTAGTCACCAATTTTCAACTCTTTCACTATAAAGAAAATCTAACAAAATTCAACAACTCTAAGTAACTGCACCCTTATTCATTTTTTTCCACTAAATATTCCAGTAACGGTTTATTTTCCAAGTATCCCTGATTCTAGCCAAATCACTATAACTACTTAGAACTATTGTAGAGGTAAAAGATTTACACCAAAACATCTAGGACTAGCTATGAAGAAATTTCAAAGCCGCGCACTTAGTTACCCCATCGTGTAGGTACAACTTCACATTCCGCCGATTTTTCGTCAACTAAAAAAATTTCCATCGTCCCTAATGAAGTTACTCTAAACATAGGAAACAAATTAACAGTTTTAGAATAAAATAATGAAGATACCAACTAGCCTAACCTAATCTAACCTAACCAACTAAAAAATATGTGAGGTTCTCATTTATTAAAGAAATATCAAATAAGATAAATTACTGTTTTAGAAACAAAAACGTAAAATTAGTGTTTTATAATGTCAAACAAGTGAAATCTTGCTATTCAAAATTATTTATTATTGCATAATGTATAATTTCTACGTTAATGGTTATATTTCGTCTGAAAATTTAATATTCTATAATTTATGAATTGAATGTTTATAAATCGGTCTGTTTCAGTATCTGAATAAGTCGGGAAACCAACGAAACATTTTACAAAAATGTGGAATAAATATCGATTATTATTATTGATCCAAGTAAAATGAGAATTTATTAATTTCATACACAATGTTTACTAACAGAATACATGTACTATTTACTATGTTATAGTAATTTTACTACATTAATTTTTTTGAAAAATGGTTCTATTTTATTTAAATTGAACAAACAATTTAATATATGAGTTAAATAGGTTCATAGTCACGTTTATGAGGCAACGAACGTCTATTTTCAGCAGTTTAGGGGCATTATTATTTAATATATATTTTGTTTTGATTATTATAAAATTATCATAAAAGGATTTGGACACACTGTTTGTGTTTGTTTGACTGCACATTTCTTACTGTGTAACGAATTGTATCCATCGATCGTACTTGTTTTTATAAAAAGAAAAGATTATTACAAAACTTCTTTTGATAATAAAGCTCACTGTTGATTATCAAAAATCAAATAATGAGAAACTATATGTTCACACACGCATATGTTTTTACTGTACGAGACTGCCATTTTACAAGAAAATGTTAAAAGGGAACCTGTTGGATATACACAACCTGTATTTTCACCTAATAGGGTTTATAGAAGCTAACCTGTTAAGGTGCAAGCCATGTGCGTGTTTTATGTATGTGTACGCAATCGAATAAGAACTTATACATTTATGTGACTACGTATAAGGTTCGTTGGGGTAACATATACCTGGTTACTTTTTTAACCATTCTTGCAGTTTCAAGTTTCAACTCTTTGAAAATGGTGTAAAACCGAGAAAATTGTTAGAGAAATGTTAGTTAAATGCTAAATATTATTAACTTTTACGGAATTAATTGAATAATAATAAATATTTGAAGCAACAAAATGGTAAGTGCGTTATGTAGAATTGGTTTGGTATTTAAGGGCCTCTTTGAAATAATAAGATGTGCTCTGCGTCATAAATACTTAAATAAGTTGAAGTATTTTACGATTTTTAGATAAATCAAAATTATTAAATGCTATGCACTACCGTGAGGTTACGGTAGGTACAAACCGACCCCTCTGATTAAATTTGTTACAGTGCTATGTACCATCGTCCAAGCTTTGACGGATAGTATTCATAACAGTAAAAAATGGGATGTGTGGTGAAGGGGAGCAATAAGTTTAAATAGAAACGTTTGCAACAATTTTCAGAGATATGTAACTTTTCTCAAAACAGCATAATTATTATATAGACGATTTAGAGAAAAGTTTGCAAAAAGCCACTGAGTTCATGATACTAAATTGTCAACCTGATTATTATTTATTAAATGCTATGCACCACCGTCCAGTTTGGACGCGTTCAACTAGTCTTTTAATAATTACCAGTTTGGTTTTATGAAGTTGTGTTACAACTTCTACGCCGTTCCTATCATCTGTGCTTAATTCTATTGCCAGGAAACATATAATAAGAACAATCAAGGTCTAAAAAGCTGAAGGTTAATGTATGTAGTTAATTAAGAAACTACAAGCAAAGAATTATTTATTTACTAGCTGACCCGGCGAACTTCGTACCGCCTAACAGTCGATTCTTTAATTTTTTTTTTTTAATATTTATCCTGCTATTCGGGACACCGGGTCAGCTAGTAAGATAAAAAAGAAAAAAGAAAGTTAATAAGTCAACAATTACATTATATCAAAAAATAAAAATTATCACACTTAAAATTCTTTTAATAGTCACTAAAAAATCAGAATGAAAATTACAATTTCAGATTTCTTATTATGGTACCTATTTACCTATATATGTATTTCATTTTATTTTTACTTATTCTAAATTAAGTTTCATTTTTATTGTAGTACTTTATGGTACACGATATTTTTTGTTTGATTACCTGGCGCGTAAACAAAGAGAGCAAATGGTTTTGCAACACGGGAACAGGCAACATACAATTGATCATGCGAGAAACATGGGTTTCCTAGATTAATATCACAAACACTTAATGACTGCCCCTGGGATTTGTTTATAGTCATAGCGAAAGCAAGCCGTACTGGAAACTGCAGTCGTTTAAACTAGAATGGTACGTCAGTCGGAATCATTGGGATGCGGGGTATCAAAACGTCTTCTCCTTTATACTTTCCTTTCAATATGATTGCTTCTATTACGTTATTCAGTAATTTTTTATCGCTAATCGTGTGCCGTTACAAAGTTACGGTTGGTTAATATTTCGCAACATTATAACTACAGATCCAACCTTATATTGAAGATTGTGAGGCGGCGATCCTGGCAAATCAATTGATTTTAAAAATTCCGGTGGATAGTTCACGACATCATCTTCATTAGTTGCCGTATCAACTGATTTATATGTCCTCATTTCGCCAGGAATGTCATCTTGAATTTTGACATTAATATTTATACGATTCTAACGTTATTCAATTTTTTTGCCTTCCCGGAATATGGTTATATAGAAAAGTGTTGTTTTTAGACTTTTTCAGGCAATTTTTTAAATTTTTCTCCCCGTAAGAACCATCCTTGTACTTCAAGGAATATTATAAAAAAGAATTAGAGAAATCGGTTCAGCTGCTCTCGAGATTTGCGCTTAGCAACACATTCAGTGATTCATTTTTATATTATAGAAGAAAGATTCCTTTATACGAGATTATATGTAGTATAATTGTACATATGTACATATATGTATTTTCTTAAGTACCTGACAATCAATATGTTTTTTTTTTCCAAGTTACTTTGAGCAGGAAATTTTAAACCGAAGTATTTTGGAGAATAAAACAATAATAAATAGATAGTAACAATTATTTGTCAGTATTAAAAACTGACATAAATTGTCTTCTCACCGACCTCTATGAGAATCTACAAGAATCTTCCATCAAGAAATTTTTTACTTGATGAATCCCTTGACTGCTAGACGAAATGGGTTCCGTACAATTCACTATCTATCGTGACGTACCAGATATCTTCCTTCGAAGCTTTCGGGCATTATTTTCTCGGTGGTAACGGTTAAGTACATCAGTGTGAGAAGTTTTTATTCAAATGATTCTATAGTTAAAAAGTTTATTGTGTAATAGTATGTAATAGACAATTGTTTTTTCAACTTGAAGAATATTTACATATTAACCAAACTAAATTATCAAAACTTCCGCATAATATTTGGTGTAATTTATTCATTCTTGAATGATCCTGACCGTTAGAAACTCTTATTTAAAACTTGAATATTTATTTGTATTGTAGGTATAAATGTATTGCATATTTTGCAAGCAAAACTGGCGAATAGTAAAAGAAATGCCATTTAAAGCAAGGAAATGGAAAAGCGGTTGAGAGTTAAGAACTTGTAAACAGGTATGCGTGTGTATATTTAATGTTAAGACGAAGGAGAAGACTTTGCGGATGCATCAACCTCTAAGCCGGATGCGAGGTGTGCCGATTAATGAATGAACATCGAATCAGTCCGCGACTTGTTGAAGTCGTCTTATTACTTACTACTTTTCTTGGTCAATAAGTTGCTCTTCCAGTTCTTCAGAATTAATCAAAGAAGTTTTTCAACCTCTGTCCAACAATCTACATTCCGTAATCGTTTACCTTCGTCATCACATGTAAACTATTATTACGACGATATGTGTGTGTGAATTCACGCATATAAATAAAGCGATACATTTATATATATATATATCCTGAAGATATATACCTTCCATACATAAATTAAATGTAACTGCAACCTCAGAAAACGCAAGAAAGCCACTCCTGAGTTCATTGAACAAGGACAATTTAAACTAAGTACAGAGCGCTTGCAAAAGATGTTCAACATGATAGTTTGCTGCAAAATACAATTAATATAGGCGCAAAGAGAAGGCAAATAAACTCTATATAGCTCGTGTAAAATACCACAAGCAATGCGCACCAATAAATTTGGCAAACGCTAGTTTGTGGTAACAAAAAAAAACACGTATGGTATAAGTATCGGATTTCTGAATATATTGCCTATTGTTAAATGCCGCATAGTAAATACGTGTATTACGACCGAATGATAGAAGAAAGTATTCTAAATCTAAATTTTTTAAATTTGTGTTTAATAATAATTAATAGTTAAGTCTCCTGCTATAACATTTTCTTGTGTACTGGTAACGCAATAGTCCGCAGTCCACCACCCATTTTTACGTCTTGGAATATAATACATATATACATTTTAGTACTAATTTGTACTATCAAAAAAATTAATTATTGAACCACGTGCCATTACAAAGAAAATAGTGGCGCTGCTAAGTTCATATGAAGCTAAAAAACTAAACAAGTACATAAATAGCAATAATAGAGTTTGTACTAATTTGTACTATCTATTAGGAAGCAAATATTTACATTTATTCGTTTGAAAACACGCCTCAATAAATTTATACACTATAACCACGAAAAAGTACCATTTTTTATCAGCAGAATCGAACCGCGATTTTTGCTATGAATATGCCATAATTTGTACTGCAAAGACATACAATTGCAGATTTTGTACCCTTTGCCTTTCATCAAATTCACTACTAATAAAAGGTACAATTGAATCATAACGATGATGCGATGATTTTTGGAAGTTACCTACACATGAAAGTAGTCGGAAAAAAGAGGAAACTGTTATTAATGTAGATCAATATTTTCAGCATGCCCTGAATTTTATTATCGCCAAAAAATCCTTTTAGGTACTGTCATCAACTGTATAGTACAGTGTCTGGTAAAAATTTAAAGTCAATCAGAGGGTTTCCGTTCGATATTATTAGGATTTTCAAGCTATAAATGACCATAAAAAAAAGCTTTTTTCACCATCTTTCTGAAGAATCGTCTGCAACCATTCGTGTTTTATCATGTTGTATTTATTTTTGAAAATTCTAGCGCCAACTTTAGATGTGTGGGACGCTTCAATGAAATCATCTTGAGATTACTAAATTATCTTGAGATTAAATTATAAAATAAATTGTCATTAATAAAATTTGGACAATCATCAAAACGACATGTTCCGTAGCTGCGCACAAGTTTAGCTACCACTTTCGAAAATTTTCGCAGAGGAAAAAGTTGAGCGTCTTGTCAAAATGAAGCAACTCACGAAGATTCAGCTTGTTATTGTAGGAAATGGGCTTTACAAATAAAACAGTATTTGCGAAATGATCTGAATGGTTTATTATTGGTACCTTTCGGTTCTCTGGTTGACAAAGAACTATCGAATTTTATTTTTTAATGCGTATATAAGTACGTGTGTATATAACCAAAATTCTTACTAATACAGATCCAAAGTATGTTTATAAACATTTAATATATGTGACTGGTTCTGCGTAGTACAAATATGGAATTCTAACAGTTATTAATCATAAAAATTAGGTGGTGGACTACGAACTATAACCTCCTAACATGATGCATAATCGTGTTGGATTAAGCATTTTGATTGTGCACAGCACTTCAGAAATTTTAATCACAGGAACCTTTTCATACCATAACATTCTAAGCTACATTCGTAGTACAACGCACCTGTTCTTTTTGCATAGCGTTTAAGAAATTTTAATCATAAATTTTATTTGTGTATCATTACAAATTGTAAAGCTTCCTTCCATGTTCTTTTAAGTTGATGTTTATTTAATTAAAACCATTCAATAAGATGTTTCTTTCTCCATGCCATTGGCTGTCATAAATACATATAATATATCACGATATGGAGACTACGGAAGATTATTCACAACTATTCCTTACCTGCTTGTAACTTAACTGCATAGCTATAGCTACTAGGAAGAACAATTCTGAATAGGGACACCTAAAATCAGTCGAACCGTTTCGGAGGAGTTCGGCTACAAACATGTAACACGCGAGATTTTTATATATAAAATTTATCTTTATAATTATAAAAAAACTATTTAGATTGTGCTCTCATGGTTCCGTGGATAACATAAAAATTCCCCTTTTGCCTAATAATGCAATTTAAAAATGTTGACGTTACGCAAATATCTGGTTATATTAAGTAGAATGTCTATATCGTGTGTTATATACATAAATTTTGATTAAACTTTTCTTAGTATTGAACGCCTGTTATTCCTGTAAGAACAATGAAATAATTGTTTATAGTCTGAATGTAAACACATGATAATGTAATGTTGTGCAAAAGGTAAAATCATGTTGAAAGACGAATATAGAAGAACATTCCCAGTCTAGCTCTTAAATAAGTAACAGGTGCAAATCTGTCAATGTGACATGATTAGAATTATTAAAAAATAAAGGTTGCTGTTTCTTACACGTGCAAAAAAATAATGTACAAATATGTGTGATAGTAATGGTTTATTATTCGCACATAACGACACAACTCAGGGTTCAGAAGTCAGCATAACCATTGTCTATTTATTGCTAGTTACTTGGTCCTTAAAACGCAAGAGAATTACATATTGGAAATAAATTCTTATTCGCCACGCATGCATAAAATATGCCAATCTAGTGTAAATAAATGGACCCATTTGCGGAGTCTCATGTTTGCAATTATTGTTTACGAGCCAATACTCGATGCGCGTTGCCGCACTTCCATGAATTAAAATTAAATAAAATGAAACTTGGGTTTGTTCTACTTTTGATTGATTTAATGAGTAAATGATAGTTTATTTTTTTATGAAGATCGGTTCAATAGTTTTGGAGTCCATTAACCACACACGCACAAACAAACATTAAAAAAAAAAGGAAAGAAGAGAAATGCTTTTCAGTAGGTATTATAATTCGTAAAAAATGATGTGATGCATTCTGTGCACCTATTCAGCAAACTGTCAAAAATTTAGGAATTAGGAACAGCGCATTGCAATGAAAGCAATTATGGGTGAATCCAAATTATTGCATAGTGAAAATGAAAACAATAGCAAAAACCAACATTTTTAGAACAATTGAATATAAAAAAAGCATTACAAGAACAATGCAATAGCATAACCATAATTGTATTCAGATATTATTTATGTATTACCGAAAGGTATACAGGGTGTTTGGTCTATAAGTACAAAAAAAAGAACTTTTTGACTTTTGAAATAAAATAAAAATTATTTTGATTTCTGAGGCCGGCCCTGGTTTAGCGCGCCTTAAAGTGATGGAAAATAGACGTATTCCCTACACATTTAACGAACTGACCGATATGGTAGTAACGTACGGTAGTCGCCGGTGATAGATAACGCTGTTTCGTAAGTGGCGCTGCTCGTTGCAAACTATCAGTTACGAGAATTCGTATTTCGCCAGGTCCGTATTAAACCGAATTTCAGGGTCAAATTTTCGAACACGAATTGCGTACTTAATTGTCACTCGATTGAAAAATGCTTTTAGACTTTTGTTATATATTGTGCAAGGAATCCATGATTCTTTTTTTTGTACTTATAGACCTAACACCCTGTATAAGCGCGTATAGTCTCATATACCAGAAAGGTAAATTACGTTCCAATAGAAATTGCTGATAACCTATACATAGGTAGGTATTACGTCACTACGTGGCCATTTAAGACTTCCTTCATAGTTTATCTAGGCTTTCAACTAGGAATAATACACAATTAAATTTAAAATTAAATATCACAATTTGTTCTTTTCAATTACTTTTTACGAAAAAACATGAGCTCTGTAGGCTTTCATCATCCCTACCTCTACCGTTTCTCAACTTTTACCTTACCAAGGATGGTATGCATAATTATTTCTAGTAGATACGCTTATATCGCTAAATTTTCTGCGTAAGTTTTTTTCGCATAACCGTACCCAAAGAATTCTAATTGTTTCCTTGACACTTAATAACCAAATCAGAAGCAGTAAGGGGTCAAAGTACGCATTATAGTTCCGAAACACACCATTTTAAAACATTTTAGATAAAGGAATGGTAGCTAATAAATTTGAAAAATATCTTAGGTTGAAAAGAAACTTTAATGAAACGGAAAGCCGCAAAAGAAGTTAGTAAACATCAATAAACACGCTAGTGGTGATAAGGAACAATCGTGTAATACACCAACCTTCAATAAAGTAAGCTTATCATAGGCATTAACCCTTATTTTAATTTTTTAATTAATTTAAATAAAATAATGTAGATAGTTGGTAATGTGGAAGTCTAAGAATGGTTGCAGATTGCAGAGTAAGACAAAGATACATAGATACCATACAATCACATAATAGATATTAGAAATTATCATAATTTTTAAGCACGTGCCTTACAGACCGTGACAACTTGTTAAACGATGCACCCAACCAACAAAAAAAAATTATACTCTAGAAAGCAAAACCATGGCGTTACGTTTGCCTTTAAACTGTATTGCATACCTTTGCCAAATGTCCACGAAAAGAATAACGGTATTGCCAAATTCGTTCCAAATTAGACCAAGTTTTGCAGTTGAAAAATTTGCTTCTGTTTAAAACAGTTACTAGAAAACTCCATGTATTAGGTTGATTTGATTGCTTAATTTAACAAATAAAACATAAACCCTTAACCGTATAATTGTGTGATAATGATGGTACGATAACAGTAAATACATAACAAGAATAAAACCTTCTTAGAGTGCGTTGGTTTGAGGACAATATAGCGATTTTAGTATTTAACAGGGAGGAACTAGAAACAATATGGAACACCAGTGAATACAGATGAAAATAAATAAAATCGAAACAAAGGCAACAGCAGGGTTGGAACTATAAACTTTCATAGACAGCTAAGTGAAGACCTTCTACGGCTATTTGCTTTAGAATGGTAGGTTCTTTTATGATTAACAAGAACCTTTCCTATTGAAGGATATTTAAACTTATTGAACTTACGCACAATGTGCTGAAAGGAAAAAGATGTGCTTGGTCAGAATTCCGAAAAAGTTTTAAATGAGGAAGTATTAGGAAGAGCACGAAAACAAAAAGCGCTATGGGACTTAACAAAAAAAAAAAGAGAAATAGGATGGTAGCACAATTTCTGCAACAAGCCCAAGATCTCTCGTTTTGAACTCAAAGGTTACTTTTCTTGTTTCTTCCTTCAATTTTCGTACCAACAGAAATATAAAACCTTAAGCTTTTACGGCCGGAATCCATAGAAAAACTAGGGCTCGGGCTTGTTCGCCGTGGTCTGTATGAACTATTTAGCATAGACGTTTCGTCAGCAACTGCTGCTGACGTCTTCAGTGGAAGTGCCGACTCAAACAAAGTCCCTCTTTTCTGTTGAAATTCATAGTGTTTGTGAATTTCGATGGAGTCCCTATGCAATCGGGGGTGATACTCCGAAGTAGTAGACAGGACATAAGTTTCATCGTACTTAACAAGATGGTTATCGTTGTTCAAAATATGTTTAGCTATAGCAGAATTCTCAGGCAGTAGGAGTCGGTAGCAGCGTTTATGCTCAGTTATTCTCTTAATGCTGCGTTTTTTATTGTTCCAATGTATACTTCTCCACAATAACAGGGAATTCTATAAACACCGGCGGATGTTAAGGGGTCTCTAGGGTCTATAACTGATCTAAGGAGGTTACGTAGTTAATTCGATGGTTTAAAGACCGTTCTGATGTTGTGACGATTGAACAACTTCCCGATGCTATCTGGAACCGTTTTTATGTAGAGTAAGGAAACATATATATTCTTGATCACCATGATGCTCTATAACATACTTCTTTTTTTTTTTCAAGAAAATCGTAAGGGGGTAAGTAATTGTAAACAATTACCCCATATAATAAATGCCCTAAATTGTTTACTTGATGGAAATCAATTTTCAATTAAAAAAATGCGTTGATTCTGGGTCTTTCCCGATAAATTTTTCTATCCTTACTTAGTTTTCTATCAACCACTGATTGACAAAGTTGAAGGGTTAAACCAAAGCAGTGCTTAAAAAATTAAAACGGGAAAAGATTTTACTTATGCCTCATTTATTTTTAGATAATTTTAATTTTTTTTTAAGTATTAACGTCCACAAATTAATCATCGTGTAAATAGTATTGTGTAACAAGTGGAAACGCAGTAGCTAATCGAAAAAGTTTAATTAAACAACAAATACTGGTTAAATTAACGTTAAAGAGAACATACTTTTAGCAGTCGCTTATTTTAATTACTGCGAAGTAACGATTTCTATTTCCACTCTTATTTAGAACGATCAGTTGCAATACTTGCTAATTTTATTGTACAATTTTTATGATCTTAATAACAGTAAAGAAGCGGTAACTCGGGAAATGAAGTTAAGTAGAGAAGAAAGACTAACAGTAGTCTCAGCCCAAGTTTTGGTAATGAAAAAAAGACGTTGTTTTACATCTAATATGAAAATGTTTATTTTACTCGTCTTATTTGTGTTCCTCCTATTTAACCTAATGAATAAAAATTCAACAAATGCCTCAAGCAATTGCTATTTAGTAAAAGCAATTGCTAAGTTGTGGTAATAATAAAATTATATAGGAATTTCTGGTTTTGCTGCATATCCATAGGACTGGCGTTTTCAAAAAATTGCTATCATCGTTTGTTATCGAGTTATAAACAAAAGTTGGAATTTTCGTGTTTTCGAAATATGCCTGTACCTTGGATGTTTATTAAATAAATAATTAAAAACAAAAACGATTTTAATGTTTTTTAGGCATATTTTGATGTAGAATACAGTGGCGTCGAATACAATTTCAAAAAATGACGAACTTTCGAGTTATTGCATAAAGTTGTGTTTTATTATATGAGAATTCTTCAACGTTTTACATTTTTATCATCAGTTAAAGTATCATTATTTGCTTCTATTTGTAATGTTTTTAGATACGATTGATAAAACAAAAAAAGCCACACAGTGTTGTATCATAAACAACTCATTAATATGTATTGAAAGAAGCGAATGACCGCTACGTGCATTCAAATATTTACAAAAAGCTTAACAATACACATGTTGAACATGATACCTGTATGTAATACCAATTTCTGTTACATATTCATGCACCATATATACCTACATATGTATGTATTTATACGTGCACAGATGTATTAATTCTAAAACAGATTTTAATTCTATTTAATTTAAATGAAAAAGTTCAACGTTAAAAAATCAAAGATCAACTGATTTCTATGTATAGGTAACAATTGAATAATTTTGTTTTTTACTATATAAATACTTTTGGACTACCTACATCATTTTTAGATTTAGAATTGATATAATTATCAAAATTCCAAACTATAAGATCATTAAAATATGCTTTTAATTCAACACTTCATGGGGTCGGTGATTCGAAGCCAGGGCATTCAAATCAAATTTGAACTTGTGCCTTGAAAAATATTACGTATATGTATAGGTAATAAGTTTATGGAAAAAGATACCCATTATCGAAAAAGTATCATTTCAACTATCGGGAAAATAATTTAAATAAAAAATTTAAACAAAGAGGATTGCTTGAAAAAGGATTATGACGCGTTTTTGCAGCAGTTAAACATATTTTATCACTTAAGATAACATTTTTTTTGTCTCGTGAATAGATATCAAAAAACGCGTTTCATTCCTTATCGAATTCCTCACAATTAAGAATAATTTATTTAGGTAAATAATTATTGCAAAAATCGCAAAAACTAAAATTTGTATTAAATCCTTAATGAAAAAAGTATATTAATATTTATGTACGTAATTACCATGAAAAGATGCCTTTATTCATCCTTAACGTTCTGAAATTTCCTTGCAACAAATTAACTTATTCACGAGTTATTGTGTTTGTTTATTTAAGACATGAAGAAGTCTTGTAAGATCAATAAAAATTAATCCTGCCTATAACCAACAACTATTGATAGAAATAACTTTAGACAGCATTTCGATTTTCAAGACGGCTTTTGTACAGTTGATGCACTTTGTGTTATATTTTCTGCAAAAAGCATATCTCATCCGTTTGGCGGCATTGGAAGCTACATTTCCTTGGTCTGGAACGGGAATTTCCAAAACCTTTGCAATAGATCCCTTTAGTTCCCTGGAGATATTGTTACGCAAAGTCAGACGTTCATGTAAATGTCCATTTATTAAAGCTTCTCCTAATTCAATATTAAATATTCTTCGAGTTTTCTTTCTATCCAAATTGGTGGCTTGATAAATAACAAAAGAATTTACTCTCGAAATATTTAACATAGCATAGGAGATGGTTAAGGGGCATCTGCGAATTCTCTTATTGATCAAATAACTCGCACGTTTTTGGTCCAGGCTATTCACTCCGGATTTTGTGGAATTATAGAATTTAATGCTTTCAGGTTTTCCAGACATATCGTTCACCGTATTGCTATGGTGCACAGATGATAACATTATCACGCTTCTATTTTTTTATATTTATGTATCAAAAGATACCAGTGTTCGATCACCAATAAACCCAAATAGAGAGGAATTTACTTTGCTTGTTTGGTTGAAGCTGTAATGGCACGTCTCTTTTATTTTTTCGCATGGTACCCACATATGTAAGGCTTTTAGCTCATCAACTAGCTCAATTGAAGTAAACCAGTGGTCACCAGTAACATTCCGATTAGTATTTTCAATAGGTACCACAAGTTCTAGAACATCTAAAGTAGGGACAGATGATTTCTTTGAGTGTTTTTCCCTGATATATAAGTGCGTTAAGAAGATAGTGGGTTTTGGCATCGCAAGGCGCATAATTTTTAAGCCGTACTTAGCGGGCTTCCTTTTCATGTACATTCGAAACTTGAATTTTTCTTTAAAAGGCACAAGCATTTCGTCAACAGTGGCATGGTCAGAACATGTATAGTTTGGACTACAATTCTCAACAAATTTCTTGCATATTTCGGAAATAGCAGCCGCACTGTCTCCCGCTGCAAATCTTTCCGCCCTAGTGTCCGCTTTATCAAATCTAAGAAATAAGAAACACTTTAGCGACATTGTTGCGCAAAATATATCCCTACCCGGTCTCTGACTTTACGCGCCATTGCTCTAACCGGGCATGACGACAGCAATAGATTTTTCCTAATTAATTTGGGGTAATTTGTAGTTGGTTGAACAGGTTTGTTCGCATTAGTGTGTTTAAAATCACTTTAACTCAGCAACGAATCTCGGTACGATCAAGAGAGTTATGTGGCGCAGTAGCGTTACCTACGTCAGACAAGGCCTGCGCGCTGATTACGTAAGCAGCTATGCTGCCTGTGAGCCTACTATGACAGTAGGCTCATGCACAGCATAGGTGGTTACGTAATCGGCGCGCAGGTCTTGTCTGACGTAGGTAACGGCAGTAGTCCTCTATCCGCCATTCATTAAGGTTTTCGTTTTTAGCTCGTGCAGGCGTGTTTTTGAAGATACAAGGGATGAAAGTTTCGCTACACACAAAGACATACGCGCGCACACACAGGCAGATACACACACACACACACACACACACACACACACACACACACACACACGCGCGCGCATAATGCGTACAGAATAATCTAGAATGTTTGAGGACTATATGGAATCATAATGATCTTTTCAGAAAGATGATTATTCAAGAATGATCTGTAATATTCAAAATCTGTAACATTCAGAAAATGTTATAGAATGTTCCCGTTTCCGATTTTTCGGGAATGATCTAGAATGTTCAAAAATATTCCAAAAATTTAAGAGAATATTTAAAATCATTATAGAATGATCTAGAAAGTTCCCGATATTCAAAAATTTTTTGATCGACTTATGAATGAAAAGGTAATTATTAAAATATTCAACAATGTTCTACAGATTCTCTGGAATGTTCCAGATTTTTCGGAAATGTTTGAGAATGACGTAAAATACTCCAAAAAGTTAAAAAAATGTTTTTTAACATTCCAGAATGATTCGAAATATTCTAGAAATGTTTCAGAACGATACATAATTATTATCACCTTTTAAAAATGATCTACAATGTTTCCGATTTTCTAGAATGTTCAAGAATATTTAAAAATGTTTAAGAATGTTTTGAATCATTACAGGATTGTCTGGGATATTTAAAAAAACAGTTATGTTTAAAAATTCTTATTAACTGCATTCATTTTTGTAGAAAATTTGAATTTTTGTGAGTTGATAGGTTTCAGTGCTGAATTAGACGAAGCTATGAAGTATTATTTACAAAAGGAAGGAGATTTTAAATTACTTCGAATAAGTACTATTTACGAAACGGAACTACTGCAGTGCATGCTTGAAGTTTGTCACGACGAAATAACTACAGAAATTAAAAAATCTACTTTTATGGATACTTGAGATATTATTATTTGTGTGTACGGCGCACCTTGAATCTGAGAATCACGCACCGCCACTGGTCGGCACTCGTAGGTAAGAGAAAAAGGTGGATAGTTTGTTCCGGTGATGCGCACGCTAGATTAGGTTAGGCTAAACGTTATGACATTGCTAATAAATAGACATTATTAATAATAATGTACATTAATTCGACGATTCAGTGACTTAGTAAGTACGTTTCGTCGATGTTGCTGTCATCATGTCTCCGTAGCTTGGAGAGCAATAGCGTGTAAAGCCAGAAACCCGGGTTCGAATCCCGGCGGGGGCATGATGACAGTAATAGATTTTTCCTTATTAATTTTAGGTAATTTATAGATGGTTAAAAGATTTAATTTACATTAATGTATTATGATTATGACAATAATCAAAACTACCAATCATCGTTTACATCGTTGAACAGCCGTAGTTGCGTGCGCATCATCGGAACAAACTATCCCGCTGAGTCTAACCGTTACCATCGCGAGACAAGGCCAGAGTGCAAATGACGTAACAGCTAAACATGACGGTGATAGTAGCCCATGGTATAATAAACTTACAAGGTAGAATTTGACGCAGGTGGGCGGAGCTATTGCAACGTCACCTGGTGCGTTAGCAAAACCTTGTTGTACAAAATCGCTGTAAGTGTTCCTGAAGTTTAAATATAAATTTTTTTGCCCTCTAATTACAGTTCGAAATATCAATTGCTATCAATAAATGAGAAATTTATAAGTGGTGGATATTAAAAGATTTAAATACATAATATCATAAAATCAAAAATCTAAATCTTAATCATTATCATTCAACCTGAGGAAGCCACTGTGTGGTGAAATAATATTATTGTGGTTTTTCAATAAAAGTTTTGTAACCTTTTGGGTTTGTGTTACTTCATTATGGAGGTACAAAATATAACAGCTTCATCAATTCATTATTTTATAGGGGTGTCATCAAATTTCGTTGCATACGATTCATATACATATGCAGTAAAGAAATTAACAGCAGGTTATTACTTGATGATTAAATTACAAAATAGATTCAATAAAATTTTCTGTCCTCTAACATTGCCCCTTTAATAAAGTTCACACCGTACTATTTATTAGTACAGATTTTAATTATACAACCAAATAAGCTTAGAAATTTCTTGGAAGTTTCACAGACGTGCTTTGTAAATTTATTATACATTTCACCGCCTTTCCAGGGAACATAAAAATATTTTTTATTTTTTTCGTTTTCAATAACATTAGCCAAGTAATTTTTATAAGTACGCCAAATTTCAAATCGATAGCCTTATTGGTTTCTGAAATATACCACTATGACAGATACAGAGACAAAGTCTCATCATCTTTCTTACACTTTAGGTAAAACTAACAGCAATATTGTATTATTTAATATGTAGATATTCAACGTGACTAGTACGTACCACGGTTATTAAACTAATACGGTTGCCTCTAGGATCTAGTTAGGTTGTGACGTAGCTCAGAATGTACGAGCTACGGGCGACTTCGTCAACGCCAATAGTCTGTCTGCTATTCGCTTGTAGTTTTCTTTAATAATAGACTACTTTTAAAATACGATACTAAAAGTGTTAGATAAACTGAACTAGTGCTTAAGGGTATGTTAAATTAGGGGATTGTATACATGCCGTATATAGATAATTCATAAAAACGAACCAAAAATATTTTACATATCATAGCCATTGTCATTATAGGTAAGTAAGCTTGTATAATTGCCGGCGTCTTAGGAGATTCAAAAGCCATAAATCATAATATGCGCAGTGGCAAAGAGTAGCCCACTCGGGGCGGAGCTAGTCAGCATGAAATAAATTTTGTTGACTACGCGCCACTGAACTGCAACTTGGTCAGAGCAATAACACTCTATCGTCTATCACTTCGGTCCTACGATATTATTCGCTCTTCCATTTATTGTTCTACTAAATGTTTCCGCCTACCTACCTGTCAATCTGACCGTCACTGAATCTCCTTACGCGCCGCTTACTATATGTACCTACTTACCTATTTTCAATATTATATAATTACGATTGATAATGGCCCCAGTAATAATATAAGTAATTCAAAGTAAGTAATGAGTTACGATCACTTTTCGAACTCCTAAATTGTAATAATTTTATAAAAATGATTCTTTTATCTATACGCAAATAAAATTATAACTGATTCTATTCTAACTGGCAACCATTATTTACGTAAAAATTAAGCTACCTACTTAAAATTATCTGGACAACAATTTTTCTTTCTGTAAAATAATGCAATTATGAATGAAGTTAATATAAATAAGGCATACATATATTACTCAATTCTGAAGGTTATCTTCAACTTGTAGACTATTTACAAAATACTGTATTGTCCTTAGACTAGGAAAGAAAGGGGACAGGTAATAGTCGACTGCCAATTGAGGACGATTGGGATCGCCAGACAGCGCTCAGTATCGCAACATAAAATGTTAAGAGGGAGTTTGTTTTGTTACCATTATTCGTACAATTATCATTTCATACAGAGTATCAATTGTTTATTTGAAAACGTAAACAATTATTAATAACTGTTTTTTTGCGTCTTACGTTACTAAGAAAATATTATTTATTTCATGTCAAAGAGAATACATGTTCATACATGTTGAAATTAAATGCAAAGAATTATTTTATTAACGTTAATTAACATGATGTGGCGGAACTAATAAACATTAAGACGAATTTTATTAATTAATTAATTTTACTTTTTTAGATTTTTATAACTAAAAGTGACGCCGCCTATGGTAATACTGTGGTAAACGCATGCATCTTACAACTTTGAAAGTATTTTTTGTTTCTCTCACTATCAGTAAACCATTCCAATAAAAAAAATATGATGCATTAATGATTATTGTACGTAAATCATAACATATTTTAAGTAGTATGTAAACAATAAACAAATTAAACACGATTTTCTTTGCTTAACCTTACTACGTAAAATTCTTTTTACTTGTGAAATGTGATCTCTGGTTCATTTCTTTCACTGCGACTTTTACAGCCGTAAGAAGAACAAATCAGCATTGTTTTAAATCAAAATCCACTAAAACCTGACTACACTATTTAATTATATTGACACTTTTACACAACGCCTTATCTATGCACAACGCTGTCAACGCACTGTTTGGGATCAGTAAATGGAGCCGGTACCAAAATATTGCGTCAATTTTCGACGTACAGTCGGCATAGGAGTTACGTGTCCCCTCTCTTTTCTAGTCTGAGGTATTGTCGGTTCTTGTAAGAGCCAACAGGGAAAAAATAAGGACTTGTCTTTTTTTTTATTCCCAAAGGATGTTCAATTTAAAAAAGAATGGATAAATCGATGTCATGGAGGCGATAAAATTTATGTAATAAACGTCCGGATTTGTAGCCTGCACTTTTTACCTTCATATTTTGAAAGAAATTTGAAGGCAGGAAACTTAAAATTTCATGGTAGGTTTGTTTCGTACATTGGTCGAAATTACGTAAAATGTTAGAAAGTTGATTTATTATTCAATATTTAAGCTATACCATCGCTTCTACTAAGATGTGGTGATAGAATATTTATAAGAATTAGGTATTTAAATTTACAACTTCAGGAAAAATCTCTAAAACGAAAAATAACAGCGACAAGTTCGAAGACTAAAGAAATTCAAGCGAATTGTCAATTAACGTAATTGCATATTATTGATAACGAACATAAACATTTTCTTAAAAATACATAAAAGCACCTATTTAAGTATATTTTAATACGATAGAATTAAAAAACCGGTAAATTTCAATTACGTGAAACATTATATTTCGTGTTGCATTTACTTCGCATATCTTTCCTTTACGCTGTACATTCTGAGATACGTCATCGGCTAGTGCGCTCTGATTGGTTGGCGGCAAGTGAGTCAACCGTATTAGTTTAATAACCGTGAGTACGTACCACATGACGTCATGCGCAGCGGTGGACGATTTTGAGTTCCCTTGCAATCCTACCTTGTAAGTTTATTATACCATGATAGTAGCCCATACATCGTACTTACGGTATGCGGCGATTTTGGAACCAAATCAGTATTTATCAATTTTTTGTTTTGCCGATAGATTTTTACTTTGAGTAAGCATATTGTAATGAGCGTATGTGTGCGAGAGCGGGCAGTGTAGCGAGCGTATATGTGTTCGAGAGCGAGCAGTGCGGCGAGCGTGTGTGTGTGCGATAGCGGCGACGAGAACCGACAGCAGATAAGCGGAGCTCAAAGAACGCCGGCGTCGGTCGGCGCTTTGATGACGATAAACAAGGCCATAAATTAGACGAACACAATAAGCACTCCAATAAGTCTAGTATGTCATTCTGGAACTTTTTGGATTGTTCCTAATCAGTATAAATACCTGTTGACGTGGCCAGTAAGAGTCAGTTCACAGTGAGCTTCCGTACAAGTAATATAAATAGCGAACTACGATATACCGAGTGATATAAATACGCATTTTCCTTGTGATATAACTAAGTCGTTGAATTATTATTAGTGTTTAAGTATTCTATTAGTGTTTAAGTGTTAAATAAATAGTTGTAAAATAAATATCCGTTAAATAAATAAGTTCTACTAGAAAAGTCGTTACAATATGTAACGAAAATGTTATGTGTCTCCAAAATACGTATAAGGGTGATTTAAACTAAGATCTATTACAATGAATTTGGTAAAAGAGTTGAATTGCAAGTCTACTTAAACCATTAAATGTGAAGAAAATAATCAGTAGTTCGATCATATATACAGGTTGTTTAGTAAGAAAATAGCGTAAAAATTGAATTCATACATATAGAAAGAAATTTACACAAGAGATTTACTAGCGTTTTACCAGACTTTAAATAAATCTATTAAATTGTTTAACCCCCATATCTCCGATTTGATTCAAATTTTAGTATGTAATGGTTGGTTTTACTTTATTTATTATCCTCTATAATTCATCTTTTATCTCCACTGCTGAGAGAAACAGGTGATAAACAACACAAATTTTGACTGTAAATTAAAAATTTATGCGATGCACAGTGTGGTATGAATTGATTCGCTGGGCATGAATAATTCGGTGGTTAATATTACTTGTTTTTAAACACAATATACATTATACCATTCAAGTGCTGTGTGCCGGGGTGTCGAGGAAACTACTAAGATGAAAACCGTGTTCGGCTTCGGCCAATTCACCGCGATTATTAAAATGCCTGTTATTGCATATTTAGGAGTATAGTACTACTATATTGTCTTAAAAAAAATAAGTTCGGTTTTAAAGAAAATGTTTTGCAAAGAATGGAAGATCAGTTTCACAGAATTCACAATAAGATTTTTTTTATCAATAGTAACTTTAGGTTACATTAAAGATAATAACATACTATTACATTTTTCTCAATGTACTTAATATTCATACTGCTGAAATTATTGTAAAAATTATCATAAATTCCGTTACAAATACGCTTTTAAAAAATTACTGCAGTAAAAAAATGTATTTATCACAATTTTCGCTACACTCCGAAGGATCAATAAACACGTTTTGCAAAACTTTAACATAAAATAATAGTAAGAGTAATACGGCAGTGTTAAAAATTTTCACAAATGCTCTTCTCATGAACTTCTACGAGAATACGCAGTAAAAAAATTGCACTGTATTATACTTTCGCTACTCGACTAAACAAATTCCGTACTAATATCAGCTGTTCTTTTCGGCTCGCAGGCCTTGTCTCACGGTGGTAACGGTCTAACGTCTTCTGTAATTTGGAAACGTCAAAAAAAAAAAGAATTGTATTAAAATGCAGTCAAAACTAATGATAATAATCGTATAAAATATACGTCAAAATTTCAGTTGGAAAGAGCCCAACAAGTTGTATTTTCGTAAACTATTCAGACAATTATGTTTTATGTTTTAAACAAAATTTTACCGAAATAAACGGTAATTAATTTGTAGACGAAATAAAACTGCTTGCTGTGAAACATCGTATTAAAACTTTATATCCTAATCAGGAGAAAATAAAATTATACGTACCATTTATGTAGTTTGCAATGTATAATAATAATTTTAGTAACTTTGTAATACCTAATATTATTCTTACACATTTCATACATAATGTACCTGCTCTTATACTATTGCAAGGGTCAAGGGACGTTGATTTTATTGCTACTCTGTTATGTACCTATTACAATTTTCATGTAATTGTATTGGGATCTGAAAAAGGAGGCATGACACCTGGTGGTCAAAGTAGAAACTATTTTAACATTACAGTTTTTAGTGTTCAGCATTGAAAAGTTTGGAGTTGATTACTTTTTGCAAGTTATAATTACAAAAATAATAAATAATTGATAAAAAAATTAAATTATGGCGTTCCAATACGAATACAGATCTGAGTTTTCATAATTTGCCTCAAGCAGGCAAATATTACACGAAAGTTGAAAATTATTTTGGTAATTTTGAGAAAATTGATGTCTTACAATTATGGCAGAAAACACTGCAATTAAAAAATATATTACCAAGTCAAAAAGTGTGCTCACTTCATTTTAAAAAAATTGATTGTCTTATCAAGTAAGTACAATGTTTATAATTTATTATTGAACTAATATGTTTAAATCTAAAAAGATTACTGTGTTTTGACATCAAGAATACTTGAAGAGATATTTATTTATCTATATCTATTTATTTTATGTTTATTTCTGTTGTAGACTGTCCAGATGTGGATATAAAAAAAAAATTAAAAAAGAATGCATTAATAATAAATAATTAGTTTTGAACGATTTTTCTTCTAAAAAGGAATTGGCTTTTTTTTCCAAGTCTGCATTTTTATTACTAGCGTATGTAAAAAGCTCAAGCTTTTGTTCCAGTAATTCGATATCTTCTTTCTTTTAACCAATCTGAATAAGAGCTTAAAGTATTGATACATATTTGCAACGTGTCCCTTGTAACTTAGAATAACTATCCTTGCAACATGGACCTAATGGATTAATGTGCAATTCTTTGATTAATTCCATTAATTCTGATCTTTGTAATGTAAAAATAAGTTTTAGGGCTTCTTCATCAATTTGTGGAGAATCAGTTAATAGTAGAAATGGATTATGTCTTCCAAGTCTGTAATAAAACAAAGCATAACTCATGTGTAAATTAATTTCACATATGCACTTTAAGATAACAATATGAATAATAATTACTCTTGTTTCACATAAGCCGAGTCAGTCAATTTTTCGAGTAATATTGATTCAATATGTGATAGGATCTTACTATCACACATCAAATTCTTACATTTATTCTTGCGAAAACAATCATGCTCTAGAAGTGGTGTTGTATTTGTGTAGGTGCTAAGTGTTTCTTTAAATGTACTTTACCAAGTGCAGTTCTTATCTGTACTCGATAAATTATCCAGTTCATCTTCAGTCACTCTAAAATCACAATGAGTAACTGCATTCTTAACAATGTTACATGTTTTGAGGTTAGAAACTTACCGGCTTAAATGTAGTAGAGTTGCAAGAATATGCTTGCACTTTTCTCCTAATCCAGCTTTGCACGAACATTTCATTGAAACTATTGCACCATTTTTTGAAATTATCCCATCGATTTGGTGAGGCTTTTCTTTTAAATTAGTTGTTTGTAAACAGTATGACGTTAAACTGAGCACATCCTCCTCTCTTTCGACTTGATTTTTTCCACATTTAATCACATGACCTGCTTTCAAAAGTCTTTCACCTTCAGTAAAATTACGATTACTCGGTTTTGTTTGTCCCCAACAACAAATTTCATTAATATTGATCATTCTCTTCTTGAAAAATTGCACAAAGGGTATGTATTGCTATGTTATTTTTAAAATTTGTCACTTTATATCAGCCATGTTTCTTTAGCCCCGCCCATATGTCAGATCCCAATAGAAAATTTGATAAACGTGAATTTCATATCCCTCAATAAGAACTAAATTTTTAAGTCTATTGTAAATAAACGTTAAAAAATGCCGTTTCAAACAGCAACATCTAACAGAAGTAAAATAATACCTTCTTGTTTCAAGTGTTTTGTATACTTCAAAGCACAAAAATTTGATTTATTATACTTGACATATATACATTTATGTGAATGTTATAGCTCAAACGTATAAAAAAGATACTTCAAATTAGAACTGCTTTTTTAATTGGAAAATTATTATTAGCAAATGTATACGAACGTGTGTATGTGTAGGAATTACGTCATTAATTAAACAGCGTCTCACATTTATAAAAACAGACTACTAGATCACTTGTTGAAGAGTTCTAAGAAATTCAGGCTTTATACTCGAACAACGATTTTTAATGCATGTGCTATACTTTAGTGCAACTTAACGTAGACAAAACCATACGCCTATTATTATACCAGAAAGAAATTTTTAAGTCGATCATTTTAAAAGGGTCTACTTTCACGTGTAAGCTATACTTTTGCCGTCTTTGACCATTTTGCCACACATTATTGTATTTTCGACAGAAGGATGTTGACCATCTATTCAAAGTTTGCTCAACCATTTCGATACTTGACAAGAAACGGGAGAAGTCAAAGTGTAAATTTACTGAACGACTAGAAAGACAGGACAAAAGTTGATGCATTAGAAAAAGCAATTCGACACAGAAATCACTTTTGTAGTTTTTCTGTGTAAAAAGACAGATGTCTTGTCCAAATTTCAAAACCACCACTTCACATATTTTTGTATTGTTTTAACCTTTCAAAACGTTTGCAAACAAATCATAATTATATACCTGATACTAAAGTGTATATTTTGTCGATAGGCATATTGATGTAAAATCGATTAATCGAAAATCAATTTTTTTTTAAATCGATCTGATCACATTGTAATAATAAAAAGAATTGATAGTGTGTTTTATTTAAGTCGTGTGTGTTAAAGTGTTTAAATAAACACAAAAACGTGTTTTTTTAAAATAATTCTCAATTTCGTATTTTCTTATCTTGTAAGCACTGTAAAAAAAGACAGAAGAAAGGTTAACCTGCAGGCCATCTTAAAAACTTCCTGCTAGTACAAAGTACTCGAAAAAGGACAGTAAGTTATTGAGCTTCAAAAATATAGTTTTTAATGCCTTTTTGAGCCCAAAAATCTGTAAATATATATATATATATATAATATAATAATAATATTTTTTAAACACAAAAACTGACTCAGTCCAAAAACCGAGATATTTTTAGTAAATAGTTTGTGGGCAACAAAAAACAATGTATTTTGAATGAATCGATCGATTTTAAATTCTTGAAAACATTCATTTTTCTAGTGGAAAGTTATAAGTCAACCTATGATTTGGCTAATCTATTAATTCCCGATTTAATCGACAATCTATTCTAGTGCATTCTATTCTTATTACATGTTTATTGTCGTATTGTTAATACTTTTTTGTATTAATAACAACACATTTACATACTATTAAAATCTTAGAATTTCACGTATTTGGACCCCTCCCTCTCTATTTATCACGCTAATCGCAAGTAACGCATTCAGCGACCCAGTAATAAATATTACTTCGCGAAGCTATAAACGATTAAACAAGTATTTATTTGTTAAAATATACATATTATCTAAATCGTCCCTATTTATAATAAATAAATAAGTTTATACATCAATTTTAAGCTATATTTTTATCTAATTTCCGAATATTGGTTGTTAAAATCATTGTGAAACATGATGATTAATAACATTTATCAATAAAACACTTGGCAATTAAAGTTTTGTGAAATTAAAGCCAAGTGTTTTATTGATAAATATTATTATATTTTTATCAGCAAAACTGGAGAAACTTTGGCGGTGTTGTGAACTGAGTTCACTTCAGTCCCTAAAGAAGATAACTTAGTTATCGAAAAGTGCTTCGGACATTTTTGATCCAAATTTTGGCGTTGCGGTTTGAGTTATTTAGTATGTTCTATATTTGTATAGTAGTGTTTTTACAGTGTTGCCATTCTTTTTTCGTTCTTTAAACGCTCTGTGTAACAAATTTATTTTGGTTTCGGCAAACGGACTTCTATTAAAATAGGGAACAAGTTTTTTTTTGAAAAAAATTAAATTAAACCTACACTTTCGCCAGAGTGAGCATATTGCAAACTTTTTGAGCTATTTGCAGCTAATTAAAAACATCCGAATTTCGCTGCGCTTTTTTGCATAGACCCATAGGCCCATATTTTAGGATTCCAAACAACTTTTGGTAATTATACAGTCTGGGTCATACCGTTATCACCTATGGTGTGCATGAGCCTGAGTAGGATCACACACAGCACATGTAGTTACGTAATCAGCGCGCAGGCCTTGTCTCACTATGGTAACGGTCATACCCACTCGATTTTTTTGAAAATGCAGTATGTTGTAGAGTTCGTCATGCTGATCAAATATTCATATATATATATAGTAAACGGCGCATAAGGAGATTCAGTGACGGTCAGATTGACAGGTAGGTAGGCGGAAACATTTAGTAGAACAATAAATGGAAGAGCGAATAATATCGTAGGACCGAAGTGATAGACGATAGAGTGTTATTGCTCTGACCAAGTTGCAGTTAAGTGGCGCGTAGTCAACAAAATTTATTTCATGCTGACTAACCCCGCCCCGAGTGGGCTACTCTTTGCCACTGCGCATCTTATGATTTATAGCTTTTGAATCTCCTTATGCGCCGTTTACTATATGTATATATGCAAGCAGAGATCCGTTTATATCTAGGACAATCCGAAATCCACCTTAATTTAACAAATATTTTAAGTATATATAATGTATTTATGTTTCTAATTAATGGCTTATTGGTTACCCCTATAGAGAGGAAAGACTTTCGAAAAAAAAAATTATTTATAAGTTATTAACAAAATGAGATCTGGAAACAAGTCTTACACGTGTCGAAAATATTTATTAGCAACAAATAAAAAACATAATAATTAATAAGAACTCCTCATTGTGCATAATGTAAAAACGTTAGTCGTGATCTTGTGATAGCACAAATATGTCGCAAGGAAGAAGAATGTTGGATATGGTGACGTGGCTAAGGTCATGAGCGCCAACACCTACTATTATAATTTTCTAAAAGTCGTACCACGTATCGTATAACGTTATTGTTAGTAGGTATTCATCGGGTTAGTTGATTTTTTCTACTTATACGTATTCAAAGGAAGAAATGTACTTATATAAAAATAAAACATGTTTGCATAAAGTTTTATTAAGCTAAAGTTTTGATATAGAAAAAATAGTGCTGTATAAAAGGATTTTAACCCGCATTTTATTACATATTGAAATTACAAAAGCAAAACGCAGTGAAATACTGCCTTTTCATATTATTCATTAATAGGTACTACTTATCATAATATAATAATAGACATTACAAAAAACATGTAACTTTATAAATCTAATGAAAAAAATCTATTGTTTTGGATTTTAACCGTAAGGATTTGTATGTTTATTGTTGCATCATACAAAAACTACTTAAGCTATTTTAATAAAATTCTGCAGGTATAAGTTATATGTTCAAATAGGTACATTTGACATATATTTTATCGATACTAATGTTCATATCATCCACTAAAATAAAGCGACTTCAAGTCTGTTGATGTGCGATGTGGTTTTCAAAAATTTAATTACTTAAATATACTTTAAAGTTTAAACTTCGTCCAATATTTATGGTTTAACATCTGGTAACTGACCGCTGCCTCTCAAAACAAAATTTTTTGCAGAATTCAAAATCCCGTTCCTGTTAGGCTGGGTAGCTGGTACCTGCACGAGATCTTTACAACCCTCTTGAGTTATCAATACAAGAATTGTTAACGATACAATAAAAGACGTGTCTTATCGGCAGTAGATGGTTGACTCTGCCTATGTTATCCGTCTGATTTTGCATAATTGACAAAAACTATACAGCTCTTTACTTTGGTTTTAATTATTGAAATTCAGTTACAAAAGTCTTTCCTACGCGGACGGGCCGATATCTTATTGGATCTATACTTAACGCACATAGTGTATTGGTATTTCCATAAGAGTGTAACTCCTATCCCTACGGCCACAAAAATAATCTAAAAGTATAATTAATATTAAAATAACAAGTTTTTATAAATAAATAAATAAAGTAAATAATCATTTAAATAAATATTTTTAAAAACACTTAGGGATAGCATCGGCAAATAACTCTTGTAACATTTGGACGTATCATCATCATCAATCTTTTTAAATGTCAGACAAATTTCAAAATATTTCAACTTTTTTTTTGTGAAATTTGGATTTTTGTCTTTTTTAGTTACAATTATTTCATAAAATGATTTGCACATATGAATAAGAAATATGCCACATGCCCTTTTTTGAGAATAAGAGATGATGAAGAATAATATTTTCGACAAAAATATAAACTTTACTATCACATGCTGTATTCATTCGTACTAATCTCATGCCTTATTTTATTTTAAAAACCTTTTTGCACATGTGCGCGGGGCCCCGCGTTTTGCGGGGCCCGTAGCATTTGCTAACTCTTACTACGTTGCTAATCCGGCACTGAATATGACTTTCAAAAAGTTAGTGCGCGGCCGCGCAGCCGTGCAGCTTAGTGGGAACTTTGTACATGATACTGCTTGTTTGTATTAAATCTGAAAGGTTATTCTTAGTCTTTTACAAATACAAATGCTAGGAAAAGGTGAGGGGGTATGTAAATGTAAAGACACCGATCCTGAACCGTAACCTATTGCAATGCACACGGAAGTACTACGACTGTTTTTTTGTATTTTTTTGAAGCTGAAAACCAGTATGAATATGTCACAATGCAAAAAAACTGTCGTAATACTTCCTGTGTATTGCATAAACCTGCAGTTTTTCAATTGACACTGATTGATATTAAAATCGAAGTGAATGAATTTAAACATGTCATCATAATTTAATAGAAAAACTATATAGACCTTTAGTAGTTTAAAATTTTGTTAATCATATGTAATTAGTATTAATTTTTGATTTAAATTTTAGAATATCATTTGAGTAAAAAAAATTGTAAATTTAATTTTTGGAACACAGTAAAATTATTCATGCTCTATAATAATAAAAATTAAATATTTAATAAATTTTTTTTTTTAATTTAAAAAATTGTATTGTATCTCACCTAAACATATCATTACATAATTTTGGCGTCCTACGTGGGGCAATATATATTTGAGTTGGGAAATACTAATATTGGCCTTCATTTACCAAAATCATTACAATATACAAGCTGGCGGTAATCATTTCCAACAATTTTTGTAGATTAAAAACAATTACTTGTAATCTTTCAGAATAAAATGTTATTGTCGAAAATAATTTTCGCCCTGTATCATCGAAACAAAGCGGTTTTTCAAAAATCACCAAAGGACAAAATATTCTTAAAATAGTCCAAGGAATAACCCCTTAAATTTTGGTCGCATCTTTAGTGGACACCCTGTATATATTGTCATAAATCTATGATTTATGTCATGATAGAACCCTTATGTTTGTTTGTAAACTGATAGAAGGATGCTGCAATACAATTTTAGAAAAAATAACAAAATTAGAAAATGAAATAATTTCAAAAATATTAAATAACAAAAATATATTCTAAAAAAATATGTATTATTAATTTACGTTAAGAAGATTACGAATTTTTTAAGTTGTGACAAAGAAAATTTATTTTAATTTAAAAAAAAATACTTGAGAAATAGAATTTTGGTAATTGTTTTGAAAAGAATTTCAAAATAATAATACTAATCAAGATTGTATGAATTTAAAAAAAAATTAAATTTTATTTGAAAGATCTAAGTAGTGGAGAATTTTGTTGAATAATAAAAAAATAAATGAGTTTCTTGAAATGAAAAGAAAATAAATAAAAATTGGAAAAATATAATTAATAAAATAGAACGTATTGAAGTTGTGAAGAAGAAAATATGATATTTTGAAGAATAATTAAAGTTTATGGAATAATTCAAGATTTTAAAAATCAATATCAATTTAATTATACAAGAAGATGTAGTTGATATAAAGAAAAGATTAAAGAAGTCAATTTAAAAGAAAAAGAAGAAAAATTAATATTTATATGGAATGACTTCGTATTTTGGTAAATGCTGTTTTTTAATTGACATTGATTGATATTTAAACTGAAGTGAGTGAATTTAAACATTAATCGTAATTTAATAGAAAAACGATTGTACTTTAGTAGTTTAGAATTAATTTAATTATTAGGTTGTATTTTAAGTTGACTTGATAAATATACTTATACCTACAGGGTTTTTTAAGCTATTAGAAGTGTATGAAATCTGAATCTTGGACTCATCTTGTGATTGTTCATGCCGCTTTTATTAAAAAAATTTCAAGTTCGATTTACATCCAGTTGTACCGGAAGTCGACACCAACTTAATTATTTTAAATGGAATGGTACGCCAAATTGACAATCAACTTGTACACCTACGATGAGCGGTTTCTGGTATAATTTAATTATAGAAAAAACTTCGTTACCGCAACCCAAATTCTAAAAAATCATGACTTCCACAAAATACAACTTACGGTGTTGAAATTTTTATTAGTAATAATAGAATCTCAAAGCTAACGCATTGACAAAACTTAGCTTAATTATTTTATACAATGCGTTCAGAAAAAATCTAAAGTTTAAAAATTTCAAACACAGAGAACTTCATTCAATTCTTTTTTTTTTTGCCCTCTTTCGATTCACGCGAATACACCGTTATGTTTTATTTGGAAAATTTTGAGTAATTTTGAATTTTTGGAATAGAAATTTCAATAATTTTAGCATAAGAAGGGTGTGCCGTAGACAATTGACAACTACCGATAATTAAGGCAAAATCACACTAAAACGCGTTTCTTTCGATGAATTTGTGTTAGGAAGATGTTCGAGAAAAATGTTTATAAAAAATACTTTTGTAGTTGAAGTTTTTATTTTTGGTTATTTTTATAACAGAAATTAATCGAAAGCACGATTGTTGGCTTGATTTTGCATTGATTGCCGATAGTTGTCAATTGTCCAAGGAACACCATTTTATGCGAAAAATGTAAAAAATAAGCTATTGTAAGTAAAAATTTTAAATTACTCCAAATTTTTCACATAAAACAATGGGAAGTATCCATATGATTCGAAAGAGAATAAAAAAGGAATCTAATGAAAAAATAAAATATGGTAGGTGCCATTTGAAAAAAAAGTTATTGGTGTTTCAAATTTTTAAACTTAATATTTTTTTCTGAACAACACCCTAAGACGTAATTCGTGAAAGTTATGATTTTTTATTATTGCGGTAGCGATTTTTTTCTATAAATTAAATAATCTCGAAACCGGTCATCGTAGATATACAAGTTGGATATCAAACTCATCTTAAAATTTTAGTTTTTATTCGAATTCGGCGTAAAATAACACTATTCCATTTAAAATAACACAGTTAATGTCCAAGTTTCGGAATTGAAAACATTCTACGTATACTTCTGATAGTCCAACAACTTGAAAAACCCTGTATACAGACTTAAACCACTATACAACAATTACTTTTAACAAAAAACAAAAACTACCCTACGAAATATAACCGGATAAATAAATAAAATGAAATAACTTAAACGTGTTAAGATATTATGTATAGGACATTTTCATTTATTTTTGCATGTTGGTGACTGAACACTTCGAGTTACATACCTATAATAAAAAACAAATAAGTAAAATAGCAATTTAGCTACATCGTTATAAATAATTCGCAATGTGATACTGATGTATTAGTGCAAAAATAAAGTAAACGCTTCTCATGTGAATATGTTTGATGTCTGAAAGACAATTTATCATAAACAAGGATCTCATTAAGAATAAGAATATTGCACGTAGTCTTATAAATTCGCAGACCTTTGATTGAAATTCTGAAGTTTACTGATTTGCTTGATTTCACCGTATTCGTATAAATCAAAAGAAACAGATACCCAAAAATTGCGTGCACTGGTGCAAACTATATCCGTTTCTAATAAATTTATACACATTTTTGTTTTCGTAAATGAACATCTGTGTATTTCCGTCCTATATTCCGCCTCCCCCATCGAAATCAACAGGTGTTTTTAGAAGTTCACACAGCCGCAATATGCGAGGGACACGCAAGAACTATAATAGGTCTATATACATAAGGTACCTCGAAAACATTCCCATAAAGAGCCGCTTGCTTTTAAACGTCCAGAGGTGGATAAGATAAAGTATTAAATTACATATGCTTTCAGTTTTAACCGTCAGCGTTTGGTTCTTTTTTTTTATCTGTAAAATTTCTACTAAACCGAAGAAGAAAACTTCTTTTGGTAATTTGAATTTGTAGGATTTCAATTCCAATTACATTTATTCTTCAACGTCACCGCTCTAAGATTTCAATTTTTTTTACGAAATTCGTAATATACCTATATTTAAGTAAGATGTTGATCGATATAAACCATTCATTTATTAGTAAAAAATTGTATATAACAATGACAATGACACAGATGTTTCGATCATTAAGCTTTATGATCCTTATCAATGTGAATCTAAAAAATATATAATGATTCAACAATACTAATTTTTAATTATAGATGACATAATGAATTTGATATAAAATAATTATATGTTAAAAACAAAATGTTTTAAAATTAGTGTATTGTACAAAAAACTCTCTTAAATGCAAACCTGATTGGTTTTTTAATGTATTAATTGGAAAAGGTGTTCTTCATCCCCTTGGTATGTATTTTTATTAATTCTTTTATATCAAATTCATTATGTCATCTATAATTAAAAATTAGTATTGTTGAATTATTATATATTTTTTAGATTCACATTGATAAGGATCATAAAGCTTAATGATCGAAACGTCTGTGTTATTGTCATTGTTATATACAATTTTTTACTAATAAATGAATGGTTTATATCGATCAACATCTTACTTATAAACATAACCATTGAAATATAAACTCCTTTTATACCTATATTTGTTGTAAAACATATTTACAATCAATTAAGGTTGAATAAAACAGTGTGGATATTTGGTGAAATTTTAAAATAAATTAAATGCTGTGTAATTATAAAGATGCAAATTATCATCACACAGAGTAGATGACAATTTGCTAGAAACAACGCTTCGGACAAAAGCGAACACGTGTTTCGCTCACTTACTTCGAAAAGATACTCCTTCAGAAACCTTCCAATCTGCATTTCGGTTCTTTTCTACGAAACAGAAAATAAAATTGATCTAACTGTCCTGCAATATTTATTTTTCAAAATCAGATAAATACAGGGCTTTTTAAGTTGATGGGCTATTAGAACTACATATATGAATTAGTAGAGTGCATTCATTCTATTCTGAGACTTCGCGTCATATCTTGTGATTGTTTATGCCGCTTCTTTAAAAAAAAAACGAACCATGGTTACATATTAAGCTTAAATCTTAATTACCCATATACTGTGTGTTCACAAATTCTCAACAGTTGTTAATTATACAAGACACATCATTTTATGTGAAAAATATTAGAAATAGCTTTTTTAAATAATAATTCAAAATTGCTCGAAATATTACAAATAAAACAACAGTAAGTACTCACATTCATCGAAAGAGTATAAGTATAGGAATCGATTGAAAAAAATAAAACATGGTAAGGTGCTGTTTAAAAAAACAAAGTTATTCATGTATGAAGTTTTTAAACTTAAGATTTTTTCTGAACGCCCTGTATAAATTAGTAATTTCGATTTTGTCAAGGCATTAGCACTAAGATTCAGCTATCACCAGTAAAAATTTCAAGTTAGGTGTACAGGTTGGTTATCAGACGTACCTTATAATTTCACGTTTTATTGGAATTCGGCGTAAAATATATACCATTCCAATTAAATTAACAAAATTGTGTCGACTTTCGTTATAACCGGATGTAAATCCAACTTACATGCCGTGGTTAGCGCCGTCCAGTTAGCGCCGCGAGTATGCCATTGGTGTATAAGCCTATGTACAATGCTTTTATTTAAAATTTTATTTTGAATTTATTGTTTATGCACTATATTTTTATATATTTATATATTTATTTATGATATTTTAAACACAAATTTTTATACTAAATCGTTTTAAATGTATCTAACGCAATAGCTTATTCTGACAATATTCAACGACAATATTTATCCAAAAGAATTTTTTAAGCAGGTAAACAATTATCAACTATAACAACGAATCAATCTCTTACCACCCTTGTAATATCATAATCATTGTGCATACGTTACTGTAGTTCTTAGGTGAACAACGCACGGGCCGCCAACCGCGGCGGTTGGAAGGTTGAGCGGCACCGCAGGATAGCGCGGTTTGCTCTCGCGGAAACCGCTTCGGTTGGCGGTTACAAGTACTATCGAAATTATTCTAAACCGCGCGAACTTGCGGTGTCGTGCGTAGTCTCTCGTCAAAGTCTGTAATGTCAGCAACCGCGCGGTTTCCGCGTGCACCGCGTCCAATGCTAGTGCCCGCTCAACCGCGCGGTTACGCGGTTGCCAGTGCGTGGTCTATCATGTATTCCTCTGTAAATTAACGTCCGCTCAACCGCCAACCGCGGCGGTTGGCGGCTCGTGCGTTGTTCACCTTAGGCTTTCACGGCCGGCGTATAACGATGCGGTGTTGTTTTCCGGGCTTTTTTGCCGTGGTCCTTGGAATTTAACATTTCCATTGGCCAAAAAGCCCGGAAAACAACACCGCATGTGCATACATTGTCCGTCAGATGGGTGGTTGCGTGTTCACCAAATTAAAGGATACTATCAATAATTGGCAAATTTATTAGAATATAATACCAACCCGATCATAACAAATGAGATTATGTCTCTACTTACTGTTTACATAAACCAAAATTATTTCGGTTTTGTTAATGGTTATCAGTTATCACTTTTACAATGCATTTAACGATGGTAGTCCATAAATATTAACGATTATTTTAAACACGCCTGTTTTGTTGAATAAAAGTGTCGGTTCTAAGCCTGGATTAAAGTTTGAAGAAAAGTAAAAATTTGTGTTTTAGGTAATATCATACAAAAACAGAATACATACATAGACTTACTATAAAATATTAAACAAAAGCATTGTGCATAGGCTATATACCAATGGAATACTCGCAGCGCTAAATGCACGATATAATTTTACCTGCTTCGTTCGCGGCGATAACTGCACGCAAAAGAGCCGCGGCGCTAACAACACGGACTCGTATCTGAATATAAACTGCAAAAAATTATCCCGCACTTTTGCCATGGAAAAATGTTGCTTATGACCTTGTGGACACACGGCACGACAAAATATTTAATGAACCTTCATTCAGCCAATAACCTAAGTTAACTTCTTGTCTAATAAAATGGATACGTGTGGAGTTTCTGCGCAAAATAGGTATGATCTGCTTGAATCTGCAATGCATTTTAGGTAATTAGCACTCAATGTTTTCTGCCGCCGCCGAAAAACAGCTGGGGTGTCATTGGGACCAATTCGCCATATCAATAAATAATGAACACTAATCAGAAACATATACTCACACTGCATTTTGCTTTGGAAGTACATACTTTTAATAATAAATGCAGGGATGTATAAGATGTAGAAAGCTCAACAAACAAACAAAATTGGTTAATAAAGGAGTAAAAATTGCTGTGTTGTTGTTGACGGTTAATAGAAACTACTATAATTAATCTGTTCACTAAAAATATTTTTAAAGCAAAGTTCATGTTGGTTTTACTAATGTTTCTAAAAAATACACTAATGATTTATAATAATTAGTATATCCCACGCTAAAGTATGCTGATAAAAAGCAGTAAGCATTCCCATAAGAAAATATCTGTGCACATGTACTAATTCACGTGTGTATAATAAAACGACAACCTGTTATTATAATGTCTGTCGTGCCCATAATGGTAGCTGTCTTTTTTGTGGTAGGTTCAGGTTTCTTTCGGGACGTTCCCATGGACGTTAATCCATATTATTTTTAAGAACAGACTTCAGCTTTTATTTTCTAGAAATTGCTCGTCGTTTCGTTTACAACAAATTATTATCGTGATGCAATTGTTTACATCAGTTCGCAAAATCTGCCACTGTTGCTATCATATGATCTTTCAATGTCACATTATTCGAGTATGTATAATGATTAATTGTAAGTTAAAAACTAATGAAAGTTTAAATTCGACGTTGACTAAACTAACTGATTCGTTGTTACGGGTTTAACATATGTGTGGGTGTATAATTAAAAGTCTGTCTAATAAGCAAGTTTTATAAACCAGTTCATCTATATATTTGAAGAGAAAAGACTATTATAATTATTTTCCGTACTTTTTATGAAGTTAGCATAAAAAAATATTTAGGTATTAGGTAGAGTTGAAATTAATTAAGCTTGCGTTTTAGTCTAATATTACATTTTTTTTTTGCAAGGTGAAAATTTTCTCCCTGTGTTTCTTGTTAACAATTTACAAAAACGCGTCTACTAATATTAATGGAGTTGAAATATAATTAGTTTTACGTTTAACATTCGATTTAAAATCGCAGTTCTGTCGCACTTTTTTGTACAAAATTCGATTCTCTACAAAAAATGTTTAGATTATTAGTTGGTGGTTTGATATTTTTACAATAAAATAAAATCGCTATCAAAATATTTAACGAACCGATACTCAAACAATAACCTAAACTATAGTTGATGCAAAACTATCTAACCACATCTATATCTAAACTACAATAAAAGGAAATGTGTCTCTATTGGTTATAAAACGTCAAAGTGACCAATAGAGTAGTGCCTGTTAGTGCCAAATATATATACGGAATTGTAAGATCAATAAAAGCTAATCTTGCCAATAACCAACAACTTCTAATGAATAATTAAGAAACGTTTCGACCATTAATACATAACATCAACTACTGTATAATAATAATAATTATTATTAGTACTATCATTGATCTTACAATATTTTATTCTTACTTGACAAGATTAAATTCATTAATTGAAAATGAAAAACATGTACGGAATGTTTAGATGCTCACTGTAAGCGTCGAAAGATCAAAAACGCGTTTTTCAAAACCACGTTAAATGAAAAATAGTAACAATTATTTGCCAGTGTTAAAAATTCGAACATCACTCTTCTGTTTGACATCTACAGGAATACGTGATGGAAAACATTTTGGACTATCAATCCTTTGGCTGTAAGACTAAAACAGTTCCCCAGCGAGGATCACCTCGAATAACTGATAAATGATGTCGTGCTTTAGCACTTCAAGTCTTAACGATGGTAATGATTGTGAACGTCTCGGGCCTCGGATGTCCTTTCTTGACATCCAGAGCGTCCCGCTATAGTTGAGAACATTGTCATATTTTCCTCCTCATTCTTAGTAACAAAATTGGACACGCTGTAATTTCTAACTAAACCGTCTTTCGGTTGCCGAATGTAATACTGCCGTCATACAACTAAAGCGTTTTATGGTCTAACCAGTAACCAACTCTCATCTTTTATCGAATAAAACTGTCGTATTCATAGAGATAATATACATAGAGTAGGCATGCTAATGAAAAACGTGATGCGCCAATAGATAGAGACAGACAATGTTCCTTTATTTTCTGTGTCTATCGCTTTTCCTTTCTTGCATGCATTACATTCGGTTTGTCTGATTATATGCCGTGAAAAGTTATCCAATGAGCAAGCGCGACAACAGAGGTAGGATACTGTTACTCCCTTACTAGGTTACTCCGATTTCTGTCTTTTTTTTCCTTTCAGGTGACACTTCCATTTACAGTGCGGGTGCTTACTCTATGTATATCTCTATGGTTGTATCATGACCGTTAAGAAGAAGGGCGCTATAAGGGAGTGGCGCACACAGCGACTTTTGTCGTGGACGCCTTAGTTTTGTTTCTATACGTAGGAAAATTCACCTGCAGCTAGGGAATTTAGAACAAGCTTATTAGAAAAAAAAATTTAATTCAGTTCTGTGCGAAATGAAGTCAATTCTTTGTATGATTTGCAAAGAAAGAAAAAATATAACAAGTATTTAAACCAAGAGTAGCTAGCTTGCACATAAATAAAGGTAGGGTGCAACCTCCAACAATAAATCCGTTTTGTCGGTGTCGTAAGCTCGATCGACGAGACAAAACAGTCGCACGACATAAAGTCGCGCGAGGAACGTTTGGGTGGAAATGCATACGATATAAATTACTTATTACAAAATAAATTGGTTAAATACGTATCTACAGGTAGCCAAGGGTGAATGGAAGAGGAATAGTGAAGCAGGAAAGACAATAAGCTTAAAAAAATCAGAATCAAACAGTTTACATATCCTTCTTAATACTTGAATTGCTCCAAAGTTTTTTTTGTTATTATTATTATACGAAATATCCATGATATGTTACTTTTTTGTTATAAGCTATGAGCCGACATATAATTAATTGACAAGCTGCGGCGGTATCAGATTATTCACGATTTCATTAAATTCTTATTAATAAGCAAATTTTTGCATGCGTTATGATGAATTGAGGAATGGCCTATTCCACGCTCCCTTTAATAACTGTGCTGTCATATAAATTTTCGGTGAATAAGTTCCCGTGTCCTGCGATTATTTCCACGCTTCTTATAATTGTACCATTGCGTGCAAAATCTTTTACACATGCGTACATACATACCTACATTACATTTACGTTTGCAGTACGTTACAGTGGCATATAAATGTTTTATTGGTTTGACTCATTAATTTAGTATTGCGAATATTCGATGAACGCATTCCTACCTAGCTTACCTAAATTGTATTTAATAGCCACAATAACACTAATATTAACTGAGATGGTAATAAGGCCTGAAATAAACAATTTTGTTTTTCATCCAGTTATTTTAATATAGGTAGTCAGCTGGCAAATTTTTTAGTAACAAATACGACAGGTTATTGTCGCGTATTATGCAACTGGAAAAATAAATTAATATTGTTACTTCCTTTAAATTAAAATACTGGAACTAGTACGTAACATTATTATAGTAATGCAGGTATAGCGAAGCACCAAGTTATGTAATTGTATACATAATCACAAAAAACACTTAGAGTGGATGTCTATAGATTAAACCGTTCCCTTCAAGAAAAAAAAAGAAATGAAGTTACTAACTAGTGACTCAATATAGGTATATTATGTCTTTAATTTACGTGTTACGTGTAATTGCTAAATACATAGTTTAATTATCAAACATTAAATACTTAGAAAGGTGTATTGTTGTAACAAAATAACTTTCATATTATTCAAAACCTTGAATTCGATTAATTTCCTATTTTTGCCGTAAAAAGTGTGTAGTACCTATGATAAAAAGCAAGTCTCCATGTACAGTTCATTCACTAAAGCAAATTGTCATGGTTGGAATAAAAAAGAACAGACTTAAACATTACCAAATTACATGACATCGTCACGAAGACCTCGGAAATCTTATCTCACCCGCATCATTGTTTAAGATTTCATCTCTCTATACATACATACGTTACTGATATAACCAGAATATTATGTGAACGGGTAGGTATCTAAATATCCACTTGAACACATACAGATAATGACACATAATCCCCTGCCTTGATGAGGGTTCGTGTATTAAGTGCAGTTACACTATGTGTGCTTAATATTCAATTGTTTTGTCACGTGCGAGTACTAGAGACGAGAACACTCCGAAAAACTACCGCTGCTACTTTTATAAATCGTTTAATAAAACATAATGTGCGGAGCGGTGGGTATTTACAAGCTGATAAGTTCGGAAAATTTACACCAAAGATATGTTGAATAGATAAACATGTTCATTATAAATATAAATTTATGTTACAAAAGATTATTATAAACAAGCTAGTGTCATTTAATATTGTTAATCGACATTATAATTGTGGGAACTCATGAAATGTTATAAAGAAAGACCTACAAGAAACCCTGCTTCGTAAGACTTTAGCAAATCCCAAGTCTGGTAATGTTCTATTAACATAACAACATACATTATGTCTTAGACTAGGAAAGAGAGGGGACACGTAACTCGTAAGCGGAATGTACGTCGAACATTGTCACTTTATTTTGTACTGCCTCCATTTAACGATCCCAAACAAGCGTTGATATCGGTGTGTAAAAGTTCTTATATGATTAAATAGTGTACTTAAGTTTTAGTAGATTTTTGTTTAAGACAATGGTGATTTGTTTTGCTTACAGCTGTAAAAGCCGCAGTGAAAGAAATGAACCAGGAATCACATTTCATAAGTAAAAAGAATTTTACGTAGTAAGGTTAATCAAAGTAAATCGCATTTAATTTGTTTATTGTTTTCGTACTACTTAAAATGTTATATGATTTACGTACAAGAATCATTAATGCGTGATTTTTTTTTTTGTTGAAATGGTTTACTGATAGTGTAAGAAACAAAAAATACTTTCAAAGTTGTAAGTAGTACCACAATATTACCATAGGCGGCGTCACTTTTAGTTATAAAAATCTAAAAAAGTGAAATTAATTAATTAAAAAAAATCTTAAGCTTTATTAGTTCCTACACGAGTGGAGGGGGAATTGATACGGTTAGGAAGTGTGTTCGCGGGCTCCTACTGTTTTTTGGGTATTGGATTGTACTTAGTTGAGTGTTAAGGGGTGGGTTGCCCAGGGTTATTACTCTAAGTATTTCGTGTTCCCGCAACAATTAATTGCATAGTTAAAACGCTGGAGAGCAAAAAATAAGTGGTCAAAGTGTGAAAACCATAGACTATAAATAAGTGAGGTTAGCTTTGGATTAACCACTGGAGTCATATCCTGGTCACATCCAAAAATGGGCACCAGAGGTAGACCACCCAAAATACGTTTAGAAGTGAAGGAAAATCAAGGAGTAAGAAAGATATCTAGTATGTTGAGCAAGACGGCGAAGAATACTACGGAACTCCTTGATATATCGTGCAACGACAAAGAAATAGCAACCGGTGAGCTACCCAACAACAATTTAAATCAAATACTTGAAAAAATTGATCTTCTCTCGAATGAAATCAAAGAAAGTAACAGAGTACGCAATGCCAGCAACTCCGAATTAATGAGCGAACTTAGAAACCTCAAAAAAGAAATAAGTAGTGAAATTAAATAAATCAAATGTTGGATTACTGAGAAGGAGGGAACATGGAATAAGGAAAAGGAACACCTTTGTCGAAGGCTTAAAGAACTAGAACATAAAGAAGAAATTAGAGATAAAAAAGAAAGAAAAAACAATGTATTAATACATGGCTTAAAATTTAACCCAAAAGACGACATACACCGGGTAGTCACAAATTTCTTCATAAATAAGCTCCAGTTTGAGTGTACTATTAAAGAAGTTTACATATTAAACATAGCGAACTTGCCCAGTGTTATTAAAGTCAAATTAGGCAGTTGGCCAGAGAAGAAAGAGTTATTGAAAAGAAAAAAATCTCTCCGTGGGCAAAGTTTATTCATAAACGACGATTATACCAAAGAAGAAAATAGAATTCAAAAACATATAAGATCAGTAGCCGAAGAGGAAAGAAAATTGGGCAAGAAGGTTAATGTAGCGTATAAAAAATTATATGTGGGGAAAGAAATTTGGACATGGAATGACGCGAGCAACAGCTTAGAAGAGCAACACCATCGAGCCACGGTAGAGAGTTTCTCTGATTCTAATCTAGGCGAAGTTGGTGACAGGTTGTCCGAAGAGATCTACCAGGACAATGGTGGTACGACCAATTTGGAACGGCCAATGCCGACTGACAAGCCCGTTTAGACGAACAACAATCTTTTTCGTAACTAACCAAGATGATCTGAACTTCAAAAACAAAATTTGCCAGTGGAATGTTCATGGGATCAAGAATTTTTATAACCTAAGTGCGGACGAAATTTATGAATTAGTGTCGGGGTATAGTGTAATATGCCTGTCAGAAACCTGGCATTGGTCTGAGAAAATCACTCTACCTTCTGTATTTAAGGACTATATAAGCGTGAGTATGGAGGGTGTAAAAGAAAAAGAACTAGGGAGGGCGAGCGGTGGTTTATGTACAATGTTTGACAAATATTCTGTGAAAGATGTAATAGTATTAAACAAATCTGTATCTTGGATAGCAATTAAGGGGGTAATACAAGGCTGTGACATTATTATAGTCAATGTATACATTAGACCTAAGTACGGTTCAGAAAGAATTCTAATGCTATATGACTTTGTTAAGGATCTAAAGGAAGTTTATGATAGTTTGATAATAGTCGTAGGGGACTTTAATTCGCACATTGGCTACCTCAACAAACATGATGAAGAAATTATGGACTTGACCAATTTTAAGGCCAATAGGAATAACATGGATAAAACGGTCAATAAAATGGGAAACTTATTATGTGAATCATTTGAGCAAATCGGTCTCTTCTGTTTAAATCTGTTTAAATGGCCGCTCTACATCGGACTCTAGGGGCAGCTATACATTCATTGACGGGAGGGGATCAAGTACCTTAGATTTGGGCTGGACGGACATAAGAGAATTAGAGGTTTTAACAGATTTGGAAGTAATGGACATGGGTACATCAGACCATCTACCAATAGCTATTAGCATGAGTTACCAAGAAATGGATACGAACGGGGAGAACTGGAATATAAAGTGTGTAGTGGAAAAATTAATATGGGATCCATCCGCAAAGGAAAAATTTTTAGAAATAACGGAGCAAGACCTTCGAGTACCAGCAGTGTCTGGGAACATGGCTGCTGAATTTTTACAGAGAAGCGTAACGGGGGCTGCAAAAGATTCGGGAATGCTTAAAAAGCATCATCCTAAAGGCAAGCATACGCTAAGGAACAAGAACTGGTACTCGCAGGACTGTGTACAATCAAAGAAATATACAAGAAAACTCTTTAGGAGTTGGGTCAATTCTAAGGGTGATGAAGCTGTACAAAGCCGTTATATAGAGGCAAGAAAATTGTATGTAGCAACAGTGAAGCAAGCAAAAAAAGTATATTATGAAGATCTTAGAGTAAAGCTAAGTAACGTTCGGGACAGTTCCACCTTCTGGAAAACAGTCAAGAAAGTTACGCCTAAGCTGCAAATGAAGATAGAACTGGGTCTTACGCAAATAAAGACCTTTTATGACAATCTTTTTCCTCCAAGAATACTAGATAATAGTATTTTCATGGACGCCCGGCATTTTTATCTTGACCAAAGTATTAACATAGACGTACTCAAGCTAGTGCTTAGTAAGACCAACCCCGGTACGGCTCCAGGCCCAGATGGAATTCAAAACATTTTTTATAAAACTTTTGCAACCAACGGGGTTTCATTTCTGGTAAACTTGTTTAACCTGATACTAGAGGAATGCGAGATACCAAGCAGTTGGGCGCGTTTCGATCAGATTCTACTATATAAAAAGGGGGACCGAACCGACCCTATGAATTGTAGAGGGATAGCCTTGGCAAATACGATATTAAAGATTTTCACAGCTTTACTCGCGAATAGATTGAACAATTGGGGTGAAGACCAAAGGATATTTCCGGAGTGCCAAATGGGATTTAGACGGAACAGATCTTGTGAAGACTGCATTTTTACGATCACTACGAAAATTGAGAACGCTTTCAAAAAGAATAATGGGAACTTGTATGCAGCATTTATTGACTTTAGGCGTGCTTTTGATTACATATCTCATGCACGACTTTGGCAAAAACTTTATGAAGCAGGGGTTAGTGTATGCCTTATTAGAACGATAAGGAGTTTATACGAGAAAGCCAAGATGACGGTCAGAGTTGGGCCAGAAGATCGGACAAACGAAATCGAAGTCATGGAAGGCGTTCTCCAGGGGGATTCGTTGAGCCCGACATTGTTTTCGCTTTTTTTACACGACATAGACTCCTTCTTCTTGGACTGTGAGCACGTCAGGATTATAACAGAAATGGAGCTCCTCATGTTTGCTGATGATATGGCGATTCTAGCGTTCGATATTCTGGACCTACAGCGAAAGATAAGCACCTTGGAAAGATACTGCGAGTTAAATGGCCTAGAAATCAATATAGAAAAAACAAAGATAATGGTTTTTAAGCGAAAAGGAAGGCACAAGAAAATCCGTGCTGTGAAATGCAAGGGTTTAGAGCTTGAGAAAGTAAGGGAATTCAAATATTTGGGGGTCCCATTCTTCTCCTCTGGTCTTTTTAACCAGGCAGTTAAACATCACGAAAGCAAAGCTGGGATCGCTGTGGGCACTATTTGGAAGACTCTTTTGGGCGCAAAAGTAGATTGTTGGGATAGCAGGATAAAGCTCTTTGAGGCTATAGTGGAGAGCTCTCTCCTGTACGCTTCAGGTGTCTGGGCCCTAAACTATTGTGATAAACTGGAAAAAACTCACACGTATTTTTTAAAATTGCTGTTAACGCTCCCGAAATCAACTCCGGGCTACCTAGTGCGTCTCGAAACGGGAAGATCAAAAATAGAGTCAAAGGTAGTTAAAAGGGCGCTAATCTATTTAGCTAAAATTTATAATATGGATACAACCCGTTTCCCGCGGAGATGCATAGTTAGACTCAAAGAAAATTCTTCAGATACAAACTTATGTAAATACAACTGGTATAGCTGTTTAAAAAGTAAATTAGAGGCAATAAATTATGTACATGTACATTATAAAAAGAACTTCATGTTAGATAGAGAAAGAGCCCTTGTGTCTAACTACAGCTTAATGTACAAAAATATCAAAATGTTGGAATCTCTACAATGTGAGGCCTATCTTAAATTTAAACTAAGCTTAAATTTCATCAGAGTTATTGCCCAGTGTAGGTTATCAGGTAGAAACTTCCTCAGAATTAGGGTGGATGGTAATTTATGTCTATTAACAAGTGATTCCGACATATGTTTGTTGTGCAACGATCAGTCCCCAGAAACATTGAGGCATCTATTGAAGGAGTGTGTCCACTATTGTCAGTGCGCAGGCAGTAGCAAAATCAGGGAACAAGACTTCCCCGAAATGCTAGTGATTTCAAGCAATGAATAGGCAAAATTATTCTACTACTACTTTAAATCACTTGTTAAGCTTAGAGCTTTTTGTCTATGTGAATAGTTGTATAATACTCCAGGGTGTAAACTTGTTTTCTTTCTTTCTTTTTCTTTTTGGTTAATTTAGGGCCAGCAACATCTCCGTGCTTACACGTATGAACTTTACACATATGTAGGCATATATATATATATATATATATATATATACAGGGTGGTTCTGATATAAATACGGATTTTTGGAGGGTGTCAACTAGATGCAATATATAATCGAATGGTCACTACAGCAGCGCGGTGAAGAAACAAAAAAAATTTCAAAATTTTTGAAAAACATCTTAACATGAATTAATTTGAATACGGTCCTGTGCGTTTTCGCTTTGACTTAAGCAACACATTTGGCAACTGTCACAAAATTCTGATGAACTAAACGCCATTTTCGAACACACTTGTTTACGTTACAGTGGTTACAGTAACCGAGTAACCTCATTCACGGTCAGCTGATTGAAGACAGCGTTGCCACTACACACGACCAGGTCAATCGAGGACACGTCTTGCACAGGACCGTACTCGGTTTTGCCTGTATTTTCACATACGTTTTTCTCGAAAACGGTAAACTTTAGGACCTGCGAAGTTTTGCTTAATTTTCTTATTTTCTACTGCCCTATCACCTCCTTAAATATCCGCAGTTATATCAGTAACACCCTGTATATTGATATGTATGTACTATAGATATTAGTTGGGTGGGTATTTAAGTAATCATTGCTACAATTTCCTGTAATAACTCTCCTTGTAATAGGTTATTCCTACAAACAAGTACAATAAAATAAAATAAAATATTAGTTCCTACACATTATGTTAATTAACGTTAATAAAATAATTCTTTGCATTTGATTTCACTGAACATGTATTGACATAAAATAAATAATATTTTTCTTAGTAACGTATGACGCAAAACAACAGTTCTTAACAATTGTTTACTTTATCAAATAAACAATTGAGACTGTACCTATGGAATGATAATTGTACGAATAATGGTAACAAAACTAACTCCCTCTTAACATTTTATGTCTCGTGACCTCACGCGTCACAATTTACAGTCGACGATTACGGGGGTCCCCTCTCTTTCCTAGTCTAAACATGTCTTTAAAGTTTTCGTTTAATTTCATACTATTTCCTAATAAAAAAACAACTATCTATTTAATTAGGATCAATCATCGAAAAAATCATAAAGCTGTACTTGATACTACACAATTTAACTTTAATAAAGTAATATTCTTCATTTTCACTTTTTTTTGTTAAAAAAAACAACTACATATACCATTAAAAAAATTAGATCGATAAAAAGAATTAATAAAAGAACGAATAAAACTAATTTATGTTTTCTGACATGTTTCGGTTATCATGCCGTTTTTTTTTGTATTATAAAATAATGGGTCGAATTTACATCTCCATGTATGTGTATGTACAGGGTGGGCTAAATTCGATGTTTCTATAGGGGAACTCGGTAACTAAAAGACATACAAAAAATTAATGTCGCATCCTCTATCCCTTATTTTGAGATCAACGTGTTTTCCAAGAATTGCTATCGTCTTTTGTTTTTGTTTGAGTTGTAACCAAAAGTTGGAATTTTCGAGTTCTTCGGGCACTTTTTTACGTAAAATAACAGTGACGAAGACAAAAATTAAAAAAAAGAATAACTTTCAAGTTATAACATAAAGTTGTTTTTTTAAATGGAAATCATTTTGTATATGGATTTGGATAAGCTTAAGTTAAAAAGACTTTTTTTATACTTTTTTATGTTTGTTTCTATCAGACGTCTCTCATCTATATTCTTTAGTGGTAATATTAACATGCAATTACATAAATACAAAAAGGATGGAATGTTAAAATGTGTTATTTTTAATAATAATCATTCTAGGTACTTTATTAGAAACATATGCTTCATTTGTAATTCCTAAAAATTTGTTTTTGCAACAAAGGAGACTCCCATATGTTATATATTTTTTAAAAAACAACTCTTTTTAACTAAAGTATATCCAACTAATGCAAAGCATATGATTACGCTTAAAAAAAATACAAATTCGAAAATGCATAATGGTTTTAATCTTTTTTTCGTCGCCTTTATATTATTCTACATAAAAAGTTCCTAAAGAACGTGAAAGTCGTTTTTTTCTAATTTATCAAATAACCAAGGTATGGATATATGTATTTCAAAAACTCGAAAATGCCAACTTTTGTTTATAACTCGAAAATAAAAGACGATAACAATTTTTTGAAAACACACCCTTTCTAATTGTCCTTTTGCCTGCTATATTTCGTTCACAGTCAGGATTTCCCCATTAAAAATTTATTAGAACATATTTAATAACTTTTTTAATCTGTTGGAAATGAAAAAACATATAATAACTAATAACAGGATTTCAAATTGCATTCATAAATATTTATGACTAAAAAGATGATGTTTTATTTTTAAATTAAAATGTAAATACACACGAAACTAAAGAATAATCAAATAATTATTAATCAATTAATCATTAATAAGAATAAGCTATTTAGATAGCGATACAATAATTAAACTGCAAACTAACAACTTCCGGTAAGTGACCTCTTTCTTAGAAGGTCTTTGAAATTGCGACACAAGTATAGGAAAACTGCATGCAACTAAAAAATTGTAATGGCGCTTTCTCTTATCCGACGTACGTACCTGTGACTGCAATTAATATTATTGTGACAATTTACATCCACTGGAAATTATATACAGGGTAAAACAAAGCCAGTGGCATTAGTATTAGACGCTTATGAAAAATAAATGGTAGAAAATAAAAATAAAAATTGTTTAGTAGGTAGTTACGACACACATGGTCTATATTTTTAAAATATTTTCAATTTAGTTGCCAACTTTATTTCTCAGATACCTAATCAATAATTGAATGTTTAAACCTTAGATTAGGAAAGAGAGGGGACACGTAACTTGTTAGCCGACTGAACATTTTTACTTTATTGTGTACTGCCTCCATTAAACGGATACAAAACAGTGCGTTGGTGCCGGTCTTTAAAAGTGGTAATATAATTAAAAAGTGTAATTAGGTTTTAGTGGATTTTTGTTTAAAACAATGGTGACTTATTCTGCTTACGGCTGTAAAAGCCGCAGTGAAAAAAAATGAAGCAGGAATCATATTTCACAAGAAAAAAGAATTTAATAAGGACCAAAGATGTCACTAGAGCGCCATCTATGGTAAATGTTATTTAATAACAGGTACTGTAGTGTTCAACAAGATGCCTTTTTCGTTAAGGCAATGCTTGCTGATAAAATAGCATTTACCATAGATGGCGCTCTAGTGACATCTTTGGTCCTTATTAAATCCACTTCTGGTAAGAAGAGACTTCGGTCGGTCGGTATTCTGTTGGAACCATGTGCGGTACGCTGATGAGAGCCAACCAGCTCGAAATCGCGATCCGTGTCTGGTGGTTTTGACAAATACTGACCGAGAACATATTTTGTTCTAAAAAGAATTTTACGTAATAAGCTTAAGCAAAGTAAATTGCGTTTAATTTGTTTATTGTTTACATACTATCTACTTAAAATATGTTATGAATTACGTACAAGAATCATTAATGCGTGATATTTTTTTTGTTGGAATGGTTTACTGATAGTAAGAAGCATGTGTTTACCACAATATTACCATAGGCGGCGTCACTTTTAGTTATAAAAATCTAAAAAAGTAAAATAAATTGATTAAAAAAATTCGTCTTCCATAGGCGGCGTCACTTTTAGTTATAAAAATCTAAAAAAGTAAAATAAATTGATTAAAAAAATTCGTCTTAAAGTTTATTAGTTCCGCCACATCATTTTAATTAACGGTAATAAAATAATTCTTTGCATTTGACTTCATTGAACATGTATTCTCCTTGACATAAAATAACTAATATTTTTCTTAGTAACGTATGACGCAAAACAACAGTTCTTAATAATTGTTTACTTTATCAAATAAACAATTAATACTCTGTACGGAGTGATGCACGAATAATGATAACAAAACTAACTCCCTCTTAAAAATATATTTTTCGCTGCTGAGCGATGACTGCAGGGTCCATCGCGTAACAATTTGCAGTTGACGATTATGCGTCCCTTCCTAGTCTAAGGTTTAAACTAAAATCTCTAGCATGACCCAAACAAAAAAAAACATAACTTTTATCACAAGAATTAACTTGAGTACATTCTGACAAAGCTAAGCTTCATAGGTTCTACAGAAGAAGAAATCAAAATTTAAGAACAAAATTGACAATATTTTAAAAATATAGACAGTGTCATAAATACTGTATAATAGTTTCCAAATTTTTTCTACTAATTTGCCATAAACCACCGACTTTGGGCCATTCTGTATACATTCCAAAATGAACTGCCTATTCTTTTACTAAATACTCTGTGCTTTATTCCCTTTTTGTTTGAAAATGTTTTAATTGTCGATACGATTATCGCAGTTTATTAGAAGAAATTCATTATGAAACTAAAACCATGTGCTTTTCTTCAATTTTAATTTCCTTTTATATTTCAACATGCTCCACCAAATGTCAAGCGATTATAGTATCAAAACATTTAGAAGTACCTATCATTTTCAAACGAATAATACTCAATGTTATAATGACATCAACTTCATTGATCCAATTTTGACTTTTATGGCTGCTATGTCCGCGTGTAATATGTATTCATTTTATTCCGCATCTACTAAGTAATTACTCATGTAGGTGCTAAGAAGTTTTTCAATGTTATACTGATCCTACCTATATGAACCTTCTTTTACTATTATATGTATGTTGTTTAGCTCCTTCTCAATTAGTGGGACCTTCACGTTAATTTTAAAAAATTAACCTTTCTCCATTGTACATAGCAAATACCATAGCAGACTTCAATTTGTTTAAGAACGTGTATTTAATATATAACGTGCTTATGTATTGAGTAATAATAGCACTGGTGTTTGAAATTTACGCTTTAAGACAGTAGTAATTGACTCTAATTAATCGTGATGTTTAATATGAGACTGCAGTTGAGATCTTTTTAGCTTGTTGTTGGTTTATTTCTAGTAAGTATTTACATTAAAAACTATTTCAACTGCATTAATTCGATTCTTAGAAATTGAATGTGGTTATACTTTTTAACTAAAAAAGTCAAATCTTTATTATGTACTTTATGGCAAAATATAAATAAAAAATGTGTAGTTGTCGTTTATATTAAACAAGTAAAAATTTGGTGAAAAAGCAAATGACATTATTAACGAAGGGGGGTGTTGATGTAATTATCTATTCACAGATTTTTGCGTTTTTTATTCTCATTGATGTGGTCTAGCATTTGTTTACGTCCATACATGAAACAATTCATGTAAACTTGTGTCTTGGTATGTTAATATTTGTTGTTTTGTTTAATATGTATAATTCATTATAGTTACGCCGAAATTTGTAGCCGTAATATCATTCTTAAAAGTTTTGTATAGTAGGGCCCTCTATAATTCTTAGGTAAAACTCAAGAAGCAGTTATAACGTGCGCGAACAGAGAACTGAGAGGTTTGAAAGTTATTACTTTAGCAATATAGTGTCAGTCGGAAGATGGCGCAACTACTTTAGATCCAGCAGTTCATTCTGCTCTCGCTTAAATTTTAAAACTCATACAAGCAAAACTTCAATATCAATAAAATTGCACTGTTGTAAAATGTTTCTTAAACGGAACGCTGGAAAAAATAAAAATAGTACTTGTTCAATGAAATAAAAAGTTGAATAATTGAAATTATGATGCTGATGCATATTTCTGTATTTGTTTGTAATTCATTTCGAAGTTTCTATTATGGAGCTCTTCTTTTTTTACCTTAAGTCAGGGTTCGATGTCTTCGTATCTGCCTCATACATGGACATGATTACAATTATTACAGACCTCTCAAGGTAATTTCATGGCGCCATTTAATAGTTACGAAAATACTTAAATAGACTGTATAATATAAGAAGATAGGCTTTCACGGCCGGAATCCATAGTAACACTAGGGTTGGGGATTGTAGGCCGTGGTCCATAGGAACTATTTCGATCAAACGTTTCGTCGGTACCAAATCTTAGAACATGTAAAGTTACGTAATTAATGGATGTCTCCAAAATAGCCTGTATTTATTTAGAAAATTAAAACGTTGAAACTAGGTATTCAAATATCCGAAACATAACTGCTACCTTTGAATTTATCCGCAAAAGTTCCTTTCTTTTTTGTTGATAATGTTTTATTAGGTAGAATAATATAACTAAGACAATTTTCAAAAAATAATTGAACACTAAATGAAATTTGTAGTACTTCGCATTTCAATTTTCATTGTTATAAATTAATTTTTATTATAACACTGATATTTAGTATCAAATAAATCATTTATATTATTAACCGCGAATAAACGTCGAAAGTTTGGTGTTTCTAGTGGTATTTAATTTCATATGTTGTATGGACCATCATTTACGAACATGCAACAATGGCAGACGGAAATATTTGGTTGTTTGAATTTTTGCAAGGAGATTAGGTTACTGGTGGATGTTTAACTGTTTTGAAAAGAGAAAATGAGATCAAATTTTCGAAGGAACCAACCCTCAACAAACAATTGTATGTTCGATTAAAGATAATAAAGTAATTCTTGCCTTTTTGGCTCTCTTATTTATTTTAATTTAACATGTTTTGTACTACTACTAAAACTTTAACTAATTTTTCAATTTCAAACAATAATCACTAGGTACTCAAACCTTTTGGTAATATCTTTAAACACCGCCACTGGAATTTGTCAGAAATCGTCTAGGGCTTAGACTAGGAAAGAGAGGGGAGAGGTAATAGTCGACTGCAAATTGAGGCCGATTGGGATCGCGAGACAGCGCTCAGTATCGCAACATAAAAAATTAAGAGGGAGTTTGTTTTGTTACCATTATTCGTACAATTATCATTCCATACAGAGTATCAATTGTTTATTTGATAACGTAAACAATTATTAAGAACTGTTTTTTTGCGCCTTACGTTACTAAGAAAATATTATTTATTTTATGTCAAAGAGAATACATGTTCAATGAAATTAAATGCAAAGAATTATTTTATTAACGTTAATTAACATGATGTGGCGGAACTAATAAACATTAAGACGAATTTTATTAATTAATTAATTTTACTTTTTTAGATTTTTATAACTAAAAGTGACGCCGCCTATGGTAATACTGTGGTAAACACATGCATCTTACAACTTTGAAAGTATGTATTTATTGTTTCTCTCACTATCAGTAAACCATTCCAACAAAAAAAATATGATGCATTAATGATTATTGTACGTAAATCATAACATATTTTAAGTAGTATGTAAACAATAAACAAATTAAACACGATTTTCTTTGCTTAACCTTACTACGTAAAATTCTTTTTACTTGTGAAATGTGATCTCTGGTTCATTTCTTTCACTGCGGCTTTTACAGTCGTAAGAAGAACAAATCATCATTGTTTTAAACAAAAATCCACTAAAACCTAACTACACTATTTAATTATATTGACACTTTTACACAACGCACTGTTTGGGATCAGTAAATGGAGCCGGTACCAAAATATTGCGTCAATTTTCGACGTACAGTCGGCGTAGGAGTTACATGGGAGTTACGTATCCCCTCTCTTTCCTAGTCTAAGGTCTAGGGTATTGGGATATTGGAATTGATTTTGTGCATTTCGTATTGTTGGTTACCTAAAAACATAGGTCACGTGGCTCTCGGGCATTTATGAAGGTACTGTATTTTGATAATACATAACGAGGGTTATAATATGCATAGACAACACGCAATGTACTTTTGCACTCGGGACAAAAAAAAAATAAAAATGAAAAAAAAAATATGGATAGGTATGTTAAATAAAAATGAAACAAAAAATAAATACAAAAAAAATATTTTGAAAAAGATAATGTTTTTTCGCATATTTATATTTGTTTTGCCATTTTTTTTCATCATATGTATTTATTTTTTTCTATTATTGCACGAACGGCGCCTCATAACTTTACCTAACATTTTGTGTAACAATATGCCAATTACTCTTATATTTAACATTATAAACCCAAAATTGTCGTCTACAACTCCTCTACTGTTGTGCAACATTCCAGATAAGAATTTCGCTCTATATACTTACGTATTGAGCACTATAAGTGATCAATAAATAGAATAGTCCCTGGTATATAACAACACATACTTATGCCGAATGTTTAAATGCCACCCGTAGAGTACCCTAAAAGCGTAATCCTACGGGGCCTTCAAGCTCAACCTGACTCCGGTAACAATCAGTACATATAATTATCATACAAATTGTGTTATCTTGAAAATTTATCTCGCCCCCAAGCAGAAATCTTCAATTTTATTTGGAAACAGGATTTATTACTTCTTAGCTATTACAAATACTCGCAGATTATTTCTTTAGAGTATTTTAGCTATGATGCTCAGATAATAAATAATCCAACAGTTCTTGTGCTCTCAAGCTTAAGTATATTTTTCCATTTTTCTTTGTTTTGTGTTAGCTCTCCTCTGGAATGTTCATTAGCTGTTGTTGCCGCTGCACCGTGAGTTGTTACCGTTGCTATGTATGTATGTATCTGTGGATACCAGTGGATACCTACTGTGCATTTATACGTGTATAAAGTGCCTTCACAGGTATTTCTTTGTTCAGCCTCGTGCTAACAACTTTGACCAGTTTGTAACTATTTGCCTTCATAACGTTCGTGTCCAAGGTTCTACCGTATAGAAAATATTACTAACTATAAGCTTGCTGGTATACGTACATGAGGTGTTGAAATTTTAACGTAGGTAACTAGATGCGAGTAACCACACAGGGTTGGAATATTAATTCAGAAGAAAAATTTACTTACCTACTTTAGAATTACAATTTAACTTGTTTATTAAATAGTTATTTTACTATACAATGCTATTAGTGATTTTCAAGAGAATTATTTAAGAAACGAATTACATCGTAATTCTGAAGTAAGTAAATTTTTCCTAAGATTTAATATTCCCCCGGAGTTACTCGCTTCTAGTTGCGTTACAATTTCAACATATCCACGTATGAACAAGCAAACACCGAAATATAAATGAGAAATTTTTCAACCGAGACTTGAATTCGGTCAGATGTAGGAAGACCGAAGGGCTGTATTATTTAACCGACAGCCAATCACGTACGACTTCCCTATCTGTATGCCGATACCTTCATATTTCATAGGCGTATTTGAAGGAAATAGCTAGAGTGCTTGCCCTTTCCAACATTGTGCCTACCTTCGAAGGACGGGGTTTGCCGGTGCGAACCTAGTCGTTAAGTCTCGGTTGAAAAATTTCAGACTAGTCAATTTCCACATCTAACAAGCTAATTCCCGATTTGACAGTAGTAGGTGGTAGTTCGAATAAGTCTTGCAATGTGTTTTTTATGAATTCATATTTATGTGTAAACCAAAGCTTTGAAAAGAAATTTTACCCGGAACGCTTTGTGGAGACTGTGGTTATTTCGCTTATTGGGTCCTTTTATTTATGCACAACGCCGTCTAGGTTTACAAAATTTACCATAAACCCCATGTTAGAAATTTACAACATCCACTACGGATAATTCGTCATTTATTGGCCACAAAATAAAGCTTAGATGCATACATACTAATTATCTTTATCAAATAAACTTTTTTTTTACAATTTCATGTAATTTCACTGTTAGGAGATATGTAAATACCCAATTCCTGGTAATAATTTCGCTTACTGTCAAACTTCACTTTCGGCCCGACTTCGTTATAAAGTTTTTATTCAATAAGTAAGTAGATATAGACAATCAACAGGAATATGTTTTTTTAGTAATGAAGTAATTAATTAATTTATTTGAGTATTTACTCTTGTTGTTAGCTGAATGGGTTACTTATTCTTAGGACTAAACAATGTGCTTCAGCCAAAGGTGAAAGATGAAAACACGAAGTTTGAGCACCTAATTAAATATTCATGTTTTATCTTAATTATAAACTACTTTTTGTTAAATCTTGATTACACCTCATGTAATGCCTAAAAAGATATGTTAGTTTTCTAACCAATCAAGTGGTAAGGACGTTATGTCCCGAGATATTATTTTGAATTTTGTATACCTAGAAATAATTTTATATTGTAAAGACCTACTCGTAAGAGAACCTACATAAGTATATAAGGTATGTACATGGTGTATATTCGACGAACAGAGTACAACAGGAAGGTCACGGACGGCCACTCGCGGAGCGGCAAGCGCGGATTCCATCTTTACCAGCTCAACGAGATCTTGTAATAACGGACTCTCGTATTAACTCTTACGCTCATATAAAACGCGTACCTACTAAAGTTTTGTGGTAACTTGATTTTGTTCGTCATCTCCCTCTTTTTTCTGTCCTTCATCATAATATTAATTTTTCTCATCACAAACGCTTATTACTGAAATCTTTCAAGAAAACGCTTATTACTGAAATCTTTCAAGAAAAGCATGATATTTATCACTTAATATTAGAAAATATGTTTGGTCGGTATTCTGTAAAACCACCAGACGTAGATCGCGATTTTGAACTCATAAGCTCTCATCAGTACATTATAGGTGACTTCGACAGAACAACCACCAGATCAAGTGAAACTTCTCCAGGTCTAGTTTTATTTTACGTCTGGTATTAAAGTTATTTATCACTTAATATTTCAAATTCAAATTGGTTTACATAAATGAGATTTTTGATCCTCGTTTAAGTTACCACCGTGATCTGTATACTATAAAAGTTAGGATTAATAAAAAAACATTTTTAAAATAAAAAATATTTGCCGTCTAATCGAAGTACCCATATTCTGATTATTATTTGTTTAATTATTATTTTTATCGTTTAATTGTGCAGTACAAAAGTGAGTAGGTACCAAAGAAATATACGGTGGAACCTCGATACCTCGAAATCCTCAGTAAGTCAAAAAAAAATGCCATTCCCTTCCGCTAAACACCTAAATACGCGGCATCTCGGATTATTTAGAGTTGGCAACTCGAACCATATGTTATTTCCCTGTGAGGTATTTATAATGCATATTTATACTCTATAACTCGAATTTCAAAAAACAGACTCCTTTAGTCAAAGTTAGTAAAATCTATCTAATGACGTCTTCCTTGGAATTCTCCGAAAATATGACAATAAAATCCAAAAGGAATCTATTATTACACATGTAATGAATGAAAACATTCTTAAAATTTCTAAGTAACACATCTGTGTACCTTAAGTTTGCTTGTGTTTGAACTCCTTGCTTAAAAAGTGCCTTATCCTGAAAGGCTTGTTAAGTCGAAAACTCATTGACATTGAGGTTTGAGTTATCCAGGTTCCACTGTATTTATATAAATAAATAATAAAAACAAATTTATTTTCTAATATTTTCAATATTTGTAGCAGTATTTGCTTTTAGAAATTTAAGATTACTCATTTTCACTTAAATGAAAAATATATTACGTCCAGGTAATGTACGCGCAGAGTTTGAAAAATGACTGGTCACTCAAGGCACGCAACCTTATTGTATATTAGCCTGACGATGACCGAAATTGACGGTCGAATAGTTGCTTAATTATTTATTAGCAGTCGTTAGTTTTTGGCAAGATTAGCTTTTATTGATTTTACAATATTTTATTCATATTAACAAAATTAAAATCATATAATTGAAAAACATTCTTATTTTATAGTCTTGAGTTTTCACTTCTAACGGCAGTCCCCTGTGACTGCCAATTTTTGTATTCTACTTCCTAACATCTTAACACTGTTGAAATGATGAACCCGAAATATCATACACATAAGTTAAGAAAATTCATTGATTTCCTACTTTCGATTATCCTTGGTGTACGGAAAGTGTGTATCGGTTAGTCACTTGAACACGCGATCACGGGCGTCGTAACAGAATTTTCCAAGGGGGGGGGGGGCAAATTCCACTAAGGGACCGTCCATAAAATGCGTTACTCAGAATTTTACCTTTTAAAGACCCCTCCCTCTCCCTTCATCACGTTAAGTCACACTTTTAGTGACCCCCCTAACAAATATTACAAAAGCTAGCCCTCAACCCACTACAAACGATTTTTTGTGATTAAAAATAGCATTCAGATAAATAGTTTAAAATCTTAAGAACTACCAAATTAAGAAAAAAATAAAATATGTAATATAACATTTCCTTAGAATACCCCCTCCTTGTCGCAAAAGATAGAAAGAAAGTTAATTCGGAAGGCAAAAGATGCATTTTGGCGTTTGAAATTTGTGTAGTACCTTATTCAAATCCCTATTGTATTAGTAAACTCACCCTATGGTGTGTAAATAACTTTTGAAAGGCACGTTCTTAGGAAAAACCAGAATCTGTTTTATTTCTTACTCCATTTCCAATATACGAGGGGAGGTCAAAAAGTTCGCGAAATGACAGGGAAGGATAATGAAATGAAACATTAAACTATTTTTCCTTTTCAATGTATTCTCCCTTAAGCCTAATACATTTATTAGATCTGTCAAATAACTTATTAATACCGTCGAAAAAAAAAGATTTGTCTTGGGCGTCAAAATAGGCCGAAATCATCGTCGTCGCCAAATTTTTTCCACGCAGATCTTTCTTCATTTTTGGAAACAAATGATAGTCGCTTGGGGCCAGGTCTGGGCTGTAGGGTGGGTGGAGCAGTTGTTCAAAACCGCACCGGTGAAACTTAATGACGACGCGATATTCAATTTTCTCCATAGTGGCTAGTTTCTTCTCGATTGACTTGTTTACTCGTTGATAACTCAAAAGCTAATGACCCGATTAGGCTGAAACTTGGTATATATACTAACAATGAGTCATTCGATTAGCGCCGACCTGGATGAGTAAACTCACCCTCGCCAACCCCGCCATTCCGCGAACTATTTGACCCCCCCTCGTATTTAATTAAAATTCAGGAGATGAAACAGTATTAATAAATGTTATGTTACATTTATTGGTAGTTTTTTACCTCACCTTTCTTCAAAATTTTCCCAACGATGCAGTTTTAACAACAAATTGGATAACTAATCTTTTATAAAAATAAATATAACATGAAGTTAAAGTTTCAATTTAAAGTTACTTTTTGATAATAAAGGGTGAGTTTGCATACACGTGTCTTCCGGCATGTCTTCATGAAAGTACGACGACAAAATTGGCTATCTCCGCTATAATATCAGCTGTGTCTATGACGCATCGGTATTGATGGGGGTTAACATTTTAAAATAATAATTCCAAATTAATGCACAGCGCTGCCGTAATACTCCCGTGTGTATTGCAATAGGTTGGATCAGAACCAATCAGATTTAAATATTTGCAGACGGTCATTCAAACCTTATACAAAAGTCAATCTTTTATTGTTTATAATCGTTCTTTTTGTAATAATTCAAATTTCCAAACACCATTGCACCATTTTGTCAATTATAAAGATTTTGCGACTTTTTCGTTTTAGTATTGTTTTTAATAAGTGTTTGTTCAAAGTTGCTTGTCTATGTATGTGTATAATACCGTCGTTGTTTTTTATTTCAGGTAAGGTTTATGCTGTCACGACGTAGAGTTCAAAACGTTATCTTGAATCAACGTTTTTAAATCATGGTTTCTCGTTACCCTGCTGTTGTATTATCTACTGCTTTATGTACCTAGTGCCGTGAACGTTGATGATTATATGTTCACGTACATTCGTACATATACATATATGTATATACCTACATTTACTGTTTACGATGATGAAGATGACTGGTGAGTTACTAAACTATTATAAAGATCTTGTTCTTGCCTTTCATTCGAATAAAAATAAAACATCGCAACCCAAGTGTAACCCTTAGAACAGTTAAGAATTCGCGCTGTAGTCCGTAGGAGGTGCAACGAATGCTTGATAAATTTTGATTTTTTAGTACTATTTTCCTTCCCAATAATATATTATATTTTATAGTGTTCCAATTAGTTTAAAGACTACATACACCACACGGTCAGTTAGAGAATAAAGTTATTATCTACTATAAATATAACAAAATTGTTAATGCGAAAACGCACCTCCCCCCTCTTATCATCCAGAGGCAATCTTTTCATATTAAAACACATACACACAACTTTAACCGAGACATTTTATGAATCCATAAATAAGCAGCATATTGAAATACATTATTTCTATAACCTTATAAATAGTCTGGGTAATTTACAGTGTATTGAAGTTTCGAAAAAGCCGACGAGACATACCTGCCGATTTTGGGTTGTATATACTAAGTACGGTTCATAACAGGCCGGCCCTCGTCAGATTTGCCGAATTTTACCCATCGTAAATTACAACAGGCGGTTTAGATATTTGCATTGCAATATAAGATACTGATTTATAAATTCATAAAATGTATCAGTTAATGTTGAACCAACTATACCTATCTATCTATACGCAAAAGTATTAAAATGATCTTTCAATTAAGAGGTAAGTAGGTGGTTAATGTTATATGTTTAATTTAAGCATTATTTACGTAATTTCGATTAAAACCTATAAGTGTTAATACAAACGACACTACAAGTGCCAAAATGTAAAAATGTGTTTTACAAATAATAAAGTATCATTGTATTCATATAAATTAATACATATACGTTGATGATGATGTTTTATAAAGTCAATTTTAAATAGGTGTGGAATCTGAGAGGGATATTGTTTCTAAATGTCAAACTTCTGTATTTGAATGCGCACTTAGTACATCTCTTTTAAGTACGGCCCTAATAGATCATAAATTTTCACAAACTGTGCCCGGTTTTTAAAGGTTTTAACTTTGGTTTATAGTAGCTATCTTCAACTCCTTAAAATTTTGACCAAACTTTATGTCTAGAGGCGTTGAAGTAGACGGATCAGGATCGTTTTAATTTGTTGAGTACAACTTTTCATCCGATGTAATAGGCAAATATTTCGTAGTAGCCTCAAAATCTTCTTGGGTAAACTTATCTGGATTAAATGTTCATACATCAGACGACCTAAAACCTGACGTAGACTCCGTAGTGGCAATTTTAACCATGCATTATTGAATATTTCAGCCAAATCTGCAAAGGTTATGTTTTATTGTTTGCCGGTTTTTAAAAAATGATAGCATTCCTTGTTAAAAGTACGTTTAAAAGTTGGAAAAAAACGAAGTATTGAAGAGGTGTAAACGATTTTTGGTCAGTGTAGGAGACATTTCTTCGCGGAAAAACAAAATAATGATACTCATACTTTATTTAATTACTTAAACAAAATTCATAATAAAATTAAATTTACTATTGAGTTAGAAAAAGATGGTTCACTTAATTTCTTAGATTTAACAATTAAACGTAATGGTCAGGTACATAAGTTCAATATATTTCATAAACCAACTCATACTGACTCAATTATACATGCAAAGTCCTTTCATCCTGTTTCTCACAAACTTGCTGCCTTTCACGCGTTTATTCATAGGTTAATTTATCTACCTTTAAATTCGGAAGATTTTTCTTTAGAATTAAAAGGAATTCACATACGATAGCGCTTAATAACGGTTATTCATCTTCGGTAGTGGAAAAATATCCTACACAATAAACTGAAACAAAAAAACTGTTAATCAGTTAAAAGTTAAATTAGAAAAATTCAATAGTCTTACTTATTTAGGAAACATTTCGGTATTGGTTGATCATAATATTAAAAGATTAAATAATAGTTTCATCTCTTTCAAAACAAACAACTCATTAGGTAAACACATAAATAACAACAAATGTAAAAAAACAATAGATCAAAAATCAGGAGTATATAGTTTAAGTTATTTGGAATGTAACAAGATCTACGTTGGTCAAACAGGTCGGCCGTTCAAAACTAGAATCAAAGAACATTACCATAGTTTTATTAATAATAAATCAGACTCAGCTCATGCTGAACATTTAAACAGTGAAAAACATAATTGTAATTTAGATTTTTTAATATTACGTATTTGTAACAAGTCAAAAACTTAATTTATTAGAAAATTTAGAAATAAATGGACATTTTCAACAAAATTTATCACATACTGACCAAATTGATTAATACAATTCGCCTCTTTTAAATATTTTCTAGTATGTTATTTTTACTTTATTTCCACCCCTCTACTTTGTGAAGAGGGCCTATATAAATAAATGGTAGAGTAATGTTAAGTTTGTTAATCATCACACCTGATGAAGCCACAGTTTGGTGAAACAATTCTTGTGTCACAATAAATATATCTTGAAAGTTAGTTGTGTTTTATTTCGTTTTAATGACTTAGTAACTCACCCTATAGATTCTTGATCAGCGTGACAAACTCTACAACATTCTGTATTTTCAAGAAAATCGATTTGCGGTACTAAACTGAACAATTACCTTCGATTCAAAAATATAAATACATATATAAATATGTAAATAGTGTCTCCTTATCTTTATCAACGTATAGATAGACGAATAAGTTACTTGTATTTATTTTTGTAGTTTAATCCTTAAGAATCAATATAAGGTCTGCGCTATCAAGAAAATGTAGGGAGTAAAATTGAGAGAACGTAACGGAAGTAAACAGAACGTACCTAACAACGTAATAATAATAATAATATAGGTACGTTAGGCGAACGAATCAAGTGAAAAGTACCTAAAGAAGGTAAATTTGTTATCGAAAAGTGTTTCGGACGTTTTTGGTCTAAGTTTTGGCGTTAAGGTTTGAGCTGTTTCGTACGTTCTACAACACTGCCAAGTTGCTCCAGTTTTGCTTATTTATCATGGACAATAAATTTGGAATCCTTGCTAGTGATGTTCACAGATCTTGCTGTTGTTCGTCGTCTCGATCTTGATGAATTGAAGGCACTTTTTACGAGGATCTTTAAGGAAGTCAAATACATGCACACGCTTTTCGAGATTATAATTACCTTTACAATCCGGCAGACAACACTTACATGGCATAATGCACAGTTAAATTGTATTTGAAAACACGCAATAATTTTGCTCGTTAGTAACACTTCAACTCATTTCGTGAAGTAATTCCTTACCACGACGATATATGAGAAATCAAATCAAACAATACTCGACTTTAATATTTTCTCTCAAAATTTTCTTGTTATCGAAATTAGATGCTACAGATCATTTTTTATTCATATTTGTAAACTACACATTATTATTCATGTACTACTTATTTTCTTTGCTTTCATATAGTATAGTGAAAACATACATCGTCCATTTTACCTGTATGTTGTACGATATGTTTAAGTATCTATAGAGTTAGCGTACGAGTAGAACGCGTGACTTTAAGGTAAAGATAAAATCGGAAATAACACAAGCTAAAAGAGACCGGATTGTTGTTAAATGCACTGGAATGGCTAACGGTCTACAACAGACAAACACTAAAAGGCTTGAATCTTCTGATGTGATATACATACCTAGCTACAGTTATCCACAAAAATTAAGACAGCATAAGTGGTATGATATATCAAGAAATAGTAGTCCCCTATTTTAAAATTCGAAAATCTACATCGTCTTATCTACTCTAACAGTAAAATAATAACTACTGGTATGACAAGGTAAAATCGTTTTGACAGTTTTGTCTTGAATTATTCATCATTTTTAATATATTTTTTTAAATAGTATACAGACCGAAACTGCGTATTTCATTGAATAACATAGGTTTTTACCACTATATCCAGTAAAAGCAAGTTATGCCGACTTTTTTAAGTTTAGAACATAAAACGCACAGAATAAGCGGTCGCCGGCGCCACTGATTCTTGCTTTTAAAAATGCCACCGTTTGGAGATTATGATTTTATTTCGTATAACGCCGTATGTTGCTGATAGACGGTTTGTTCCTTACGAAATATAGAGGCCGGCAATCCATTACCTTGAATTAAAATTTGGACGGGGTGCACAAGATTTAAAAATAATAATTCAGGCGAAAATTTCATACCGTAACATAACCTAATATGTTTCTGTAAAACTTATTATTCCGGTTTTCAGTACCTACTTTTTCTTTTATATTTCCACCGATATTTAATAATTCCCAGATTAATTACGTCTACCAACGCCAGCGGTTTCCGAACATCAAATGAATGCAAGTCGTTGTTCTGGAAACAACACCCTTTGTTTTCGAAGACGGTTTTTCGTTGAAATTCACAACTAATTGATTTTTAATTTCGAACTATGTCAATTTCTAGAATAATGAAAACAAGTTGCTGAAATTCTTAGTATCAGAGTTTTTAATGATTTATTGATAAAAACCGTTATCCATTACTTATTATCACCGTATACTGAAAATGAACTTTAGATATGAATTACTCTCTAATGGATAATGGAATTAAATTATATTTCCCATTAATGTTTAAATGGATATTAATTTGAAATTGCATTATCCATTATTTTCTTATGGATAATGAAAATTAAATTTTGATGTTCACTATCTTTTTAAGCTTAATGCAATACATTAAAATAAATAAGTAAATAAGTACTAGCAAAAAAGTTTTTATGGTTAATTTTGACATTAAAGAAACGGCAAAAAAACGATAAAATGTAGTTGATATTAATGATAAATAAAACGGCCAATCCAATGACATGAGATTCATTGAGCTTCCACTTATTCTTTTGTATTATCATTACGAGGTTTATTATTAAAAATAATAATTATATATTATTAATCACAATAAAAAATATTTAATAACTTAAAGAAATATTTACAAGTATAGATTGCTAATGGCCTGGCTAAGTGCACGATAGCCGAATTTGGAAAAATTCTGATATGTATATAACCCTTTCAAACAGTCCTAAAGAGTGTTTGTTATTAGGAGATGAGCGCTATCCAATAGCACCTTGGATTATGACTCCGTGGCGAAATCCAGCTAATCAGCAACAACAAAATTATAATAACATATTGAGTAGAGAAAGGGTTATAATCGAAAGGTGTTTTGGACAGTTGAAAGCTAGATTTCCTATTCTACAGTACAAAATTCGGAACAAACTTGAAAAAATTCCCGCGACAGTAATTTCCTGCGTTGTCGGTACTTCACCTAACCTAACCTGACCCGTAAGACAAAAAGAATAGACTTCTGTTGACTTCAGTTAGTAATTGATAAATTTCTTTCAAAACAGTTTTTCAGAAAATGAAACTTAAATGAATATAAAAAGTAGGGGTAATTCTAAAAATTTAGTTTGACCTAATTTAGAGTGAGGAACATCAGGAATCTACAGAAAATGACCGGACGAATGTGACAAGAAAAAAAAAAGCTGACTTTTAATGCATTTAAAAGACAGAAACATATTGAACTACCATTAGACAAAAGAGAACTGAAATTTGGGAGTCATTAAAAAGAAAAAGTTAGTGGTGAACAAAAGGGTAGTTTGTTTGCATCGAAAGTAAAAATGTTAAAGCGTATCTCAATAAGGGTACAAAAGGAGCAGAAATTAGAAAGCAAAGTTTGGAGAAACGGGAGTGTGTGGAAGTAGAAATACATCCACATCTTATTAAGAACCATATTTATGTAGCAATAAAAACGCCACTGTCAGGGTAAAAATACATATGTAGGTTTTACTAGTTCATTTATACACTTGCAGTTCGATATAGATCTTGACAATCTTAATAGCAATTGCTTGAAATTGATCCGGATATGCAGCAAAACCAGCAATTGCTTAAGCTAGTAGCAATTGCTTGTTAAGCAATTGCTTTTGCTAAATAGCAATTGCTTATAGCATTTGCTTCATTTTTATTCATTAGGCTAACTAACTAACTAACTTAGATTCATTGGTCGCCCTCATTTTATAGTTATTTTATGTCGCCTAGTAACCACCATAAGTTTCTCGAACAGTCTAGACTGTTACTAGAGATTTCGACAGAGAGACTGTCCACAACTTTGCACACGTGTATGAAAGCTTGCCTACATCCATTACAATATTCCTTTCTACTGCTGATATGTAGACGATACAGTTTGCATTTGGTCAGGTATTCGAAGACAGCCTAACCTAACCTAACCTAACCTAACCTTTTTAATCAATAACAAACTTAAGCAACAACCAAAAAAATAACGTTTATCAAATAAGCTATAACTGTGTGTCCGGCCAGTGTAACAAAAGCTCCAGCCATAATACATACCAATGCAAGCCAGAGCTTTTTTTACTGAATTATTATCAAAATAACCTCTTATCTAACACGAATACTTGTGAAGTTTCAGCACAGATATAAAAATAGTAATGATTTGCATGCATCCGCAATGATTTTAAGTAATCAGCGCTCAATGTCTCCCGCCGCCGCCGGCCAGGAGCCAATGGAGGTGTCATTTGGAACAACTGGGTTAATCCTTAGACTAGGAAAGAGAGGGGACACGTAACTCCTATGCCGACTGTACGTCGAAAATTGACGCAATATTTTGGTACCGGCTCCATTTACTGATCCCAAACAGTGCGTTGACAGCGTTGTGTAAAAGTGTCAATATAATTAAATAGTGTAGTTAGGTTTTAGAGGATTTTTGTTTAAAACAATGCTGATTTGTTCTTCTTACGGCTGTAAAAGCCGCAGTGAAAGAAATGAACCAGAGATCACATTTCACAAGTAAAAAGAATTTTACGTAGTAAGGTTAAGCAAAGAAAATCGTGTTTAATTTGTTTATTGTTTACATACTACTTAAAATATGTTATGATTTACGTACAATAATCATTAATGCATCATATTTTTTTTATTGGAATGGTTTACTGATAGTGTAAGAAACAATAAATACTTTCAAAGTTGTAAGATGCATGTGTTTACCACAGTATTACCATAGGCGGCGTCACTTTTAGTTATAAAAATCTAAAAAAGTAAAATTAATTAATTAATAAAATTCGTGTTAATGTTTATTAGTTCCGCCACATCATGTTAATTAACGTTAATAAAATAATTCTTTGCATTTAATTTCATTGAACATGTATTCTCTTTGACATAAAATAAATAATATTTTCTTAGTAACGTAAGACGCAAAAAAACAGTTCTTAATAATTGTTTACGTTATCAAATAAACAATTGATACTCTGTATGGAATGATAATTGTACGAATAATGGTAACAAAACAAACTCCCTTTTAACATTGAATGTTGCGATACTGAGCGCTGTCTCGCGATCCCAATCGTCCTCAATTTGCAGTCGACTATTACCTGTCCCCTCTCTTTCCTAGTCTAAGGGTTAATCAGTATTTATAACTCCAATTAAAAACAGATATTAACTAGCGGTCCGTCCCGGCTTCGCACGGATATTAGTAAGGATCCCTAATTTTTTATTAATAAATATAGCATACTACCATCGTATAAATATTGACATTAATATTTATACGATACTAACGTCACTCTATTGTTTTGCCTTCTTGACTTTTAAGTATTATTACGAATCTTGTATGGGAATATAGAAAAATCTTGTTTTATCACTTTTTCAGGCAATTTTTTAATTTTTTCTCTCCGTAAGAACCATCCTCGTACTTCAAGGTATATTATAAAAAAAGAATTTGAGAAATCGGTTCAGCTGCTCTCGAGATTTGCGCTTTCCAACATTCAGCGATTCATTTTTATATTATAGAAGACACCTATAAAAACCTTTTTTTTAATTTAAAATAAGAATTCGTTAAACAAAAAAAAAATGACGATAGATACTATTTTTAAACAAAAGAAAATCAAAATAAAAGTGGTATACTCAATAATACTAATTTTATTTAAATACGTGTTTTGTACTGTTAATAGATTCGCATTACATTTTTTGCAGAAGTACATATATAGGTATATGAAGATCGATAATAATCGGTCCTACTAGTTGCCGGTCGACAATTACTTCAACGTTACGGTCGATTTCCTTAAAAGAAGGCAACAGAAAAATTGCATAACTTGCACGCTCGCGTAGTGTGCAAAAGCCTTCTATAGAATGTACGGTTAGAAATTCTTATTCTTCCTTGCCTTTCTCCTCTACGTGCTTCTTTCTTTCTTCCTCTTATTGCTAAACAAGCATTTGTCTCAACAAACTTCGTTGCAAGGCCGCCTCAGCAGAAATATACTGTTGGTAAACACCCAGGTACAGTGGCGACAACAAACTGTATTGGGGAAGAGTAAAATAACATTCTGTTGGCTGTACACGAGATGAAAAAAGACAGACGTATATACATTTATAAACTTGTCTTTCCTTACCTTGCTTATGTAGCTGTGTGTGTATTGTACAGCGACTTACCTTTACCTGCCCGGCCAGCTCTTGATTAACAGACGTCTGTAGCGCCACCTTGTCGCATATGGTTATTTACTATTTGCAAGAAATTTTCGTAACATACGGATATATCGAGATAATATAACCTTAAATTTCTCTGTAACAATAATTATTATTGCATGTTTTACGTAGTTGAGAGCAAAAATTAATATTTATTATACTAATTTTCTCACACTAATTAGCCTTAAAAAATTAATTTCTTGAATGTGCTCTGCTGTTGCTCGGACTTCACTTCTGTATGAATATGTATGTATGTACCCTCTTGGGGCCAAAAAAAAAAAAGTTGACAGTTCCGGTAGAATTCTCAATTCGGGTATAACTAAGATCAACCTGTATCCATTTATATATTCAAGTGTTTCGAGTTATTGTAACAAACGGTCGAAACGTTGCCTACTTAAAATTATTTTCATTAACAGTTTAACTTTTATTGTTCATACAATATATTTTTATTATACCTACGAACCAAAAATTAAAATCTAACTGAAAACTGAATATTCATTTAATGATATCGCTTGAATTATTCTGTATCTCCAATATTTATTGTGACAAATCAGTTACATTTCTAATGAAATAATGCATATCCGCTTAATTCGGATTAAGTAGGTCGTTATGTAAGTAGGCGTTGACATTTCTTAAAAATTCATTGGATGAATGCACGTAACGCAAAGAATACGTACAGCTGTAGTTGTTTTGACAGTGACTGTATGGATAACAATGGGCGTGTAATTGATCCCAATTTTAAAATACATACCTATATTTATATACCTACCAAGGTATCCAAAAACTGATTTTGTGTGAACAAAATTATAATGAGTGTTTTTGGTTTCTATGGTAGTACTTTCTACTCTTGTTAATTATTATTATTATTTATATACAACATGTTTGATTCAAAGCTTATATTTATTATGTAAAGGAGTAGGTACATAATAACGCTTCCCGAGTTTTGGAAACTTCAATTTTAGTGAAAAAATTTGTAAGAACATGTATCATTGAAGCCTTTCCAATTGTATTACTTTGAACTTTGGATAGGATAATTTAGTTTTTAAACTGGATCTACCTACCTATTTTCAGTTTTAGATTTTGAGAAATACAAAACTTTCTGAAAATTTTTGTAATTCTTATTAAGGTTATTATCAAACTGTTTGTTTTCACAATTTAATATTTGTGGATGCAAACCTGATGTGACGTACCTACCGCCCTAACCCCCGTCTGATACGCCGCCCTTTTTGATGAAATGGATTTTATTAATTTTAATCCAATATTTTTATTTTAAGATAACTTTATTTCATTGAAATGCAATTTTTAATTATAACTAATAAACATTTCAGATAAATAAGTATCTAAGATAAATAATAAATATATATTTTCTTAAATGAAAATTTAAATTTCAATTTTTTTCAAATTATTTTAATTTAATTAATTGAATAATAAAAAAGGATGTTATTTAATTTTAATGAAAAATTATTCTTTTAAAAAAAAATCTGACGACTGAATACACCAAAATGATATTTAACACATGCAAAGGAACAAACAGTTAAGATACAAAAAGTTAAGAACATTACAGTAAATTAAGAAATTGAATTGTAGTAGGTAAAAACTTTTTTTATAAAAACTAATCTGAACCAATTTTTGATATTGATTGACTGTAGTTACTCTTACCTTTAAAATTTTGGCATTTCAAAAAATTTACCGCTTTTCAAATTATGCCATCCTATGTAGATTTTAAGGACTCGAATGAAACCGTTAGTGTGTATATGTATAACACATCTACATAAACATATACATATATAGATACCTACTTAAAATTTTATACATAAGTTTCGGTAATTGTTAATAACAGCTTACCCCCTTTCTTTTTTTTTTTTTGAAAAAAAAATTTATAACTATAAACAATGAAAAATTTATGTTGTAGAGTTCATCATGCCCATCAAGAATATATATACATGTATAGATATGTTGGGCGCGGAAACCACCCCTTCATGGTTTTTTTGAGCTTCCTCATTTCTTGTATTTGTCTTTGATGTGTATCTATTGTAAAACGCGATAATTAGTAGTGGTTTGTTGATTTATTCGAATATTTGGATCATGTACTGTTTGTTTATTTTGTAGATTAGACACGGAATAATTTATAGTCTTTATCTATAGGTGATACATGATACTACACTTTCTAACCTCTTGACAACGGACCCTCTAAAAAACAGTCGGTTTTGGTACAAATATATTTGTATGACCAGATGTTTTATAACCATCTAAGAACTTTGCCGTTTCCTTTTGTGCGGCCGCTCGCCGCTAGTGATTCACAGAATGCGTTTATCATCGGAAATTCCCCCGGGATCGGTAACCATAAACCCCTAATACAATGTACAATTTTGTTTATTCCCAATATGTAATTTCAATTATGTATGTACCTGCTCTTGAAATAATATTTTGTTCGCTCATTATACGTATTTGTTTGTTTATAATGTTTGCCCGACTTCTGTATTTTCAATAAAATATTTTTGATTTTATACATATTATTTAACTATCCCTCTTAACTACGGATACCTCCCAATAACGGACATTTTGCCAAGTCCCGCCGATGTCCGCTACAGAGAGGGTTTACTGTACGAACAAGATTTGAGTGCTACTCGTGAACAACTTTAGTTATCCCTGGGTTGATATATAGAAGTTGTGATTTGATTTGCAAACATGCAGTCTAATAGAAAATTCCGGTATATTAATCAATTATTATGAACTTTTTTAACACCGAAACGTATTGTGGAAAAATGTATGCAGAATCTTGTTGAGCCCGTCCAAACTTAGATGATGGCGCATAGCATTTAACAAATTTTAGTGAGGGCGACCACTTTACACCGTAACCTCACGGAAGTAATAAAACTTACCCTAGTGTTGCAGTAAGTGGGTCTTAATAACATCAAGGTGTGGTTAGGTTAGGTTAGGTTAGGTTGAGATCAAGCGGATCAAGTAATGCAATAGTAACCTAAAAGGATATGTTAACAGCCTTTTTAGCCACCAACAATATCGCTATTAGGATCAATCGAACATGAACAACAATACTATCGCTTTTACATCTATCGAGGAATTATACGGGACATCACTGAAACATGAAATCTTCGATCTGTAAAAGTGATCGCATCGGGATTGTCTGTATGCGGAATAAATTTTAACACCTATTATTTCGAATCCTTTTGTCATACATATGTAACCTACATTCACTAAAAAGTACAGCCATGCACAGTTACATTGATAAAAGATAAATTTTGTGAAGACGAAAGAATTATTGGGTATATTTTTTATTTTATTTTTTTGTATATTTAACAATAGGTACTACCTATCAATAACAAAATTGGGTTTAATTAAAAAACCGTTAATAGTGCTTCATAAATTCATTAACTAGGGATTCCGTGGTTAAAGGTCTGTTTCAAAAATAAAATGTAACTATTCTTTCCAAGAGCGTGAAATAATTTAGCGAATAAATTAACGAATTTTACCTTCTCCCTGTATTCATATTAACAGAAATTTTAATATCACTTATACAAGTCAATCAAAATAGTTTTAGTTGGAAGTTCTTTTTTAGGTGATTTTATAGATACTAGTAGTTCTATTTGCTTGTCTTTTTTTTTTTATTCTTGTTGGAAAATTTAGAGGTCATATGTAGGATCCAACAATTATTTTTTTAATACATTATTTGTAAGTATCAGACATATTTTTAAAACAAGGAACTGTTTTGCTCCAACTTGTTGTCCTTTTTTCGGTTTGCTAAATTGTTAATATAGTATAGAAGACACTCAAAACCTGAAGTATTATTACAACAGAAGCCTCTTAAAAATACAGATGTATTTGCAACATTATCCCTGTATCTCTATCGTTGAAGAACAATAGAGCAACCTATGCTTCGACAGGCAAAATCGAAAATACTTTTATCTGATCCTTAGGGGCTCACGAGTCCATTGTTCGCCAAAGAATGTGCATTTTCGCAAAAAGGCTTCCAAGCATTTAGCCATTTCAGGTTCTCAAGACGAACAATAATCCTCCAGTTTTATAAAACCTGATTTTACTTGAAATTGTTCCCAATACAGATAACGAATGAGATTTGTTGGTTTTGCATTCTTATAATATATTAAACAAAATGTATAATACCATATTAATTAATGAATTTATTACTTCATATCACAATGGCCATTTTCAAAAATTAAATAAAACACAATTTCTTATATTAATAAATTAAAAAAAAGTGAAAAAAGCGTACACAGAAAGATTAATTACTATAATTAAAGATGTCAGCTGTCAATTGGCTTTTTGTACAGGGTATAACGATGTACTACTTCGGGATACTTATGGGAAAGCAGAATTTTTGCATCAGTTTTCCTTTTTAATTCAAAGTCGTGTTGTGTTAGAAATGTTAGGCAAAGCCAAAGAGTTTGGTAAAGCTCTTCTTCTGTCAGTTTCCGTTAATCATTGGACCAAGGGATGTAACTTGAACTTACAGAAACATTTAGGTTAGGTATACTGTTCATCGGTTTTTGCTAACTACTATCGGTTATCGTCAAAAGCGACTGCGTTAAAATTTCTACGTTGTGAATCTCGACTAAAGAGCTTATGAGTTTACATACGAAATGTATAATTGGTGAAAATAAAAAATAAAAAGCGCGTTATGACATAAAATTAATAGAAGTCTTGCTTCTTATGTATCTGCAAAACATGTGCGGAAAAAAGAGGAAACCGAAATACATTAAACTGGACAAAAGTATTCAAAAACTATATGAAGAGTGAGAAAAGCGCAATGTTGGTGCTTTATTAAAAAAAAAATGCGCTGACTAAGTTAATATTCTGCAACTTTTAATAGAAGCTTCTATTAATTATAAATATATCATATTACCAACAAAATTAAATTCTTAACTTTTTATTTTTAATTGTCACCAGTTACATTTTGAATGTAAATCCACCGGTTCTTTGGCTGTGGTCTGCAAAGTAGACACTTTAGTGCAGGCGCTTTTAACACCTCTATAGACGAAAGGCGCTTATGACGCGACACGATCATATCATCCTACATGTTTAATGACATTGACAAAGATGAAGATCCATCCTGTTCATTGGCTGAAACTGGGAAAACAAGAAATGAAAGAATAAACTAAATAAGAGGAAAATTAAAGAAAGTGATGGAGTCAGAAATGGAATAGCTACAGTAATGAGTAATAGCTCTGAATTTAAAAGAAATAATTCTTTTTTTAACTGTTTTCGAGTAAACCGTTAAATTTAAAAAAGGTTTCAGGCAGTTTTTTTATACTGAAAACTCTAAACCAACATATTTGTTACCTACTATTTTTTCGATAAAACTTTTTTTACGAAAATCCATTCTTTGAGACATTTGACTTTTAATAATGTTCATAATGGCACACGTATCGATGGGGAATTTTGGGATATTGCTTAGGATCGTAATTGGAAGATTCTTGCAAAAATCTAGCTTAATCTAATTATTTTAAAGTTGAGCCTTATTTTGTTTTTATTCCCTGGTCTATATAAGTTTTGTAAATGTATATCGCACGGTAACTTTGTTTATTTAAATTTTCTGTCGTTTATCTAACTTTATTGTTTTTTAATACTATTTGTGCATGTAAATAAATATTGAAACAACGGTCAGTATTATTACATCTATATTTCTTTTTTATATAACGACGCAAAACAGATATAAATTTTTTGATAAAAACGACAATTATTGCGCGCTTATGGTGATGTAGACAAAATTCTCTCTAATCGTAAGTGTTTGATTTATTTCGTTATCCACTTATTATTGCATTCCTACCTTGAGTATACGCACATTTTCCAACATTTCTGAACGGTATGTATTTTAACTTCCTCAAATATTTTGCTTATAAAATATCCTTTCAGGTGTACATAAGCAGAAGAATACAAACTTCGGCTTTAACTTTTTTATGTTCGTAACATTCTTTAGATGACCACTCTTAACAATCTCTTTGCAGATGTGCCGCTGATACATTGGTCTTTTCAGTTTCCAATTAAGATTTTGATTTAACTGAAGAACGGACCTACAGGTTTAGCCTATTAATATTATATGACCCATCACAGCGGTTTATACCTACAGAATACTTGTTTTAAGATTCGTATAGTCGTCCTCAATCTCACCAAGCTCATTTCTAATCCCCAAGGGCCGGTAGTCGTATAATGTTTAAGGGTCAGTAAATTTATGGTTGAAGTGGCGCCAACATTGTAAAAATAAATCAACCAAAATTTACATTACTGTATAGGTATTATATTTTTCGTAGGAAATTTGGAACAGTCGAAAAGCTCTTCAAATTATTGTCTATAGAGTAAAGAGCCAAATAAATCACTCAAGAAATTCTCGTAGTCTTCAAGATGTACTTTAATGCTTTATGAATAACTAGTTGAACCCGTCCAGCATTGGACGGTGGTGCATAGTATTTAAGAAATCATAATCCGGTTGACATTTTAGTATCAAGACCTCAGTTGCTTTCTGCAAACTTTTTTCTAAATCGTCTATATAATAATCATGCTGTTTTAAGAAAAGTTACACATCTCTGAAAATTGTTGTAAAAGTTTCTATTTAAACTGATTGCTTCCCTTCACCACACATCCAGTTTTTTACTGTTATGAATACAATCCGTCAAAGCTTGGACGATGGTGCATGGCACTCTAACAAATTTAATCAGAAGGGCCGCTTTGCACCGTAACCTCAAGATGGTGCGTAGCACTTACCCTAATGGTGCATAGCATTTACCTTACTGGTGCATAGCACCTATCGGCGGTTTATGGCGAACTTCTAGCAGGATAAAAGAGGATGAAGGTGGCGTCAGAGGCGGGGATGCTGTAGGAGGTGGTGTGATGGGGGGGTTGGGGGTTGTGTAGGGAGTGGTACGGGAAGGAGGTGGAAAATATTACGGATAAAATAAAAGTTTGGGATTGGTTCGAGGGTGTCGTAGGGGGAATTATAGACCCCCTTCTAGCCCCCAACAACTGCAACCACAACCCTCTGTAACTACCACCTAAAACGCACTCACTACTACCCCCACCACCCACCACAACAGTATTCTTAAACGTTTTCCAGATGATTCACAATTTTCAGCGTTTGGAATTTGAATTCTCAAAGCGGAAAACCATGTGAAGGGGCGAGTTCTGCGCCCAGCATACATGTATAATCTTGCTTGGGGCGATAAATACTACAACATACTATTGTTTAAACCGAATCGGGGAGGTGGGAGTAAACGCGTACAATTACCATAACCTTATCGATAACCTTAATAACACACCCCATATTTTACTGTTATAGTACTACCCGTCAAAACTTGGAAGGTGGTGCATAGCATTTAATGAATTTACCGCAACCTACCGCCGGTTGACAATTTAGTATCATGACCTCAGTTGCTTCTTGCAAACTTTTTTACTAAATCGTCTATATAATAATTATGCTGTTTTGAGAAAAGTTACATATCTCTGAAAATTGTTGCAAACGTTTCTATTTAAACTGATTGCTTCTCTTCACCACACATCCCATGTTATGAATACCATCCGTCAAAGGTTCGACGATGGTGCATGGCACTGTAACAAATTTAATCAGAGGGGCCGCTTTGTACCGTAACCTCACGGTGGTGCATAGCACTTACTCTAATGGTGCATAGCAGTTACCTTACTGGTGCATAGCACTTACCCTAATGGTGCATAGCACTTACCTTACTGGTGCATAGCACTTACCTTTCTGGTGCATAGCACTCCTCCTATTAGTGCATAGCACCTATCGGCGGTTCATGGCGAAAATCATGTATTTTTTTAATTTTGATTTATCTAAAAATCGTAAAATACTTCAACTTAAATTTAAGTATTTATGACGCAGAGCACATCCTATTATTTCAAAGGGTCGCGTCGCAGTTGCGGCCGTAGTTTTTGCGGCCAAGGAAGAAATCGTAGTCTTTGCGGCCACTATATGCTTTCGCTTGTATGGCCGTAGCTTTTGCGGCCACATATCTCAGTTATGAATTGGCGTAGTCCTGATTCGGGTCTATAGGCCGTCGTTGGTTGGAATTACTTCCTAACGTTTCGCTGGCGCGAGTGGCGAGCTTCTTCAGAGGTCAGGCCACTCGCGCCAGCGAAACGTTAGGAAGTAATTCCAACCAACGACGGCCTATAGACCCGAATCAGGACTACGCCAATTCATCATCCATCTTAACCATTTTATCTCAGTTATACTTATTTATTATTATTTATCTAATAAGCAAACTTTCCCTCACACTTTTATACAGACTTGGGACTGGCAACGTTATTTAACGATGGTGGTTTAAAAGTTGCTGATTAGATAATCGTTGTCAATTTGTATGTGAGGACTATACGTCGAGGTCAAAATCTTATTAAATTAATTTATTTTATTCAATTTAATTGAATTTGGTTTGGTTAGGTTAGGTTAGGTTAGGTTAAATTTAATTTCATTGGTTGTTACTTGTTGCAATTGTTTACCTACTCGAAATTTTCGTCCTAATACTATTATTCTTATTTTTAAATAATAAATAATAAATAAGTATAACTTAAGATATGTGGCCGCAAAAGCAACGGCCGTACAACCGAAAGCATACAGTGGCCGCAAAGTACACATAATCATTTCAAAGAGGTCGCCCTTAAATACTAAAACGTATTCTACATAACGCATTTACCATTCTATTGCTTAATATATTTATTATTATTCAATTATTTGCGCAAAAGTTAATAATATTTAGCATTTTACTGTGTATTATATCAATTTGCTTTCCTTTAGTATGTAGGAAGATTAGTAGCTACATATTAAATTATTGTTACTAAATAAAGGGTAACGCGAGCACCACTGCCACTCTATAATCCCTCCTTTAATCTGACGGTCAGCGGTGTAACTTTTGGAGTCGTGGTCACCAATGGGACGTTCAGAAATGGGACTAACAATAAACCTTTTTAGTAAGTACTACTACTGACGGGCATAGCTGAATAGGCACCTGAATGTTCCGTATAGATAAAACGATGAATGAATTGTTGGAATCAAATTCGTCCCATATTGAACATTTCAGTTTACTGTACCTAACCAAATCTAACCCTTTCCTAATCTAACCTAACCTAAGCTAGGTAAATTGGCTCCTATTATTTAAAACAATCATTAGGAAATTTTAGTTGCGTATAATAACAATTTGAAGAGCTGCTCGCCCCTATTACCACAAACGGTCGATCGTTATCTTCTGTTATCTCTAGTATTCTCTAGTTGCACACTAAGGGCTTAAAAATTATTTGCCCTTAACCCTCTAATTTTGTGGTGAGAGAAAGAATATAATATATAGAGATATAAATAATTATTTAGTAATAGATCCATTTTGATTGTACCACATCTAAATGTACACTGTAAGAAATCTTTTGTCAAACTTACCGTTTATTAACAACACGGTTGTAGTTAAATCTTTGTAGTGAATATTGACTATAATTTGTTTTTAAATCTGCATTACTGGGATTCCTCTAGTAGTTAAAACTGAAATTGTAACATTAACAAAATATGTGAAAAGGAGTTTATATTTCAATGGTTATGTTTATAAGTAAGATGTTGATCGATATAAACCATTCATTTATTAGTAAAAAATTGTATATAACAATGACAATAACACAGACGTTTCGATCATTAAGCTTTATGATCCTTATCAATGTGAATCTAAAAAATATATAATAATTCAACAATACTAATTTTTAATTTTATATCAAATTCATTCTATAATTAAAAATTAGTATTGTTGAATTATTATATATTTTTTAGATTCACATTGATAAGGATCATAAAGCTTAATGATCGAAACGTCTGTGTTATTGTCATTGTTATATACAATTTTTTACTAATAAATGAATGGTTTATATCGATCAACATCTTACTTATTAACAAAATATATTCGAAAATATTACTAAAATCGGTTGCTTCATGTTTAGTGTGGAAAGCGCACCATTGCAGTGAAGAATATACTGTAAAGGGTAGTTGCTTTAGCGATTTATTATTGCCACTTCGACTATATTCATGTAGTTAACACCAATTTAGAAGTGTCGAATATGAAACAGTTATTTGCATTTTCTCAAAAACTTATTTGCGGTAGGTACCTGTACAATATACATACATCTATGTATAATTTTTATAAACTAATTTCGGCTAGTTTTCTAACGTGTTTTGTAAACATTGGTTTGAATGGAACAACAACGACATCGTCTCCCCAATTCGCAAATGGGGTGGCGATCGCAAACCAATTATTATACATACATACATTATGTTGGGTATTAGCCTGTTGATGACCGAAATTGATGGTCGAAACGTTGTTTAATTATTCATTAAAAGTCGTTGTTTATTGGCAAGATTATATTCTATTGATTTTCTTTCTTCTGTTTTATTAAATAGAACAAACAATTTAATATAAGGGTAAAATAGGTACATAGTCACGTTTTTGAGGTAACAAATATCTACTTCAGCAGTTTAGGGCGATTATTATTTAATACATATTTTGTTTTCATTATTATAAAATCACAACATTAATTATTCGATGAGATAATTAGCTCTGACGTCACGCTATTATACTATTAGTGAAGTTGCAGTTTATCTTACTTATTCAGAATAAAATAGTTATTTAAATATTTTCAATTTTTAGAATTCACTTGAACGTCGCAATCATTTAAATTTGCCAATTTGTCATTTACATATACTTTCAGGATGCAATCATGTTCGTTACAAGTATCAAGAAAAATTACAATGGTCTTCATTATCCTCCATAAATTTCGAAAAAGTAATGTACAGAAGTTTGTATTTCTCTTACTTTTATCTTTTAAGAAAGTATTTAATGTATCCAAATGAGTATTTGTTTCATAGATACAGTTTTCTTATTTCATAAATGGGTTATGTGTTGCTTTCAAGCAAGTTGTTATTGTGAATAAGTTTCCAGCAAGTTGAAATTTAATTTAGAGTTAATTTTAAACTTATAAATGTATAGCGAACCGCCAGAGATGGCGCTCACATACCCATCTACGGTTGTTCAGTGAACTCGTTTTATGAAGGGGCGACGCGACGTGATCGTTAGTTGAAACTGCCTATTTGCGCTTTTAAGAAGCACGCAGCATGCTCTTTTATTCAACAAAGCAAGTGTGCATGTACATTAATTTATAGATGAAACAATTTTGCAGTGTTAAACTCAAAAAAAACCCTTTTGTTAAACTTTATAATATTAGGTTGAAACTTTAACGAAATTATTTTGTGCATTCGACACTATAATTTTATTAATTTCACAACCTAAACTTGAAGTATAGACAATATATTTGATGTAAATCAGCTAATACTTGATGCATATCTAACTAAAACTTCGTGTTAAAATAGCAATATTTTTTTGTTAGACTCGAAATGTAGTATTGCGTGAAAAACTACAAAATCTAGCTAATATCAAAAACAGTTCTTTCCAATTTTACAAAAAAGAATAAGATATTTAAGGACCGTTCGTTGTTGAAAAGACATAATGGAATAGTTAATTTCACTGCAATGTCCTTCTTAATTAACAAAATATTTCTTAGTAGATTTAACTACAAACCTAGTTGTTAAAATTACTATAAAAGGGTGTGGACCTGTGGGCACACCCTATTTTTGTTAATTTGACTACAGATTTTTTACTGTGTAGTTTCCTATGTAATCTAAACATTGCCAATTAGGCAATTATACCTTTTTAATCAAGATGAAAAATAGTAATAATGTACGATAGAAGAGTCATTCAAAAAACCCAATTCATAGATAAACAATAAAATTATCGGCTTTGAAAAAAAATTTAACAAAATACTGATTCTAATTTGTAAGAGTGGTGTAGGACGATTACACGCAGTCATCAGTTTACTTCTTGCTGTAGTCCATAGGTTTGTTCCAAGCAACGAAATGACCGTATATTGTATTGCCATAAACCTGCGCAAAACAAAATAAACGTTCCAAGCATGAGTAGGATCGTTCATTGTACGGTTTTTCTTTCGTTCCAAGCAAACTGCGACTATACATGGAATAGTTTCGTGACGATCATTTCAGTACGTTGTCTATAGGTGGTTCAAGTTTTGGACTGATATGCGCAGTATTCAAACAGTACAGACTGATGACTTGCGCACAATTTAATACATAGCAGTTTTGGGATCGTTTCGTTACGATCCGCAAAAGTTCGCTTGGAACAAACCTCATGTAACTCTAAAAGTAATGGGTCAATCGCACGCAAACATGCTTAGACTACTGTTCGTTTGAATTGACGGTCGAAATATTGCTTAAAAACTTGTTAACATCATTGGTTATTGACAAGATCAGGTTTTACTGATCTTACGTTCCTGTATATGGTTAACCATCAAGTAACAAAAGTAAAAATTTCAAACTATGTATTTTAAGATGATTTATTCATTATTAAATAGTTCATTTAGAATAGGCCATGCGCCATGTGTATGATTTAAACCTAAATCTAATATAAGTAGTGGTAATACATGCTAAATCTTAAAAATTACCAGTATGGCTTAGCAAATGATACAACGAAAAAAAAATTTTTTTGGGAACCTGGAGTAAGAATAATTTACAAGTGACGCGATTCGGTCGAAAATTAATTTTGAGGTTAGAACATGGTATTTTCGAATATTTTTAGATTTTTTTTGCAGAATCCAATATTCGGACTATTACAGTAGCTTGCATGGCCATATACTGATTAACGGTGCGGAAATTTTGTCCCATTCGAATTATAAGCAAATTGTTAAGATAACAAGTTGTCTTCGTAAATTATATTTAAACGGCAATAAATCTTGAGTCAAGTGATTTTTTATTTTTCGCAATTATTAAACTGTACTATTAAACAATGGTGCAGTTTTTGCCTCAGAACATCAGAAAATAAGGCCGCGACCTGTCGCGACGGACTATTAAAGAGGCATTCTTCGCGTTTTTCCAGAGGAATTTTACAAAAGGTATTCTCTCTGTAATCCTTTAATATATCGCAAGGATTTTTTTAATAAAAAATGCAAAACATACTTACCATTCGTCGTCATTGTTAACAGGGCCATCCTTAACCTATTGGAGGCCCTTAAAACATTGACAGAACATTATTTTATTATTTATATCATTACAGTCACATTAAATAAATAGATAATATAATATAATCCACAATAGTAACGCTTTTATCATTCACACGTTAGGTTGAGCTGTCGTTTTAAAAAGTGGTACAGTTAGTATCGTTCCGAAAATCGTGGATCCGAGTGTGCTAATTTCCAATAAAGCACGATATTTGAATGTGGAATAGGGGACTTAGGGGTGAAAAAATTGAATGGGGTATGGATTTTCTATGGGAGTTTTTTAGAAAAAGTAGCAATTGAACAAATAAATATTACGCGGTAATCCTTCGTTTAAGTCATAACATTGTGCATAAATAAGAAACGTGAATTACTTTACTGATTATTGATACTTAAAATTATTTTTACCTATTACCTGTGAATATCTATGAATATATATCGAGTGATCTAGTCTAAAAAATTTTATATACCTATCACGAATATACATACTTTGGCCCAAACAGCGCTTCATTTTAGACTGGTTGTGATTAGGTAGGTACTCATAGACGACGTTAAAAAGCAGCGGGACTCGCTACAAAAAGGTCATGCGTTAGTTAGAACTTTCAACACTTAGTATTTTACTCTGTAAACTAGATCATTTAGGCGTTGCTTTCTTTCTGAATTTAGATCAAACATAAATACATATTAAATGTAATGCCTAATGGTCAAAGACGAATGTATCTACTGGGCTAACCTAACCTAACCTAACCTAACCTAACCTGATAGGTGACTACAAAATAATTGTTAATACTGCAATTATCATTTTTCTAAGCTACCTTGGTTTTCTCGCTAGAATGTTTCATTAATCATTATACTCACTCAAAAGGTGTTACAAATAGTAAATGAAGTTTAAGCACATATATTTTGTAGGTAAAATGTGGAAAACTCTTGGTTCCGCTCGTTAACGACATAACTCAAACATATGTATTTTTATTTTAGAGCTGAAATTGGCCCATATTTGATACTGCTTGGTTATTGTAGAAATTATTATTTAAATTTTTGCTGTAATTACTTTAACGTGTCCTATTTTTTGTCTATGGTTCGTTAAAGTTTTGAAACATGGATGACTTTTAATTATATAAATTGATTTTCTACCAATGCATTATAGTTTTGTAAAGTAATAAACAGCTAAAGTCAAAAATTAAATAATGCTTTGAAACAAATTTGTTTAAGAGATAACAGATGGATCGGATGTTTCAACAAAATGTCGAAGGTTGCTTGAAGTTCCTTGTGACAACTTTCCTTGAAAACATAATAATAATCGACAGTAATTTTCTACTAACTTTCACTACCATTGAAACTAGGATTCTCATTCATTAAACACGCCTTTACTAAATTCGAACACCTTTGTAATAGTATTTTGATGGCCTACTTTTTGGCTTCTTTTGATTTTGTGTAGGTGTCGTTTAATTTTCGTTTTCAAAAATGAATGAATTGCTAAAATGTCCATCACATGTATAATAAGTTGTGGGCTTGTAATTTGTTTCGTTTCGTAACCTATTCGATCATCTGTTGTTCAATGGCATTACATTCGCTGAAACTAACGCAATTTTGTATTTACCACGACACTCGAGCATCAGTTAATGTTAAATTAATTTATGTATAATAAGATCTGTGATACGCCTGTTTCTGTTTTGTAATTACATTTATAAGCAGACAAATGTAATTTTGACACAAATTCATACAAATTTATTAATGCATTGCAATTTTTTACAAATACCCAACAAATTAACGCATATATATATTCTTAAAGTAATTTAAGTGCTGCTTTTACTCCATAATATTTAAAAAAACAAGTGAAGTTTGGTCGATATTTCAAAAACTCGAATTTAGTTGCAGCCATTTTCAACGAACATGTGGCTAAAATTTATCCTATTCGAAACAGCTAACAGAGAAAAACGGACGGATAAACAAACAAAACGTTTCACCTCGTTTTTCCATTAGGAAGTAATCAAAGTTAAAATAATGTGCTACAAATTACTTAAAAATACTGAGTGTTGAGGATCCAAAAATAATGTTAGGAAAACCTATAAACTATGAATTTTTCTACATAATCATTATTTTTTTAATTTTGTTAAATATAGGGTCGTTGTAATCACGTAACACAACCAAAAGCCATTTCCAGACTAAAGATAAAGTAAATAATTTTTGAGAAATGTTTAACAGAAATAAATTAAACATTCATTGCAAATCAAGGTACTTTAGACCGTTAGAGCATTCATTAATTTTCGGTCTTTTTGGAAATTATTGTCCATAACTTTTTTATCTCTTTTAAAGTCAGCAGTTTATATTTAAATTTTGTGTTTTTCTCATAAACTATGGAAAAAATTTGCGAGCGCCAATAGACTGCCGTCAAAAAGTCCTTTTATGTATCTGTTTATAGAATTTTGAAAATTAGATATAGTTAATATAAGTTTTATAAAATTATTTGTTGCGATATTGCGATTGTTATTTGTTAGTGAGATTTTTTCAAATAATCATATACAGGGTGTTAGGTCTATAAGTACAAAAAAAAGAATCATGGATTCCTTGCACAATAAGTAACAAAAGTCTAAAAGCATTTTTCAATCGAGTGACAATTAAGTACGCAATTCGTGTTCGAAAATTTGACCCTGAAATTCGGTTTAATACGGGCCTGGCGAAATACGAATTCTCGTAACTGATAGTTTGCAACGAGCAGCGCCACTTACGAAACAGCGTTATCTATCACCGGCGACTATTCTCTAGGGAATAAGCCAATTGCACGTCTATTTTCCATCACTTTCACGGGTAATTACACAATTTCACAAATAAGTAATTATCTAAAACTAATGTGTGCTTTGTGTTGTGATGATGAACATGTTTAAAAATCGTAAAAAATAAAATAGTAAAATGTTCCAGCGAAATAATTTAATAAATTACTCGACAATTGTTTCATTCAAATAGTTAGTTTCAAGAGTACAGACAACAGTAATACATTTTATTATTTCATTTTTTACGATTTATAAATCATCACACCAGCGACCAGCCCAACTCTTAAGTTGATCAAAATTCAAAACAATTGTTATCGTAGCCGCCAGAACTGAAACATTAAGATTACTTAAATAAATTTAACGGGAAAAAATCAAAGCACATCACTAGTATTGCAATTCACACCTACTCTTTAAAAAAATACTTTCCACTGTCAACAAAACTTCAATAACGTCAATAACAATAATTAAAACAATATGAAAACTACACACAATTACACCGCATCAATTGCCAGAAGCACACGAATCTACCGAATTAACGCATATATATATTCTTAAAGTAATTTAAGTGCTGCTTTTACTCCATAATATTTAAAAAAACAAGTGAAGTTTGGTCGATATTTCAAAAACTCGAATTTAGTTGCAGCCATTTTCAACGAACATGTGGCTAAAATTTATCCTATTCGAAACAGCTAACAGAGAAAAACGGACGGATAAACAAACAAAACGTTTCACCTCGTTTTTCCATTAGGAAGTAATCAAAGTTAAAATAATGTGCTACAAATTACTTAAAAATACTGAGTGTTGAGGATCCAAAAATAATGTTAGGAAAACCTATAAACTATGAATTTTTCTACATAATCATTATTTTTTTAATTTTGTTAAATATAGGGTCGTTGTAATCACGTAACACAACCAAAAGCCATTTCCAGACTAAAGATAAAGTAAATAATTTTTGAGAAATGTTTAACAGAAATAAATTAAACATTCATTGCAAATCAAGGTACTTTAGACCGTTAGAGCATTCATTAATTTTCGGTCTTTTTGGAAATTATTGTCCATAACTTTTTTATCTCTTTTAAAGTCAGCAGTTTATATTTAAATTTTGTGTTTTTCTCATAAACTATGGAAAAAATTTGCGAGCGCCAATAGACTGCCGTCAAAAAGTCCTTTTATGTATCTGTTTATAGAATTTTGAAAATTAGATATAGTTAATATAAGTTTTATAAAATTATTTGTTGCGATATTGCGATTGTTATTTGTTAGTGAGATTTTTTCAAATAATCATATACAGGGTGTTAGGTCTATAAGTACAAAAAAAAGAATCATGGATTCCTTGCACAATAAGTAACAAAAGTCTAAAAGCATTTTTCAATCGAGTGACAATTAAGTACGCAATTCGTGTTCGAAAATTTGACCCTGAAATTCGGTTTAATACGGGCCTGGCGAAATACGAATTCTCGTAACTGATAGTTTGCAACGAGCAGCGCCACTTACGAAACAGCGTTATCTATCACCGGCGACTATTCTCTAGGGAATAAGCCAATTGCACGTCTATTTTCCATCACTTTCACGGGTAATTACACAATTTCACAAATAAGTAATTATCTAAAACTAATGTGTGCTTTGTGTTGTGATGATGAACATGTTTAAAAATCGTAAAAAATAAAATAGTAAAATGTTCCAGCGAAATAATTTAATAAATTACTCGACAATTGTTTCATTCAAATAGTTAGTTTCAAGAGTACAGACAACAGTAATACATTTTATTATTTCATTTTTTACGATTTATAAATCATCACACCAGCGACCAGCCCAACTCTTAAGTTGATCAAAATTCAAAACAATTGTTATCGTAGCCGCCAGAACTGAAACATTAAGATTACTTAAATAAATTTAACGGGAAAAAATCAAAGCACATCACTAGTATTGCAATTCACACCTACTCTTTAAAAAAATACTTTCCACTGTCAACAAAACTTCAATAACGTCAATAACAATAATTAAAACAATATGAAAACTACACACAATTACACCGCATCAATTGCCAGAAGCACACGAATCTACCGATACTGACACACTGACCCTGAATTATGAACTTCTCGTTCAATCGATACACCTAACAGTAGCATTTGTAACCTGAAATAATAATTAAGGCGCGCTAAACCAGGGCCGGCCTCAGAAATCAAAATAATTTTTAAATTTTTTTTTTTATTTCAAAAGTCAAAAAGTGTATAAATTCATGTTTGAAATGCAACAGGGAACATGTGGTTCTTTTTTCTGTACTTATAGACCAAACACCCTGTATAATAATGAAACTATTGTTTTAATATGAATCTACAGAAATCGTAAGTCACTTAGGTATTGCGTTGTTTCCTATTGCCAAGGTTTGACCAGCTGTCTTGATTTTCTTCCGTACCTGTAAAGAATATATTCGTTTATGTTTACCTATACCCAGTAAAGTGTGTTTCAAGAGTGGGATGTCTGTAGGAACACCATGAAGAGAAATCATCGCCCACGTGATATTAAAAGACAGACAAGTAAAGTATGTTATGTCATGTAGTAAACAAAGAACGTAATGACGTTTAAATGTTCTTTTATAGTACGTTCTTGATTGAATATGGGAGTTTAAATATACACAAGGTGTACATCAAAGTAAATAGAATATGTCCTTTTAAAGTACTATAATTTTAACCAATTAAATTTTAGATTTAATTGGTTTATAATTTCGTTTCGTTTATGAACGATGTGTAAATTCAAAGAAATTGTAGCGGTTTTTCGCTGTGATCTTGTTTACTTGCGATGATAAAATGAGTACAATTGAAGTTCTTATCTTTACAAAAAGATAGTTACATGCATATATGTATTTATGTAAACAAACAAGGACACATATTTATGACATACCCATTTCGTATGTGCCGATTGCCGACTGGATGTCCTGTATTTTATGAATTGTCGAATTCTGACATTAAGCAAAATTTTTTCCCGGAATGGTTATGGTTATCTCGTCGCTTGCATGGCCCTTCTGATAGTGTAAAGCTACACATTAAATTTACCAAAAACACCATTTACCTAGCACGGCATCCATAACTTGTTCTCTATAAAGTAACGGTTAGTGGTTGAATTCACAATTGAGTACCCTCAACGTATAGCTACTTTAAATAAATTTAAAAAAATAGTTTTTTTTTTTATAGTAAGTACCACATATTTTCGATTAAATTCTAGTTTATTTTGATGTATTGTAATGAAGAAATAAATTTCACAGATATACAGTTGACGTAAATTAAAATGATGGTTCATAAACAGTTACGAGTAGTTAGTTTATATTTCATTATTAATCGTACAATAAGGCAATCGTAAAAAAATATTCTTCATCAAATCAGATTCTTAATGATTTTTTTTTTATAGGAAAAAGCGTGCCATTAGCTTTCGTTTTTTTTTTTTTTGTTTTTATAATAATTTTCTTTTTCAACTGGGACTGTTTGATAACATCTTCAGTAATTTTGATGGTATCAGCGGTAGGATATTTGTAAAACATGTTGAATAATTAAGAAAAAACAAGGCAGTTTCACACTTATTTAGAAACTTCTAACAATATTGTTTCAACCTTTCGGTTATCTTCAGAGAATATATTTCTTTAATTAGTTAAGAAACACTTGGTTTTAATTTGTTTTACTTATATTTGTTCTTACTCTCACATATGTTTCGGCTATAATGCCATTATCGAAGAGTTATTTAAAAAACTAACTTATAATCTATTTTGTGCTATTTAAATAGGCAAACTACCTACCGACATGGTTACCTGTGACCGACCGTAATAGAGGGGAAACCCCGAAATCAATTTGGTCATTTAAAAGGATTTTATTGTTTAGTTTTTAAATAACTCTTCGATAATGGCATTATAGCCTAAACATATGTCAGAGTAAGAATAAATATAAGTGAAACAAATTAAAATCAATTGTTTCTTTTCTACTTAAAATTTTTTAAAAATGTGACTTGTTTTATTATAATTCTACGGTTCTAGAAAGACCCATGGTAGTAAATAAAGACCGCAATTTTATAACACATCTTTGGTGACGTAAAGTCATCACTTCAACTTGTGTGATTGTATGTGTACCATTATTGTGCAGTCAGGTAGATACATTTATGATTTATTATTGTGGCTTAGATATTTTATGGATACATGTGCTTGCATTCATTATAATGCAAACGTCAGGTCCATACGTAATAATCCTGCATTTGTTAAATTCGGAGGTTTAATAATGACCACCACATCCTAATTTATCCGACTCAGAACTTTATATGCTACACGCGCATATTTATAAGTTTTTGGATGCTTATACTCTCTTAAATTAAAACAGTGAATATTAACTGATTATCAGTGAATATTGACTGTTCCTTATAGTTGTCAATGATACGACTGCGAAACAGTGAAAATGTACTGAATGAACTAGTGATTTTTTCACATACTGAAATATCAGTCAAAACCACTGAAAAACAACAGTTATTTTTATGCTGATTGAATCAGTTAACTAATTCAAATAAATTCAGTAAAATTTTAATGTACTGATAATTTCAGTTGAGTTATCAGAAATGAAGTATTAAAAGAATAAAATTTCAAATATTGTTAAACTTTGAATTGTAGTTAGATATATTTTTATACTTTGAAGTACACATATATAACAATATTATTAATAACAATTTTTGCTTCACCTTCCATATGGTCTCTTAATTTATTTATTAATTTATCAATTGTAACATTAAAATTTATTTCCATAATGATAAAAAATTGTAGCTGTCCAATATAAAATTATTTGAAACAGAATGAAGAAAATTATGCATAGAAATATCTTTATTGTTTACTGTATCAATTCATTTACATTTACCTAAATCTCCTTGTTTTCATATGTTTATTATTTTTGTAAAAATGTATTCTCATTTTTACTGTGTTTTAAGGAAATCCATTTCATTAGTTTACTGTCTTTTTTAATAAATACAACATAAATAACTGATATTTAATCGCTCAGTCGAGACAAACTTGGTATCTTACGATCAGTTGATCACTGACTATTACGAAAGAACACGCTGCGCACATGCGCTTCTTTATACAAATTTTAGTGGTTTTGGAATGTACTGAAAACATTAGTAAATATTTCTCTATACAAAGGTAAAAAATCACTGATTAATCAAACAGCAAACTAATATAAAACCATTGTTATATCAGTTATTACCTGAGTTACTGAAAAAATCAGTTCAGATTTCACGGATTTATTTTAAGAGAGTGGAAAAGGGATTTTTATTCGATTCTGTGCAAAGTGTAAGGAATTTTTGATATATACCTATATAAGACAAAACATGTAGTTCTAATATAAAATTGCAACTATTTTTTTAAATTTATCTTAGGTATAAATTAAAATATAATAATTCCAAAGTGTTATTTATTCTAGAATATAATACAGAAAACGAGACTTTTTTTACAATAAACCTATAAATATGAGTATGTACGTAATAGACATGCATTCAGCGTGCACGTTTTACGTTTCTATATGAATTCTACACTAGCATTTAAGTTATTATTACGGGAGAATTTCTTACTATTTATAAAACTTTAGTGTTAGTTTTACTTTCACATGCTTTTAAAACTTTTAATTGCATTTCTACTATATCATTAATGGTGAGTCAGTCGAAACAAAAAAATCTCTAGAAGGTTGAAGATTAAACTGTTTAGTAAATCCTGTGAGGTCATCTCGGTACGTTTCCTTGTTAAAAATCGTTTTGAGGGTTCAAGAAGTTTATTGATTAAATGAAAACGTATTTTTAAGATATCTCAAGAAAAGTGTACCTATCATTAGAGGCACTTGTCAGATTTTGGACAAGACAAGAATTTTTCTACTGTGAAGACATAATTGACTATTCACATCACACTCTCATATGTTGGTACTGCGGTCACGAATTCATAACCTTTAGCGTAAATATATGTTTAAATTCTTGTTTGAAATTTGAATACAACGTTCTGGCACTGAAGTTTCTTTGTCTGAATTCTGTCTTTGCACTTTGTTTTTTTGTCTTTAACACAAGTCAATGCTTTTTTTGTCTGTCTATAGAACTAAAGAAGGGTTCCCTTTTTTGGTAGTAGATTTTTATTACAAATTTGCTTAAAGTTTGTTGACGGCCATAACTACATGTACATAATATGTTGTTTTATTATAAACAAAGCAATTAGGTAAAAAAAATTTTTTTGGATTTTTTTTCTATGAAAGGTTTTTGAGCGAAACAGTTGTAGCATATAGATAGATGGGGACGGACAGTCAGTCAGGCGACTAATCTCATAAATTTTCAATTTTTCCTTTCGAGAACGCGAGAAGTCTAAGAGAATGAATACCTAGTTTTTATGTAAAAGTATTTTTCAATTATAGATAACCATCAGAATCTGAAAAAGAATTCTTTCTGTTTTGAAAAATATTAATACAATATACTTACGTAATACCGTTTTTGTTTATTTAATTTTTATTCCTTGGAAAACTTGAATGTTCCATGTTTAGCCGTAAAAATGCGGTATTTGTAACTAGGTATAAAACACGCTAATGAATACATAATTATGCTCGTTACGGCTTAATGCAATTAAAGCAGTTGAATACCCACTTAGCACGTATTAAGGTGTACAAACGTTTTCACGTTAATACACATGTTCGCATACCCTATAAGTATACCCACATGTTGCGCTTTTAAAAAACCAGCTTGGCCATTTAATTCAAAGCACGGTGCAATCAAGGGATTTGGCGCTGAATAACAATGAGTAGGTATAACTGTAGGGGTCTTTTTAAAACGTTGTTTTTTTTAATTAAGTGTTGATACAATTCCTATTTCTTATCAGAAAGCACTTGGGAGCATGTATTATGTAGAATTTACGTTGTCATTTAATTGCTTAGTAATTGGATATAAATTTTCTCTACAGCTTCAACATCTACGTCTGTTGTAATACAATATAATGTGAGTAACAGTTGTTTTGGGTAGTAAAATTTTGATATTTGCCATAAAAGAAAATTTTAATAATAGATTACAAGAAAAAATTCAAATCATGTACCTACACAAAGTTTTACTAGCTGATACTCGATGCGCGTTGCCGCATCTCAATGTTCGACTTTTGATTGATTAAATGAGTAAAAATGTGAAAACTGGGGGTTATAGGTATTTTCTGATGCCAAATGAAGAAAAATATACGAAAAAAAATTTCTGTCAAGAATATATTGTAAAAACAAAATTTGTATATTAATAGGATTCTAAGCAGTTTTCGCAAATTTATTTCGCGTAGGCATTAGAAGCAATGAAGAAAAGGGTAATCAATAAACAATAATATTACTATAAAATAAAAGCAATCACATATCACAGATTATTTTAATTAGATAAATAAAACTTTCAGTGAAAACCAAGAAAATGAAAAATTGGCAGTCTCTTTTTCTATTAAGTCAGGAAAAGGTATGATGGAAATTTCATTGTGTACTTTTTCACGATACCCGATAATTTATCAACAGTCCAAAACCTATGTAACGGTGTGCAGGGAAGTTTTTTACTTAATTCAAACATAAAGGTATTTATAACAGGGGGTGAAATGTACCACTTGACCACTTCAATGTTTTTATTTTTTTGAATATACCTACATACTGTAAGCTTTAGTTTATATACTTCTTTAATGAATACAATAATTTATGTGTATAATTGACCAAATATAGGAAATATCTAATAACAGCTATATATCGACTGTATTGCAAGGAGTCCCGGCACCAAGTCCCCTTCTGGCCTCTCCAGTACTTCCGCTCGCTATCACTCGATGACGTATCGCCATCCATAACCCAAACAACTCTCAAATACATTTAGACCATTGAAACCTGTAGCTAACAATACGTATTTATAGTCCAGGGGGTGAAATGTCTCGAGGGTGAAGTGTTCCGCATTCGTAATTATTGACTAAGTACCTGAAAAATTTTCTGGCTGTTGCGTGCATCGTCCATTGCCTAAGATTGTGCGTCCCTCCTCACGAAACAAAAAATATTTAAAATCAAAATTTTATTCATATTCTGTTTTATATTTATTTGTATTAAATTTCAATCGAAGCCAAGTACTGAAATGATGGTTTTGTTACAATACATAAGTTTACGCGGAACGCTAGCAAAACCGTGCATGGATAGTCACTGTTCACTTGGAAAGTGTTTTTCATAATGCGCATGATCTGTACTATACCCGTACGGATTTTCTGTCACTTGGAACGAACCTATTAATTAAAGGAAATTTAACGTGTTTTTTTAAAATTTAGGGGCCCCGATTGCTGTAGTACTGATTTAATTTGCCATGACATTTACCACCCTTTCTTGTAAATACACCATACATTAATAAAAAGCGCTAAAATTACGCATAACACTAGGATATTAAATTAAACGTATTAGGTACCTTGAACTTCCACGTGTCTGTCTAATCTTCAATATACCAAAACCGACTTAATGTGGATTTTTAAAAAGGATTTCTTTTACTTTGAAATTTAATATTGTTCATAGATTAAAATTAAAAACTATTTTATTTATGGCGTTGATAGCTACATAAGTACAAATATATTTTTTTCCAAGCAAATCTAAAAGTTCGGCGGTATTATTATTATTTTCTCAATTTATTAAGACGTTCGTGCAATGTAAAATGCGGTTTTCTCTTTCTCCTTTGCGCAAGATACCACTACCATGGCAAGTAGTATTTGGAACACGTTGACTTTTACCTTTCGAATGGTACGACTTGTTATTCCATTTCGAAGAAAACCAAAATATTTTCTACTGCAGGTGAACGTACACGAAAGTTTAGAGTGTATGTGCACTGTTGTTTGTACACACGTACACGTGCACAGTATGTAGGTACATAAGCAATATACATATACCTATAGATCTATACGTCTACATAAACCCATGGCGCGTTCCTTCAGCTAATACATTAATTTAAAAGTCAGAAATTCCTACGAAATACATTGTACAAATATGAATTGGTAAAGTCAACAGGGCCATGAAAAACCTATTCATTTACAGATGCGCAGTTCTATTATACAGGGTGGGCTGTAATTATTTTCAATAAAGTAAACCGCAGTTATCTTTAGATGTGCGATAAAAACCTATTTAGTATCCATTTAATACTTAATGTAAAATTAAGATATTTTTGCTTAAAATTAATTGTGATAGTTTTCGTCACCGAGACGTTTTGATGGAATTCTTCCTATTACGCTATTACTTATTAAATGCAACAAATCACTACTACTAATCGCGTTTCACAATAGATATGGAAGACAAATACACGAAATGAAGAAGCTCAAAAACACCACGAAAGGGTGGTTTCCGCGCCCAACACACACACACATATATATATGTATTCGGGGGTGTGATCATTGGTTTTTACTTAATGAAATATTTTCTTTTCTTTTGTAAATTATTTGTTGTTATGGTTTAGTTTATTTTTAATCCAAGAAATAAAAAGAGTAACTTTATTTTGAACGTTATAATGGATATGGTTAATAACATAACCTTAAATTGTCACTTCGTTTATTTTTGTTTTCAGGTAATTTTATTTTCATCGGTGACTGATAATTTTCTTTTAATTATTTTTATTCGGAGCACTAAAAATACGTCTTCATAGGACAAGTTCAAAACACCTACTGTTTTAAGGAAATATCCTTGGATATCACCTAAAATTAATTTTTTTCTCATAGATACGAAGCAAAATTTCAAAGACTACCTGGATCCAAATGTCGAAATTAAATACAAAATTTTGAATATTTTTCAAAATTTTAACAAAACTAGGAACTGTTTGCATGAAACGAAAGCTCTTTATAAAATAAAAATTAACTATGAATTACTATTTTCCTTGAAATGACTTCCTTTGAAAATTTGAAAATTCTAGTGTCAAAACTTTCTTTAAATTTATTTTTTTATTAAACTTTTGCTTAATTTCAACACTAACATATTTAATCCCCTTATTACAATAAAATTCAACTATTTACATGTATTACACATAGTACATAATTTTACTCTTAACAGAAATTACAAAAATATAAATGACACAAAATGTTCATGTAAATTTGAATTAAATTTCAATATAATTTAAATTTTTGAACTTATTATCATGATTAAATTGAATAAGAATGTTTAAAAAGCAATTCCTGAACTAATTTAGCAAATTCAAACTCTTTTACAGAGGAATTCCATATATCGGAAGACTAAAGTATAGAACTTCTCGACAAGACCAGAAAATATTCCCTGCAATGAATATAAAACGTCCAACCTTAATGTCAGACGATAAATTTTGAAGTAAACATATCCTTTTTCAAAACCATAACATAAAATCTTCAAATTATACAAATTTAGAAGTGAGTAGTAATCGTAAAGTGGTACCTACGTAAAATCTTCAAGTAATAAAAGAAATTAATTTTTCTATGACATAAAATCAGTCTAAGTTCCATAATAAACTGTTAAATAAGGAATATTAAATTGACTTCCACTAATTTAATTAAGTTAAATCTCAAAATTTAAGAAAATTCTACAAATTTTAGTAAAAATGTGTCATGTCATAAGTGTTGTGTGTATTTTGTGTATGTTTTATATTTAGATTTCATACTATTATAATTCAAAAGTCGCATGTATGACAATATATTCCTGATCAGCATGACGAAATCTAGGTACAACATATTTTTTTTTCTACTTGAGTTTGATCTTATCGAATTATGAGCTTCCTTTAATTCCAAAATAGTACGAAAACCTTTTCGTTTGTTTTCCATGTTTCTAAGATTTTGAATATATCTCCTAGATAACGGTATCACCCGTTGTAATTTTTGAAAAGAAAAGAATTTATTTAATATTTCCAAATCCGGACTTGCAACAAGTTGACACAATTTTCTTCTTTCTGGGATGTCATTAGGGTTTGAAAACGAGTCGAATTTTGACCTTGACCATGTAGAATAATCTGTTACTAATAATTCAAGTCCGTGCCAACATTCATATGTGTTTATTTCTTTAGGCAACACTGCGCGATATCGCATCCGCTGGATTTTGTGTACTGGTAATCAGATACCTAGGTAAATCATAAATAAATAAAACAAACTCTTAAATTTGTAAAACTGTTAGCAACGTAAACTTGCCAATTGTTTGCATTCGAAGAAATTTACATATCTGTAAATTAAAAGTAAAAAACTTTTTTAAAAACAAACTTATTTAAATGCGCTTAAAAGAATAAAATGAACTTTTACTATTGACTTATAACGTCATTACTCACTGGTAAATCTCCCGATACGCTTCTGTATCATATGAATTGTGTTATAAATTGTGTCAGCAATGGTCTAAATGTATTTAAGAATTGTTTGGGTTATGGATAGCGATATTTCATCGAATACTAACGAACGGAAGTACTGGAGAGTGGAGAGGCCAGAATATAGGGGCACGTGGTGCCGGGACTCCTTGCATAACAGTCGTTATATAGCTGTTATTAGATATTTCCTATATTTGGCATATTATACACATAAATTATTAAATTCATTAAAGAAGTACTGTATTAACTCTTACAATTGGTAGTAAAAGTTTTAAAGGAAAAGTTTATTTTATTAGTTACACTTTTTGGAAGATGTGTTATAGTTACTCAATATAAAGTATCACCACATTCTGAAAACCCTTAAAGATTTGTCTTTATTTAAATCTAATTCGTATTAACGATTGCATCTGACAATAGTTTACTATCATTACTTAGATATTAACCTTGGTTTAATATTTCTATTGCATAATTAATTGCGTAACAAAATTACCTTTTGAATACTATTTTCGCCGCATACTACAACATCCATAAAAATGTCTCGATTTAAAACTTTTGCTCTAGGATATTTTTTAAAGTTTTCGCCCATACACCACATGGCAGAAAAAGGTGAATTCGTTAATCCAAACATCAACCATACTAAACGATATGTTCTTTGTAAACTTCCACCTGCAAAGACATTTTCCCGATATCGCACGATATTACAAATTCTTTTGTTCGAAATGTAATCAAAATGTCGGCTGATTCAGTTTCCAAGTTAGGGCCCGTCTTTAATTTTTTATAAAGGCTTAGACCATTTCTGATTTTGATGATCCGTCATACTAATACATACAACTTCATTTCATTATTTTTTATTAGTCATTTGATAACAAATCGAAGTTGTTACTAAATTGTTCTTATCATTTTAATTATTCGCCCGTGTACGATCATTCCTGCATCCAGAATTTCTCGATTGAACTTTTCAATTCATTATTTTCTTTTACGGTAACATCACAAATTGCAGATTCCACTGTCTTCCGTTGGTCTACCGATCGGTCCCAGCATTAAGTCAATTGGTGCGCTTTCATTAAATTCGAAGTCCGGTAATTTTATATTTTTCGGAATTTGAAGTTTATGTTTTTGAAATGAACTTGCCGGTATCTCTGACGTCAGTTTTTTTCAAAACAAAACAATGACCATTTCAAAGATTGATAAAATATACAAATGTGACGTTTAATAAAAGTAATGCGTTCACCCTTTCGGTGGATAAAAGGAATCCCGTTAAAGGAATCCGACGCTTACCTGCTCAGTTTCCGGAGATCCTTGGTTGAAACAATAGTTTACTTCGGTATTGTGGAGTCTTCTGTGTCCAGTTTACACCTGAAGTCCTCCCTGACACTGGTTCAATAATTTTTTAAGTTCTCTTCTGGCTTGGGTTATTACGCTGATCCTGTGTCGAATTTACACTAGGAATTGCATCCCCGTTTTTATCACTATTTTATTTTTAATCCGACCATAATGTGTGCTCTTTCTTTCGTAAATAAAGAACTGGCACGAATCGTAAAAAAAAATTATTTTATTGTATTCTTATGCGCTTTCTCTATATTATTTCGGTAGTTGTTATTAATCGGATAAAGGGTACTTTATTAAAACTTACTCATCAACGTGAGAGATAACAGCGATATATGTATATGATTCGCCAACCACCTTTTCTAATTTTAAAGTTAGAGAATACGCTGCGACCGAATAATATTTAGATGGTATTGATGCTAGGGATGCGGAAAGACGATAGATTTAGAATGCATCAATTATTCACTAAAGATTCTATTAAAGGTAAATTTAAAAATTTGCGGTAGTGCGCGCGATCTTATAACCAACCGTCACTGCTATTTTTGAAAAGTAAAGTATTAAAATTTTTATTATTATTGTTAATTAGGAGGTTCACATAATTTGAAGTTGTATTTTTGTAAGGATATCATCTTTAATGTACATTAATTCTGCTTTTAAAATTTCCACGTTTTCCCTACATTTTGCAAGATTTACATTTCAATTTGTAAACCTTTTATTTATATACATATTTACTTTAATTAGTGTTATCTGAAGGGAACGTAGCAATTATTTTTATTTGGTAAAGTCCAAATTTTTATATCGTATGTAGGTAATTATTAAACTTAACACAAAGAAGAGATTAATATCGAAGTTTGTTAGGTTGTTTGTCGGAACAGAAATTCTTATAATGTTCTTAAAAGGTTTGAAAAGCAATTATCATAAAATGCCATTATTGAGTTTAGAAAAACTAGAACGTCTTAAGATTTAACAGCCATGATGTTCTGATCGAGCGTGAAATACAAGTCATCGTTTTCACTCTCTGCATGAGACCACTTATTGCTCCCCCGGTTTCCCAACGTCGAACATCTATTACCTACAGGACACCTTTTGTCTTGCACGCATGGGTAATGTATTTTTACAAAAGAAGGATTAATCTCACTGTTAAGAACTTGTTTCTCAAAAAACATTAGTAAGTACTACGATAATTTAGGACATATGTATGAACCAACGTGAGTGACGTACGTTGTTTATATTAAAAAATATTTTTGTAGCTATCTTCATCTAATCTCTGACGTAACGTGATCATCAGTGGCTACCGTGTTTCTCGACATATGACATAATTGGTATATTTTTTAAATGGAATACCCTGTATATTGCTTTCATTAATTTTTTTTGAGAATGAGGGAATTAAGGAATGGGATAATCGATTTTCAATAAATACTTTTCTTGTATCCAATGCTTTTCACTAACTACTAAAAAAATGTGTCTTTACGCATTCACTTCGATGGTATCATCTACTGTACTTGTGTATACTTATATGTACTTGTTGTATAATATGTATACACGATTTGTGTTATACATCTTCACAACAGTACTATGATTAGCGCCGGTTGAATCGAAACATCTTTCCAAAACGTCAAGCCGAAGGTACGAATCTTAAGCATAACTTGTTTTCTGCCCCATAAGGAGGAAAACGGATATTTTACGTCTTGCCGAGGCTTGACCTAGAGTGAGACCTTGCCGTCCCTTTTGGTGAGGGTTATAGAGACATGTACAATGAATCCAATGCTTGGTACGTTTACCTTGCCGACACGACGCTTGCGCATAATGGGTGTGAAATCTTCCGTGAAAAGCTCTCACATAAGGGGTAATCTCTGGAAGATCAAGCTCTGCAAGCCCTAGAACAATTCCTCACTATGGGGTAGAAAATAAGTTATATTAAAAAGTAAATCTTCGTTAGAATGTACTGTAGAGTGTAGAAAATGGTCATATAAATTAATTCGTAATTTCAAACAAGTGAGTATTGTAAAGGACAGAAGTTGCCGCAATACCTATATAAGAAAACATTCCACAGGTATACATGGTGAATAATAGGTTTACATAAGTGTCTACATGTTATATTATTGTACATGAACTTAAATATATGTATATAAACGTGTGTGGATCAGCAACCTTCTTTATTTATACTAATTGCCATGCTGTAAAGCAGTTTTAAAGAGGCCGATGACTTGCAAAAGTACCTCAATTACGTAGCTGATGTCTGATGGAACCAAAAAACCGATGGAATACTTGTTGTTCTTCGTGTATTATTGCCTGATCATTTTTTCATTCCCTCGCCGTCTCGAAATTTTAATTGTTATACACCTTCAATTTTTATTGCAAAAATTCTTGTAATTTTGCTTTATAATGGCGTGTTTTTTGTACATTCCTGTTGAGGATCACGACCACTTAAAGCCGTTATCCATCTACTTCCAGAAACACTTTTTAGTCAGGTGATGTTTTTGAATAATGGTTTCTGCATTAAAGAAAATTAAATTATCTGTGATTAACAAAGAATAATTTTCTAGGTTGATTTATATTTAACAGCCGTTATTAAATCTGACGATTAAATCTCGCCTTTAGCAGTTATTTTCATAATTTGAGAACATTAGTGTTCTTATTATAAGATCAATAAAAGCTAATCTTGCCAATAACCAATGATTGTTGATGATTATGACGTTAATTAAGCAACGTTTCAACCATCAATTGCAGTCATTGTCAGTCTAACATATAAACAGTTACCTACCTAATTATAATCTTAGTAATTAACATTCTATAAAATTATAATAACCAAATATTAAAACAAATCTAATAATAAAAATTAACAATGAAATATTTAATAATGGCGTATTTTAAATATGTATACATTGATCCGACGATTCAGTGACTTTGTAAGTACGTTTCGTCGATGTTGTTGTCATCATGTCGCCGTAGCTTAGTGGTTAGAGCAATGGCGCGTAAAGCCAGAGACGCGGGTTCGATTCCCGCCGGGGACATGATGACAACTGTAGCTTTTTCCAAATTAATTTGTGGTAATTTGTAGTTGGTTCTTTAATTGAATTCATATTAATGTATTTAATAATAAAAAATGTACTGTAAAGAAAGTTAAAAAAAGGGTAATTGTGCACCTTGGCTGATCCCCACTCGATTTTCTTTGGAAATACAGTGTTAGAGTTCGTTATACTGAACAAGAATATATATATACCTATATACCGGGTGTTCTATTTTACACCTGCTACGCAAGTATATTAATTTACTCTTGATCTTCGACTTTTAAGATCGTTTTAAGGTCAAGATGATTTTTGATATGAGGATCTTTTCTTTGTAGAAATGGAAGAAGGGAAAAATTTTATTACATCCCGATATAATTTTGTTCTTCGACAAGTCGTCGTTGAGAGTATTCTGAGGGTCATGGTTATCTTTAGTCATCCTTGAATGACGGCAAATGTGAAATGTACCTCTCATTAATTTCCAGGATAAAAATTAAAAGCTTCCCATCACAAAAATCTGACCTTGGAATGACCTTAAAGGTCAAGACAAAACCACATCCGGATGTAAAATTTTCCCCTTCTTCCATTTCCAGGGTCAAAAATATGAAGTTCCATATGAAAAATAAAACCAGAGTTTAATTATCTAGGGACTTAATTTTTTCCTATTTTTTCATCTATATTACTCTCTTGTCTGTGATTCTATGCATTCTGTACCTTTCCTTGAAGTTTCTTAATCAACTGTTTATCCTAACCTCAACTATTTAAAAAAGGAATGTATATATCAATATGGTGCAACATATTGGAATCAATTGTAAATATAAACCATCTGGGGCTCCACTAAAACGTACACACAAAATTTCATCAAAATAGGTCCAACCGTTTCGGAAGAATTGAGTGACACACACATACGGTTAATTTTTGTATATTAAGATAGGAATATATTACATGTAAAAATTTTCTTACACACCAGTCTCTAAACTTGTTATAAAATCCATGTGCTCTGTGATTGAAAGTAAATGTACGTATACCTACATATACCATTTCTCTTACCATATCTCAAGCCTCTTTCAGCGGAATCCATTAGCGCGGTAAATTATTTTTTATACGTTATGAACTCAGGTGAGCTTAGTTAAATTATTTTCTCAATGGTTCCGATAATACGACCACAAAGTTATGATCGTGATAAAAGTACTAATGGACCCTTGGTGTAACTTTTAATGTTACTTAAATATAAAAGCGATACTGGGTTTTTCTGGAGAATTTTTATTATATCTACAGGTATTTTTATTTAGGTAATATAAAAGACACGTTCAACGTTATTGTCTAAATATACCAAATAAAATTTTAGACTAAAGCTTTCAGAAAAGGTTGAAGATTGTTTTTGGAAGAATTTCTTCAAAATTACATTTATTAAACACTATCGCTACCTTCATGAAAGTTTTAGGTTTAAATAATTACATCAGTGATATTTTTAAATTAAATAAAATTTTTTATAATGCCCGGCATCGCAGCCTGTTGTATGAGCTTAATATCAACAAAATCAACCGCATACTGAAATTGATCACTAATGTAGGAATGTAAATTGGTATTGATTGAATTAATAAGTGAGGTAAAAGTCAAAAATAATAGAGTTTAATTACTTACATAATTTGTTTGGCAAACACGAGTAATAGTAATGGTAGTTATAACGTCTGGAACGCCATTTAGAAAAATGGTTGTCAATACACGAGTTTTTGACTCGTTCGAGTGCACAATGTCTTTGTTTTTGTTAAAAGGCTAATTTACACATATTGTAATATGGAATAAAGGTGGTTAGCAATCAGAATTTTTACTGTTTGTGTCATTGTTTATTTAATTAAAAAAATCGGTAACTGCTAACAATTACTTACCCCCTTCCATTTTCTTAAAAAAAAAATATGTTATACATATAATATAGATATGTTGGTCGCGGAAACCACCCCTTCATGGTGTTTTTGAGCTTCTTAATTTCGTGTATTTGTCTTCCATGTCTATTGTAAAACGTCATTAGTACAAGTGGTTTGCTGATTTATTCGAATATTCGGATTATGTACTGTTTGTTTATTTTGTAGATTAGATACGGAATAATCAACAGCCTGTTTGTTATTCTTAGTCTTTTACGAATACAAATGTTAGGAATGGTTAGGGTACGGGGTGTGGGGTATGTGAATGTAAACACACCCACCCACAACCCTAACTTATTGCAATACACACGAAAGTATTACGACAGTTTTTTGTATTTTTTAAAGCTCAAAATCAGTATGAAGATGTCAGAATACAAAAAAATTGTCGTAATACTTCCGTATGTATTGCAATAGGTAAGGGTTGAGGGTGGGTGTGTTTACATTTTTTTTACTAATTTTAAAAACGTTTAAAATAAAGCATACTTAATCAAAACTATAAATAAAGTTGACCGAAAACAACCGTGAAATACTGCAGCTAATACTCCATTCAAGTTTTATTTAATGCCTTTTTGGTAATAAATTCTTATTCCAATGAATTTATATCTAATACGAATTAATTATATATGTTCTGGTGTGATTATACGATACTGTGTACAACGAAAATGATATTTACATTAAATTAATGACAGTGTAAGTCCATGATTACGCCTATTATCCTTGTTGGCATTCTGTTTTTAAGTTTTCAGATTTATATTATTAAATTTGAAAACAAAATATTTCTTAATAATATATACAGGGTGTTTGGTCTATAAGTACAGAAAAAAGAACCACATGTTCCCTGTTGCATTTCAAACATGAATTTATACACTTTTTGACTTTTGAAATAAAAAAAAAAATTTAAAAATTATTTTGATTTCTGAGGCCGGCCCTGGTTTAGCGCGCCTTAATTATTATTTCAGGTTACAAATGCTACTGTTAGGTGTATCGATTGAACGAGAAGTTCATAATTCAGGGTCAGTGTGTCAGTATCGGTAGATTCGTGTGCTTCTGGCAATTGATGCGGTGTAATTGTGTGTAGTTTTCATATTGTTTTAATTATTGTTATTGACGTTATTGAAGTTTTGTTGACAGTGGAAAGTATTTTTTTAAAGAGTAGGTGTGAATTGCAATACTAGTGATGTGCTTTGATTTTTTCCCGTTAAATTTATTTAACTAATCTTAATGTTTCAGTTCTGGCGGCTACGATAACAATTGTTTTGAATTTTGATCACTTAAGAGTTGGGCTGGTCGCTGGTGTGATGATTTATAAATCGTAAAAAATGAAATAATAAAATGTATTACTGTTGTCTGTACTCTTGAAACTAACTATTTGAATGAAACAATTGTCGAGTAATTTATTAAATTATTTCGCTGGAACATTTTACTATTTTATTTTTTACGATTTTTAAACATGTTCATCATCACAACACAAAGCACACAGTAGTTTTAGATAATTACTTATTTGTGAAATTGTGTAATTACCCGTGAAAGTGATGGAAAATAGACGTGCAATTGGCTTATTCCCTAGAGAATAGTCGCCGGTGATAGATAACGCTGTTTCGTAAGTGGCGCTGCTCGTTGCAAACTATCAGTTACGAGAATTCGTATTTCGCCAGGACCGTATTAAACCGAATTTCAGGGTCAAATTTTCGAACACGAATTGCGTACTTAATTGTCACTCGATTGAAAAATGCTTTTAGACTTTTGTTATTTATTGTGCAAGGAATCCGTGATTCTTTTTTTTGTACTTATAGACCTAACACCCTGTATATGTATACTGTAATGTTTTGTTGGGACAATAAAAATATGTAAGATCTGTTGAGATACAATACAATTTTTTTAAATTTTAAATTATTTTATTTAATTTAATTATTAAAGAGCATGAATAACTTTACTCAAGGTTCCAAAAAATTAAATTTACATTTTTTTAATTTTTTAAAAACTAATTAAATACTGTTAACAGAAGTTTAATAATTAAATTCTAAACTACTAAAGGTCTATAGTTTTTCTATTAAATTATAATTGTCATGTTTAAATTCACTCACTTCAGTTTTAACATCAATCAATGTCATATGAAAAACAGCATTTACCAAAATATGAAGTCATTCCATATCCATATTAATTTCTATTTTCTTTTATTTTAATAAGCTTCTCTTCTTCTTGTATTAATAAATCGACATTGCAGTCTGTAAAATCTTAAATTTTTGATAAACTTTAATTTTTCCTCAAAATATCACTTTTTCTACACGACTTAAAATATGTTGCAATTTATTAATTATGTTTTTCTAATTTTAATTTATTTTCTTTTCATTTCAAAAATTCTGTTATTAATTTTTTGTCTAATCTCAACAAACTTCTTGTCTACATCGATCTTTCAAATCAAATTTATTATTTTTTTTAAATTCATATAATCTTGATTAGTATTATTATTTTGAAATGCTACAGTCTTCAAAACAATTACCAAAAATAATGTTTTTGTTTATTAGTATTTTGGAACTTTCATTTTCTAATTTTGTTAATTTTTCTAAAATTGTATAGCATCCTTCTATCATGACAATATAGATATACATATACATATATAATATATACAAATATATATAATCAAAACCGGTCATAACGACATCGAAGAGGCCACTCATTTTTGGTCGTAAAATCCGATAGTCGTAATAAGCGGTGATGCTTTCGAGGTACAAAATAATTTTTTATTTAGTATTATTGAATGTGTAGGTACATACATATAAATGTATAGATAGATATAAATAGGATTAATATATTCATGTGTAAAATATGTTTTGGTGCGTTTTGTGTATGTTTATGTAACCAACTAACTGAACGGATATAAGAAAGTAGGCTTTGATTAGTGATTACACTGTATACACGTGTATTTTGTTTCTGAGAATTGACTCCAAACGTTTTTGTTTGCCTTTGCTGTCTTAATTGCCATTGATCATTTCATTATACATATTTGTAAGGACGGGATTTATTAAAAAAAAAAAACAAAATTTAAAACGAGAAATATAAAAGAAAACGTATTAATTTAAAATGGATATACGAAACTATGTCAGTTTGGCTTAGTTGCGGACATGTGGTGAGCGTTAAGGACGAGCAGGGTTGGAACGGCGTCTGCAAAGTAAAGAAAGATGCACATGAATATTCCGTTGTCGGGAACTGCCAACATAGCACGGAGTTTACAAAACACTCTATTGTAAAGAAGCAACATTGCACAAATTCTCTAATTGGCCATGTAAGACAACTAGTACTGGTCGAAATATCATTACAAAGAATTCATTAAGCCAAAATAATTAATTAAATAAATAATCTGACCCTAATGGTCTTGGCCACCACAGCCCGTAGATAATAACCACAAAGGTCTTGGCCACAAAGGTCCCGTTGATAATGACCACAAAGGTCTTGGCCACAAAGGTCCCGTTGATAATGACCACAAAGGTCTTGGCCACAAAGGTCCCGTTGATAATGACCACAAAGGTCTTGGCCACAAAGGTCCCGTTGATTATGACCACAAAGGTCTTGGCCACAAAGGTCCCGTTGATTATGACCACAAAGGTCTTGGCCACAAAGGTCCCGTTGATAATGACCACAAAGGTCTTGGCCACAAAGGTCCCGTTGATTATGACCACAAAGGTCTTGGCCACAAAGGTCCCGTTGATTATGACCACAAAGGTCTTGGCCACAAAGGTCCCGTTGATAATGACCACAAAGGTCTTGACCACAAAGGTCCCGTTGATAATGACCACAAAGGTCTTGGCCACAAAGGTCCCGTTGATAATGACCACAAAGGTCTTGGCCACAAAGGTCCCGTTGATTATGACCACAAAGGTCTTGGCCACAAAGGTCCCGTTGATTATGACCACAAAGGTCTTGGCCACAAAGGTCCCGTTGATAATGACCACAAAGGTCTTGGCCACAAAGGTCCCGTTGATTATGACCACAAAGGTCTTGGCCACAAAGGTCCCGTTGATTATGACCACAAAGGTCTTGGCCACAAAGGTCCCGTTGATAATGACCACAAAGGTCCCGTTGATAATGACCACAAAGGTCTTGGCCACAAAGGTCCCGTTGATAATGACCACAAAGGTCTTGGCCACAAAGGTCCCGTTGATAATGACCACAAAGGTCTTGGTTATGACTAATTTAGACAATTATTATGAAGATTCTGATATTATTGTGAAAGGCCAATAAAGTTGTTCATTATATATTAAATTACGTTTGGTGCATTTCGTATGATAACTTAGACAAAAATGAGAGTGCAATTCTTCTGGTCAGTCTCTAATTTATCCCTTACCAATATTTGAAATCATAAAATCAAACCCAAAATAAGTATAATGAAATTCATAATTTAGATCTTTTGATTCGACCAGCATAATTATTAAAACTTTTTCGACAAGAAATCAAACTGTGAGTACTGTCTAATGATAATGAGATATGGAAAAACTAATATAAATAAATAATTAAAATTAAAAGTAAAACAAGACAACAGAACATTCAGTGAGAAAGCTCACCTTACGGGAATCGATTGACAATAATCAATTTAACGGATAATCCAGTAAAACACAAATCTTACAAGGAAACAAGTCACTCTACCACTTACACTTGCGTACTGAAATCTGGAACAAGTCGTGGGAAATGCGACAACTTAGTAAGGGTGCGTTACACTCTTCCACCCCCTGATCTACATTCGCTAATAGTACTAATTCATTCTTTGACACTAATGGGCGCCTGGTTGTGCCTTTCGACTCAAAAACGACCCAAAATATATCTACGTTATTTTGTCGCTTAATATTCTCTTCGTTAAATTCGTTGTTTTTAGCATTAGTAAATATTATAAGCATAAAATTAAAATCTTTCTTACATATTGTACTTTTTCATTATAGTGTCCCAGGTACGAATACTGTTACCTACTCAAATTGTTTATAAGACTGCTGGTCGTTCTAACAGATAAAATTCTCCCAAGATATTAGTTAAATGTAGTAGCTTAATGAGGTATGCCGTAATTTGCAATGTCGTAAAAAGCGGCATTTTTATAAAGCGATCATTTAGTATTCAGCCTGCATCTGTGATTTTGGTCGATATAACCGGTATGTCGTTTTAAGCGATGTCGTTGTAAACTGTTTTGACTGTATATTATTACGATTCATTGGTGATATAGGTATGTAGCTGTTGTTTTACAAGTTAAAGTTTACCGACAGTTGATTTCTAAAACCGAATTCGTTAGAACACTGGTAATACAATACTATGGAATCCGGTTCCTTGAAGATAGGTAGTCTGATAAGGTAGGTTCAGGCAGGTAGAAATACATATGTAGGTAGGTAGGTTGATGCAGAATTCGGTACCGACGTAGGTAACAAAACGTCAAGAGGGTTTCTACTTGAAAAAATATTAATTTTAGCCACAAGACTGTAAATCAAGGAGAAGGTTGACCCAATGCGGCAGGTGAAGAGCTTATATGAGTTTTCAAAAGAAGAATTTGAAACCTCTTTTGAAGCCCACAAAAATTCTTTTGTCTTGTTTTTTAAAAACACAGCATTAATTTTTCAAGCTGATTTCAATTAAATACGATAATTTAAAGAGACAGGAGAGTTTCTAAAATAAATCGACTGTGTATAATTTCAATCGTTTATATTACATTTCATTACGACAGGTGGATTAACTGATTAGAAATCGATTTTATCACGTATCAGTACGTCTGGTTAAATTTTTTATCTAAGTTAAGAGCATTTACAGATATACCTATGTCCTTTTCAAGAATAAGTACTCGCACAAAGAATAAATTAAATTTCTGCTGACTTATCAAAAAGCAAGAAACGAAATGTAAACAAACATCAAATTATGAATAATGTGGCAACGTTTCATGTATTATTTGCCGGCAAAAAATATATTTTATGTCCGAAACAATCGGCAAAATCGGACACTATTACCGACAGGTTAAGTTAGATTTTAGGCTAGGTGCTCCACTGAAAAGTGTTTTTTTAGAATACGGATACCCCACTTTCGAAGAGATTGTCAGATTATCATTTGTTTCCCGGCAGATTAAATGGTGTTACAAAAAATTCTTAACTTAATATTTCTAATCGTAATTGTAGTAGTGGTCTTTTGTCGTTACTCGTGGAAGGCGTAGACATGTTCACGCGTGACGATGAAATGTTTAGGATAAAAATTCTTGTCTGAAAATTTGTAAATAAAATTTTTAAGAAATCATGACATCGTTATTTCACTGCCCGGGCTGAAGATCTTATAATTTAAGTTTCCGATTCGAACGCAGATAACGATTATGGTTATGTGTTGCCTTTGTTTTCGTTGTACGTTTGCCATATATCTACATGGTAGGTAGGTACTATTTGCCAAGTAGCTATTGATATGAATATATTTATTTTTCTCCACTATTGTACTTATTATAGTGACGTTTTCTCTTAATATTTTATAATTAAAGAGCTTTAACGATGATACCATTCAAACGTTTGCATGGTATCATCATTAAAGTTCTTTTTAATTATCTTCTAAACCATTGAAAATATTGACTTCTTTCGCATTTAATATTTTATGTTTTGCTTCTTTGTTCTAATTGTTGTAAAGATCCGGTCCATTTAGTTTACCTATCATTATACCTATGTACATTCCTCATTTTCTGTGTTGAGTAGGTACGTAGAATACCTTCATATTTCCATAAATGCATTCCTTTTGTTTCAATTACTTTTTTCCCTTCTATATTTATTTCAAAATACTATTTCCTTCTATTACGTTCAAGTTTTTAGGTTCCTGTATAAAATGTATACTTTGACAAAAGTAAAATAGATAGGTATAGGTACGTAGATGTACCTACTTCAAGTCTTTTATATTTTAGTGGCGCAACAAAATTTTACTTAAAATTTTTTTACGTTACGTTAAGTTTAAGAACCTTCTTTTGCTGTTAAAAATTTCAATATAACAGATTTGATCCCACACACGCATTTAGAAACAACACATTTCAAGCTTTCTCTTTTCCATAGTAATAGGTAAGGTATACTTAAAAGTCTACCTATACATTATACATACCTATACACACACGTATGTGAATGATTGCATTTATAAATACTATTGTATGAAGCAGCTAAGAGAAAGGTAATTTCGATTAACACATAATCGATTATGAAAGACAATGCACTGCCAAATAAGTTTAATGATAAAGCCTGTTGTGTAAGTGACAATATTAATGAAAAACATATGTAGGAACCCTCCTATGATACGATAGATAGGTATGTTTTTTTTTTTTATTCCATCATTTAAGTTACTTAGTTCTTATTCCGAATATAAATATATGTAAGTACCTACCAGTAATAAAAAAATATTTTCAGTAAGTAAAACGTAGATACAATCAAACGAAAACGTTTTTCAGAACCTCTATCTTTCTTTAAATTTTTTGCAACTGCTATTTTTAGCAATTGCAGTTATTCCTTTTACCATTATCATTTTAAGATAATTAAGGATTTTAGGTAGGTATCTAATAATGTAGAATTACAGTATTATTAAAATTTATTAAATATGTAATTATATATAAAATATGTAAATTCTACCAATTCTTTTTTTAATTAACACTCATACTTTTACGTACTTGCTATTTGTTTAAATATATTACAGCAACAATTTACGATCGTCTACAAATTTTGTATAATCTTGTATAGTCTCATTTTGTAAATACTTCGCATTAGTATGTACGTCATACCTACGTTCTGCGTACCTATAAAGTACGTCGCTGTCATTTTATTAAACGCTGTTACAACACTTTCTTATCTTCTTCAACTGTGTAGTCTGATGCTAACAATTTATAAAATTTAGCACGTTCCTTATATACAATTTCTAGCAGGAATACGCTTTGTTTCTTTAGGAGTATTATTATGTGAGGTAACTACCTATACTAACGAGTTCATTTACTTCTTGTAATTTTGTTCGCCAATTATCTACATTATTTACAATTTTTATTATCTAATGATTACCATGAAATTCATTTTTAAAAGTTTCCGAACGCATTTTATTGCAAAAATATTAGTATTAGAAGGAGAAAGCACGTTTTTGGTTGACTTTTTTGGAAATATTTCTTTCTTTCGCAAAAATTAATAACAGAAAATGTTTTTGAGTTTCATAATTACTAATTTTCAATAACTCGTTTATTTTTAAATTTTTAAATAAATTGTTTTGGTGATTAGACGCGGGTTAAGAAAAATTTCTACGCGTGCATAACAAACGTTTTCTAATACTACAGACTTTCTTTGATAGGGAAATAATTTTGGTTGTAGTGCACTTTGTATTAGCTCCTTATAGGTAAATTGTTTAAAATTATTAGGGAAGCAGAAAATAAATACATAATTGTTATTTTAGTGTGATTGACGTATCAGTTGCTTCACACTGTCTGTAAACTTGGGTTAAAATATTGCTACAAAATAGGTACCTCCCAAACAAAATAGAGGTTCTTTTAAAGCAGAATAAACGTAAGGTTTATTTATTTAATGTTACATGAGAACTGCGCATGTATTGTTCAATTAGTTTTACATTTGAAGAGTGGTGTTCGACAGCTTCAAGAGATTCGAACCAAAGTTTGCCGTTAACGTTTAACGTTTTAGTATTACAATATAACACATGCATGCATTTACACTGAAACACACACAACCTAGTACACTGGTAGGTAACAAACGCAGCATACTAGTCCGAGAGTCACCTGTAGACAGGTAACTAACCAACCAAGGTGATGTGTTGTAGGCGCTGGTAGAGTCAGTCTTCGGCCGCCTGCTCTTCAAGACGGCCCCATCAGGTCGACCAACACAATGTTGTTTTACTATAGCTCTAAAGTACAAACTGTGCGCTCAAGAACAAAACAATAACAGTGGCCATTTTTTAACGGTATAAACGCACCGAAGTTCATGTGACGGTTAAATAAAACGCAAAACGCGGATGAAACAAACATGTTGCTCCCGGGAATGGGAATAGTTTACCTGTTGTATTTGTTACTCCTAGTGGGTGCAGTGTGTGGTGGTTCTAGGGACAAAGAAGGAAAAAAGAAACAACACGATTATACGAGACGGTTATCGTATGATGTAGCACGGACTAGAGGTTACGCGTCTGTACCGGAACGGGAACAGGAGTTTATAAAAGGGAAAAGTAAGTGATGGAAATTTCGATGACCGCAGCGACGATGAACTCTTTTCTTACTGAATTGTTCGGGATCTACAGATCAACTTTCTATTTAATTAAGGATAATATACATACGCTTTCAGCTTTCATTTTTACTTGATGGTCTTTAATAATATCCTAATCTATTTTTCTGCAGCAATTTTTGTTATCATAAGAAGCTTTTATCATCGTATAAAAACAATTCGTCTTTTTACGCCTTCTATTAAAATGTTTTATGATATCAAAAATTAACTATGAACGTAAGAACTAGAAAATATGCAGTTCCTTTTGTCTAATCAGTCTACGTCAGAAAATTGAAAAACAACACTATTATTTGTTTACTTTTGGCGAACGTAACACATAGGTAATAGGGTTTAAATTAAGTTCCCCAAAATTCGACTTTAACCTTCCTTATGTAAATATTTGACTGAAATAATCGTCAAATTACCTATTTAACAAACATATCATGCATATATATGCATATGTATGTGTACTATGTTCTATAACGTACCTACACAGTTCTGAAAACAAGCTTTACAATATTTATTATTCTCAAGGCACAACAATAACGCGCATGAACTTATTTCAAGATCTTGAAAGAATTAATTGATTACCAACAGGCAAATACGTATAAATCCAAATAAATACATATGTTTGTATGGGTTTGTGTAAACCCACGGCAATACACCCATAGGTTTTTTAAAAAGGTGTATTTGTATGCCTACGTAGTACGTAATTGCAATCTTCAAGGTAAAATATACATGGATACTATATCGAAATGCGTAAAATACATCCCCGACAATTTCGTATTTGGTACTTACCGAAAACATTAAATTTGTAGGCGTTAAACTGAATTTTTGTATCTACCTCCATAGATACTACTCAAAAAAATCTAAAAATATTTATTTTTATAATTACATCTCAAATCTTAATATTGTGTGTCCTATTTTTTTTAAAACACATTTTAACGTATACTGCGACGTCGATTGAAAGCTTGTTAATCCTTTAGTTCTTACAGTTTAAATTAGTGAACATTTCGTTGGTGGGTACCACTACAAAGAAAACAAAACTACGTTCTAAATGGACAAGGTGAAAATATAAGCATAGTAAAAAATAGTAAGAAAATCTAATGGAGTACCGTGGAACTTCACTAAAGAAAATAAAACAAAGAAGCCCTAAACTGACAGTCTCTAACTGAGGATGACACCTTGGGTGTCGAAACGGGTTTTAGGTGTCTAAACGTTGTGTGGAATTTAGCGCTTCTTAATAAGAGGTACTATTAGTAGATACTTAAGCAGTTCATGTATGTATATGCTCTATTTTTCAAATTAATGAAGGATAATGACTCCCAAATGTTGGAAATATTGTGTGCATTTATATCATTCTAACATTATGCATGTTCTGTATAGAATAATTTCGACAAACAATGGTTTATTAACATTGAATCGATTAGATGTAACAATACACAAAAAACAAGTTTTCATTACCGTTGTATTGCGAATTGTTGTTTTGGACGGTTTCAGAAAATAAAACCAATTTTTGTTTGATGTTATAAACGATCAAGGTTACGAGAAACTATCGTACTTTTATCCAATCAATTTAACTGACAGTTTTGTTTCATTGGTTTTTTGGAAAACGGAGATGAGAAATTTAAGACAGTGGAATCATATTACTTAATAAAATCAATGCAATGTTGACTAGTTTTCTTTCACTATACCGAAACCGTTTAGGCGAGCGGTGTATTCTCAAAAAGATGAAAAAAAAGGTGACCAAACTTTCAGAAAAAAGTTGATGGATTGAAACTAAGCAGAACTGACATATTCCGCTATTGGGAATGAAAATCCTAAATAAGGTTTTTTTTTCCAAACGGCAGGTACCTAATAATTTATCAATAAAAAGTTGAAAAGAACAGATCGAAAAGTTGTTTGATAACTGCTTCTATTAAGTTAATGGGCTAGAAAGTTTTTGTTTGAAAATGGTCAAAAGTCGATTACATCTCAACTTCTGTTGAACCTTTTTTAACTTATTAACTTATTAAGTCGCAAAATGTTCGTAGATAATACTTGTAGCTTAACATCACAGTTTTTGTCAAATTTTCAATTTTAACTCAAAAAATTTTCACTTCCTTTAGCCAAAATGTGAGTATTAACAACTACTTTGCCATTTAGTAAGTTAAAAAAGGTTTAATAGAAGCTAGGGGTTGCAAAAAGGGTGCATTTGTCGAGAAAATGCCAAGAGAAGGATAAAACCTGGTTCTCTGGCTTTACGTGTCTTTGCTTTAACCACCACGATAGGAGGACACAAAAATGCAACGTCAACGAACGTATTCGTATTTTTCTTTGGCATTTCACTCAGAATCGTCGAAATTAATGTATATGTTATTAATAATCATCTATACCGAAAATTACCATTTTTACTTGAATTACTTAATAAGTATTTTGAGCAATTTTACAACTTTTTATAGTATAGACAACGCAGGCATATTTTTTATATCGAAAAGGTGCTTAAAACGACAGGTCTGAACTAAATTTAAGTTTTTAATTGGATTTTACCTTTACTCCAGTTCACAAAACACGTTTAATTTTGTTGGGATACGTTGAAATGAGCATTCCAGTTTTTTGTATTTTATTTTTTAAATTGCTATATAAAATTTTTCTTTTTTCTTTTCATTTTTATTGTTTTAAAAACGAATACACCACAAATACTCTTAGTTTTATTAAGTTTTCTTTGATGATTATTCTCGATTATCTACTCATTCGACCAACAGCAGCGTTTCCGAAACTTTTGTGACCGCAGCCCTGTCCGAGGTTTCAAAAATTTTTGCGACTCGCCTTATAAAAAAAAAAAAAAACGTTTAGAAAACAAATTTTATCTTTTAATAAAAACTCAATTGATTTGTTTGTGTATGTAGTACACAAAAAAATTGCATTAGAAAAATATAATAAATTAAAAAAATAACAATTAAGTATATTCATTAAAAGCTTTAGTACCTAATTGAAGTAGAAGTAGTGATTTTTTTCCATAAGTAAAATTATCTCAGTAACCGTTCATCGTAGGTATACAAATTGGTCAACAAAGTCACCTTAATATTTTATGATGAATGCGAAGTGGTCAAAAAATATACCATTCTATTTAAATTATTAAATTTACAAAAGTTGACTTCAATTTCCGGTATAACCGGAAATTCTGCATAGATGGCGTTATTTCAATTGAGGAGGACATACCTAATAACGTTACTGCTCACATTCATTCAAAATTCAAATCAAAGTAGTTTCCGATATTTCGATCACCGCGTCTTAGGTGGGACACTCTGTATAATGTACATGCATGTTAAGGTTTTTATTAGCAATACCTGCTGCTTTTATTAACGGATTGATTAGTATAAGTAAATTGCATAGAATCGAAATATTTTTTTATAAGAAATTAAAGTTTAAAAGAAGAATAGTGCGGTTAAACATGGTTAGGCATTCCTCTATAGCTAATATCAGTGTTGCTTGATATGCATTTATTGCTACATTTTTGTTATTTACTGGTAATGTAATTTAAGAAAAAAAAATTGCTCTTTTTAAGTCATTTTAATGATAGTTTAAAATAGTATTTTGATAAGATAATTTTATTTCTAATAACATTTTTCTGTAATAGCCTGATTTCAGTAATTTTAAAAGTACTATTTCTTACCCTTTTAGATATCAGTACCCATACAGTGATTATTTATATTTTTATTTGGAAGAATAAAAATTGATTCGTGGGTAGGTGGATAATACAGTTACCGGTATTAGGTGTTTTATATTCTAGAATATATATATATATATATATATATACGCGAAAAACGACGATGTGGCACCAAGAACTATTTTGACGTTCTCGCACCCAACTTTTTGTACATACAGTTTGACTAAGTGGCACCTTATTTTTAGGATATACGTATATGCTTTGTGGCACCTTATATATGAGATAATCACAATATAAACTATTGATTATTTGGTCCACTGCATTCACTACTTTGCAATGTTAAGCAAGTTTATATTTCTCTGCCTTGATAGAAACTGATATCATTATTTGGTTGTAAAAATTATACATATCTGCTTGTGAATATTATTTAATAACAGCACTAGAATTTTGAAGGAAGCGTATACATATAGAAAATAATTGTTAGGGTGTATCCAATTTTCTGCCCACTATTCATCAGAATTATGAACGAACAATGTTTTTCGTAATGAAAAATATACGTTTCCATAAAAAAGGGAAATGGCTTTTAAATAACCATCAAAGAGGTGTCACACTGAAATAACAATGCCATCATCTTCTTTCCCCCTAAATACTAAACACTTTTCATGCAAAGTTTTTCTTTTTTAAAGGTACCGTTCTTGAGATACAGGCCTGTCTCAAACTAAATGGACCACTCGGTATAAGGTCCTTATTGAACTCGCTTATTATGACGTATAAAGTTTTGATATTCATTGATTTTGGAAAACCTCTTTTATTTTAAATGTATTATTGCTAAGTTTGAATAAATCACAAAATTTGATGTATTTCTTATATTCATGTCATAAAGGATCGCATACTAAATACCGAAACAAGGATCCCATATAAAACATAAACTTTGAAATGTAAATCACAGGGCATTTTAAAAAAGTATCAGTCAAAATTGGCATTATTTTTTTTTGTAATTGGCAAAACCTATTCCTATCACTTCAATTTCGTTACACAATAGATGCGAAATTTAACAAAAAATTCGAGTATGAAATAAATTCATCAATTTAAAATACCAACCCTATATTTTACATTTTAAAACTTCTTGCTAATATCTGTAACCGTTAAAAAAATAAAGTTAAACTTTTAATGTACCTATCAGTAATATAGGAGGTAATTAGTGGTAGAATGTTTGAGATTACGGGTAGAGAATGTTTTTAAAAGATAAGAGTGCAGGTTTGAATGACGACCGTTTTATATTATTTAAATTTGATTGGTTCGTAAATTTTGGCAGGTGAAACAACGAACGAAATATATTGGTTGCGTATCACGGTAATGTAGTAAGAAATTTAAAAAACCATAGTCATTGAATGGGAGTGATAGTTGACTAAACCTTAGTTAAAAAGACAATTTTTTTTTTCAAAAGTAGCTTTTTTATTTTTTCTTACTAGACGTCATTTCTGCCTCGGTAATCGTCAAGCAAAACACAGCTATTTTTTCTTCTTTTCGGATGGGGTATTTGCATATACAGGGTGTTCCACTTAAGTGTGTTTCTTTCATAGCTGGCTTAATAGTATTCATACGGAAAAAATGTTTTAATAAAAGTTTCGGTAATTATGTACTTAATGACCCCATCCCCTTAGGGGGTTGGGGTTGCAGGGGGTGTTTAGTTTAGTTTTATAAAAATATCATATTTATCAAATATCAAAAATTCAAAAATTTTAAAAATTATATTAAAAAAAATTGCTCCAAAAAATTTCTTGTATATTAAAAACTTTTTGTGCATCAAATGCATTTTAGAGGTGGGGGAGATATATTTTTTATAAAAAACAAACCGTCGTAATAATTCCCTGTGTCTTGCAATAGGTTTTGGTAGAGGGTGGGTGTATTTACATATACATACCCCACACCCCGTACCCTAACCTAACCAAATACCAAATTAACTACCATAACGTATTTCAAAACAAAGAATTATTACGACGGTTTTTTTTTATTTATTTTTATAATATAAAATATATCCCCCACCTCTAAAATGCATTTGATGCACTAAATATTCATAAATATGATATTTTTATAAAACTTCAACCCCTCACAAAATTTTTTCTAGGGGTGACCGACGGCTAATTCCAACGGAATTATATTCGGAAGAGCCCCCCTAAACACCCCCTGCAACCCCAACCCCCTAGGGGGATGAGGTCAAAAAGTACATGATTACCAAAGCTTCATCCAATTTGTATTTTCACTTCATAAAATTATTTTTATTTATACAGGATGTTCCATTACGGCTGGGGTATACCAAACTTTGTTTTTTTAAATGGAACACCCTGTATATTTTTGAGTTTTTAAATTAAGGGATATATTTAAAGGGTAGTTTGATGACCATACATTATTTCCTACTCTTGCCGTTTGGGAGTTACTGCATTTTGAAAAAATATTACGCTTGCGGCGCTCTCTAAAATCCTCTGTATCTTCAAAACCAAATTAAATAGAAAGCCAGGCTTTTTGAATAAGCTTAAGAAGGGATAATCTTTTCACATGATTGGAAAATTTTCATTAGTTTTTTCAAAAATCAACTAATAAAAAAAAAATGTGATTTTTGACGACTTAAATGAAGGACAATTTGATTTTTGTAAATGGAACGACATACAAATTTTTGCATAATTAGGTGTAAAATTTAAATATAAATCGATTTTGTAGAGGTATTGTGCGGACTATTTTCGGTAGTTTTCAATATATTCGGGCATCTGTGTAATTTTTGAGCAACACAGTATTGTTTTATTTAAAAGCTATCTAATATAATAAATGGACATACATATATGTATACAAGCTATCGGTCCAATTAATAAAAATGTTTTTTCGAAAAAATTTATAGTGTTCAAACATTTTTAAAAATTAATACATTTCTAATTATATTTTAACTATCGAAGAAATTATTTTTTAATAAAATCCGTTTACATAAAATTAATAAACATTTAATATAAAATTACCACTGCGTTGCATCGTCTTTTCGACTCGTTCTAGCCTTAATACGTCTTAACATGGTGAAAACTAATGTTTTATAATTATCTGGAGTGAAATTGTTTCAAATTTCTTGGAGACGAGCACCCAAATCTGGAACAGTTCTTCCAAGTTGTTATAGGAATTTCTTCCTCATATACCATAGTGTTTGTTGTATAGTCAACATAAAGAAAAATTTATCTCAAAATGTTTATTATATTGTATTCTTTAAAAGCATCTAATGAAATCCACAATATAATTTAAAAAAAATGTTGATAGGTAGGTATGCCACGAGTTGATAAATTTAATAATACGTGTTATAAATTATTCGTTTTAAACGCTCTCTTATTCGTCAAAATTCGTTATTTGGACTGTTGGTATGGCGTCATTTGTATGCTTTTATCGATAAGAAACCACTGTTTAAATATTTGCCTCCTGAATGTAATTTGTCACATACAACTAGAGCAAAGACATCCTTCTGTAAGACTGTAGTTGAAGAAAGAAAACCATACATTTTGCCATTCATTGATTATTTATTTAGTTATTTTACCTATGAAGGGATTCGGAAGAGTCAGTGACCACAGTTTTTATTTGCAAAAATTATCGCAACTTTATTATTATTCAAGCGGTAAATTCTACTCTACTTATCAACGCAATACGTAAAATATTAAAGGGAAATATAAAACTCACACAGTTAATTAACTACAATGTATCTGATTAATTCTAATAATAAAAGAAACGAATTTCTTAATGTAATTTATTTTCATTATTGTCAATTATAAAATTTAATACCTGTCCATTTTAATTGATATACAGTAGACTCGCGCTAGTGTGAATACTCGTTCCTGTGGACCTCCCAGTAGTATGAACAGCCAGATGGAATACACTAAACACCCAGCAGTGTGAACAAATTTTAACTCGATTTTACTGTTCTGTGTCCACTTGTAAGCAATTTTCGGTAATTATGTACAATAACTTATCCCCTTCCGATTTTCATGACAAACAGTATGTTGTAGAGTTCTTCTTTTTATTTGTAGTTTAAATTTTTAATTCCTATATTTAAATAACATTGTTGCCTACAACCATCTTTCAAATCGCCGGACAGTGGCTTTCTTTTGAACTGTCCTAAAGGAACTTGCCGTTAAGTGACCATTAAGAAACATTCCTACGTCTAATAATCAATCCCGTAGACATTCTTCTAACCAATATCCATCCTCTCTTCTTATAAATTTGTTGGTTATAATAGAAGCGTTCAAATAACGTTGGTATTGGTAATAACGATCTTCAATTCTTTTGTATTCAAGAACAGCAAAGTCATATCGACCGTTAAATGCTAGGCCATTCTATTAGACGAAGCAACAACGAAATAGTATATCTACAGAAAATTGATTCTGAAGCAATACTTTTTAAATGGTATCAAAAACATAACGAAACAAGAAGTATAACGGGTTCTTTTTATTAGAATTTTTATTTTCAATCGAAATGCATTGTTCTCGTAAATTGAGTTTATCAAAATGAAAAGTCATAATTTTTTGCAAAATTTGATAGAATAAGCGCAAAAATAAATATGCTTTTACCATAATAGTATTTTCTAATAGATACGTATGTTAACGTTTTAAAACATTAAGTTTTTAAATAATAAAAAAAAAAAAACAAAAACGTTCATATTCGAATCCGCGCCATAAAAAATTTACTTGATTATAGTTTAAATTGTACAGTTGTTTCACAATTTTAGTAGAAGGCGGGGGGCTTTATAAATTTAAGTTAACAAGGGTAATAGAACTATAGGTTATTATTTATGAGTCTGCTGTGTACCTCAAACGTGGTCTGGTCTGGGTTAAAATTATTGCAAACAAATGCTAACTATTCGACGTCTAAGAGATCTCCTGAAGCGGGATTGCAAATTGCAATAAAAGGTTGTAAAGGTAGGGCATGTACTTTAAAAGTCAATCTGCTATTTCTCTGAGGTAACTAACTATATAACATAAATTAGGTATCATATAAGAAATAGTTTTCGAAAACAAAGTCGAATTAGTAAAGAAAATACGATGTCGCTTTTATTGAAGTACATATGTATTGTAGTAATTGAAACATAGGTTAGCTGGCAATGTAGTATGTAGTGCAATTTTAAGTAAAATCTAAGTTGATCCTTATATTATATTTTTTGTATGATATTTCAGTACATATTTCTTTGGAAATACACCTACCGCTGAAAATTTAAAGTGTTAATTAGTTTTAATGAATATCTACATATTCGCTATTAAAAAATTAGGTGTTTTTTAGAAGATTATTTTTTATTACAAAAATTAACTATTGAACAATGTTTAAACCAAAATGATTTGTTACACAGCAAACTTGGTTTGATTTTTTTTTTTCGGGATACAGAATCTTGAGCAACTTGCTCAATATTTGAAGTTTAATACTCGTGAAACAACACTCATGTTTTGTGCAGTAATAGAGCACTATTGTATGAGTTCCTCATAAAAGGACAAAAAAATTAACACGTTTCATTTGCAAGGTGACAAACACATAGGCTGCAGTTTCATCCTACACACAGGAGAATTTATTAATTGCAAGTAAATCATTTATAATTGTACATTTATCTGCACAACCATTTATGTATGTTTGTTAATAAGTTATAGCTGTGCAATAACATTTAGAATTTTTTAAATAAAAGTCGGTTACTATTAGAAATCCATGACTAATGTTGGTTGCGCAAACTACCGTCTTAGTTTCATGAATGAAATAGCGGGTATGTACCTATAATATCTATACTTGTGGTGACTGCTAATAATATGATAAATCAATGTAAGTACCTAGTTACTTCTCTAAATCTAGTGGAAGGTGATTTTAGTCGCTGCAATTACACATTTATATATTTTAATTTCTTTGATGATTGATAGCTGTCGAAAATAATAATTAGCGGCATAATTTTTTAAAAAAGAAAAAAAAAATTTTTTCTGTAAGTGTGGTATTTAGTACCTACATACAATGTAAAATATACATATGTAAACTATAATTTTTATGCTCTGCAACATGGAGGCTTGTGAGATCATTAGTTTGGAGAGTCCTCTCGGCAAAATTCATGTATTTGAACTAGTAAGCTCCTAAAATCGATAGCGTCACGGTCATGGTTTTTCATTTTTTTTTTTGGGCAATATACCTGACGTGAAAATTACAAAAGTCGATTTAGAAAAAAGCAGTACCTTTTCAAACAGGTAAGGATAGGTAACAAAGAGTCTTTACAAATTATAATAGGTAGGGTTTTCAGCCCGGAGACTTATTGCCACCTTTTTTAGATTGGAGTATAGTTTTCTTTCATATGCTAAAAAATTAACATTTTCAGGAAATCTGCGAAATACAAATGAATTTTTAATTTGCAATTAATGAATTAAATTTAATTTATTTATTCTTCCAAGTATACGTACTTGTAGTTTGTTTTGCCTCATCTAAACATTTTTGATTATTTGATTAAAAAAAACTAGTCTTTTTTTGTACAGCCACTCACTATACACCGTGCTAATCAACTGAACGTATGCTAGGAGAAGGGGTTTCTTACTGAGTACAGTGACGATGCACACGCAATCTTATAATAAAATTGTATAGTACATTTGACCGAAGTATAGTACGATAATATATATAACGGGTTCCAAGGTAAAATTATTAATCTGTAGGAGTTTCGGAGTCAGAGACTAACTTTGAATCATTGAAAGGGTCTTGCTTTTGATACTGACGATGAGCGAGACTCGTGTCGGAAATTTCGGTCTCTAGGAGGAAGACTGCAGCCTTTGAGATTCCAGTCTTTAGGAGATAGACTGCAGTCTCGGAGATTTAAGTCTTTAGAAGAAATGCTGTAGTCTCCCAGTGTCAGTTTTAAGAGAAATGCTCGCCTTTAGAAGAGAAATTGCAATCCTTTAGATGTATATATGTATTTTTTTTTAGTACTTTGATGGAAAACAGTTTAAAAGGTTCTTCTTCACTTTGTAGAATTCTAACAAATAACCCTGTTTTGGTACTACTGTGACAGTTGTAACTGTGCACTAGTTGTGGTCAATATCAAATAAATTTGAGAATTTCGAAATATGAAATATGTTATTATTACTATAACATGTTTGCCCAGTTTGATGGCCTACGGTATTGTGGTCAAATGGAGGTGCTATAGCGTTTTGCCGTCAACCTTTGTATAACCAACGGGTAATAGTGCAGCAGTCCCGACGCACAGACAAAATAATTACATTACCTTTTTGATATTCCGAAAAAGCCAGTGTACAAGAATGAAAATTCTTATACACTCAGAGATTGATTGTTTTATCCTGGGATGGCAACCCTACTATTGGTCACGCGGCTTCACCTTATATCCTGAGCCAATCGTCGCGTTCCAAGAGTAATAAAACATTCAAAATCCTCCTTATGTATTTGCGAACAATCTAATGCAGATCCCCTATTTCCTTTTCTAACACTTCATCGTTTCTATTGTTAAATTAAGGCAAATTACTTTAATATGAATGTAATTACTTTAGAGATTGAAAAAATTGAAACAATCAATAGAATTGACAAGAAGAATGAAGTAAAATTAAAACTATAGGTATGTATGTAGGTATCATTATATAGAGTAGCAGATGATTGTGTGAGAGCCTTTTAACTGTACCACTTTACACTCATATATGGTTGTGAATCACATAATGCAAAAGAATAATAGACAATGATGAGAAGAATGCAACCTACTTTTATATTATCTTTTTTTGATTTTACATCAGAATGTAAGTTTCAGTAGCATGTAGAAAACAAAGCTGTAATAGAAGCAGTTAGGTTGCATGGTCGCACAGAAAGGAAAAAGAAACGTGTTTCCCGTTACAGTAACTAGTTCTTCGAGGCTGGCGCCTATCACAGCTCCTGCCTTTTCTGGAGTCGACTGGAATCTCACTCTCATCCACTGTGCTTATTAAAATTCATTGAGCATTACTACGCTTTTATATGTATTTTCCGTAATTACGAATGCGAAGTAGTAGATGTAGTAGATACAGAAACAATAAATAAAGTTAATTATACAGACGCTACATTGATCGTGGACAAAAAAATCCGAACGTACAATATACAGTATACAGATTGTAAGTAGTACCTGAGTATGGGATCGTTCGTAAAATACGTCACTCAGAATTTCACCTTTTTAGAAACTTCCCTCCCCCTTTGTCACACTTTCAGCGACCCCCCTAATAAATATTACGTTACAAAAGCAAAACCTCTCCCCCTTAATAAATGATTTCTTGTGATTAAAAATAGCATACAGGTGAATAATTTAAAAAAATTTTAGAACTACCAATTTGAGAGAACAATAAAATAAAATTTATGAACTGCGAACGTCACATTCTCTTTGATTCTCCCCTCCCCTTGTCACGCTTAGTAATACACCTCCTCCTCTCATTTGCGAACGTATTTTATGAATAGCCCCTTTACAGATAGAAAAGGTACAAAAAAGTGTTTCTTTTATTTTCAAATGTACGTTTTCAAATTAATAGAAAGCTCTTTGTCTTGCTATACTGAAGTAAAAAGAAAAAAAAAAAAAAAAACAATAAATTTTTACGTAACAAATAATTTTTCAATTTAGGTAGGTACTTCTTTTTTGAAGTTTCCAAATAAGATTTTTTTATAAAAAAAAAAAAAACATCTGGAGTTCATATGCCACTCTAAACGAAGCTCTTACGAGGACCATTTTGAAATTTCTCTTGTTCTCAGCGAAAAATCTTGCATAAACAAACCTTAATCGTCTCATGTAAAGGCAAACATGCAGTGATCTGATTCTGTGTAAGACCGTATCATTGATTGAGATTCAATCTGTTTAATTTTTACTACTTTGTATAAGAAGTACCTATCTAAGTACTTCTACATTATGTTATAAATTGATAGCTTCGATTATAATTATTTATTGTACCTATATCTTTGGTGTAAGGGTGCAATGTTATTTTATAAAACTTGTTACTTTAAAATAAGGCATTAATGCCTCCTACGATTTAAATTTTAGTAACATTAATTTATGTACATTTAATATCTTCCTTCAAAACATTCTGTTGTTAACTAAGTTCAAAATGTACAGAATCTTAAGTCTTAAGACTGGTTCGACTTGGACCTCCACTCCACTCCTTTCCATTGCACGAAAACTAAAACATCGAACATTCTCGATTAATTGTAAGTTTCTTCTGTTCCTTTGTAATCTACTCCCATCATTTCTGGTTCGTAACATATCTCTAATTAGCTGATCGCATCTCAGAAGGCTGCCCACTCATACTACCTTTCTTTTTCACCATTGACTTCCATAGCATCTTTTTGCTCTATTTTTTTCTGATACATTCTCATTTTTCTAACCTTTTATATCATTGATATTTTTATCATACCTACGACGTTTTAAACCACATCTCAAACTCTTCTACCATTTTCTTCTATGTAATGTTTTTAGTACAAAATTGTAATAGATTTTGTTGTAAACTATAATTTGTCCGTATCAGGACCTGGCTGCATTATGACGTGAGACAACTAATATAGGAGTATGCTTATACTTACGTGTTATGTATGTATGTACCTACTAATGTGTAGATATATTTGACGTACATTTTACATACGTGGGAGAACTGGTTGCTAACTATTACGTGATGGTGTAACGCTTTTCATTTCTGTATCGAAACTACAACCTACAACATTGTTTTATTTTGAATATTTTGAGTTCTTTGCCCTTGTTAAAATCAGTTATTTTTTTGAAACGGTTTTCACCGCTAACAAAATATTTTATCTACTTCACCGTTACTGCATACCACGTGTTTTTACAGAATTGTATAAGTATATTTAATAATAACAAAATTTTACATACTCTTGCATTATTTAAATAAGAAAATTAGATGGTATGAAATATAAACAAAAGATATATAAACAATATATACTAATTTAAACATTGTATGTATAATAACTGCTATCAAAAAATTCTGCTTAAAATAAATAGTCTTCAGGATAGTTCTACTGATAACGAAGACAAATATTTAGGTAAATAAATAAATTTAAATTTTACAGAACCGTCATGTTGCTCAAATTATTAAGCAAATAGGTATGTATATCCGTCACATTAAATGAAGCCATTTCATATTTATGAGCTTTTCCGTTTTTAATCATTAACGTAAGCACAAGTAGGTAACTAAAAAAATATTTGTAGAAAGGTATAGTTTTAACCTGTTGTAAACAACGTATTATTGGGTAATAGTAGCAAAAAATGGAATTTCACCATTTTTTGTTGTATTTGTGGCGTAAATAATACTTTTACTTAATTTTCAGTAGTACGAACTTAATTTTGTTATTATGATTAGAATATGTACCTATATTCTATGACCAATAAGTTAATTATGATATAACGATATTAATATGTAATATCTTTGTCATAAATACAAATAAAGTTATTGATGTTATTAAATAATAGATAGCCTGATGATGAGTTAAATTGACGGTCGGAACTTTGCATAATTAAAGTTATTTTCATCGATTATTGTAGGTTATTGGCATGATTAACTTTTCTTGATTTATCTTTTGTTAAGATTTGTCATGAAATACTGAAGTTTATCGATTATAAGTGAGGTTACAAGTCGCTCGAATATTTAGACGAAACGTTTGGTATGTATTTTAAAACCAATTCGACCGCGGCTTATAAGCCTGTGAATATTTTCTTTAAATAGATATTATTTTATTATTCTAATTTTCTATAATTGGTCAGTCCATTGCGAAGAAATTGATTTTGAACATAAAGCATTATTGTAAGTTTGATAAAAGCTCATCTTGCTGATAACCAACAAAATTAAATTCATATAATTGAAAATTAAAGCATTATTATTTTAACTTATTTCTCTTTAACCGCCCAAACATTCAACCTCTCTTCTAATAGATAAAATTACTTACGTATTTTATATTTTATACCGTGATAGATTTTTTAATACTATACTATTTTTTAATTTAATAGTTTCGAAAAATCCAGTCTAATAAATGTCTTTTTTCTCTTTCAGTATGTATTGGCACAAATGGACGTTGGTCAGTTCCATCAAACAGGGAACACCACTACAGGAATCTAAAGAATCGGTATACAAATTGTACATATGTGGATGGCAATTTGGAACTCACTTGGTTACAAGACGAAAACTTCGATCTCAGTTTTTTACAGTACATCCGAGAGGTGACGGGTTACGTTCTCATTTCACATGTTGATCTTCGGCGAGTCGTGTTGCCGCGTCTGCAAATAATTCGTGGACGAACTCTATTCAAAATGACCAGTTACACAGAAGAATTTGCTATAATCGTTACAACATCAAAGATGTATTCTCTAGAGCTTCCTGCATTACGCGATGTGTTAAGCGGTAGCGTGGGCCTTTTTAGTAATTACAATCTTTGCCATGTTAAGACAATTAATTGGGATGAAATAATTTCCGATCCAAAAGGTCATTACGTATATCGGTACAATTTCATTTCTCCTGAAAGAGAGTGTCCCCCCTGTCACAAAAGTTGCGAACATGGATGCTGGGGTGAAGGCGAGGAAAACTGTCAAAAGTTTTCCAAAGTAACTTGCAGTCCCCAATGTTATCAGGGTCGATGTTTCGGTTCAAATCCTAGAGAATGTTGTCATCTGTTTTGTGCGGGTGGTTGTACTGGACCCAAACAAAGCGATTGTATTGCGTGTAAAAACTTTTATGACGATGGAGTTTGTACGCAAGAATGTCCACCAATGCAGATATATAATCCAATTACTTATTCTTGGGAACCAAATCCAAGCGGGAAATATGCGTATGGAGCAACATGCGTCAAAAATTGTCCTGAACATCTTTTGAAAGATAACGGCGCATGTGTTAAATCCTGTCCATTGAATAAGAAAGCAGTAAACGGGGAATGTATCCCTTGTAATGGTCCTTGCCCAAAAACTTGCCATGGCGATGTGCCAATTAATGCAGCAAATATAGATGATTTTAAAGATTGTACAGTAATTGAAGGTTACATACACATTTTGGAGAACAGTTTTACTGGTTATCAACATGTTTACTCTAATTCAACTTTTGGGGAACGCTACCCTCCCATGCATCCCAGTCGTTTAGAAGTTTTTAGCACATTAAAAGAAATTACGGGTTTTTTAAATATTCAAGCATATCATCCTCACTTTAAGAATCTTTCGTATTTTCGAAATCTAGAAATAATTGGAGGTAGAACTGTCCATGATTACTTTTCTTCCCTATTTATTGTTAAAACTTCACTGGAGTCCCTAGAACTAAAATCGTTAAAAAAAATTAATTCAGGTACTGTAGTTATTTTGGAAAATAAACATTTATGCTTTGCCGATGGAATTAATTGGCGTAAGATAATTAAAAGCTCCGAACATATGGCATTCCTTCAAAACAACAAAGATCCAAAAAAATGTGCAGAAAGCGGGCTAGTTTGTGATGAGCAATGTAGTAACGATGGATGTTGGGGTCCAGGACCAGATCAATGTTTATCTTGCGCAAATTTTAGTTTGGGAAGCACATGTTTACAAAACTGCAGTGTTATGCCAAGGTAAATAATTTACTTTTGCGGTACTAGTTCAACTAAATTCTCGATCTTCAGCCTGAAAACATGCACTTCCACGTATTCCTATCCTGAGCAAAGATCTAATATTAACTATTTACGAACAATAATTCAACATAGACCTTCTTGAATACCTCTTTCCTCCTATTTTTGCCTCTGATGTGTCCCTAATTAACCCTTTATGCTTCAGTATATCCCATCGATTCCTGTACTCTTTAGTAAAAAAATTTGTTTTTTAATTGAAATAATCCTTTGCTTTTAGAATTTACCGAGCTAGTTCTCAGGTTTGTGAGTATTGTAATGAACAGTGTGAAAGTTCCTGCTCCGGCCCAGGTCCCGAACATTGCACAACATGCAAACATTTTAGAGATGGTCCATACTGTGTTTCAAAATGCCCCATTACTAAATACGAGGATAATGGTGAATGTAAACTTTGTCATCCAAATTGTGTTGATGGATGTACTGGACCAAAGAACACCATTGGACCTAGTGCGTGTAACTCATGCGATAAGGCTGTAATGAACGAAAATGCAACAGTTGACGTATGCTTGCATAAAAATGATCCATGTCCGATTGGGTACTTCTTTGAATGGGTAAGACCTCAAGAGCAGGAGTTTCTCAGACCCCTGTCCGGAAAAGCTATTTGTCGTAAATGTCATCCAAGATGTAAGAAATGTACTGGTTATGGCTTCCACGAGCTCGTTTGTCAAGAGTGCACTAATTACAAAAAAGGTGAACAGTGTGAAGATGAGTGTCTTTCTGATTATTATGCAGATGATGCTACTCAAAACTGTCTTCCATGTCATCAAGAATGCCGAGGATGTAAGGGTCCCGGGCCAGAAAATTGTCTTGCTTGCTATAACTTAAAAATATATCCAGATGGAAACCCTTCACCTAATGCTTCCTTTATATGTACACCTAACTGCTCTTCTGAATATCCCCACAAAGTCGTCCCACAGGATAATTCAGATGCATATTGTTCTGAAATTATTCTGGGTGCTTTAGAGGCCAACTTGACGACGACAATGATTATTACTGTAGTTACGGTTATAGCGTTTGTTTTCATTGCTGTTACTACATGGTTTATTATTCATTATCGAAGTGAAATGAAAGTTAAAGAAAATGCTCTTAAAATGTCGATGGCTTTAACTGGTTTGGAAGATAATGAGCCATTGCGGCCAACAAACGCTCCCCCTAATCTTGCTAAGTTAAGAATTATTAAGGAAGCTGAAATGAGAAGAGGAGGAATTTTAGGGTTTGGAGCATTCGGAACGGTGTACAAAGGAGTATGGATTCCTGAAGGGGAAACAACAAAAGTTCCAGTTGCAATTAAAATTCTACGTGACGATACTGGTGCAAACAGCAGTAAAGAATTTTTAGAAGAAGCATACATAATGGCTACGGTAGATCATCCTAATTTATTGCAACTTCTTGCCGTCTGCATGACTTCACAAATGATGCTTGTTACGCAATTGATGCCCTTAGGATGCTTATTAGATTTCGTACGTAACAATAGTAACAAGATTGGTTCAAAGCTACTTTTAAATTGGTGCACACAAATAGCTAGAGGCATGGCGTACTTAGAAGAAAAAAGGTTGGTACATCGAGATCTTGCAGCTAGGAATGTGCTAGTACAAACGCCAGCATGCGTCAAAATCACTGATTTTGGTTTGGCGAAATTACTAGATATAAACGAAGAGGAGTACAAAGCTGACGGAGGTAAAATGCCAATAAAATGGTTAGCTTTAGAATGCATTCAACATCGTATTTTTACTCACAAATCGGACGTTTGGGCATTTGGTGTTACGGTGTGGGAGTTGCTAACTTTTGGTGGAAAACCATATGATAATGTGCCTGCTAGAAATGTTCCTGAATTATTAGAGAAGGGCGAACGTCTTCCACAACCAATGATTTGCACAATTGACGTTTATATGATTATGATTAAATGTTGGATGTTGGATGCAGAAAGCCGACCGAGTTTTAAAGAACTAGCAGAAGATTTTACTAAGATGACCCGAGATCCAGGCCGATTTCTTGTTATTCCTGGTGATAGACATTTGAAAACTTTCCAAAATCAGGTAAACATGGATTTACACGCTTCTAAAATAATTCTTACTTATATACTTATAAGAAAGTTTTCATTTTTATTTTTGTTAATTTGTACAAAAAAATTTATTTTTAAGGATGAGAAAGATGTAAGACATTTGGGATTTTCCTTGGAGCACTCCAGCAGTCACTCAGAAGGCGATGAATGTTTGCCACATACAACTCGAGCACCTATTTCTTTTGATTCGTTTTTAAACTCTCCACAATCATTACGTATGAAGCTCTGGCCTTCAGAATCTGTTGTAACCTCTGATGGTAGCTGCGCTCCTCAGAATCAACACAATTGGAATCAGGAACGTCTTCGTTATGCTCAGCAACATGGCCTTAATCCAAGAATGGTAAGCTTGGGCAATGAATCTGATTGTTCGAGTTTAAAGTGTAGCAGCGGTGGTAAAAATGACATAGACGAATATGATTCGGGTAGATCTCAGGCCCAGGTGGGAACCCTCAAACTTGAGCTTCCCGTAGATGAAGACGATTATCTAATGCCATCTCCTCAGCAAACCCAAGGTGCCTCCACTTATGTAGACTTAATAGAAGAGTCAGTAAGACAATCGGATAATAGCGCTAGTAACAGTACAGAGTTTTGTAAAACAAATATAGACAATCCCGAATATCTTATGAACAATGATGATCCTTCTCAAACAATTGGAATTCCAACTGTATCACAAGTGGTACAATCAAATGGAGGTTCATCTTGCGATGTAGTTTTAAACGTTCAGCAACCACAACTCTTGCGACCTCCTCCCTATGTGCCTCAGAAAAGTTCAGAAGAAGAATCTGATCACGAGTATTATAACGATTTTGATAGACTCAAAAGAGAATTGCAACCTCTTAAATATAAGGGCGAGACAACTGTTTAAATAATAAAAACGATTTAAAGAAACTAAAAAAATTCTGAAGTGCCACTCACTGTTTATTAATGCCGTCTTCCAAACTGCCAAACATTTTGCTCTGATAAGCTTTGTGAGTTTACAAGTTTTTTTAGGTGTTTTACTTGTGAATGAAATTCGACTGTTATATATCTATTGAACAAATTACATTAGTTTTATTCGATTAATTTAATACTTACAAGTGTGTTGCAAGAGAATATTGGAAGTGACTGGTTTTACTTAAATGGCAATAAGATATGCTGCATATTACAAATAATGAATAAGGTGCATGGAAAGAGAAGATGAGTGAGAAAGATGCAGAATTAACTTCATATAGAGAAAGTGTGGGACGCTAGACAATAATATTGTGCCATCACATGTTAATGCATACGCTATAAGTATATGTAAATGGCATTTAAAATAAAAAATTATTGTAAATATTAGTTTGTAAGTCATTTTGTGTAAGTATTTGAAGAGCCTTTACTTATTATTTACATTTTGAGGGTTAAAGAAAATGTTTTCTTTGTATAATTAAGCGATTTATATATAAAATTAAGGGGTTTTTAACCTTACATTTATCTCACCTACGTGAATACATGAACTGTTCTTAAGTGCTTGGAAATTGTTCTTGCCCTTTTATATGACTGTGATACTAGTTTTTAATAAAAATAATTTTATTGTTATGTTTTTAAAACTTTCTATGTTGATCTGTAATTTTTCTCGAATTATTGTACTATACATACCTATCCAGATGAATGATTATTTTCTGTTTGTTTCTACGTGACTTACTTTCGCTAATATTTATTTTCAATTACAAGTACAAGATGTCTTACTACTTTATAAGTTGTTTCGCCTCGTTCCTTTTATGTTTTGTATTCTATACTTGTGAATTTGTAGCTAAACGACTTTCCGATATATTTGTTACTATGTTAGAAAAATATTTCTAAAATACATATCTTGTTTTAGTGCCATTAGATTTACATATTAAACGCACACATTTGGTGAACTCTTGTGCCTTGTATGAGAAAAGGATAATATTGTACAGACAAAAGTATTTTAATAAAATTGTGTAAGTTCTCTGTTGTTATTTCTTTTCAAGCTTCTGTATTATTATTTTTTAATTTTAAATTGCTCGCCTTTCTAGCCATATGAATTGAATTGTGTTGGTGTGATTAAAATATTGTGAGACCAATAAAAACTAAATTTGTCAATAACTAACAACTGTTGATGGGAATAACATTAATTAGCCAACGTTTCGATCATCAATTTCGGTCATTTTCAGACTAACAAGACATAATTTACTATAATGTTTTTGATGTTATACGTATGTCAGTCTGATGAAAACTGAAATTGGCGGTCTAAACGTTACCTATTAAAGTTATTCCTATCAACAGCTGTTGGTTATTGGAAATTTTAGCGTTTATCGATCTTACGTATTTGCATTTAGAAGACTATTTGTATGAAACAAAATTTATAGGACACATTCCACAAACCAGGTTTTACAATAAATATTTAATCTACTTACATAACATTAAAATTTTTTGAAATAGTATCTCACATTCTTGACAGTCAGTTTAACATACGAGGAAAACGACTATTTCAGTGACTAGGTAACAGCAATAATTCACAGTACACTAATGCAATGTTTATTACTAACGCTAAGTGTAGTTTGCAAAAATGTCGTTAAGAATGCCTTCTTTTCAGTTGCTACTTCCTTTTGTAAAACTTAATGCTGACTGCAACTTTTTGCGTATTTTTGGTGATGTCCATTTACTAGACGTTGTTATTAGTGGTTTGAGGTCGTTGGGGGAAACGCCTTCGTCTACATCATCTGCCTCAGTCTTAATTTCCATTTTCTTAAAAAAACAGTACTACAGACTTTAGTTTTAGACCAGTCAATTTAAGTTTTAACGTGGAAAAGTTGATATCTACAAACTAACTTTTTCATTGCTTATAGTATATCAAGATAGGTTCTGAAGTTTTCTACAAAATATTTAAAAAAAAAATGAAAATTGATTGGCTGACTTTATCGAGGACTTATTTTTAAAGATTGTTACTCATTTATACCATGAAGGCAGCTCTGTCAATTTAGGCATTATGAGCAAAACTCGTAGAAATCACGTTCTTTAATTAATACAATCGGAAAAGTCTCCGGGCTGAGTTGCCGTTGTCTATTTTGGCTTGAACTACCAAACGCTTCGCCTCTGCTGCCTAAGACATCTTCAGTGGTGGCGTGGTCGAAATCTATGGATGAGAGTTCAACGACCAGTGGGCCCGTGTTACTCAGTGCTGCTGTATTTATAATGTTTTCGGTACGAGTACGCCACCACTGAAGATGTCTTCCGCAGCAGAAGACGAAACGTTTGGTTCCTCCAGTCAAAATGGACAACGGCCACTCAGCCCGGAGACTTTTTCGATTCTGAACACCGGCTGTGAAAGCCTACATTCTACAATTAATACAATTTTCATGATTTTTCGTAGAAAACCTTGGAAGAGGCAATCGTGATTCTTTAATGAAAGCACTGAAAAGGATAGTTTGCCGATATCAATTTTGTTAAAAAATCATCCATCAGCCTAACTGAATGGCCTATTTATTAAAACTATACAGGGTGGTTCTGATATAAATACGGATTTTTGGAGTGTGTCAACTAGATGCAATATATCATCGAATGGTCACTACAGCAGCGCGGTGAAGAAACAAAAAAATTTTCAAAATTTTTGAAAAACATCTTAACATGAATTAATTTGAATACGGTCCTGTGCGTTTTCGCTTTGACTTAAGCAACACATTTGGCAACTGTCACAAAATTCTGATGAACTAAACGCCATTTTTGAACACACTTGTTTACGTTACAGTGGTTACAGTAACCGAGTAACCTCATTCACGGTCAGCTGATTGAAGACAGCGTTGCCACTACACACGACCAGGTCAATCGAGGACACGTCTTACACAGGACCGTACTCGGTTTTGCCTGTATTTTCACATACGTTTTTCTCGAAAACGGTAAACTTTAGGACCTGCGAAGTTTTGCTTAATTTTCTTATTTTCTACTGCCCTATCACCTCCTTAAATATCCGCAGTTATATCAGTAACACCCTGTATATATAGAGATTACTATACAGTCTTAATTTTAGTAACAATTTATATACTCTTGAAAATGGCCCGTTGGCCGAAACAATTGTAGAATTTGAATAAAAAATTCTTTTGTTGAAACCTTTTCGTTTGATTTATATATTAAAATGTTTCATCAGATGTGCACCTTAGACAGTTTAAATATTATTAAAACTACTTACTTGTACTATTAAGCGAAGTAATTGTTGCTGCGTTTCTAGTAACGACGATATATCTCTGAGCTTTCTTTTAGTTTTCTCAATCTCTGATATTAAATAATCTTCTCCACTTTCCATAACCATGTCCAACCCTGAAATAATATATACCTCCCTAAATTTTGTTGTATTGTTTCTACTTTTATTGAAAAAGCTACCTGTTATGCATAATTTGCTACACTACGCGTTTTTAAGTTTGCAAGACCTTCATAAATGTCCAAGACCCATGTGACTTCGCTTTTAGTAACGTATAGTGAATTTAATAATTTGGGGTTGGCGCTCCAAATATAGTTACTGGTTAGTTAGTTAGTGTGAGTTTTGGTTATGTTAGACTGAAGATAATAAAGTATTGTTTGTTGCTTTTCTGTTTCTCATTTATTTTAATTTATTCCGCTTCTATATTTTTGAACTAAAAATGTTAGGTACTTTGGTATCTTATAAGAATATTCGTATCTTTAGTAAATTGTTTAGAACGTCGGCATAGCAATTTTGTGAGAAATCGTCTAGGGATTTTGATTTGATTATGTGCATATTGTCTTTTTGGTTACTGCATATGTACCATAGAGAATTCTATTGCTCTTAGAAGTTTTCGTGCGTAGAGTGAAATAGCTAGAACTCTATCGTAGACAACTCAATATGTAAAAACAGAACAGTAAAGATCATATGAGTTACTAAGTATGTAAGAAGGGTAGGATTGGCAGCTTTGGCTATAAATGTATCCATCAAGTAATACACCTTCGGAGTTGCTCACGAGACATTTCTTGCTATTATCTGCTGTTATCTGCGCGCACAAGTGACAAAAGTCCAATAAAAAAACGTTTATTTAATTCCCTATGTTATATGGACCACCATTTCTGAGCATGCGTTATACAGGAAAATCACGTTGCTCTCAGACATTCATAACGGCTTTATATTCTCCTTTTTAACAACTGACAGAAAATTGTCATTTTCATTTTAATGTTCCACTTAGGAAATAATCATTGGATTATAGTTTGAAGATTAAAAAAGTCATGCAGGTGTGATTAAATACATTTAGTTTTACGAAGTTCAAGCAGAAAAGCAGTAAAAGAAATCCTACCGCACTGTCGCCATCGGATGGCTGATAGCCCTTTGTATCTTCGTTTAGTTCCTGAAAATAGAATGGGCTACATGGCCTTATAAACGAAACTAATATGAAAAATGAACAAAAAAGAAGTAGCACAAAGTTTTCTACAACGAACACCGATGTTTACATGCAATATAAAAATATTTAAGTAATTTACCGTCTTCGGAAAAAGGATTTCCAAACCATTTTCTAATTATACAATCCAGAAAACCAAGTTTACATTTGCTCTCGTTAGGAAATTCAACTAATTCTCTTCTATCAATTCTTTCTAATAATATTTTGGGAAGTTTTCGTTCGAGTTCTGTATGCATTACAACCTATAAAACATCCGGAATTGTAAACATTGTAAACGCTCAAAAATTCAAAAATGTTTCTTACTTGCATTGCCAGCCGCTTCAGTTGGGCATTTCTTCGAACAGATTCGATATCACCAACTGCTAAACCGATAAGCAAGTTCATTAAGAGAATGGGCATCAGTACCATAAAAACACACAATATAAAGAAGGCTGGCATTGGAAATGGTAAATATCTTTGTTCTTCTTTCAAGTAATATGGTTGCACGTATGTGCCCAAGAAATCTATTTCTCCTAACATCATGGAAAATGTTCTAATAAGGGACATTGGAACTGTCTTAAATGATAAGTGTTCACCCTGTTATACAAAAATATTTAAATAATAACGTTACGTTTAGTCTTTAAGTATTATATGGATAATCTATAAAAATGAAATAATAATAATAAACGAATCAAGAGTGAATGTTAATGATAAAAGAATAAAAAATAATTCGTATCAAGATGAAGACGAAATTAAATTTTTGCCGGTAGTAAAAAAGGACATTTCTTAAAAATAATATAATAATAAAAATCATGTAAATTATAAGGAATATTAATTTATATCTGAACACCTGTAAAAAATTATAAATTTAGACAAGTAGGTAGTCTAAATGATGCCCTAGATCAGTGCTCTCCAATATTTTTATAGCCGTGGACAATTGCATCAAAAAGTGATTGTAAAGTGATTTAACGATAAATCAGTGAGTACCCTGCACCTGTTTCTTTGCAATGAGATGGTTCCATCTGGGTGCAATAGGAGATAATGACATCCGAAGTGTGTTGCTTATGTCCAGTTTATTCCGTTGTTTTGCTTTAGTTGCTTTTATTGCTTCACACAGATGGGTTATCAGAAATGACAATAGGGATTAGTGCAGTGATGTATTCCAGGATATTCCACCATGACCAATTCAGAACACCGACAGAGTAGTTGTCTGGAACGTAAAGGTCGCCGCCACTTGCAATCTCAGGCAGTTGATGTTAGACAAGCAGGTCGCGGGCCCATCAGTTCGTGGGTCTTTTGTGGTTGGGAAGTAGCACTCGAACTCTTTTAAAAGCAATGCGCCTTGTCACACTGCTAGCCGACATGGCACAAGTGCTATCTTTTCCACCTGGAACCCCAGTTCTGATGAGGATGTGATCAATTCCTTCTTCGGTACAGTATTCCTTAAATGCATGGGAAGTAAAAGCTGTCCTTCTATCGAAAATACTACTGCCTGTTTCTTCATGCGGTCTAAGATTTTTTTTGTCGTCGTAGACTTAGTCGGATACAGCCTAGTAAATTTCGTGAATGCGTCGACAGTCACTAGTAGAAGGTTGTAACGATTTTGTGTCGATGACATTAGTCCCGGATGGTCGATATGGAATATATAAAGCGGCATTTCACCTTTATCAATAGCATCCAAGAATCTTAATGGTTTCCAAATTTCCTCTCTGCCAACAAGCACGTTATGCAGTTCCATATGGTCTTCTGGATGTTCCCATTCATGTTTAGGAACCAAAATTCTTGTTTAAGTAAGTATGCTGTTTTCTTCAGCCCAAAGTAGCCTGGTTCACGGAATTGCTTTATAAGTTCTCGCTGCATGGCCGTTGATAATACTAATAATTGATAACTATTTTTTTCTTTGCATAATAGTCCACGCTTTGTTACAAAATTCGTCCGTCACTGGTTAATTACTTCATTCACAAGTTTTTTTATTTTGGTGTCGTCTTCTTGCGCTTTTTGTATCTATCATACCTAACAGTTGTCGGATTACGATTTAATGTTTTAGCATGGTTTATGGAGGTGCCTGATCGATGTTCTATGGTGTATTGAAAATTTTCAATGAGCAATGCCCAATAAACAACACGCAGACATAGTTAACTCATAAGTTCGACAATCTGTTACGATCTTGATTGGCACTCCAAATATTTTTTTTTAAATTTTTTAATGACCTAATAACTGCCAACATTTTTAACTAGTAACTCGTGTATTTTTTCTGTGGGTGTTGTCTTCTAACTTGCGTAATAAATAACCTAACCTAACCTAACCTTCCATCGTCTTGATCCTTTTGCGTGAGAATTGCACCCAATCCTAACATACAAGCGTCAGTATGCAGTTCCGTTTGTACGCCAACACGATATAGCTTAAGAATGAGACTCTTGGAATTTTTGTTGTCGGGTAATTGGGAAATTTTACCGAACATCTGGCAGTTTATTGACGACGTGCTCCTTTATTTGTATGTACGGTTGAGGGGATGTATCGGCTTTAACTTGGTATATACCAGTTTAAAATTGATTCGATCACGGTCATTATTACCGCGCACACCCTAATTTTTTAATGTATTCTGTCACATAGCATCCGTGTTTAGAAAATAATTATTTAGGTAAATTGTACATTGCATGAATTTCTAAATTATTTGCATCAAAATTGCGAGGTAAGACCTGATATACATTTAGTACGTCAGTGGGCGAGCCTTTAAATAGTCAAATCTGGAATAGACCGAGGAAGTTAATTAATAGTCGTCGGTTGAATGGAGGTGAGACTAGGATGCACGGCGTATTATCGTCAGCCGTGTGCCCCACATCCACACACCCTTAGTTCCCTACCATTTTCTGCGCCCCGAATAATTGGTTAGTAAGGTAGGTATTATTTAGTTTAATTGTTATTTAATTATCGTTGTTAGTTATGTCAATTATTGTTTGTTACTTGTTACTAATATAATTTGTTATTATTAAATTACGAGTATGCCTCCGTACTCAGTAAAGCTAATGGTCCAAATAAATACTAAATATCACCTCCTAAAATACATACAAGACACTCTTCTACGTGACAATTCTGTAGTTGTAAATAGTTGTTTAATATACGTGTACATAAGTTAAGTAATTCGTTTTATTTATTAAACTGAAATTTACGATTCAATAAAAAATTGCTGCGTCAAAATAATTTGGGGTTCAGCTGATATCGTCGTGTTTAAGATGTATATGATACGTCGCCGTGATTAATAATATATGGGACACGGCGATTATCAAATTTTGCAATGGTCTTTCGAGCCGGATTACTAACGTGCAGGATTACACAGTGAAGTGTTATTTTAAAGATGAAACTACCTGTTAAAATAAAACTTAAGTTTTGTGCGCGAGTGAATAAACTTTGGCAGTTAACATACGAACTGTATCGGTATGTGTCAAATGTGCCATATTCGATCGAATCATTTATTTGAATTCGGTGTTTGTTGAACGGGACGTGAATGAATCCATTCGCCTACGGAGGCGAGTGGAATAACAATTCTGGAAACAGGAGCTCAACGGACAACGCTGACAAGACACATCATTTGAAGCTAAGCTCGTTATTGTCGTAATACCGTACTTCTTTTTTGTTTGTTCGTTCCCTTAATTGATCTCGGTATAATGGCAACCGAAGACTTAAAAATGTTGATTCAAAAACGTGGTATCATCAAGAATCAGATAACTTCAATGCAGACCTTGCCAATTCCAACACTCGGTACATATACATTTGGTAACTTTTATTCGGTTTCTTCTTCATATTACTCAATCATCGATGAACTTCCTTACTATTAATTAGAATAAAAAATAAAACGCACTGTTTTTGAGTTTTTCAAAATTTTATATTTATAGATCCACAACTATAGTTTCACCACACTGTGGCTTCATTAAGTGAATGAAGAACCACAGTGTGGTGAAACTATAGTTGTGGAACTATAAATATAAAATTTTGAAACTCAAAAACAGTGCGTTTTATTTTTTATTCTACTTAAAAATGGAGTTTCGACAAGTAAAAGCCTCTACTATTCATAATTACTATTAATTGTTTCAAAGAATTCACGTCTTAATGCTATTTCCATTTTCTTTCGTTTCATTCGAAATTGACGAAGAATTTCGCTGAGCCACGGAGAAATTTTCTACCGTACATAACTAGTGTTGGGATAATCCGGATTAAAATTAATCCGTGTTCCGGATAGCAAAATATTCGGATTAATCCGAATACTAAATAATCATCCGGATAAAAAAATCGTCCGGCTACTTGAAGTAGATACAGACAAACGGACAGCTGATTATTCCGTTTGCTGTATTCGTACTGTAGCCCGTATTAATTAATCGTCATGCGCGTTGGATATTCATCTATAGGGACGAATATTCCGTTTCGGTATTCGGACTGTAGTATTCGTAACATTCATCCGTATTAAATAATCGTCATGCCCATTGGATGTTCATTCATATTAATTAAATAGGTAACCGTCGAGCATCAAGTGCGATTGCGTTAGCTGCGTTAGTTTCACAGCTGGCAGAGAACTAACGATATTTTTAACGGATTAATCCGGATGCATCCGAATACTTAATTAATCCGGACGGTAACTATCCGGATATCGAAATCATCCGAATATTCCCATCACTATACATAACCATTTGGATATCTGACCACTGACACATTTCCGCAACTTCTTCAAAATTAGTGATCCACTTTACAACGTTCTCGTTACTATCGCCGCTAAAATTTCAATATCTTTTAAACTAAGCACTGGCTGCGAAAAACGTTTTGGTTGTTTATTGATTGTTGTATATTTTCTTAATCGGTTCTCGGAGGTTGAATCATCTGCTTTGACACTTTGCTTTCACTTCACTTCTACTGTATCTTCTTCCTCGCCGTTATTATTATCTTCCTCGTTTTCTTCATTCATCGTCGTTAATACTGACATCGTCGTTTTCTTCGTCTTTTTTTTTGTTGTCACAAACAGTTTCGCCATGAGGATTTTCTACTTTTTCTAGTGCTTCACGCAGTCTTTCACGTAGTGCTGGTTTGGACCCAGCGATAGGAAGTTCCAATTCCTCTAGTGGTCGTCGCAGTTCATCTATTTTCATTTTTTCCGCAACAACTTTATTATTTTACGAATAGTTTTTAATATTAAAAAAGCGGCATTATTGTCTACTCTGGGTTGTGGGATAAATTGTATTGTATTATTGTTGCTTTAAGTATACTTTATTATTTAATTTACTAATAAGAACTATCTGATTAATTTAATTCTAATAAAATCATATTTTGTTGTTTATTTTTTTTTGGTGCACTACTGCTCTGCCAAGAGATTCTCAACCATCTACCAAAAGCAAATCTCTAGGCGATTAATAACCCCATATTTGGCGAAACCTCTTAAAACATCGTCATAATTGATGTGAAAATTGTAGCCGTTAATTTTTGTGTGTTTGTAAAAACAATTACTTCCTTCAACACTGCGCTCCGAATTGATTACGATTATTATATCGAATCAATTGAACGGCTTGATCGAAGAAATTATATTGTTTGAATTTTTTCCATTGTTCATTGATATTATTTACATAAATTCATAATTAAGTCATTTAACATAATTTGAAAATTAATAAAATACGCAATATTCTTCGCCTATAAACAGTTTAAAAACTACTCAGTGACAGTAAAAAAACCGTTAAGAAAAAATAAAGCACATTAATTTAGATAAACAAAGACAAATTTGAGTTTGGACAAAAGTTGCTTCTAATAAGGACTTACCTTGGACATTAAAATATAAAATGCAAGTCCAAATGCTATTATCAGTATTGAGAAAACAAGTAGGACTTTTATAAGTGTTTGCAATATTTCCAAAAACATCACAACATAAATTCCAACTTGATCAAAACGTTGTAATAGCAAAAGTAAGTTAAACCAACTCAGGAAGACAGTTAAAGAGGCGCAGGAAAATTGTAGTTCAGTTACACTGCTATTGAACAGCGGAATTACTGTTATTGTAGCTGAAATATAAAGCATCCACGAAACTAAATTTGTTGGATCAAGAAAGTAGTTATATTTCTGTTGATACATTTGGATTATTTCACGAATAGTGTTTACTATTAAATAAACAGTAATCACAACTGCTCCAGTATACATAAAAGGTGTTGTTTTAACATGTAATATAGCATTTTTTGTTTTCTCCCAGTATTCCTTAAAATACAATGTGTTATAAAATATTTACTCTATGTAATTATCGTAGCTAATACCTCATAAGACAAATTTGTTTTATTTTCGTTTTCACCAGTGTAGACGTATACTCTTTCGTTTTCTAGTGGCTCATAATGTTGTAAATCTTCATCGTCATCATTTTCCATAAGCTGAGAAGACAAAAGAGTCACAAAAACTAAGAAAATACTGTAGAAAAGTAAATTGGCCAAATGAAAGTACTTTCCATATGAATTCCACTTCATTTGAAGATATTTCTGACTTAAAGGGTGAGCTAAAAGTTCTACCCTTCCATGTGATACCATTGCCTAAAAGAAGGAGTGCATTTTATTTTGATTTTATGAAATAAATTATTTATTAAGTTTACATTTAGAGCAGGAAGAGGTATAGGCTGTGATATATTTACAGCTTCTCCAGTTTTTCCATCCATGTCAGCGTAAAATTGAGGGCACTCGAAACAGGAAAAGTTATAGTTAATCTGAAAGAAAAACAAATTAATTTTCATATTACATTTTCTATTTTGCAGTTCTTACGTAAAATGACTTGGAATCCTTTTTACAGTTAGCTTTCGTTATACATTTATCTTGAACTGCCTCAAAAACTTTTGGCATAGAAGCTATTAAAGCGAGGGTTACGCAAGGGTGTTTATCAGATCTTAATGCCATCACTTCCTCGGCTCTATAAGAAATGCTAATAGGAGTACTTATTTTTCATTATATGGAATTACTAATAATGATCCTAGGTACAAATAAGCTTTAGTTAAACACTAAAACCAGAATTTCTACGAAAAAATAAGATCATTGAAGTAGTGTAAATGGGCATTTGAGCTGACTAAGCACGTTTTATTTTATATATTTATACTACCTACTCCATTTTTTGGTTTAGTTCTTTTTACGTAAGGTGGGTAGTATGTTTTTTAACAGGTTGTGCAGTGTGTAAAGTGTAGGTTTCTAGCCACTTTAAAAGTTCTTAATTTTAAAAATATCTTGTTGAAATTTAGAAATATAGCAAATCGTCAGTCACAGTAATCCAATTTCTGTCGGGACTATACCCACGGCGCGCTTATTAGCAGTCTTTTATCGTGCACTATGGTGGCTGCATGTTGGTGGCTTTAGGGGTGTGGGAGATTTAGGGATAAAAAGTGAATAACTCAGAAAATGTGCAATTTACAATGAGAAAGTATTTGCTGGAATGTTCTAGATTATTGAATAGCCTTTTACAATGTCCCGTGAAACAAAACAAGTTTCTCAAACATTCTCCACTTTCAATCCTCTACCTTCTTTTCTATCAATCTATTCAGCCCACCATAAATCAACATAATTTTTCTTGTCTTTCGCTATTTCCTTTTTCTACGCTCCACTTATCATTCTCTCCAATAATCGAAATTTTTACCCGAAACTCGCTTTAGTGTTAATCGTTATTTCGCTTATTGGGTTCTTTTGATTATGCATAATACAAAATTTACACCAACTGTGATAATTTACGACATCTACTACGTGTTCCAAGTAGAAAATTCGTGTATTGTCCGAACTTCACTTTGCTTGTGATCCAACTTCTAATTGGAATTAAAGATCGCCATGAATATTCAACTTAAAGAGAAGCAGTTCAGAAGTACGCCAATGAGAAATACTAAATGAGAAATGGATTTATCGGAAGTACGTCGCTGAAATGCAAGAAATGTGTCCATACCAGATCGACTTGGAAATATGTGGTAGGTATTGTTTCATAGTTTAAGGCAGAAATTCACGTCAACTAATTTTCAGACAATGCATTAGAAATTAGAAATACTACGAGCCCTGACAACTATATGTTCGGACACGTAAGTTTTTAGCATTTAATGTAGGAAATTTAATTGAAGGATGAATCAAAACCACGACCTATTTTTTTTTTATTAAACAATGTATTTAAAAGGAACTATCAGGTAATGCTATTAAAAAAATATTATTTTAGCTGACCCAAGAGAATAATTTCTCAAAAGGTGTTAAGTTTATTGACAACTAAATATTCGGACAGTAGTCTGCAAAAACGCTGCTTCGTAGAAGAAGGCTATGACTACAACATTGAAGTAATTGAGAAGTTGTCAGTTGTGGCTTGTGAGTGTCTTGTTAGTGATAGAATTCATTATTTATGAAAAACAGCTTATCAGTATGGTTCGTGGATTACCAACAAGTACAAAAATTCGTGAATTAATTGTAATGAAACGTTATCAAGGTAAATCCTTGCGTACTACTGCGGCAGATCTTGTTATATTGAAGTCCACTGTTGAGGGAATCATAAAGCGCTATGGTAAAATGGTCAGTATTAAAATATCTGACAAAAAACTGGGCGTTCTTGCACTGTTACAAGCCGAGATAGAAGAGTCTTAGTGAAACTCTCCAAACAAATCACGCCGTTCCTCTTTGAGAGACATTACTACTCAATGGGATCAACAAGCAGGATTGAATGTATCCCGGGAGAGCTACAGAAAGTGGATTATTAAGTGTGGTCTTGGCTTCTACAAGGTAATTATTACAGTGTCAGAAAGTTACTTAATTGGCATTCTAAGTAAAAGTACGATATATTCCAAGAAGAAGCCCTTGCTAGTGGAAAGACAAAAAAAGAAGAGGTTGGCATGGGCTAGGGACAGAGCATCTTCGACAAAGGAAGATTGGAATAAGATTATACCTATTCAGCGATGAATCCAATCGGATGATTCGATTGAAAACAGAAGGCTTCTATCCAGATTGTAAAAATTTGCTAGAGGCATAACGGTGTGAAGATGTATGTCTTCCAAAGGATTAGGGATTTTAAAATTTATCGAGGGTAAATGCCGACAAATATCAGAAAATTTTGAACGAAAGCCTTCTGTCAAGTGTAAGAATGTTACATCCTGATGAAAATTTTATTTTCCAGCAAGACGGAGCATCGTGCCACACGGTTAAATCCTCGGAAAAAATGGTTTGAGAATCACAATCTAACAGTTTTAGATTGGCCTTCAAGTAGTTCAGTCCTTAATGATATTCAAACAGTTCGGCACAAAATGAGAAGACACTTCAGGGATAATCCACAGAGGACAGTTCCTAATTTACGTGTTAAACTGCAGGATATCTAGTATACTTTTTCAAACAACGATTGTCAGACTCTCGTAGATAGTATGCCCAAAAGGATTAATTCAGTCATAAAAGCAAAAGGTGATGTTACGCTATATTAGTTTAATGTGTTATCTTCTGTCCGAATATTTAGTTTTCAAGAAAATTACATTCTGTTAGTTGTATTGTTCTGTTTCAAGTATGTTATAAAACATAAAAACGTTAATACTGTGAAATGTTTTTTTTTGTGCGTAAGTTTATAAAACTAATACATAAAATCACTCGTTTATGATTACATATTAAGAACAAAAAGAACACCAAAAGAAAATAGAATCAATTGAAATGAAACACCTACGTAAAATAGCAGGCAAAACAAAATGGGATAGAGTACGAAATGACGAAATAAGAGAAATGGTAGAACAAGAATCAATAATTAAGAAAATAGAAAAGAAACAATTGAAATGGTATGGACATATCGAGAGAATGGACACAGAAAGAATAACTAGAAAAATATTAGAAACAAAAACCAGTAGGAAGAGGAAGAAAGGAAGACCAAGACGAACATGGATAGAACAAATAGTAGAACTAGGAAAACATCGAGGAAAAACACAAGAAGAAATGAGAAGAATAGCACAAGACAGGAAAATATGGAAGAAATGGGTTGAAAGCAACCCAAACTCCGACGCCTGAAAAGGCATAAGGAGAATGGAGAAGAAGAAGATTAAGAACTGAACCTTTTTCTGTAAAATTATTAGGTGTCCGAACACATAGTTGTCAGGGCTCGTATTACCGTTTTATTTTTTTGTCACTTAAATCCATGCGATAGTTAGTAATATCAATTAAGGTCATAAAATAATTACCTGTCTTCATGGGTTACCATTGCTAGTGCAGCTTCAGGAAATTTGTAATGGATAGCGTAATCAATGGCACTCATTTGAATTTTGTTGTACAACAGCTTACAATTCATTGAAAGTAATAAAGCAATGGCATTTGGTTTATTTTCCATTGTAGCCAAATGAAGAGCCGTATTCTAAAATTATGCAAGGTTTTGCGGTTTCATAAAGACTCATGAAGTTTTATAAAAGTTATTACCCCATCTTTATCTAATTGATCTAAGAGATGAGAATGTACAGATAAAAGTAATTCAATAGTTTGTGTATAACCATTCATGGCGGCTAAATGCAAAGGTGTTCGTCCATTGTGGTCTCTATGAAGGAGAGCTCCTCGATTGAGTAATAACTGAACTACCCTGGTGTGCCCCTGTTTAGAAGCTATATGAAGTGGTGTTAAACCTTCGCCGTCACTTTCGTTAATAATAAACGTTCCCTTCTCTGAATCCAACAGCTGTCTTGCTGTGTTATAACGTCCATAGCTACAGTAAACTTTTATTTAAGGAAAGTTATTCAAGTAATTCTAAACTGAAATATCTAAACATAGGATGAATAATTACACATTTTTCAAATTTTCACTGCTTTATTATTACACTTAACAATTGTTTCGCTACACTGTAGCTTCATCAGAAGTAGACAAATACTTAATCTAACAAACGAAACTTAATCTAATTTATACAATTATGGTATAATAGTGGAACTAGGTAGGGGGAACAAGTTAAGTAAGGGAGAATTATTTAAATCTAATTGATCGTTTAACAGAAAATCTGTTTTTTTAAATTTATTAATTTCCATAGTTTCTAATAATGATAACTTCCTATTATTTGTTTCGGTGTGTAGTTATCATTATTAGAAACTATGGAAATTAATAAATTTAAAAAAACAGATTTTCTGTTAAACGATCAATTAGATTTAAATAATTCTCCCTTACTTAACTTGTTCCCCCTACCTAGTTCCACTATTATACCATAATTGTATAAATTAGATTAAGTTTCGTTTGTTAGATTAAGTATTTGTCTACTTCTGATGAAGCTACAGTGTAGCGAAACAATTGTTAAGTGTAATAATAAAGCAGTGAAAATTTGAAAAATGTGTAATTATTCATCGTATATTAATTTTCATCAAGTAAACCAAGATATGATCAATTATATCTAAACATAGCTCAATTTTTTAGTAGCTAATCTATCAGTTAATTATTTTGAAGTCAATTTTGAAGTACCAGACACTATATGAGATCGAGTTTACTGTTACTTGGTTGAAATTCATGATATAAAATTAATAATACACTGATGACTTTTTCAACTTTTTATTATGATCACTTGACGATCGTTTCGCCAAACTTTGGCTTCTTCGGAAGTTTGTTGTCAACTTAAACTATTTACAAAAAATGGGCTTATATACTAGTTGAGGGGGTGGTCACAGGAAACAAGTTTAGCAGTGGGGAGTTATTTAAGTCTATTTGTTCATTAATTAATCTATTGGTTTTTTTAAATTTATTAATCTCTACAATTTCCAGGAATGATAATTTTTGTTTTTTATTTTCAACATGCAAAATTTTGAAATTATCGTCGAAATGATGATTGTTACATATAAGATGATTGGCATAATTGGAATCTGTTTTTTTTATCAGTGAAAGATCTTTTATGTTCGTTAATTCTAGTTTTGAAATTTCTGCATGTTTTGCCTATGTAAAACATGTTACAAGTATTGCAATCTAATCGATAAATTCCTGGTTTATTTAATTTATTAGTTTTATCTTTGTTGTTCTTAATAAAGAAGCCCCAACGAGTGTTTTGTCTACATTATACTAGAAGTTAATTCTCCAATCAAGAACCAACACCCAAAACATTTGGTTTTTTAACCAATGTCTAAAGCACAGGATCTTTCCGAACTATATTAACCTGAAATTTTGCCATAAACAGCTCGGCTAACAAGGGACTAAGGGGATTACCCATCGTTAAACCCTCGTTGCAGTTATAAACGTCGTTGTTGAATACGAAATAATTTTGGTCTAAACAAATATTGAGAAGTGAAATGATTTCGTTAGTAATGACTAAGTTAGTATTGCGGCGATCTAAAGATTTTTTTATAATTTCCATTACTTCATCGGGTGGTACCGAAGGAAAGAGATTAGTAACATCAAATGAAATAAATTTGCTGTTATTTGGTAATTGAATGTTAATGAGCTTTTGAATTAAATTTTGAGAATTTTTAATAGCAAATTCACTGGAGCATGTCATATATTTATTTAAGATTTGGATTAATTGTTTGGATAATAAATACGATGGGGCTGTACAAAATGAAACTACTGGTGTAATCGGTTTGTTATCTTTGTGTAATTTAATGAAATAATATAGTTTAGGGGGTTGTGGGTTGCTGTTAATTACTTTATAATTCGCGGACTGGAAGAAAAACTTACAATTAATTTGCTATTACTTCTTTAATTGTTTCTGATACATGTCAGTTGGGTTCTTAGTTTTAATATATTTTGAATCTAATAAAAAGTCTTTTGTTTTTTGTAAATATGTATTTTTATCTATGGCTATTACTGTTTTTCCTTTATCTGCCCTGGTTATTATTATATTATTCGTATCAATTTTGTTTTTTAATGACTTTAGCGTGTCGGGATTGTAATTAACACTTTTGGATTTTTTATTGGAAGGCTATTTTTGATACATTTCACTGCTTGGTGTTTAATACTATAATCTTTATTTGATAATGCAATTTCAGTATCTACTGCTAAAACTTCTAACTTGTGTTTGTTGATTTGAGGTTGTAAGTTAAAATTAAGGCCTTTTTCCAACAAATTTATTTCATCTTTACTAAAAACAGTTTTTGTCATATTATGGAACCTATCAAAAAATTTATGTTCAAAATAATTAGGTTATGTGGAGTTTACCGAAGGATTAGATTTTTTAATTAAATTTTTAAGTTTCTTAGATTAAATTAAATTATCTATTTTTAACCTAGTATTAAAATTGAGAAAATCAAACTGCGTTGAATGTAATTTAAAACTTAACTCACTGTGTACCGTTTTCAAAAAGATGTTGTAGTTGTCTCTCTGGTGGTATTGATGACATCTCTGTTTTTATCCATTTTACCATTCCGTGGAGTCTGCCCTTCTTAGCTGCGGAACTATTGTTGTCAGATTTCAGGTTGAAATAGTTCGGAAAGATCCTGTGCTTTAGACATTGGTTGAAAAACCAAATGTTTTGGGTGTTGGTTCTTGATTGGAGAATTAACTTCTAGTATAATGTAGACAAAACACTCGTTGGAGCTTCTTTATTAAGAACAACAAAGATAAAACTAATAAATTAAATAAACCAGGAATTTATCGATTAGATTGCAATACTTATAACATGTTTTACATATGCAAAACATGCAGAAATTTCAAAACTAGAATTAACGAACATGAAAGATCTTTCACTGATAAAAAAACAGATTCCAATTATGCCAATCATCTTATATGTAACAATCATCATTTCGACGATAATTTCAAAATTTTGCATGTTGAAAATAAAAAACAAAAATTATCATTCCTGGAAATTGTACAAATTTAAAAAAACCAATAGATTAATTAATGAACAAATAGACTTAAATAACTCTCCACTGCTAAACTTGTTCCCTGTGACCACCCCCTCAACTAGTATATAAGCCCATTTTTTGTAAATAGTTTAATTTGACAACAAACTTTCGAAGAAGCCAAAGTTTGGCGAAACGATCGTTAAGTGATCATAATAAAAAGTTGAAAAAATCATCAGTGTATTATTAATTTTATACCAAACAACTAATGAAGTGACAGTCGTTGTAATTACAATGGTAACTAAGGGGCAGGTATCATATCGTTTGTACATATCAAGGTCATATTCATGTCCTAACGAAATTTCTTCTTGAAAATTTTGCAGATCCCATAATGTTTTCGTTAAAGAAGTATTTGGTAAACAAATATTTCAGAAACACCGTTTATTCAATAAATGACGTAGCTAAAAAAACTAAAAAATCCGACTTATTAAACTATTAAGAGAATATTAAAGGAACCTTAATATGTATGGAATGACAATAACTATAACAAACAAATCGTATTGCTTAATCTGTACCTAAAACTACCTATTAACGAAGAAATTATTTATCTGAAATTCTGATATTTTAATAATTTTATATACTCAGTGATACTCGTGCCATCAAGACGAATATTATTTATCAAAATCGAAATATTTAAAAAAATTGATCCCTCTTATGAAAAAGCTATTTGTCCAAAAAAAATGTTGGAAACCCTTGAGACTCTTCTACAAAATAGAGTAGGTATCAGTTAATCAGATAATTTTGAATAATACTACTTTTTCAAATGAAAAGTGTATATACTGTCTTATTGATTTGTGTAACAAAACTAGCAAAACATCTAAATTTATTACTAAAAAAGGCTCACCATATACAATAAACACCTAAAGCTAAGCGAACATGTAGTTTATTCACAACAAATGTAGTCATTATCAACGTGAGGTTCACGTTTTTCTGTAGCTTGAAGGTTTGACTTGATTTCAGATCAAGTGAAGTCAACTAGCTTAAATATCAAGTCAAGCCGTGATCTGTCGCATATCACCCAATATATGGGAATCTTTATTCACCCGGTAGCGATGTCACCTACTTATTCCGACAAACAAATGTTTTGTATCCGCGGAATAGGCAGGTGACGGCCCCATAAAAGGGGTCACCAAGAACAGATCGCTAAGTCAGTGTCCGCACCGTCTAAAGACGGAATATTATTGTCTACTCTGGGTTCTGGGGTAAGTTGTATCATATTATTATTACTTTAAGAAAAAATTATTATTCAATTGTCTTTAATCATTTTGTTACTATTGTTATTAATAAATTAGTTGTCAATTGTTCCTGTGCACTCTTGCTTTGCCAAGCGAGTCTCAACCATCTACCAAAAGCTAACCCCCAGGCGATTAATAACCCCATATTTGGCGAAACCTCTCAAATCACCGCCACAATCAGCGGAATACGTCAAATTTGGTGGTTATCGCCACAGATCAATCGTTGGGTTAGGTAAATTAAAATAAAACTTTATTGAAGATGTTCATAAATGTATAAAATTACACAAGGTTTTTTACGTAACCCGTTCGTTAAAAGTTAATTAAACTTATAACACCGGTAGTTTTCAAAATATGTCAAATAACCTAAAAGCTAATGCTCTATCTAATGCAAAGATTTGCAGGTGTCGTCACTTCCGGTTATACAGGAAGTCGACACCAACTTTGTTATTTTAAATGGAATGGTATTTTTTTTATGTCGAATTCAAATAAAACGTGAAATTGTAAGGTATTACAAGTTAACCTTGTATACATATCTTCTGGCGCTTTACGTTTCAATGATTTACCAAGATTAGATCTCACAATTTGGTTTTTCCGCATTTGCCGCTCCCCAAATAAATGTATAATGTTTTCATGATGCAAATGATTAAAGATAAACTGATATATTATTAAAACTTTTTGGGTGTTTCCTTCCAATGGAGCAAAGGCATTTATATATTGAATAGCACAAGGGTTTATATATAAGTTACGGAAAACATAAAAACACAATCAAAGGATGTGCGACCTTGAATGGCAAGAATAATAATAACATTGGCCTGTTTCATTTACTTACCGCGCAGCGAAATGTAGGGGACTTTCGTTGTTATTATTTTTTAAATTGATGCATGCTCCCAATCTAATTAGGTTTTCTAGACTTCTGATATGACCTTCTCTACTGGCGTAATGAAGCGGAGAACATCCAGTGTTATCTTTTTCATTCAATAGCTGTAATAAGTTTACCTGTGATTGGGCCTAAAAGAAATATTCAGTGTTACTGCTGACATACCAACCAGATCGACGATTTAGGGCCGGTGAAAGTTGCCTTTAAAACGGTAGCCCGCTATTCCTCCGACTATTCGGAGAATAACTTTAGTCCTGGAATAGCTATTCTGTGCTTTAATCGGTGTTTGTAAAACCGGCCCTTAGGCAAACTAAGCGTGTTAGAAATTTGAAAATTTGGCAATAGAGGAACATCAGGGATAGCTTTTTTAATAAAAGTATTTTCAACTGTCATCCACTTTCAGTTTTTTGGAAATTGATGCTACCTGATGTTATTTAAATAGAATTTACGACGAATTCGAAAAAGATGAGAAATCTTGAATTTTATGGTAAGTTTGATAACTAGCTCATGTACGATGTATAGCTTTGGAGATAATTTAATTTATAGAAAAAGTTTGCTACCGCCGTAAGAACTATAAAAACACCATAAATTTGTATCAATAGCAGTCGAGTATTCCGGTTTATACCACGCCAAAACTAAGCTTCATAATTTGTAGAGGATGTTTAGAAAAAATCCAAGGTATAAAAACTTCAAACATAATTAGCTTCGCTTTTTCAAATGGCTTAAACCATATTTTATTTTGTAGGTACTAAATACTGATTTTTTTAAATCGTATACCTAAGTTCCTGTCCGATTGACTGATGTAAATGCCTCACAATCACTACAGTTCATCTTATCAAACTCGGATATTTTTGATTGGTCTTATGTTTAGTATCAGTAAATAAATTTTTGTAAATTATACGTTTTTACCCCCTCCTCCGATTTAATTCAAATTTTAGTATCCTGTAGTATTCGAATAATTACATATATAAATACATACGTATTGGTGGTTCTCTACCAAATCGTGAGCTAAAAATATAGATTTTTCTGAAATTCATGGGACATGTTCTAAATAATTCCGCAAGTGCTTTTTTTTTCAATTCAGTGAGCTGCAGGACCTCAATGTTGTGATATTTTTCGCAATTTTATGAGTACCTATTTCTAGAAGATCAAGTTATTCGTAAAAATGGTATTATATTATTATGGCATTATTATCATAAAAAAAATCGAAATTTTTCTGAATTTTCAAAAAAAGTTGGTCCTAAGATTCAAATTTCCATAATCGGGAAATAGATATTAAGAATTAAAAAAAAAGAGCATTCCATTCAAGCGTTTGACAAAAAATTCGTGGTTTTAGCTTTACATATTAGAAATATGCTCCCATAAATCCGGTAATGGTTTAGCCAAAAAAACAGTAAAAGGCATATAGGATAAGGGGGGTACAATAGCCTTAGTTCTAAAAAATCTAAAATAAAATCATGTATGTAGTATAGTGAAAATGTGTGCCAATATCAAATTTTGGCATGCGTTCGAAAATTTCAAAACATTGTATACAATTGATGTTTGCAGTTGCAGGTCCGAAAAAAATATGTTATGCAATTTATTATTTTCTATCATCTTGAATTTTTTCAGATTTTTCAAGTCATTGCATTAGATGGAAAAAATAAAAACCGATTTTTTGCCATTTTTCTGTTACTACTGGCTTCTGAACCATACCTGCAGATGAAAAAAATTTTTTTCACTATGCTACATCAATGTTTTTTTTTTTAGATTTTTTAGTTTATAACGTTTTTTACTGGGCTTGTTCCTTGTTTATTTGTTAACTGTCTTCCGCAAGTTTCCCCCTTCGAAGGATTTTTGCTGAGCTTGCGTTTGATTTTTCGACAAGAGAGGACTTTCTTCCTGAACCTAGTCCTTGACGGACGTGTGACGGTCTTATGTTTTTGGCGTTGTGATTAGTGTCTTTAAATTCTGTTTAATTTGATCTAATTTCATCTGCTGTTTTCGCTTCTATTTTTCATAATTTTTAGTGTTAATGTGATAATAGTTATTTAATCTAGTGCCTTATGGTAGTATTGCCGAACGGATGAGTACTTTTTTAATTTAACTTCTGTTTCTTGCATTTTTAATATCAGTTACATGTTTTAATATATTTGCTTGTGGGCCTTTTATTTGCTTGATTTTGCCATGTTTTAGTGATTCATTAATTTAGCACTTGCAGCTATGTTTTGCTCTTTTTTTACTGCGCTCGGCAATTCTTTTTTTTATGCACCACGTGCTTTTGTTTCTGACGACGACTCCTGGGCAGAATCCTTCTACCCATCCTCCCAAATCCCTTTTAGACAAGCTCGATAATAATAACAGTTTTGGTATATTTTTTAGTATTTTCTCATGTTTAAGGTTAAGTGTTAATTATTCACTAATTTTTCTGGAGGACTGAATCCCCCAAGTTCACTTCCTCTTTTATTTCTCTTGGGTTGTAGGTCTCGTTAGAGTAGGAGCCTCAAGAGAGACCCAAGGTCTGAGTAGGAGTTCCTGGGGTGGAGACTCTAGTTATCCATGGGAGGAATCCACCTTGAGAAGGCTTAGCAGGGGCATGCAATTCTACGAAGCATTTAAGAGTTTGTTATAACATCTGCTGTAGACAACTTTGTTACTGCTAAGTAGGCCACCATCCTTATCTACCAGTATTGACACATCGATCAGCTGCTCGTGTTCCCGCGTCTGGTGCCCTGAACAGTTCCCCCTGGTGTAACTGATGTCCCCTCAAAAAGAAGCTATAAAAGGATCCCTCTGGGTCTCCTACTTGGCGTAGGAATATCAATCTCAGTACCTTTTTTACCAACCCTTCATTTTTTTTTTGTAAATTTAAAGTAATTGTTTGTTATTAAATTGTTCTCACCTCTCTTTATATTATGTTTCATTTCAGGGGTTTTCGAACCCTGTACTTGTCTCTAAAATGTTTATCGAACTCCCAAGCTCTTTTAGATCCCGTGGCATTTATCTTTTCTTTTTATGGTTTTCTTCTATTTGTTCAGAGTGGCGCCCGGTATAACATCTTTATTTTTGTATTTTTAATCTTCTCATTGCGCCATTCATTTTCTTGAAGACTATAAAATCGTCATTTTAACATTTCATTCGATTAAGATTTTTTTTGTCAAAAGCTAAGGCTGTACTACCCTCCTTATTTCTTATGCTCTTTATTGTTTTTTGTTGGCTAAACCCCAATAAGTACCATTACCGGATTTATAGGACCATATTTTATATATATAAAGCTTATAATAATTTCAACTGAATCTATTGACGGGAAATTGTGAAACATCTTTTAAATAAAAATAAAACGCAACTAACACTTTTAGATGTTACAAAAGTTTTATTAAAAACTCTACAGCCGTTTCGACCGGCTAGGTCTTTTTCAAGAGTAATTTGTTTACTAAAGTTATTGTACAAAGTTCTTACATTTATAGGTACCTACAAAATATATCAGGTAAAATTCAGGTAGAATGGAAAAAACTACCATCTGTTATACTGTACTCCTTAAATATTCATCAATTATTGGTGTATCTTTAAATTCGGATTTATCGTTCGTGATACTCTTATTATTTTTGAAAGCTTTTTTAATTTCGAATTGTTCTAAAACATTGAGTCATCTACCTTTATTTTCAGTGTGAAGAATTGTAAAATTACTTATGTCAACCTGGTGATTATTTTCAAGACAATGTACACTTATTCCTGTTGTTGATTTTTTATTATTTACATCTTTTTTATGTTCTTTAAGTCTTATTCCAAAATTGTGACTCCTTTTATATTGGTCAAACAGGCAGGAATTTTGGAATAAGACTTAAAGAACATAAAAAGATGTAAATAATAAAAAATCAACAACAGGAATAAGTGTACATTGTCTTGAAAATAATCACCAGGTTGACATAAGTAATTTTACAATTCTTCACACTGAAAATAAAGGTAGATGACTCAATGTTTTAGAACAATTCGAAATTAAAAAAGCTTTCAAAAATAATAAGAGTATCACGAACGATAAATCCGAATTTAAAGATACACCAATAATTGATGAATATTTAAGGAGTACAGTATAACAGATGGTAGTTTTTTCCATTCTACCTGAATTTTACCTGATATATTTTGTAGGTACCTATAAATGTAAGAACTTTGTACAATAACTTTAGTAAACAAATTACTCTTGAAAAAGACCTAGTCGGTCGAAACGGCTGTAGAGTTTTTAATAAAACTTTTGTAACATCTAAAAGTGTTAGTTGCGTTTTATTTTTATATAAAGCTTAAACCATGATTGTTTTTGAGGTCAAAAGCTTGGATCGAATGCCCTATTTTTCCATTGTAAATGTTTATTTACCGAGTTTGGAAATTGGGACAATGTTTTTGAATCTACTATTTTTACGAATAACTCGATCTTTTAGAAATAAAATAGCCTCTGACACCACCTTTACCCTCTTTCTTCCTGCTCGAAAACAAATGAAGATATTAATTATCTGATGCCCTCTATTGTCCTCAAAAAGGTTCCATAGGTGAAATGAAAGGAGTATAGGTATGTATGAGCACCAAAAAAACCAATACATTTTCGCTAATATCTTTAAAACGAAGAGATAGAGGCAATTTGAAGGCGGCGTTAAAACGACCTTGAAATTCCTCAAATCTTTCCCTAAACATCATTCCAGCTGGAATAATTAATAAGCGGATCCCAATAATGTGGTTCGAATTTCGAACACACTGTATACACACATTTGAAAAGAGAAAAAATTTTAAATTGAGTATACCACCGGATTGCTCGTAAGACAGTAAAAATGTGTTTATAGAATTTTAATATTCCTCGAAATAAAATTTTTCAATGTTTAATTAAACTTTTCTCAAAAATCGTCCGAGACAACATGTAAATCGGTTTTGTTCTATCAAGTCGGGAAGTAGGTTTTCTGTCTCTGTCAGACAGATTTATTTGGATTACCCTGTAAGTATTAAAAGGAAGTAACTCTTACGGTTAGAAAAACATCAGTTTATATTAATGAGTACGAATGCATATCAAGAAATAAATTGGAAGAAAGTTATGTTATTTTTTTAATGGGTTATTGTACGAAACGTTTGTTGTTTGAATTCATTCAATTTAGTTACATATACACACATTCACGAATGAAAGGCATTCTTGTACATAACAACTTCGACCTAATTTCGAACACAACTTCTGTGTTTGAGCTTATGAAGAACAAATGCTTTTCATCTTTCACGATAGATGATTCATGTAAACTAAATGCCTTTGTAATTTACTTCCATGTGTTTGACTCAACTTTATGGAACCATCTTATGTTTATTAGGAAAATATTCTGTAAACACCGATTATTATGAGCTGACAAAAATAAACCGAGTGGGTTTACAAGAACAAATTTAAAAGTTAAAGTAAAGGAAAACAGTTATCGTAAAATAGCCGACATTTTATACATAAAGAACAATTCTAATTGTTTGAGTGCACAGAAAGGGATAATCTGCAAATGAAATAATTTCACCAGATTATATAAAATTTCTTCCACCGTAGGATGAACCAAAAGTTTAAATTAAGCGAATTTTTAACTTAACTTTGATTTTAAATGTGTTCTGTCTCTTAAATTTGTTGTTTTGGGAAATAACTTATATGTTTCACTGCGCTGGCTAGTTACATTGTGATATCTTAATCTTCCTCGAGAAAGTCTTGGAGCAAAGGCGAAACGTTGGTGTGATTATCCATTCAAATAAAAAACCTTCACCACAAATTGGCTTCTTATTTTTCTTTTTTTTTTTAATTTCACCATATTTTAAAATCAAGTAACGCATGGTCATGTCGTGTTACCTAATATATTAATTTATATCATGATTATTATTAAGTTATTGGCAAGATTAGCTTTCTTTGACTATACAATGAGAATTAATTAAATTAAAAAATTTTTTAGGCTTTTTGTGTACGACTACTTTTTTATTGAAGGAGAATGATTAATGAGACTGTGTTATGTAAATAACTAAAAGAAATTTAATTCTTAATGAAAATGAAAATTGGTTTTATGTTAACAGTAGATGAAAAAACGAGTCGGAATATGTTTAATTTAGTATTTTTTTAATATTTCATGATTACCATAGAATAAATTAGAAGTATTGTGAACAAATAAATTTGAAGTTGAAATTTTCTTTTCTTAAAATGTACATTTTGATTTAAACTGTTGTTACAAGATGGCCATCCTTTATTGAGTATTTTAGAAAACCAAAACGTCCATATTTGACTTAACGTACATACCTAGTAATTTTGGAACAGCTGTTGAGATTGTAATACAAAAAAAACGGTACCTTGCTTACTTCAGCGGCGAATTGTTCTAGCCGTCCACCGTTCATAACCACTAAGTGTAAAACGTTCCTCCTATTCACATCTTTGATGTTGATGTCAGCTCCAAGTCTTATGAGAGTATTGACTGTTTTCCAACCACCTCTTGAAGCCGCCAAAAGAAGTGGAGATCTTTTTTCCTTATCAACTGCATTAACATCTGCTCCTTCAGTAACTAAGTATTCAACAATTTCTGGATGATCGAACATTGCTGCACAATGAAGTGGCGTCATTTTTTGGATATCGCAAGATGCCAAACAAGCCATTTTTTCTTCTGGTTGCATTTTAAACATGAGTTTTACGATATCCTTAGCTCCTTGAGCACAAGCCAGATGGACCGGTGTTGACAGATCGTACTGTTGGGTAGAGATTTTTGCACCTGATTTTATACAAAGTTCCACTGCCTTTATGTCACCTCCATGAACTGCAGAATGAAGTGGTACATTTCCTTCCGCATCATAAAACGATATCATCTCATCACGAGTACAGCCTCTGGATTCACCTGCATTTTAGAGATGTTGTTGTATCATAATTACTTCGCATAACCATATTAGTAGTAAGTAAAATTAGTTTCGGTCATAGTTTTGCAAGAAATGCAAATAAGAAACTAAGACCATAATTTCGTTATTGCTACCAAGACCAACAGCTAATCTGTATTACATACAGTAAGAGAGGAATGATGTTGATTTTTTGCTAAAAATACAATCAGGAAACCGATTGCATCATATACTTAAAAACAATACGTGGCGTAACATATACACGTTTTTCTAATCGCAACTATGGTTTATTAATTTGTTATAAACAAAAAACACCAAAAATATGCTGAATTGAAGTCCTCTACTTAAGTATACGGGAGTAGATTAAACATTTTCTTCTTTTATCCTCTGATACTAGCAAGAATTAGTATGGTCTGGAGCTGCAGTCAAAAATAGGAGTCTCTTAATAATTGTTGTTCCGAAAGTCATGTTGGAAAATCTATCATAAACAGCAGGTTTTGGAAATAAGAAATAGTTGCCTTACGAGTCTTCAACCACAGAGAAAACTACAGGCCGTTAATCAAAGAAGGAACAACGTTTAATGTGGACTACCTAAATTAATATAGGCTTATTGCACACTACAAACTGTTTTTCACTTGATCAGTATGAGAACAAATGTAAATGCGCCCATTAGAAGACTTTTTGTCGTAAGACAGAACAGTTTTATTGACTGAATTCTCATAAAACAAAACTATATCGAGACAGTTAAATAAGCACAGCGCTATATGGGAGCCCGTATACTTAGCTGTTTTGTATTTTATAGCTCAGTTTTGTTGTCAGACGTAGGAAAATTAACTTATACCTAGTGTGCTGGTTATGGTAGTATAGCTTTTACTCACCACTCAATATAAAATACAGTTGTAACTTACCCCATTGCAAAAATACTTCTAATGTTTTTGAAGACGCGTTCTTAGCAGCTTCGTGGATGGGGTAGTAACCATTATTACACGGTTGTCTTGGACAAGCATCAAATTCGGTAATCTAAATATTAAAATTAAATGAGTCATAATTTATAAAGTTATCATTTCTCAGTAATTCTGATATTAATTTTTCAAAGACTAGGTAGTAGACTGAAATAAAAGAGGAGGTAAAACTTAGTTTTTGTTTTACATAATGAATCCTTAGCTGGAAATTAATCCACATATTTTTTATAAAGCCTAAAGGTATGTAAGATGTTCGGAACCTTATACCGGTGCTAAAATAGTGTTTCAAATTGAAAGCGTTTACATACCTAAAAAGTACTGAATAGTGGCGTTGTGTTGTTATGTTAATATTTTTGTTTCTAATGAATGAAAGTAGAAAGGATGATCAGTAAGCCTCTATTCCTTTTTTATGAAATAAACTTTGAAAAAGGTAACATGCATGATGTTTTTACCACAAAAATGTTTGATAATCTTGGCCAAAAGCTTACTAGAATTCTCGCACATTCTTCGTGGTCGTAGATAGCTGCAATATGTAGGGCAGTACGACCATGTTCACCTCCTTGTTGTATATCTATTTTGCCTTTATGTTTACTCATTACTTCTAAGACAGCGACCTTGTTTAGCTCGGTTACGAGGTGAATTGGTGCTTGTTTCTTGTCATTTAGAATGTCTGTTTTCACACCCCTAGAATTTATGAAAGGAATTGCTATCATATAGGTACATGTATTATCAATATATGCAACTAGTCCCCTTTTGTTATATAACTGAGATTTCTGTACATTTTTAATGAACCATAACAAATAAGAAATAAAGTATGAATATCCTTACTTAAGAAGTAACAATTGTATATTTTACTATTTAGAATCCGAAATATTTTAAATAAATCAAAAGATATTTGTTGTTAATTTCAAACTGGAATATTTCTTCTTTCTTTAAATTGCACAATAATCTTACAAGTCCTTTTCTAAAACAAAAAAGAAAATAAAACTTATAGCGACATTATTTTAAGATTGCGTGTGCAAAAATTAGACGTTGACACCTTTCTACGCTTACGTGTCGAAAGTCGTGATAGACAAAAAAGTATAAAGAACTTTGTTGTAGTGAATTGATCTATCTACAAAAAAGTCCGGGACACCATCTCTAACTTTTATAAGTCGAAAGGTCAGAACACTTTTTCGGCATATTGCACAATCCAATTGTATTTGAATACACGTACTGATATTAAACAAGTGCTTTTAAATAACTCAGAACGTATTTGACATATATAAAGTAACTAAAAAAAAAAGAGTCTATTTAAATAGATCGTTTGCTAACTGAAAAAGACTCTAGAACGATCGATGATGGTAATGCGTGCGGTGAGTGCCTATTGACACGTGTTGTTGATATTAGCTATTTTACGTCGAAGTTGTCAGGCCTTGTTATTTCTTGATGGTTACGATCAGAATTCAACAGTTGTGATTTGTGCTTTTGTGATCTATCAACCGTCGTACATATCACTGCACAGTCGGTTTTCTGCTGAATTGTAGTGGGAAATATTCATTCTACTTGACTAAATCGTGTAACAAATAATGAGTACACCATATACAGGGCATTACTGAAGTTTGTAATGGCACTAAGAAAGCGTCAACTAAACGTAATATGTAACTGAATGGTGACTATACCAGTGGAATTAAGAGATAAACAGTGTTTTAAGAAAATAGAGACATCTTACAAACTGAAGCCGGTTCTGCGCTCGAATTGACAACGTAGATGTCTGCAGCAAAACTATTAATATTGAAGTGTTCTATCGATGTACGTAAAGGAAAGCGGACACCTTATCAGACGATTAACGGATAGATCAACAATTGCCGCTTATTTATCGACGGTGATGAGTTAATTGTTCTAGGGACTATGCACACTTATAAATAATTTCAGAAATTGTTCGAAACGAGAACTACGAGCTAGCAGACAGATTTAAATACGTCTACCGATTGTTTTTTCACTTTTTCAAAAACATCCGGCATTTGCAGCTATCATCACACGGTCGTACAGTTCATTAAAATTGTGCACTGGCGTTTGATTTGGTACATTAATGTGAATTAAATCTTTAAAAAATTAAAAATTACCTTAAATAAATGAGGAAAAATCCGTTACTGTCATCATGTCTCAATTCGAACGCGGGCCCCTGGCTTTACGCGCCAATGGTATAAGTCTCTGACGTAGTAGGTACGTTATGTCAGTTGTTAAAGCATTGGCGCGTAAATACAGAGGATGTGATTTTTCCTTGTTAAATTGAGGTAATTTTTAGTTGACTGAATAATTTATTAATTCGCTTGAATGTATTTAAAATCGCCTTATTAAATATTTCTCAGTATTTTATTGCAAATAGTTATTGGATTTCAGATCCATTTGTCAGTAGCAACTCTTCCCTCCAGTACGCCAAGTTGAAAATAGTTCTTTCCCGACTTGATACTAACGCCACATTTGTCGTGGATTACTACTAACTCTCCGGTGGCCGTAAGTAACTTTCATTGGGTTGGTAATAGTTTAGTATTGTTCATAATTTCGGGATTTGTTATTTTTCTGCTCGCTCCGGTTTCCATTAAAAACAAACACCGCCCGCCATTTATAAATCCGTTAAGATGTAGCGTATGACAGTGGCGGCTGCTCCATAAGTGCCAAGGTGCCATGGCACTACCATACAAAATGTAAAAATTATTTTTTTTTAAGCTTAAAATTGAGATAATAACATATCTATACTTCTTTGTCTTTTTCTTGGATTATATTTTCCGAAACAATCCATTATCTACTTACATTCAGTAAATATTTACAGTAAGCAGAAACAAACAGTATAAAACTATTCGTTTAAAGAATAATATTTATGTGTGTATGTGTATCAATAGCAGTCTGGGCCACAATTCAATTGGCACGAAACAGTCGCAGTTTGTGGAGCTTTGCGGGGAGAGAGAGGATGCGAGAGGTACGCGATTTAAGCGGGGATCCGTGCCAGACACTACACTGGCACGGCTGTGATTCATGGTTCGCTTGTATATAGTTGGAGTGAGAATTGTAATTCTCGTTGTTGCCACATTTAAATAAATATCCCAAATTCTAGGGAATTAGGAAGTTGCTTAGGGGAAGGGGGTTACAAATAGCGTATCAACTTTCTTTAAATATAAATTAGTACCTATACTCAAAAAACTGAACCATAAAAAAATAATATTCGAACATTATAAAATGATGATGTTTCTCATCAAAAATTGCTGTCGATAATATCGATAATTTTAATAAGCGGGTGATCAATGTTTTTGCAAGTAAAAAAGAGCGCCGAATGGATTTTGTTTATCGATCAATTTAAATGACTTTTAATAACTTAAGTGACTATCGGGTAGAGGACATAATGCTAGTTTATTATCAGACATTTATGTATAGTGAAAACGCGTTTCAACATTCTGCTAAAGACTATTACAGGTGAGTTACATACACGTATTACTTAAATTGTATTTCACGCGTCTTATACCTAAGAAAATTTTGGCACCACCCTATTGATTAGTCACGAGCCGCCACTGGCGTATGAGCGTATTGGTTTTGAGAAGAACCAGTTGAGGTGCGGATGCTTATTTCAGCATCCGTGGTGAGCGTCGGTGGTAAACGATGAATACGTCTTCGGTATTAGAGTGGATACCTTTTCGGTATCTGGGAGTAAAAGGAAAAGCGAGTCAGAGTTACACTAATTTATTCAATTATTTACAGCTTATTCGTATTATTATTATTTACATGGGTTTTATGGCAAGTGTATGGTCAGCAGTTTACATTGGTGTGTAATCGTTCTGACATACTTTGTGGCTAAAATTGCCGATATTCTGTATACGCAGAATAATGTTCGCAGTACAGAGTGTAATTATTTTCGTTATATGATGTGTAAGGTGTTTTCCCACAGGACCTCCTTCCCAGTGTTGATTCCTGAAGCTCAATCAGCTTGGAAGTATTGGGGGAATCGAACTCGTCGTCCGGGGCGAATGGTTTTTCTCTGTGTGGTTACCTCGTTGGTCTGGTGAGAGATTCTCGTCTGTAGTTATATAGGCTGATTTTAATCAATGTATTGATACGGCTTTTTCTTTATTTGGTAATTGTGTGATGAAATTGTGTTCGTTCCTTTTGAGGACCCTAAGTGGACCATCATAAGAGAATTGTAGGGCCTTCTTTGGTCCATAGAGACGGATAAGGACATGTTCAGACGTTTGCAGGTCCTTGAAAAGGAAGGTTTTCTTTTCACCATGCCTAGATGCAGCCAAGGGTCGTAGTATTTGGAAATGTTGCCGAAGTTGCTGTCCATACGATGATAGTGTGGCGTTGGGAGCTTTGGTGGATGGTGCTAAGAATTGACCTGGTAGGCGGAGTGCTTTCCTGTATAACATATAGGTTGTGGTAGCGTTCAGATCTTCTTTCTAGGCTGCACGGATGACCAATAGTACAGTGTGCAGAATCTTGGTCCAGCCGTTGGTTTGGTGACATGTTATTGCAGCTTTTAATTGGCGGTGTAGTTGTTCCACCATTCCATTTGTTGCAGGGTGGTAAGCGGTTGTGTGTATGTATTTCGAGTTCGTCAAACGGGACAATTCCTTGAAATGTTGGGACTCGTATTGTCGGCCTTGATCCGTCGTAATTCTTAACGCTGTACCGAATCGACATATCCAACCTTCGTAAAAAGCTCGTGCCACAGTTCTAGCTTCTTGGTCTTTAAGATGAAAAGCTTTAGGCCAGCGTGTGAAACGGTCTATGCGTGTTAGACAGTAACGATATCCTTCTGAGTGCGGTAAGACGACCATGTCGATGTGGATATGATCAAATGTTTCTGCGTGTGGCTCGAAGGTGCCTAAGGGAACTGAAACATGTTGAGATAGTTTGGTTTTTTGACAACTCATGCATTCCCGAGTCCATCTTGCACAATCTCTACTTGCCGATGGCTAAATGAAACGCTGTTACCAATTTGCTTGAGGCTCGAATGCCGGGATGCGTGAACGAATGTAATTGTTTAAATGCAGCAAAACGAAAAGTTGTGTCTTGGATTTCTTGAGTAGCGTCGTTGTATGTCGTCTACGTCCATTCGAAGGGCCCATACCATATCAGTCAATTTTTGAACGGAGTCCGTGACAGGAGTATTTGTGGAGGTGGCCGTGGCAATGGTTTGTGCTGAGTTTGCTGTAATAATGCTGCCAGCAAGCTCTGCGATAAGTTCCCTTTTTATGATGCTGTAGGGGTATACAGCCGGAGGGTTGATTATGATGTTCCAAGTTAGGTACGCCTATATGAATTGCGCAGTTATGACTTGCGTACAAAAAACAGTCCTCGCGATTCTATTACTACCACGTTACGATTCAAAATTGTTAACTTGGAACAAACTTAACAATGCGTAAAAATTGGAAACCATTAAATTTGCACTTGAGTGAGTTTACAAAATAGAACCACACATTACTTTATATTAAGCATCATGTTTCTTGAAAATATCATCTAAATTAAGTCAGTAGGTTTTACTTGATTACCAGACAAATACGTAGATAGAAAAAATTTTTAAAAACAGTGGTAATGAAAACCATCCTTTACTGATTATTTATTATCTTATTTAAGAATATTTTCCATGCATGCATAAAAGAAAACTTCTTTTAGAAGTAAAAGGACTTACTTTGATAATAAGAAATCGACTGCATCTAAAGATTCGTTCTCCACAGCAACATGTAGTGGGGTGTTTCCAACATTATCTTGTACATTAAAATCTAAAACATGCAGACACATTTTGAAAAATCCGTTATTTAATTAGTTTATCGAATAAAACTATTTACTGTTTTTAATATACATTTACTAAAATTATTAAAAAAAAATAAAATAACAGTTAGCGACGTGTTTTCATAATTGTTGGGAACAGTTTACAATGGCGATAATAACACTAGTTATTTGGTATATGAATAACGAACTGGCAAGCAGAAGAGTTGAAGAGGCCAGAAGGAACCAGAATCATTGCGTGGCAGTTATAAATATTGACAATATCGTAATTTAATACTTCATATCGAAATATGTGTTCATACAGAACAAATTCTTCAGTTTTTAACTACAAACAATAGTAGCTAACATCAGGAGTGAGATAAGGGTCTTATTCCCTTAATAAGAGAAAAGTTAATTAAGAATATTGTAGTGACAGTGATTATGGTTAACTGGTGATGTCCTGATTCGGGTTTAAAGGCAGCTGGTGGGTGGTTCGAGTTGTTTCCTAACGGTTCACTAGCAGTGGCCACTTCAATCGCTGACGACATTTAGAGCCGAATCAGGACATCGCCAGTTTTTTTACTTGGCAGGATAGCCTTTGCTGGTTATGGTAAAGTTAAAAAAAAATACCTCATTGCCAAAAGGAAGATTAATATAATCATATTGGTAATGAGAATACAATAGGGTAGTTGACACTGTTAATAATAGGCTATACGATAATAAATACAGGCATAAACGAACCACCCCAATTATTGAATTTACTTAACGAGTTTTCAAAATTTTATGTGAAAAATTTATCAGACAGGCAAAGTGCTGGTAGGATTAGATAATATGAAATGATGGATGCGAAAAAACATACTATGTTGTAATTCCTGATAGTCTGATAAGGGCCTTGTGATCAGTGATCTAGCTTGGTCTGTGTCACTGCCTCTATTATTGACCGGTGACCAGGTGAGATTTGTCATAAATTCATGTATCACTGGTGATGGTCAGGTATGGTTTAAGTTTTAAGGACAGTGTCCCCGCAAGGACTATGCTTTCGTAGTGTTATCTCGTGTTGTATTTCTGGTATTATTTTTACTCAGTATGAAGAATACTACAACATATTAAATTTTCAATCGAATAGGTGGTGTGGGTCTTAAAAAATTTAACAGGTTTACTTGTTAAAGTCGTTGAAGTCTGGGGAAGTGCTAGTAAATTTCATGGATTGTATACATATATGTATAAATTGAATTGTTACATTATTTCCGTATTGAACAACCTGAACTAACGATTATTTACTTCCATTTTAAAGGTTTAAGTAGACTTACGATTCAACTTCTTCACCAAACTATAATTTATTGAAGTGAAGCCTTTTATGGGACACTACAGGAGTTTAGGCATGAGAGTTAACAAATCTGTTAAACTTCTTGTTCTTTTCTAACTAAAATTCACTTAGGTCTTTTAAATTGATATTTTTGTATTTTCAGATACACACAAAATTTAAAATTATCAAAAATTAACAGCGTCAGAAGTGAAACCTTTGATGATACACAAAAATTGTCAATGAGTGCACAAAAAACAATGTAGAGATTATCCCAAATTAATTACTGCTTGCATGTACTAATTATGCACATTTACATATATCAGTATACATATAGGTATATAACTGAAACTTCTGTAGTAATTAATTTGGGATAAGCTGTACATTGTTCTTGTTGCACTCATTGACAATTTTTGTATAATATCAAAGTTTCACTTCTGACGCTGTTAGTGTTTGACTGACGCATATTTTTTTTAATACCTGTACGATTTTGCTCTGCACAGTTGTGCCACTTTCATTTTGGATTATTATTCAAAGAGAATATTTCAAGGAATTAACTCAAAAGAAAATACTTCGATGGCTTTTAACTATTTAATGACACAACATGATTATACTAAACTAAAATAAAAAAAACGAGGTTCGTAATTCTACGTACTATTTATATGACTGTTCTTCATGGGCTATTGCAACTAACTGAACTTAAAATTATTTACTGACTAGTTACATATTTACAAACACAGGGGTGCGGGTGGTACCAAGACGAGAAATCGAGGTACCAAGAATTTGGGGTCTGGCGACTACGTGACCGAACAATAGAGGGAAAACTTATACCTAGAGAAAATTGATGAGGATCGTACAAACTACACAAAATTCTAAGAATAATATATAACAGATACAAAACTACTGAAGAACGCATAAACAATACCATTTAAATAGAATTTCATTTGAAATCACGCCGTATAAGTGTTACGGAAACACATACATTTTGGTTAAATCTAATTACCTAGGTATTCAAAGCAAAATTACTTTGGCATAACGAAAAATGTACAAATTTTGATTCTTATCCAAAATAACTTTATACTCCATGCAATGAGCATTGCCTACTATCGCCGTCATCTCCGGCTTGATACGTCACAACACCCTAGCCTTGTATTCCTGATAACGTTACTGTTTAAATTCGACAATTAAGTGCGTATACATCTTGGTTTCGGGCTTTCTGCCCGTTGTTTCTGGAAATTATTTCCCGATGTTTCCCCTGAAGGGTGGAGTGGTTGCCTTGGTCGAAGTGTCCTTGTAGATCGCTCGATGGTTATGGGATATTTGGGTTGCCTCGATGTTTATATCCTTCTGGTGGTGGGGGACGGGGCTTATTGGCGTGGCAGCCAATGGTGTTGTGATTGGCAAAATTCTCATTGAAGTGCCGGGATCCAAATGTTGTTAAATTTTCTTTGTGCTTATTAATTTCGTTAGCTTCCCTGTGTTATCTCGGATAGTATCTCGATGTGTTGGAGTTTAATTGATTATCATCAAACAACATTTGATGGTTGTCTTCTCCAAGCGATTGTTCTGCTATCGACGATTTTTGTATTTCCCCCAGTCGTCAGTATCTTTTGAGTTCCATTATCCGAGTGTTTATCGATCTTTTTGCACTACCGATATAAAATTTTCCACAACTGCACGGTACTCGGTAAATTCCGGACTATGAACGTGGGTCCCTCTTGTCTTTCATTAATATTAATCTCTTTATTAAAGGTGTCATCGCTAAAAGGAACACCACTACGACCTATCGTAAGCACTGCCGGCTCTCCGGCGGACATAGCGACGTTGTTTAAGCAATGTTTTAAATCTACATACTTTTTTGTGGAACGGAGATTTTTATGAGCAGATAGACGGTGTTGCTATAGGAAGCCCCCTGTCTATTGGTGGTGAACTACTACATGGAGATATTCCAAAAAACCGCTCTAAACAACACAACCCACAAACCCAAGTGTAAGTTCAGATACGTCGACGATGTATTCGCGATTTGGACATATAGCAACAAAAAACTGGAAGATATGCTAGACCACCTAAATAACCAGAACAGTAGAATAATATTCACCATCGATAAAGAACAAGAAGATTGTCTTCTTAGATGTCTCACTAACACGTAAAATGGATGGCAAACAGGGACACAAAATAAATAGGAAAGCCACACACGCGGTCATATACACAAACTGTCAAATCACCATCCTAGACAAGAGGGTCTTAAATTAAGAGTTATGCAGTGATTCTCAAAAAACTTTATTGGAGAAAAATATACATATACCTATTGTAATAAAATAGGTGTAAATGCCAGAGTCCTATTTGAAACAACTGGTGTAACGCTCTAGAGTCGGACTACTACATGCTATATAACTTAAAAACATGGAGCAACATAAAAAGTGAAATGGATCAATATATTCATAGACAAAACACGGAAATTCCGTAGAGCAATATTGCAGTCTTGCGAGTATGCTTGTGGATTCACCTATGTATATTTATTTACAAGGGGGATTATCACAACATTAATATGACGTAATCTAAAAGATAGGTAAATACCTGTACGTCTAAAAATATATTGTATAGGACACGTTCCAAATGTAGGATTTGTAATCCTTTATTTTTAGACGTACAGGTATTTACCTATCTTTTAGATTATTTTATCTACGTCTAACATGTGTTGACCTTCAGATTCATTAGTGTAATTCAATGCCGGTAGGGGTATTAGCCCTCGGAGTAGTTGTTTCTCTTGTTTCTGGTTAGTCTTGTTATTCAAGTGAACTTTACAGTTTGTGTTTTGCCTGCTTCTGCCTGAAGAGACCCAATAGGTCGAAACCGGTCGCAGAATTGGCTTATGGTTCGTTTTACCTGGATGAAGAACTCCACTACGTAGAAACGTCACTTAAATAGAACGGTAACAGCTCCACGTAGATCAGACGAGACCATAGACTAAGTTCAAATAACAAACGGAAAGATAACGAAACTATCTAGATGGGAAGGTCCTAGGCGGTATAACAAATTTGACTTGCATATTTCTAAGTATTCGCCTCTCCTTTTTAGGATTTCAGACATTTCTTAAACTTTTCATTGCTCCTGAGTGAATGATGGCTGGATACCAAACTTTAGGAATTCAGAAAATACCCAAGTCCTAGAGGTTTTGATGGTTATATGCTGTGGGAATCGTAGGCTCCGTACCAAGTTCCAGCTTTCCGTAGCTTCAAGAAATAGTTTAGAGGTTTTGATGACTATAAGCTCACATCCTCATCGTGGGGGTTAAAGGGCAGAAGGGACATATTTATTGTTTCTTTTATGTTAGTTGTGTACAAATCGTAGGTTGCATATTAAATTTTAGTTTCCTCGATTTCTAGATCTGCAACTCCATTTAAAATGTGTGAGAGCTATAGTTTTTTAATTATTTTCATTGCTTGTGTGCAATTTCTAACCATCATTCCAAATTTCCGTGTTCCGCGGTTTTAAGCCTTCGCCTTTCTTTATACTTTTTTTGTGATATAAAGCGAAGCAAACACTGAATCTCATAGATCTCACCTACTTCTTTTTTTCAGTGTTTCTGTAAGGGAAATTCCTGTGCTGCGTATCAAATTACAGCTATTTAGATTTACAAACTTGCAACCCCATTCACGGGGGAATAATGAAGGGTGAAAGTTACAGGCATCTTGATTTTTCTTTTTGTGTGCAAATCGCAGCCTGCATATCAAGCTCTTCGGGTTTTAGGTCTTCATCCTCATTATGGGGAGCTGTGAGTGAAAGATACTGTTATTGTTTGTGTGTAAATCTTAGGTTGCATACCACATAACCTCTTTCTAGGACTCCAGGGAGTACCCCATATGTTTTTATGAAGGTGGGCCAGCATTTTTAACCAAATGGTACTACTAATACTAAATTTGCGCTTCTTTGATCTTAGGGATTGCACCCCCATTTTTGAAAGGTTGCTGAGTGAAGGCTACAGATAGTTTAATTTTTAGGTTGCTCGTATGTAGATCACAGCTCGTATGCTAACTGTACCTCATTCTAACAAATTGGACTCTCCAACTTATTTTTTAAAAGAAGGTACGTAGTGCCCCTGCCTTGCTTGCTCGTCTAACAATAAGCGAATTGTGTCTAGCGACAGCACGGCAACTAGTGCACTGTCTACTTGCAACCCGCAGAAAATTAATACAGTTTGTTTGCGATTTTTGATGTATAACATTTTTTCGCTCGCTTTCTTGAAATCTGTGGAAGTAATTTTCTGGAACGGGACGGAAATGTATAAAAGGGAAACCAGGGAAGTTCGCGTTATTTGACTTGACTAATGAGCGCGAGCAATGGTAAAGTTGGCCTTGGCCGACAAACGGAACGAACGAATTTACCGAGAGGTCGGTACTGTTAGCCAACAGAGAAGAAGGACACAATAGCTATGCACTTATGCTAGAGTGTTGTGTATAAAGTTTGCTATTATATCAACTAATTTATATGCGTCAACTGTACTAATAATTATATCTATTTTTGATAATAAGTGTCTGAAAAAAATGCAAGTTAGCAGTTACTAAGTTATGTGGCAAATAATCATACAAAATTCAAAATTTTCTTTCACAAACTGCCAAATTTCGACAAAGTATGTCCCAAAAAGCTATACACAAAAACAGAATGATAACGTAACAATCATTTCTTAAAGCCACACCATCTTTTTGATGATCACCCCTACGGTGCCGTAATAGAATATATTTTTATACTTTTCAATCCAGTCTTCTTAAAAAACTGCAAAATCCAAAACGTGAAATAAAATTCGAGCTATACGAATATCATCGTATTTTTTCTATCGTATAATAAAAAAAAAAATATGGGGTTATAAAAAAGTATTAAAATTTCTAAAACTAAAAAAATAAATAAATTTGAATTTTTAATTATTACATAATCTGATACCCGCTAACGAAATTTAACAAGTCACCAAAAATTTTGAGTTGAACTGCATGTGTTTTTACTACTCTGTGAAAGAAACATTTGATACATACTTTTGTATTCGCAACATAATTTCCCCAACATGTGAAAACACGTAATATTTAGTACCTATATGCTTACCTCCTTCGTGAGCTGAAATGAACTGGAGTATTTCCACTCTGTTTCTCGCTGCAGCTTGATGAGCAGCAGTTCGTCCTCTTGTATCTTTAATTGTCAAACGCGTTTGATCAGAAAAATACAATTTTTGAAACGCTTCTATATTTCCACTTTCTGCAGCCTTTAATAAAAACACATAACGGATTACTAAAAATTTGTTCATAAAGCAACGACATATGAAAACAATATAATAAGGTGGAGAAAACTTTCTTACTCCTCTCCAACTACAATTTACTAAATTCGTGTTTCAGTTGCCACGGTGAATACACATACATCATAGGCAAATGGCTATTTAAGTTGAATAACATCTGGGAGAACAATTTGATCGTTGTGTAAAATATTTAATTATATTAACTTACATATACATATTATTAACAAATAATAGAAATTAATTAATTATTTTACATAATATCAAATTGATATAGGTGTTAGCTCTTTTTGGCTAAACTTTTCAAAAACTTAATGTCTCCTATTGCCCGTTAGTATCTAAACTATTTTGTGATTTATCTTCATTTGGTGGAACAAATTGTGGTGTACAGTCAACATATACACTCCGCAACAAAATTATCGTAACAAAATAATTCCATTTTTTAACTCCATTAATATTTATCAAGATGATTTTTTTTTTCATTTTGTAGGAAATTTACTGTGATTTAAAAAATCATGTAAAATAAGTGCTAGTTAATGCCACATTTCGATGTCATAGTCAGGCCTAGCAATTATGCTTTCTTAAAAAACTTGATAGTCTAGACGTTTACCTAGATTACTCCAACTTCTTTTTAAAATATCACATGTACCACCGTAAAAAGTACCTTTTAACGAGCAATTAAAAAAAACTGATTCTGTACGATTTTCTTTGATCGAGTTATACCATTTTGAAGATATTCCTGTGTTTCTAGCAAATACCGATAACATCAGCATTACCCGATGCGTATAACGAGGAGGTTGTTGGTCGAACTTTACGCGTCATTTTGGCCCTCAAACGGGCCGATTTTCTGACTCCAGACCCTATTTACCTTAGGAATTTAATATCATGTATTGCCACCTCGGTTCTGGCACCCAATACAGATGTCTTGGGACAAGTGAAATATTTGCGCATCAAATATAGGGACTGGTTTTAGATCTGTTTTCATAGTGTATCAAAAATGTAGCATTGAAAATAAAAAATAGAGAATAGTTTTTTTGTAAAGCAAACAACCATGTATAATACGGGCGCTATTTCAAGAAGTAAATATCATAAATCATTTACCTTAGGGGTGGGTGCTTTATTGGTTTCATCTTTGCGCTATAACCAATCAAATTAAATCGGCATTTGTGTACCACAATAAAGTCTGTGCAACTAGCCATTACATTACTATTCAGTGGCGTGCTCAGTATTTTATTCGTACACGATAACTGTTTGTAAAATGTAAAACAAAATGTTTATATGAAATTAAAATTATGAATTATATTGCGAATGTCACTGAGCTCAAAAATTTCATTCTCCAAACCAGTAACAGGACATTTTCTTTTATAATTGTGTTTTACTTTCTTTCTTCGGGTGTAGAGGCCGTCGTCGGTTGGAATTGCTTCCTGACGTTTCGCTAGCACGAGTGGCGAGCTTCTTCTGAGGTAAGTAGAAGCAATTCTAACCGACGACGGCCTCTACACCCGAAGAAAGAGAAAACCAGCTCATCAACTGGCGACTCGTTTGACATTAGACACAGTAAAAAACAAGGTGGAACCAACAAACAAGTTAGGATTCGCACCTCCAAAGTACACGAAACGTCCAAATCAACGCAGACCCCATACACAACTCCAAGGAGTACACAAACCAACCGGTTTACCTTATCAACCGCGTCAAAGCCAGGGTGAGCAATGGGCCTGTCAGGGCTGCGGAGGTCAACATGCTCGTTCTCAATGCCCGTATCGTGACGCCACCTGCCACGCCTGTAATAAGAAAGGTCACCTTGCTTCCGTTTGCAGATCTGGGAACGTCAGACAAGTCAGAGAAAACTCAGACTCTGAAGAAGATTTTCCAGCCGAATAAGTCGAGCAGATTCGACGTCTCAACAAAATTGGCGTTGTCAACTCTGCAAAATTTCCTGGAAAGGTCGTGGTTGATGTCCTTATCAACGGACATAACGTCAAAATGGAAATTGACACTGGCGCGCCGTGCACAATCATGAGCAAACAAACGCTTGACAGTGCCAAAATCAAATACAAATTGCTGGAAATGAACCAACAATTTGCGAACTTTTCTGGTCATCAAATTTCCTGCAGCGGTCGCGTACCTGTCAACGCTCAAATCGGATCCTCAGTTCGTAAGCTCGACCTTTATCTGGCGGATGGCATAGTCGACTCGCTTCTGGGCCGCGAGTGGATCGTGGCATTTGCAAGCGAGATCAATTTCTCAACCTTTTTTGGAAATGCACCGTCAATGCACGCTGTCAATCCGGTTTCTCCAAGGCCATCGTTGCAGCAACAGGCTCAATTGGACAGCATCCTGACGCAGTTTGAAAGCTCGTTCGACGATAAACCTGGAAAACTCATAGGGCCTCCTGTCAAACTGCACTTTAAACCTGGATACAAACCCGTCTGTTCCAGAGCTCGAGATATTCCCTACGCTTTGCGTGATGCATATGCACGCGAAATTGAGGCCAAGCTGAATTGGGTCGAATACTCGGAGTGGGCTTCGACGACCCATGTGGTGGCAAAAAAGAACGGAAAATTACGTATCACGGGAAATTATAAACCTACACAAAATCCTCAGCTGATCGTAGACGAACATCCAAACATCGAAGCTATCCGCGATGCACCAAAGCCTTCAACACCGGAGGAACTTCAACTTTTTTTAGGAAAGGCTACGTATTGCAGCGCATTCATCCCGGATTTGTCAACACGAGACCGGCCTTTGCGTGACCTGATTCATAAGGAACCGTTTACCTGGACTCCAGCTGGCGAAAAGGCATACGTCGACATCAAAGAAACTGGTATCACCTCAGGTTCTCATACAATATGACCCCTCGCAGGAGCAGGAACGGACGAATTTGACCACTTTGTATTCCACCAAATCAAACAATTACCAATTCGAGCAGAAGCTATCGCCAGGGCAACGAGGAAAGATGAGCACCTTGGCAACATTCTGAAGCTTTTGAAATCAGGTCAAGACCTCCTTCGTCACGGCTTCAAGTCATCTGAAGCCAACTACACCGTGGCCGCTAATTGTTTGTTGAGATTCCACCTTCACTCAGAAACGCCATTCTTCAGGATTTGCACGCCGCTCACATCGGAATCGTCAAAAGGAAAGGACTGGCCCGCTCGTTTGTTTTCTGGCCTGGCATCGATGCTGCAATTGAGCATGTCGCCAAATCTTGCACTGAATGTGCAAAGCATGCATATGCCCCCGTCCAGTTCCGAGAGCACCACTGGGAGTACCCTACAGCTCCATGGCAGAGAATCCACATTGATTACGCCGGGCCAGTTGCTGGAAACATGTTGCTCATTATCGTGGACGCCTGTAGCAAGTGGTTGGAAGTCAGAGTAACCACGACATCAGCTGCTACAAGCCGAATCCTCGACAACCTTTTTGCAACGTTTGGTGCACCGGTCATCCTGGTTTCGGACAAAGCTCCTCAATTTACTTCCGCAGACTTCAAAAAATTTTTGATAATGTCTGGCGTGAAGTACCATAAGCTCACAGCTCCTTACCATCCCTCGACAAACGGCCAAGCTGAGAGATACGTACAGACGGTCAAGGACGCCCTACGTGCGATGCCAACAACCGAGAGTACTCTTCAAAGCAACATCAACGAGTTCCTGCGACAATATCGGAAAGCTCCTCACGCTACCACCGGTGCATCTCCTGCTCAGCTTGTCATTGGAGGTGACCTGTGCAGAAGACTCAGCCTTGTTCTCCCAGATGATTTACACAATAAGATTTCTGAGAAACAGAAGGCCAGTTTTGATGCAACCTACCGTAAATTCCATCAGGGAGACTTGGTGTATTTTCTCTCAGAAAATCCGCGCATGGGTTGTTGGAGAAGTCGTGTCCTGCTTGGGAGATTTGCACTACGAAATTGAATTTCACGGCAAACGGTTCAAGAGGCACATTGATCAGATTCGCAGTCATGAGCATTCATCAGATCAGAGAAACACAATGCGAGCAGCAGAACCTGATCGTGTCGCTGGCGACAGAATCAACTGTGGTGGACTACGCAGGACACGTTTCTACGGCCAAGCACAAGCTCAGTCAGAGCAGCCACAAACACCAAGACGAACTCCAGCACTTCCGGCCACACCTGTAGCATCTCCGGTTCCTGCGAGCCCTGCACCTGCAATGCCGTCATCAAAGTCTTAATAGTTAATTTAAGGTTGCAAGTTGGCAACAGCGCCATCGGGCTGGGTCAATCGGGAATCGTCAGTCTTTGTCCGATCAAATGTGAGTCAACATTGTACCTCTCCAATTATAAATAAACAATTGTGTTTAGATCAAACATTTGTGTTATTTAATATCAGTGTTACCCCACATATACAAAAGTAGTGGGGTTATATCTACTAAGTTATCTATAATTACAGAGCTATACAAGTGTTTTTTAATTTCCAAAGTTTCCAATATGTCTAATTTTTTATCTTTTTTCTCTTTATGTAAAATTTTGACGTTTTCTTCTAAAATGAATTTATGTTTATTGATTTTTGTTGTTGTTTGAATCTAATATTTAGTTTTTATTTTTGCTGTTAATTAAATATTTGGATAAATTATTTGCAGTTTCGAAGGAAATATCGAATTTACTTTTATTGTCTTTTTGTTTTATTGTTTTTGTTATTAAATTTTTTTGTTATTAAATTTAAAATTCAATAAAGTAAAGTTCAGTTAAAATGTAATAAAGCGCATCCATTAGCCAGGATCGCTGGAAAGTTTTTTACCGATCTAATCCGCAAAGTAAAGCAAGTACATGGTTGTTTGCTATGTAAAAAAATATTTTCTATTTTTTTTCTTTTAATAAGAATTTACGGCTACAATGCTACATTTTTGATACACTATGAAAACAGATCTAGCACCAGTGCCTATATTTGATGCGCAAATATTTCACTTGTCCCAAGACATCTGTATTGGGTGCCAAAACCGCAATAAATTTAATGTTCAGAATTTTAATTTTATGCGTATAGGAATTAAATTCTATTCACATTTTGCTTTTAATTTGTTTAAATATAGCCCACGTTCTGATTATTTCAGTTTGGGATAAGTTTTTGTGTGCTAGAAGCATACTGCTAGGGTATTATAATTCTTTTAATATTTATTAAAAGCCTTTACCCATTTGTCAGCTATGGTATTTTTTTGGATTATAACTAAAAAACCAAACTACTTATATAGGTATACACAGAAAAAAACCTAACTTCTCCACTGGATTATATTAAAAAAAAAAAACTGTATAGAAGATACGTTTTACGTTTTGTTAAATTGAAATGTAGCTGAGACTTAAGCACATTTGGGCGAAAGTTTTCGCAGTTTGGCATGTGTGATGTACTAATTAACAGCTGCTGTAAAATTTTCAGTTGAATTCTTCGGCGGTGCTGCATAATTAATAAGAGTTAATTAAAACAGAATTTTTAAGATATAACTGAATTTTAAGATCAAAAGTAATTATATAACCTTAAACAAACCGTCGCCAGAAAAATTATTGTTTATAAAATAGTTGGCATGGTTGAAGATTCCTTTAGTGATGATATTTAGTACGATGGGCGGCTTATTAAAAATACTTTATTCAGAATAATATCGTGAAAAGCAATTACAGTCACTTTCATCAGTGCGGTGGGGTTTTTGAACAAAAATAATAAGTGTAGCGAAGTATACTTAAACCAACTTGAGAATAATAATGTTTCAGGGAAAGTCAATTAAAACATTCAAACAAATTAAACAAAACCACCTGCAAAGACAAAATACTAAGTAAGTGCTAAAATAAAATTCAGGGTAAATTGTATTTCGGAAGAATTAGAAGAATCATTGAGACAATTTGAAAAACTCAATTTCGATGTTCACATTGGACAATTTGGTAACTGAAAGAGGTTCAAATAAACGCAATCTCTTCGATTTTTCTTGTGAGACGAGTTTACTAGCATTTTCAAATAAACTGCAATTCTCTTTTGCTTTCGATTTGTGTATTTAAATATCGATATTTCGAGTTTTATGTCCATATCTTAGTCGTTTATTAATTTAGAAAAAAAACGACTTTCACGTTTCATTTGGTAAAAAATTGTTGCGTCGAAAAAATTTAAAAGCAATTATGAACTTTCGAGCTCTAGTATAAAAAATTTCATTTTTTATAACGGGGAACGGAGTTGGCTTTGCTTTGGCTCAAAGGACATTTTTTCATCTTTTTTAAAAATTGTTGAATATGGGAGCGCTTTTGTAACGTAGGCGTTTAATTTTTCTTTATACGACTGCGAAAAAAAAAAACAGTCTATATCAAAATTTTCGCGCTTGTCATAAAAATATTACAGTTTTGATTTTAAATAGATGTAGGTTAATGTTGCCCACTTTCAAATGGAAAATGTAGATGCCGGACCTCTACCAAAAAAGCTAATGAAAAAGTAAAAGGAGTCTACAAGATTACTTTTAATACTAAACGTTTACACCATACATTATTGACAAAAAAGGAAAAAAATATGTCTTATCAACTACGTAGCGAACTACGATACCTATTTAAAGAAAAAAATATGCTACAATCCAAAATTCAGTCGAAAACAAACGACAATAACAATTTTTTGAAAGTAAAACTAAGAATTTGTGGTGTATTCGTTGTGAAACATTTTTAAAACAATAAAAATCAGAAATGAATATAAAGACACAATTGGATAAGTTTCACAAAATATCTTTACAAATTTGTTTCGACAGCTACGTCATTATCCAATTGTGTCTTTGTATTCATTTCTGATTTTGATTTTTATTTTTTCAAAGCTTCAGTAAGGTTTCCTAAAAAAAAGGGATTCAAAGGGTGCCGTTAATTTTTTGTATGTGTTTGAGTTGCCGAATTGTCCTTTAAAAGCACAGAAATTGGTTCACTTTGAACAGCTTGGCCTTCTTTAACTAAAGATAGTAATTTTCATTTTGATTGTATTGTTCTTTCTTGAATTTATGGTCTTGGAATTTCATTCCGGTAACGGAAAGTTTATACTTGAGTTATCTTTCAATAAAGTTTTGAAACATTTATAAGTTTTTTCTTTAATTAATCTAGGGTTATAAATATTAAAATGCTTCACACTTCTGTCTCAATCAAAAAAAAAAAAATTATTGTTCATAAAGTATTTATTGGAGAGTATCGTTACCTGCAGTAACTCTTCTGGCGTTATTCTTCGACAACCTTGTAGTCCCAACACTTTAGACCACTGCTTAGCCATTCGTAATGATCCTTGTACAGTTATAATTTTTTTACTTGTAAAGCCGAGTTTAAATGCACTTTGGGTAGATTTACTTTGAAACATTTTCGAAAATTGCAATATTAATAATAAGAAAAAAAAATTCACATAGTATCAAAAAGGCTAAAATGATGAGGCTAGATGCGCTTATGAAATGTTTCCGTGAGGGCGTTTGATTTTAACGATGTTATCTCTGCAACTACAGTGCTATGTTTTCCGAAAATTAAAAACACAAACACGAAAGTACAACTGCAACCGCAGCAACGATTGCAGAACTTGATCCAATACTTATTTTGCATGCCATCAAAAAACTAATTTCTTTATTCTTCTAAGGTAAACTGTCACGGAACATATACCTACTATATATTTGATTAACTAAGTAATTTTCCTATCACGCATCAATTACTACTAAAAAGCTTCAATTACATTAAACCAAACAGATTGCGAAGCAAAAATTTTCATGGCATTCTGCGTAAAAAGGAACATGAATCCATTAGAAACATCGATCACAGTGCATACTAGAATTTGCAGGAATGTTTCATAACGTTTTAGAATGTTCTTAAATATTCTAAATTGTTTGAAGACGACCTGAAATGACCCAGAATATACAAAAATTTTCGATAATGGTTTGGTATGCTCGAAAACGATTTAAAACATATCAGAATATAAGAAATGTTAGAGAACATTCCAAGTAGGTTTAATATTTTCTAAAATGTTCCAAAATGTACCAAATTTTCGAGAACGCTTCTGAGTGTTTGTGAATGATCCGAAATGTTCCAAAATATTGCAGGATCTTCCAGAATGGTTTGGAATATTTGAGAATGATTTAGTATATATCAATATGGTTTTAATTCCATTAAACGTATGATACATTTCTGTACGAGCAATCGTTTTCAGGAATTAATAGGCTCCAGTTGGAGAAGTCTTTCTAACGTTTCGCTGTCAGCCACAGCAGGCATCCTCAGGGATTATTGTCAGGTCGAACATGTGAACGAAGTCTTCACCATCGAAACCGTACTGAAATATTCAGTTATAGCAAAAAACTCTGGACGCCTATCAAAGCTGCCAAAAAACGTTGGTACGACAACTCTAATTGGAAGACCAGAAATACTTAACCAGTTTAGAACAACAACTTAAAGTTAATATGATGCTAAGTACTGCTATAATTATTCAACTAATATTTTATCTGTTAACCGATTTTAGGACGCCTAACGCTGCATTGAATTATCTGATTTTGATAATTTCATTTTATTGGATACCTAATGTATGTGAGGATGTTTGTACCATTTTAATTAAAAAAAGAAATTCCACCCCTAACGCCAAGAAAAAAATTGAAGACGCCGGACTCTATTGAAATTTGGCACCAAAAATTCAAAAATAAAGACTTTGGAAACAGAAAAGTGTAAAACATGATAAATCATTTCAGTCTCTAAGGTGAGGTCTTAAACTAATGCAAGCAACTAACTGCGAGTCGGCACAAAACTAACAATCAACGAAGTAATTAACCACTAACACTAAAAATTAGTTACTTTACATCAGAAGTTTAGTGTTTAATTCACAAAAACAAAAACGAAAATGGTTACAAAACTTTATTAAAACCACATTCTCGTTTTTGTTTTTGTGAATAATGGAGTTACAAGAAGTTAACGCCTTATCGACATCATTTTTAGTGTTTAATTATTGAAACTAAAAAGGTTTATTATATTTTTCACTTTTCAGTTTTATTTTTATTGGTGATTCTCAATTGCGTAAGTTCATAACACCGACAAATTATTGTAATTATAAGTAATTCACGTCGTACATTGCAGAATTAAATTTCCTTTCTACTGATGTAGGGTTGTTCAAATCTGCTATCAACGATTTTTGAAAAATTCTCAATTTTCTGGAATTCTTAAATAATATTCTAATATCGTTTTAGCCATTTCTTTCGTTGGGCGATTTTGTTTGTTTTGTGGTAGTACTTACTGTTTGTTAAAACAAGAACAGTGATATTTCATAAATTAATGAAGCCCATATTGTAACTAAATCACGCAGAAGGCGTTTACCTTACTACAGTAACAATTATACAATTAAAATTAGTGTAATAAAACAAATAATAAAAAGAGGAATGAAAGTAAGCAAAATGAAATTGCAGTGGCTGTTTTAAAAAACCCTCAATCTCACGATAACGTACACGCAGTTGGATCACCGAAAAATCATTCACATTTATTAATATTTTTTCGTTGATGCTGTTTAACGCATTGCGAACTAGTTCCATCATATTCTTCCTTTCTTCGTTATAAACTAACTGTTTAACGTGACCCCACAGGAAGAAATGCATCTTTGTTAGGTCTGGTATCAAGAAACTCCCTCACATAACTACCGTGATGTGCTGCTACCACATCTGTTCTATTAGAGCAAGTGGTAAATTTTCTACCATACCTTGTTACCATAATTGTTTTGAAGAAGATATAAATAGTAATTATTTTTGTTGTATCTACAATTGTTATTGTACTTTTCACTCGTTGAGCAAACACTACTGCCACAAAACAAAACAAAATCGCCGAACTAAAACAGTGGCTAACGCGATATTAGGATATTTAAAAATTCCAGAAAATTTCACACTATGTTCTATTCTGGGTAACTTTTGTTTGAAAATATTCTCTTTATTGTGAAAGATACCTATGTTACAGGCCGATTTGGCCTTAGTAACTCACTTTGTATATGTTGGGCGCGGAAACCACCCCTTCACATTGTATTTCCGCTTTGAAAATTGAAATTCCAAACATTCTGAAAATTAAGAACTTGAAGCAGGAAAAAAGAGGATGAAGGTGGTGTGAGGGGTGGGGGTGTTGTAGGAGGTAGTTAGGTGGGGGTTGGGGGTTGTATAGGTGGTAGGAAGTGTAGAGGGCAAGCAAAATGTTACGGATAGAGCAAAAGTTTGGGATGGCTTCTAGGGTGTCGTAGGGCAAGAGTCTTTGACCCCTTTCAAATTCCAACCCCAACAACCACTACTCTTTGCACCTACCACCTAGAACACACTCTCTACCATCCCATTCACCTGCCCCAACAGTATCCTTAAACTTTTTCAAGATTACAAGAGTATATCGGTTACGGTATAGTGTGTATATGTGTGTGTAAATGTACATAAACCCACCCTCTACCTTATCCGTTACCAACACTTTTATTCTTTAATTAATTTAAAATTGTCAGGAGTGGTAGGGAATTAAGGTTGTAGTGGTGAGCTTTTAACTCCCTGCAAGCCTCACTACCTGCAGTCACCACCTCCTACAACCCCTAACTTCCCATCCCAACAGTATCCCTAAATTCTTTCAAAAACACAAGGGTTGGAAATGGCTAGGGTGGGGGCTGGATGTTTGTATTAAAGTACATACACCCACCCTCCACTATCACTCACCATCCACTCCACCAGTTTCCTTGAACTTATTCCGAACTACAAGAGAGAAACGGTTACGGTAGGGTGGTGTATATGTGTGTGTAAATGTACATACACCCTCCGTCTACATTATCCGTGTCCAAGCATTGTATTCATGACTAAATTTAAATTTGTAAGAGGTGGTAGGGAAACCAATAAACTAGAAATCAACCAAAAATTTAATTATAAACCATTATTTTTCTATAAATTTTCACGATAGAAATATCAGGCTAACTTGTTATTTCAAGCTCTAATGAAAAAACCTTTGAAATCCTAAAAGATTAGCTTTCAACTTTACAAATCCCAGACGTTGAAATTTCACAACTTATAAAACTTACGAAATTATGCATGTCACAAACAATGTTACCTCTAATTTTTTAATTGACTGCGCGGTACAAAAGTAAATGGTAGCAAAAATATTCAAATTATACGTAAAACTGCGCAAGTATTGGGGGGGGGGGGGGTGACCCCGTGCACATTTTCGAAGCCATAACTTTTTTTTTAACACAGCATTTTATTAACATACAAACAAGTAGGGATTTTTGCATTACAGTTTTATCATATTTGTATTCTCTCATTATTGGGGACAATATTTAGAAAGATATTTGAAGGATATTTTACGATAAACATTAAAATTCAATTTAATTTCTAAATGTTAATTATAATGTTGTTTAGTGGAATATTATGTAATAAAATAGCTATAAGTAATGAAAACTTTTATTATACCTATTAGAATATTAAATATAAAATTAAAAAAAAAAAACAAATTTTCAATAATTATTTCATTTATATAGGTACTTAATAATATCTGTAACTCTGTAACTATAATAGAAACTATCATACATAAACAATTAGGTAGGTACTTATATTTACGCCAAACTAATAATATTTCAGTATTCCATTTTCTCCCGCCTATCTTTCATACTTATCCATTCTTTGTAAACTTGATCTATATTTTTTTTTTATTTGCCAAATATATTTTAAAATTGCTAATTTACCTAGAACACCATTAAGAACAAACAATGCTACAGTATACTGGGGATTATTTAAAATTTGTAAACAATATTTACAAATCGGATCGTTACATTCATTCTCCTGTTGATTACAATATTTAATTATGGTGTCATAATTTTTAATTAAAGCGTCCACTACAAAATAACGAGATAACCAACGCACTTCGTTTAATGGTTTAAATATTATCGAATTACGATTCATAACAGCAGCCAATTCTTCAAAATTTCCTTTTTTAATTCCTGATCTACTGAACATAGTGTAAACAGTTCTAAGAAATGTTTCAATATTTTGCATAAGAGATACATGTTTCCATGCATCATCTAAACCCAAATCTTCTCGGTGCGCAACACAATGTTGTTCAGTAAGATGAGGTATATCCTTTTTGAGAAGTGCTGCAACTCCAACAAGCGTGTGTACAGCAATGCACTTTAACGTTTTAGACGAGCCCTGAGAAACCTTTTTATATAGCTCTAATACCTATTTTCTTTGAACCTTTAATGTAATAAACTTTGTCCGATATTAGTGATGACTGACCGCTCACTCACAAAACAAAAATTTTTGCGAATGCAGAATTCCGTTCCTGTTAGTCTGGTCGCTGGTACCTGCTTTCTACAACCCTCTGGTAACATTTGGAAGTACATATTATCAAATTATCCTCATAAATCGTTTTTAAACTTCAAAGACAGATTTGTTTTTACTTTTTTTTTTGTAAAATTTGTATCTACCATTTTCAGGTACCTACAATTTTTTTAAGAAATGAATTTTAAAAAACTGTTGAACTCTGTGCGCAAAATACAAAAACCGCTGTGCAACTTTTAAAAAGCTTAGAGGGAACTAGGGTTACAAAATGTTTTTGAATTTAGAAGCCAAACTTATAAACAAACCAATGGAACCGCAATGGGAAACCCTTTATCACCCTTCCCAGCCAACCTTTTTTTTAAGCTACTTTGAAATTAACATAATAAACAGTTATAAAGAATTTCCTAAAATTTGGTATAGATATGTAGACGACGTTTTAGCATTAGTAGACAATAAATTTGATATTAATAATTTCATAAATAATTAAACTCCACTTTTGATTCATTAAAGTTTACCTACGATGAAGAAAAAGAACATTCTTTACCCTTTTTAGATTTGAAAATCACTAGTAATAACATAGAACTTTTAAAACAATGTGACAAATACTCGGAATTGTCTCCAACCTAGTCTGTGTACATGTACAAATATCGGGATTTCCTTATGAATTTCGACCTGTCATCTCTAAATAACCCGTTATTACCCCTGCTTTATCAACCTTATATTTAAGAAAAATTGTTGTTATAACTTTGTTACACTGATGATGACCACATAGTGGTAGAAATGTATACATTTGTATTTAAATAAATGTTTTTGTGGATTAGTGGCTTAATTTTATTTGTATACGTTGAATTAAGTGTAAACCAAGTAGCAAAATAAAATATAGAGGAGTGTGTAAAGATCAAGTAAAACAGCTTTTCAGGCACCTAATTGGTACGTATAAAGTAAACATTATAATAAAAATTGTTTACAGAAATTGTTTGAATTTGATCTCCGACTACGTGAATCAAAATAAATCAATGTTAATAGTCACACAACTATTAGTGATGATACAATTTATGAGCAGATGTACATTTTGTAAACATACGCCGATATAACTCCTCAGCCTTTTATTTTTCGCAATGTAAAAGACGGTAAAAGTCAGGCTGTTTTTTTATGGCTCGTGCACGTGAACATACTTTTTGATAGTCTTCCAGCTATTGTGTCAGAGGAGTCTAAAATTGTAGTTCGCCATCGCGGACTGTAGCGGAATTACGGTTTAAACAACTAAATTCTCACTATTCAATCATAATGCTCCTGTTGTGGTTGTTCACTCAGGTGAGTTTTACGAGTATTTGTGAGTTAATCGCAAATTCAAATTAATTCGTTTTATTTATCTCTAATCTACATGTAACTTATTAAAATTATTAATTAAGTTGTTACATTTACTATAACTGACAATGAATGCATCCCTCATGAGGAAAACGTTTTAAAAAAGTTTTTGATTACCTTTTCATTATTAACATAACCCCATATATTACATAACAGAAGAAATATATTGCTTATTATCCAAAAAATACCCCCGTAGTGGGTAATTATCCATGATTTACAAGTTTTTTTTCAGAAGGTAATACTATTAGATACAGTGGTAACGTCTCTTAAGAGTTGAGTCATCATTAAGCCAAGAACGAAATCATGAATTTAATTAACAAATATAGGAGTATACTATACTAACCTTCAAAATGCGATAAGGACTATCTCGCATAAAACAAACACCTCCTGCAATGTCCTCGCTGTTTCTTACCACAAGACTAGGTCTGTGTACTGTAACCATACTTGGAAGCATGGACTGTAGTTCAGACATATCGTTTGATTTCTTTTGCATTTCGTCCGCGGATGGTACTATTTTTCTGTAAACATTCCAAAACCAGTTCTGAAATTGAAAAATAATTAAAAAAAATGCTAAAATTGTGTTAACTGGCCGTAGCATTAAAAATTTCAGATTAGTTCTAGAAATGTGAAGTTTACTGTTTTGCTGTTTCATGAAGCTTCGCAGAGTTCTAATATGTTAATATAAAATCACATATATATACTTGGTCGGTTTTCTGTCATACCACCACATACAGATCGCGATTTCGAGTCCATTAGCTCTCATCAGTACGTCGTAGGTAGTTTCGGCAGAACAACACCCAAACCAACCGGAACCTCTCCTGGTCTAATTCAATGTAATACAACAGATTTGTGGCTAACCCTTCAGGCGGCGTTCACATTTCCTCTGTAGTATTACATAAAATTATATTGTTTCATAAATTCATATGCGATAAGAACAGTTTAGAATCTGGATTGATACAATGAATTATATTCAAAACTTATTAAAAGCTCCGCTCTCCAGAGTAAGTTTGGAGGAAAAGTGCAAATTAAGACTTTAGGTAGGCCCACTCCAAAAATTGGTTTAAAATTAGCCATGAAACGAAAAAAAAGTTCAAAAAACATTTGTGGTTAAGTATATTCGATGTATTTTAACGCCGCTTTTTGCTTTCCTTGTGATTTGTCGGCGGAGAAACATCTTGGACCAAGACTTGAGTAACGAATTTTAACTATGAATGTGAAATAAAAAAACACGCAAATTTTGCTGGACACCTGGATATTGCTTTGAATTTACAATTGACCATCCTATGCACTTCAAATATTGCGACAACGCTCGATTCTATTCATCAAAGAATAGTGTCTGAACACAATGAAACTGTATCAAAAAACAGGTATACAAGACAGAGTCGTCTCTGGCTATGTAAACATGAAAAACATGACAGAAGATATAAAAACAAGCAACCGCAACCTGACGTGAAAATTATTATAAAAATTTTACGACAATGTTGAACAATGTTACGGTATTTCAAGGCCTCCATCAGGCTGGGAGACCTGGGTGTCTTTATGGAATCAACGGACTGCAGGTACGTTATATATAGAACTTTATTCAAAAACGAAAATGTTATTAAAAACAATACAGTTGAGAACTACATGTACACCGTAAAAACTTAATTAGTTTAAATTATATAAAAATTCACATCCCTCCATTTTCTCTTTTTTTTTCTTAATCCACCCTTTCCTTCCCTCTTTATTTTCTTCAAAATTTCTTGTAATGTTTTCAGACCCTCATCGTATACATGTATTGTTTTTCTGTACTAATCCATTCCTATCTTTCCTGTTCCCTCCTTTTACACATGTACCATTGATTCATTCGTCTCTACGCATACTCTACACAGTCTTTCTTCTTCTTTCACCCAAAACTTATTTTCATTACATTTATTCCCCGTTCTGAATCTAGTCATCGCCTCTGTATTTCTCCCCTCAATCAAAAATCTCGGTATCACCTCTTCTTGACAATCATCCCACATAAATTTTGTCATTCCTCACCTTTTACAATTCCATTGCATCTTTTCGCTTACTTACATTGAATCTCTTTTCTATTTACTTTATCTAACTATTGCCATTTTTGTTAAGGCATTGTACCTTTCCTGCTCATATTTGTTTCTTAACCCAATCGCTTTCCTAAATCCCTTTCCGGTAATCCCCCAATATTTCTTCATATTTTCCTCCACCATTTTCCTACATTTCGTTTCTCTCCTTAAGATATAGACCGAAGTACTACTTTCTAGTTCTAACAGCCATTTTATATATTCCTTGTAAATATTTTCCACCTGTCTATACTCTTCCCATAAAAAAATTATACTTTGAGCTAGTTTTACATAGCATTACACTTCTTTCCCGGTTATTCCTACATAATGTTTGTTCTATTCCCCATATTCTCCGTGGTATCGTGTTTTCCTTAGCTATCTGATTATTTGTGTGTCAGAATCGTTGGTAGGTGGATTCTACGCCTTCTGCGTCGTTCTGTGTAGGACTTTAGTAAAATAATGTCCTTTTCTGTTGAAATTCGTAGCGTCTTTGTGAATTTCAATGGCTTCCCTATGCAATCGGGGGTAATACTCCGACGTAGTAGTAAAAACAGAAGCTTAGACTGCCAAAAATTCACAAACCAGTCATTCCATTTCGCCCCATTGGCAGTACCATTGGACGTACTACCTATGGGCTTACGAGGTTTCTCTGTAAACTTTTACTACCCGATGTTGGTTTGAGTGACTTATGTTAAGGACTCCTCTCATTTCATTGAGAAACTGAAGCTTCTGAATTTACAACCTGGAGATATGCTGGTCAGTTCCGACGTAGTGTCCCTCTTCACCATTAAGGATACTCTGGAGTACATTCAGCAGATTTTTCCTAAGGATATCACTACTCTCTTAAGAATAGACGTCCTTGTTACTAAGAGGACCGATGGATACTTAGGCCATACCGTGTATCGTAAGCTTACACACACTGATCGTTATATTTATAAGGATTCTAATCATCATCCTGGAGAAAAACGACCCATGATTCACATCTTTATTCAACGTGCTCAACGCATCTGTGAACCTTCTCTTTTACAACAAGAGCTCTGCTATCTAGATCAAGCTCTCCAATCCAACGGTTATATGCAACAAGAGATCAAACGTGTGCTCCACCCCAAAAGAACTTTACCTAAAACACCCCAACCATCGTACGCAGGATACGTTTCCTTACCCTACACAAAGTTGGGAAGTTGTTTAATCGTCACAACATCAGAACGGTTTTTAAACCAACAAATCTCCTCGAGTGTTTATAGAATTTCCTGTTCTTATGGAGAAGTATTCATTGGAACAACAAAACGCACCATTAAGACGAGAATAACTGAAAATAAACGGTGCTGCCGATTCCTACAGCCTGAGAAATATGCTTTAGCATTTAACAATGACAACCATCTTGTTCTGTTCTGTGTTGTCAACACTTCCACTGAAGATGTCAGCCGCAGTTGCTGACGAAACGTCTGAAATAAACGGTTCCTATAAACCGGCCTACAAGCCCTAGTCCTGGTTTTTCCATGGCTCGAAGTTTGAGTTCTTGTGGCAGAAACAGGGACTCACAGATTCTGGTAGCACGGTCAAAAGGGTTTTCATCATAGCTAGCTTCTGTCCAGGATGGTGGTTTGGGTCATTGTTTAAATAACTATTAGTGTGTACGGGTTTACGATAGATACTGTGGCCAAGGGTTCCGTTATCGTATCAGGTAATACATAGATCTAGAGAGGCTCTTCTTTTTTCATGGTAAATTTTATGCGTGGATGTTTGTTGTATATGTGGTCTAGGAAGTCCTTAAGGGTACTTTGTCCATGGCTCCAAACCACAAAGGTATCACCAACTTGGTTTTGATGGAGCTGAGCTGAGGGCTCTTTTTTTTAAAAAATTCCTACCACTGGGCTGAATGGACTTCCTATTGCATCATAGGTGTTTTTATATTGGAAGTAAGTAGTGGTACGGACATGATGGAATAGACTGGCGATAGCTTCAGAATAGATCTGCTTATTATCATCCAAGGTTTCTCTAATGTGTACCATAGTGAAAAGTGATATTACGTCAAAGCTAACTAATATGTCATTAGGCTGTAGATGTAAGGTCTTAATTTTATCGATGAAATGGGTCGAGTCCTTTATGTAACAGTCTCTAGTACCAACATATGATTATAACTTAGAAGATAGGTATTTAGCAATATTGTAGGAGATCCTATAGCACTTACAATAGGTCTTATCGGTATGTTGGGTTTATGGATCTTAGACAAGTCGTAAAGCCTTGGTGGTAAACCTTCGGTTTTTTTAATCTTGCATTGGTCTTCGATTGGGATTGTAGAGTTTGTGAGTAACTAACTGATGGTTGATACGAAGGATCCGAGCTGTAGTATCACGTGGGATAATCTAGTAAGTAGCAATAAAAGTAGATAGGCTTTCACTGCCTTTTTGCCTTAAAGTAACCGTGTCACTTACCGCCTGGGCAAGTTGCTCAAACAATATAACATTAAAATCGTATTTAAGCCTACCAACTAGCTACGCAATCTGTTAAGATCAGCAAAGGACAAGACAGAACCTCTCCATTCAGCTGGAGTCTACAAAATGCCTTTTTTTGCGGCGCTGTTTACATTGGCCCCACAAGATATACCATAACAACTAGATTAGCTGAACACAAACGTAACTGCCACTTTATGCAGCCTGAAGAATCAGCCATTGCGAAACATGCCTTGAACAATACCTGCCATATCACGTATCAGTATGAAACACCGTAGCTTTATCTTTCACATCAAACTACTGTACACGATTAAATCGAAAAGTTATTGAGATATTCAAATACACGAACAATTTCAACAGGAAAAAAGAAGGTCTAAATCTGAATAGAACCTGGTACCTAGCACTAAGAACAAGCAGTAACAAAAAGTTTGTTACTCCGACAACAGACACAACAAAGTGCACTGAAGCAAATTAAACAAGAACCAGTGACAGTTCACTGCCTTCGTCAAGCCGACTTATACTCCACCTAGCATAGTATAGCCCTGTCATTACCTTCTCGATCGTTAGACTACGATCTTCTATTGCGCAATCACCCCTGAAGATGTCTATCGCAGTAACAGACGAAACGTTTGATCTCTTAAAACTAATTCGACAACGGCCCACAAGCCCGAAAATGTTTTCTTTAATTATCCTCTTTGTGTATTTCTTGTCTGTCTATCAAATCATAAGTCATCTTTATATATACTAAGATCATATATACCCTTTTCTTTCTATCTGTATGCGATTGTATTACATTTTTAATAATATAAATTGCATCTATTATCCCCCTTCCTTCCCTAAAGCCAAATTGAGTCTCGCTAAAAACCTTATTTTAAATAATTTGTTCTTTCCATCTGTTCTTTATTGCCGGTTTGTTTTAAACATAATTATTAGTAACAATAACTTTTGTGCATATTAGGCATATTATTATTACTATTAGTTTTGTGTATATAATGTCTAATGTGAGAATAACGCACCACCACTGACCGTAGGCGTTCACCAAAGGTTATCTAAACGCACAATAATACAACTTGACCAACCGCATTTGTTTCATTTATACATGTACCTACTAGCAGTCCCGACAGACGTTGTTCTGCCCTCTAATCTATTTTAATTTCTCGCTTTTTCCTATCTAGTGCCTACATAGAGCAAGAGATGGCCCTGTCGCCCAATATTTTGGAGTACTTCATCTATACTGCTCTCATGTCTATGATTCTGTGCATTCTGTACGTTTCCTTGACATTTCTCAACTAACTATTTATGAACCTAACCTCAACATCTGGGAATCAACTCAAATACATTCTTAAAATTTTACGGGGGTTGAGGATGAATTCAGTGACATACATACGTACAGCTGATTTTTATATACAGGGTGTTTGGTCTATAAGTACAGAAAAAAGAACCACATGTTCCCTGTTGCATTTCAAACATGAATTTATACACTTTTTGACTTTTGAAATAAATAAAAAAATTTAAAAATTATTTTGATTTCTGAGGCCGGCCCTGGTTTAGCGCGCCTTAATTATTATTTTAGGTTACAAATGCTACTGTTAGGGTGTATCGATTGAACGAGAAGTTCATAATTCAGGGTCAGTGTGTGTCAGTATCGGTAGATTCGTGTGCTTCTGGCAATTGATGCGGTGTAATTGTGTGTAGTTTTCATATTGTTTTAGTTATTGTTATTGACGTTATTGAAGTTTTGTTGACAGTGGAAAGTATTTTTTTAAAGAGTAGGTGTGAATTGCAATACTAGTGATGTGCTTTGATTTTTTCCCGTTAAATTTATTTAAGTAATCTTAATGTTTCAGTTCTGGCGGCTACGATAACAATTGTTTTGAATTTTGATCAACTTAAGAGTTGGGCGAGCTGGTGTGATGATTTATAAATGGTAAAAAATGAAATAATAAAATGTATTACTGTTGTCTGTACTCTTGAAACTAACTATTTGAATGAAACAATTGTCGAGTAATTTATTAAATTATTTCGCTGGAACATTTTACTATTTTATTTTTTACGATTTTTAAACATGTTCATCATCACAACACAAAGCACACATTAGTTTTAGATAATTACTTATTTGTGAAATTGTGTAATTACCCGTGAAAGTGATGGAAAATAGACGTGCAATTGGCTTATTCCCTAGAGAATAGTCGCCGGTAATAGATAACGCTGTTTCGTAAGTGGCGCTGCTCGTTGCAAACTATCAGTTACGAGAATTCGTATTTCGCCAGGCCCGTATTAAACCGAATTTCAGGGTCAAATTTTCGAACACGAATTGCGTACTTAATTGTCACTCGATTGAAAAATGCTTTTAGACTTTTGTCATTTATTGTGCAAGGAATCCATGATTCTTTTTTTTGTACTTATAGACCTAACACCCTGTATAAAGACAATATAAAACGTGTGGTATTTCAGAGAAAATTTTACCACGATCCTTATTATTTAAATGGATAAAATTGCTTTAATTATTTACCATACATTAAGTAAAACAATTTGAATATCATAAGTAACAACATTCTAATATTAAATGTTTAATCTTCCCAGGAATTTAGGATCTATGTGGTGTGTTAATAATAAGTTTTTATTTTACACAATTTTTCGAAAAAATATTTGTTCTTCATCAGGTTATCATAAATATCTATGTGAGTTTCAGTTAAATTTTAAATATAAAGAAACTTGCGGCTGTCGCTTTTTTTTACATTTTTTCAATTGTTGTTGTTATCGAATTCCCTAAAAGCGCTCTTTTTGTTTTATAATACAAAAACGCGAAAAATGTAAGCGCGACCAGTTGTTTTATTGTTATTAATCAAGGTGTGGCGGCATCCTTTCTACTCGCCACACATTTTAAATAACTTGTAAAATCTTTTGTAAAAATATTTCTACTATCTTATTTTATTACCGCTATCTTTTCAAATACTTCTATTCGAATTCTTTTGTATCTGTACCTTCCTATTGTGCTCTATCTAAATAACTTTATTACTTGTACTTTCCTGTAATCCCATTTAACATTCGAATTTCGCGTACTAACAGCATGACGTCTCTGGTCCCTGTCCTTTCTTAATTGCACTTTTATGTTGGGTTTCTTTGGTTTCTAAAAGTCTGTAATCTTTCCTAAAACTCTAGGTAAATATTCTATTCAAGTTTCTTTCTTTTCTGATTGGATCCCTTCTGTAATCAAAATTCTCCTAGCTCCTCCCTACATTTTCTAAAAGTTTTCGTTATAATTTCTTTTCCAAAATACTTCACTTCCGATCTGCCCTCTTGCCTTAAAACACTTAAGATTCGTGCTAAGTCTTCAAACATTAAAAGTTAAAGTTGTTATTGTTTTAATTGTGTTTTATTTTATTTTGGTATTACCTACTTGGTAAGGTGAACCAATTCAATCAACTAATCACGCACCCGAACAACGAAAGTGGTGACCCTCGACGGAAAGTGACGTTGCATTTTGTTAAAACAGTGTTGCGTTACCCGACGGAAAGAACATTGTGTGTTGTTTAAATAGTGTTAAGGACCTGAAAAGCTGTAAGTACATTTTCACTGTTCATTTGTGTGTGCGTGAGTCGATATAATTTCGCGAAGATGCCTGAGGACAATCCTAATGGAAATGTTAGCCAACCGTCAAACGATGCAGAAACCGCGTTTTCCGTTAACCGCGTCGCGCTTCGCGTACCGTCTTTTATCCCTGCCGATCCAGAGTTATGGTTTGCGATGGTAGAAAGCAGTTTCGCCAATGCAAAGGTGACGACCGACGCTACTAAATTCAGTTGCGTCATAGAAGCCTTGGAGCCAAAGTATGCTATGGAAGTTAGGGATATAATCGTCAACAAACCGGCAACAAACGCGTACGGGGTGTTAAAAACTGAGTTAGTCAAGAGACTCAGCACGTCCCAAGAGCAGAAAACCAGGCGACTATTAGAAATGGAAGAAATAGGTGACCGAAAACCGTCGCAGTTCCTCCGACATCTGAAAGGCCTAGCAGGAAGCACCGTTCCCGACTCAATGCTGCGTACACTTTGGTTCGCTCGTATACCATCAAATATGCAAGCTATTTTAGCCGCACATCGCGATCTTACGTTAGAAAAGTTAGTGGACTTAGCGGACTCTATCATGGATCTAACAGACAATCGTCCTAGAATAGAAGAGACCATATCACCTCCTGGAGATCAGTGGACAGCGCAGCTACAGCAGCTAACTATTACGTTACAGCGAGAAATCGAATCAATTAAACAGGAAATGTTCGAGTTGCGAAATCAACATAAACAACGACCAAGGTCGCGGTCCAACTCGCATTCCCGGTACCGAGACCGCAGTGCTTCCAGTAGTTATTGTTGGTATCACAGAAAGTTTGGATCCAATGCCCGGAAGTGCACCCAGCCCTGCTCATTCCAATCGACAGATCCGGGAAACGCAACGGGGAGTCGTTAGGAGCGGCAGACGACCCAATCCCCTCAGAATCTCGCCGCATCTTCGTAACCGATGTCCACACCAAAAAACAGTTCCTGGTAGATACCGGAGCTGATTTGTGTGTATACCCTCGTGCTATGGTAAAAGCATCGCGCGAAAAGTCAACGTATCAACTTTGCGCAGCCAACGGAACACCAATAGCGACTTTCGGTACAATTATGCTGACACTCAACCTGGGCCTACGTCGTGATTTTTCATGGAGATTTGTAGTTGCCGATGTGTCAAAACCCATAATTGGTGTCGATTTTCTTTCATATTACAATCTTCTTGTAGATGTGAGAAATCGAAGACTGCACGATGCGACGACCCAAATCACCACCAGAGGGACAGCTGTGGACATAAGCCTACCAAGTATTAAGACTATTTCCGGTTCGACAATTTTTCACGAATTGTTATCCAAGTTCCCGGAAATAACGCGGCCAGATGGCGTTGTCGAGAACACAAGACACCACACCAAACATCACATTAAAACTACACCGGGACCACCCGTTGCTCATAAACCACGACGATTAGCCCCAGATAAATTGAAAATCGCCAAGAAGGAATTCGAAAATATGCTGAGAACAGGAATTGCCAGACCCTCCCAGAGCTGTTGGTCGTCTCCACTGCACATGGTGCCAAAACAAGGGGATGAATGGAGGCCGTGTGGTGACTATCGAAGTTTGAATGCCCGTACTGAGCCCGACATGTATCCTGTACGTCACATTCACGACTTTTCCCAGACGCTTTCCGAAAAAAGAATCTTCTCTACCATTGACCTGGTGAAAGCCTTCCACCAGATCCCGGTTGCTGAGGAAGACATAGCAAAAACAGCGATAACCACACCGTTCGGCTTATACGAATTTCCTTATATGGGATTTGGACTTCGGAACGCTGCGCAAACCTTCCAAAGGTTCATAGATGAGGTGCTCCGTGGAATGGACTATTGCTACGCGTATATAGATGACATTCTCGTCGCGTCAGAAACGCCAGAACAGCACGAATACCATCTGCGGACGCTGTTCGAACGTCTACAATTCTACGGAGTAGTCGTCAACCCCGCAAAGTGTGTCTTTGGAAAGTCAGCTGTGAAATTCCTTGGTTATCTCGTATCTAGTGAAGGAACGCAGCCCCTTCCGGAGAAAGTGGAGGCCATTCGTTCATTCCCATTGCCAGACACAGTAAAACAACTTCGTAGATTCTTGGGCATGTTAAACTTCTACAGGCGGTTCATACCCAACGCCGCAGCGGTTCAAGCATCCCTGAGTGACTTATTACAAGGCAACGCGAAAGGCAAAACACCCGTGGCATGGACACCAGCAACCAAAGAGGCGTTTGAGGCGTGCAAGCACAGTTTGGCTCAAGCTACCTTGCTTGCTCATCCTTCACCAAATGCACCATTAGCCGTTTTCTCTGACGCATCAGACCTTACCATCGGCGCAGTTCTTCAGCAGTTAGTCAATTCGTCATGGCAACCACTGGCTTTTTTCTCGAGGAAACTGACGACAACAGAGAGAAAATATTCAGCCTATGACAGGGAATTGCTAGCAGTATACGAGTCCATAAAATATTTTCGACACATGGTTGAAGGCAGACAATTCAGCATTTACACCGATCATCGACCGCTGACATTTGCGTTTAAGAAGAAAGAAAAACAGTGTACACCGCGTCAATTTAGGTATCTGGACCTGATCGGGCAATTTTCGACCGATATACGCCACGTCTCAGGTGATAGAAATGTGGTCGCGGACGCGCTTTCCCGAGTTGAGGAGGTGTCAGATGCATTAGACCTAGAAGCCCTAGCAGCCGCACAAAGAACCGATCAAGAGCTGAAAACCCTAATGGTCAACAAGTCCACATCGCTTCAACTCAAATGGATAACTATGCCGGACACCAATCTTGAACTGTTATGCGACGTATCTACCAAGAACGTGCGTCCCTTTGTCACACCAAAATTCAGACGCACCGTCTTCAACGTCACCCATAGCCTTTCGCATCCCGGCGTAAAAGCGACAGTCAGAATGATATCACAACGTTATGTCTGGCCATCAATAAAAAAAGATTGCAGAGTCTGGGCGCAGAGTTGCAAAGCGTGCCAACGATCCAAGATAACACGTCACACGAAATCACCGCAAGGAACGTTCCCAACACCTTCAGGACGTTTTGAACACGTCCATGTGGATATAATCGTCATGCCGAGTTCACAAGGTTTCAGGTATTGTCTTACGTGTGTTGACAGGTTCTCTCGCTGGCCCGAAGCACTACCATGGTGGATCAGGAAGCCACAACCGTAGCACAGACATTCTTTTCTCACTGGATCGCTCGGTTCGGCGTTCCCCTACGAGTCACCACGGACCAAGGGAGGCAGTTCGAATCCAACCTCTTCAGAGAACTGAATATCCTGACCGGCACTGAGCATTTTAGGACAACCCCATACCATCCGCAAGCGAATGGTCTCGTCGAGCGATTGCACCGACAGCTGAAAGGCGCGATCATGTGTCATGACAACTCCAGTTGGACGGAAGTACTTCCAGCAGTCTTGTTGGGAATTCGTGCGGCCTGGAAGGACGACCTACAATCTTCAGCTGCAGAGATGGTATATGGGGAACCACTTCGAATACCAGGAGAGTTTCTCACCCCGACTACGTCCGTAAAAAAATCCCGAAACCTACGTTCAAGCACTACGCCAACACATACAGCGTTTGCATCCTACCAATGGAACTAACCATGGGACGAAAGCAACCTTCGTCTTCAAAGATATGGCTACCGCAGAGAGTGTTTTCCTTCGCCGCGGTGGACCTAAGGCGTTACTTCGGCAACCTTACGAAGGACCCTTCAAGGTAGTCGAAAGAGGTACCAAAACGTTCAAAATCGATGTTCGAGGACGTCACGTCGTCGTTTCGGTAGATAGGCTAAAACCCGCCTACATTGCAGCAGACGAAGATGACAACAAGGAGACGCCAGTCCTTATCACCGAACCGTATGGAACATTAGATAAACCATATACAGGCGGTAGTTCATCAACAAACCAGCCTGCAGGTCCATCTTGTACACGCTCAGGCAGACGTGTCAGGTTCCCGGATCGTCTCCAGGTTTCGTGATCTCAATCACTGGCAGGGGGGTGCTGTGGCGGCATCCTTTCTACTCGCCACACATTTTAAATAACTTGTAAAATCTTTTGTAAAAATATTTCTACTATCTTATTTTATTACCGCTATCTTTTCAAATACTTCTATTCGAATTCTTTTGTATCTGTACCTTCCTATTGTGCTCTATCTAAATAACTTTATTACTTGTACTTTCCTGTAATCCCATTTAACATTCGAATTTCGCGTACTAACAGCATGACGTCTCTGGTCCCTGTCCTTTCTTAATTGCACTTTTATGTTGGGTTTCTTTGGTTTCTAAAAGTCTGTAATCTTTCCTAAAACTCTAGGTAAATATTCTATTCAAGTTTCTTTCTTTTCTGATTGGATCCCTTCTGTAATCAAAATTCTCCTAGCTCCTCCCTACATTTTCTAAAAGTTTTCGTTATAATTTCTTTTCCAAAATACTTCACTTCCGATCTGCCCTCTTGCCTTAAAACACTTAAGATTCGTGCTAAGTCTTCAAACATTAAAAGTTAAAGTTGTTATTGTTTTAATTGTGTTTTATTTTATTTTGGTATTACCTACTTGGTAAGGTGAACCAATTCAATCAACTAATCACGCACCCGAACAACGAAAAAGGGATGATATGGATATCAGTATTGTTAACATATATTTTAAACGTACTTATTTGAACATTACCTATTCCTGCAGAATTATATTAAAAAAGCTTAAGTGTTTTTTGTACGATGCTATAACAAACATATAAATCCTTAAGTATAAATTCCAAGACAGTATAATTAAATGCATAGAACCTATTTTGTTTTCGACACTATAAAATATATTATTCAATGTACAGGTAGACTTTTTTATTAGATTTATAACGTCACATGTTTTTTTGTAGAACGTACTAAAAAACTCAAACCCTATCGCCAAAGCTTAAATAAATTATGATGAGCACTTTTCGATAAGAAAGTTATCTTCTTCAGGGACTGAAGTGAACTAAATTTAAGAACCTTATTTTAAGATTCTCAACTATTCATTTCGATACAGATAAAACGGAGTTTATAGCTATGCCATTCGAACCAAGGTTTAACCGAGGTTTGGAAGGTATTTTTGTAAACTAGGTTTCAAAATTGTCTATAGTTCAAACAATAATTCAGTTCAAACTCTTCTTGGTAATCCGAAGGACAAAATTCCTTTTCTGGAAAAGTCGGGGATATATGAAATAGATTGCAAGGATTGTAATAAGAAGTATATCGGGCATACTTTACAGTTACGTTAAGTTGAATCGGGCGCCACTCTGAACAACTCAGAGAATAAGATAAAAAAATTAAGTGCCACGGGAACTACAAGAGCTATGGGGGGTAATGAAAAATAATTAGAGATATTCACAGGGTTCGAAAACACCTGAAATGAAACACAATAATAAAGAGAGAATTACAATTTCATTCAACAATAAAATATCATTAAAGAAAAATACAAAAGATGATAACAAAAAAAGGATTACAAAAAAAAACATTGTAGGGCGTATACTTATCCTAAAATGCCTGCAACAGGGTAGGAGACCCAAAGAGGTCTTTTGGGAGCTCCTTGTGTTGTCGATTTGGTATGAAAAAACAAGATATTAAGTTTTATCAATTAGCATGCTCATTCTACACAAACTCGGCACTACCAACCTGATTCCTCACATCTATGTATTAACACCGTCGATCTTAAACAATAATTGCCTTAACAAGACTGACTGGAAACAACAGAAACAACTACTCCGAGGGCTAATACCCCTACCGGCATTGAATTACGCTATTCTGTCTTTTTAGAGAATAATTGCCTTGTTCCCATAATAGTCTACGATTTATGCCAACGTAATATTCTACTACTAATAAAAACTTTACCATTAATAAAATGTGGTCAACCTATTTTTTCCGATGTTAACAATCAGCCATCTTGTCAAGACTTTTTTGATTACATATTTTGTTTTACCGAATTTCCAAACAAGTGGACTGGAATAGGAAGTGCGAGCCCGATACTACGGCCAGCGGGAACACCACACGTAACAAATCTGAATTTCTTCCGGTGGGGCCACGTTAAGCAATTAGTTTATGTTTAACGAATAAAGGAACCACCAACTACTCAGGAAGATATGATGGAACTAGTTCGCAATGCGTTAAACAGCATCGCCGAAAAAATGTGGCTAACGTGGCTAATTCCAGAAAATTGCAAATTTATCAAAAACTGTTGGTAACAGATACCGATAATCCTGTATCAGTAGAAAGAAAATTCAATTCTGCATCGTAAGAAATAGGAAATACTTTTATTTAAAATTGCAATTCAAAGAATCCTAGTTTCATAATGTATAGAGAATTCATTTCCTGATTACACATATGTATAAATGTTAGTTTTAGACATATTTGTTGTCGAAAAAAAAAAAACGATTTTATCATTTAAATAGTAATCATAAACACATCTAACATATGGTTCACACATGGTTGTTGTTTACTAGAATATTGTTTTTCGATGTATCGTGTTTGTTCAATTAATTGTGTATGTGAGTAATTACAGTGATAACGTTCTGATAAATAGTTTATTGCAGCAAACTAATCAATTTAGGGATTTTCGTGGTTCGTTGGTAGATATCTACTAACAAAGTTTACAGGAAATACTTAAAACTTTAATAACGTCTACATACATGGGTTTTCTATAATAATTTTGGTAATATATGTAATTTATTACGGTAATAAAATACCAGGTAAACGGGAGATCTTCTCGCACATGTAGGGTTCTTACTATATTAAACTGGATATTAACCGACATTTTTTTCCATAACGCGTTGTGGTGGTTATAGCTATTTTCCTTATTAAATCCTGATTATACACAACGCGTTCTAATAGGCATAAAAGTTTAACTCTGGTATTTACTGATGCGAGAAAGTTACGACATTCACAACATGTTCTAGGTACAATTTTCGTGTAGTGTCCGGTAGGTAAAATAGACATGATTTAATATAATAGTAAATTTCTTCTCGTGATAAATGTAATGCCTAATGGTCAATGCAAATGAGTTTTTTCTTTATCCGACAGCTGTTTCGCCCCAGGGGTTTAATATGTAACTGACTTGGTCAAGTAATTAAAGTCATACATACAAGACACCAAATAATTTTCAGTAATAATTTTGACGTGGAAATTAATTAACAATTTGTATATATTCATTAGTTGATAAGTTAGATTAATAAGTTAACTAGAATAGTTTTAAGTTAATCAAAATTGATATATAGTTTAAAATGTTAAAATACTTTTGAAACCACAAATGTAATATAAATCAAACTTAAAGCAACTATCACAGTTAATTACACCTGTCTTTCTGTAAACGTATGAAAATCAATAGGTATTACTTTGCCAAATTTCATTACCATGTCTTGTTTTCTGCTGTAAATGACAAACTCTTGCTGTAAAGTTTTAATCACCCGTATCTTTTAAACATATACTGGAGTAAATGAAGACAAAATAATGCTCAACTCAACAAATTCGAAAAACAGGTTGGATTGATTCCCAACCTAACCTAACCTAACCTAACCTAACCCAACCTTTTGTAAAACCATATAAATGCGTCATATGAATGTCCACCGTTTAAAAAATCCGGCTGTTACCTTAATTCTGCAATAACAAACAATGTTTGCAAAATTACATGTAAAATGGAATTACTCGAAGAAAAATCAACAGAAATTAATGTAATTTATTTCCTAGGGGTTTGTTGGTTTGCTGAATTATATCAGATTTATAAAATTCAAAATGGCGGATACACAATGACTGCCCGAAATGTAATAAAAATGTAAAGAATACGAATGTTAGATGTACTGAATTTTGGACGTTCCAATGATGGTATAGATCTTACTGTTTTCCATTACGACGGGTTTAAAAAATTATTTTCAATTATAACCATTTATGTATAGCGCGCGCACTCGCTGGGACCTCCTTTCTGAGTGAGCGGGCGGTCGACGCGGTAGAATATGATGTCTTAGTTAACCAATTGTTACTGGCTTTGTTTTAATAGTTACAAAAAAAATGTTTTACATGTTTTTTTTTTGTAAAATTTTCCTTTCTTTCGAATGAAGCTATCAGTTTTTTAATAAAAGATTTATTGATAGAATTTTATACGCAAAAAAACGTATTTTCCCATTTTGTTTAATAAGTATTCCATCCGGAATTTTTGTGGAGCGGATTTTTTACCATATATTATTAACACCAAAATCAAGAGATTAAAAAAACAGTCCGCCCTGTTTTCGACATTATAGAGTCGAAACCTTTATTTACTTCACTATATTAGAATTAGGTTCACATAAAAAAACAGGCTTATTTTAAGTTTATTGGCAACTTTTTACGATTGATCGAAAATAGACGACTACACTTATTAAATATTTTGAATGACGTCCCAACTGGTGTAATAGTTTTGTAGACTAAATGTTGGCGATGATTGCAGTATACTATTTAACGTTCTTAAGGTTAACTGCAAAACACCGTATATGTTTCGCCACTTACACCAGAACTACATAAAAATTTAGAGACCATTTGAAACTTGATTTTATCGTTTAAGTCTTATTTTGTTTTGTGTTAATCGATCCCCAAAGTTCAATTAATTCTCGGTTCTTTGGAAAACTCGTAAACAACAATCTAAAAAGATAATTATTGGTTTGTGATAACAACAAACTGAAATATTAGTAGAACTGTTTATCAAAAACAATAACATCTAATAATTAATAATATATTGGATTAGATGTGAAGATTCACCGACTGAATTATAGTGTAAACAATACAAAGTAGAAATAAAACGCCTTATAACACTATAAAGTAAATTTATTGGTAAAAGCCAAATGCTCTTTTCGACTACGAAGTAGTAATTTTCAATAGTTTAATAGTACCTAACTAAAATTAAACAACAAGATTTGTCCTATTTATACATATCTAAAATTAGGGGTAGTTATTGAGAAACCTCGAAAAGAGGGTTGTTATTGAACGGCAAATCGAAATTCATTAGGGAATTCTTAAATTTTTGAATATACATACTTTCATAAATTCTTAGATCCTTATAATTATTACACTGTTTTAAATGTTCAATGTTATGGTCGATGGCATGTCCAATATTAATAGCATGAAAGGCAACTACAGATTTCTCCGAATTATTATTTTTTAAATGGTATAAATGCTCTTTTAAACGTATGGCTAAATTTCGTTTAGTTAAACCTATATAAAATTTATCGCATTCTGAGCAGTTAATTTTTTATAAATTCCTGATAATGAAGTTTTATTGTCTTTATCTTTTGGATTACCTAAGAGACTTCCTAATTTATATTTGTTATAATATTGATAGTATCAGCGGTAGGATATTTGTAAAACATGTTGAATAATTATATATAAGTATTACTTTATCTTTAAGTTAGTTTCTGTAAAATTATTCTCTGAAGATAACCGAAAGGTTGAAACAATATTGTTAGAAGTTTCTAAATAAAGTGTAAAACTACTTTGTGTTTTTTATTAATTATTATATTTGTTATTACTAAATACAGGTTCAATATCTAATTTTTTACTTATTCTCTTTATAAGTCCATTAAACTTTGTGTGAAGGATAAATTTTTGTCTAATTTTATTTACTTCTGTTTTTTCTAATGGCAACACCGCCTTTCAATAACTTTCGTTTTTGTTGATTTGAAAAATTTTTGTTAATTTCCTGTATTTTTATATTATGTTGCTGCGCGGTTTTTAGAATAAGTTTCATTAAACGATAGTTATAGAAAAGAACTAAATCGAATTTTTAAAATATAGCTCTCAATAGTAGTTACTAAACTTACTTACTTTCCGATATCCTTAATTAACAATTAATTTAAAAAATCTTAAATATAATTTACCCTCAGAATAACATTAAGAAAATCTCAAAAAACTATAATTCTATCAGTATGAAACCACCAAGTTAAGTTCATTCATGAAAAACAATAAAGACGTTACTAAACAATTAAACTAATCAGGCATTTACCACTTAAATTTTGGCAGTTGTTTTAGAGATAGGATTCTTGAACATACGAAAAGCTGTGACAATAACAGAGAAAAGACAAGCTATGACAATCATCTTTTAGAAAATGCCAATCCTCTTGAGGATGATTTTACATCGTTGCACAATGAAAATAATGGCCTTAATAAAACTTTTCGAAGGCATGGAAATAAATTAAAAAACTTCTAAATTATTAAGCGGATGTTAATAATTCATTTCTTTTAAATTTACAATTTTTTGCACTTTGTGCAGCCCCTCTAGTAATTAAGGATTTTGTATTTAGTTTTGAGTCATCCATTAATGGAGTTATAAGAATTATCGATTAATTAGTTAATTGTTGTGTTCTACATCTTTTTAAATTTATGACTATTCCAACCACTATAAGAAAATAGGTTTTTGATATAGGAATCTTTAGTTCAACTAAAATCACGGTCCAGAGTAGAAGTAAACGTTTCATAGGCCATTACGGCATATATTTTCAGCGACATACGGCAAAATTAAACTGCGGCGATGATGAGATCGGTGTAAACTCATACGATGGTTAAAAACGAAGTGTTAAAGATCTATCATTAGGTTCCTGGAAATAGTACTGTTAGAAAATACTTTTACTTCATAACTAACTGCAAGGATAACTTTGTTAAAAACAAATTAAAAAATTGCTTGGCTTTACGTGTAACAGGTCTTCACAGATCATAGCAAATGCTACATTTTCAATATTGTGTATATTTCAACAAACATGTTTTTAGCTACGAAAGAAACGAATTTATTACTATATTGAGCGAAATTTTTACCCGGAAAGCCTTGGTATTTGTGGTTATTCGCTTATGGGGTTCTTCTGATTATGTGCAAACGAATAATAGAAGCTTGATTAAAAAGACTAAAACACTTGAAAAAGCTATCACAATTTGTATTAATTAAACTCGATGAACATTTCACTCTGTTAAGGTATTTTTAGGAGTATTACAAGTACTGGTAATTACAAGTTGGTTCACCAAAAGCTAACGGAAGGTAAATTTCATTTTTTAATTGATGCTTATTAATCCTAGAAGTTTCTATCTGAGCAATCAGATGCGTTTACATAAGTCAGAGGTCAATAAAAATTGACCATTATTTTAGGTAGAAATCGGATGAGACTACATACATTCATCGATATAGACGGAATTTATATCACTACGATATTCTAAACATTACTTTGTAGAAAATTTAAACTAAAACGAAAGGTACTTAGGTGTGATTTAAGTAAGTAAACTTCGTTGGAGGTAAATTTTCTTTGATCCCGAACGCCTCTGTTGATGTAGAGAGAAATGGAATTCGGAATTTGCCGTTATTTCAATTCTTTCTCTTTTTGCGATTATAATAAGAATTAAACCAATACGATCTAAAAGGAAATGGAAAAGTAAGAATGGTGTCGTTCATATATTTTGTTTAGCGTGGCAATTTGCCAACACACGTTTTAATACAAAAGTGTAAACAAGTTTTTGCTTTTAGTTGAAAATCATCCGAGTGAAAATCGTGCAATATTTAGAAATCGGAACCATTAATTTTTCATCAGATTCGAAGAGCTATTAACCAAGAAATAAACACTAATTTCAATTCAATATTGTGACATTTTATTTTGGTTTTGCTTTGCTGGGAACACATTAACTCTCAAAGTCTGTTGCAAATTTATATCAATTATGTAGACAACATAAAGTCGCTTAAAATATTATGGTGTTCTATTCAACGTACCTACATTATATTTTGGTAATATGCGGAATAGGTCCATAAAGACTAAGAAATTGTATTATAAATTGTGAAAAACTAAATATAGATATTTCAAATCGTAACGATTAAATAAACGTTTTTTTTATAATTCATACAAAAAGAAAATATCCGAGAAAGAAGGAAACATCTGTGAGTAGGTAGATTTCTGTTTTTATTACTTGTTTAATAACCACACATTATGTACAACAATTTACTGGGCAACAAGACTTTTTTCGAACGTCTCTCTATAATGGGGGTATGTTAGGTTAGTTAGTTAGAAAAGAAAAATTAAGCGAATGTAGTCTATCAAATTAATTGAAAACTATCGACGAGAGTAAAAGATCACCGATCACCACGTAGAGATCTAAAATACTATAATGTAATAACTGAACAAAAACTCAATTATGACCACGAGTTCGACTGGGACAATGTAAAGATTATAGAAAAAGAAAGCAATTTTCGAAGAAGGTTTATAGCTGAAATGATACACATAAAGAACAACCCTAATTGTTTGAATGCACAAACGGACACGGACAACTTGAATGAAATATATACACCTATATTGATAGGAAATAACATGTAAAATAAGTTTATCATTCTTTTAAGTCAAGTAGGCAATGGAATGTCACATATTGACTAATTTTACTATGTCATAATTTATTATATATAAACTAATTGATGTTGCGTTTAGTCTGACGATGACCGAAATTGACGGTTGAAACGTTGCCTAATTCTTAATAAAAAATTTGATGAGTAAATAAGAACTTACTGCAATCCTTTGTTTTCGGTTTTGGGTTAAAAACTAATGTGGAAATTTCCGAGCTTTGGTCATATGTCCATATCTTACAATTAGTAATTTGGTAGCTGACTGGAGATAACTTTCACGTTTTCGAGACACATTTTGCTGCAGAATGTAGTGAACTTAAGATAAATATTTACGAGTTGCAGCATAAAATTCTACCTTCTTTAATAATAAATATACAATTTTTTTAAATAATATTCAAATGTAGGTTTCTATTCTTCGTATACGTATTTCATTTTCTACTAGGTACATGATTTTATTTATGACAAATAGTTCTTAGAGAGTGCGTCAGTCGTCTTTTCGTAAAGTATTATCAAACAATCAAGACTTGGGCAACCAGCCGAAACCTGAAAATTTCGGGTATAATTAGAAAACAAAAGATAGTAAGTTTTTGATTAAACCATTTAACTTGTCCGACAAAAATGGAGATTAGGAAGCTGCCATTTGTTTATGTCTCTTGTGATTATTTGCCTATTTACCTACCCTCTACATAAAAAACACCATTATTAATGACCTATGCAAAACAAAAATTCAAATACAAAATAAAGGACACTAAAACTGCTAGTGAAAATTAAAAGCATGGTAGTCTTGTTCTTTGGGCTTATTTTGCTGTTTACTGAATATTGTTGTTTAGAAAATATTAATTTATTTGTTATAAATACCTTCTCATTTTTAAGTTTCGAGAGTACAGTAGGATTGTTTTCTGGAGATGCAATAATTTTATCTTGAGTCTCGTCCAATACAGTTAAAATATTAATAACAGGTGAATCCAGTTTTTCGTGTTGTTCCTGTTGTAGATTGCCTCCTATTCTCCGTGATCTAATGAGATTCAGAAGCAATGACAAATTTGGCATTCTTCTTAGGTGGATTGCGATTTAGCAATTATTTTATCATGGGATAGCTCTGAAAAGATTAATTAATATTATATGTCGCAGCAAATCTGCAAAGTAGGTCATTCCAAAATAGAATTAGTTGCTGAATAGTATTTATGAAGTATTTATTTTTTTGTTGGTTGTAGCTAAATTAAACTTACTGTCAATGTATTTATAAAGGTTTATGTATGTGCACTTTCTTTCTAAGAAAATTAATGATACTGGAATCTATGAGACTTGAATTACTTATTACTCCTTGAAAATTTATACTATTTCATAAATTCTTAACAACTACCTAAGTAATTATATACTTGCAAAACTAAGTAAAACAAAAAAAACATCTTCAGTTTTAAATTTGATAGCACTTGAAAAATGTCATGCTACGGTTTGAAAAAAACATGTAATTTCTACAATGTCTCGATTAGAGAATGATCTGCCAAACAAGTATTTCAGAAACACTATTCACAAGGGTTTTTTTATTCAAAAGCATTAAATCAGTACATATCATTCGTTAGAGTAAATCAGTGTAAGAAAAATAATCGAATTTGTTTTGCCAATGTTAATGATAATTTAGGTAAGGGTTAAAAAATATTAGGTTGGGTAAATTAAAATGCCCTTACTACAAAGATTAATAGGTGGTTATATTGATGACAGTCAACAAACTGCATCCTATGGATTTGTAGGTTCAGTGATTTTATTGGCTGAAAGGAAAGGAGGTATTACCGCCTAAATATCGTTATTATTATTATATATTAGTTTTGTAGACTTAAATTAAACTGAAAGATAAAATAAAACACTTGGTGTAAGTTTCACAGGTTTATTTATCACTTCTGACATATATGTTTTGACCTACAGTTAGGTCATTCTCAATGAGTACAAACTATACTAAAACTAAAATGTTACAACTACCTGTATTTAAAAGGTGAGGTATTAAGGGAAAACAGTGTGCTATAAATTACTGATAATAAGTGGAGATTTTGTGGTGGGTAATTCCGTTTGGTTATTTACTATTTATTTGTTTTTGTCTATTGCTTTTTTTATTTCTAAATTTTCAAGTAAGTATAGTTTTTTACTTTTTTTAAGACAATGAATAATTTTGGCGTTATCTGTGTCTAAGTTGTGATTATTATTAATACAATGATCTGTCAGATCCGTGCAACTTTTTTTGTTTTTTACAGAAAGTAAATGTTCTTTTACCGTGGTTTTTATGGCTCGTCCTGATTGCCCTATATACAAACATAAAAATGTATTACTCCTTATAAATGGCTTTAAGCTATCTACGAGATCCGTGAACATAATAAAGTCTGTTCAGTAAACAGATATATTTTCAGAGTTATGAATTTGAAATTACTCTAATTTTTTACATGAGGTAGGGACTTTAAATTTTATCACAAGTTCACTACAAAGGACGGTTGAAGAGGAACGTCTATTCCTCGGGAATCTGACCCTAACCAACCCCACGGGCGTTTAGGTGTCTTTCGAAGATTTCCTCTGCTTACCAAAAACAACAAGAACTACAAAGTCAGAAATATAACTAGAAGTTAAATATCAACTCAATTACACGCAAAACAATACTTAAAAGGTTTCATAATTGGTGACAATATCCGAAGTATAGTTAAAATAATACAAGAATTTTTTCTTATCGAAAACAAAATTTTTTGACTGTAACAATTTGTTCCTTCCCATTGTCTAATACTTTCTTAAGTTACATTTCTTTTTATTAAGTTCCAAATGCCCACTCTTAACAATAATAAATAAGATGAATTAGTCCAGAAAAAGTAAATATAAACCCAACATTGGGTAATCAGTGTCTTTTGTTTTAAAAACTAATTGTAAGAGTTGTCTTTCGAACATGTACGTATAAACTAATTCAATTTGTACGACGAAAACAAATATGAAGTAATGGACAGAGAAACCTTTAAAGATCCAGTTTTAGAAGTAATTTGCGTCAACTAATGTATGGTTATATCCCTCTTTAATTAAACGTTTCCGAATAACGTAAAGAAACCGCCACACGCGGAGAAATAAAAAAAGGCACAAAGAATAAAAGCTATTTTACATTAATATTTTAAACAAAAAATATTGAATTCTATTTCTCTTATTTCATATATCTATTACGATGTAAGGGATGCTGACAACTCAAAGTGGCCTTATTGCAAAAACATGAAGAACATTAACGGTACACAATATTATTACTTTTTACGAAAGCGAAGCATTATTTATATACCGTAAAACAAATAAAACATCTTTAGAGAATATATGAACTATATATTAAATATTTTGATTTAAACAAAATACGGTATATCGTTTCAAAAGTATTTAATAATTAAATAATAGCTATATATAAAATTAAAGTTAAAAATTGATAATTACAATCAAATATAAAAACTTTATCTAATACCTACCATAAAGTTCATATTCTATACTTTTAATACTTACGATTAAATCTAACAGTATAGGATAAAAAATCAAATTCGAAAATACATCTTCTGTTTATGTGCATTTTATTTGAACGTGTGTACGTAGAGTCAAACAAGAAACTTACCTTAATTTTTCTGTCGCTTAATACCGAAAATAATGGACGGCGTAAACGCGACTCGGTATAAACGAACTTTCGCGGAATATGTTCGACTAATGAATGAGACAAAGCGCGTCCTGCAGTACACCCAATAATTCTCTCTCCCTACATATACCATACAGTTACAATGAAACTTATGCGTATAAAATGAAACAAAAAAAAAAAGAATATCTACGCTTCCAATTTAAATTCTGAAGCTGCTTTCTAGAAATTCACAATGACGAAATTTGTAATTACGCATCTATTTTTGATTTCATTCAATTGCTGTCACTGCTCAAAATAGACATTTTAAATGAACTTTTTATTATTGTTTTGTATTTTTTCAATTTTCCGTTAATATTTGATTTTAAAACAAATAATGTCAATTCCCTCATCATAATAATAATAAAAATAAGACTTCTTAGATGTTTAAATTTTACAAAAATTGACGATTTTTTGACAAAATACAGCCTCACCAGATTTACAGCACTAATTATATCCGTTTGGAGTACTTATTATTGAAGATAGTTTAAAAGTGGACATTTATAAGTATAGAATTATTACTAGGGGTGGTGGTATGATCGGAGAAAATTTAAAAGAAGCAAAATTCTGCTCGGTTTTCAGTAAAAAATTTTTTGGATTTATACGTACGTCACAGGTATAGCTTCTATTCTGAATTTCACCACTTTTTTACCTGTTCCATTCTTAATTTTTAACCACTTCTTGAACCACCCTTTTTTCCTTACAATTAACTCCTCCTTTTTAGTTTTCCTAGCAGTGTCCGCGTTTAAAAAGTGTTGTGGTATTTTGGGGTAAGTCCATTTTGGTTTTTAACTAGCAGTTCTTCTTTTAAAATCAAAAACAGTTCTTCTTCAGCCTTTAAACTTACAACTCGATTCTATCTCTTCCGAAACTTATTCAACTGAGCGATATTATATTTATTAAATAAACTTTGTTAATCGTTGCGCCATTACTTACTTCTCGCTCTATAACACTAAAATAGTAACTTTAACAACTGAGTTTGTACGATAGTAACATGTTTAAGCATCTCTAGGTTTTGACTTGGTAACAGGTGCGAAGTAAAATGTCACAATTACAGTTTTGTCTAAATTGAGGCGAAACTCTTTATTGAAGAAAACTTATTCCGAGAGAAGAAAGTCGAGTAAGTTGACATATACTGTTGTTCTGATCTGATATAAAATAGAGGCTATGTCCACTAAGCTTGGCATGTCTCGACCAACCTTACAAAATAGAGGCTATGTTCACTACGGTGTCGTGTCTCGCCAAACCAATAGAGGCTATGTTCACTACGGTGTCGTGTCTCGCCAAATCAATAGAGGCTATGTTCACTACGGTGTCGTGTCTCGCCAAACCAATAGAGGCTATGTCCACTACGGTGTCGTGTCTCGCCAAACAAATAAAAGGTTTCTTGGTTACCAGGTGTACCCGATACCATTCCCCCCAAACAAACTATATATATTATTACCGTGCAAATGACTAGTTCAAACAACAGATATTTGAACATGGCCTACCAAGGTAGCCCATGGACTTACAGCAGTTGTGGTTATAATCACAGTTATATTCACGATTTGCACGACTTATCTTCTCCCAGTTCAAGACGAACATGCCTGCCCCATTTGTTGGTGCACGGTGTTGACGAAGTTCGGACTGTGCCCTAACCCCTAATTTTGGTAGTTCGATTTTGATACCACACTTGTTACCACCCCTAAATTCCCCGATGTGCTTACCAGGTGCTTGTCCCTGCCAATTAATGCATATGTTAAAGTGGAATTGTTGAGAATAAAGTGATTATAAGTGGAACTATTTGTTTTATTTTATTTTAACAAAATACCCACAACCGATTTTAGTTATATTTTCGAGTATTTATTTATTTAAATTATAAACGGGCTTTAAACCCTTTTGTACAAAAACCTTACAAATTAGTAGGTGGATCAACAAATTGTATAATGTTAATTGAACATAAATTGTTATTTATTATATACAAAACTATTCATTATAGCAACAGCAATTGATTAACTCACTACGTTCGAATATGTTAAATAAATCTCAATTTTTAAATAATCTTTTAATTAAAGTCTCAAATTCAGTTAATGCGTGTGCCTCTTTGGCTTCAATAGGAAGCAAATTCCAACACCTTCTCAATCTATGGGTGGAAGATTTATTTAAGTAATTTACTCTCATCACGGGGAACAAACAAATCGTGAACACTGTTGGAAGAAAATAATCTATTCTTAATTTTGTACGATAGGATGCAATCCTGGCGATAGAAAAGGGTTTTCAGACTGGTCAACCCTAACTTGTTTCTTATGTCCGTGTAGTCGTGATCAAAATAGGCGAATCTGTATTTTTACTTTTAAAGCGCAGAAATTTATGCTCAATGGTAACCAATTCACCCAAAGCACCCTCAGTGATCGGATGCCAAATAGATGAACAGTACAATAAAATCGGTAAAAGTAGAGTTTTGTATGAATAGACCAATGTGGAGGCATTCTTAAAGTCGAGAGTTACGTTTCTTATCAATGCAAAAATGCTGAGGCTTTTGTTCACGACTGCACGGATGTGAGAATCAAAAGACAAAGAGGTGTCAAATAAAACACCAAGATCCCTCACTACCTCTAATCTCTGAATGGGGTGCGATGACAAGGAGTAGTCAGTATTGACTCCCCTATGTCCTCTGCAAAAAGCAATAGCATTACATTTATTCAAATTAATCTGCAACCCATTTCTGATCGACCAGGACTGAACACGATTAATATCAAGTTGCATCCTTACCGAAGTTTCAAGGTCAGGCACAACACAGTACATCTTGGCATCATCAGCATAAAGTAATATCTGACAGTCGCTCAAGCAGCCAGGGAGGTCATTGATAAATAAGATAAATAATATTGGTCCCAAGTTAGAGCCTTGAGGACCTCCAGAGGGAGATCCATAAGAATATGAGATTGAGCCGCAAATTCGAACTGCTTGTGAACGATCTGTAAGATATGACCGTATCCAGCGAAAAAGAGTACCACCAAATCCACAGTTCCAAACTTTCCTGAGTAAAAGATCGTGATTAACTGTATCAAAGGCTTTACAGTAATCGATATAAACTGAATCAACTTGTAATTTTTGAGACAAAGCATTAAAAATGAAATCATTATACAAAAGCAAGTTAGTTAGAACAGAGCGACCTTTAGTATACTTTATTAACGTTATAATTTCAGTTTTGCCTACTAGAAGAATCCCAGTAATGCAGATTTAAAAACAGATTATAGTCAAAATTCAGTACAAATATTTAAGTACAACAGTGTTGTTAATAAAAGGCAAGTTTGACAAAAGATTTCTTACAGTGTAACGATAAAGTTCGTAAATAACAATTAGAACATTTCAAGCAAATGACTGAAGTACATGACAAATAGAGAAAAACAAGCGATTTATTACTTCTTGATAGACGACAGAACCTGTAATAACGGTTGTCAAAGAAAAACAGTTACAACAATTATTTACTTATATATTTAACTAGCGGTCCGTCCCGGCTTCGTACGGGTAGTAGTAAGGATCCCTAATTTTTTAGTAATAAATATAGCATACTACCATTGTATAAATATTCACAAATATTGACATTAACATTTATACGACACTAACGTCACTCTATTGTTTTGCCTTTTTGACTTTTGCGTATTATTACGAATCATATGAGAATATAGAAAAATCTTGTTTTTATACTTTTTCAGATGATTTTTAAAAATTTTCTCTCCGTAAGAACCATTCTCGTACTTCAAGGAATATTATAAAAAAAGAATTAGATAAAACGGTTCAGCTGCTCTCGAGATTTGCGCTTAGCAACACATTCAGCGATTCATTTTTATATTATAGATATAAGTAGTTAAAAAAAAAAAAACAAAAGCGAACTTCAAGACTATACCTATATTTACAAACTTAAACTAAAAAGGAGAAAAAGTGCTAGAAGTTAGGGGTCACTGGTTGAGGTACACGGGGTGACCCTAAATTTCTTTTTTAGTTGAGAAATAAACTTTTCACTAAAAGTTACATAAAATCTTTAAAGCATGAACGAGCGAGGGTTAAGTGTGTAGGCTAGGGGGTTGGGGGCGCTGCTAAAATAACGTCGTATTGTTAATTGTGCGATTCTGTACAAAACCCCAACACCCCGCTCCCTGTTCACCGTATTCGCTTTACCTACTCATTTATCTGATACTCAACAATGGTTATCGGCCCTACAGGATGGCATACAAAGAACGAGAACAAGTCAGGAACATTGTAGAAGAATTGAAAGAAGCCGACATCATTGAAGAGTGCGATTCTCCATTTGCGAGTCCAGTGTTGCAAGTGCGTAAGAAAAACGGGGAAGTGCGGATGTGTGTCGATTATTCGGCCCTTAATAAAGTCATGGTGAAACAACACTATCCATTGCCAAACATCGATGATCAGCTGGATCGTTTTAGGGGAAAGCAACCGGGATTTTTGCATCCCTTAGACAAATGGAATACACCTTTTCAGGTTATCCATATTGATCATTTAGGCTCATTCATTACAACTAAAAATGGTAACAAGTATGTAGCGGCAATTATCGACGGATATAGCAAATATTCCGTAATAGGTGCTGTGCCAGATGTTACCACGGAAACCACTATAAAATTTATTAAAGAATTTATAATGCATTACGGAAAACCAGACAAAATTATCAGTGATTGCGGAAAGGCATTTACCGCCAAGAAATTTGAGGATTTTTGTAAAAATCATTCATGTTAAGGTATCGACCTCTCTACCAAGGGCGAACGGTCAGGTAGAGAAACTAAACAACGTTATTTTGACCTATGTAGCTTCTAGCACTGATAAACTAGAAGGTAGCGATTGGGATTCAAAAATTCATGAACTACAGTGGGCCGTTAATAACGCAGTATATAGCGTAACCAAAAGAACGCCGTTTAGTTTAATCTACACTTATGAACGTGATGGCTTCGTAAACGATACTTTAGCTGCAGAAATAAGGCGTCTTAACAATGAATTAGGGAACGCAGAAGCAGATATAGACGTTCAAACGATAGGTACCTTATACAAGATATTGAGGGTGAAAAACAAAGTGGGAAGTTATACAAAGGGATTATTTCAGTAGATAGACATAAATTGGTACAGTAAGCGATGGATATTTAACGGTTACATTAATATTACTATAGTTTTGTGTAGATAGTTTTATGTTTCATGTAGTATCATATATAATAATGTTCTAGTGTCCGGATGTTTGTTTGAGGACGACCCAGTTGGCCATGAAAAAAATTGCACTTTTCGATTAAAGATTGTCGAAAACCTACAAAAGACGCGCAAAATTCCGTAAACGATATCGATTAAGATTAAGACGAAGTAGGGTTTTGCAAAATTTCATCCGGATTTAATAAGTGGTTTAAAAGATATTAGCAAATGAAAATGGGAAAAAACGCGTTGTTGGTTAAAAGTCATAATTTTTAGATCTATCTCGTCCGAAGATAGGATAATCTGGAATTTGTCGACAATTAAAACGTCCAAGTTAAGGACCAAAGTGTTTCATAGGCCTATTTTCATCATCTGTTATGTGTTCATTTAATCAAAATTTGTAATTAAAAATCGTTAATTTTGACATATCCGGATTCTCAGAGGGATGGGCGGGGCTTATGTTGTTATTGCTTGTATATATTTGTAGATTCGAACCTTGGAAGTTTGACGTTTATATTGACGTTTATCAAAGAACGTTTAATAAAGAGGAAATAAGAAAATAAATATAATTTATATACAATAATATTCATTACAGTCGCTATGGTTAACATAAAAACGAGTAAATATAGTTTCCCAGGTCAAATCGGTTCGTAGCGCATTCGGTAGTGCACTGATCTTACTAACGCCTACTCCAGCAGTAGTTGGTTCAAGTCATGTTCAAGTCCCATCCGAGGCGAATTTCTTTTTTTTTGTTTTTTCTTGAATTTGACAATTTTAACGGTAATGATAGACTTTAACCCGCCAACTTAGATTACTTTGAGCTTGTAGTACGTATGTTGTAGAACATGTTAAGCTGAACAAGAATATATAAATACCTATGCTGTAATTATATGTGAGATGCAATACAACTTTTTTAAATATCAATTAAGTATTATATTTAATTTAGATACTGAATTTATTATTTCGAGCATAAATAATTTTCTCAAAGTAAGTTCCAAAACACTAAATTAACATAACCATTTGCAGGTTATTCGAAAAAAAAAAAAAAAACTCATCTGAATTTTGCCATGAACCGGCGATAGGTTACGGTAAATTCGTTAAAGGCTATGCACCACCTTTCAAGTTTGGACAGGTAGTAGGTACTATTACAGTAAAATATGGGGTGTGTTATGAAGGTTAGCGATCATCTTAGAAAACATGGTAGGTAATTGTGTACGCTTTTACTTCCACCTCCCCGTTTCGATTCAAATATCAGTATGTTGTAGTATTTATTTAAAACATTTTATATATTATTCATATTTTATATTTTAAATATAAATAAATTAAAAGTTTGGAATGGGTTCGGGGGTGTGATTGGGGGAGAGTTCTTGACCCGCTTAAAACCTCCAACCCCTACAACCGGTACCCATTGTAACTACCACCTAGAACGCACTCATTACTACCCCCACCACCCACCACAACAGTATTCTTAAATTTTTTTAAAATGACAAGGGAGAAACGGTTATGATAGGGTGTGTATATGTGTGTGTCTCCGAGCATGCTTTTTGTCAGGCGGGGATATTGTCAAAAATGGAAATCAAATTATGTAAGGGTTTAAGGAAGTTAAAAAGTAAAACATAAATATGTAAATCAAATAATATATACACAGTGCAATGCTAAATATTATTAACTATTGCGCAAATAATTGAATAATAATATATATTTGAAGCAATGGAATGGTAAATGCATTATGTAGAATACGCTTTGGTATTTAAGGGCCTCTTTGAAATAATAAGATGTGCTCTACGTCATAAATACAAAAAGTTAGGTTGAAGTATTTTACGATTTTTAGATAAAACAGAATTAAAGAAACAAATGATTTTCATCATGCACTAATAGGGTAATTGCAATGCACTCCTAGGAGAAGTGCTATGCATCAGTAAGATAAGTGCTATGCACCACCGTGAGGTTACGGTACAAAGCGGCGGTTGTCTCAAATTCGCTCCCAAAGTAAACAGGTCAACTTTTGTGACAGTTGTATATTCGCCCCCTATAGGTGAGAATGAGGAGTGTAGAAGTTATTAAAAGTGAAAAAGGAAACAATCTCTAAATAATTGATAATTTTAAATTTTCATTTTAAAATTGTATATTGTATTGAACTGTCGCTATGAAGCGCCCATAAGTGCTATGCATTAATAGGGCAAGTGCTACGCACCATAAGGGTGTGCTATGCACCAATAGGGTAAGTGCTATGCACTATCGTTAGGTTACGGTACGAAGAGGTCCCTATGATTTTGTTTGTTAAATGCTATGCACTAATGGGGTAAGTGCTATGCATCATTAAGATGTGCTATGCACTAATAGGGGTGCTATGCACTAATAGGGTATGTGCTATGCGCCATCGTTAGGTTACGGTAAGAAGAGGTCCCTATGATTTTGTTTGTTAAATGCTATGCACCACCGTCCTAGCTTTGACAGGTAGTACTGCAGCGTAGGTTAAATTAGATTTAACCGCCGATAGGTGCTATGCACTAATAGAAGAAGTGCTATGCACCAGGAAGGTAAATGCTATGCACCATTCTATGCACCATTAGGTTAAGTGCTACGAACCACCGTGAGGTTACGGTACAAAGCGGTCCCTCTGATTAAATTTGTTACAGTGCTATGCATGACCGTCCAAGCTTTGAAGGATTGTATTCATAACAGTAAAAAATTGGATGTGTGGTTAAGAGAAGCAATCAGTTTAAATAAAAACTTTTACAACAATTTTCAAAGATGTATAACTTTTCTCAAAACAGCATGATTATTATACAGACGATTTAGAAAAAAATTTGCAAAAAGCAACTGGGGTCATGATATTAAATTGTCAACCTGATTATGATTTCTTGAATGCTACGCACCACCGTCCAATGCTGGACGGGTTCAACTAGTCATAGGTAATGCGCTAGACGATTAAATTTTTTTAAACATTGCAATTAAAACGGTAACTCTGCTTCATTTTTTTGGTATCAGTTCGTCTAATTTGTAATAAATTCTACATTAAATTGAGAATTTTGTGTTAGTTCGCTATTTTAAAGTGCATGCAGTGCAACTTTTAACAATTTACTTAGCAGTAACTGAAGTGTTTGTTATCATGGTCTACCAATGTAATCAGTGCCAGAAGAGTTTTACTAGGATAGATAATCTTCGAGGGCATCGAAAGCATTCCTGCAGAATTTCCAATATCCCGAACGCGGTTAGTGAGCCTAATAGAAAAATACGTAAAGCAGACGGTGCAGCCTTTAAAAGTGATGCGCAAGCAAGGAGTGTAATGTTCTTGTACCAAAGCATGCCCAGCAGGGGCATTCCCGGTCTCTGCACCATAAAAGTAAATGCGCTGTCAACGTATGCGATGGAGTTCAAACTATAAGATCAGCATTTCGACAAAAAGTTTCGACGTTTAGAATATGGCCGAAACAAAATTATATCGACTACGATGATTTTTTTATGGAGATTAAAGAAATAGTTTTCGACCTTCTGAATAGCCAAATTCAAAAACTTAAAAGTGTCAAAATCTGCATGGAACTGTTTGCTCTTTTTATTCATGCTCGAACTGAAGAAATTAATTTAAAATCGTTTAATAGTCCAAATGCTGTTCTGTCGGAGTCATCCGATCTTTTGGTCGACTACGAGAATTTCATCGATATTTTGAAAACTAAAGCAGTGGAATTTCAAGAGAGAGATTCCGGTAAGATTATCTTATATATTATATTATATTAAATACCTCGAATCATATGCGCACATTTTTTAAGCTAAAATAGCAAAAAATTATTTTTCTTAATTTTATTAAATTAATGGTAGTAATAATTTATTTTGCAGGATGGGCCCTTGTCAGTATTGAGTTTCTCGAAATAAACTTCGGGAAGTTCAATCCTATGCGGGCAAACTCCATCATTCTATTACCTAAATTTATCGCATTAAAGAAAGCTGTCGTGAATATAAAGAACAGCGATGACCACTGCTTTGCGTGGTCCGTAGTATCAGCTCTCTACCCGCCTTCAGGAAACCCTGCTAGAACATCATCTTATCCCCATTATTCAACAGTGTTTAAACTGCAAGGTATCGATTTTCCAGTTAAACTTAAACAAATTTCTTTATTTGAAGAACTTAATAACGTTTATTTGAACGTATACGGGTTGGAAAACTCTTTTTCTAACGGTAAATACTCAACAGAAGTTGTTGGACCTTTGTATTATATAAAAAATAGGAAACAGGTGCATATTAATTTATTAATCATAAGTGATCTTGCTGGTGATCAGCATTACGCCAGGATAAAAAATTTCTCCCGTTTGATTTCAACCCAGATTAATAAAACCAATCATAAAAAATATTTTTGTGACGGATGTCCTCAATATTTTTCGAACAGTCGAAGTCTTTTAGAACATCAAGCTAGAGATTGTAATCACATTGTAACAGTCACCCCTTCAGCAAATTTAAAAACTGATGTTAATGGTAGTTTAGTTCCTGAAAATATTTTATGATTCGAAAATTTTTCAAAACAAATCGATTTACCCTTTGTTATTTATGCAGACTTTGAGTGCATTTTGAAACCAATTTTAACACGTCTTCCCGAGAGCCGAGACAAACCTTTCCGCGTTATCATATACCCTATTCCTTCGGTTATTACTTGAAATGCAACTTTGATGATTCCTTATCGAAATTAAATATTTACAGAGGTGAAAATTGTGTACAGAAATTGGTGAACGATTTAGAAGTGTTAGCCATAGATATATATCATCATTATTTAAAGTTAACTCTACCTATCAAACGACTAAGTAAAGAACAAGAAATTCAGTTCCAAAACTGCAGGCAATGCCATATTTGTTGTAAGGAAATTTCGGAAAGTGAGAGATCATTGTCATTTAACAGGTCATTTTAGGGGTGCTGCCCATTCTATTTGTAATTTAAATTATCAGCTCCCGAATTTTATACCAGTAATTTTTCATAATCTAAGTGGGTATGATGCGCATGTTTTCTTTAAGACGCTTTGCACATTAGGAAGTAAAATAGATGTGATAGCTTTAAATAAAGAAAAGTACATCACTTTTTCTAAAAGCATACATGTTGAAAACAAATCTGAAAACGGTAAAATAAAAAAAAATTCTTAAAATTGCGATTTATTGATTCATTTAGATTTTTGGAGTGCTCTTTAGAATCATTAGCTTCGAAAATGAGCGACAGTGATCTAGTATCTGTAAGACGATTTTTTCCCAAACAAGATGAATTTCAATTGATGAGAAGAAAAGGGGTATTTCCTTATTCTTACTTGGATTCGTTTGAAAAATTATTAGAAACAAAACCATCTTTATTATGGGACAGTTTTTTATGTTACACAAATGCGCAACTTGAGCTTCTTACCGATATTTCAATGCTTCATTATCTTAAAAAAGGGATAAGAGGTGGTATATGTCAGTGTATAGAAAGGAAGCATATTGCTAATATTAAATACTTATCTGATTATAATCCCAATGAAAGATCGTCTTTTATAATGTATTTTGACGCTACGAATTTTTACGGGTATGCTATGAGTAAGAAACTTCCAATTTCTGAATTCGAGTGGCTCACAGAATCCGAAATAAGCGTATTTCATTTAGATAATATTGGAACGGATTCACCTTTTGGCTATATTTTAGAAGTTGATATTCATTATCCGAATTCATTACATGAGTTTCATTCAGGTTTTCCATTTTTTTTCCGAAAATATTATACCTCCTAGCAGCAAAACCAAACAAACCAAACTAATTACAACCTTAAATCATAAAGAAAAGTATGTAAGCCACTATCTTAATTTGAAACAGGGTATGAGGCATGGTTTAAAAATCGCCAAAATCCACAGGGTGCTAAAATTTAAACAAGAAGCGTTCATGAAGCCTTATATTCAGCTAAATACCGAAATGAGAAATAAATCATCAGTAAAATCGGATAAAGATTTCTTCAAAAAAATGGTTAATTCAATTTTTGGAAAGACCCTGAAAAATGTTGACAAAAGAAGCGATATACGAATTTCTACGCGGTGGGAAAATGCTGGTAAAAGTTTGGGAGCTGAAACGTTAACCGCGCGACCGAATTACAAAAACTATAGCATTTTCTCAGAAAATTGTGTTGCAATTCAAATGGAAAAAGTTAAAGTTGTTTATAATAAGCCAATTTATCTCGGTTTCTCCATTTTAGATTTATTAAAAACTGTTCTATATGGATTTTACTATGATTTTCTCAAAAGAGAATACAAAGATAATGTATCTCTTTTATACATGGATACTGATTCTTTAGTTTTAAAAATCTATCATGATGATTTCTACGGTGAAATAAAAAAACACCTGCAAAAATTTGATACTTCCAATTATCCGGAAGGTAATAGCTACGACATTCCTAAAACTGAATCAATTGTTGGTAAAATGAAAGATGAATTCGCTGGCGTTCCCATTAAAAGCTTTTATGGTACTGGCGCGAAAGCGTACTGTGTTAAATTGAACGATTCAACAATCATAAAGAAAGCAAAAGGTGTGACACGTTCCGTGATTCAAAACTGCCTAGATGAAAAACACTATGTTTCCGTTGTAAGTGAGCAAAAGCAGATAATGGAGAAAATGTCAGTTTTTACTTCTCGATTGCATCAAATGTATAGCCAATTAAAATATAAGGTAGCTTTAAGCCCTAACGACGATAAGCGTTTCATAATTCCAGGCACTACTAAAACTTTAGCTTGGGGTCATGACGACATCCCTAAAATAATTTCATTACATAAAGCTATTGAATATGGCAATAAACTAATTAACAAAGAAGAAGAGGAAGAATTATTGGTTTCGCAATTAAATAATCTTTTTGAAAGTAATAGCGTTTCTGAAGAATATTTAAATGAAGTTTATTTTCTATTAACTGATGCCGAATTATAAACTGGTTTAAGTGGTATTTATTTCTTACATTCTTTATTTTACTTTTTTCATTATTGTTAATATCAACATTTTATTACCATTAGTATGTTGATATTTACTTGTTACCGTTGTAAACAGATCATAAAATAAAACGAAAATTAAAAAATGTAAAAGCTGCTTAACAGAAGGAGTATGATTATTAAATGGATACTAAATTAAAAGCGTCTTTTATTTCTGAACAGAGAGGGATGATGTAGAATATAAAAAAGCAGCTCATATGTTTAACAATCAGTATACTTGAGGATACCATCATGCGCATCAAAACAGCTATAATAGATTTATCGTATTTTTTCAATAACACGTTATATATTTCACGACCGGAAAATAGTAATGGTGATATAGCCTACGCTTGTGTTAAATTTGAAAATGAGTTTATGGGTTTATGTGAGTGGCCGAAAGAGTGGGTTCGGTTAATTTTAATATTATTCAACAACAGCAACGTATTTGTTTTAAACATAACACGCCAAATGAGTTCGGTGAAAGTAAGATATTCTATAACAAAGGATAGAAATTTGGAATATATTGACATCCAATGGCTGTCGGCAACTGAAATATTGGAAAAGAACACTCTAGGATACGTATGGGATTCAATGCTATTCCTTCAAGTTGTATTGTGCATAAGTTCGGTTGTATTTCTATGCATATTTATATCAATTATGGCTTATTTGGTGTTTAAAAGTAGACGCTGGTGTTGCTAATAAAATTTAAATAAAGCACTTTATCATTTTTAACTTAGCTGTTTTATTTCTTTATAATAAATGCATTACATTAAAGAGTGCAGTAATTTCAAAGTGTGCGTGTAGTATTCAACTTTGGTGGAAGGCCATTTTACCGAATCAGGCCCTGTTTGCCATCCTGCTCGCTCTCCCCTTTGCGCTTTGAATAAATTTCCAAGAATCCACTGATAAACTGCTTTTTGTTTTCCAGCTTGAAGCGGGTTGTAGTTATAGACCAAGTTGTATACTTTCATTAGATGTATAACATTTGATAAAATATGGGGTTGAGCGTAGTAAGATGTTTCCAATATGATATCTTCTAAGCAGCATTTCATATTTTTGTAGTTTTTTTGCAACATTTCTGAAAAGAAATTGATCACAACTTGTTACGTTGTTGTTTGTGAGAAGTTCTTGAACAAAGAATATATCATTCCGACAGACAACCTCTTTTGTATCAATAATGATTCTCATAACATCAAAAACATTTAAATATTGTTTTTTAGATGCTTGTTCCACAAATTTTGATATAAAATCATCACATAATAGCTGTCTTTGGAAAAGCAAACTGAGCAAAGGCAGAGGTGGGTCTACTCCTTCAGTTATCCAAGTAAATGCTTCGAACGGTACTTGAAATCCCAAACGTATAAATACATCTTTTGCATCAGCTTCGTTGCTGTTGCGGAGCACATTTCTCATATGCCTTTTCAAGATATCTGTTTCCCTTTTGTAACACTCGTATGAGATAGGATCCATTTAGTTAAATGAATGCTTCGGCTTCAGAATCGCTTTTGTCACCGTTATCAGAGCAGTCAATATCGGGGTTGAAATAATAGCCGCAGATTTCAATATGGTCGCACTCAAACACGTTAAACTTTTCACAGATTTGTTTGAACTCTTTAGCTTTGATTGTTTTGTACTTTACAAGAGTATCATTTTTGTAAATTTTCACCACGATGCAATAAGAGCTTACGATGTTTACAGGGTGCAAGAATGTTTGTTACTATAAATTCAAGTAGCAAAATGTTTCATTTATAACTGCAATGTAAGAGCATGCGCTGTGATATTATCGAAGACACTCACACTCCACAGTTTATGAGAGGGGAGAAGCCTTAGCATAAAAGCACGGAGCACGCATCCTTTGGTAGTAGTAGTAGTAATATCACCTATCCTGAATAATAGTACTATCGTTAATATTGGTATGGATAGTTTTGTAAAAACACTCAACCAAATCGGTATCGGTTTTGAGGAAAAGGAAACGCGTTCAATAAAATCGTTAAACATTGGAGAAAAGTATCCCGTTCAGAGTGTGAAAATTGTGCACACTCAGTGGGGGCCACGACTTTTAACAGATTTAAAAGACTTCGTCGTGTTCCTACCTCGTCGGTATGCTGATGCGCTTACTGATTCGCAAGTAGAAGAAATTAACAAAGAACTTCGTCAACATTCTCAACCAGCATTCATTCGCGTAAAGGGGTTTGTTGGAAAGGCTGCAGACATAGAATTTAGCAAGGATGAGCTATCCGCAGTACCTGAACTCGCTGCAAATGTTTCATCAAAAGTTGGATAAACTGGATGAAGATGCAGAACTTTTATATATTCGGCAGACTTTATCAAATACTGATTTAACTGATGGTGTTGATATAAATGATAGTAATTTGAATTCTTTTAAACGTATTTTTAGTAGAATTAAGATTTTGAGAGGAATGTTCCCCTCTTTAAACTACGTTAAAATGAAATGTGACTACAGAAATAAATAAAACCCTTTAATGCAAATGTGTATTTTTATTAAAAAATCATTAATATTTACAAAATAACATTTGTATTAGAAATCCAACTATTATGACTTTTATCGAATCCAAGCCATTTAACATAAACCTTGTTACCTTTTCTGCGCAATACCTTTTCGATTAAATAAACATTTGGATGTTTCACTGTTTGTGGCTCCTTATCGTAAAATCCTCCTTTTATCTCGTTACCTGCTAAGTCCTGCAGATAATACATTAATGGATTGGAAAATTTAATTTTGGAAACCTTAAAAACTTCAGTAGACCAATTTGGGGTGTAGCCTTTTGCGAAAACCTCACGATGTTTGCTAATTCTTACAAAATCTCCAACAGAAAATTTCTTTTTTTTTTTTTAAATCAACCGTTTTAATATGGGAATAAGCTGTATTTAATAAATGCTTCTCACTAGCTCTATTCACAGCACTTGGTTTCATGCCGATAGTTCTATGCTTCGTATTATTATAAACATGAACCAATTGAGGTAGTAAGTCTAACCACTTATAGGTTCCTTGCAAACTAAACTTTTTCCACATTTTAATGTTCTATTGGCTCGTTCTACAATAGAAGCCTTCTTACTGCTATAGGTCGAATAATGATTAATACTATACCTTTTCATTAAATTTTGAAACCATTTATTATAAAACTCTTTCCCCATATCGGTTTGCAGATTTGCCGGTATGCGATTACTTTTCCTAAGTATTTCTTCAAACGCTTTCGAAACATTCTCCCTATTTTTCCATAATACCGGCAACGCCCATATAAATTTAGAAAATGCGTCCATTACTACAATAATATATCGATACCCTTTATTTTCTTTTGCGTAAGGTAACATTTCAATTAGATCAGCTTGAAACAGATCATTTAAGCCTTTAACAATTGTTCTTCGTCTAGTAAAATTTTTTCGAGCAGGTTTGTGTAATTCAGCTACCACTTCTTCCTTAATAGAGCTCGCAGTTTTCTCATTTTTTCTCATTTTCACCATTATAAATTGTCAGTTGTAGTAGGGGTGGTTGTTGTAGAGATGGCTGAGGTAGGTGATTCGCTCGAAGAAGACGGTTTGATTGTTACAGAATTCTTCTTTAAACCAATATGCTTGAAGATTGCATCAATGTACAAATTATTTATACGAATATTTGCATTAAGTGAATTAGCGTTAGACTTGAGAGAGTTTATTAACACTAATACTTCGTTTCGAAGACTATCACGTTTTTTATCCCCTGCAGCCATTGCATCCCTTTTAACTTTTTTACATTCTGTTCTAATCTGCTCCTTAGTTACTACGTCTTTATTGTCCACGTATGCTTTTGTTGCGGCATGCCAAGAAGCTGTAGGTAGTGCTAAACGAGTTACACGTCTGTTATCAAAATCAAAAAAATAGTTAATCTTTTTAATATCCTCTGTTGTCGCTAATGTATCCAATAATGCATCTAGGTATTTTTTTGTAACAACCTCATCTTCATCCCCCTCATTAACTCGAGCTAATGCCTTTCGTTCAGCGTCATAATCCACATCGAACCTTCGTTTAACTGCCGCTGGCAATGCTCGACCGAATTTATCGACAACCATATTACAACTAAGTGTGGATATGGATTATTTACTCTATTACAGCACACTCCCGAAGTTCTTCAACAATGGATGCGATTTCATTAGCATGATTACTATTACCAGCGGTTAGTGATGAAATGAGTAATTTTAAACGATCACATAATTCGTTGACATCATTAGCATAAACATATTCTATGGGTTTCTTATTTAAATCCATCCATACACCTCTACCCGATGGGTTTCTAATCGGAGTCGAGGTAACGCTAACGGAGGTTGCGGCTGTGGATGGAAATAGAGGTCCAGTCATGAGTTTCTTGATTAAACGATATTTTTTTCCTTTGTTTCCAGCTATTGGGGCGGTGCTCCTGTAGCCAATTTCATGAGCATTAGTTCTGTAAACTATATCTTTATACTTTGCCAAATCGGATTCTTTGTAATCTATATGTTCTTTTTTAAATAAAAGCTCTAACAATCCGTGAGTTATTGTATAACGCATAGTTTTGACGGTTAATTTATCATCCGCAAACTTTATTTCAGAATCTCCGATGAAGTACTTATTTTTATCCGGATTAAATCTTACGCCGTATTGGTTATCAAAAATTCCTCGGCAATGGGTCATAATCATCTAATTTATCTTTAAAAACGGGATCATTCACGATCTTCTATATTTCCTGTTTAGTGTAATCAAATAATCTATCCTCCTTTTCTTCAGTCATTGGAAGCATAGTACTAAAGTCGGCAGCAGATGTGGTAGATGAGGTTAATGAAGATGGTGATGATGATGTAACTCGTATGATTTGAAAAACTATAGATATATATATCGATCGAATCCTTTACGATAGCGTCCGCTTTTTGGATCGCTGTCCTTAAGAATACTTAAAAAACCATATTTCTCATCCCAACAAAGTTTGCAAATGTTTTAAACTTTTCAAATGACATGTCAGTATTAACATGATCTGAATAAACATGCTTGAGATTTAGCTCATCTTGCTTGAATAATATATTTAGGTTTGCATTATCTCGAATTAGATGTTTTGGAATATGTGTGTATGTTTAACAAAGGTAAAAACAATCGATGTTGTTATGGCGCCCCATACTAAAATAATCTCTAATTACATTCTGATTTTCGCAAGCAACATCATCAAATATAAATATTGGATTAGATTTCGCATGTGATGGAGGGATAATATTCTCAGAATCCTTATACGGATAGCCAATGCCCTTGATTGGTTTGAAAAGCTTCTCTAAGTATTCGTACTTAGGCTGATTTAACGATTTGGAATATACATATACATTTTCAAAACGCAGGCCATTAGGGTGTTCTTAAAGTGAAATAATAACGTTCGTCTTTCCGTAATTAGAAGGACCTGCTACAATTGATCTTATTGTTGGCGGTAGTAGAGGTCCATGCCGATTTGCCTTCGGCGCGTCGTTGAAATCGCGGTTGGTGATGGGTAGCACCGCCTTTTGTTGAACTATCCGCATTTTAATAGCCCAATGAAACATTTCAAATGATGTGTTCTATTTTATAAGCCGCTAACACAGCATGAATTGGTTCATTTGGTAAGAACACTTGAAGAAGATTTCACGTGCTGCTTGAGAAAGAAATGAGGAAAGTGCGGCAAGGCGGTGGTCTACTAAATAGACTTATTAATTCCTTACCGTATGAACTACATTTACCAGGTTATCGTTTTTGCGGGCCAGGCATTCGACTAAAGGAGAGGTTGGCAAGAGGGGATAAAGGAATAAACCCGTCAGATGAATCATGCAAAGCTCATGATATTGCGTACTCTAATTCAAAAAATCCAGAGCAGCGACATGTAGCTGATAGTAATTTAGCAAAAGCAGCACTTAAACGAGCTCATTCATCAGACGCGAGCTTTGGAGAACGTTTAGCAGCGCGAGCAGTTGCTTCCGCTATGAATGTCAAAACAAAGTTAGGTATGGGAGTTCAAAGAAGAAAACGAATAAGTAAAAAAAAAATTTAGAAAAAGAAGGAGTGGTGGAAGAATACCATTTCGAAAACTTATAAGACGTACTGCAAATGTTCTGAAGAAGAAAAAAAACAGAAAATGTTATTCGAGCAGCGCGTTTAGCGATGTCGCAATCAAAAGGAAATAAAAAACAATTAATTAACTCTCCCAGGATAATACCCGTTCCAAAAACTGGAGGATTTCTACCATTAATACCACTATTCGCTGGATTGTCAGCCTTAGGTGCGTTATCGGGAGGAGCGGCAGGAATCGCGAAAGCCGTTAACGACGCCAAGGCTGCTCAAAAGAGTCTCAACGAGTCTGAACGTCACAATAAAGCAATGGAAGCAATCGCAGTTGGGAAAGGTCTTTTCTTGAAACCATACAAAAAAGGTCTAGGACTTTATTTACCAGACCAAAAAAAAAAATCCCTCTAAACTTACCTCGCCGGCCGTTTACTGATACCGATTTATACAGATACATTAAAAAACTTGGAATTCCTCACTTTCGTGGAATATTCATGCGGGATAGTTTACCCAAGAAAGTGCGCGCCATCGAATGCGGAGTTGCTGATCACGATAAGAAAACGGGGAAAGGTACTCATTGGACGGCATACGAAATAGAAAATGGTACAGGAGCTTATTTTGACAGTTTCGGAAATTTGCGACCGCCTCCGGAAGTGGTGAAATATTTAAATTCCTCTCAACCATGTAAAATTCATTATAATTACGATCGCAAACAAAAGTATAACTCATTCAACTGCGGTCATCTAGTACTAGAATTTTTATTCAATACTACACCGTCCTTCCACTTTTAAAGGCGAGTTTAAGTTAGTAACCCCATTTGACATAACGTTAACAGACTATCAACATGTATACGTTTACTTTAACTGGTGTTACATCAATTTTGCAAGCTAATATTAGTCCTCCGACTGTTTTGGATGACAATTTTGAGTATTCATTAGGTCTAGTCAAATTTGAAACGTACAATTCAATTCCAAATATAGATCAAAGCAATAATAAATTTTACGTTGGTGATAAAATAATCACCATATTGGTAGGATCGTATGAGCTTGACGATATAAATCGTTATCTACGCATTCAATTACGCGACCCGAGAGTAAGAGCTACTAAAGATGTGACATTTCTAAATATAACTGGCAACAACAATAATTTACTTTCGGAAATTAAATGTACAGAGCAAGTTGATTTCACAAAACCGGATTCTATAGGACAACTGCTAGGATTCAAACCGAGAATTATTAAAGCTAATAGTCATGAAGTGTCTGATTATCCTGCGTATATTTTCAAAGTAAATGCAGTATGTATTCACTGTAATCTTGTCTCTGGTTCGTATAGCAACAACGAAGAAGCTCATATTATTCATCAGCTTTTTCCAAACGTTCCGCCGGGCTACAAACTCGTGGAAAATCCCACCAATGTTATTTACATGCCTATAAATACGAAAATAATCGACTCTCTCGTCATTAAAATAGTTGATCAGGACGGTGAACTGATTAATTTTCGTGGAGAGGCCGTAACAGTAAGACTTCATCTGAAACGTCTCCAGTAAAGTATAATGGTCTGCCGTTATAAAAACTTTAGCAAGCATATGGTGATTTATAGGAAGCCTGCATTATCTCGGTCCGTCAGTACTAAGGCAGAATTGAAACGGTTAACACCTTCAAACGCTCGCTTTCTGGAAAGTTTAGGATACCAAGTTAAACGAAAGCTAAGTTGAAACCATGCATTCTGAAATTTTGAATGTTACGGAGCGCGCGCTGTTTGATTCATCTATAACCAATGCGGAACGTCACACACATCAACCGTATAGGAATACAACCTTTAAAAACAATGATGAAATTCGCATTCCAATTGAAAATGAAGACGTGTACACTTTACCGTGGGATAGTATTCTATACGTTGAAGGAAAATTGGTAAAAACCGATGGTACAGCATTAGCAACTGCCAAATTTGTAAAAAAATGGGATTGCCCATCTTTTCGACGAAATTCGTTACGAAATAGGTGGAAAAACTGTTGATCGTGTTCCAAATCCCGGAATAACCAGCACCATAAAAGGTTACGCGTCCTATAACGTAAATGAGAGCCTACGGCTTCAGAATGCTGGTTGGGCTCTAAATGATGACTCATTTTCAGCAATTGATCAAAGTGGGAATTTTAACGTATCCATCCCATTGCGAATGCTTTTAGGTTTTGCTGAAGATTTTAGAAAAATCCTTCTCAACATAAAACAAGAACTATACTAATAAGAGGTAGCGTCGATACAAACGCTGTAGTAAATACAACTGCTGGCGAAACAGTAAAAGTTGTGATTAATAAAATTTCTTGGAAAATTCCACATATATCTGTTGCAGATATAGAACGCCTGAAACTTCTAAAATACTTGCAAAAAAACCAACAGATGGAAATTAATTTCCGCAGTTGGGAGTTGCATGAATATCCACTACTACCTCAAACAAATATTCATACATGGGCTGTTAAAACAACATCACAACTTGAAAACCTCGCTTTGTGATAGTTGCATTTCAAACGGATAGAAATAATAAACCACAAAAAAATAAAGCTCACTTTGATCATTGCGAACTTAATAATATTAAATAGCATTTAGGTTCTTCTATGTATCCTTACGACAATTTACATCATGATTTCAAAAACAACAAATTCTCTATATTATACGAGATGTATTTTCAATTCCAACAGTCTTATTACGGAACCGTTAGCGAACCGGTGTTAAAACCGTCAGAATTTAAGAAAGTTGCTCCATTATTTGTAATCGACTGTTCACACCAGAACGAGATTGTAAAATTCGGGGTGGTAGATGTACGCTTGGATTTTGAAACTAATAAGGTGATTCCAGCAAATACAGCTATTTACTGCTTAATTTTGCACGATCGAATAGTTGGTTACAACCCTTCCACCAACATTGTCCAAGTATTATAATTCCATGGAGTTCATAGTGGATGTGCAAGTTTTCAAGACAGAGGGGAATGTCTTCCTTTTTAAAGAATTCGCTTTCAGTAGAATAAATTGCGACGAGAAAACATCATGGTATTTACTAGCTCGACCATCTCCTTGGTCGTAACTTACAGTCGCATATAAGAGTCAGAGTGGGTGGCTTACTAGAAACTATCACGGGTTAGGGTGGAATAGTAGGCATCACGATTATCAAGAGACTGTCACTGATATAGGTAAAATTTTAAGTAATTCGACTGCTGTATACGTTAAAGGATTGATGAAACGGGTGTGGATATCGAAACAATTTCCACATTTAGAAAACATCATCAATCTGGAGGATTTGGAGTGCCCATCTTTAACAAAACTCCTCGCAAATTATAAAACCACTACAGTTTGCACTTACCACTCTTTCTTTCAAGATTCGTACTATAATTGCGCATTAGAAAATGTTTTTGTTCTTAAAAATTGGTTACAGATGTACCTATCTTCAAAATGATAAAATAAATCTTTTTTTACATTTTTGCATTATTTCTTTTTTGTAATAGAAAATACTATAAACGTTCGAACATGAGAATAAATTGAAACAGTAGCTAGTTGACAGTAACTTAGTAAGCATCGACATATCTTATTATGAACCGCGGCTGTAGAATTTTAATAAACTTCTACAATGACAATATTGTGTCAGAAAAAAACGAAAATTTAGAACTTTTAGAATTTGAAGACTTTTTTCTGAATACAATATAGCTAACTACAAACAGATTTCGGTTGGTGTAGTTGTTTATAGCAACAACAATATCGCCGACGTTGAGAATTACATTGTAAGAGCAAAGTTCTACGACCGTAATGGTAATTACTATACGAGAAATATATGAAGAAGGTATTTAAAGGGCCAGTCAAACGAAGAAGAGTTAGAATTCTTCAACGTCGAAAATTATGACATTTTGCAGATGACAGGTGAACTCATTGGAGCTGACGAAGGAGTCGGGAGCGATTACTGCAGCAGTTATGAGGACAGTGATGATGAAATCATGGAAGGGTAAAGTATAATAACTAGACACATCTAACATACAAATGATTGTAGAATAAATTATTAATAAAGAACCTTAAACCGCTTTTTCTTGTTATGGTGAGCGAAAGTAGTACCCCTGAACCACCCTCACTACAGTAAGAAAGATGATGTTCACTTAAGGGCATTGACTTATACAGAAATTGAATATGTTTAAACTTGCTAGAGGTAAACGACTTCCCTCCTCCTCCTCAGAGTCATAGAACCGGCGAATCTATACTACTCACGTGCACGACAAGTCGATACAAATTCCCAATTTCCACACCCGTGGCCACCAATTTGCGATCACGTAAAAATATGCATTTTGTACCGTTATTGTTTATAATAAAATCAACTCCCTTCTGAGCAGCGACTTTTACAGCTATTTTGGGTGCAAATAAAACATCATGGATCGTTCCTGGAAGCCACGAACCGTTCGCGTACGTTTCAACGTCGATACTTCCCGTTCCAAGGGCGGCTATTGTTTCCCCATTCCCGACGCGTATCATTAATGGTTCCGGAAAACAAAGAACAGTGGACTCAGAATATGTAATCGCAAATACACATATATATTGTACATGCTAAACAATATCATATGCGAATATACCGCATGATTGAAATGCAGCCGCATTCCCAATTCTGCAGACTAAACATAGAATAAAAAAAGGCCACAGACAAGTAAAATACGTGTGTATATCTCTTAATGGACTTGCGGAATGGAGACGTGAGTTAGCATGAAAGATTTTACATTAGCAGACTCGAAATTGACTACATCGTTATACAGAAAAGCTTTCGTAAAATTCTTTTGACCATCGGGATCTAACATTTAAAATTTTATAAACGATATATTGACCACATTTTTGTAATTTGGGAATGTGAGGAAAGCTTGATTAATAACAAAAAGAACACAATGTGTTATGTGTTTACACAAATAATGTTAAAAATCCGTTTACTAGTAATATTAATTATAGGTCAATTCTATATATTGGTAAAGAGGCAAATATAATTAAATACAAACTTAGAAATGAAAAATTTCCTTTAAAACAGCAAATAATTTATCTCGATGTTTAATCAATAATAAATATAAAACGGAAAAATGAGTAAATGTGGAGTTTACAAATTAAATCGTATTACTTGTAACGCTGCATATGTAAGTCAGACGGGGAGGAAGTTTAAAGAAAAAGTAAAATAACATGTAAAAAACTGCTTAGGAAATTCTAACTTCATGAACCATATAAATGATGAAAAGAATGATTTTAATTTAAATGATAACTTTTTTTAGAAAATGGTAAAAACTTGATATTATGGAATCAATAGAATTTAAAAAAGAGATAAAACAAAATAAATTGAAAATGTTTTTGATTCAGTAATTTTAAACAAAATCATAGAATCTATTCCTTCCACAACTTCCTAATCAAACGCTAGCATGTATACAAGGGCGGTCTGAAAAGTTTCCGACCTCAACGTGAAGATGGCAGCACTCGTTAATAAAAGTCAGGGAATGTAGTTGTGCATTTGTTGACAGCAACACGTTAAAGTTTCAGCCATTTTGGACGCGCAGTTTTTATTTGACAGTCGCTTGAGTGAGTCGATGTGAGTATTTTTGTGAAAATTGAAAAAATCGAGTATCGAGCTGTCATAAAATATTTGTTTTTGAAAGGGAATACGCCTACGCAAATCAAAGATGGGTTAGACTCTGTGTACGGGGACTCTTCACCGTTATTTACCACAGTGAAATTTTAGGCAGCTGAATTTAACCGTGACCGTAAGAGCTTGGGAGATGATGAACGTTCGGGACGTCCAAAAACTGTAACTACTGACGATAACATCGCTAAAGTTCACCAAATGGTGTTAGACAACCGCCGAATTAAAGTCAGAGAAATAGCAGAGGCAATGAAAATGACCAAAGAACGTGTTTGTCACATACTCGTATTAAATCAAGATCTAGGCATGAGAAAGCTGTCCGCGCGTTGGGTGCCGCGTTTGCTAACGTTAGACCAAAAACGTGTTCGAATGAACATTTCCAATGCTCTGTTGGCGCAGTTTAGGCGCAATAAATCCGAGTTTTGGCGCCGATTAATTATTGTGGAATAGATGAAACTTGGATACACCACTATACGCCTGAAAAAAAAAATACAGTCAAAACAGTGGACTGCAAAGGGGGAACCGGCTCCAAAAAAAAAGCAAAATCTGTTTTTTCGGCTGGGGAAATTGATGGCGACTGTTTTTTGGGATAGTCATGGAATTATCCTCAAAAAGGGAAAACCATTATAGGAGCATACTACGCATCATTACTTGACAAGTTGAAGGCAGAAATTGCGGATAAACGGCCACATTTGCAGAAAAAGAAAATCCTGTTTCACCAAGACAACGCCCCGTCTCACACCTCAACAGTTGCTCTCGCGAAGGCGAAAATCCATGAATAACGGTTTGAACTGCTTGACCATCCACCTTATTCACCAGATCTAGCCCCAAGCGACTTCTTTCTGTTCCCTCAACTAAAAATTGCGCTCGGAGGACCAAGCTTTTTGTCAAATAAGGAGGTAATCACCTTCGTGAACAATTATTTTGCAGAGAAGAACGTCGAGTACTATTTGGACGGATTAAAGAGACGGGAGCATCGCTGGGAGAAGTGTATAGAGTCACAAGGAGACTATGTAGAAGAATAAAAATTCTTGTATCTATGTTAGGTCAGAAACTTTTCAGACCACCTAGGTAGGATAATGTACGTATTTGGTATTATGTCTTCTGAATATCCCCATGTTGGGTGAAACAACTGTAAAGCATTCAATAAATAGTGGAAAATTAAATGTCGAGTGTTACTGTTTTTATAATTGCTGCTAAACCACAGGCAGGAGTAAATCTTGATATAATTCAAATGACACAATTAAACTAAAACAATAAAAAGCCCTTCGTTTTTACTAACCCGTATCAGCAATTGTTTCTTCTTCATTCACAATGTCACTGAACAATCTGTTTACCCCACTCCGCTTTACGCAATTATTATACAGTCTTAGTCATAGATGAAAATGTAGACGAGTCCTTTTGTCATATTTCGCAGAATCCATCGTTTTTGTAAAAATCCACGGAATCTAATTACTGCACTACACGATTTGCATCTTCAGCTTCATTTTCACTTTGTATAATTAATTCAACCATTTCTATTTTTCCTTCATGCTTATTCAGTTGTTTCATTACTGAAAATTTTCGGCCTGTTTCCGCTATAGCCTCTAGAAAATTATTAGCACTTAATGTTCTTACAAACATCTTGTTTGTGTGAGGAACAACTGTTAAAGAATGATTTCCTGAATATATACCCTGTTTACCCCCACCCTTATTTAATTCTGACCGATCATACTTATCCTCTAACAGCGTTGTTGAAGCTATAAATTTATCGCTGAAGGAACATTGTTGAAATCTGGAAATGATGATGCTGCTTTTATATGTTCTACAAACGATCCAGCGAGAAACTGTGCCTGCCCGTAAGAATACAGGAGATTGTATCCCGATGGTCAAAAGAAATTTACGAAAGTTTTTCTCTACAACGATCAATTTCGAGAATGCTAAAGTGAGATACGTGCATGCCAATTCACGCCTTCATTCTTCAAGTTGATGGACTCCTTTAAGAGGTATGCACACGATGTTTTGTGATAACGAAGATAAGTTAAAGAATATAGTACCAACAACATTGGACTAAATAGCAGTGGTATAATTGGATACGTAATAGAGCTGTTGTACTTCATATATCGTTTGAATTATACATTAAGTTTTGGAATACTATGTTCATTACTTGTAATAATTATAATTATTTAGCTGATTATATTTAGAAAATATCAATGTGTATGATTGTACTTGGATTAAGAAATAAATAACTTTTTTACAAATCATTTTACAATAATATACACATATATGCATATACACATTTCCTTGAAATTCATTTGAGATTACAGTTTGCAAAATGCAAAATTTGATTGTAGGTCAATGACGTGATTTCCATATAATTTTTTGGCTTGGATATAATATTGAACTAGTTGGATTTAATCTTAAGTTTCTCTATTTTTCCGGATAGTACTAGAATATTCGCTTCGTTTGTCAAAAGGTTTTTGATATTGTAATGCGAAATTCGTTACCATATTATTCTATTGTTGAAGTTATTAAGGGGATTTTCCTAATTGGTATTGTAAAGACGGGATCTTCTAAGGAAGTATGGATGGTTTGGTAATCTTGAGGGTTTTCGTCTAGTTCTTCAGGAGCTAATTCAGTTTCGGAATCAACTTGGGGCAGTAGGGATAGTAAATGTTTGTTGGGTGTTGCAGCTAACATGTATAGGTGCGTGCAGAGAGGTTGGTTCTGATAAGAACCGGTGGAGATGTGGATGCCTATTTCAGCTTCCGAAATGACAACGAAGAGCGAGTCAAAGTTAGACTAATTTTATTGAAATAAATCACAGCTATTTATACAAATAACATTTACATTGATCATGTGGTAAGTACATGGTCAGCGGTTTACGTTAGTATGTGTATTTGGTTCTAACCTAGTTTGTGGCCAGACTGTCGATGTTCTCTGTAAGCAGAATTTACATTCCGCAGTACAGAGTGTGCTAATTATTGTATTTTTATATGTATTGAGTGTTCCCACATCTTCATCGGTGGTGTTATCGCGGATGTCTGTTTAATTGTAGTTAATTTCTATTCTACGTAGATAGGGCATCGGAAACGAAGTTTTCTTTACCTGTTTTATAATTAATCTCGAAGTCGAATTCGCCTAATTTTAATTTCCTTTTAACTACTCGGGAGTTCGGTATTTTAAGCCGTTTAGCCACACTAGGGGTTTGTGATCTGTTTCTATTACGAATTTTCTACCGAATAAGTAAGGTCTCGAATGTTTTGTAGAATCGACATTTCTTTATTTGGTTCTGTACTTCTTGTTTTAAATGAAAACGATATCGGTAAGTTTTTACGTAAACAGGTTGTTCGTCTGTTGTCCTTATGTGGTGTTTGACTGAGTTTGTGAAGGTCAAGTCAGATTTGTCTTTATAGAAGTTGTCAGAAAATTGCCTACATATATTATATATTTCCTCCCGTTCTTCGGTGTTTAAATGGTCTGCACGGATTTGTTTAGTGACGTCGAATTTTTACTGACTTGGTAACTGGAAATTGAATGTTTCTAGGTATTTAGTGGTAAGAGGATTAACTTGTATGAGTTCGAGAAAATTTATTTGTGTTCCTTTCTCGCAAGGTAAATAGCAAATAATCGATTTTTGCACCTAATTTTTCAGTCATTAGATCCTATGAGTATATCGAATTTTTCATGCCACGGTATTACTTTGAATTTGAAGGATTTATTTAAGCCAAATTGATATAGGATAGCGAGTTGCATTTTTTCCTTATTGGGAAACAAGCCCAAAGCAATCTAAGTTGGGGGTTAGGTTAGGTTACAGTTTGAATCATAAAATAAAAAAAAAGAGAAATTGTCGGATGGGACTTGAACCAACTACTGCTGGAGATAAAGCGACAGCAAGATCGGTGTACTACCGACTACGCTACGACTTGTACATTTATATTTATTTGCTTTTATGTTAACCATGAAAACTGCAATGAATATTATTCCACGATTATTTATAATTTACATTCATTTTCTCATTTCGTGCCTTTCATAAACGTTCTTTGATAAACGTCAAACTTCTAAGGTTAGAATCTACACGTTTACAAGTAATTACAATGTAGACAACAATCCCGCCTGGGCAATTGTTTCTTAAGAAACCGGACATGTCAAAATTAACGATTTTTAATTACAAATTCTAATTAAACGATACCACCTTCCGTAACGTATGTAAGCGCAAGGAGCCTTTTGGTCCTTAACTTGGACATTTTAATTGTCGAGAAATTCCAGATTATCCTATCTTCGGAAGAGATAGATCTGTACGATATGATTTTTAACCAAAAACGCGTTTTTTCCCATTTTCATTTACCAATACCCTTAAACCGCTTAATTGTTCATTTGTCTATAAACAAACAAAGATTCATCTAGTAACCCTAAAAAACAACGAACATAAGGATGACATATCAGCCTCTAGGGCACGTTCTTAAATCACGTCAGCACTGAACGTGTTAATAAATTTTGAAAAACCCTACTTCGTTTTAATCTTAATCGATATCGTTTACATTTTGCGCAGTTTTTCGGAAATCTTTAATCGAAAAATGCAATTTTCGTTACTATTTCTCATGGCCAACTGAGTGGAGCTCAAATAAACATCCATACACTAGAACGTAATTATATATATATATATATATATATATATATATATATATATATATATATATATGATGATATATATGATGATATGATGACACACCTCTTCGAGAAATTTTGTAAACGTTTCTAGGTGTTTGTACGCTCACCTCTCCGATTCGATTTAAATTATATTGTATGTATGTAGTATGTCGTAGTATTCGCCGTCCCGAGCAAGAATATATCTGTGTATACACTGGGAGCGGAAACCATCAATTCACACGGTTTTTCGACTTTGAAAATTCAAATTCCTAACAATATACAGGGTGTCCCCTCTCAATTGGAAAAAACTTCTAGGGCATATTGAGGAACCATAGACAAGCAGTTTGAGATATTAGACTGATGTCCGGAAGTGCATGGTTTTCAAAATACAGGGTGTCAAAGTTTTTTTCAAAAAACTTTTTTTTTATCAATATCTCAAAGGCAAGTTGTACTTTTAACTGAGCTTTCTAAAAAATATAAAATTTTCAAAAAAAGTCAGTGGCGTACATTTTTTTGTCATTTTTATTCGTGACACTGTCCCCCGGGGCGCCACTGGAAGTAATAATTACCATTTAATTAGTGCTAACTGAGCGTCTTATTAAAGCTTACATCACCAGCGAATTTCAAGAAAATCGGTCAACGTGCCTTTGAGATATTGATAAAAAAAAGTTTTTTGAAAAAAACTTTGACACCCTGTATTTTGAAAACCATGCACTTCCGGACATCAGTCTAATATCTCAAACTGCTTGTCTATGGTTCCTCAATATGCCCTAGAAGTTATTTCCAATTGAGAGGGGACACCCTGTATAATCGATTTTTCTAAAAATTGAGAGCTTTGGGCAGAATTAAAAGGCCAAAGGAAGTGTGATCGATGGTGGTGCTATACAAGAGTTGGATAAGATTAGGGAAGGGGGTGGGTGTACGCGTAAATGTCCATTCACCCACCCTCTATCTTAACTTTTCCTAGCCCATGTCCAAGTGATGACAATAAAACGTAACCGCCAATCCCGTCTGAGCAATTGTTTCCTTAGAATTTGGAATTGTCAAAATTTTTAATTACAAATCCTAATTAAACGATATCACCCTGCGTCCCGAAAGTAATTAACTGTCGGCTTCTTTCTAAATAATCTATTTAATTAAGCTCTATTGAGAACTGTTTCACATCTCTGAAATTTTTTAAACGTTTCAATGTAAGCTGATCGCTACCCTTCATCACATATCCCATTTCTTACTGTTATAATACTACCCGTTAAAAAACTTAGGCGGTGACGTATAGAATTTAACAAATTTAACGGTGGTGCAGAGCACTTACCTTAGTAGTACCTACATACTACCTATCGGCAGGTCATGGCAATATTCAGATGTATTTTTTTTAATTCGAATGATCTAAAATGCATATAATACTCTAACTATAAAAACATAACTTTCAGTATTTATTCTGTAGAGCACATCTTATTATTGCGATGAAACTCACCCCTAATTATCATAACGATTCTAACGCAAGGCATTCACCACCCTATTGCTTCAAAGATGTACAGCCTTATTAATAGTCAACGTCTTAGTAGGTTTTTAACACGCCACTAGTTAGTAGCCACTAAGATACCACTAACTTTTTCATAATAATAGTTGTCATTTAACATGCTACTAGCTAATAGGATGGTTTGCATCGTAACGATTTGACAACAGCGCGAAATTGTAGCATCTATTCGCCGAATAGCACTATTCCGTGCTTTATTCGGTGTTTGTAAAACCGGCTCTTACTGAACTTCGAATGGGCGGTAATTTTGACATTTAAACTTACTTTTAAGTTTTGAATCGTTAATTGTCATTGCGGTTGTTGTGAAGTGTAAGTGAGTATTCCAAAGTGTTTGTGAGGGTTTCAAGTTAAAGATGGAAGATTTTGAAGTGTTGGACGTTAATCAAGAAGTGTTGGAAGCGGAGGAAGTAAATGTGATTCATTGGAATCCTAAAATATACGTATATACCTCGTGGTACTCCAAGTGGTGTAAATCCCCTAATATTTTTAAATCGAAAGGTATTTTATATTCCTGTTAATTTGTAAGAGTAATTATGTATGTGCCTCCTTGCATGGGTGGTGGCTTTTTGAAATTATATAGATTGTATCTGCCTCAGCCTATTTTACTTGTTTTATAAAAGGAATTTAACTTGACGAAACACGAGAAAAGTACGGCAATAATGGTTGTTTTATTTTTTACATTTAAATTTTAATAATTTAAAACGTTGATGATGGTACTCCCTTTCATTCGCCATTCGCAGCTTGTGCAGTTCTCGAAATTGCATATTATTTCTTCTACGCGTTCTTCATACTTCAAAGTAGTCTTTACTAAAAGCCAATTTGGATCATTGGTAACATTGTGTCAAACACATCTATCCTACAATCACTAATGAACAAAAAGCAAACTTTTAATTCGAGGTTATTCCAAGGATAAGCACTTTAACGGCCACTTCAACAGCGGAATAGTTTATTCATCTGTTTCTTCGGCGTATACGCTATTCGTAGAATAAACGTGATTTGTAAAACCACTTTTCGCATCTATTCGCCGAATAGCACTATTCCGTGCTTTATTCGGTGTTTGTAAAACCAGCCCTAAGGGCCGGTTTTACAAACGCCGAATAAAGGACGGAATAGCTATTCCAGGATTAAAGTTATTCTCCGAATAGTCCGAGGAATAGCGGGCTACCGTTTTACAAGCAACTTTATTCGCAGAATAACTATTCCTAGAGTAACAAAAAAAAAACTAATGTTGGTAGTAAATATTTGTTTTGAGCTAGCGTTGTAAATGACAGTTTCGTGTGACAATCAGCGTTTTTTTAAAAAAAAATATTCAATCTGCTGTATTACACCCAATTACACCATCGCAGTTTATAATGCAAAGTGCCAAGCGAGCCCGGTGCACCAATTTCCCATCTGCTGAGATGGAGGCTTTATTGGCTTTAGTAGAAAGCTACCAGAAAGTAATAGGTATGCGTACTTTGTCATTGTGCAGTTACCGACGCAGTAAGCAATCGCGACAAAGACGCAGAATTTGAGAAGCTTGCAGATAATTTTAATGGGGTGGTTGGAACAGGCCGAATGAGAAGCAAATCACCATGAATTGGAATGCTTGGAAAAAGACCACAAGGAAACGATACAGTTTCAAAGATACCAAATAAGCGGAAGCGTGTTAAATCATCCAACAATAAATACAAACTGTTGCTCAACGCCAAATTAGAATTCCTGCGGCTACAGATGGACATCTTGAAAAGGGAATACGAAGCTCGAAAAGCTCGAAATACTGAGAAACATGCCCTCGAAAATTTTGCATTGCAAAATAAATGTACGCACTGTAAACAACAATTGTAGATTTGTTTTTATTATATTTAAATTTTTAATTTTAGTAACCTAAATTTTGTAAATAGACGTTAGATTTAAGTAATTTTTTTTTATGTTAATAAAATTTTTGTTGCTGGTGAAACCGCATTATTTTGGTTAGTTTGGCTTCTGATATGATGCTCGATTTTAGCCAACACCCTTCTTTCTATTTCGTCCAATACTTAAAAGTAGTCTTTACTAAAAGCCAATTTGGACCATTGGTAACATTGTGTCAAGTAGATGTACCTTTTGTTGTAAATTATGATTACCGTTTTTTGATTTTTTTAGCCCTTCTTAATTCGCCTCTGATATAAATTTTCGTCATCTGAAGAGTCAAATATTTCCACATCAAACACATTCATCCTACAATCACCAATGAACAAAAAGCAAACTTTTAATTAAGGTTATTCCAAGGATAGGAACTTTAAACGGTCATTCACGGCGGAATAGTTTATTCTAATGTTTATTCGGCGTATACGCTATTCGTAGAATAAACGTGATTTGTAAAACCACTTTTCGCATCTATTCGCCGAATAGCACTATTCCGTGCTTTATTCGGTGTTTGTAAAACCGGCCCTAAGAGAAATAGCCTTCTGTCATACTCCGACATGTTCAGATGTTATGTTTAGAACGTTATTCCCGCTTAAAGACGGGTTTTCGCGCTACTAAGATATTGTAACGACTTTTCTAGTAGAACTTATTTATTTAACAGATATTTATTTTACAACTATTTATTTAACACTTAAACACTAACAGAATACTTAAACACTAATAATAATTCAACGACTTATTTATATCACAAGGAAAATGCGTATTTATATCACTATATATCGTAGTTCGGTATTTATATCACTCGTTCGGAAGCTCACTGTAAACTGACTGACTACTGGCCACGTCAACAGGTATTTATACTGATTAGGAACAATCCAGAAAGTTCCAGAATTACATACTAGACTTTACTGGAGTGCCTATTGTGTTCATCTAATTTATGGCCTTGTTTATCGTCATCAAAGCGCCGACCGACGCCGGCATTCTTTGAGCTCCGCTTATCTGCTGTCGGTTCTCGTCGCCGCTATCGCACACACACACGCTCGCCGCACTTCTCGCTCTCGTACACATATACGCTCGCTACACTGCCCACTCTCGCACACATACGCTCATTACAATATTTAGCGGCCACTAAGCCTAGTACCCTACTAACTCTGACTATTAGTGCGATTTTCTTAGTGTACTCTTAGTGGGTTTCTAGAAGTGACTACTATCGTCTATAATAAGGCTGGTAGTTTTTACTTATTTCCGCAAACGTTAATAATATTTAAAAATTTACTGCTTATATTTATATATTATTTGATTTACATATATATTTGTTTTTTTTTTGTTTCTCATGAAATTTATAATGGATATTATTGCACGATTATTTATAACTTACATTTATTTACTCATATCGTACCTTTTATAGTTCTTTGGTAAACGTCAAAATTAATGTCAAACTTCTAAGATTATAATCTACATGTCCAAGTAATAATAAATATAACGTAACCGCCCATCCCGTTTGAGCAATTGTTTCCTCTCTGTGGCCAACTGAGTGGGGCTCAAACACACAAACATCTTACACTAGAACATTATTATATATGAAGATGATGATGATGTGGCTAGTTGAAACCATCTAGTGAACTTTGGACGGTGGTGCATAGCATTCAAGAAACTACAATTAGGTCGAAAACTGAATATAGCACATCAATTGCTTTTTACGAACTTCTTTCTAAATTATGTATTTAATTAAGCTGAGTACAATTGTATATCTTTCTGAAATAGTCTCCAAACGTTTCTATTTAAGCTTATCGCTACTTTTCATCGCACACCCCATTTTTTACTGTTATAATACTACCTGTCAGAACTAGGACCACTTTCCACCCTAACCTCACGGTGGTGCATAGCACTTACCCTTATGGCGCATAGCACCTATTGGCGGTTCATGGCGAAATTCGCATGCGTGTTTTTTTTTTCATTTCAAATGACCTACAAAGCATACAATACTTTAAATATAACAACATAACTTTCAGTATTTATTATGTGGAGAATATCTTACTAACTATACTGACCTTGATGATGAGTTAGTATACTTGAGATCCTAAAATTCTATCTATTATCTAAAATATTATTTACACAATAACTATTTCGCCACACAGTGGCTTCTTCAAGTGGAAGAATGATCTAACTTAAGACTAAATACAAGATCTTATATACTAAATTAAGAATAAAGATGGAGTAGGGGTAAATTACGTCTACATACATACAAAATTAAATATTTAACAAAGGTGATTTATTTAAATCTAATTGACCATTTAAGATAAGGCCTTTTTTTTTATTTAATTTGTTGATCTCCAAAGACTCTAAGAGGTTTAATTCTTTGCCTTTGTAGAATTTTATAATTCTCGTCAAAATTATGATTGTGTAGAATTAATGTTCAGCATAAGTTGAGTTACTATTTTTATTTTTTTTTATCATAGCTTTTTCTGTGTTCTATGATACTTTCTAAAAATGTCCTTCCAGTTTGTCCAATGTATTCTTTATAACAATCTCCACAAGTAAGCATAACCTAACCTGATTTTAGCTCTGTTTTGGTAGTGTCTTTATTAATTTTTATAAAACTGCCTAGAGAATTGAAAAAATCAACGCTATTGGTGAAATTTTGAACATATTTGCCAATTTAAATGAAAAGTTTCCTATATAAGTTAGACTATTATACTTCGTGTTTTTGTTGTGTTTAATGTAACGGTACACTAAATTTAAAGTTTATTTGCCTATACGACCAGTTGTCTCCTACGCTCCTTGCACTGAAACCCACCTGATTATTCATAAATAGCATTAATTCTTTATATTACCTTGTACTATTTGCAACACACATCCGTTTATATTTGTTTATATTTGTCGATGATAAGAAACATTTTGTCATTTCTTGTTCCTTGGATGCAAAGGCTTGGAACCATATTGTGCTAAAAGCCCTTTTTGTAAACTATCAATCTGCTCTGTTATCTTTTCTACAATTCTTGCTTTTTCGTTTATTTTCCAAGATCGGATTCATAATCATTCCTAAATTTCCCCTTTGTTTATTAAAGCCACCCTCGTATCTGACCAAATGCGAACATTTGTCGCCTGGTGCGAATGTTGGCTTAGGGGTGTAACCCACAAACAACGAACCTTAAAAAAGGACTTTGAAGCAGGTTGACAGTAAGACAGTCTTATTCCAAATTGGATAAACGGCAATTTCAATTGTAATACAATTACTTTCTTTCTTATTAATATTATTACGTCTTTCTTATTAATATTAGATTTGTACCGCGTAATTATAATCCATCTATTGCCCTTATTTCATGTATAAGTCTTATTTCAATTTAAATGTTATCATATACTCATACTAATCTTAAAACTTTATATAATCATACTAAGTTTAATTTTATATAGGTAATCAATACAATTTAGAGATCCAGTATATATAGACACTATATACATACATATATGTAATCAAACTATTTTATGTCGTAGAATGTAGCTAATACTTTTCATATTTTCTAGCGTATTCAAAATAATGTTTCTCTTTTCTATTCTTGAAGCAGATTGATAGTCAGTTAGTACCCAGCAGTCAGTTAGTACCCAGCAATCAGTTAGTACTCAGTAGTGAGTTTCAGTCAGTTAGTACCCAGCAATCAGTTAGTACCCAGCAGTCAGTTAGTACTCAGTAGTGAGTTTCAGTCAGTCAGTCATCAACCAAGTCAGTCAGTTAGAGTTAGATAGTCAGTTAGCCAATAGACTAAGGAAGCAACTAAATAATTAAATAAAGTGTAGTTACTGTAGTTATATCTCTCTTTCATTCATGACTTCAAAGAACTATTTCCTGAAAAAATTAAACCGTGTCGGAATACACGTAATAAAATACTTCCTGGTGTCATAACAAAAATTGGTGTCAGAATTGTGGGATTGTTTTTTACAAATTGCTACAAGTTCCGTGCGAGCTTCCTGGATTAATCGCAAGTTTGTGTAAACCAAGGATTTTAAAGGTTCCATCAGGACTTGGCGAGTTTCAACTCCTTGAGCACCGATCCACCTGCCAATAACGAGAGACAGGGCGTTGGTCGTCTGATCAACGGCATACATACATCGCACCTGGATAACAACAGTAAGTGATAGATACTTTTATCGACACTTTTATTTTGGTTGTACTACTTCCCATCTACTCTTTTTACAAAACATCACCATGTCCACCTCAGAAACTCCTCAAAGTACTAGATCAGCTCCTACTAACCACCAAAGTGAGTTATTTCAATTATCATTCTTATGTTCACTTATTCCAAAATCTTTCGACGGTAAAAGAGCAGTTCCACGAACTGCAATAATGCCATGAAATTAGCTCATTCGACACAATATGAACTTCTTCTAGTCGTTATCACCTCTAAATTAACAGGCTCCGTTCGATCCTAACTTCACGGTAAAAGCTATAATACATGGGACGAACTTTTGTAAACATTGTGTACATTTTATTAAGACAAAAAACATTATATTCAATTAATGGAGGAATTGAACACTTTAAAACAAAATCACAATGAATCTGTTGTTTCATTTCATGAAAGAATAGATAAAACTTTCATGCGTTTATTAAGTTCGATGCCGTATAAAAATTCCAGCGAACAATTAGGTAAAATTGAAACAATAAAAGAATTAGCACCAAGTCGCTTTATCCACCATTCATTACCTGATATTTCTATATTCTTAAGGTCCCAACAAATAAGTGATATTCCCACAGCATTAACAAAAGCAATTGAAGAAGAGCGTGCCTTACTAATTTCAAAAAATGAGTTTAAAAACAGATCTAATAATCTTAACTATTCTACATTTGTAAACGTAGTGGTCATTCCAGTAAAAACTGCTTTAAAAAGAAAAATTCAAACTCACAAAATTCCGTTAATTTCAATAGCTCTACTTCAAAATCGGATGAAAAATTCTGCAATTACTGCAAAAATCGCGGTCATGTCATTCAAGAATGCCGTAAAAGAGAGTACAAAAACAAAAAGAAATTTACACGAAACGGACATTCGAATCAAAATTCCAATAAAACGAATTCTGCTTCCTCGCAACAAATCAATTTAAACTCATGTCTATCCCAGGTGAGCGTCTCTCAACACACAATATTCTAAAACCAACAATACATTTCATAATAATCCTGATTCAAATTCCTTGGAGTCTTCAAATTCTCTTTCGAGGTCATCTCAATCGCCTTCCAATTCTTCTTTTTATTCTAAATCGGCACATTAGAGAGCACCTCTTACTAACTCACACCTAAATCAAAAAAGAAATTCCATCTCCAATGAAAATTTGAGTAATCTCCAACTCCTTACAAAACATTCTGACTCCTCTAACTCGTGTCGTACAAATAACAATTCTTTACCTCAAGTACAAGTACTAGTCACGAAAGAAAACACATGCTACATTACAGCATTTTGCCATAACGTTGCATTCAAATTCCTTAACGAGACCGGAGCGAATGTTTCTCTGATAAAATCTTCAAAAATTCGACGAGAATATTTTAATCCTTCTGAAAAATTGCAATTAAACGGCTTAAGTGCCAATGAACCTGTTCAAACGCTAACCTAACCTAACCTAACCACCCTGTATATTTGTGTTAAGAAATAAATAAAGAAGCAAAAGGTAGTAGACGTTTGAGATATAAGATTAAGGTAGAGTTTGGGGATAATAAGAAGTTATATGGAAAGTGTGTCAAGGTCACAAGTCTTTAAAAAGGAAAAGGAAGGTGTAGGAGAGGGAGCTATTGAAAGGTAGGTTTATGAAAACATAATGGATTGGAAGAGTTGACGCCTTTGCTCGTAAGTATTGCAAAGAATACAGTACAGCTGTGCGTATCATCGATCTCGTAAACAAAGCCCGACTTTTCGCAGAGGTACGATTGAGTCCCCTGACGACAAGGTCGGCAGCACAGGTTTACGACATCGCAATGATAAAATTTGCAGCTGTGGCAGAAAAGCAGAGGTCTGTTGTCAAAACATTCTTGACAGCAGAATCCTGTTTCAGCCGTACAGCTTTCACGCAGACGCCAACAATATCCGCATTGGAGGAAGGTGGTTTCATTAACAGTTTGCCTGAATGGTGAAAGGACAATAGATACACTAGAAAGGTCCATGTTAATTCATAAGACCCTTCTGGTGAAGTGATGCTCTCTCAGGTTGACAAGGGTTTAAATAGGAAGGTATGTGGTGGGGAAAGAGTGGGGGAGTAGTGGGGAATAGTGTGGATGTAAAGGAAGTGGTATAGAGTAGTGTGGCAGCGAAGGTGATGGTGTAGCAATATTTTTTATAATGAGGTGGCATCGCTAGGTAGTAGTAATTTTTTCATTGATGAAGGAGTGGATAACTAAAAGAGTATATAAGGCGTAATATGTGTTATTGAACCTGTTGTATTCGTATATGAATTTTAATAGACAGTTGTCGGAGGAAAAATTTTTAGGTGAGAATAATGGTAAAAATTTTCTAAATGCAGATAATGGTAAGTAAGTCCAGAAATTAAATAATATATATTTTGAGGGCAGGAAAAGAGTAGTATGAAAAATTAGTACATGAAAATATGGATAATGAGGTGTAGTATAAGAAGACAATGAAGTATTTAATGAAATACTTCAGCGTAAAAAATGATGAGGGTAAAAGTGTAAAAATGAAGCTTTAGAAATTTTTTTGAAGCAGAAGGAGTTGAAATCGGGTAATAACTTATGGCGTGGGAAGAAGGTCTCCAAGTGGAAGTACCCGAATCTGAAAAAAATTTTGAAAAAAGAAAATAAAGTTGACAAAAAGTTGACACCTTTAAGCTTAAAAAAAATAGAAGCAGTTAAAAAAAAAATAGAAGCAGTTAAAAAAAAAAGTGTTCCTCTTGGAAAATGTAAGTTGAACAGTGGGCTAAATGATCCCACCCTGAAAAGTCGAGAAATATTTTTTTAACGTGTTTCACCCTCATACTTTGACCCTCGGAAAGTGTATGAAGGGTAGATGATAGGGAGAAAATGTCTGAGTAAAAAATGTTTAGTCTTCCATGAAGAACAATTTGCTTCCAACGAAACTTGGAGAACATCTGTAATGGGGGAAGTAATTTCTACCCTAAATTTCAAGAATTAATTAAAGGTATAAGGAGCGGTGCTAAAAAAAAGGTACCTCTCTCACCATTGATGTCGAAGACTGAAGGTACCACTTGGCAATGTCAGAAGTATCAAATTCAGACAACTACCCCTCTCGGACTTAATGCCTCCCGACCTCCCCCCACAAGCCCACCTCGGCGCCCTGCCCCCCCCCTGTACCCATTTCCCTATGATGTTTTTCAGCGGATTTTCTTCTCAACCCCTTTTCCACGCCATTTTTCATCCCTTCCATACCTATACACAACTTCTCCTAGGAAACATAAATTCACCAATTTTCACATATGTCTTATTCACAATTTAGAACAACAATGGTCTCTTTGCCATTTCCTGTATGGGGCCGACTAACACCACCTAACCTAACCTGTTTTTTTTTCCCAAAACATTTTGGGACCTTTTTGGTTGGTGGTTTTTTTTTTTTTTTTGTTTTTTTTTTCCAAAACACAAACTAACTAACAAACTATTTACTTAACTTATTTACACACTAACATACTAACCCTTATTTACAACACTTACATACTAACCCTTATTTACTAATTAACTTATTTACAACACTTACATACTAACCCTTATTTACTAAGACTACATATATACATTTACACTATTTACAATCTCTACCTATTGGTAACCGACGTCAACTGCTGCTTCGCGGTGTCAAGCAACGTTTTCAATCGCTCCAACTTCCGACGCTTTGCTTCCTTCGCGCGCTCTAAGACGTCCACTTCCTGATCGATCTGGTGGTCCTCCTCAACCAGTTCCACCCGTTTCTTCAACAAGGCTTCCTTGTTACAGGCAGACTTCGCCACTTTTGCTTCAAGCTGAGCAATCTCAGCTTTCCACTTAGCGACGTCGTTGTCCTGTTCCAAGATAGCATTGTCGACTTGGGAAATTTCAGCACGCACCTTCTGCTGCGCAGTGCGCCTTCCTTCCCAAGCGGACGTCAAATACGCCATCTTTTCACACACTCTCGGAATTATCCCAAAGGCGCTTTCCAGACTATCTATGTCCTGCGATAGAGTCGTCTGAGAAGGCGTCGTTGGGGTTTCTGGAAGTGGAGAAACAGGCGATGGAATCGGCGTGAGCGTTGGAAGTGGAGAACCGCAGTCACTTGACATCGATGCAGCAGCAGTTGTCATCGTCGTCGCCGTTGTCCAGGTACACGTCGTTGCCGCCGTCGTGGACGTGGACAACGGCGTCGGTACCGTGCTCCTCCTCGCTGTCGTGGTCGCTGTCGTGGTGGTTGAAAGACGCTTCCTTTTCGCCATCCCTAGAGTCCGCTTTCCACCTGCAGCTGCGGAACATCTAGGTGGCGTCGCCACTGCAGCTATCGCTGTCATCGTGGTCACGGCGACCACAAACTCGCACTGTAAAACAAAATTATTAATTAACAATTAAACAATTACTTCAACAATACTAATTAATACTTACACCACTTGTCCTCGATTTTCCGTACCGGCTTTTCGGTACTGCAGGTTTCTTTACTTCCTTGTTTTCCATTTTAATTAATTTTTGTATGTACTATTACATTTTTTTTAATACTGGAATGTCTGCTCACAAGGAGAGTCGAGAGAAGAATGAGACGACGCTCCGCTTGCTACCTTCCCTCCACACTTCTTGCATATTTCTATTTGCTGAATAAGCAATGGTTCATACGCTCGATGAGCCATGTATCACAACTTTTATGTATGTGTGAGATGATACCAAGCACCATGTCTATCCGTAGGTTCATGACATTACTAAACATGTAACGTATTTCTATTTGCTGAATAAGCAATGGTTTACACCCTACATAAGCCATGTATCAGAACTTTTATGTATGTGCTGCTGGTATACAGGTGTTAATCAGAAAGCATCCACACCTCACTCTAACTTACATTGTCATTTATAGCTCAAACAACTTCTCTTTCTAGTTTTTCCTTCTTCGCACAAACACTTGTGCTGATCTTAACTTTACCCCCACTCATATCCTCCTCCTCCAAATTGTATAAATACTCAAGTTTTCACAACGTTCAGCACAGATCGCTAACGCTGTTCAAACATAATACATCAACAACAAAATGGTACAATATACTGCAGTGTTCCATGGCTCCGTGCCAACAGATTTGAATATCACGGTGGACGCGATGATTTTTACTAGAACCACTCCAGGTGATTTCACCATTTGGAAGGTGTCCGACGGTAGACCCTTCGGAGACTTCTGCCAACGCCTTGAGGTGCAGCTCTCGTGGTGCTCCTTCCAGGGGACACTGGTCGTGTATGCGATGGACCACGGGGCAGCGGTCTACATCAAGACGTTCAATTGAACTGTTTTTTTTTTGTATAACTGTACATGTATTGCTTTTTTGTTTTATGTACTACAATCAATAAAATGTGTATATTGATAATTTATATTCTCTTTTCTTTCTTTAATTACAAAATATAAAACGATACAATATAAAACAATTTTATTTAATATAATACAATATAATATAAAACATTAATGAATTTTAGTCATTAAATTTACTCAGTAAAGCAGACTTAAGGTTAGCTAGCTTATGTTCGATTTCTTGTACCTCCTTTCTCGTTTCAACTACCGATCTGTTCAACTCCTCCAACTCCTTCTCTTTCCGCTTCATGTACTCAGTCAATGAAGCGGCCTTTGTCTCTCTTTCATTCAGTATCACTTCTCGCCGCCGCTTTTCCTCCTTAACACTATTTATTGCTTCTCCTACTTGGTTCACTATATTGGAATAATCGAATGGAGCAGCCGACAACCTTCGTGTGTGTGTACGATCGCTTCTTCGGCTTCATCGATATCGACTTCGTTCCCGCCATCGCCATCGTAGAGGTGCTAGCCACAGGCTCTGCCATCGTTACCGTGGTAGCACCTCCAACACACCCCTCACCTTTAGCGGATGATGTGAAGGAATCGTTTGGAAAGAAGTTTTCCAATATATCAGCCAGCTCGGTTTCGTTCATATTTAGCTCAGCAGCTAAATCAACACCGTTATCCTGTTGTCGAGCACTCATCTTACCACACCGTACCCACTACAGTTTTAGTATATATTCCTTTCGCCCCTCTCCTTATGCCATCTCCACCTTACATATCCCTCCCCTTTTCCTATAGCTATTTATTGTCCCTCGCGTTCAGTATTCCTCAGTCGTTGTCGAGATGTACCTCTTACCGCTAGCAGCTATGATCCCTTGTCCGGACTGTGATGCTTCCTTTACGCGATCTGATAATTTAAAAAGACATCGATTAACTTCTTGTTGGAAACGAGCACAGCTCCAACGTACATCGCCTCTGCCGAAAAAAAAAATTAAAATTGCTACGCCTGCTGGTTCTTCTGACCGCTGGTGTGATACTTGTAACATTTACGTTCCACAACATTCCTACAACGGTCACCTTCGCAGCCTCAAGCATAAACAAACTTGCTGCTCTCCTCTTGAGGAAGGAATTACTTTCCTTTCGTCCGCGTTCGCTAACAGAATTGTGTCCTTTCGTATTTCATCCGCCAAGTTCTTCCTGTCGTATACCGACTTTTTCGCCGAAGTTTTCGACAAATGCTTGCGTGTTATTCGTAATCAGATACAACTGCATGACACGCTTAAACTAAATCTTGAACTTTTCGGACGATATGTGCACGATGCTAAACAATTGGTTGACGTGAAATCCTTCAACACCAATAACAAAGTTGTCACTCAGTCGACGGATCTTTCCAATATTCTCCAAAGCTTCTTCGACGTTCTTGAGGGTAAAGCTTCTGAGTTTCAAGAACGAGAGTCAGGTAATTTATCATTCTCTCTTTATATATATTTCACTTGTGTTTACTATTATTTCATTCTTACAGGATGGGCTTTGGAAAGAGTCCTTTTCCTAGAACTCAATTGCAACAAGTACAATCCTCTTAGAGCTTCATCTTACATTCCTCTACCTAAACAAATTGTACTTAAGAGAGCTGTTGTGATCGTACGAAACATCAAGAAAATATTTCTTTGATGTATATGGATACTGATTCCTTCATTCTTAAAGTATTCACCGAAAATTTCTACAGAGATATGATTGAAAATATTCATCACTTCGACACTTCCAATTATCCCCATAGTTTCAATATCCCTATTACCTCTTCTGTTATTGGCAAATTTAAAGACGAATTCCCTAATAATCCCATTAAAGCATTCTATGGAACCGGAGCAAAAGCTTACTGCGTTGAAGCCGTTGATCAAATTGTTAAAAAAACGAAAGGTGTCAAGAAAAATGTCATTAAATTACATCTTCAAATCGATGATTACCTACGCGTCATTAGAGATGACGCCACCATTCTTAAATGTATGAATGTTTTCGTTTCCGATCTGCATACTATGTTTACCCATATGAAAACGAAAGTAGCCCTCTCTCCCAAAGATGATAAACGTTTCTTAATTCCGAAAACAACGAATACTCTTCCTTGGGGACATTACAATATAAAAAACTCAAACAGTTCCCTTTCAAAGTTCGACGGTGCCGTTGATCGATTTATACAAAATTTTCATCAACCGTATACCGACGACTAAACGGTTGGAGAATAATTTATTAAAAGACTTTTCGAAGCTTCGTCACTTCCACAGGAAGCCATTGATAATATTTATGAACACCTACTGTAATACCTACCTGCAGTTCTGTTTAAGTATAGCTTACGCTGAAATGTCACTCAATGTAAATATTTTATCCTTAATGTTGGTTGTATTGTATAAATAATAATAAAACGTTACTAAACTACTTGTTTGTTTACTATTTTTATTCTGCGAAATATATTCCTCAACTTCACAAATAACATGTGTACGATTTCTACTGTTACAATTTATTGTTTCAATAACATTAACAATGAATAAATTTTCTTATAATCTTCGATATTACTTGATGGCCATTTGCCTGAGTCAGGACCGCTCTGCCAGCCTGCAGCTTTTTCCGTTCCTTCTCTTAAAATATTTTCTTCTATCCATTGCAGCACTGTTTGATGACGACCATTGATATTTGGACTTAATGTATACGGAAGCCGAAACAAGTTGATCAGTTTAATACACTTTTCCAAATTTTTCGGTTGTGCGTAGTATGCCACATCCAGTATTAAGTCATCCACACACTTTAACAATGTAACATACTTTTTCTTGACATTCATTACGGAGAACTTCTTATCCCGCATTAGAACTGATCCGTTTGTTAACATTTCCTTTAAAAAATATACGTCGTGTCGCATGAAATTATACTTTGTTTTATTTAAAATCATTTCGACATCATCAACGGTTATTTCCACTGTTTCACAGCAACCTTTTAGAAATTCATCCACCAATTCGTCACACCTTTGCTTACATTCGAATATGAAGTATAAAATATCGAACGATGTCTCTTGTGTTACAGTTAACCATTTGAATTCTTCCTTTGGTACTGCAACTCCCAACTTCGACAACATAACTTTAACTCTATCTAAATCGTTTGATAGTATTGCTCTTCGAAGGTTGAGAATGAGGACTTGCTTTTCTGCTTGATACAACTCGTACGATAATGAATCCATTTTTATAAAAATTATACTTCAAAATCGTCAGGATCGCTCTGATCGACCACTAAGTAGCCTCCTATTACAATTTTATCGTATTCACCTTTTAATTCGAATTCTTCTGTCACGCTATCCAACTCTGACGCTACCAAATATCTTTTCAAAGATAATAAACCCTCTTTGTAAAATTTAACTTCAATAACGTAACTTTCAACCATTACTACGTCTTAAACGTTCAATGCAGCAACTAACGATTACAACTGATTAAACTCGTCACGTTTTATCTTATTTATAATCATACTTTGGGGAAGGAGTAAAGAAAATCATTATTAACATTGCAGACTTTATTATCAGAAAAAAAACTGGGGATACATTACACAACGTTCGTTTTATGAATCCAGCTGTTTTGAGATTGGTTAAGCCCCAACCATTTGACGTAAACCATGTCACCTTTTCGTCTTAGTACACGTTCCACCAAATAAACATCTGGATATTTCGCTTTCTGTAGTTCCATACCATAAAATCCTCCTTTTATGTCTTCCCCTTTATCATCCTTTAAGTAATACATAATTGGATGTGACAATTTTATGTAGCTAATCGTAAATAATTCGTTAGACCAATTCGGGGTATAACCTTTGCTAAACAATTCACGATGTTTACTTATTCGTACCCGGTCTCCAACTTTAAACTTAATTTCTCGTAAATCCACCTTCTTTGGATTGTTGTAAATACTTTCCAAAAGTGTTTCTTCGTTTCCTTTGCTTGGTCTCATTTCGATAGTTCTGTGAACCGAATTGTTATATTCCTGTACTATATCTGGTAATAACTTCAACCATTTGTAGGATCCTTGCAGAGTAAAGCGTTGCCACATTTTTGATTTTAGTGTTCGATTTACCCGCTCCACAACTGACGCTTTCTTGGTGCTATACGTTGAGTAATGGTTAATTTTATATTTTTGCATAACTCGTTTCACTTGTTCGTTGTAAAATTCTTTTCCCAAGTCAGTTTGCATATTCTAAGGAATACGTTTACTTCTTTTGAAAATTAACTGTAAAGCCCTTCCAACATATTCACCTGTTTTGCGTTTTACTGTTTGAGCCCACACAAATTTTGAAAAAACGTCTATTACAACCAAAATGTATCTGACACCTTTATTTTCTCTCGCATACGGAATCATTTCCACTAAATCGGCTTGATGAAGATCATCTAATCCTTTAGCTATCACTTTACGACGTGTAAAATTAATTCTCGCTGGTTTATGCAGTTCTTTCACTAGTTCTTCTTCCATATTTAGCATTTTTCTTATAATGAAGAACTACATGGACGGAACTGTTGTTGTTGGTTTAGAACTGCTCGATTTCGCACTACCTGTTCCTCTTTGTTGTTGTAGAGTATCTAGCCTTACTTTCAGCTCCTTTGCTTCCTTTTTTAGTGATTCCACCATTACCACTAATTCGTTTTTCAGATCATCTTTCTTTTTATTGCTTCGTTGAATTTCTTTCTCTGCAAATTCCTTAACTTTTTTACATTCATCCTGAATCATGATTTTAATTAATTCAAAACTCGTGTCTATATCATTTTTCATATATTGCACAATTTCCGTCTTCAATTTCTTCGATACTTCTTCATCCCCTTTCCTAACAAACGCTTCTACATCTTTACGCTCTAGTTTTACTTTTGTTGAAAAGACGTCCATGATCCCGACAGCATTCTTTTCTATTATATCGTTCACCTTGTTTGTTATTTCTTTATCCCTGTCAGTATTATATTTTTCAAGTTCTCTTTCCAAATTTTTAATCGCTAACTCTATATTATCACTAAAAGTTTTCATTATCATTTCACCACTTTTGGAGACAGCTGTTTTCAATTCTTCTCGTAAATCCTTCATCCTTCTGACACCTTCACTGACAGCACGATCCTTTACCTCTTCACACTCGATTCTGATATGCTCTTTTGTTAACCGATCTTTCTCATCTACATACATTTTAGTAGCTGCATGAAACCCAGCAGTAGGCTTGTTCAAATGTGTAATACGCTTATTAGCCACATCAACGAAATACAACACTTTATCGAATGCTTGTCTGATATCGGTTACATCATCTTGCGATAACAGACGTTGCACCTTCTTATCCAAAAATCGCACATTCACAGCATCATGCTCCTGCTGAGGATCACCGATTCTTGTTAAGCGGTTATGATTGAAATCATGAACATTGCTGAATGCTTGCGAAAACAATCGTTTTCTTTTTCTAACGGACGTCCGAACTTATCAACCGTTATTGTCTAACTAATAAGCTTAATAGTTTGTTTATACGATTATATTGCACTCACGCAACTCTTCTAAAATTGATAGAATTTCGTTTTCATGATTTGTGTTGCCTGCTTGTTGAGAAGCAACCAATAACCTTAAACGATCACACAACTCATTAACGTCATCAAAATATTTGTATTCGATCGGTTTTTCGTTGAATGTCAACAACGACAATCCTCCACCTTTAGAAAATTTCGATGTTTGCTGTCTTAACTTGTAAACTGCTCCCTTACGTTTTAATATATCAGCGTAGTCTTTCCTTTCTTTCATCGATGTCGGATATTCAGAACGTAATTTGAAGAGTAGCTCGTATAATCCCACAGTACCTATGTATTTAAATTTTACATCGATTACAACGTTTGGTCCGTCAAAATCCAGTTCAGAATCACCAATAAAAAATTTATTTGTGTTCCATTCGTATCGAACTTTATCAAGACGAGGATTCAGAACGTCAGCGTTAAATGTGTCACCATCATAGTCTTTAATAATTCCTTCTATATAGTCTCGAGGTAGAGGATCGAATTCTTCTAAATATTCAGCAAATCGAGAGCTATTAATATAATCTATGTACGTACGCTTTCTTCAATTGTTCAAAGTCATCATTACCCTGGTCTGTGTTTTCATGACCCGTTCTTGGGTCATAAACACTTTCTTCCCTTAGGAATGAAGGAGCACCTGGTAGTAAGGTACCTGGAGCATTCGAAGGGTCAAGCTTTCTAACTTTCATTGGTGTTGACGAAGCTGGAACGTCACCTTTCGACCAATTACTCACTTCTGGCTTTAATTCTTTTTTGATCTCTTCACCCAGCTCTGATTTCAAGTTAAGAAGCGATTTTGTAAGTGGTTGATATGCTTGCTGCAATAGGAGATTCTGTCCTGGTGTCGATTCCTTTAACATTTGCAATTTCCTCTTTACCGCTTTCCTAACTTTGATTAGTTCTTTCTTTGCATTTACATCCATGCTCTTGTCAAGGCTGTCTTTTAACAACTGACATGGTCTGCGAAGACGTGTTTGAGATTTAATTCATCCTGTTTAAACAGTATTATTAAATTTGCAATATCTCTAATTAAATGTTTGGGAATCTGTGCATATGTTTGATTTAAATAAAAAGTGTCGATTGAGTTATGTCTTCCCATACTAAAGTATTCCCTTATCTTATTTTGATTTTCATTTGCAACATCGTCAAAGATGAATACAGAATTACGTCTTGCCTGTGATGGGGCAATTACATCGTCAGAGTCTCTATAAGGAAAATAACCAATTCCAGCAATTGGTTTCAATAATTCAGCTAAATACATATATTTTGGTTGATACAATGACTTGGAATAAACGTATACGTTTTTGCGAACCGTAAACCGTTCGGTTGCTCCAAAAGTCCTATAATCACATTTGTTTTTCCACAATTTGAAGGTCCGGCGACAATGGCTCTTATTGTGGATGGTAGTAATGGACCCTGTCGATTTATATTCCTGGCAATGTCGAAGTCACGATTGATTATGGGTAGAACAGATGGATGTTGTACTATCCGCATGTTTATTGATGATTAAACGGTTTGCGCATGTGCTCTCGGATATATAAATTTAGGGTTAACAGTGTTTATGTAGTCAGTTCGTTCAGTATAGTGAGAGAGCTAACACTACACATGTCCCATGACACGAGGTTTTCTGAATAGGTTTATAGATAAATTACCTATTGAATTACACCTCCCAGGGTATAACTTTTGCGGTCCTGGGACTCGATTAAACAAACGATTAGCTCGAGGTGATATCAGTATAAATCCCCTTGACGAATCTTGTAAATTACACGATATTGCTTACGAAACTTTTCCAGACATTTCCCATCGTCGAATTGCTGATAAGGTTTTGGCGCAACAATCATTACAAAGACTAAAGTCGCCTGACGCGTCGTTTGGTGAACGCTTGGCAGCTCTCACAATTGCTTCAGCTATGAAGAGTAAAGAGAAACTTGGAATGGGGCACAAAAAGCGACGTCGTAAAGTTGGTGGTTCAATTCCGTTGTGAAAAATAAAGAAGAGAAGGCGAACAAGAAAAGGAGGAGCTCTACCGTTTCGTAAGCTAGTAACAACTGCGAAAATTGCTCTTAAGAAAACGAAACCTTTCCAGCTGATACATGCTGCTAAAATAGCACTAAATACAATTCGTAAATTTGGAAAGCGATCTAAATCTCCCAGAATCATTCCTATTCCAAAGACAGGTGGTTTTCTACCGTTAATTCCGTTAATTTTTGCTGGACTATCAGCACTTGGAGCTCTCTCTGGCGGTGCTGCTGGGATAGCTAAAGCTGTACGCGATGCGAAAACAGCACAACAACAGCTAGAAGAAGATAAACGTCATAACGCTTCAATGGAAGCTATTGCTCTTGGAAAAATATTTCAGTACAACCTTTCCGTAAAGGTTTCGGTTTATACTTTAGACCTTATCAAAAAAAAAAAAAACGTAAAATTTTTCGTAAAGTTACCTAATCGTCCTTTGACAGATTTGAATTTAGTCAATTACATTAACTATTTACAAATTCCACATTTTCGGGGAATATTTATGCGTAACGAATTACCCAGAAAAGTTAAAAGCTGTGAAAGTGGAATTGTTAATTTATATTTAGACACAGGAACTGGTACACATTGGACAGCGTATGTAAAATGAAATAACAAATCTATGTACTTTGACAGTTTTGGAGATCTCCGTCCACCTAAAAAATTGGTTCAATATTTACAATCTTCCGGACCTTGTGCTATCACTTATAACTACAATCGTGTTCAGAACCCCTCAGATTTTAACTGCGGTCATTTAGTTGTCCAATTCCTTAATGAGACTACGCAAACCTTTTCTTAAAAACAAACCATCAAACTAACTTCGTTGTAGTAGACAGAACGTCAAACCGAAAACATGTCTTACACATTTACCTTGACTAATACAAAGTCGGAGCTGCAAATGATAATAAGTCCACCACTTTTTTTAAGCGATGATGATGAATACCAAATTGCTTTGTTAAATTTTGAAGCACATACCAGTATTCCGAATATCGATGAAACTAACAACAAATTCTATTTTGAAGGTTCTACACCACCAGCTGTTGTTCTTCCGGAAGGATCCTATGAAATCGATGATATTAATCATTATCTTCGCGAGAAATTGCGACATACTGATGATGCTATTGAATTGTTTGGAGACAATACTACCTTAAAAAGCCATATAAAAAGCACCAAAAAAGTCAACTTCGCTCCTACAGATTCTCCCGCAAAGATATTGGGTTTTGAAAATAAGCTTCTACCATCACTTAAAGAGGTGTCTGATCATGTAGCTGACATTTTCAAAGTAAACGCGATTTCAGTGATGTGTAAACTCGTAACTAACTCCTACATATATACCAGTGATGGTGCTAAAGGACTAGATGGACATATACAACATCAATTCTTTCCCAATGTACCCCCCGGATTTAAAATTGTTGAGAATCCTTAGAATCTTATTTATTTATCAATCAACACTCGTGTCATCGACTACATTTCCCTTAAAATAGTTGATCAAGACGGTAATCTAGTTAATTTCCGTGGAGAGCGTGTCACAATAAGACTGCACTTACGAAAAGCGTAACATGGTAGTGCAATATAGCTGTCCCCAACGATATTCAAAGAAGAATAGTACTATAAAACTACTACCACAATCCCGGATGCTTATTTCGCCTAAAACCATTAAGCGATTAACACCGCTCAATAAACAGTTCCTTAAATCTTTGGGGTTGCGATTGAAAAAGAGGAAACGGTAAAATGCTAGCAGAAATACTGAACGTTATCGAAAAAGCAGTCTTCGATAACGCTATAGTTAACGCTGATAAACATACTCATCAACCTTATGCGAATTCAACTTTCAAAAATAATGATACGATACGTATTCCAATAGAAAATGAAGATGTTTACACTTTGCCTTCTAGTAGTTTCCTATACATAGAAGGTCGTTTGCTTCTTAAAAAGGGTGGAAAGACAACTGCGAACACTTCTTTTATCCACAATGGAATTTTACACCTGTTTGATGAAATTCGTTATGAATTAGGCGGAAAAGTTATTGATCGAGTCCGTAATCCTGGCATGGTTACAACAATGAAAGGTTACGCATCTTACAACGAGAATGAAAGTAAACGTCTCAGCAACAGTGGATGGTTGCCTCCTGCTTTAAGCGATCTACAAGGAATTAAGCTTAATTCTGTAAAACTAGTAGATTCCAACGGTTACTTCAACGTTTGTATTCCACTACGTATGATTTTTGGATTTGCAGAAGACTTCCGAAAAATAATATTAAACGTTCGACAAGAATTAGTTCTAGATCGCAGCAGCACTGACAATAATGCTTTATATTGCTCAGCAACGCCACTTGAAGATGTACTTGTACATTTGGATCAGATTTCTTGGAAAATTCCTCATGTATCTGTAGCAGATGCTGAACGTTTGAAATTGTTGCGTTATGTTGATCGAAATTTAAATATGGAACTTTCATTTCGGAGTTGGGAACTACATGAATATCCGCTACTTCCCAAATCGTATTCTCACAACTGGAATGTGAAAACAACGTCACAATTGGAAAAGCCTCGCTTCATTATTTTCGGATTTCAAACAGATAAAAGTAATAATCTTGCAAAAAATATGAGTGCCTTCGATCACTGCAAACTAAGCAATTTTAAAGTTCACTTAGGATCTACTATGTACCCGTATGATAATTTGAATTTAGATTTTGATACTTCTAGATTTGCCGTTTTATATGAAATGTATGCCAACTTTCAACAATCGTATTATGGTAATGTAAGTGAACCATTATTCGATCCTAAACAATTTCTAGTCATTGCTCCTCTTGTAATAGTAGACTGTTCATATCAGAATGAAACTGTTAAATCTGGTAGTATAGATATCCGTCTAGTGTTTCAAACTAAAGAAAATATACCAGACAAAACAGCAGCTTTCTGTTTAATAATACATGATCGTGTGATACGTTACAATCCGTCCACAAACTTAGTTCAAGAAGTATAAAACACAACGATTACTTCCACAATTTAGTTTTCTTACCGGTACTGAACAGTGAGCACGATGACTTTCTTATTGGACGTACAAGATTTTCAGTGCAGTGAGAATCGATTTGTTTTTAAAGAAGGCTGTTGTTGCTCTAAAAGGAGAACCAGTTTATCATTTCACATTTTAACCACCATTTCCATGGGACGCTCTCCCCGTTCGTTACAGAAGTCAAAATCGTTGATTAACAAGAAATTTTCTAGGGTTATATTGGGATAACGGCGATCTTCCGTACTCTAGACTTTATGATAGAATTTACTCCATATTGATGGAGTCAACAGTTGTATATGTTAAAGGATTACAAAAGATGATGTGGCTGCAGGAATCCTTTCCTACTGTTAACTTTGTTAACATTGAAGATATCGGATGTCCAGCTCTCTCCAAACTCCCAACTCATTTTAAAGTTAAAGTGTGTTCTTATCATTTATTTACAACCGCTGTTGAACAGAATTGTGCTTATAAAAATGTTCTTTTATTAAAATATTGGTTGTCTTTACACTCATAAATTGACTGTATTTTTTTCCTTTAAACAAACAAAACACGTTCATAATATAAATTAGATTTTTATTTTTTTTATATTCTTATACAATGTTATACATTTTACATATGTATTTCTAAATCAGCCGCTTTTTTCCAACAAATCCTTTAAGGCGAATTGATGGATGACCCACTTTATTCACAATTTTTTCGTTTATGTCCTCGATTTCTGCATCCGTAAAAGCTTCTGCGTGTCTGCACGGAAGAAATATGATAAAGCTGTATAAATCAGCTAATAGACGAGGTACCCATTTTGTATTCACCTTTTTGAAGCTTTGCACGGGATACGTTTGATTCACTTCCAGTGATTTCAGAGCACGTATTTCTTTCTCTTCATAACCCACCCGCACATTATTAAACTTTTCGATAAAGGTTTCCATGTTATACTGACTTAAATACATTCAACGCTCTTATGCATCTACCGCTCCTTCACTCGTTCCCGTAACTTACTTTCTTCCTCTTCCTATTGGTTTTTGTTTCTAGTATTTTTCTAGTTATTCTTTCTGTGTCCATTCTCTGGATATGTCCATACCATTTTAATTGTTTCTTTTCTATTTTCTTAATTATTGATTCTTGTTCTACCATTTCTCTTATTTCGTCATTTCGTACTCTATCCCATTTTGTTTTGCCTGCTATTTTACGTAGGTGTTTCATTTCAATTGATTCCATTTTCTTTTGGTGTTCTTTTTGTATCGTCCAGTTTTCGCTTGCATATGTTATGGTTGGTACCGTTATTATGCTGTGAATTCGTATTTTTGTTTCTTTCTCTATGTCCTTATTACTTAGTATGATTTTATTTATTGTATAGTATATTCTTTTTCCCTTTCTTGCTCTGTTTGTTATTTCCGCGTCTATCTTTCCATCTTGTATTATTATAGTTCCTAGATATTCATATACTTTTACTCTCTCTAGTTTATTTCCCTTACATTTTATCTCTCTTTCTGTTTTGATATTTTTGTTCTCGTTTATTATCATCATTTTAATTTTATCTATGTTTATTTCCATTTCCATCTTCTCTATTTCTTCTATCCATATGTAGACAATTGATTTTAATTGGTGTTAGGTTTTTGTATCCTATTGTTGTTTCTAGGCCCTTTATTCTTTCTTTGATGTTTTTCAGTATTTTGTCCATTACTATTATAAATAGTAAAGGACTCAGACTGTCTCCCTGTTTCAGTCCCTTTTTCATTTCAAAAACTTCCGATCTCCTGCCTGCTATTTGTATTTTTCCTTTTACTTTTCTATATATGCTTTCTATTGATTTTATGATCTGTTTTGGTACTCCTATTTGCTCTAGGCTCTCCCAAATGCTTTGTCTATTTATTGTGTCAAAAGCTGCTCTTAAATCTATGAATGTTAGAAATAGTTCTTCTCCTTCATTTATTTTTCTTTCCATAATATTTCTTAGTACGAATATGTTGTCACTTGTTTGTCTTTCTGTTCTAAAAGCTGCTTGTTCTTGTTCTAAGTTCTCTTCTATTATTCTTCGGAGTTTTCCTTCCACCACTCTTGTATATACTTTAAAGCAAACACTTGATAGACATATCGCTCTGTAGTTTTCGCATTTGGTGGAGTCTCCTTTTTTATATATTGGTATTATTAGGTTATTCTCCCATTCTTCTGGTATCTTCTGTTTTTCCCATGATTCTCTACATATTTTCCATAACCACTTAATCATTTCTGGTTCTATATTATCTTCTCCACTTGCTTTTCCTATTTTTATTTTGCTTATTGCTTCTTCTACTTCTTCTCTCTCAATTTTGTATTCTTGTGTATCTTCTGTGTTTTTTATTATTTCCTTTTTCTCGTTTGTTCCAAACTTCTTGTTATAGTACTCCCACCATACCTTCATTATTTCATTGGGTTCTGTTTTAATCTGGTTGTTCTCGTTTTTCATTCCTTTTGTTTCTTTTTTCTGAGTTGTTTTCATATTTCTTATTTTATTCCAGAATAGTCTATTGTTTGTTTTGAAATTTGTTTCCAGTTCTTTGCTAAATTTCTCCCAGCTCTTTTTCTTTTCTAGCTTTATTCGATTTTTTACATAATTTCTTTTGTTTATGTATTCTTGTCTATTTAATTCTGTTCTGTCTCTATTATATCTTATCCAAGCTTCTTTCTTTTTCTTCACTTCCTCTTTTATTTCTTCATTCCACCACGCTGTCATTTTCCTTTCTTTATTTGTTTTAATAGTTCCACAAATTAGCGTTGCTTTATTTATTATGCTTTCTTTAAATTTTTTCCATCTTTCTTCTATTGTCATCATTTTTCCTTCTAACTCTATGTTTGTTAAAGATTTATTTATCTCTGCCTGATATTCTCTCCTTTTATTTTCATCTCTTAGTTTATTAATTGCTATCTTTCGGTATTCCTTTCTTTCCTCTGTTCTGTTTTCATTTTTGTTCATTTTCCAGATAGCTTTTACTAGTCTATGGTGTGTTGATAGTTCTGCATCATTTTCTGTCTGAACTTTTTGGATTTCTTTTCTTATTTCTTGTGTATATGTAATATAGTCGATTATACTTTTCGCATTTCTTTCTTCTGCTCTAAAAGTATATCTTTCTTCTAGCTCTTGTTCCCAGTAGGTGTTTCCTATTAATATATCATTCGTTTGACAGAATTCTAACATCTTTCGGCCGTTTCTATTTATTATTTCTTCTCCATAACTCCCCATACATCCCATTCCTGCGTTTTCATCTCTTCTTATTCTTGCATTCCAATCTCCCATTATTATTATATTTTCGCAGTTTTCTCTTTCTTTGTCCACTGTTTCTTGTAGCTCGTTGTAGAATTCTATCATTCTTATTTCTTCTGTTCCCTCTATTGGTGCATAAATCTGTATTATGACTATTTTTTCTTTTGCTTACTATTATTTTAAGAAATGTTAATGGAACAAATGTCTTTACAGTTGAGAACGTGCAGAACCTTCACTCTGTAAAACTAGCATTTATTGATAAACATGGACAGTTTCGAAGATACATATATTGAAAGCCGATGGATTCAGCTTAAGGATGATGAAAACAGAGACGTTATAACTAAGGGCTATATCACCGAATCAAAATAAAGAATCGTTAACTATAACGACTTCACTTTTATTTCATACGCCTATACCTTACACCTTTCTCCACTTCCTCTACATTATCATGTAAACGTATTTAAGAATCGTAAACTTCAGACGGCTGCAGACGTATTTAATTTTACATTACCGACACGTGTACATATGTTTCAATTCATTGTGAAGCATTCGACCACTACATACACACAAGTTTAAAGTCAATGACCTTCCGTCAATTTGACCTTAAGTAACCTCTCCTCCTCTGAATTAAAACCGGTCATCTTACACTACTCTACAGTAACTAGACTATTTAATTATTTAGTTGCTTCCTTAGTCTATTGGCTAACTGACTATCTAACTCTAACTGACTGACTTGGTTGATGACTGACTGACTGAAACTCACTACTGAGTACTAACTGACTGCTGGGTACTAACTGACTGAAACTCACTACTGAGTACTAACTGATTGCTGGGTACTAACTGACTGCTGGGTACTAACTGACTATCAATCTGCTTCAAGAATAGAAAAGAGAAACATTATTTTGAATACGCTAGAAAATATGAAAAGTATTAGCTACATTCTACGACATAAAATAGTTTGATTACATATATGTATGTATATAGTGTCTATATATACTGGATCTCTAAATTGTATTGATTACCTATATAAAATTAAACTTAGTATGATTATATAAAGTTTTAAGATTAGTATGAGTATATGATAACATTTAAATTGAAATAAGACTTATACATGAAATAAGGACAATAGATGGATTATAATTACGCGGTACAAATCTAATATTAATAAGAAAGACGTAATAATATTAATAAGAAAGAAAGTAATTGTATTACAATTGAAATTGCCGTTTATCCAATTTGGAATAAGACTGTCTAGGGCGCATTTCGTTGAAATATGGGGCTGAATATTCAGTTTTAGTGTATGACGGTGGTGGTAGACCTTTGAGGTGATATTTATTTTCTTCTTCTTCTTCTTCTTCGTCGGGAGAGTGAGAACGTCGCAGTTGGCTTATCCGCACTAATTTGTCTGTCGCGCACCTCGTAATGTTTGTTATGATTTGTTATACAGATACTCGGGAGTCCACAACACTTACGTTCATTTGGGAAAAATTGACCGATCACTGGAATCCCCGAACAATTGCAACAACACAAACACAGAAACACTAACACAACGATGATGATGACTCCTGTTGTGGTGGCGAACCAAGACAGGTGACGTGTGAAAAAGGGCTCGTTGATGTCCTTTTGTAGAATCTCGTCGAACTAGTTTAATTTATGTTGCGCCATTCGAAGTTCGTCTAAGTTAAGGTTGTTTAATTTGACTTGTTCCATTGCCAGATTTTCTTGGTTGTAAGATGCTTTATTGTGATGTATGCAGCAATCATCCTTAGTTAGATCAATACGTGGGATAAAATTTGTATAATTGGTAGTTCCATTGGTTGAAGCGTATAACACAAAAGTAAATGTGTACCATTTGAATTTGGATGCTAGAGTAAATGTACCAACACCCTTTAGATCTACGTCGTAGATTTTGGTGTTTGTTTTGTCACAGCTGATGGAAGCGACGGTTTTTTCAGTTATTATAAATAGCCAAGAATTTGGAGAAATTGGGTGCCATATTTCTAGATTTCCTTTAATTGTTCTTGTTGGATAATCGCTGGGTAGAGTTTTGGGATACGAAGTACGTAACATCGTCTCGCAGACTGGTCGTTCGGACGTTAGGTGCGTAGGTGTATTGGAACAGATGAAATCTTCTTCGGAGATTTTCTTGCAGGCTGATAGATCTTTTAGTCGACTATAATGGGTTTTAGTTGTACTCAATAATAGGAAAGGATAGGACGGATCTATATAGGAGTACATAGTGGTATTAGAATAAGGAACAGGAAGTGGTATGAGATTATACAAATTAAAAATTTGTTCATGAACGAAGGGTATTTTTAAAACATATACAAGAATTTCGTGGTCATATATGACAGAGAGTTCGCAAAGTGAGAAATATTTGTAAACATTGTTACGATCAGTCAAAGGGATGGGAAGCTGAACATCTGTATTCAATTTTATTTTCGAGAGTTCCTCGTATAATTTAAGTGGAGTAATTATAGAAGGATGAACAATGTTTTGACGTGAAAATAATATTGAAGAAATTTGTACGTCATATTCTTCGTTCAGTTCGTTAATTATTTGACTTAATAGACTTATGTATTCGATAGCAATTTGTTTTTTCTCTAAAGACTGTATGTTTTGCTAAATTTATTAAATTTTTCGATGTTATTGTTTAGTTTTTCTTCGTTTAATCGAAGTGTATAAGCTGAGTCATTGTAATTTTTAATTGCGTCGGAGATGATGTGAACTTGTTGTTTCATTAACATTTCTATATCATGATTTTTGGTGATTAGATTTCGAATAGATTCTGTATAAAATTCTGCGTCAGATGCAACTGGAGTTCCGAATAGCCAATTAAATGCATATGACACGCCGTTAAATATTCCTCTGCGTTTTCTTAGTTTGTTACCTACTAGGTGAGAAATAGTATCGAATTTGGAATCTAATTTTGGTATTTATAGTTTTATTAATTTAAGTTGATCTCCACAAGAAGGAGCGTAAGGATTTTTCGCACAAATTGTCAACGCTTTTCCAAAGATAGGTTTTATGAATTGTAGCTTTTCTTGGTAAAAGGATATGTTAATATAAGATAATAATCTAAAGTGATCACTAGATATTTTTGCTAGTCCTAGATTTTGATAGTAAATGCCAGAGTTATGTTCAATTGATTGAATTGTATACGGTACGTTGTTTTCGAATGTAAAGGAAAGGGTTATGGATGATAGGATAGGACAAGGATTTTGATCTTAGTCGTCATGGTACCCTGAAACAAATGGTTTCAGTAAATTAATGTGGTAAGTGACGAATTTATTCTTTTTCATTTCTAATTGAACAGTGTTATTTGAATTGACTTTAACAATTTTAAAAGGTCCTTTGTAATTGGGACTTAATTTTTTATTAAGACCAGGTTTTAAATTTTTATTTAGGATGTAAACAATATCATTTACCTTATATTCATGTATTCTGATTTTTGTGTCATAATAAAATTTTGATTTTTCTTTTGATTTGTTAATTGATTCTCGAGCAATCTCGTAAGTTTTGTTTAATTTTAATTTCAAATTTGAATAGTAATCGTCATACGTATATCTAAATTCGGGAGTGGCTGTTATAGAATTTGGAATAAATGCTTTGTGTCCGAAGATGAGTTCGTAAGGTGTTAAGTTTGTTCATTTGTGAATATGGGTGTTGTATGAGAACATTGCAAACTGGAGATATTCGTCCCAGTTATCTTGGTTTTCATTTATGTAATGCTTTGTCGTTCACTTGTCGTGGTAATTTGCATGGGTGCTTTGCCAGGTTTGTGATTGGTTTTGTTAATTTGGCACGATTCACAAGCTTTAATGAAGTTTTTGATGTCTTTTTTCATGTTACTCCATTTATAATTTTCCTTAATATTTTTATATGTGCGTATGTAACCGGCGTGGCCAGAAACAGATGAGCAGTGATTTTGTTCTAATATTGTTTTGATTTCGTCCTTATTTTGAGGTTGAATTTTTGGCTTTATTGACTAAAATTACTCTAGTTTTTGTTTTAGAGAATAAAAATTCAATCATTTCGTTCAGCATTTCCTGTTTAAGGTTACTTGGATATTCTATAGGGTTTTTTATGTTTAGTGCCATTACGTAAGTTTTGTAGCGAATAAAAAATATCTTTATATGAGAAATTATCAAAATGATTTAGTTTACCAATAATTAAATGTGTCGTTTGATCTTTGGAATTTTTAAGATTGATACAATCATAAAGAGAGATGTCTGGTGGTATTGTTTTCAAGTCATGCGTTGCTGTCAAATTTTCGAAGTACGGGTTATTTTCGACAAGGTCTTTAGAATAAAGGATTGCATTTGGAAATTTATTAAAAAAGCTGTCTTTAATAACAGTAACGTCTGGAATTGTTTGATTTTCGTAATGAAATTTGATTAAATCGTCGTAGGTCTCTTTTTTCTCTTGTAAGGAAAGGATTGTGTTTCGGGATACGGCATCGGCATTGGCATTAATTTTACCAGGTTTGTATTGAATGTCGTAGTTATATTCTTCAAGTCTATGTCTCCATCTGAGGAGGCGACTACTTGGGTCCTTACAGCTTTTTAACCAGGTGAGTGGACGATGGTCAGTAACGATTGTAAATTTTTGTCCGTACAAATACGGTCGAAAGTGATGTGTTGCCCAGACTGCTGCTAAGAGCTCTTTTTCAGTGGTAGAATAATTAGTTTCGGCTTTATTAAGGGTTCTGGAAGCATAGGCAATGGGAAGATCTTTACCGATTTCACCTTGGGAAAGTACTGCACCTATAGCGTAATTAGAAGCGTCTGTTGTTAGGATAAACTTCTCTTTGAAGTTTGGATACTGTAGAAGTGGAGGAGAAGTAAGAATAATTTTAAATGTGCGGAAAGCTTCTTCAGCTTGCGCTGACCATACGAATTCAATGTCCTTTTTAAAAAGGTTTGTTAAAGGTTTTGCAATTTTTGAGAAATCTTTGACGAAACGTCTATAATAGCCTATTAACCCTAAGAATTGTTTTATTTATTTGGGATTCTGTGGAGTAGGGTATGTAGAAATTGATTTGATTTTCTCGGGATTAGGAGATACACCTTTTTCTGAAATAACGTGTGCAAGATAAACAACTTCCTTGAGCATAAATTCGCATTTATCTGGCTGTAATAATAGTTTATTAGAGCGGAGTCGATCGAAAACGGAAATGAGTTTATTAGTGTGTTCGGATATAGAACACGCATAAATTACTATGTCGTCTAAATAGACGAAACACTGTAGTCTTTGAAGACCAGATAAGACAGTTTTGATCAGTCGTTGAAAGGTGGAAGGTGAGTTTTTTAATCCGAAAGGCATACGTGTAAACTCGTAATGCCCGAAAGGGGTAGAAAAAGCGGTTTTCGGTATGTCGTCTGGTTTCATCTCGATTTGGTGGAAGTCACTTGCCAAATCTAATGTCGTGAAATATTTGGAGTGTCTTAATTGGTCTAGTATGTCATCGATGTTAGGCAAGGGGTAAGAGTCACCTACAGTCACGTCATTTAATTTCCGGTAATCTATGACTATTCTCCATTTACGTTCACCTGAGGCATCTAATTTCTTTGGAACAACCCAGAGGGGGCTGCAGTAGGGAGAAACCGAAGGACGAATAATTCCTTGCTTCAGCATTTTCTTTATTTGCTTATCGACTTGATTTTTATGAATTTCAGGAAATCGATATACTTTTGAATGGATTGGTTTAGGGTCTGACACGATAATTTCGTGTTGGGTTGATTTGGTGGAAGTTAGTGTATCATTCGGAAGGTAAAATATGTCGTTGTAGTCATCACAGATTTTAGAAATTGATGATTTTTCTTCTGAATTAAGGTGGTCAAGTCTAAGGTTTTCTAGAAGTATTTGCAATCGATTATGAAGTTGAGGTTGATTATCTAGATTGAATATAAAAGAATTTGTTTCGTGTAAAGGTTCAAGGAATAATCGAATATGATCTACTTTAATCTTACGGTCAGTTGTATTTAAAATTGTGGTGAGTGCCTTTTTCTTTTCGTTTACACTAACTAAAGATTTCGCGAGGTACACTCCATCGCAGATTACGATATCAGGGCAGTAGTGTAAGATGACCGGTTCCAATTCAGAGGAGGAGAGGTTAGCTCAAATTTATGGAAGGTCATTGACTTTAAACTTGTGTGTATGTAGTGGTCGAATGCTTCACAATGAATTGAAACATATGTACATGTATCGGTAATGTAAAATTAAATACGTCTGCAGTCATCCGAAGTTTACGAATCTTAAATAGGTTTACATGATACTGTAGAGGAAGCGGAGAAAAGTGTAGGGTATAGACATATGAAATAAAAGTGAAGTCGTTATAGTTATCGATTGTTTATTTTGATATAAATGAAGTATGTAAGTGATACAATCAAAATATTGAACAATAAGATTACATTAATAGTACTAACAACTTGTAGAAATACGAAAGAGTCGGTGATATAGCCCTTAGTTATAACGTCTCTGTTTTCATCATCCTTTAGCTGAATCCATCGGCTTTCAATATATCTTCGAAACTGTCCATGTTTATCAATAAATGCTAGTTTTACAGAGTGAAGGTTCTGCACGTTCTCAACTGTAAAGACATTTGTTCCATTAACATTTCTTAAAATAATAGTATCCCAATTTTTCTTCCATGTACAAGACAGATGAATATCCTTATTAAAATTTTTACAAATATAGGCTTCATCTCCAATAGTATTATCAGGTCGGGAAATGAAGAGGGTAATGTTATACAAATATGTTAAAATCAGTAACGACGACACACTGATCATGATTGCTTTTTTCCATAACAACTGAGACATTTAAATCGAGCAACGTGGTTTGTATAATATGTTCCCCTCCACTGAAGCTTATGTAGTGGAAGGGGATTTTACACAAGTTACGGGAACGAGTGAATTAGCGGTAGATGCATAAGAGAGTTGAGTGTATTTAAGTCAGTATAACATGGAAACCTTTATCGAAAAGTTTAATAATGTGCGGGTGGGTTATGAAGTGAAAGAAATACGTGCTCTGAAATCACTGGAAGTGAATCAAACGTATCCCGTGCAACGCTTCAAAAAGGTGAATACAAAATGGGGACCTCGTCTATTAGCTGATTTATACAGCTTTATCATATTTCTTCCGTGCAGACACGCAGAAGCTTTTACGGATGCAGAAATCGAGGACATAAACGAAAAAATTGTGAATAAAGTGGGTCATCCATCAATTCGCCTTAAAGGATTTGTTGGAAAAAAGCGGCTGATTTAGAAATACATATGTAAAATGTATAACATTGTATAAGAATATAAAAAAAATAAAAATCTAATTTATATTATGAACGTGTTTTGTTTGTTTAAAGGAAAAAAATACAGTCAATTTATGAGTGTAAAGACAACCAATATTTTAATAAAAGAACATTTTTATAAGCACAATTCTGTTCAACAGCGGTTGTAAATAAATGATAAGAACACACTTTAACTTTAAAATGAGTTGGGAGTTTGGAGAGAGCTGGACATCCGATATCTTCAATGTTAACAAAGTTAACAGTAGGAAAGGATTCCTGCAGCCACATCATCTTTTGTAATCCTTTAACATATACAACTGTTGACTCCATCAATATGGAGTAAATTCTATCATAAAGTCTAGAGTACGGAAGATCGCCGTTATCCCAATATAACCCTAGAAAATTTCTTGTTAATCAACGATTTTGACTTCTGTAACGAACGGGGAGAGCGTCCCATGGAAATGGTGGTTAAAATGTGAAATGATAAACTGGTTCTCCTTTTAGAGCAACAACAGCCTTCTTTAAAAACAAATCGATTCTCACTGCACTGAAAATCTTGTACGTCCAATAAGAAAGTCATCGTGCTCACTGTTCAGTACCGGTAAGAAAACTAAATTGTGGAAGTAATCGTTGTGTTTTATACTTCTTGAACTAAGTTTGTGGACGGATTGTAACGTATCACACGATCATGTATTATTAAACAGAAAGCTGCTGTTTTGTCTGGTATATTTTCTTTAGTTTGAAACACTAGACGGATATCTATACTACCAGATTTAACAGTTTCATTCTGATATGAACAGTCTACTATTACAAGAGGAGCAATGACTAGAAATTGTTTAGGATCGAATAATGGTTCACTTACATTACCATAATACGATTGTTGAAAGTTGGCATACATTTCATATAAAACGGCAAATCTAGAAGTATCAAAATCTAAATTCAAATTATCATACGGGTACATAGTAGATCCTAAGTGAACTTTAAAATTGCTTAGTTTGCAGTGATCGAAGGCACTCATATTTTTTGCAAGATTATTACTTTTATCTGTTTGAAATCCGAAAATAATGAAGCGAGGCTTTTCCAATTGTGACGTTGTTTTCACATTCCAGTTGTGAGAATACGATTTGGGAAGTAGCGGATATTCATGTAGTTCCCAACTCCGAAATGAAAGTTCCATATTTAAATTTCGATCAACATAACGCAACAATTTCAAACGTTCAGCATCTGCTACAGATACATGAGGAATTTTCCAAGAAATCTGATCCAAATGTACAAGTACATCTTCAAGTGGCGTTGCTGAGCAATATAAAGCATTATTGTCAGTGCTGCTGCGAACTAGAACTAATTCTTGTCGAACGTTTAATATTATTTTTCGGAAGTCTTCTGCAAATCCAAAAATCATACGTAGTGGAATACAAACGTTGAAGTAACCGTTGGAATCTACTAGTTTTACAGAATTAAGCTTAATTCCTTGTAGATCGCTTAAAGCAGGAGGCAACCATCCACTGTTGCTGAGACGTTTACTTTCATTCTCGTTGTAAGATGCGTAACCTTTCATTGTTGTAACCATGCCAGGATTACGGACTCGATCAATAACTTTTCCGCCTAATTCATAACGAATTTCATCAAACAGGTGTAAAATTCCATTGTGGATAAAAGAAGTGTTCGCAGTTGTCTTTCCACCCTTTTTAAGAAGCAAACGACCTTCTATGTATAGGAAACTACTAGAAGGCAAAGTGTAAACATCTTCATTTTCTATTGGAATACGTATCGTATCATTATTTTTGAAAGTTGAATTCGCATAAGGTTGATGAGTATGTTTATCAGCGTTAACTATAGCGTTATCGAAGACTGCTTTTTCGATAACGTTCAGTATTTCTGCTAGCATTTTACCGTTTCCTCTTTTTCAATCGCAACCCCAAAGATTTAAGGAACTGTTTATTGAGCGGTGTTAATCGCTTAATGGTTTTAGGCGAAATAAGCATCCGGGATTGTGGTAGTAGTTTTATAGTACTATTCTTCTTTGAATATCGTTGGGGACAGCTATATTGCACTACCATGTTACGCTTTTCGTAAGTGCAGTCTTATTGTGACACGCTCTCCACGGAAATTAACTAGATTACCGTCTTGATCAACTATTTTAAGGGAAATGTAGTCGATGACACGAGTGTTGATTGATAAATAAATACGATTCTAAGGATTCTCAACAATTTTAAATCCGGGGGGTACATTGGGAAAGAATTGATGTTGTATATGTCCATCTAGTCCTTTAGCACCATCACTGGTATATATGTAGGAGTTAGTTACGAGTTTACACATCACTGAAATCGCGTTTACTTTGAAAATGTCAGCTACATGATCAGACACCTCTTTAAGTGATGGTAGAAGCTTATTTTCAAAACCCAATATCTTTGCGGGAGAATCTGTAGGAGCGAAGTTGACTTTTTTGGTGCTTTTTATATGGCTTTTTAAGGTAGTATTGTCTCCAAACAATTCAATAGCATCATCAGTATGTCGCAATTTCTCGCGAAGATAATGATTAATATCATCGATTTCATAGGATCCTTCCGGAAGAACAACAGCTGGTGGTGTAGAACCTTCAAAATAGAATTTGTTGTTAGTTTCATCGATATTCGGAATACTGTTATGTGCTTCAAAATTTAACAAAGCAATTTGGTATTCATCATCATCGCTTAAAAAAAGTGGTGGACTTATTATCATTTGCAGCTCCGACTTTGTATTAGTCAAGGTAAATGTGTAAGACATGTTTTCGGTTTGACGTTCTGTCTACTACAACGAAGTTAGTTTGATGGTTTGTTTTTAAGAAAAGGTTTGCGTAGTCTCATTAAGGAATTGGACAACTAAATGACCGCAGTTAAAATCTGAGGGGTTCTGAACACGATTGTAGTTATAAGTGATAGCACAAGGTCCGGAAGATTGTAAATATTGAACCAATTTTTTAGGTGGACGGAGATCTCCAAAACTGTCAAAGTACATAGATTTGTTATTTCATTTTACATACGCTGTCCAATGTGTACCAGTTCCTGTGTCTAAATATAAATTAACAATTCCACTTTCACAGCTTTTAACTTTTCTGGGTAATTCGTTACGCATAAATATTCCCCGAAAATGTGGAATTTGTAAATAGTTAATGTAATTGACTAAATTCAAATCTGTCAAAGGACGATTAGGTAACTTTACGAAAAATTTTACGTTTTTTTTTTTTTTGATAAGGTCTAAGGTATAAACCGAAACCTTTACGGAAAGGTTGTACTGAAATATTTTTCCAAGAGCAATAGCTTCCATTGAAGCGTTATGACGTTTATCTTCTTCTAGCTGTTGTTGTGCTGTTTTCGCATCGCGTACAGCTTTAGCTATCCCAGCAGCACCGCCAGAGAGAGCTCCAAGTGCTGATAGTCCAGCAAAAATTAACGGAATTAACGGTAGAAAACCACCTGTCTTTGGAATAGGAATGATTCTGGGAGATTTAGATCGCTTTCCAAATTTACGAATTGTATTTAGTGCTATTTTAGCAGCATGTATCAGCTGGAAAGGTTTCGTTTTCTTAAGAGCAATTTTCGCAGTTGTTACTAGCTTACGAAACGGTAGAGCTCCTCCTTTTCTTGTTCGCCTTCTCTTCTTTATTTTTCACAACGGAATTGAACCACCAACTTTACGACGTCGCTTTTTGTGCCCCATTCCAAGTTTCTCTTTACTCTTCATAGCTGAAGCAATTGTGAGAGCTGCCAAGCGTTCACCAAACGACGCGTCAGGCGACTTTAGTCTTTGTAATGATTGTTGCGCCAAAACCTTATCAGCAATTCGACGATGGGAAATGTCTGGAAAAGTTTCGTAAGCAATATCGTGTAATTTACAAGATTCGTCAAGGGGATTTATACTGATATCACCTCGAGCTAATCGTTTGTTTAATCGAGTCCCAGGACCGCAAAAGTTATACCCTGGGAGGTGTAATTCAATAGGTAATTTATCTATAAACCTATTCAGAAAACCTCGTGTCATGGGACATGTGTAGTGTTAGCTCTCTCACTATACTGAACGAACTGACTACATAAACACTGTTAACCCTAAATTTATATATCCGAGAGCACATGCGCAAACCGTTTAATCATCAATAAACATGCGGATAGTACAACATCCATCTGTTCTACCCATAACCAATCGTGACTTCGACATTGCCAGGAATATAAATCGACAGGGTCCATTACTACCATCCACAATAAGAGCCATTGTCGCCGGACCTTCAAATTGTGGAAAAACAAATGTGATTATAGGACTTTTGGAGCAACCGAACGGTTTACGGTTCGCAAAAACGTATACGTTTATTCCAAGTCATTGTATCAACCAAAATATATGTATTTAGCTGAATTATTGAAACCAATTGCTGGAATTGGTTATTTTCCTTATAGAGACTCTGACGATGTAATTGCCCCATCACAGGCAAGACGTAATTCTGTATTCATCTTTGACGATGTTGCAAATGAAAATCAAAATAAGATAAGGGAATACTTTAGTATGGGAAGACATAACTCAATCGACACTTTTTATTTAAATCAAACATATGCACAGATTCCCAAACATTTAATTAGAGATATTGCAAATTTAATAATACTGTTTAAACAGGATGAATTAAATCTCAAACACGTCTTCGCAGACCATGTCAGTTGTTAAAAGACAGCCTTGACAAGAGCATGGATGTAAATGCAAAGAAAGAACTAATCAAAGTTAGGAAAGCGGTAAAGAGGAAATTGCAAATGTTAAAGGAATCGACACCAGGACAGAATCTCCTATTGCAGCAAGCATATCAACCACTTACAAAATCGCTTCTTAACTTGAAATCAGAGCTGGGTGAAGAGATCAAAAAAGAATTAAAGCCAGAAGTGAGTAATTGGTCGAAAGGTGACGTTCCAGCTTCGTCAACACCAATGAAAGTTAGAAAGCTTGACCCTTCGAATGCTCCAGGTACCTTACTACCAGGTGCTCCTTCATTCCTAAGGGAAGAAAGTGTTTATGACCCAAGAACGGGTCATGAAAACACAGACCAGGGTAATGATGACTTTGAACAATTGAAGAAAGCGTACGTACATAGATTATATTAATAGCTCTCGATTTGCTGAATATTTAGAAGAATTCGATCCTCTACCTCGAGACTATATAGAAGGAATTATTAAAGACTATGATGGTGACACATTTAACGCTGACGTTCTGAATCCTCGTCTTGATAAAGTTCGATACGAATGGAACACAAATAAATTTTTTATTGGTGATTCTGAACTGGATTTTGACGGACCAAACGTTGTAATCGATGTAAAATTTAAATACATAGGTACTGTGGGATTATACGAGCTACTCTTCAAATTACGTTCTGAATATCCGACATCGATGAAAGAAAGGAAAGACTACGCTGATATATTAAAACGTAAGGGAGCAGTTTACAAGTTAAGACAGCAAACATCGAAATTTTCTAAAGGTGGAGGATTGTCGTTGTTGACATTCAACGAAAAACCGATCGAATACAAATATTTTGATGACGTTAATGAGTTGTGTGATCGTTTAAGGTTATTGGTTGCTTCTCAACAAGCAGGCAACACAAATCATGAAAACGAAATTCTATCAATTTTAGAAGAGTTGCGTGAGTGCAATATAATCGTATAAACAAACTATTAAGCTTATTAGTTAGACAATAACGGTTGATAAGTTCGGACGTCCGTTAGAAAAAGAAAACGATTGTTTTCGCAAGCATTCAGCAATGTTCATGATTTCAATCATAACCGCTTAACAAGAATCGGTGATCCTCAGCAGGAGCATGATGCTGTGAATGTGCGATTTTTGGATAAGAAGGTGCAACGTCTGTTATCGCAAGATGATGTAACCGATATCAGACAAGCATTCGATAAAGTGTTGTATTTCGTTGATGTGGCTAATAAGCGTATTACACATTTGAACAAGCCTACTGCTGGGTTTCATGCAGCTACTAAAATGTATGTAGATGAGAAAGATCGGTTAACAAAAGAGCATATCAGAATCGAGTGTGAAGAGGTAAAGGATCGTGCTGTCAGTGAAGGTGTCAGAAGGATGAAGGATTTACGAGAAGAATTGAAAACAGCTGTCTCCAAAAGTGGTGAAATGATAATGAAAACTTTTAGTGATAATATAGAGTTAGCGATTAAAAATTTGGAAAGAGAACTTGAAAAATATAATACTGACAGGGATAAAGAAATAACAAACAAGGTGAACGATATAATAGAAAAGAATGCTGTCGGGATCATGGACGTCTTTTCAACAAAAGTAAAACTAGAGCGTAAAGATGTAGAAGCGTTTGTTAGGAAAGGGGATGAAGAAGTATCGAAGAAATTGAAGACGGAAATTGTGCAATATATGAAAAATGATATAGACACGAGTTTTGAATTAATTAAAATCATGATTCAGGATGAATGTAAAAAAGTTAAGGAATTTGCAGAGAAAGAAATTCAACGAAGCAATAAAAAGAAAGATGATCTGAAAAACGAATTAGTGGTAATGGTGGAATCACTAAAAAAGGAAGCAAAGGAGCTGAAAGTAAGGCTAGATACTCTACAACAACAAAGAGGAACAGGTAGTGCGAAATCGAGCAGTTCTAAACCAACAACAACAGTTCCGTCCATGTAGTTCTTCATTATAAGAAAAATGCTAAATATGGAAGAAGAACTAGTGAAAGAACTGCATAAACCAGCGAGAATTAATTTTACACGTCGTAAAGTGATAGCTAAAGGATTAGATGATCTTCATCAAGCCGATTTAGTGGAAATGATTCCGTATGCGAGAGAAAATAAAGGTGTCAGATACATTTTGGTTGTAATAGACGTTTTTTCAAAATTTGTGTGGGCTCAAGCAGTAAAACGCAAAACAGGTGAATATGTTGGAAGGGCTTTACAGTTAATTTTCAAAAGAAGTAAACGTATTCCTTAGAATATGCAAACTGACTTGGGAAAAGAATTTTACAACGAACAAGTGAAACGAGTTATGCAAAAATATAAAATTAACCATTACTCAACGTATAGCACCAAGAAAGCGTCAGTTGTGGAGCGGGTAAATCGAACACTAAAATCAAAAATGTGGCAACGCTTTAGTTTACAAGGATCCTACAAATGGTTGAAGTTATTACCAGATATAGTACAGGAATATAACAATTCGGTTCACAGAACTATCGGAATGAGACCAAGCAAACGAAACGAAGAAACACTTTTGGAAAGTATTTACAACAATCCAAAGAAGGTGGATTTACGAGAAATTAAGTTTAAAGTTGGAGACCGGGTACGAATAAGTAAACATCGTGAATTGTTTAGCAAAGGTTATACCCCGAATTGGTCTAACGAATTATTTACGATTAGCTACATAAAATTGTCACATCCAATTATGTATTACTTAAAGGATGATAAAGGGGAAGACATAAAAGGAGGATTTTATGGTATGGAACTACAGAAAGCGAAATATCCAGATGTTTATTTGGTGGAACGTGTACTAAGACGAAAAGGTGACATGGTTTACGTCAAATGGTTGGGGCTTAACCAATCTCAAAACAGCTGGATTCATAAAACGAACGTTGTGTAATGTATCCCCAGTTTTTTTTCTGATAATAAAGTCTGCAATGTTAATAATGATTTTCTTTACTCCTTCCCCAAAGTATGATTATAAATAAGATAAAACGTGACGAGTTTAATCAGTTGTAATCGTTAGTTGCTGCATTGAACGTTTAAGACGTAGTAATGGTTGAAAGTTACGTTATTGAAGTTAAATTTTACAAAGAGGGTTTATTATCTTTGAAAAGATATTTGGTAGCGTCAGAGTTGGATAGCGTGACAGAAGAATTCGAATTAAAAGGTGAATACGATAAAATTGTAATAGGAGGCTACTTAGTGGTCGATCAGAGCGATCCTGACGATTTTGAAGTATATTTTTTATAAAAATGGATTCATTATCGTACGAGTTGTATCAAGCAGAAAAGCAAGTCCTCATTCTCAACCTTCGAAGAACAATACTATCAAACGATTTAGATAGAGTTAAAGTTATGTTGTCGAAGTTGGGAGTTGCAGTACCAAAGGAAGAATTCAAATGGTTAACTGTAACACAAGAGACATCGTTCGATATTTTATACTTCATATTCGAATGTAAGCAAAGGTGTGACGAATTGGTGGATGAATTTCTAAAAGGTTGCTGTGAAACAGTGGAAATAACCGTTGATGATGTCGAAATGATTTTAAATAAAACAAAGTATAATTTCATGCGACACGACGTATATTTTTTAAAGGAAATGTTAACAAACGGATCAGTTCTAATGCGGGATAAGAAGTTCTCCGTAATGAATGTCAAGAAAAAGTATGTTAAATTGTTAAAGTGTGTGGATGACTTAATACTGGATGTATCATACTACGCACAACCGAAAAATTTGGAAAAGTGTATTAAACTGATCAACTTGTTTCGGCTTCCGTATACATTAAGTCCAAATATCAATGGTCGTCATCAAACAGTGCTGCAATGGATAGAAGAAAATATTTTAAGAGAAGGAACGGAAAAAGCTGCAGGCTGGCAGAGCGGTCCTGACTCAGGCAAATGGCCATCAAGTAATATCGAAGATTATAAGAAAATTTATTCATTGTTAATGTTATTGAAACAATAAATTGTAACAGTAGAAATCGTACACATGTTATTTGTGAAGTTGAGGAATATATTTCGCAGAATAAAAATAGTAAACAAACAAGTAGTTTAGTAACGTTTTATTATTATTTATACAATACAACCAACATTAAGGATAAAATATTTACATTGAGTGACATTTCAGCGTAAGCTATACTTAAACAGAACTGCAGGTAGGTATTACAGTAGGTGTTCATAAATATTATCAATGGCTTCCTGTGGAAGTGACGAAGCTTCGAAAAGTCTTTTAATAAAGTATTCTCCAACCGTTTAGTCGTCGGTATACGGTTGATGAAAATTTTGTATAAATCGATCAACGGCACCGTCGAACTTTGAAAGGGAACTGTTTGAGTTTTTTATATTGTAATGTCCCCAAGGAAGAGTATTCGTTGTTTTCGGAATTAAGAAACGTTTATCATCTTTGGGAGAGAGGGCTACTTTCGTTTTCATATGGGTAAACATAGTATGCAGATCGGAAACGAAAACATTCATACATTTAAGAATGGTGGCGTCATCTCTAATGACGCGTAGGTAATCATCGATTTGAAGATGTAATTTAATGACATTTTTCTTGACACCTTTCGTTTTTTTAACAATTTGATCAACGGCTTCAACGCAGTAAGCTTTTGCTCCGGTTCCATAGAATGCTTTAATGGGATTATTAGGGAATTCGTCTTTAAATTTGCCAATAACAGAAGAGGTAATAGGGATATTGAAACTATTAGTATGGGGATAATTGGAAGTGTCGAAGTGATGAATATTTTCAATCATATCTCTGTAGAAATTTTCGGTGAATACTTTAAGAATGAAGGAATCAGTATCCATATACATCAAAGAAATATTTTCTTGATGTTTTTGCTTAAGAAAGCCGTAGTATAAGTCATACATAACAACTTTTGATAAATCCAAAATAGTGAAACCTACATAGAGCGGTTTATCGTAAACAATGTGTAATTTGTTCATCTGAATAGCTGCGAAATGGGGGGTGAAAATTTTTGAATTTCTGAAATTGGGTTTAGCTATTAAACTTTCAGCACCAAGGTACCGTCCAACGTTTTGCCAATGAGTGACTAACTTGACGTCAACTCGTTTATCAACGTTCTCCATCGTTTTTCCGAAAGTACTGTTTTCATCAATTTAAAGAATGATTTCACAAACTTATTATTACACATATTGCGTTTTCTAGTATTCAAATCTATGAAAGGTTTCAACCATTGTGACTGTTTAAACTGAATAGCTCTATGCACTTTAAGTAATTTTAATCCGCTCTTCAGAGCTTGTTTAAGCGGTAGGTAATGAACAATAAACTTTGTCTTAGTCATAAGGTTCGGAATCAATTTTTTGACTCTACCATTAGCATTACCAGGAGAAATAATATTTTCAACTAAAAAGGGAAGATCAGCATGTAAATCGTGTAGGTTTAGGGGATATTGAACGTCAACTTCAAGTACATAACCGTATTCAGAAGAAGCATGTAAATCGAGAACATTTAATTCATCAATTTCAGCATCGGTGAGCCATCGAAAATGGGATATGGGAAGGTATTGACTCATGCTGTGTCCATACAAATTGGTAGCATCCAAATACATAATGTAGGAAGTGGGAGCAGATGCGTCATAATCAGGAAGGTGTGGGTTATTGGCGAAATGCATTCTTTGAACACACTGACTTATTCCTCCGCGTACCCCTTTTTGGAAAAACTTTAACATATCGATGTCAGTTAGAAGTTCTAAATTAACGCGAGTGAATTTTAACATGCTATCTCACGCTAGCCCGGGAGCGGTGTAATACTGAGCGGGGTCCAAGGCGTAAGTGGAAACACATATTTCACGAAAATTCTCGAACACGTCAGCTAACAGTAGGACATCGGTTTTCATGTAGAGGTCAGAATATTCTCCGAGAGTGGAGCAGTTAAAGGTTTTCCAAACGGTGGCAGCTCTTTCATAATCTTCATCGGAAATGGGTAGAGATGTTAATTTATCGAAAAAATCGTCTTGGAGAAGGAACGTTGATTGGTCAAGTTTAGTAATATCGTCGACGTAGGAGTAAAGGAAAAGCCCTTTCCGTCGCACAAGTTGAAATTGTGTAGGATCAGAAAAATACTTCTTCACTTGGAAGCATTGAGAAGGGTCGAGTTCTTTAGACAGTTTATCGAGGGAGGAAGCCATAAAACGAAAGGAATCGAGAAATCGAATCTTAACAAATACGTTATGAGTAGAGTTATCGGAAACACCGGGAACAGTATCAATTCGCAATAATTTGGTAAAAGAAACGTATTTTTCTTTATTTTGAGCAATTACGCTAAATTTAACATCGTTGACAGCCATTTCTTTTAAAAATAAATGACAATCGTAACCGGAGAGGTTGTGGAAGAATACAGGCACAAAGTTGGGTAGTTTGTAGTTTAAGTTACATCTGGAATGAGCGGCCCCTAATCGAACTTTACCAGTCAAATGACAATGATCGCGAACCTTTACATCATCGATTAGGAAGGGCTCTTCGCAAATATTACAAGACGACGTTTCAGAGAAAAGTCGCATTTCTTCATCAGTCAAGGGTATCATAGGAACCGGGGTCTTTAAAAATCGGTGATAAATATCAGAAACGTCTTGATCAAGAGTTTTAACAAATTGATTAGCACAATTAGGTCCTCTATAAGTTCTGAATATTGAAAGGGAATCGTCAAAAGAGCACTTAATCAAGTAAGCAAACGAGTGCGGTTGATGTTCGTGGGTAGGTGTGGTGGAGGTCTTGCTAGGATCGGAAAAGCATGTATGAATGGGTCGCAATATGGTTTCGAAGTCTGCATAAACAACAAAAGGTACTTTGATACGTTTGTGGTAGTTTTGAAATTTTAAAACGTTATTAGGGATGAGCCTACCCATCTTATCCAATTTGAGATCTGCAGTTGGCAGCGTCGTGTAAACGTGGTTGCAATCATTCCGCTGATGACGGTGCAGGTGAGCCACAGAGCTGAAGTATTGCAAGCAGCCGTCACATAGGAATTTGCGATGTTCTGTTTTGGAGAGTTGTTGAGAGAGTAAACGGGACATATCCTTAATCCAACAGTAATGATTATTTCCTCGATCATCGTGTAGCAAGAGTAAATTGATGTGCAGCCTTCGTTTGACGGACGAGTAGTAGAGGGGACCAACAATTTCCCAGATCCATTTTCCATCCTTCAAAACGTATTCAGTCCCGTAAACATTCACAGAGCAATGGTCCTTCGTTTCAAACTTAGGAATGTCGTTTAATTTAATAGGAAAATCGATACCGTCATGGTCCATCGTGCGGGAGTAATGCGGATAGGAAGTCGTTCTGTGCGGGTTGGCTTGGGCGGGATACAAAGCTGAGGTTATTGCCCACGCAAAGCAGGCTTGGTCATCGTTTCGTACGATCACAACAGCTCTCTTAAGTACAATTTGTTTAGGTAGAGGAATGTAAGATGAAGCTCTAAGAGGATTGTACTTGTTGCAATTGAGTTCTAGGAAAAGGACTCTTTCCAATATAAAGAGAGAATGATAAATTACCTGACTCTCGTTCTTGAAACTCAGAAGCTTTACCCTCAAGAACGTCGAAGAAGCTTTGGAGAATATTGGAAAGATCCGTCGACTGAGTGACAACTTTGTTATTGGTGTTGAAGGATTTCACGTCAACCAATTGTTTAGCATCGTGCACATATCGTCCGAAAAGTTCAAGATTTAGTTTAAGCGTGTCATGCAGTTGTATCTGATTACGAATAACACGCAAGCATTTGTCGAAAACTTCGGCGAAAAAGTCGGTATACGACAGGAAGAACTTGGCGGATGAAATACGAAAGGACACAATTCTGTTAGCGAACGCGGACGAAAGGGAAGTAATTCCTTCCTCAAGAGGAGAGCAGCAAGTTTGTTTATGCTTGAGGCTGCGAAGGTGACCGTTGTAGGAATGTTGTGGAACGTAAATGTTACAAGTATCACACCAGCGGTCAGAAGAACCAGCAGGCGTAGCAATTTTATTTTTTTTTTTCGGCAGAGGCGATGTACGTTGGAGCTGTGCTCGTTTCCAACAAGAAGTTAATCGATGTCTTTTTAAATTATCAGATCGCGTAAAGGAAGCATCGCAGTCCGGACAAGGGATCATAGCTGCTAGCGGTAAGAGGTACATCTCGACAACGACTGAGGAATACTGAACGCGAGGGACAATAAATAGCTATAGGAAAAGGGGAGGGATATGTAAGGTGGAGATGGCATAAGGAGAGGGGCGAAAGGAATATATACTAAAACTGTAGTGGGTACGGTGTGGTAAGATGAGTGCTCGACAACAGGATAACGGTGTTGATTTAGCTGCTGAGCTAAATATGAACGAAACCGAGCTGGCTGATATATTGGAAAACTTCTTTCCAAACGATTCCTTCACATCATCCGCTAAAGGTGAGGGGTGTGTTGGAGGTGCTACCACGGTAACGATGGCAGAGCCTGTGGCTAGCACCTCTACGATGGCGATGGCGGGAACGAAGTCGATATCGATGAAGCCGAAGAAGCGATCGTACACACACACGAAGGTTGTCGGCTGCTCCATTCGATTATTCCAATATAGTGAACCAAGTAGGAGAAGCAATAAATAGTGTTAAGGAGGAAAAGCGGCGACGAGAAGTGATACTGAATGAAAGAGAGACAAAGGCCGCTTCATTGACTGAGTACATGAAGCGGAAAGAGAAGGAGTTGGAGGAGTTGAACAGATCGGTAGTTGAAACGAGAAAGGAGGTACAAGAAATCGAACATAAGCTAGCTAACCTTAAGTCTGCTTTACTGAGTAAATTTAATGACTAAAATTCATTAATGTTTTATATTATATTGTATTATATTAAATAAAATTGTTTTATATTGTATCGTTTTATATTTTGTAATTAAAGAAAGAAAAGAGAATATAAATTATCAATATACACATTTTATTGATTGTAGTACATAAAACAAAAAAGCAATACATGTACAGTTATACAAAAAAAAAAACAGTTCAATTGAACGTCTTGATGTAGACCGCTGCCCCGTGGTCCATCGCATACACGACCAGTGTCCCCTGGAAGGAGCACCACGAGAGCTGCACCTCAAGGTGTTGGCAGAAGTCTCCGAAGGGTCTACCGTCGGACACCTTCCAAATGGTGAAATCACCTGGAGTGGTTCTAGTAAAAATCATCGCGTCCACCGTGATATTCAAATCTGTTGGCACGGAGCCATGGAACACTGCAGTATATTGTACCATTTTGTTGTTGATGTATTATGTTTGAACAGCGTTAGCGATCTGTGCTGAACGTTGTGAAAACTTGAGTATTTATACAATTTGGAGGAGGAGGATATGAGTGGGGGTAAAGTTAAGATCAGCACAAGTGTTTGTGCGAAGAAGGAAAAACTAGAAAGAGAAGTTGTTTGAGCTATAAATGACAATGTAAGTTAGAGTGAGGTGTGGATGCTTTCTGATTAACACCTGTATACCAGCAGCACATACATAAAAGTTCTGATACATGGCTTATGTAGGGTGTAAACCATTGCTTATTCAGCAAATAGAAATACGTTACATGTTTAGTAATGTCATGAACCTACGGATAGACATGGTGCTTGGTATCATCTCACACATACATAAAAGTTGTGATACATGGCTCATCGAGCGTATGAACCATTGCTTATTCAGCAAATAGAAATATGCAAGAAGTGTGGAGGGAAGGTAGCAAGCGGAGCGTCGTCTCATTCTTCTCTCGACTCTCCTTGTGAGCAGACATTCCAGTATTAAAAAAAATGTAATAGTACATACAAAAATTAATTAAAATGGAAAACAAGGAAGTAAAGAAACCTGCAGTACCGAAAAGCCGGTACGGAAAATCGAGGACAAGTGGTGTAAGTATTAATTAGTATTGTTGAAGTAATTGTTTAATTGTTAATTAATAATTTTGTTTTACAGTGCGAGTTTGTGGTCGCCGTGACCACGATGACAGCGATAGCTGCAGTGGCGACGCCACCTAGATGTTCCGCAGCTGCAGGTGGAAAGCGGACTCTAGGGATGGCGAAAAGGAAGCGTCTTTCAACCACCACGACAGCGACCACGACAGCGAGGAGGAGCACGGTACCGACGCCGTTGTCCACGTCCACGACGGCGGCAACGACGTGTACCTGGACAACGGCGACGACGATGACAACTGCTGCTGCATCGATGTCAAGTGACTGCGGTTCTCCACTTCCAACGCTCACGCCGATTCCATCGCCTGTTTCTCCACTTCCAGAAACCCCAACGACGCCTTCTCAGACGACTCTATCGCAGGACATAGATAGTCTGGAAAGCGCCTTTGGGATAATTCCGAGAGTGTGTGAAAAGATGGCGTATTTGACGTCCGCTTGGGAAGGAAGGCGCGCTGCGCAGCAGAAGGTGCGTGCTGAAATTTCCCAAGTCGACAATGCTATCTTGGAACAGGACAACGACGTCGCTAAGTGGAAAGCTGAGATTGCTCAGCTTGAAGCAAAAGTGGCGAAGTCTGCCTGTAACAAGGAAGCCTTGTTGAAGAAACGGGTGGAACTGGTTGAGGAGGACCACCAGATCGATCAGGAAGTGGACGTCTTAGAGCGCGCGAAGGAAGCAAAGCGTCGGAAGTTGGAGCGATTGAAAACGTTGCTTGACACCGCGAAGCAGCAGTTGACGTCGGTTACCAATAGGTAGAGATTGTAAATAGTGTAAATGTATATATGTAGTCTTAGTAAATAAGGGTTAGTATGTAAGTGTTGTAAATAAGTTAATTAGTAAATAAGGGTTAGTATGTAAGTGTTGTAAATAAGGGTTAGTATGTTAGTGTGTAAATAAGTTAAGTAAATAGTTTGTTAGTTAGTTTGTGTTTTGGAAAAAAAAAACAAAAAAAAAAAAAAAAACCACCAACCAAAAAGGTCCCAAAATGTTTTGGGAAAAAAAAACAGGTTAGGTTAGGTGGTGTTAGTCGGCCCCATACAGGAAATGGCAAAGAGACCATTGTTGTTCTAAATTGTGAATAAGACATATGTGAAAATTGGTGAATTTATGTTTCCTAGGAGAAGTTGTGTATAGGTATGGAAGGGATGAAAAATGGCGTGGAAAAGGGGTTGAGAAGAAAATCCGCTGAAAAACATCATAGGGAAATGGGTACAGGGGGGGGGCAGGGCGCCGAGGTGGGCTTGTGGGGGGAGGTCGGGAGGCATTAAGTCCGAGAGGGGTAGTTGTCTGAATTTGATACTTCTGACATTGCCAAGTGGAACCTTCAGTCTTCGACATCAATGGTGAGAGAGGTACCTTTTTTTTAGCACCGCTCCTTATACCTTTAATTAATTCTTGAAATTTAGGGTAGAAATTACTTCCCCCATTACAGATGTTCTCCAAGTTTCGTTGGAAGCAAATTGTTCTTCATGGAAGACTAAACATTTTTTACTCAGACATTTTCTCCCTATCATCTACCCTTCATACACTTTCCGAGGGTCAAAGTATGAGGGTGAAACACGTTAAAAAAATATTTCTCGACTTTTCAGGGTGGGATCATTTAGCCCACTGTTCAACTTACATTTTCCAAGAGGAACACTTTTTTTTTTAACTGCTTCTATTTTTTTTTTAACTGCTTCTATTTTTTTTAAGCTTAAAGGTGTCAACTTTTTGTCAACTTTATTTTCTTTTTTCAAAATTTTTTTCAGATTCGGGTACTTCCACTTGGAGACCTTCTTCCCACGCCATAAGTTATTACCCGATTTCAACTCCTTCTGCTTCAAAAAAATTTCTAAAGCTTCATTTTTACACTTTTACCCTCATCATTTTTTACGCTGAAGTATTTCATTAAATACTTCATTGTCTTCTTATACTACACCTCATTATCCATATTTTCATGTACTAATTTTTCATACTACTCTTTTCCTGCCCTCAAAATATATATTATTTAATTTCTGGACTTACTTACCATTATCTGCATTTAGAAAATTTTTACCATTATTCTCACCTAAAAATTTTTCCTCCGACAACTGTCTATTAAAATTCATATACGAATACAACAGGTTCAATAACACATATTACGCCTTATATACTCTTTTAGTTATCCACTCCTTCATCAATGAAAAAATTACTACTACCTAGCGATGCCACCTCATTATAAAAAATATTGCTACACCATCACCTTCGCTGCCACACTACTCTATACCACTTCCTTTACATCCACACTATTCCCCACTACTCCCCCACTCTTTCCCCACCACATACCTTCCTATTTAAACCCTTGTCAACCTGAGAGAGCATCACTTCACCAGAAGGGTCTTATGAATTAACATGGACCTTTCTAGTGTATCTATTGTCCTTTCACCATTCAGGCAAACTGTTAATGAAACCACCTTCCTCCAATGCGGATATTGTTGGCGTCTGCGTGAAAGCTGTACGGCTGAAACAGGATTCTGCTGTCAAGAATGTTTTGACAACAGACCTCTGCTTTTCTGCCACAGCTGCAAATTTTATCATTGCGATGTCGTAAACCTGTGCTGCCGACCTTGTCGTCAGGGGACTCAATCGTACCTCTGCGAAAAGTCGGGCTTTGTTTACGAGATCGATGATACGCACAGCTGTACTGTATTCTTTGCAATACTTACGAGCAAAGGCGTCAACTCTTCCAATCCATTATGTTTTCATAAACCTACCTTTCAATAGCTCCCTCTCCTACACCTTCCTTTTCCTTTTTAAAGACTTGTGACCTTGACACACTTTCCATATAACTTCTTATTATCCCCAAACTCTACCTTAATCTTATATCTCAAACGTCTACTACCTTTTGCTTCTTTATTTATTTCTTAACACAAATATATACATGTACACGTTCTACGCTCCTTCTACATAACCAACATTATTACTTATTTCTATTACATATCCTTCTTCAAATACGGTCTTATTTGTGATACGGTGGTTCTCACTGCAAACAAACTCGTACCTGCACATCTCACCACACCATCCGCAATGAATTGAACTTCGCCATGGATATACACTTCCAACATCCATAAATTCGGAACTCGTGTATATAATGACACAATTCCTCCATTACTTCCCCCATATCGACAGCTCCAACACATTGGTAGGTAGCGAAGATTATTCCTATCACAGTACAGCACATACGCAGAACATGCTGAGAAGTTCGTTTCACATTTGAAGAGTTGTCGAGCTACGTCCACCCTTTCATTGAGCTAACATCACTTACATACTTCTTTGCTTTATTTACAGTATACTCCTCTGTGTCTACGTAATCTCCTCTATGTAACACAGTGTTACGCTGCGCATCATTCAATCCTTCCATGTGGTCCGCATTATTCCAATACTCTATTTCTTTTGTACCACCACAAACTTCATCGATACTACTACCTCTACTACTGCTTCTTACATCCATTCTCAAACCAATCTTCTCAACTACTTCTGCCTTCTCTTCCTTTTCACTGCTTTAACGATTGTCTACCTGCTTACAACTGCACTTCTTTCCCATCCTTCCCCATCACAATATCTACATGAATCACGTACAATTGCAATTGCATTAATCAGTGTAAGTGTAACTAAATACCTAACATCATTCCTCGAATAACGTGGCAATGACACTTCAACGGCTGTAGACGTATTTAAAACTTTCCGTCATAAAAATCGTAAACTTCAGACGACTGCAGACGTATTTAATTTCACATTACCGATACATGTACATATGTTTCAATTCAATGTGAAGCATTCGACCACTACATACACACAAGTTTAAAGTCAATGACCTTCCGTCAATTTGACCTTAAGTAACCTCTCCTCCTCTGAATTAGAACCGGTAATCTCACACTACTCTGTAGTTATATCTCTCTTTCATTCATGACCTCAAAGAATCATTTCCTGACAAAATTAAACCGTGTCGGAATACACGTAATAAAATACTTCCTGGTGTCATAACAATTCCCTAGAAATAAAGATTAGTAATAATATATTTTTCAAGGAATGCTTCTACTGGTTTAGATACGTGTATGATATTTTAATTTGTTACACAGGCACGCACAGACAATTAACGACTTTATTTAGTTACATAGATAACCTGAATCCCAAAATTAAATTTACTATGGAATTGGAAAATAACAAATGTATAAAGTTTTTAGATTTAACCATCACAAACATTAATAGAAGACATTCTTTTTCTGTTTATCATAAGGAAACACATACAGTCTCTTGGTTAGCTGGCCGGTTTTTCCTGTAACATATAGGTGTTTGCCACACCCAGGCCCCGGCTAAATAACCGAGCAGTAGGCCAATACATGGATCGCCTATATTGCTCAACTTCGTACCATAAGGCTATTGTACATCTACCCCCAGGAATATCTAGCTTAATCCACGGAGTGGATCTTCCAATATATACCGCAGCATAGGCGCCCACCAACATGTCACTTACAATTTATATACACATGACATTAATGATAATATAATCATAACTATTAATAATGAAATAATTAATAGTGGCGTATTATAAATACATTAATATGAATTAAATTCAAGAGCCAACTACAAATTACCACAAATTAATTTTGATAATATAATCAATTAAGCAATCAATATGGCTATTCCTTCGCTTCTTCTAATACAGAATTACCCAATCATTTATATACCAATTCGGGTGGTAGCACCACTAACTCAAAAATGTAACTAGTATATTACCTTTACCAATAATACCACCGTCCTCTCGCACTGCCACATCAACTCTTACTTCGACCTGTCGGTGCGTTCTCCTACACTCTCGTTTCAAAAACAAACAACGTTCAGAGAAAATATAAACATATGCGTAATATAGTTAAATAGTCAGCTCGAGCTCTGTACTACACAATAAATTATAATTTAGAGTTAAACAGGATTTATCAAATATCTTTCAATAATGGTTATGACCTTTCACTAATAACCAATCTCTTGAATAAAAAAATTAATACACAAACATTAAATTTAGTTTACCCTCACATTAAACATAACAAAAACACGAATTATAATAGTCTAACTTATATAGGAAAATTTTCATCTAAATTAGGCAAATATGTTCAAAATTTCACCAATAGCGTTGTATTATCAAAACTAATAATTCACTAGGCAGTTTTATAAAAAAATAATAAAGACACTACAACGACCAAAGATGTCACGAGAGCGCGATCTGTGGTAAACGCTATAAATAACAGATACTGTAATATCCAACAAGATTCCTATCTGTGAGGAAATTGCTTGTTGAACCAGACCATCGTATAGCAACGACTTGCGTGAAAGGCACGCATACCAAAATAGAACAAAATATGCTCCTGGTCAGTATTCTGTCGAAACCACTAGACACGGATTGCGATTTTGAGCTTGTTGGCTCTCATTAGCGTGTCGTAGGAGGTTCCGACAGAATACAGACGAACCAAAGTTTCCTCTTACCAGAGGTGGATTCTACAACGACCAAAGATGTCACGAGAGCGCCATCTGTGGTAAACGCTATAAATAACAGGTACTGTATTGTCCAAAAAGATTCCTATCTGTGAGGAAATTGCTTGTTGAACCAGACCATCGTATAGCAACGACTTGCGTGAAAGGCACGCATACCAAATAGAATTAGGATTCACCTCTGCTAAGAGGAAACCTTGGTTGGTCTGTATTCTGTCCGAACCTCCTCGACACGCTGATGAGAGCCAATAAGCTCGAAATCGCGATCCGTGTCTGGTGGTTTCGACAGAATACTGACCAGGAGCATATTTTGTAATAAAGACACTACCAAAAAAAGCTATAATCAGGTGTCGATATGCTTACTTGTGAGGATTGTAATAAAGCATACATTCGACAAACTGGAAGGACATTTTTAGAAAGAATCAAAGAGCACAGAAAAAGCTATTATAAAAAAATTAAAATAGTAACTCAACTTATGGTGAACATTAATTCTACACAATCATGATTTTGACGAGAATTATAAAATTCTACAAAGGCAAAGAATTAAACCTCTTAGAGTCTTTGGAGGTCAACAAATTAAATAAAAAAAGGCCTTATCTTAAATGATCAATTAGATTTAAATAAATCACCTTTGTTAAATATTTAATTTTATATGTATGTAGATATAATTTACCCTACTCCTTTATTTATAATTTAGTATATAAGATTATTGTATTTAGTCTTAAGTTAGATCATTCTTCCACCTGAAGAAGCACTTGTGTGGCGAAATAATTATTGTGGATTTTACAATAAAAATTATTTGTAACTAAACTTTGTGTTTCTGTGTGTTTATTATGGAGTTACAAGAATTGAAAGGCTCTTTAATTATATTTTCATCAATAAACTTGAATGGTATCATCGTAAAAGTGTTTTTTATTAATTCTATAGTTAGTTAGGTTTAGTTATCGTAACAAAACCGTCACTTCAGTACCTGGTTTCGATTGAAAACTGTGTGAACTGACATGCGCAGTGTATACGTACGCAACGGGGACGGGTCGGATAGAATAAAGAAACATAGGTCGTTATCGCTTATTCATTCTAGTAGTTAATGGTCAGACTAGTTTGGGGTTATAATTGATAATGAAATTGACGAAGGGAATTTAAAGGAAATGATCAATGAGGAAGGAAAAAATGCAGAGAAACTAAAATAGCAATTATTAAAGAAATAAGATTAGTTTAGAGCCTTGTAGTTTCTTCTCACAAGTGACGCAGATAACTTAGTAGTCACCAACACGTTCCAAGTCACGTACACCTATACGAATTAAACAGTTATGACTTGCGTACAAAAAACAGTCCTCGCGATTCTGTTACTATCACGTTACGATTCAAAATTGTTAACTTGGAACAAACCTTATACAAACTTTTGGCTACCCTTCATCACATAGGTGGTCTGAAAAGTTCTCGGCTTCAATAAGAATCACGCACGCTAGAACTTGCAGCACTCACGTGCACGTTCATACAAGTCTCTACAAGTCTCAGATGAAATTCCATCTAATTTCGATGCAGTTTTGCTTGGACAGTCGATCACAGTGGGTGTAGTGTGAAGCACCGTAAAACATGAGTACCGTGCGATGATAAAGTTCTTTGAATAACAAGACTGGCTATAAACAACAGAAACAACTGCTCCGAGGGCTAATACCCCTACCGGCATTAAATTACACTATTGAATCTGAAGGTACATACATGTTAGACGTAGATAAAATAATCTAAAAAGACAGGTAAATTCCTGTTACGTCTAAATAATTACCTATTGTATAGGACGCGTTCCAAGTGTGGGATTTGTAATCCGACCGGCGTACCCATCATAGAATATGTAGGTAAGTATTTTGCCGACATGTGTTAATTATTTTTCTGGTTCGGCTGAAAATGCCGCTGCCGCATTGCAAGAAATAATTATTATTTTTCTTACGCGTTCGGCTGTAATGAATGAATTTATTAAAGTAATTGCATGCATTGAATTGCTTCGTTATGAATAGGTACTTAGGTAGGTAACAATGTAAATAAAAAGTTTTGTTATTCAGAAATAGTTTTATTCTTTAAAAAAAAAGTTAAATTACAAAATTATTAGATGGAATCCAACTGTTTTGTGATTTATCGAATCCAAGCCATTTTACATAGACTTGATCACCTTTTCTTTTCTTTCGCCTTTTGCAGTTCTTATCATAAAATCCTCCCTTTATATCGTTATCTGTTAAATCTTGTAAATAATAGACGATTGGATTAGAAAATTTAATGTTAACCACTTTAAAAATTTCATTAGACCAGTTTGGAGTGTAACCTTTTGCAAAAACTTCGCGATGTTTGATAATACGTACGTAATCTCCAATGGAAAATTTCTTTCTCTTCAGATCTACCATTTTAATGCGAGAATATACGGTATTCAATAATATCTTTTCGTTTTCCTTCTTTACAGCATTTATCGGTTTCATTCTGATAGTTCTGTGTTTTTTCTTATTATAAACTTGAACTAGTTTAGGTAACAAATCTAACCATTTGTAATTTCCTTGCAATGTAAATTTTTTCCACATTATACCTTTTAAAGTTCTGTTGGCTCGTTCGACTATAGAAGCCTTTTTACTGCTGAAAGTTGAATAGTGATTAATTCTGTATTTTCTCATTAGATTCTGAAACCATTTATTGTAAAACTCTTTTCCCATATCAGTTTGCAGGTTTGTCGGTATACGTTTACTTTTGCGTAATATATCTTCAAACGCTTTCGTAACATCTCCGTTTTTTCCTTAAAACCGGTGACGCCCATAGAAATTTAGAAAAAGTGTCAATTACTACAAGAATGTATCGATACCCTTTATTTTCTTTTGCATACGGAATATTTATGGCTGATAATGGGAAATATGAAACTTGAAAAAGATCATGCTGTATTTATGTGAGTTGATAATTTTTTAAAATGCTCAAACTGGTATATTGATTTACCATGCATGACAGGATGTCAGAAGGAATATTTTTCTGCCTTTTAATGATAAAAATTAGGATATTATTATAACTGCAATTTTAAATAGCTACGTATATGGCAAAATGTTACAGTTATAGTAAAAATGCAACCATACAAGTGGAACCTGCAACGGATGCTCTATAATTAATAATCTTAACTGTGGGTTTCTAATGAGTTTGCATTTATTTACAAAGATCTGCAAGTATAATGTGCGTTTGCGTACAAATGGTAGATATAAGTGTACAGACTTATTAATTGAGAATATTTTCCACTATCATCATTATATGCCGGAAATTATTACCAATACTCACTCACTACCACCACCACCTCCATTACCGTTATAACAACGATTCGAAATAATGTTAACCAATAACATAAAAGTATTCCTTAATTAAATCTAACTGTCTGTTGAAGAGGGATAATAGTTATAAATAATGGTGTAAACGTCATTATTATTAAAGTCGGTTATTTCCTAATCAATGTACCTACCTATACTTTAACTTAAGTTTAGTCTTTAAAAAGTATTTTAACTATGGATTATATAAAACAATTAAATGCGGCCGGTTCGGTAGAGTTCAAAACAACGGTATCGTTAAAATCGTTAGAAATTGGGAAACTGAATCCCATTGAACGAGTCTTCGCCGTACAAACGCGATATGGTCGACAGGTGAAGGTCGATCTAGGAGACTTTGAATGTTTTTTACCACAAAGATGGGCCAAAATTACTCCTGATGAAAAGTTTTCAGAATTAGCGGACACAGGCCTTGTTTTAAAAGGTGTCAAAAAACTATCAAATGGGGCAGAAACGTCCGAAATTAAATTGATTTCGAAAAACTGAAGATATGTTTTCACTGCAGTGTATGCGTGAGTGTGTTAGTAAATTTAATCAACAAACTATACGCGGATATCAATATTTAAGTGAATAATTTTATTCGTTTTTTCAATAAAAATTATTCTTACGTATAAATATATGCAAGACGTGTTATTAAAAAAATTAACGTTGTAGGAAGACGCGAAACAGAAAGCGCTATCTAGGGGAGAAGAGTAGTACTTATTCCTACCGAGGAGGATGACCTACTCGTTATCGACTGGGTTTTGGGGTTAGAGAAATATAGGTTACCGGCCGCGACTCCATGTGTGGTGATTAATGGCGCCGCGTGTTGTTTACTTTTTCATTCTTTTGACTTGACTATTTTACTTTATTTTACTGTGTTTAAGTTGAGATCTATTCATAAGTGTTGTATTTTCGTTTAATATATATTTCTGAACAAACTCGGAGGATGATGTCTTAAACTGGCAGCCCAACGTTCGGCCGAAATGACATTTTGCGTATGAAGTTATTGTAATCCGTGAATAAACAATAAGACATTTGCCGAGTTCATTTCCAAAACGCTTTGGAGAACAGTGCGTGATCATTCAGAAATATAATCTACAACTTATAGATTGTGCTACAGTAAAATACACCCTTAAAGTTCAACGAACCAAGTTATCGATTTTCGCAAACTACGATTGACAGTGTTGCCAGACTGTAAAATATTTTCCGGTGTTAGTAGAACTTTTAAACTCCGTTGTAAAATTCCGCGCGCTAAACCAACATGCTCTGATAGTCAAACTGCATCATCTCCAAGTGGAATAATGATGACCAACGAGCAATTTAACGCGTTGATCGCGACACTTCGTGAGTCAACTCTGCAAACAACTACGGATTTATTGGAGCAGTTTCGTTCAGTGACACCATCGTCCGCGAACCCATCACAAAATATCGGTACTTCTCAGAATGTAGGCAGTTTTGCTAAGTGTACGGCACGTTTTAATGGTTCCGACTCTTCTGATGTTGATGCATTAATAGACAGTGTCTTGACATATAAAGAAATATGTAATGTATCTGACGACAACGCTCGACGCGGCATTTAAATGCGTTTGGAGGGTCATGCGAGTGTTTGGTGGATTGGGGTGAAGAATACGACAAATTCCTGGAGCGACACTTTGCAAGCATTCCGTGATACATTCTCGCGAAAACTTCCTCCGTTTCTCATATTTCGAGAAATATTTTCAAAGGAACAAACTATCACAGAGACAACCGAAAGTTTTGTTTGCAATGTGCGTGCGCTGATGTCCCAATTACCGTATGACTTACCCATTGAAGCACAAATCGATATCGTGTTTGGTCTAATTTCGCGAAAGATTCGAAAAAGACTCATTCGTAGTGAAATAACTTCTTTTAAAGAATTGTTAACGCGTGCGCGAGAAGTTGAACGTTTGCTGATGGAAACGGGAGTCGAATTTAAACATCATCCTGACAGAAAGGATCCTGTGAAAAAGTCTGAGACTATTCAAAAACCAAGGCTAGATGCGTGTATTGTAAAAACTTTGGTCATGTCCGCGATGTCAGAAGTTAAAGAAGAAGGAAAAGTCCCCAGAAACAAACAACTCTGACCAAGTTACTACAAGTAAAATTCAACTTGCTTGTTACGGATGTGGTGCACCTGGGGTCACCAAATCTAGATGCCCAACTTGTCAGAATAAAGGTAGCAGTTCATCTCCTGATGTTTTACGAACCGATTGTTTGAGTTTCTATGAGACGACACTTCAAGGGAATATGAGCACTAGGACTCTACTGCCAATTACCATTGATGGTATTCATGGTGCAGGTTACGCTGATTCTGGTTCGCAAGCTAGTATTGCTGGTGCAAAATTATACGGGATCTTACGGAATTTGGGCTACAATTTTGATAGCTCTCTTGCTACTTTGTCCTACGCTGACGGTAAGCGTCATACTGTAAATATTTTGACAACAAAAGCAACCATTGAAATTAGTGGCAAGCGAATTCCACTAACACTGACAGTATTACCTCACTTGACTGAGAATAACACTTTATTGGGGTGCGATTTTCTCGAAGCCGCAGGAATCGTTTTAAATATTTTGCTCAAAAGCATTGGTACTTTTACGACGAACCTGAAACGCATTTCCAATTCGTTGATGAACCAGAAGGAACGACAGGTGTTCAAACTCTCCAAGTTTCAATATCCAGTTTACGAACAGATGAAGGTAATCATTTGAAGGAGGAACAACGTCAATTGGCCGATCAATTGTTAATTGACAATGCTGATATATTTGAGCAATGGGGAGACCCTACTCCACTGATTGAGCATCGTATTGACACCACCAATCATCCTCCGATTGCCACACATCCATATCCTATTAGTTTTCATAAAAAGGATTTTCTTCGACAAGAACTAGACCGATTATTAACTTCAGGCATAATTGAGGAATGCGAATCCCCATGGGCAAGTCCGATCGTTCTTGTGCCGAAGAAAGACAACTCATTTCGACTATGTGTCGACTATCGTCGTCTAAACCAAGTTACTGTTGCTGACACCTATCCAATGCCAAGATTAGATGAGTTGTTACAATTAGCTAAACCCACTCCTTATATGTCCACGATTGATCTTCAGTCTGGATATTGCCAAGTGCCCGTTGCTCTTCAAGATCGTGATAAGACTTGTTTTACGACATCTTTCGGTACGTTCCGGTTTACAAGAATGCCGTTCGGGTTACGGAACGCTCCCGCAACCTTCATGAGAATGATGGATCGTTTCCGTGCCACTCTAAGTGATCGATTAATTTTTGCCTACTTAGATGACATTCTGGTATTGTCCGAAACATTTGATAAACATATCGAAGATTTAAAGTGCGTGTTCGAAAGACTTCGACAATGCAGTTTAGGTGCGCGACGCGACAAATGTTCGTTTTTCCGAGAATCCGTCAAATATCTTGGACACGTTATTACCCCCGCGGGTATACAAACAGATCCGAATAAAATCGCCGTGATTAGAGACATGAAACCGCCACGATCTAAGAAACATGTCCAAAGTTTTTTACAAACGTGTTCTTGGTATAGGAAGTTTGTTCCGAACTTTTCCGACGTTGCACGTCCGCTAACAAACTTATTGAAGAAAAACCGCGAGTTCGTGTTCGGTGAAAATGAACTACGTTCGTTCGAATCATTAAAACAGACCTTGATCAGTGCTCCGATACTTATCCAAGCTGATCCGATTAAATCGTATACGTTGCGAACCGATGCTAGTGCCTTTGCCTTAGGAGCTGTTCTGCTCCAGGGGGAGAATGTAGATGAACGGCCTATTGAGTTTGCAAGCCGGCTCCTAAGTCCAGCAGAACGCAACTACAGTTGTATAGAACGTGAAGCGTTAGCAGTCGTTTGGAGTGCTACTGAGAAGTTTCGTACTTATCTAGAGTGTGCAGAAGTGACCATTGCTACTGATCATCAACCTCTACAATGGTTGTTTTCCGTTAAATCACCCTCTGGTAGATTGGCCAGATGGGCGATGAGAATCCAAAGTCTGAACATGAAAATAGTTTACACGCCAGGGAAGATAAATGTCGTTGCTGATACTTTATCTCGACCCATTTGCGACCATGACTCAACAACCACTTGTAAAATTTGTTATGCCTCCATAGCACTTCCAACACTTGGCAAGAGTGATTTTAGACAAAAGCAAATCGATGATCCTGAACTTAACAAAATAATAATTGCCTTACTAACCAGTTGGATTTGGTTAGATGGACCGAGAGAGGATATATTATGGCCAATGATATCCTTTATCACTGGGATTCTGACAGTGATCGTGAAGAGCCACAGTTAGTAATTCCCGCAAGTCTTCGTGAAGACATACTTCGAAATGTCCATGACTCAGCTACAGGTGGGCATTATGGTGTAGACAGAACTATCCAAAAGATCGCCGCCAAGTACTATTTTGTTGGTATGCGTCGATTTGTGAATGACCACATAAATAACTGCATAGAATGCCAGCGATATAAAGCTATAAACTTGAAACCAGCAGGTCTACTTCAGACGCCAGCCCCTTCACAGCGTTTTGAAGTTATTTCTATTGATCTGTTTGGGCCATTACCACCTACCTCAAGGTAATCGCTGGATACTAATTATTGAAGACATAGCTTCTAAATGGGTTGAACTATTCCCATTAGAGATTGCTTCGGCTGAGGCTTGTGCCAAAGTCCTTATTAACGAGATCATTCTCAGATTTGGCACCCCAAGAAAAATGATTTCCGACAATGGAGTCCAATTTGTAAGTGACATCATGCAAAAGGCTACTTTTTGTTTTGGAATAAACAGCACGTTGATACCTGCCTATCATCCCGAAAGTAATCCAGTTGAGCGTAAAAACAGAGAACTTAAGACTCAACTATCTATTTTATCCCAGAATTTGCATCATCTTTGGGATACACATATAGCGAGTATTCGTTATGCTATTAACTCGACTGTCTGTATTTCTACTGGTTACACACCAGCATACCTAACGTTTGGTAGAGAGTTGCGAGCACCTCATGACACTCTCTATGATTTTCGCCAAGTTTTAGACTCAGATAACTTCGTACCCAACATTACTCCTTATCTGAAGGATTTAGAAATGGCTATCCGCCAATCTAAAGAAACTCTGATCCAACAGCGAGATAAGCGAAAGGAGTGTGTCGATAGAAGTCGCCGTGAAGTTACATTCAAAGTAGGACAACAAGTACTCCTGAAAAGTCACACTCTAAGTAATGCACAAAAGGGCATCACTGCAAAACTGGCACCGAAAAGAGATGGTCCCTATGTAATTACTAAAATTGTAACTCCCACAACCTACGAAATAGGTTCATTAACCGATTCAAACGAGTTGATCGGTAAATACCATGTTTCTGATTTGATCAGTTTTCACCAATCTGAAGACAAAGGATTGTCCCAAACTGTACCTACCCCTTTTGTACCTAAGAAGAAGAGAGGACGACCTAGGAAGAATTCCGCACCTTCAGTTGTTTCCTGTACTTCGCCGGAGGACCGTACGCAAAGTCCAGAGGGGGAGAGTGTAGGAAGACGCGAAACAGAAAGCGCTATCTAGGGGAGAAGAGTAGTACTTATTCCTACCGAGGAGGATGACCTACTCGTTATCGACAGGGTTTTGGGGTTAGAGAAATATAGGTTACCGGCCGCGACTCCAAGTGTGGTGATTAATGGCGCCGCGTGTTGTTTACTTTTTCATTCTTTTGACTTGACTATTTTACTTTATTTTACTGTGTTTAAGTTGAGATCTATTCATAAGTGTTGTATTTTCGTTTAATATATATTTCTGAACAAACTCGGAGGATGATGTCTTAAAACGTGCTATAAATGCATAGGGATCAACATTCGAATGAACAATTACATTCGCTTCCGAGTACTAGTAACATCATGGAGCAGCCTCCAGCTAAAAGAGTTAAGCTTACAACATGTGATATTTGCAAGTGTACACTTGAATCCGTAAATTATTCTGCGCATCTTAAATCTATTAACCACAAGAATAAATGTTTGGAACGTGATGTCACTCTTGGTTCCAATATTCATGAAATATTATCAGCGTTCAATCGAAAAGTGGTTTCCTATCGTTTGATACCTAATAGGTAATACAAAAATTGCCAATCTACCTATAAACGACTATAGTAATTTATTAATAGAAAACTTCATTCATAATATATGGAATGAAATCGTGACCATCATAAATAAAAAACTTAAGGATTTTAACGTACTGAAAGTAAATTTCGAACTTTATGGAAGTTTTCTGAAGCCTGCAGCAGCCTCAGATGATGATGATGATGATGGAAAACATAACTTGGAAGTAAAATCTTTTCTGGTTCCCTACCAAGTTGTAGATAAATCTATCAATGTAAATGAAGTAATTGAAAATTTACTTGCAAATCTAAAAAAAAAGCTTGAGGAATTCCAGGTAAGATAAATCTAATCTAGTCTAATAGTAATAATAATACTAATAAAACGCTTATATTTGTTTTAAAGAACGTGATAGTAGGTATGCACTTCAGGAACTTTTATTTTTGGAAGTCAATTTGGTGAAATACAATCCACTGAAAGCTTCCACCTACGTAAAACTTCCATTGGACATTGAGCGCAAAAAGGTTGTTATTAACGTTAAAAACCATGATAATATGTGCTTCATCTGGGCAATTCTTTCCGCCAGACATCGTGCAAATCATGTGTCAAGTTATAGGAAACATCTTTCAAAGCTAAATTTAACAGGTATGACCTTTCCAATGACCTTTTGTAACATTAAATTGTTTGAAAAATTGGATCCTAATGTAAGTGTAAATGTTTTTGGTCTCGAAAAACAAAAAGTAAAACCAATAATTGTAGGACCATATTATTTCTCTCAATGTAGAAAACTAAACCATGTTAACTTATTATACATCGAAAAAGAAAATAAACAACATTACTGTTTTATTAAAAATTTAAGTCGTCTTATTTCGAAGCAGTTAAGTCGGAGAAAAACTGTTAAATATATTTGTGATGGTTGCTTGCAATATTTTGGTAGTGAAAATCTTTTAGCCAAGCATATGCATCAGGACTGTGCGAAATGTGTAACCGTTTTACCTTCAGCTGGAAATAATTTTTTAAAATTTAAACAAATAGAAAAGCAAATTAAAGTTCCTTTTGCTATATATGCCGATTTTGAATCTTTGCTAGTTCCAATTCAACAATCTTCAGAATCGTCGATAGATACTAAAACAGTATCTACTCACATTCATAAGCCATTTGGTTTTGCCTATTACGTCAAGTGTTGTTACCAATGTACAGTTGGAGTTGTTAACTGACGGTACTCTTTTTTCAACGAAATATCCGAGGTGGTTATGCTGGAGTGGTTCAACGTTTCGCACAGGCCAACAATAAATGTATTCCCTCTAATTAAAACAATTCACAAGCAATATCTTATATATCATATTGGGATGCAAATAATTTATATGGATATGCGCTTTCGGAAAAACTGCCTATATCGAACTTTCGATGGCTCTCACAAAATGAAATTGATTCATTTAATATAAATAACTATACAGATTCTGATTATCAAGGATATGTTTTGGAAGTTGATATTCATTATCCAAAACATTTGCATGATTCGCACAATGATTTTCCAATGTGTATTGAAAAAATGAAACCTCCAAATTCAAAACGTAAAAAATTATTACAAACCTTTTTCGATAAGCAAAATTACGTTATTCATATAAAGACTCTTAAGCAATGTATTGAAAATGGTTTAGAGTTGTCGAATATTCATAGAATTCTCACGTTCAAGCAATCTGCTTGGATGAAACCGTTTATCGATTTTAATACTCGTCTAAGACAAAGTGCCGCAAACGCATTTGAAAAAAATATGTACAAATTAATAAATAATGCGAACTATGGAAAATGTATCGAAAATATAGAAAAAAGGGTCAATGTTAGTTTAGTCAATTCGTGGAAAGATTTGGGTCATAAAAAAGGAATTGAAAAATTAGTTTCGCAACCCAATTTTCATAGTATATTAATTTTTAATGAAAATTTTGCAGCAGTACAATTGTTAAAGTCTCAAATCTATTACGATAAACCAATTTAAGCCGGGTTTGCAGTACTGGAAATTGCCAAATTTGTAATGTATGAATTTCACTATAACTTTATAAAAAAAAATATGGTTCCAAAGCATCACTTTTGTATACAGACACTGATAGTTTGTTGTATTTCATAGAAACGGATAATGTTTATAATGATATGAAGAATAATTTACATAGATTTGATACCTCAAATTATTCTACTGATAATATTTTTGAAATGCTTTTGGTAAACAAAGCCATCCCAGCACTTATGAAAGATGAAGTTTGTGGTAGGATTATTTGGGAATTTGTCGGTCTTAAAGCTAAAATGTATGATGTAAATATAGAAGGAAGTTTTGTAATGAAAAAGGCTAAAGGTGTTAAAAAGAATGTTATAAAGTCATTAACGGAAAAAGATTTTAAATATGTATTAAATAAAAACGAGATAGTACTGAAGCGACAAAATGTATTTAGGTCTTTAAAGCATATAATTTATTCTCAATGCATTAATAAAATTGCTTTGTCTGCGGATGATGATAAACGTTTCCATATACCAGAAACGTATAAGACTTTAGCATGGGGACACTACAAAATTACTGATAATAGTACTACTTCTTATTAAAATAAGTTTTTGTTTTATGTTGAGAAGAATTTTTCGAAAATCTTGCGCAAAACCTAAAAGCATACGTAGTGGGATGCATACGTTAAAATTTCCATTTTGATCTATTGCCGAAAATGTATCATCACCGTCTTGATCAACTATTTTAATGACTATTGAGTCAATAATTCTCGAATTTATAGGCAAATAAATAACGTTGGTTGGATTTTCCACTATTTTGTAGCCTGGCGGAACGTTTGGGAAAAGTTGATGAATAAAATGAGCTTCTTCGTTATTTCTATATGAACCGGAAACAAGGTTGCAATGGATGCATATAGCGTTTACTTTAAAAATATTTACAGGATAATCAGACACTTCATGACTATTAGCTTTAATAATTCTCGGTTTAAATCAACTTGCTCTGTAGACTTAATTTCCGAAAGTAAAGTGTTGCTGTTGCCAGTTATATTAAGAAATATAATATCTTTACCTTTTGCTCTCGGATCGCCTAATTGAAGGCGTAGATAACGATTTATGTCGTCAAGCTCATACGATCCTTCCGGTATGGTTATTACTCTATTCCCAACATAAAATTTGTTATTACTTTGATCTATATTTGGAATAGAATTGTATGTTTCAAAGTTAACGAGTTCTAAAGAATACTCAAAATTATCATCCAAAACAATTGGTGGGCTAATATTAGCTTGCAATATTGATTTGTCTCTGGTTAAATTCAACGTATACATGTTGATAGTCTGTTAACGTTAGATTAAATGGAACTATTATCGTCTGCGCTAACGTTTTAAAAGTGAAAGGGTGGTGTGATATTATACAGAAATTGTAATACTAGATGACCACAGTTGAATGAGTTGTACATCTGTTTGCGATCATAATTATAAAAGATTTTGCATGGTTGAGAAGAATTTAAATATTTCACAACTTCCGGAGGTGATCGCAAATTGCCGATTAAATTTGTTACAGTGCTATGCATGACCGTCCAAGCTTTGAAGGATTGTATTCATAACAGTAAAAAATTGGATGTGTGGTTAAGAGAAGCAATCAGTTTAAATAAAAACTTTTACAACAATTTTCAAAGATGTATAACTTTTCTCAAAACAGCATGATTATTATACAGACAATTTAGAAAAAAATTTGCAAAAAGCAACTGGGGTCATGATATTAAATTGTCAACCTGATTATGATTTCTTGAATGCTATGCCCCACCGTCCAATGCTGGACGGGTTAAACTAGTATCTTTATATTTCGCCAAATCAGATTCCTTATAACCACTGGGCTCCTTTTTAAACAGAAACTCCAATAATCCTCGGGATAGTGTATACCTTACATTTTTTACGGTTATTTTGTTAGTTCCAAACTTTATTTCGGAATCTCCAATAAAATATTTTTGTCTCTCTGGATTAAATCTTACATCATATTGTGTGTCAAAAACTCCTTTAGTTTCATGATTTAGAGACATTATATAATAACAGAAATAGAATCGTTGGTAATTGTTTTGTGAAACATTTTATAATAATAAAAAATTAAAAATTAAATGCTTTTTAATGTTTCAAAATGAATTTATTGTAAATCTCTACAATTGTTTCGGTTTGTTAAACCTTTTCCAAGAGCAATTTATTCCATAGCCTTATCATGTCGTTCAGATTCGCTAAGACTTCTTTGGGCTGCTTTAACATCATTAACTGCTTTCGCAATTCCAGCTGCTCCTCCGGACAAAGCACCTAAAGCGAAAAGTGGTATTAATGGAAGAAATCCACCGCTTTTTGGAACCGACATTATCCTGGGAGAATGGGTCATTTTTTTCTGATTTGCATTTTTTAACGGTGACATTGCTAATCGTGCTGCTCGAATGAAATTTTCTGGCTTTTTCTGTTTTAGAACATTCGCCGCTTTTCTTATAAATTTTCGAAAACTGTTTCTTCCACCCTTTCTTTTTTTCATAGAACTACTAGTTCGTTTTCTTCTTTGTTGTTGTTGTTGTTTTTGTTGAACTCCCATACCCAACTTTGTTTTTACATTCATAGCGGTTGCAACTGCTCGAGCAGCTAAACGTTCTCCAATGCTTGCATCCGATGAATGAACTCGTCTAAGTGCTGCTCTTGCTAAAATACCATCTGCTTTATGTCTTTGTTCTAGATTTTTAAAATTAGAGTATGCAATATCATGAGCTTTGCAGGATTCATCTAAAGGATTTATTCCTTTGTCCCCTCTTTCCAACCTCTCGTTCAACTTTGTAACTGGTCCACAAAAGCGATAGCCCGGTATATGAAATTCAAATGGTAAAGAATTAATTAGTTTATTAAGTAAACCATTGCCTCGTTGCACTTTCCGCATTGCTCTCTCTTATTCAAAGTTTTTTTTCGAAATAAACCAATTCATGCAGAGCTATCAGCTTATAAAATAGAAAAACAGTAACCATATTTTTCATTAGATTATTGACATGCGAATAGTTCAACAAAAAGCTGTGCTGCCTATTACTAACCGTGATTTAACGATGTACCAAAGGCAAACCGACATGGACCCCTACTACCGTCAACAATACGATCAATCGTTATAGGTCCTTCCAATTGTGGAAAGACGAATGTTATAATTTCACTTTTAGAACATCCGAATGGTCTCCGATTCGAGAATGTATACGTATACTCCAAATCGCTAACTCAACCAAAATATGAATACTTAGACAAGCTTTTTAAGGCAATAAAAGGCATTGGCTATTACCCTTACAAAGATTCTGAGAATATTATTTCTCCATCAAATGCGAAATCTAATTCAATACCTATTTTAATTTGACGATGTTGCCTGCGAAAATCAGAATGTAATCAGAGATTATTTTAGTATGGGACGACATTACAACGTTGATTGTTTTTATCTTTGTCAAACATATACTCATATTCCAAAACATCTAATACGCGACAATGCAAACCTAATTATATTATTGAAACAGGATGAGCTAAATCTTAAGCATGTCTATTCAGATCATGTCAATACTGATATGTCATTTGAAATGTTTAAAACTATTTGCAAAGTTTGTTGGGATGACAAATATGGGTTTATAAGTATTTATAAAGATAGTGATGTTAAAAACGGTCGATACCGTAAAGGTTTTGATCAATATATATATTTATAACCATTGCGATGTATCTCTGAGTAATAGAAAAGCAGTAAACGAGTAAGGAGCATATTATCTCTTGTATGTACATACATCGCTGTAATGGACTCGAAAATTAAACAGGAACTTGTAAAGGTAAGGAAGGATGTAAAACGAAAATTGCAAGCTTTAAAAGAGGGTGCGATAGAGGAAGAATATATATTGCGGAAATCCTATAAACCTTTGGTGGAACCTTTAATGCAATTAAAAGATGAAATACAATTTTCTAAACTGAAAATTAAGCAAGAAATTAAAAAGGAAGAACAAGAAGATGAAGAAGATGTTGAGAAATCGTTCATAGCACCAGATTTATTTTCACCATCATCATCATCATCATCGTCATTACCAACCTCATTAAATACCTCGGTAAAAGATTCCGATCTTTCTACAACGCTACCACTGAATGAAGAGGAAGGAGATAGAATATTTGATTATACTAAACAAGAAATACAGAAAATCGTAAACGATCCTGCTTTTAAAGATATATTAGATGATTATGAAGAATTACCGAGATATTATATTGAAGGAGTATTAAGCGATACTGAAGGAGAATATGACAATAGAAATGATGTTCGATACGATTGGCTTTAGAACAAATTATATATTGGCGATGAAGAAATGAAGGTGGTCGGTAAAAATCTAGAAATCATGGGACGTAAATTCATCGGAACGCCTGGACTATATGAGTTACTTTTCAAAAAAAATCCTGTCGGAGATAAGCAAAAAGGCAGGGATGTCTATAGGGAAATAATGCAGCTCGTTCTATTAGATAACCCTCAAACTTATATAATGTTAAAAAATTAAAAATTAAATGCTTTTTAATGTTTCAAAATGAATTTATTGTAAATCTCTACAATTGTTTCGGTTTGTTAAACCTTTATCAAGAGTAATGTTACTACTAAAATTCAAGGCTAAATAAGGCCTTATATATACAAAATTTACAGGTGTGTTAGGATAAACATGTGTGTGTGTGGGTGTATTATTAGCAATACCTAAATATCTATCTATTATAATTGTCTCTTTGAATTCTAATTGATCATTGGTTATGTTTGAATTTCTTTGGAGTGCTTTCTTAATTTCTAGTTGTTCTAAGTAAGTTAATCTTTTTCCTTTGTTGTCTGCATGTAACAATTTTACATTTTCTACATCTAAATCATGTGTTGTTTCTATACAATGTGTGCTTATACCTGTACATTTTCGTTTGTCTTTTATACTTTTTACATGTTCTTTTAGCCTTATTTCCAAGTTTCTCCCCGTTTGTCCTAAATAGAATGCATCGCAATCTTTACAACTTATTTTATATACTCCACTTTTCTTTAGCGTAGGTACTAGTTTTTTGCTTATTATTAACTAACAATTTTCCAAGGTTACATTTATTTACAGATGTTGTCTTTATTCCTAATTTGTTAAGTTCATTACAAATCTTTTGGCTACCTTTTCCACAATAGTTAATTAAACTAAACTTACAATTTTCTTTGTTGGATCCTGCGTATAATTGCTTAGTAATAAGTTTTTTCAACATATTATTCACTATTCTATCTATAATTGACGGGTTGTAACCATTATTTTTAGCGATAAGTTTAATAATATTTAGTTCTTTTTTATAGTTATTTTCATTTAGAGGAAAATTTAAAAGTCTGTGTACATAGGAGCGAAAAGCAGCTAATTTAACTTGTTGAGATTGGTGAGAATTGGCGTTGATTATTGTGTCGGTGAAAGTTGGCTTCCTATATATTTTATACTCTAATTTATTATTTTTAAGTGTGATATTAATACTGAATTCAGACCCAACTAACTTTTTTCAAAAAGACATAATCAAGTCTCTTAAAGATAATAACTTAATTTTCGACCCTGATTCCCTATATAAATTTAAAGTTATGAACCCCCTTGCCCCTAAACTTTATGGATTGCCAAAAATACATAAAAAGGATAACCCCATAAGACCTATAGTATCATATACAAGTGCACCTGCATATAAATTTTGTAAAGAAATTAACAAAATTCTACCTAACATAATTAATTTCGAATCCAAATATTCCATCAATAATTCAATTCAATTCATAGAAAATACAAAGAATTTAATTATCCCTAATAACTCATTCGATGTGACTAGTTTATTTACGTCAATTCCAATAAATGAGTTACAAACAATATTAAAGGATCATATTAATAATACGGTTTTACCAGATGAAATGAGACTGCAATTACTTAGAACTATAAACGTAGCCTTAAACCAAAATTACTTTTGTCACAACAATAATTATTACAAACAAGTCGACGGGTTACCTATGGGGTCGCCTATTTCTCCACTCCTAGCAGATATTTATATGAATAACTTTGAGGTCAATTTATTTAAAGACAAAACTTTTACCAATAAAATATTTCATTACACTCGTTATGTAGACGATATATTCGTGATTTGGACTGGAACAGAGCGACAATTAAACTAATTTCTAAACCAATTAAACAAAATAAATAATAAGATTCAATTCACTTTAGAGCTAGGAGACAATAATGGTTTAAACTTTTTAGATATTAATATCACACTTAAAAATAATAAATTAGAGTATAAAATATATAGGAAGCCAACTTTCACCGACACAATAATCAACGCCAATTCTCACCAATCTCAACAAGTTAAATTAGCTGCTTTTCGCTCCTATGTACACAGACTTTTAAATTTTCCTCTAAATGAAAATAACTATAAAAAAGAACTAAATATTATTAAACTTATCGCTAAAAATAATGGTTACAACCCGTCAATTATAGATAGAATAGTGAATAATATGTTGAAAAAACTTATTACTAAGCAATTATACGCAGGATCCAACAAAGAAAATTGTAAGTTTAGTTTAATTAACTATTGTGGAAAAGGTAGCCAAAAGATTTGTAATGAACTTAACAAATTAGGAATAAAGACAACATCTGTAAATAAATGTAACCTTGGAAAATTGTTAGTTAATAATAAGCAAAAAACTAGTACCTACGCTAAAGAAAAGTGGAGTATATAAAATAAGTTGTAAAGATTGCGATGCATTCTATTTAGGACAAACGGGGAGAAACTTGGAAATAAGGCTAAAAGAACATGTAAAAAGTATAAAAGACAAACGAAAATGTACAGGTATAAGCACACATTGTATAGAAACAACACATGATTTAGATGTAGAAAATGTAAAATTGTTACATGCAGACAACAAAGGAAAAAGATTAACTTACTTAGAACAACTAGAAATTAAGAAAGCACTCCAAAGAAATTCAAACATAACCAATGATCAATTAGAATTCAAAGAGACAATTATAATAGATAGATATTTAGGTATTGCTAATAATACACCCACACACACACATGTTTATCCTAACACACCTGTAAATTTTGTATATATAAGGCCTTATTTAGCCTTGAATTTTAGTAGTAACATTACTCTTGATAAAGGTTTAACAAACCGAAACAATTGTAGAGATTTACAATAAATTCATTTTGAAACATTAAAAAGCATTTAATTTTTAATTTTTTAACATTATATAAGTTTGAGGGTTATCTAATAGAACGAGCTGCATTATTTCCCTATAGACATCCCTGCCTTTTTGCTTATCTCCGACAGGATTTTTTTTGAAAAGTAACTCATATAGTCCAGGCGTTCCGATGAATTTACGTCCCATGATTTCTAGATTTTTACCGACCACCTTCATTTCTTCATCGCCAATATATAATTTGTTCTGAAGCCAATCGTATCGAACATCATTTCTATTGTCATATTCTCCTTCAGTATCGCTTAATACTCCTTCAATATAATATCTCGGTAATTCTTCATAATCATCTAATATATCTTTAAAAGCAGGATCGTTTACGATTTTCTGTATTTCTTGTTTAGTATAATCAAATATTCTATCTCCTTCCTCTTCATTCAGTGGTAGCGTTGTAGAAAGATCGGAATCTTTTACCGAGGTATTTAATGAGGTTGGTAATGACGATGATGATGATGATGATGGTGAAAATAAATCTGGTGCTATGAACGATTTCTCAACATCTTCTTCATCTTCTTGTTCTTCCTTTTTAATTTCTTGCTTAATTTTCAGTTTAGAAAATTGTATTTCATCTTTTAATTGCATTAAAGGTTCCACCAAAGGTTTATAGGATTTCCGCAATATATATTCTTCCTCTATCGCACCCTCTTTTAAAGCTTGCAATTTTCGTTTTACATCCTTCCTTACCTTTACAAGTTCCTGTTTAATTTTCGAGTCCATTACAGCGATGTATGTACATACAAGAGATAATATGCTCCTTACTCGTTTACTGCTTTTCTATTACTCAGAGATACATCGCAATGGTTATAAATATATATATTGATCAAAACCTTTACGGTATCGACCGTTTTTAACATCACTATCTTTATAAATACTTATAAACCCATATTTGTCATCCCAACAAACTTTGCAAATAGTTTTAAACATTTCAAATGACATATCAGTATTGACATGATCTGAATAGACATGCTTAAGATTTAGCTCATCCTGTTTCAATAATATAATTAGGTTTGCATTGTCGCGTATTAGATGTTTTGGAATATGAGTATATGTTTGACAAAGATAAAAACAATCAACGTTGTAATGTCGTCCCATACTAAAATAATCTCTGATTACATTCTGATTTTCGCAGGCAACATCGTCAAATTAAAATAGGTATTGAATTAGATTTCGCATTTGATGGAGAAATAATATTCTCAGAATCTTTGTAAGGGTAATAGCCAATGCCTTTTATTGCCTTAAAAAGCTTGTCTAAGTATTCATATTTTGGTTGAGTTAGCGATTTGGAGTATACGTATACATTCTCGAATCGGAGACCATTCGGATGTTCTAAAAGTGAAATTATAACATTCGTCTTTCCACAATTGGAAGGACCTATAACGATTGATCGTATTGTTGACGGTAGTAGGGGTCCATGTCGGTTTGCCTTTGGTACATCGTTAAATCACGGTTAGTAATAGGCAGCACAGCTTTTTGTTGAACTATTCGCATGTCAATAATCTAATGAAAAATATGGTTACTGTTTTTCTATTTTATAAGCTGATAGCTCTGCATGAATTGGTTTATTTCGAAAAAAACTTTGAATAAGAGAGAGCAATGCGGAAAGTGCAACGAGGCAATGGTTTACTTAATAAACTAATTAATTCTTTACCATTTGAATTTCATATACCGGGCTATCGCTTTTGTGGACCAGTTACAAAGTTGAACGAGAGGTTGGAAAGAGGGGACAAAGGAATAAATCCTTTAGATGAATCCTGCAAAGCTCATGATATTGCATACTCTAATTTTAAAAATCTAGAACAAAGACATAAAGCAGATGGTATTTTAGCAAGAGCAGCACTTAGACGAGTTCATTCATCGGATGCAAGCATTGGAGAACGTTTAGCTGCTCGAGCAGTTGCAACCGCTATGAATGTAAAAACAAAGTTGGGTATGGGAGTTCAACAAAAACAACAACAACAACAAAGAAGAAAACGAACTAGTAGTTCTATGAAAAAAAGAAAGGGTGGAAGAAACAGTTTTCGAAAATTTATAAGAAAAGCGGCGAATGTTCTAAAACAGAAAAAGCCAGAAAATTTCATTCGAGCAGCACGATTAGCAATGTCACCGTTAAAAAATGCAAATCAGAAAAAAATGACCCATTCTCCCAGGATAATGTCGGTTCCAAAAAGCGGTGGATTTCTTCCATTAATACCACTTTTCGCTTTAGGTGCTTTGTCCGGAGGAGCAGCTGGAATTGCGAAAGCAGTTAATGATGTTAAAGCAGCCCAAAGAAGTCTTAGCGAATCTGAACGACATGATAAGGCTATGGAATAAATTGCTCTTGGAAAAGGTTTAACAAACCGAAACAATTGTAGAGATTTACAATAAATTCATTTTGAAACATTAAAAAGCATTTAATTTTTAATTTTTTATTATTATAAAATGTTTCACAAAACAATTACCAACGATTCTATTTCTGTTATTATATAATGTCTCTAAATCATGAAACTAAAGGAGTTTTTGACACACAATATGATGTAAGATTTAATCCAGAGAGACAAAAATATTTTATTGGAGATTCCGAAATAAAGTTTGGAACTAACAAAATAACCGTAAAAAATGTAAGGTATACACTATCCCGAGGATTATTGGAGTTTCTGTTTAAAAAGGAGCCCAGTGGTTATAAGGAATCTGATTTGGCGAAATATAAAGATACTAGTTTAACCCGTCCAGCATTGGACGGTGGGGCATAGCATTCAAGAAATCATAATCAGGTTGACAATTTAATATCATGACCCCAGTTGCTTTTTGCAAATTTTTTTCTAAATTGTCTGTATAATAATCATGCTGTTTTGAGAAAAGTTATACATCTTTGAAAATTGTTGTAAAAGTTTTTATTTAAACTGATTGCTTCTCTTAACCACACATCCAATTTTTTACTGTTATGAATACAATCCTTCAAAGCTTGGACGGTCATGCATAGCACTGTAACAAATTTAATCAGAGGGGCCGCTTTGTACCGTAACCTCACGGTGGTGCGTAGCACTTAACCTAATGGTGCATAGCATTTACCTTCCTGGTGCATAGCACTTCTTCTATTAGTGCATAGCACCTATCGGCGGTTAAATCTAATTTAACCTACGCTGTAGTACTACCTGTCAAAGCTAGGACGGTGGTGCATAGCATTTAACAAATAAAATGATAGGGACCACTTCCTACCGTAAACTAACGATGGTGCATAGCACATACCCTATTAGTGCATAGCACACCCTATTGGTGCGTAGCATACCTTAACGGTGCACAGCACTTAAACCATTAGTGCATAGCATTCAACAAACAAAATCATAGGGACCTCTTCTTACCGTAACCTAACGATGGTGCATAGCACATACCCTATTAGTGCATAGCACCCCTATTAGTGCATAGCACATCTTAATGATGCATAGCACTTACCCCATTAGTGCATAGCATTTAACAAACAAAATCATAGGGACCTCTTCGTACCGTAACCTAACGATAGTGCATAGCACTTACCCTATTGGTGCATAGCACACCCTTTTGGTGCGTAGCACTTGCCCTATTAATGCATAGCACTTATGGGCGCTTCATAGCGACAGTTCAATACAATATACAATTTTAAAATGAAAATTTAAAATTATCAATTATTTAGAGATTGTTTCCTTTTTCACTTTTAATAACTTCTACACTCCTCATTCTCACCTATAGGGGGCGAATATACAACTGTCACAAAAGTTGACCTGTTTACTTTGGGAGCGAATTTGAGACAACCGCCGCTTTGTACCGTAACCTCACGGTGGTGCATAGCACTTATCTTACTGATGCATAGCACTTCTCCTAGGAGTGCATTGCAATTACCCTATTAGTGCATGATGAAAATCATTTGTTTCTTTAATTCTGTTTTATCTAAAAATCGTAAAATACTTCAACCTAACTTTTTGTATTTATGACGTAGAGCACATCTTATTATTTCAAAGAGGCCCTTAAATACCAAAGCGTATTCTACATAATGCATTTACCATTCCATTGCTTCAAATATATATTATTATTCAATTATTTGCGCAATAGTTAATAATATTTAGCATTGCACTGTGTATATATTATTTGATTTACATATTTATGTTTTTACTTTTTAACTTCCTTAAACCCTTACATAATTTGATTTCCATTTTTGACAATATCCCCGCCTGACAAAAAGCATGCTCGGAGACACACACATATACACACCCTATCATAACCGTTTCTCCCTTGTCATTTTAAAAAAATTTAAGAATACTGTTGTGGTGGGTGGTGGGGGTAGTAATGAGTGCGTTCTAGGTGGTAGTTACAATGGGTACCGGTTGTAGGGGTTGGAGGTTTTAAGCGGGTCAAGAACTCTCCCCCAATCACACCCCCGAACCCATTTCAAACTTTTAATTTATTTATAATATTTAAAATATAAAATATGAACAATATATAAAATGTTTTAAATAAATACTACAACATACTGATATTTGAATCGAAACGGGGAGGTGGAAGTAAAAGCGTACACAATTACCTACCATGTTTTCTAAGATGATCGCTAACCTTCATAACACACCCCATATTTTACTGTAATAGTACCTACTACCTGTCCAAACTTGAAAGGTGGTGCATAGCCTTTAACGAATTTACCGTAATCTATCGCCGGTTCATGGCAAAATTTAGATGAGTTTTTTTTTTTTTTCGAATAACCTGCAAATGGTTATGTTAATTTAGTGTTTTGGCACTTACTTTGAGAAAATTATTTATGTTCGAAATAATAAATTCAGTATCTAAATTAAATATAATACTTAATTGATATTTAAAAAAGTTGTATTGCATCTCACATATAATTACAGCATAGGCATTTATATATTCTTGTTCAGCTTAACATGTTCTACAACATACGTACTACAAGCTCAAAGTAATCTAAGTTGGCGGGTTAAAGTCTATCATTACCGTTAAAATTGTCAAATTCAAGAAAAAACAAAAAAAATTCGCCTCGGATGGGACTTGAACATGACTTGAACCAACTACTGCTGGAGTAGGCGTTAGTAAGATCAGTGCACTACCGAATGCGCTTCGAACCGATTTGACTTGGGAAACTATATTTACTCGTTTTTATGTTAACCATAGCGACTGTAATGAATATTATTGCATATAAATTATATTTATTTTCTTATTTCCCCTTTATTAAACGTTCTTTGATAAACGTCAATATAAACGTCAAACTTCCATGGTTCGAATCTACAAATATATACAAGCAATAACAACATAAGCCCCGCCCATCCCTCTGAGCAGTTGTTTCCTTAGAATCCGGATATGTCAAAATTAACGATTTTTAATTACAAATTTTGATTAAACGAACACATAACGGATGATGAAAATAGGCCTATGAAACACTTTGGTCCTTAACTTGGACGTTTTAATTGTCGACAAATTCCAGATTATCCTATCTTCGGACGACATAGATCTAAAAATTATGACTTTTAACCAACAACGCGTTTTTTCTCATTTTCATTTGCTAATATCTTTTAAACCACTTATTAAATCCGGATGAAATTTTGCAAAACCCTACTTCGTCTTAATCTTAATCGATATCGTTTATGGCATTTTGCGCGTCTTTTGTAGGTTTTCGGCAATCTTTAATCGAAAAGTGCAATTTTTTTCATGGCCAACTGGGTCGTCCTCAAACAAACATCCGGACACTAGAACATTATTATATATGATGATGATGATAGTGTATAGAACAAATGCTCATAAAATTGGCTACAAGAGTACCGCTCCAATAGCTGGAAACAAAGGAAAAAATATCAGTTAATTAAGAAACTCATGATCGGACCTCTATTTCCTTCCGCTGCTGCCAATGTCATAGCAGCTACTTCGACTCCAGTTAAAAATCCTTTGGGTAAAGGTCTATGGATGACTTTAAACGATAAACCTCTAGAATATGTATATTTAATGATATTAACGAATTATGTGATCGTTTAAAATTACTGATTTCATCTCAATCTGCAGGAAATACCAACCATACCAATGAAATCACATCTATTGCAGAAGAACTTCGAGAGTGTGGTATAATAGAATAAATAATTTATATTCTCACTTAGTTTCAATATGGTTGTTGATAAAATCGGTCGAGCATTGTCGGGGGGTTCTAAACGAAAGTTTGAAAAGACAGATAAATTCTTGATTGAAAATAATAAGTTATTCGCTCGAGTTAAAAGGAGCGACGACGATCATGGGGAACAGATTGGAGATGAGATTTTCACAAAAAAATACTTGGATACAATAATAGATACGTTAGCGACAGCTGAAGATTTTAGAAAGATTTCTTATTTTATTGATTTCGATAACAAACATGTAACTCGTTTAGAGATGCCAACAGTATCTTGACATGCAGCTACAAAAGCATATGTTGATAATAAGGATAAAGTTACTAAGAACCAAATTAGACTAGAATGCGAAAAAGTCAAAAAGGATGTCCGAAGGAAATAAAAAACGTGAAATTCTCCGAAACGAATTATTAGTACTAATACACTCTCTAAAGGCTAACATTGACTCACTAAACATTAATTTTCGTTTAAATACTTTGTATATCTATCTTTAAGCACCTTGACATACAGAAGAGCTCTGTAATTACAGCTACGCCGTCAAGTGTATTGCCTAGCAATATCGATACCACCACCACCACCACCAAATCCTCTATTTAATAATAATGGTCAAAATACGATAAGGAACGACAAAAAAAGGTTATAACAAAAATGGTAAAACAAAAACCACTATGAAAGAGCAAGTGGTAGCTGAATTACATAAACAAGCTCGAAAAAAATTTACTAGACGAAGAACAATTATTAAAGGATTATATGATCTGTTTCAAGCTGATCTAGCCGAAATGATTCCGTACGCAAAAGAAAATAAAGGGTATCGATACATTCTTGTAGTAATTGACACTTTTTCTAAATTTCTATGGGCGTCACCGGTTTTAAGAAAAAAACGGAGAAGATGTTACGAAAGCGTTTGAAGATATATTACGCAAAAGTAAACGTATACCGACAAACCTGCAAACTGATATGGGAAAAGAGTTTTACAATAAATGGTTTCAGAATCTAATGAGAAAATACAGAATTAATCACTATTCAACTTTCAGCAGTAAAAAGGCTTCTATAGTCGAACGAGCCAACAGAACCTTAAAAGGTATAATGTGGAGAAAATTTACATTGCAAGGAAATTACAAATGGTTAGATTTGTTACCTAAACTAGTTCAAGTTTATAATAAGAAAAAACACAGAACTATCAGAATGAAACCGATAAATGCTGTAAAGAAGGAAAACGCAAAGATATTATTGAATACCGTATATTCTCGCATTAAAATAGTAGATCTGAAGAGAAAGAAATTTTCCATTGGAGATTACGTACGTATTAGCAAACATCGCGAAGTTTTAGCAAAAGGTTACACTTCAAACTGGTCCAATGAAATTTTTAAAGTGGTTAACATTAAATTTTCTAATCCAATCGTCTATTATTTACAAGATTTAACAGATAACGATATAAAGGGAGGATTTTACGATAAGGAACTGCAAAAGGCGAAAGAAAAGAAAAGGTGATCAAGTATATGTAAAATGGCTTGGATTCGATAAATCACAAAACAGTTGGATTCCATCTAATAATGTAATTTAACTTTCTTTTTTAAAGAATAAAACTATTTCTGAATAACAATACTTTTTATTTACATTGTTACCTACCTAAGTACCTATTCATAACGAAGCAATTCAATGCATGCAATTACTTTAATAAATTCATTCATTAGAGCCGAACGCGTAAGAAAAACAATAATTATTTCTTGCAATGCGGCAGCGGCATTTTCAGCCGAACCAGAAAAATAATTAACACATGTCGGCAAAATACTTACCTACATATTCCTTGATGGGTACGTCGGTCGGTCGCGACCGACGGGAAAAAAATGTTCCTTCCTTGCTATGTCACATACACACACACACATGCACACACGGAACGACGTACAAAGTACGAAAAGGATAGCTGCAGGTAGACAGAAACAGCATTAAACTAACGGTTCATGATCCTAGAACACATACACTTTTTGCCCATAGGTGCGAGAAGGATGGACTTATACGGCAAACTAACGTTAGACAGAAACAGCAACAATCTAACGGGACATGATCTCAAAAGCCCTCTCCTATTACTACTATAAAGGATTTCTTTAATAAATAATATCAACATTGTAACAAGAAAAACTGTAGAACAGCAAGAATGTGTTTGACTTATTGAAAAACAGATAAGTTATCCCAAATTAAAATTCACGTTAACAGGTAATCAAAAGGAGAAGAAGCTTGTTGTTATTATTGTTAGATATTTTGAATATAGAAATATTATTTGAAAAACAAACACATTAACGCAAATAAATAGACAGCAGAGCTCATTCTATAATAATTGACCTGTAAGTCTGCTAAACGTCAGTTAGAGGAAGCTACACGACATAATAAAATGACGGAAGGTATAGCTCGTGGACGGAAGGGTAGTGGTCTATACTTACCTGTACAAATATATTGAAGGTTTCATCGATAATAATGAAATGTAATATCGTAAAGTTTTTTCAATTTTTTTTTTTTTTTTAAGATGGCGGGAGACAGATATCGATGAAAGTAGCGGAAAAGTTTTTAAGTGTCACTCTAACCATACTCTAACATTAGAGTTCCTAAAATTGTTATTTGTCTGATTTGCGAAAATGTGTATCATCACAATGATTTTATTCGTTTGTGTAAGGACAAAGGTAAATTTGTTAATGAAATATTTGTGGTGTGCTCAGCCCACAACAAGGAGGACTTAACTACTGAAAAGAACATCGATAATATGCAGCTGACTGAAGAGGCTAGACTATTGATCACACAAATTAAATCATGTGAAAAGGACAAATGTAAGGAGGATATCAACAAGAGCATTGCTATGAACTTAACCAAGGACAATTTACTTCTTGATAATACAGTAATTGAAGATGACCTTGCCTTGCTGAGAGTAGAGAATGAGCTACTAAAGCAACTGAATCAAGAGCTACAGGATAAAAATGCATTACTACAAGAGTTGATGACAGTTAAAGGGAATAACATGGCTAACCAAGACATTAGTACCTACGCTAACATTGTTAAACAAGATATGGGTAAGAGAAATTATCCCTGATATTATCATCAAAGCAAAAAACAAAGACAACAGTAAAACTATGGAAAAAGTGAAGAACAAAATATTAGTTGATATACCAGTACCTATAAATAGGATTGTGAACAATAAAAATGGTGATGTGATAATTAAGTGCAAAAATAGAGTGGATGTATCTAGAACAACTGCTTTATTAAGTGAAAAAATGAATAAGGACTATCTAGTGAACACACAAACAGTTATACTACCAAAATTAAAAATAAATGACGTGCAAAATGATCTGAACCTACAAGAGCTAGAAGAAGACCTTAAGGATATAAACTCTTTCTTGCGTGGTGGTATTTTTAATTTGTTATCTGATTATAAAAATGCACGTAAACAGAGAATTATAGTCATGGAAGCGTCCCCGGAAATATATGAAAAGATAGTTAGAAACAATTACAAATTATTCATTGGTTTTCAATGTTGTAAGTTATATGACTGCATTAACATAAGCTTGTGTTTCAAATGCGGCCGGCTCAATCATAACAGTAAAAATTGCAAAAATGAAACAAAATGCTTAAAATGTGCTGGAAGCCATCAAACTAGTGAGTGTAACTACAGTACACTAAAGTGCTTGAACTGTGGTTTTTATAATAAAAAGTATAATCAAAACAAGTGTACCAATCACCATCCAAACGATACAACTTCTTGTGAATATCTTAAGCATAGAATACAAAAACTACTTAATGAGACTGACTACCCTACTATACCAAAAATACCTAAATTCATAGGTAAAATCCCTGGACAAAAAGTCTGATTTTACCTACTGGTAATAATTATCTTACTTAAAATAATATTGCACTAACAATTCTTTATGTGTAAAAACATGGAAGATTACAGTGATGATATAAATGATAACAATTTAGAAAAACAAATTGACAGTTTACAAAACTTAAATGAGATATTATTACCAACGGATATAAACATATTACATCTAAATGTTAGGGGCTTAAAAGCCAATCATAACAATCTCGAAGTGTTTATTAGTAACTTGAAGGTCAAACCAGATGTCATTGTGTGTACTGAAACTTGGAAACTTGAATACCATAATTTATTTAATATTGATAAATATTGCATGTATTACAATCAAGGAAATATCAATAAAGCAGATGGAGTGGTACTGTATGTAAAATCAACTTTGGAGCACAACACGGAAATTGAAGAAGCAGGACACAGCAAAATTCTATCAACGATTATAAAAACTAAAAAGGGTGCTTCTCTTAAGATCTCCGGACTATACAGGTGTCATGATATAACTAAAGAAAATTTTATCACTGATTTGTATAGCTATCTAGTCATAAATAAAAATATAAAACATCACTGTATGGTGGGAGATTTTAATATAGACACACTTAAATCTGATTCAAACTCAGATTTATTTCTTTTAAATTTTGTAGAAATGAGTTATATCCCCTTTTTTAGTAGCGTCACTAGACCTAGCACTAAAAACACGGGGGGGTCTTGTATAGACAATATGTTCGTCAAATCTAACCTAATGAAAATAAAATCCTACACTTACACAAATGTTTTTACAGATCATTATCCAATCATAACTTCTTTTGACTGGAGTGGTGAAAAAAAAAAGGATATAAGAGTCAAAACAAACATTGATTACAAAAAGCTGACTACCTTAAGTCATGGAATTAATTTGATGAATATATTGGATATACTGGACCCAAACCGAGCAGTAGAAACTCTTATAAATGAAATAAAAAATCTAATGAATCAAGCAGTCTTGAAAGAAAAAGGTAAAAATAGAAATAAAAATAATTTACCCAGAAAAAATTGGATAACTAAAGGAATTATCAAATCTTGTAACACTAAAGAAACCCTGTTTAATATTTGGAAACTAAATAAAGGAAATTTAATCATAAAAAAGGAATACAAAGTATATTGCAAAATACTGAACATAATTATTAAAGCTGCCAAAACTTTATATGAAAAAAATATGATTAAAACCAAACTCAATGATAGCAAAAAACTTTGGCAATATATAAATAAAAAACTAGGTAGAAACATTAAAAATGGAAATGAAATTAAAAGTTTACATATAAACGATAGAATAGTAACTAAACCAGGGGATATTGCAAATACTCTAATCAACCATTTTACTGAAGTTGGAATTAAATTAGCAAATGAAATAGGAATTAATAAAAACATAATAGATAACGCCGCATGCGGCATTATACGAAATAGTGAATCAATCTTCTTACAACCTATAACCGTATATGAAATTATAAAGACTGTAAATGATATGAAGGATAAAGTAGGTGGTAGAGATGAAATAAGTACGAAAATAATCAAAAACCTAATTCACTGCATAAGCAAATCTCTTGTACATATTTTTAATCTGTGTATCTCTAAGGGAATTTGGCCAAATACATTAAAATCAGCTTTAATAGTTCCGATATATAAATCAGGTAACAGAGAAAATCCTAGTAATTATAGGCCGATCTCCTTGATATCTAATTTAGCTAAAATATTTGAGAAATTAATACATGAAAGAATTTATAATTTTATGTCTAAATGTAACATTTTCTCAGTCAAACAATTTGGTTTTTTAAAAAATAAGGGTACCACTGATGCACTTTCACATGTCACTAAATACATATATGAAAATTATGATCTGGATAATAAAACAATTGTAACCTTTCTTGACCTAGCTAAAGCATTTGATACAGTCAACCACAAAATCCTATTAGATAAGCTGGAAAAATATGGTATAAGAGGTATATCACTTGATTTAATAAAGGATTACTTGCATGAAAGAACGCAAGTAGTCAGATATAAGGAAAGCATCAGCAGTGAGAAATATGTAAAACTCGGTGTACCGCAAGGTACTATTCTAGGACCACTACTTTTTGTAATTTACATAAATGATATGTTCCAAAATGATACTCAAGACTCATTACTGTCATATGCGGACGATACTGCTATTTTAATCTCAGGGCAAAATTGGGAAAACGTGCAACTAACTATGAATAAGAGATTATTTGAAATTAGTAATTGGTTGAAAAACAACCAACTCTCTTTAAATGTAGACAAAACAGTATACATAACCTTTTGTTGTTATAAAAGTAATATACCTAATAATATAAAACTATATATAAATAACAATGAACTAAAAAGAGTAGAAAATTATAAATATTTAGGCATATATATTGATTATCTAATGAAGTGGGATATACACGTAAAAGAATTAATAAAAAAAGTTAGATATTTTGAATTTATAATGTATAAACTAGTCAATTTAACGGATAATAGGACTTTGAAAATGCTATACCATGCATTATTTGAAAGTGTAATAAACTATGGGGTCATAGCTTAGGGGGGTGCCTACAGAAATGTGATCAACCCACTTTTGTCTATGCAGAGAAGAATAATAAAAAAACTTGACTTGAAGCATAATACACCTTTAAATATTAAACAAACTTTTATTTTAAATAGTTTATTACACTATTATAATGAGTGTAAAAAGTAATACAATGATTATGATGGAAGATCTAGGCACAAACAAATTAAATTATGTAAAGTCAACAAAACTAGATTTTGTAAAAGTCCCTTCTATGTCGCTATTAAATATTATAACCTTTTGCCAACCGAATACAAACAATTAACTGAAACTAACAAAACAAAAAAAGCTAAACTAAAAAAATGGCTAACTACGCAGTATATTTTTAATTAATAAAATTAAAACAAATTGCTCTGTATCACTACTTTACTTATAAACTAAAATAAATACGTATGTAAAAATATAATTTAATCCTCCTTGTCTACGCTCGCTAGAGAGTGACTTTTGCGTTAATTATTTATTAATATTATTGATTATCGCTGGGCGCTAGGCCTATCTCTTCTTCCCTACCCTATGTACAGACAATTTTTTTGTCTCTATAGGGATTATATGTAGTTTACTTTGTACAACTATATATGTATTTTGGGAAATAAATAACTAAATAAAAAAAAAAATAAATAAATAAAAAATAGTCACAGGATATTTCTACAACAGTACCTCTTCTTATACTATGTAAGAATTATCTATTGATGTTGACCCAGACTACTCAATAAAAGGGACACTCCAAAACGTTTTTGACCTTCCACTAAACGTAACCACTGTTACTCTTCTTAATACTTAACAGTTCTATTAGCTCCTGAAAAGCTCGTCTTTGTTCATGTCTAAAAACAAAAGAATGGTCCTTTTTAAGCATGTCGCTTAAAGTTCTAGCTATTAAAGCATATCCCGAAATGAACTTGCGAAAATATTCCTTGAGACAGAGAAAATATTGTATCTGCTTGACATTCTTCGGCTCTGGAAATCTCTTTATTGCTTGTGTCTTTTTCTCGGAGGGCTGAACCTTCCCATCTTCAATTATAAACACTAGAAATTTTACTCGTGTCTTAAGAGATTGGCCTTAATTCTTTTTAGTTTCTAATCCATAACAGCTGGCAACGTCTAAGACTTTCCGTAGGTGAGTGATATCTTTTTTTTCAGTTGAGCTCAGAATGAATATGCTATCCATATAATAAAGTGCTATACTTGTTTGGGAAAGTTCTCTACAAGTATGAGCGATAAACCGCTGGAAAACTGCTGGACTATTGCATAATCCAAACGGGCACTTTAAAACTTGAAATTGGCCACTTGGTGTCACAAACGATGTATATTTTATACTTTCCTCGTCAACGCCAACATCAATGTACCATTTTTTATGTCTATGGTGCTAAAATACTTTGCCCCCAGCAATCGGTCTAATACATCCCCAATTAACGGAAGCGGAAATCTATAATCTTCTGATTTATTTTACGGTAATCACAACAAATTCGTGTCTTGCCATCTATCTCCTTGATCAAGACTGTGGGACTAGCATACTCCGCACAACTTGGGCGAACTATTTTACTATTTTCTAAACATTCTTCTATTTGCTTTTCAACTTCTTTCTTCTCTCTGTACCATGATGTTTTCTTGGGAATTATATGTATAGTCAAAGTAACCGATTCATTATTAACAAAATCTTCTCGTTGAAAATATCCCAGAGTTACGATTTTATTGGTTCCTATACCTTCAATATTAAATTCTTCACTGATTAGAGGAATGTGTTGAAAATGAATTTCATACACTTCATTTTTTATGACGTTCGCATAACCAATAGTGTCAAATAAGGCTAACAAATGTATTGGTAGTAAACAAAAACACACTTGTAACTTTCACAGCTTTATTGTCTAACTTGACACGTGTATCGCCAACACTGTGGCTTCTTCATAAGTATAAATTATACTTCAAACTACCTAGGATACAATTCTACAAATATATTTTTTACGATGGAGGGTGAAGGGTGGGGAACGGAAATAGATTTAACAATGACATTAACAATCAGCAAATTTCTCAAAAACAACAGTATAAATATATCCTACAAAACCAATAATAACCTTAAATTATACATTAAGAATAATAATAATAGTAAAATAAAACACTGTACTTTCACAAACTGTATATTAGTACAATAATTGTTTCCCTAACACAGTAGCTTCTTCAGGTAAATAGTGGTACGATAATAAGGTTGTTACAGTATTGTAATGAGCGTATGTGTGCGAGAGCGGGCAGTGTAGCGAGCGTATATGTGTTCGAGAGCGAGCAGTGCGGCGAGCGTGTGTGTGTGCGATAGCGGCGACGAGAACCGACAGCAGATAAGCGGAGCTCAAAGAACGCCGACGTCGGTCGGCGCTTTGATGACGATAAACAAGGCCATAAATTAGACGAACACAATAAGCACTCCAGTAAAGTCTAGTATGTCATTCTGGAACTTTCTGGATTGTTCCTAATCAGTATAAATACCTGTTGACGTGGCCAGTAAGAGTCAGTTTACAGTGAGCTTCCGAACGAGTGATATAAATACCGAACTGCGATACATAGTGTTATAAATACGAATTTTCCTTGTGATATAAATAAGTCGTTGAATTGTTATTAGTGTTTAAGTATTCCATTAGTGTTTAAGTGTTAAATAAATAGTTGTAAAATAAATATCCGTTAAATAAATAAGTTCTACTAGAAAAGTCGTTACATTGGTGTCAGGTGTGGGGTACTCAGCCAATCGATCCCCCAAAGAAGAGAATTTTCTAGTAGAAGAAAAATTGTTAAATAAATCAAAATGCCGAAAAAGTTGTTGGAGTTGAAAGTTGCCGAACTGAAAAGTGAACTTGAGGAGCGAGACGAAGATACGTCTGGTAACAAGCTCACTTTACAAGGGCGACTTGAGGAAGCTCTGATACGAGAGGGTTTCGATCCGAATACCTACGAATTTGAGGATGAACTAGAAAAGAAATTAAAGGAAAATTCAATTGAATTGGAAGGGAAACTGGAAAAGAAATTGAAAGAAAATTCAATGGAATTGGAAGGGAGACTAAAAGAAAATTCAATGGAATTGGAAGGGAAACTGAAAGAAAATCTGGAAAAGAAAATGGAGAACCTGGAAGAGAAACTAACCGAAAATTCAAAGGAACTAAAAGGAAATCTGGAAGAACTGAAAGAAAATTTGAGAGAAGAATTTAAAGAAAATTTAGAGAAATTCGACACAAAATTGGCCGAAACAGAACAGAATTTTGCAGGAAAATTTCAAGAAATAGATTTACGAATTAAGGAAATAGAAGAAAGGTTCCTATGTACGACAATGTCCGAACAGATCGATAATGAAGCCAGAAGTGTGAAGCAGGAGAATGGACACGGGGTTTCATCGAAAGCATATACGAAGCCACCTAAATTCGACGGGAAAACATCATGGACCACTTTCCTTAAGAAATTTGAAACGGCCGCGAAGTCGAACGCATGGACGTTGGAAAATAAAGCCTCCGAGCTGGTTTGCGCGCTGCATGGTAATGCCGAGGAAATTTTGGATACCATACCACCCGAGAAATTGAACGACTATGAACACCTAGTGAAGAAATTAGAGATGCGGTATGGTCAGGCACATATGACGAGCGTCAGTCACGTGCAGTTAAGAAACCGACGTCAGAAGGCAGGGGAAAACCTGCAAGAATACGAGGCTGATATCGCTCGTCTGGTCCGCCTCGCGTATCCAGGTACTCCCGAAGACACTTTAGAAAAGTTGGCTGTCGACTCTTTCATCGATGGGTTAAGGGATGACGACATACAACAGCGACTCCGATTAGACAGGCCAAAAACACTCGCTGACACGTTGGCTCGGGCACTGGAGTATGACGTCGTTAAACAGGCATCTCAACGGCAAGGTAGAGTGCGTGAGCTAAGGGAGGAGCCCGACGGTCGATACGAAGACAGACTAGAAGAAATAGTTTACAGGATAGTGGGAAAATTAAACAAGAAACCGAGACCAATACGATGTTGGAACTGCGGGAAATTGGGACACGTAAGAACCGCTTGCAAGAACGAAGAGGTTACTCAAGAGCGCGTGCCCCGAGTTCCGGAAAACTAATCAGGGACGACGCGGCGGGGCAAACGTCGGTCCCGGGACACGAGGCCCCAGGTTTAGTAGCACTGACTAAGACAATGAAAGATCGAACTGACAGCCTTTTACTCACTGGACTCATAAACAGGAAGCAGTGCTCATTTCTGCTGGATACTGGAGCTAGCAGAACAATCATAAGGCCCGGAATATTGACCAAGCCCAGTAAACTTCTGCCAACGCAATGGAAGCTTCGTACCGCCACTGGAGAACAAGTAGTAGTCAGGGGCGAAAGTTCAAAACATCAAAATGGGAAGAACGTCTTTCAAACACTGCGTGTTAGTGGCAGAAATAGAGGACAATGTAATACTGGGTTTGGACGTCCTCCGAAAATATGACTTCTGCCTGAATTTCCGGAGAAAGAATGTGACACTGAACGGCGAAACCTTCCAGTTACATGCCCAGGACACTGTTATGCCACAAGTTAAAAGAATGAGTGAAAAGGAGTATATATTTCAATGGTTATTATTTTAAGAAGAAGTTGATCGATATAAACCATTCATTTATTAATTAAAATTGTATCTAACAATGACAAAATACAGACGTTTCGATCATTAAGATTTATGATCATTATCAATGTGAATCTAAAAAAAAATTTTTTTATATATAAAATGTAAAATAATCTTAATTTTTAATTGTAAATAATGAATTTGATATAACATAATTAATAAGTTAACATACCATGGGGATGAAGAACACGTTTTCCAAATCATCATTTAAAAAACCAATCAGGATTTCGTTTAAGAAGTTTTTGTAAAATACACTAAATTTAACAACATATTACCAATAAAAATGAATGGTGTAAATATAATGATGATTTAAATTATTTTTAAATATTTAAGGATATAAAAATAAATTGTAAAAGAAAAAACAAGTAAAATGGATGTTAACTTGATGAGTTAACATCCAAGAATGAGGAAAAATTACATTTTTTTTTTGAGAAATATAATGATTGACATACAAGAGGTCAATAAAAAAACCAAGATATTCAAGAAGTAAGTTTCAATTCTTATGTTGGACAGAACACAGGAACACCAAAAAAAGAAGGTGATTTTAGATAGCCTTAAGTAATTTGTCATAAATTTTATTCAGCTGGTCTGAATCTTTTTTTTCATTAAGTGTATTTGGTTGTTTTATTATTATTTGTATTATAAACGTCTCATCTCGGAAATGTCACATATAAAAAAACAACCAAATACACTTAATGAACAAAAAGATTCAGACCAGCTGAATAAAATTTATGACAAATTACTTAAGGCTATCTAAAATCACCTTCTTTTTTGGTGTTCCTGTGTTCTGTCCAACATAAGAATTGAAACTTACTTCTTGAATATCTTGGTTTTTTTATTGACCTCTTGTATGTCAATCATTATATTTCTCAAAAAAAAAAATGTAATTTTTCCTCATTCTTGGATGTTAACTCATCAAGTTAACATCCATTTTACTTGTTTTTTCTTTTACAATTTATTTTTATATCCTTAAATATTTAAAAATAATTTAAATCATCATTATATTTACACCATTCATTTTTATTGGTAATATGTTGTTAAATTTAGTGTATTTTACAAAAACTTCTTAAACGAAATCCTGATTGGTTTTTTAAATGATGATTTGGAAAACGTGTTCTTCATCCCCATGGTATGTTAACTTATTAATTATGTTATATCAAATTCATTATTTACAATTAAAAATTAAGATTATTTTACATTTTATATATAAAAAAATTTTTTTTTAGATTCACATTGATAATGATCATAAATCTTAATGATCGAAACGTCTGTATTTTGTCATTGTTAGATACAATTTTAATTAATAAATGAATGGTTTATATCGATCAACTTCTTCTTAAAAGAATGAGTTCAGGGATGCGCAAAGTTCAAGGTATTCCGGAGGCGTTGTTAAAACTGTACAAGGAGGCGGTTGAAAACCGTAATCAACCTGAACAACGTCGAATAGGGGAACTCTTTGTAAAGTACCAGGACGTGTTCGCATTGGACAACGGCAAGAAAGGGCGAACCAACATCGTCGTCCATAAAATCAACACTGGCGAAGCGCAGCCCATCCGTCAGAGACCGAGGAGACTACCACTGGCCAAAAAGGAAGAGGCCGAAAAGATTATAAGCGACATGCGGAAGGACGGAATAATAGAACCATCGACCAGTCCATGGACGTCGCCGGTAGTTTTGGTCAAGAAGAAGGACGGATCTACACGCTTCTGTGTTGACTACCGCCAGCTAAATAATGTCACCAAGAAAGACAGCTACCCCTTGCCACGCATCGATGATACCTTGGACACGCTTGCGGGGTCGACAATATTCTCAACGCTAGACCTTAAAAGTGGATACTGGCAAGTAGACTTGGATCCTGAGGCCAAAGAGAAGACGGCATTTTCGATCGGAACCGGGCTGTGGCAGTTCAACGTGATGCCGTTCGGGTTGTGTAATGCGCCAGCCACATTTGAACGACTCATGGAGACGGCCTTAAACGGCTTGATTGGGAATACTTGCCTGGTATACCTTGATGACATAATCGTGATCGGAAAAGACTTCGACGATCACCTGAAAAACTTGGAAGAGGTACTTCGAAGGCTGCGTGATGTCAACCTTAAATTAAGCCCCAAGAAATGCCAGCTATTTCAGGAGGCAGTGAACTACCTGGGGCACGTAGTCACGAAGACCGGCGTTTCAGTCGACCCGCAGAAGATCACAGCCGTACGAGAATGGCCAGTACCTACTGACGTACATCAGGTCAGAAGCTTCCTTGGCCTGTGTACTTACTATCGACGCTTCGTTCCTGAATTTGCCAATATTGCCAAGCCATTGACTCGACTAACCGAAAGTGGCAGACCATTCTGCTGGGAACCGGACTGCCAAGCTGCCTTCGAAAAGTTAAAGCAAGCTCTCGTTTCCACACCCGTGTTGAGTTATCCGATACCAGAGGGGAAATTTGTTTTGGACACCGACGCTAGCAATGTTGGGTTAGGCGCAGTACTCTCACAAATACAACACGGAGAGGAAAAAGTCATCGGCTATTTCAGCAAGACCTTATCCAAGCCCGAACGAAACTACTGCGTAACCCGACGAGAACTACTGGCAGTAGTAAAGAGCGTGGAGCACTTTTATAAGTACTTGTATGGAAGGAAGTTCCTGCTCCGAACAGATCATGCTGCTTTACGGTGGTTACTGAGTTTCAAGAATCCAGAGGGTCAAGTCGCGCGTTGGATAGAAAAGCTCCAAGAATACGACTTCGACATAGAACATCGAGCTGGAAATAGCCATAAGAACGCGGATGCCTTATCCAGAAGACCATGTTCTGAAAATTGCAAGTACTGTGAGCGCCTGGAGGAACATGAAGAAGTCCGGGGGATAACCGTCACGGATGAACAATGGCATCCTGATAACATCAAGACGGAACAGGGTTCTGATCCGGTCCTGAGCTTGTTTCGGAAATGGAAGAATGAAGGCAGCCGACCGATCTGGCAAGAGATCGCCGCTAAATCTGGGGAGGTAAAATCGTTGTGGTGGCCCAATGGGACTCCATTGTTGAGGAAGATGGACTCCTGAAGCGAATAGTGGAAAACCAGGATGGTACTGAGAGCAAACGTCAATTGCTTGTACCGAAGAGCCTGGTAAGGGAAGTCTTGAAGTGCCTCCATGACGATGCTTCGGGGGGACATTTTGGTGTTAACAAGACCCTTGGAAGAGTCCGTGAGCGTTTTTACTGGGTCAATTGCAAAAAGGACGTTGAAGACTGGTGCAAGAAGTGCACAACTTGTGCAGCCAGCAAGGGACCACAAAAACGACGGCGTGCTCCTATGCGCCAGTACAATGTCGGCAGTCCATTCGAACAGATTGCCATAGACATCGCAGGACCGTTTCCAGAGACCGATGGTGGCAATAAATACATCCTGGTGGCAATGGACTACTTCACAAAATGGGTTGAAGCGTACGCACTCCCAAATCAGACAGCCACGACAGTAGCGGAGGAGCTCGTAAACCGCCGTGTTCCAAGAAATCTGCAAGACTTTAGGCATTCACAAAACCCGGACAACACCTCTGCATCCTCAATCAGACGGCATGGTAGAGCGAATGAACAGGACCATTAACAAGTACTTGTCCAAAGTGGTCTCCAAACACCAAAGAGACTGGGATCGCCATCTGCCACTGTTTCTTATGGCATATCGATCATCGATTCACGAAACTACTGGACAAACACCAGCAAAAGTACTGTTTGGTCGGGAGCTACGGTTACCATGTGACCTGAAATTTGGCTGCAAACCTGGTGAGGACGTTGCCGGAGAAGACTACGTTAGTGATCTTCGCAGAAGACTTGACGATATCCATGAGGAAGTACGTTCCCGGGTGCAGATAGCTAGCGATCGCATGAAGGACACATACGATATACGGGCCACTGATGGAGGTTTCCAGGAGGGAGACATGGTGTGGTTATATAATCCACAGCCCCGTAAAGGTCTTTCGCCGAAGCTACAGCAGCACTGGGAAGGTCCATATACAATCGTCAAGAGAATAAATGACGTTTTTTACCGGATTCGACGCACACCAAATGGAAAACCGAAGGTTGTCCATTTTAACCGTTTGGCCCCATGTGCCGGTGACAATCACGAAGGAGCACGGATCAGGCTTATGCAAGCTCGTTCTCCGGATCCCCAGTATGACGAGTTTATGGCCACGCCGAGCTTATATGCCAACTCCAGATTCGGTGTCACCTCCGAGAGATCCGAAGATTTGTTTTCTGCTTCGGACTCGCTGGTTCATTGTGTGGCCAAAGACTTGAGGATGGATCGCGGTATTGCCACCGTATTCAAGAAGAAGTTTGGCCGCTTGTCAGAGCTGCGGGACCAACTCGGAGATGGAAACAAAGTGCTAAGTCTGGTGGACGGGAACCGATCCATTTACTACCTGGTTACTAAGAAGGCGTCGTCTGAGAAGCCCACCTACCGCTCGTTATGGAATTCGTTGGTGGAACTAAGAGACCAACTGCTATCCACAGGTACCACAAGGTTAGCCATGCCAAGGATAGGATGTGGGTTGGATGGACTGAACTGGAGAGTGGTGCGGAGCATGTTGGAGGTCCTGTTCCGGTGGAGCGGCGTCGAAATAACGGTATACACCAATAATCCCCAACGAGATCCCGCACAGCCAAGGACGGTGAATTGCTACTTCCATATGACGACTGGGTGCCTTAGGGGACAGAATTGCAAGTACCGGCATGATCCTTCGAAGGAACGGAAGATGTGATCCGGGACGGATCACCCTTAAGGAGGGGGCAGTGTAATGAGCGTATGTGTGCGAGAGCGGGCAGTGTAGCGAGCGTATATGTGTTCGAGAGCGAGCAGTGCGGCGAGCGTGTGTGTGTGCGATAGCGGCGACGAGAACCGACAGCAGATAAGCGGAGCTCAAAGAACGCCGACGTCGGTCGGCGCTTTGATGACGATAAACAAGGCCATAAATTAGACGAACACAATAAGCACTCCAGTAAAGTCTAGTATGTCATTCTGGAACTTTCTGGATTGTTCCTAATCAGTATAAATACCTGTTGACGTGGCCAGTAAGAGTCAGTTTACAGTGAGCTTCCGAACGAGTGATATAAATACCGAACTGCGATACATAGTGATATAAATACGAATTTTCCTTGTGATATAAATAAGTCGTTGAATTGTTATTAGTGTTTAAGTATTCCATTAGTGTTTAAGTGTTAAATAAATAGTTGTAAAATAAATATCCGTTAAATAAATAAGTTCTACTAGAAAAGTCGTTACAGTATATATACAATGGTGAATGGATACATTAGAGAGGGATGAAATACAGTAATGAAAAAGAAAATTGTTTTTTTTTTAAGTTAACAACAAATACAAATATAAATAATCAAAATTTGTCATGAGAATTTTAGGTTTAATAAGGGTGAAAAATTTACATCTAATTGATGATTTAATATTAATGGTGATAATTTTTGTTTGTTAATTTCTAATGCTTCTAATAACTTTAATTTTTGACTATTTTCTAATACATGTAAAATGCTAAAATAAAAATCCGGGGAATGTTTAGTATCTATTAAGTGGGTAGCATAATTTGAATCAAGTTTTTGATTTTGGTAAGGTCTTGTATGTTCAGATATTCTAGACATAAAATTCCGGCCAGTTAATCCTATATAAAATTTATCACAAGTGCCACAAGTTAATTTGTAAACACCACTTTTTGAATCTTTATCAGTTTTATCTTTATTATTTTTTATGTAAAGGCTAAGATTATTGTTAGTTTTAAACGCAATATTGATGTTACAATTTAATAAAAGTTTTTGAATTTTCAATGAAGGTTTTCCAATGAAAGTCAACATCTTAAACCCAGTATTGATCTGTTTAGTAGGAGGAAAAATTAAATTGATGGATTTTTTATAGAGTATTTGTTTTAATAATTTGTCTATTATTATACTGTTATAACCATTATTAACAGCAATCTGCTTGATTAGATTAAGTTCTAAATCGAACATTTCTTTTTCTAAAGGGATATTAATAAGTCTGTGTAATAAAGAATGATAGGCTGCTAATTTATGTTGAATAGGATGAGATGATTTGGCATGAAATGTTTGTTGTTCTTTTTGATAATGCTTAGGTCTAAGAAATTAATTTTATTGGAAACCTCCTCTTCTATCGTAAATTTTATATTGGGATGAATATTATTAATGAATTGAGTGAAAGATTCCAGTTGTCTCTTGGTTCCAGTAAAACAAGCTATAACATCGTCGACATATCTATACCAGTATAAGAAATTTTTGCTTAAATTTTTTTCAAATATTATGAGTTTAATATACGGAATATAGATTTGAAATTTTGTAATAAGATAAAGAAAGGTACGTTCTAAAAACTGTAGAATGCCGTTTTTAATTTTTTTTTGTCGAAAATAAATGGCCTATAAGAAGCGTTATGTTTAAACCCCCTATAAAAGTTTTTAACGATGGAATTATTCAAAACTAAAAACTTACCGAGTTAGAATGAACCCTTATCTCTTAGCGAAACCAAAATTACGTGTTTAGGTCTCAGCGTTGAATCATGATATTTAGAACTAAAACTCATGTTTTCCGAAAAATTAGGGCAAAATGCTGCCTGGACAGGGGCGCGTTATTCGGTTGTACGAGAAACTAAAAGATAACTCCTCCCATTACGATTACCGTAAGGCGGACATGTACCAAGCACATGAGACTGTTTCTATCTCTCATTTCACCGTAGATGAATGATTTCTTTTTCATATTCCTGCTAGCATTATAATATTATATTTTTGGTCTAGCCGACTGCCTTCCCATATACTGACTTATACGAAGCAGTACTTGATAGGTAGCTGGTCAAGAAAGAATAGGTATACCTAGGTATTGTTTTCTATATCCGTGTGTTTTGTAACTGCGTAATTGGTAAACGAAAATCTAAAGCGGCTTATTACCGACGAAGTGTGAAGAATAAAATTAGGTATATGTTTGCATAAAGAAACTTTTATTTTTAACACAAATCAATCTTTATCTATATTTTCTTTAGAACTGTTAATTTTGTATTCATAATCAGTAACATTTAATTTGTGTCTGTAACTTAGGTACTGTTGAAAAAGATAGATAGCAAACTGTGAATAGGTATATTCGTTCATTACAGATTAATTCAATTTTATTTATTCATTTGTTTATAACTCAGTTTTTATTACAATTTTGTACAATAGAGGTAAGCTAGCTGTCTGAATGTAGGACTGGTGAAACTTAAAACTCCCTAATAAATATATAAATGTAAAACCTATTTTTTTATAATGCCATTGTTAGAATATAGTTCACTTGAAATGTTCACTTTTAATGTGCCACATAGTATTTGTTCAATATACGTATAAAACGGTCCTGATTTCTCTTTATTAGAGCTTCGGCTATTTGTGAAGGGATGAGTTGGCCATGTCTTTAGACCCTTGTAAGATATTGAGCCGGTCGACGAATTGGGTGCAGGTAAAGGATACAGGGAGAGAGTAATGATACAAGAGTCAGTAGTGTCTGGCCAGAGCTCGAGTGATGTTGGTTACTATTTGTGATGGTGTTGCTAGCTTTTGAGTACAATACTTTGAGAAGTATTGTTGTTGATATTTGAGATATCGAATTTGTTTACTGGAAACCCTGGCGCGCTGAGTGCCCGGCCAAGATGGCTGTGGTTCCTTCGTGGTGTGCCTTTAAGTTTGGGGTGATCTTACTGCGCCACGATTGACACGAAAGGGTGGAATTAAGTTAGATACGTTCGCTTAGCACATCCAATCGTTGGGATGCCAAATACTAGTTTGGCGTCCGGGGAAGCCTCTACTTTTTCAGGTGACTCTAGCTAGTAGTTGAAGATTGAAGATAACTACGATAATATGTAAAATACGTAATCATTAACTTTAAAACCTAGTTAATGTCGATGATGACTGGATATCACGCTCCTGACATATGAATATTGTGAGGGGGCAGCGGACCCCCGGTGAGTACTTGCGCAAACTGTATTATTAACAGAACAGTAAGTTTTATGTTCTTTTTCATATACTCTCTCGCTTCCTGATGAATGACCCGGCTTCTGTCGAGACAAACTGCTTTGTGATGACCCATGTATTAAGGTAACAATAACGAAAGAAACATCGTTTTTACATAAATTGTCTTGCTTGGAGATGCTCACAACTCGTAAGTGAGAGAAACACGTGTCCGCGTTTGTTAAAAAATGTTGTGGTGTATTGGGGTAAAAAAAAATTCCTTTTCATTATTTTAATCACCACTGCCTCCTTAATATATTTTTTCATTTATCAAAACTCCCTTTCAACTAATTAATTATAATCTAAATAATAAATATTTATTCACCAAATTACTACCTTTATGACATCAAATATGCTTATTCTTCGCTTGATTTCGAATTTTTACGGTTACCTATATGTGATCATAAATTTCATTATTTCAATTATGTACAATTCTATATACCTACTCGCTACTCAGGATGATGACCATGGTTAAAAAATTACGCCAAGAAGAAAAATCCGACGTCAATCAATGCGAAGGCGCAGAAGTTGTAACACATAGAGAAAATGTGTCTGCCCTAATGTAGTTATATACATCTCAAATAGATAATATATTGCAATTTTTTGTGTCTATTAATGTTAAATAATACTTATCTGCAAAATGACATCAACTAAAAACCTACAATCACGAGAAGGTACAGAGGAACCAACACCTCTACATCGATTAAATTCCTCACCCGATTTAGAAATGAAGCAATCATAAGATTCAAAAATTGCTGAAAATTCCTTAGAAGGAAGGCGTATTGTTGATATTGGGTTTCTTTTTAATCAAATTATAAATCTGGAAAGTCATTCGCATTTCAAATGTTCATGGAGGGAGATGGAATTTGTAAATGAGAGACGATTGGGGTTTAGAAGCATTTTCAAATTCAAATGCAAAATGTGCAATAAGGTGGAGCAAATTTTTTCTGAACATGAACCAGCAACTGTCAATGAAGCAGCGGTACTAGGTGTTCTTTCCACTGGAGGTGGATACAGTGATTTGCAGGAATTGTGTGGACATATGGATATTCCATGTATGTCCCAAAAAACCTACGAAAGCTGCCACCAAGATGTATGCACCACCCTACATGCTACTTTATGGGACAATATAAAGCGTGCTGGAGAGGAAGAACATCGTCTGGCAGTAGAATTGGGAGAGGTGGATAGTATCCGCATTCCGAATATTGCAGTTGTTGCAGATGGGGCCTGGTGCAAGAGATCCTATAGAACAAATTATGATGCTAGTTCTGGCGTAGGATGCATAATTGGAAAGCGCACCGGCAAAGTACTATATTTAGGTAAAAGCAAAAATGGGAATCTTAACTTATAATATTTCATTGACACTAAAGATTACCTAGATAAAAACATTGAAACATAATAAGCAATATTATTTCTTTTACTTCATACTAGGGATATTGCGAATGCAAAATTATCAAATTCCTCAGATGCGGATGCAGATATTTCAGTTAAAGAAGTGGTAGTTTTTGGTTATATTTTTTAATAAAAAAAAGTAGGTAGTAGAATTTGGTGCATTTTATTTTATAAAAAGTAATATTACTGCTTTAGTCCCGCGCACCTAAATAATTGAGTGACCTAAATGAAGATTCCTATTGGGTGATCAGCAAAAATATTAAACGGGAGCGGCACGCGCCGCTCGCTTGCCCCGTTCAGATTTTCTTTGCACGATTTAAACAATTGATATCTGCATCCGCAAAAGCTCTGCACTGGTTGTTGCGGATGAGACTGTGGAAATGGATATCAAGATTAGGGCGAATGTTCCGCGAATACGGATGCGAATATTCGCAATATCCCTACTTCGTACAGACGAAAACTTCGGAAAAAACAAATAATAATAAACAATATTGAAATAACCATGTTTCACATTTAGGCATTAGAAACAAATACTGCACTTTGTGTGCAAAATATGAGGGCGACAATAAGGACATTGTACAACACAACTGTTGTAAAAACTGGAGTGGCAGTTCAAGTAGTATGGAGGCAGATATTATTGCGGAAGGTTTTAAAGGAAGTATAACAATGCACGGTTTAAAGTATACAATTCTTGTTGGAGATGGTGACAGTAGCGTGTAAAGGAAATTACAAGACTGCAAGCCATATGGACATCAAACTAACATCCGCAAAATTGAATGCCGAAACCACCTATTGCGGAATTTTTGTAATAAACTTAAAGAATATAGGTACAACAAAAAGTATAAGTTCTACTACAAACCAGGTGGTTCCAGTTCGTTTGCGACAATTGCTGTTGTCCAAATTATTGAAAATTCGCACTGCTGTTGTTTCTGCTATTTTGCATAGAAAAAATGAAGAAAAACCTGTCCACGAAAATATCGAAGGATTAACAATCGATATAAAGAATGCAGTAAGTCATACATTTGGTGAACATGAAAAGTGTAATGAAATTAAATATTTCTGTGAAGCAACCTGTGACAGAAAAATCGCTGAGGTTGTTGAAATGAAGTCCTGTGGATTGTGGAAGGATATATTGTCAATCACCAACAGATTATCGTTGCAAGCGTCAAATTTAATCTTGAACATGGACTCCAATATAGCAGAATGTTATAATTCATTGGTCGCAAAATTCACAGGAGGTAAACGCATTAATTTTTCTTTGAGGGGATCATACCAAGCGCGTATTTCTTTCAATTCCGGAGGAGAATATGCGAACATTGTCCAGCGTGCAATTATTAAAAAGAGCCCAGGAAAGTACACCAAATCATTTACAGCTAGAAAGATGGCCTTGCGAGATAAATACAGATGTAGACGAAATCTATTCAGGAAAAGCAGGAAACGTAGTATAAATATTACACCACTCGTTGATCCAGACTATGGTTCAGAAATATCACATTGAATTAACGACAAAACGGCAAAGTAGCAATCCCAACTGGATAGCCGAAAGAAATTATAGAATAACATCATCTAATTTTGGTAAAATTTGTAAATTACGGGCAACTACTTCATGTGCAAATACTATAAAAAATTTGCTGTACTCGACATTTACTGGTAGTGCTGCGACCCATTATGGCAATGAAAATGAAGTAATTGCACGTGACGAATTTTCAAAACTAACAGGGCTGGATGTAACGGAAAGCAGACTAGTGGTCGATAAATGCACTTTATCGTCTTCTTTTCTCTCTTCGTCATCCAATTCAGGATTCGCGTCTTTGATAATTAAATTATTTAAGAAAACACATATTCTATCGGCTACTTCATCTTTATCCCTAACCGAACCTAACCTGTCTGAACTATGGGGTACGAAAGTGACATTAAAATCACCCAGCGCAAACTTTATTTTTACCTCTATTTCACACTTAAAACAAAAACCATTTTCTCTATAATACGTGGACACATAGAATATATGCAGCAGTAGAACAGAATGACAGCACACAGCAACGGGTACTCAAGCAATTGCCTCGTTGTTAACTATTATCCGTTCTTAGAAGGTAATCATGCGCTTTCCTAGCCACCTCCCTACACTACCGCTAATAGGTGGCATCACAGCGTACAAAGCTAAAATCATAGAATCATTTTGTATAACTAATAAAGTTAATGTTGCCGAATATATTTTAAATGAGAATTAATACTGCTGACCTTCGAGTAAGAAGTAGTTGCTTACATTATAATGTTTTTAAAAATCTGATTAGGAATCATTATATGTTTCTATCTCGATGTTATGTGCTGTCGAGAAAAGCTTGAAGAGTCTGTCACACATGTTTTTAAATATTGTATGAATTCTAGAGATTATTATCTGATAAGGATATTTAAAACAAAATTATGAAACACATTATAACATAGTAATGGAATAAAATAAGTAAGAGGTTTCCAATAAGATTTAATGCTGAACTTGATAAATTAAAATCAAAAAAGAGATTAGTGACAATTACACAAACGACATAAGTACCAACAAATAGTTACGTAAGTAATAAAAATATCAGATTAAATGATTTATCTATCACTACACAAGTACGAGACAATAACGCAATATCATATTTATGTCAACATATCTAGAAAATAAAGCAGAAGGGAAGGCACAACGGTATAAAAGGGAACAAATTCAAATAATGACTTTTACACGTGTGCTGATTGCCATATGAGGTGAGTGATATTTAGGGTTTACAATTTTCCTTATAGGAAGTCAATGAAAGCTATAAATCGATTTTGCCCTGTTTTAAATTATATTTTGTTAATCAGAAGCATTTCTCATAACATAATACTTTTTTTGAGTCATTCATCATTACCAGCTATGGGTAATAGTACGACTAATCAAAGACTTGAACTAGTGTAACTGCATTCCTTTAGTGGGTATAAACACATTTTCCTAGAGGATAACAAACTCGCGAATTGCAAAGTATGCTTGGCTTGTTTGAGGGAAGTTTAGAAACCGTAATTTAATGCTCTGCGTTCCTATTATATTAAAAATATACCATTTTCAAAATTGCGCAACTCGACCATGTTGACTGATTAAGAACTGTAAATTAACTAGTCAAATATCGGGTAACTACGTACAGGGTGTCCGATTTTCGAATGTCTTGCAGAGTATCTCCCATATTCATAGTAATAGAGATCTGCGTCACTGTGCTACTGCTTTGTGAAATGAAGTATATCGCCCGCATAATTTCCATACATCTCTTAATTTTTGAGATATGGGAGAAAGTTGAAAATTATGATTGTATTTGGTACATTTATCGTGTGACGTGCAGAATGTCAATTGACACCTACCGCAAAAAAATATTTGGAATTTTTATACATATTTTATAGAAGAACAGTATTAACAATACGTATTTTATTCAAAATTGACAGAATAAGGTAGAGTAGGCATATTTACCTATTTATTGTATTGAAGGTACCTACTGGATAAAAATTCAATATTGAATTCTGTACTCATGCAAAAGTGCCGTATTAATTTTTTTATCTTGTTTACGTTATCTAATTCCGAGTTGATGAAACCACTCCAAAAAGTTCTCGGTTCTATTGTTTCGATTAATTCTTGGATAGACCCCAAAAACATCTTTAATTTGAAACTCCTAAAACGCAATGCTCCTATTTTCATTTATTATAGCTTCTGGATGTTACTCAAACTTAGTTTCAAAATTTGGCAATTGATATGAATTTGAGAGTTATAAGCCGCAAATCTACCTCAAAAGAAAGGATGAATAATTAAAATGTATTTCAGTAATTATTTCTATCCAGAAATAAACATTTCGAAAATAACACAGACCAATCCAGACGGAATACTGACCGAGAACATATTTTGTTCTATTTAGGTATGCGTGCCTTTCACGCAGTTGTAGCTATGCGGAGGTCTGGTTCAATAAGCATTGCCTTAATGAAAAAGGTATATTTTTGAACACTACAGTACCTGTTATTAAATATAGATGGCGTTCTAGTGACATCTTTGGTCTTTAGTAAGGGAAATAATTAGACGGAAGTTGTTTCGGCCGAGTTGCGGCCATTTACAAGAGTATACAGAGATTACTAAAGTATGAAGCTGATAATATACAATTTATAGGTGCATGACTATTACAATTTAAATAAAAGTAAGGGGGAGTTATACGTTGCCAGTTCAGTTTGATTGTTGACCAAATTAAATTTCTTATTCAAAGTTTTTTCAATCTCGAGATTTTCCAACAAAGACAATTTTCTAGAATTTGATACATTTTTGTGTAAAATTTTTAAAGTACTTAGATTAAATAAGTGGTTAATGTTAATACAGTGGTCTACCATGATATAAAACGGATTGGTTTTAAAAAAGTTTATTTACACGACACACACGAAAAAAATACTATATACACAAACTTGACAACAAATACACTAAAGAAAACAATAACAACTAATATATACACGTGAAATTAAAGTGAAAGATGAAAGTAGAAAAATATATACACAAGTTATGGAGACTAAGTGGCTAGAGCTCTCTCTTCCTTGCCGCTGGTGGGTGGAATGTCAGAGGTAACCAAATAGCGTAGAGACAAAAAAAAATATATAGCAACAAAAAAAACAGTGGTCGGAGGATCTCTCTCTTCCTTGCACGGTTATTTATACAAACCCCAGAACCAAGCAAGGGTTGGGACAAGAGGGGATTAGAGTGGGGTGGAGAGAGAAGGGCGAAAATTAACAGTAAAAGGGAATTGTTCTTTAAAGTCATTTTCGCGGCGGAAAATGAAAAAGTGGATAACAAAAACGACAGGGCATGCATGAAAACATAAGACTAGAAAAAAGAAACGTGTCTCTATGACAAAAACCAACAAAATAAGAAAAGTAAAAAAAAAATAAAAAACTGATATCAAAGAAAAAGAAGAAAGAAACATCAGAGGGAAACTACAACCAATTAAGAAACGGTAGTATAAGTAAATAAAAGACAGAAATAAATAATAAAATAAGGAAAAGAAATAAAATAAATAAGTAAGTTATCGAAGAAATTAAAATAGATAGAAACGAGTTGTTATGTAGAAGTTTGGTTGTAGCAAGGGTTGAGCAGGTAGAGGGCAAGGTACTTCGGAGTAATGACGTCAGGGAAAAACCAGCGGCAGTGGTTTGTCGGTCTTCCAAGAATACCTACGATGGTCGGTCCATGTCTATTTTACAGAATAAATTCCGTAATAGTATATATATCAATTCCTCCCCGATTTGAACGAAATTTATTCTGTATTTGGGGCTGGGCGAAGTTGATCCTGATGCATCTTCACTAGCCGGTTCTCTTTGTTGACCCAATACGTGTTACCTCCGGCGGAACCGTGGATTTGGTACGGCCCTGACCATCGTGGAGCAAACCCAGCGTGGAAATGATTTTCCGCACTAGACAGCGGATGTTCTCTGCAGTAGACAAGTTGGTGCGGCCGGTAATGCCGTAGTTCCCTTGGATCGGCCACGGCTCGTTGTTGTTGGTATTCTAGTTGATGCCTTCGAATCGCGTCCACTCGTTCGCGATACGTGGGCAGCTCTATATCTTCATCGTCTGGAGTATTTCCCCATTCCCCTGGTCCTAGAAGGTGTCGGCCAAAAAGGGCATAATAGGGAGTGGTGCCCGTGGCGGCGTTCCGTCGGCCTCGCTGATCGAAGAGTATCTTTGATAAATGGTTGTCCCACGAACGATGCTCTCCTTGTTGCAGGTAGATGCGCAGGCCGATTTTTATCTCTTGATTGCGACGTTCAGTAGGGTTTGCTCGCGGGTGGTAAATGGCGGTGGTCCAATGACGCGCTCTCCATTTTGTACAAGCGGACTTCCAACCTTGACTTGTAAATTGGGATCCGTTATCCGTAAGAATTGCTCGAGGATAACCGAACCGCTGGAAGACTTCCCGCTCTAGTAGACGGAGGATAACAACTGTGTTTGAGAAACCGATAGGGAAGGCCTCCACCCAACGAGAGAAAATATCAGTAACGACTAAAATAAATTTCTTCCCACGAGCCGTCCTAGGGTAGGGTCCCATTAAATCGAGGGCGACGGTGTCCCAGGGCTTTTCGGGCTGACGGGGTCACAAAGGCACTGCCGTTACTCGTTGTTTTTTATTGCATTGGCAAATGCGACATTGGCGAACGTGTCTTGAAACGTCTGATTTCATATTGGCCCATTTGAAAAAAAACGATAACCGTCGAGTTGTTTCCTGGATACCCGGATGTCCTGCTTCGTCATGGTATTTGTATAATAACTGTGGTTGAAAAGATGTAGGTATGACCATACGCCATGTGTCTGCTTCCCTCTTCCAGAGCACGTCGTCAGTGGTTCGGTAACTCTGGAGAAATTCGGTGTCTTCTTCAGTGTGGCCGAGAAGATTTTCAGTCAGAAAATCGTGACGCTGCCGAAGTTGAATTACATTTGGATCAAGCTGTTGTTCTCTTCTAATTTCGTCGCGAAGCGTTTCGACCTGAATTTGCGATACACCAGGACCAACAGAGTTGTTAGAGGAGGGTGGGAGAAGACGAGTGGCATCATCACTGTCCAGAGGCAGAGGTTCTTCTGCTGGCAGGCGCGATAAGGCGTCGGGCAGGTGATTGAGGGCTCCCGGGCAATGTTCTAAGGTAAAAGTAAACTCTTGCAGGAGGAGTGCCCACCTGTTCAATTTCGCGCGAGCATCCTTCATGCTCTGTAACCACGTAATAGTGCGATTGTCGGTTCTTAAAATGAATCGCTTGTCTTCTAAATACGGGCGATACTTTTTGATGGCCCACACAACGGCAAGGCACTCCTGCTCGTTACTATGGTATGTTTGTTCTGTGGGATTGAACCGGGTGCTGGCATAAGAGATGACTTGCCTTTCTCCTGCAGTTCCTTCCCGGTATAAAACGGCGGCGGCTCCCTGCTTACTGGCGTCTGTTTGCAGGATAAACGTTTTCTCGAAATCTGGCCGGTGTAAGTGAAGCGGTTGCTGCATAACATTTAGGATGTTATCGAAGGACCGCTGACATTCGTGACTCCAATGCCACTTTCGTTTGGGACTGAGGAGATCTGTGAGGGGGGCCGAGAGATCTGCGAAACGAGGCAAATATTCTCGCAGCCAATTACATAGTCCCAAGAACTTCTTTAATTCCTTCCGAGTGGTTGGAACGGGCGCTTCATGAACTCTGCCAAGATGGCTGGGCAGTGGAGAATTTCCTTCTTCAGAAATAAGATGTCCCAAATAAGTTAATGCTCGGGATCCGAAGACGCATTTTTCGGGTGCGCAGGCCAAATTATGCTGTTGTAATCTCTCGAATATGCGAAGTAGGTGCCGAATGTGTTCATCCCAGGTACTCGAGAAAACGATTATGTCGTCGAGATATACGAGGCAGAATTTTCGTAAGTATCCTGTCAACACGTCCTGGCCCATTGTACGTTGAAACGTAGCAGTGGCTCCTTTTAGCCCAAAAGGCATAACCCTAAAGTGGAATTTTCCTCCATCTGGCGCGGTAAAAGCTGTGAGATGACGGGACCCAGGATGCATCGGGATCTGCCAATAGCCTGACTTTAGATCGATAGTCGAGAAGATGTTACATTTTCCAATGGCTTTTAGAGTTTCCGGTATAGCGGGAAGGGGCGAAACTTCATCGTAGGTGAGGTTGTTTAAACGACGGAAATCTACGCAGAACCTTGAGTCGCCATTTTTCTTTTTAACCAGAACCACGGGCGAGTTGTACGTTGATTGGCTTGGTTCAATAATATTTTCTGCAAGCATTTCTGCAACTTGTTCTTGAATTAACTGTTTCTTCCCTTCTGAATATCGATAAGGTGGCAGACAGAAATGTTCGTCTTTAGTAAGACGAATGATATGTTGTGCGGTCTTGGTCGGAGTCGTCGGCTTGGAGAATTCCACTGGAGTTAAGTTTTTTGTTGTTTACTGCTGAGAGGTGTTAATTTATGCGTTTTGAGGTTGCTCTACCTAACTGACCGATGTAAATGGCTTCACAGTTACACGCAATTCGATATAACCACTTATTTCAAAACTATCGTTAAGCTCTTTTTGACTTGAAAAAATGGATCTTAGATTGATTGAGCCACTTTCTATTATTCTACAATCAAAGTGTTTCTGTAAGAGTAATTTGAAATCAAAGCTAAAGTTGTTAATAAATTTAATATTGCCAAAGATACATTTTTTTCTGACAGAGGGGGCCATTATTGTAAAGTAAAGTTGACACGTATCTTGACACTTGATTTTTTGAACACCTCTCAGCAGTAAACAACAAAAAATTTAACTCCAGTGGTATGGTAGACCACTGTATTAACTGTTGAGTATGTGAAAAATTATTGTATTTAACTTGTCTGTGGCCTCTTTGTATTCTATGTTTAGTCTGCAGAATTGGTAATGCGGCTGCTTATCAATCATGCGATATATTCGCGTATGATATTGTTTAGCTTGTACAATATATTTATGTGTTTGCGATTACATGTTCTGAGTCCACTGTTCTTTATGATCTATTCTTTCTACGTTGACTTGATGGAAACTCATTTTAATAGTAAAATAATAAAACACAAAATTTCCACAAAATTGGTATATTTAACACTTTACAATTGTTTCGCCTATCTTAGGCTTCTTCAGAAGTAATAATAATGAAGTAAACTTATCTAAACATTTGTCTTATAACGAGGGCCGACAAAGGGAAAACAGTTGTAGCCATAAGTAAAGAAATGTACATTCAAAAGACGTTAGATTTTCTTCATCCAGATAAATACGAAAAAGTTAAAGATCCAACTGATAAATACAAAAAACAAGTAAACCAAGTTATAAAAGAATCAGTAGCAGTTTTAAATCCATCAGCAGTATATAAATTAAAAGTAATGAATGCACAACCTCCTAACTATACTCTTTTTTAAAAATACATAAAACTAATGCTCCTATAAGACCTATTGTATCATTTGTAACCGCACCTACGTACAAACTTTATAAGCATTTAATAGAAATTCTCAACATTCATTGTTATTTTGAAAACAAATTTACTATCAAAAATTCTCTGCATTTAATCAACAAAATTAAAAACATAAATCTACCCAACAATTGTAAACTAGTATCGTTTGATGTAACGAACCTTTTCCCTTCAATACAACCCTTAGAAGTATTAGAAATAGTTGAAAAAATGTTAATCGATAGATGTATTAACCCTATAGTTTGTAACGAAATTTTAAATTTATTAAGTGTTTGTATTCATCAAAATTATTTCCAGTTTAATAATAATATATACAAATGTAATGAAGGCTTAATAATGGGAAACCCACTAAGCCCGATACTAGCGGAGATATTCATGTATTATTTAGAAAATACGTTCATTAAGAAATTCCAGTTATTTAACAAATGTTTATACTGGTACAGGTATGTTGACGATGTTTTGGTGTGCTTCACAGGTACCGATAGACAACTACAAAATTTCTTAAATCAGCTCAATAATATACATAAAAATATGAAATTTACAATTGAACTAGAAAAAGATAAACAAATTAATTTTCTGTATTTAACCATAAGCCGTAACAACAATACACACAAATTTGCCATTTATCACAAAGAAACACACACAGACATCGTCATCACAACCTATCATGCCATCCCAATCAACATAAAATGTCTACTTTTTACTCGATGTTATACAGATTGATCAACATACCTTTAGATACGATAGATTTCAAAAAAGAATTAAACATAATTAAGCAAATTTCATTAAGTAACAATTATAAAGTTGATACAATTGATAAGTTACTGTTTAAATTACAATTTAAGAAAGCAATTAGTAATGTATACCCCCAATGTAATAATAACCAAAATGTTAATTATAAAACTATCACTTACTTAAATAATCCTTCAGAAAAATTAGGAAAATTCTTAACTAAAAATAATCTCAAAGTAGCATATAAAACACAAAATACTTTAGGAAAACATATTAAAAATAATAAGGATAAAACTAGTAATGAAAACATATCAGGAGTGTATAAACTAAATTACCATTTTTGTAACTGCATTTATATTGGACAGACTGGACGTACTTTTAAAGAACGATTAGATGAGCACAAAAATCTTATGAAAATAATAAACTAAATTCTAACTATGCTAAACATCTAATTGAAGAAAACCATACCTTTGATGATAATTTTGAAATACTTCACGTTGTAAATAAAAGCCTTAGATTATCATTACTAGAAACAATAGAAATTAATAAATGCAAAAATACAAATACACTTTTAAACGATCAAATTGATCTCAACAACTCACCGCTACTAAATCTTTTTACTCACCCCCTGCCCTAATCCACTACTATATAAGACAAATGTTTAGATAAGTTTACTGTATTATTATTACTTATGAAGAAGCCTAAGTTAGGCGAAACAATTGTAAAGTGTTAAATATACCAATTTTGTGTTTTATTATAATCATTATTATTATGGTATTATTTTACCACTGTTCTTTGTTTTAACTTTCAGTCGTTCATTAAACGTATTTTTGGTACAAAGTGTTTCTGAATTGCTCTCACAATCTAGAACTATAGAAATCTCTGTTAGCTACTTTAAAAGGTTATGGGCCCAGATCTATAAGGTTCTTTTTTGTGATCGAGGTTTTGTGAATGTGACTAGTATTTTTTTAAAATAAGGTATTGCATTCAAAGTATCGTTAAAATGGAAATCGACAGACCTAAGATGGAGAAGCTTCGTGATGCAAGTAACTGGCAACAATGGCAATTCGTAGTGGACACGTTGTTGGATAGCGAAGATGCACTTGGGGTTTGTGATGGAACATTTGATAAACCTGGTTCTACTGACCAAGAAAACTACGTAGAGTTGTTGAAGAAATGGACGAGAGCTGATCGGCTTGCCAGGAGAACCATTGTAACAACAGTTGAAGCTAAGCCCCTGCAACTTTTGATGAACTGTGAATCGGCAAAAGAAATGTGGGTCAAATTGCACAGCGTTTACGACCTAAAGTCGGACGAAAGTTTAAGTTTGGTTCAGAAGCAGTTTTTTGAATTTCGATAGGATCCTAAGACAAACGTGGCAACACACATCTCAGCACTCGAACAAATGGCCAGTAAAATGAAAAAGCTTGGAGGGGAAATACCTGCGTCTATGGTGATGTCTAGGATCTTGTCAACGCATCAGTCTGTACTGTTTGAATACTACGTATATCAGTCCAAAACTTGAACCACCTATAGACAATGTACTGAAATGATCGTCACGAAACTATTCCATGTATGGTCGCAGTTTGCTTGGAACGAAAGTAAAACCGTACAATGAACGATCCTACTCATGCTTGGAACGTTTATTTTGTTTTGCGCAGGTTTATGGCAATACAATTTACGGTCATTTCGTTGCTTGGAACAAACCTATTGACAACTCGTTTGATGACCGAGGAATTGCGTCTTCCGGTAGAAAAATCCGAGATGTGGATAATTGATTCCGGTTCGTCTAATCACATGACTAATCGCAAGGACTGGTTTTGCGAATATAAATCTTTTCCGGAACCATTAATGATACGCGTCGGGAATGGGGAAACAATAGCCGCCCTTGGAACGGGAAGTATCGACGTTGAAACGTACGCGAACGGTTTGTGGCTTCCAGGAACGATTCATGATGTTTTATTTGCACCCAAAATAGCGCACAACCTGTTTTCTGTAAAAATTGCTGCTCGGAAGGGAGTTGATTTATTATATTATAAACAATAACGGTACAAAATGCATGTTTTTACGTGATCGCAAATTGGTGGCCACGGGTGTGGTAACTGGAAATTTGTATCAACTTGTCGTGCGCGTGACTTCATCACTACGGAGATGTTTATTCATCAACTTCCACGAACTCTGATATGATTTAATTATGGCATGAGCGGTTTGGGCATCAAAGCAAAAAACATGTGTGTTAAAGATCGTGGTTTGGAACTGACATACAACGATGAACCTGACCTTTGTGACGGTTGCGCCTACGAAGAAAATCACAGAAAAACAAGACTAACTAGAAACAATAGAAACAACTACTCCGAGGGCTAATACCCCTACCGGCATTGAATTACACTATTGAATCTGAAGGTACATACATGTTAGACGTAGATAAAATAATCTAAAAAGACAGGTAAATTCCTGTTACGTCTAAATAATTAAGGATTACTAATCCCACACTTGGAACGCGTCCTATACAATAGGTACAATGAACCACAAGCCAATTCTGCGACCGGTTTCGATCTATTGGGTCTCTTCAGGCAGAAGCAGGCAAAACACAAACTGTAAAGTTCACTTGAAAAACAAAACTAACTAGAAACAATAGAAACAACTACTCCGAGGGCTAATACCCCTACCGGCATTGAATTACACTATTGAATCTGAAGGTACATACATGTTAGACGTAGATAAAATAATCTAAAAAGACAGGTAAATTCCTGTTACGTAAGGATTAATCCTTAATTATTTAGACGTAACAGGAATTTACCTGTCTTTTTAGATTATCACAGAAAAAGTTTCAGTAAAAGTAAATCAACACGCGCCAATCAGCCCAGGGAATTAATTCACACAGATGTTTGTGGACCGATGCAGGAAGAATCGTTGGGCAAGAAGCGCTACTATGTTCTCTTCAAGGACGATTATAGCAAGTTTCGTTCTGTTTAATTTGTACGCGAAAAGTCTGAAGTATGTGACAAACTGAAGATGTTTGTAAATGAAATCAAAACACAATTTGGTGGGCATTTCAAGGAATTTCAAAGTGATGGTGGCAAGGAATACGTGAACAAGGACGTGACGACTTTTTTGTCCGAAATGGGTATCAAACATTCGATTAACGTACCATATACCGCAGAACAAAACGGTTCTGCTGAAAGGGAAAACCGTACAATCGTTGAGGCCGCAAGATCCATGTTACATTCAAAACCAGATCTTCCAAAATTCCTTTGGGCGGAAGCCGTAAATACTGCGGTGTACGTATTAAATCTGACAGGGCCAACGAGAATTCCAGGCAAAACACCGATGGAATTGTGGTGTGGAAAAGAAATAGATGTTAAGCACCTGAAAGTATTCGGAACAGAATGTTTTGTGCATATTCCTAAAGAAAAGAGGCGCAAGCTGGATAAGAAATCCTATAAAGGATATCTGGTTGGATATTTGGAACATGGAAAGGGATATCGAGTATGGGTACCTGAAGTTAATGATGTAGTTGTATGCCGGGATGTCATTTTCAAAAAAGAAACAGTAGCACCCACCACCGCTCAAGTTGGAGGAAACAGTGTAAACCCAGAAGAAGTCAGTGACGGTGATGCCAAGTCAGAGGACAAATCATCTGTAAGTGGTCATGTATCATCTGCTAGTGACGATGGGGAAGATTTTCCAAACGCAAGTACTAGACAACTCTGAGAAAGGGCAAAATTAAAAAGACCCGACTCCTATGGAATACCAGTCGCTCTAATGGCTGCGGAACCTATGAGTTATGGGGAAGCAATGTCTTCAGAATACTCTGAGAAGTGGATCAATGCCATGCAGGATTAGATGGACTCATTGATTAAGAATAAAACGTGGGTTTTAACCAATAGACCAGAAAATCAACAGATAATTCGAAACCGATGGATTTATCGTATTAAATCAAATGAAAATGGCCAAGATGATCGTTTTAAGACAAGGTTGGTTATTAAGGGTTGCTCACAACGAGAAGGTGTCGATTATGGTGAGACATTCAGCCCTGTGGTTAGATTCGAAACCATACGTTTGCCACTGAATGTTTCAGCTATTGAAAAATTTCATTTAAGGCAATTTGATATGAAAACGGCCTTTCTGCATGGAGATCTAAGTGAAGAAAATTACATGCAACAGCCGGAGGGATTTAATGATGGTTCATCTCAGGTGTGCAGATTGTTAAAAAGCCTTTATGGACTAAAACAGGCTCCGAGGGCTTAGAACAAACGCTTCACCGATTTTCTGAGATTGTGAATTCAGGGAGAGTCATGCGGATCCATGTCTTTACATACGACAGAAAAATGGACAGAAGTTAATGTTGTTGTTATATGTAGACGATGGATTGGTCGCTTCAACAAGTTTAAAGGAAGCTGATGAATTCCTGATGAAAATAGGTGGCGAGTTTGAAGCAACGTTTTCGACAGAAGTGGGGAATTTTGTTGGTTTTGGAATTAAGAGGTTGAGTGATGGTTCAATCTTCGTTAATCAAGCAAGCTACTCGAGGAAAATTCTATCAAAATATGGAATGCTCAATTCAAAGCCAGTGTCCACTCCAATCGAGAATGGATGGAGTGCAATCGATTCACCACCAAGGAAAGAACACTTTCCTTATAGAGAAATGGTTGGAAATGTTATGTTTCTGGAGGTTACCAGCAGACCGGATATTGGGTTTGCAGTCAACGTCGCTTCGAGAGCATTGGATAATCCAACGGAAGCACATTGTCAGCTGGTTAGGCGCATCTTTCGATACATCAATGGTACTCAAGAGTTTGGTTTGCTGTATGTAACTGAAGGGAGACTGATTGTATTCAGTGATGCTGACTTTGCGGGAGATGTAAACACCAGAAAGTCTACTACGGGTGTAGTTTGTCAACTGGGTGGTGCGGTACTTGTTTGGCAAAGTAAAAAACAAAATTGTGTCGCTCAATCTACTACTGAGGCGGAATACGTGAGTGCGTCAAGTGCCGCGAAGGATCTTGTGTGGTTAGTGCGCGTTTTGAAAGAAATAAGTGTTAATGCCGAAAGATATATTAAGGTCGATTTGTGCATTGATAATCAGAGTGCCATAAAGCTTATTAAAAACCCTGAATACCACAAACGCACTAAACATATAAGTTTCACTTTGTAAGAAATTTATATAGGAAAGGTTATTTTGATATAGTGTATGTTGAAACAGAGGATCAAATAGCTGATATATTAACTAAGCCTTTAGCTAAACCAAGATTTGAAATGTTGCGAAATAGACTTGGTTTAACAGGTGATAATGTTTAAATTTTTGTTGTTAATAATAAGTTTTAGGGAGAGTGTTGAGTATGTGAAAACTTATTGTATTTAACTTGTCTGTGGCCTCTTTATAATATATATATGTATTTGCGATTACATGTTCTGAGTCCACTGTTCTTTGTTTTAACTTTCAGTCGTTCATTAAACGTATTCTTGGTACAAAGTGTTTCTGAATTGCTCTCACAATCTAGACCTATAGAAATCTCTGTTAGCAACTTTAAAATTAACTTTAACCACTCCTTTAATCTGAGTAACATAAAGATCTTACACAAAGATGTACCAAAATCGAGAAAATTGCCTTTGTTGGTAGATCTCGAGATTAATAATACTTTGCATAAGAAATTGTATTTGGTCAACAATCAAACTGAACTGGCAACATATAACTACCCCCTACTTTTATTTAAATTGTAATAGTTACCCACCTATAAATTGTATATTATCAGCTTAATACTTTAGTAATCTCTATGTCCTACTATTGATAGCGTTTACCACAGATGGTGCTTTCGTGACATCTGTGGTCGTTGAAGAGAAACTATATTAGAATGAAATAACGTGAATATTATAATCAGAAATGAAATAATGGAATTGCTCTCAGTATGCATAGAACAAAACTATTTTCAATTTAATAATGAAATATTACAAAGTAGGGAAAGTATTCCCCTAAGTCCGCTACTCCCAGAAATAATAATGTATAATATCGAAAATATCATTAGGATTTTCCCATTATTTAAGAACTGTATCTACTGGTGCAGGTATGTCGATGATATTCTAGAGTGTTTCACAGGATCAACAAGACAATTGAACATTTTCTTAGAACAGATAAATGCGGTACATTCTAACTCAAAATTCACTATTGAAGCAAAAGCAAATAGCAGTACTAAGTTTTTACACTTAACGATCTCCAAACTGAACAATAAACATAATTTTGAATCTACCACAAACCAACACACATACCATTATTAACAAATTTTTTTCCACCCACAACTACATAAATTAACAGCTTTTTATCATATGCTACATAGGCTCACAGAAACACCAATGAATTAACAATAATTAATATGACAGAACTTATTACAAAATTACTAGATAAAATTTCATTCAAGACTGCTATATCGAATGTTTTCCCAATTGAAAGTAATAAAACCAGTAAACTCAAAACGATTACGTATTTAGACAAACTTTCGCTAAACATAAAAATAATATCAACGTAGCTTTCAAAACTGGTAACTTACTCGGAAAACATATTAAAAATAATAAAGGTAAAACTCCACAAAATAATAAATCAGGTGTATACAAACTAGAACGTGGAACTTGCAATAAATTCTATGTTGGACAAACAGGTAGAGCATTTATAATTCGTATTAGTACACATGTTAAATCCTTCTAAAATCTAAAAACTGATTCAAATTATACGAACCATCCTATTACAGAAAAACATAAAATCAATTTTGATTTCAAAATACTGCATACTGAGGGAAAAAGTCATAAAATTAACCTTCTTGAAAGTTTAGATATAAACAAAAATAATAACATATGTGTATATATTTATCTAATCTGTATTTATCTCTATTAATAGTTTTACCTTCCGAAGAAGTGACGAAACAATTGTTAAGAACAATAAAAAGAGTGTGGAAATATATTTAATATTTTTGTAGAAAATTTGATTGTCTATAAAAAATTCCGGTACAGTTTTCTCTACATAAGCATCGAAAGGTCAAAATATGCACCTTATATAGCTTAATGTTAAATAAATAATAGTAAATATTATTTGCGAGTGTTAAAAAATTGGTTAAATATTCTTATCGATTTCTGCGAGGATCTGTAATCATAAATATTTTATTACTTTTCTAATATTAATGCATAAATAGTAGGTTATAGGGCAAACTTAACATCACTATTTGTTTGTGTGATAATTGTCTCGTTGCTTCAAGGTTTTGTCACAAAATTTCTGAAATTAGTCCGAGAATAATGCGCCCACTGAAGCTTTCCCTTCAATACCGATTTTATATGTGCATAAATATGGAAAGGAAAATAACAAACAGGAAAACGATTTCATAACTGGTCCTTACAGTTTATGTTTTATTTCTTGCTGCGAAGAAGGCAAAAAGAAATCATTTTAAATTTTAATTTTCGATCATTCAATAATTACACAAGGGAACAAGGGTTTGACAATCAGAACAGTAATAATATATTTTTGTTGCAGTATCCTTACCTTTCACACATCAAGCCATCAAAGTGTTCATAATTTCGCCAAAATCGCTTACTTATTTAAAATATTACGAATTATCAAGTTTTTTTTGTGTTATTATACTTAGTTAAGATATACAGACGTTTTATGCATACAAATATGGTTTGTGATCAAAAATAATGTTGTAAAAATCTACCAAATGAATTTTGTTACGTGTGCGGATGTTATGTAGTGACAAATAAAAAAAAATTATGGAGGAGATAAAAGCAGCTTACTGCTCCTATTTTGGATTTAGAATCAGAGATCTTGAAAAATCGGGGACACCTCAAATTTGTTGTATTTCTTTTTACATGGGACTTTCTAAGTGGATGAAAGGTAAACAAAAGAAAATGCCTTTTGTAGTTCCTATGTTGTGGCGAGAACCCTCCAATCATGTAAATGATTGCTATTTTTGCACGATAAGTGTCTCTGGATAAAGGATAAACAAAAAATAAAATATCCAAATTTGCCATCAGCATTGCTACCCATCCCCCACGGAGAAAACTATTGCGCCTACTTCAGACATACGTGAAGATTCACCATTTGAATAGTAACACCCGACTTCATAAACCAGGGCGAATTGAATGATTTATCAAAAGAAATGGCCGAGTTATTGGGGCCTAGCCTTCAGGAATGGAATCTTTCAGCACGAGGTGGCAGTGTCTTCATTTAGAAAGCGTAATGAGATGTTTAGAGCATATTTTAAAATGCAAGGATCGTTATGTGTATGTCACAATATTGACGGTTTCATGAATGAGCTTGATATACGGCAAGATTCACCTGAATGGCGCCTTTTTATAGACTCATCAAAATAGGATTTAACGTCGCACAAAAGGAAAAAGAAAAGTCACTAATCAAATTAAACATGTCTCTTTCAGCTCAAAATACTCTATAATAGTGGACAATTTAAAATTATTATTTAAACTGTCTAAGGTGCACATCTGATGAAACATTTTAATATATAAATAAAACGAAAAGGTTTCAACAACTGAATTTTTTATTCAAACTCTACAATTGTTTCGGCCAACGGGCCATTTTCAAGAGTACATAAATTGTTACTAAAATTAAGACTGTATAGTAATCTCTATATATAGGGTTGAGGACACGGAAATTCCAAAGGTTGATGACGTAGCGGTATTCAGGTAAAACCAATTACAAATTATACAGCAATAAGGGTGAATTACTGGTTTCTAGTTCTAGCTGATTATTTACAATTAATTTATTATTCTTTACGGCTTTTTTAATTTCAAGGTTTTCTAGAAGTGTTAGTTTTTTACTTTCTGTACAATTATGTAATGATTTTGAGTTATTTTCATCTAAATAATGATTATTTTTATGCAATGTTCCGAAAAACCAGTTGACTCAATATTATATTTAATTGATCTTTTATGTTCACTTAAATGATTTTTTAAAGCCCCGCCTGTTTGCCCTATATATATATATATATATATGGCCTCACAACTATTGCAATGTAGTTCATATATGCCGGTTTTTGTTTATTATTTACTAAAAGCGATTGAAGATTCTTTTTATTAACTTCTATGACTTTTGTATTGTATTTGGTCAGGCGATTTTTTATTTTACAGCTATTGTTTTTTATGTAGTTTATCATGCAAAATAATTGATTGTTGTCTATTGTGGGAGTTTTGAATAGTAACGAACGGACATTATTTTTGAGTTAAAACGCAAAACAAAATAGAATTTAGTATATACAGGAAACCTACTACTACCGACACCTTAATTCCGACTAATTCCTATCAATCTACTCAAATTAAACATTCAGTCTTTCATAGCCTTTTACATAGATTAACTAACATACCTCTATCAATTGAAAATTTTAACAAAGAACTTAACATAATAAAACAATTAGCGGCAAACAACGGTTACAAAATTGAATTAATTGACAACCTTTTAAATAAAAAACTCAAAAATAATGTCCGTTCGATACTATTCAAAACTCCCACAATAGACAACAATCAATTATTTTGCATGATAAACTACATAAAAAACAATAGCTGTAAAATAAAAAATCGCCTGACCAAATACAATACAAAAGTCATAGAAGTTAATAAAAAGAATCTTAAATCGCTTTTAGTAAATAATAAACAAAAACTGGATAAGTTTTCAAAAAACGACATATATGAACTACATTGCAATAGTTGTGAGGCCATATATATAGGGCAAACAAATTGTAAATAATCAGCTAGAACTAGAAACCAGTAAGTCACCCTTACTGCTGTATAATTTGTAATTGGTTTTACCTGAATACCGCCACGTCATCAACCTTTGGAATTTCCGTGTCCTCAACCCTATATATAGAGATTGCTATACAGTCTTAATTTTAGTAACAATTTATGTACTCCTGAAAATGGCCCGTTGGCCGAAACAATTGTAGAGTTTGAATAAAAAATTCTTTTGTTGAAACCTTTTCGTTTGATTTATAAATTTAAAATTAATGCCATTATGTTAAAAGTTGATAAGCTTTTAATTTACATAAATTGTTTAAACGAAATTTTTGTCCTTTCTTCAGTTTTTCTAAGGATCGCTGTATATGTAAATTTAGACGTGTTACAATAAATTAAGTTTCTGTTTCTAGTTATGTTAGGTATTTGCTTTCCAAAACAAGTAAAATTTTATCGGTTGTATAAAAAAGTTTAAAATTTGTTCACTTGTGTTATTGAATAGGCAGTAAAATTAAAAGCGTCTATTGTCAAGGGGTGTTATGGAGCTCCGTAACCGTAACAATCGAATATGCGAAATAAAAATCTATCTGAAATCGTAACTGAATCTGACATAAATGTTTCGGATAATGTCGGATAGATGCGGAGTTTGAACGGCACATGGTGTGATAAGCTTTTGCCCAGCCGCAAGGTTAATTGTTTTTTCTTTGCCATTGCAGTACAAAATGACAACCCCAAAGTCAAGCAACCATCTACTTGTTTTTCCCTTTCAAAGTTTCCTGAAATAATACGTAACTGAAATTATCCGATACCATCGGATAATCCGAAATAATTTCATATCTGTAACCGTCTGAAACCGGTATAATATTAATTATATATCCTTTTTCATGTATCCAGATAGAAATTCCACATCCATAACATCCTTTGTGGAAACATTCGAATTATATACCTACCTTATACACCACTTATAAACGCCACTTATTTGTATTTTTTCTAGGAACGACACTATGGAAATCATATACAAGTTTTGCTTCATCGTAGCATTCATTCAACTAGCATATGGTCAAGTTTTCGATACCGAACCACTCGCTAGATCTGCTATAGCAAAACCAAGAGCTGATACTACAAATTATCGCCTTCCATCAAATATCAGGCCGTTCAGATACGTTATCACACTCGAACCGAACTTTAATACCGATACATTTTCCGGATTGAGTTCCGTAGAAGTAACTGTAGTTGAGGATACAAATGTCATAACATTACATGCGTACGACTTATCAATAAATGAATCGTTAATTGAAGTGTTAGATGATAATGGAAACCGTATAATCGTTAATGGAACGGCTGTTGCAGAAGTGCCAGACCAACAATTTTACATTATCAGTCTTGCAACTTCATTAAATGCAAATCAAAATTATACAATAGTATTTGGAGGTTTTAGCGGTTCACTTAATGACGATTTAGATGGGTTCTATATGGCAAGATATAGAGACGCAAATGGAACGGAAAGGTTGGTTTCAGACACGTGTTTCATTTATATTTCTGAAAGCTTGTTTCCTTAAAATTAGCAGTTATGCCCATAAAAATGACTGGAAGTCTTATGTAGTTTAATTTCTATAGAAAACTGGCCATAACGAAATTTCAACCAACTGGAGCTAGAAGAGCATTTCCTTGCTTTGATGAGCCACATTTAAAAGCAACCTATAAACTAAATTTTGTGAGACCTAGTGACTACACTAGCGAAGCAAACACGCCTTTACAGAATTCAACGTAAGTGAATAAACAGATGTCCTTTTTTTAATTGAGCTTGTTATCTAGATGTTAACGAAGTTGTGCATGGTCAGCAGTCTGTCAAAGTCCGGATCACTACATCAGTTGCACTCATCCTTATCAGTACATTTTTGGTAGTTTCGACAGATTACTGACCAAGCTGAAAACTTCATTAAATATGGATCTATTAGACGAAAAAGAGCATTGCAGGAAGCATTTTGCACAGTACAATGCTCAAGATTTATTTACGGTTTGAAGTCAAGAATACGTATTAGTTCAAAGATGTTCGTCGAAACCACCTCTGCGTACACCCTGTGCTTAGATTTAGTGTCCAGTAGTTGAGTGCGAACTAAGTCAGCTCCTGGGTGTGTTAGACAACGTTTTTTGGAAATCAGAAACAGAGGCGGCAAGGTCTCCATCTAGATGTTTCCTCCCCAAGTCAGAGTTCTTCAAAAGCATTTCTTTGCGCTTAACTCGTTAACCTGTCACTCGAACATTTCTTCTTCTGATATTACTTACTTCATACGTCTTGGTTAGACGCTTCAGCCATATCAAATAAGGGGAAGTATATTATGGCGAAATTTCTTGCATTAATCGGTTGTATCGTACAAAACCTACTAAAAATACCTAACGATTACGGTTTCTAGAGTGCCGCCATCTGATATTGTATTTTGATAAACGGACTTAAAAGAAATCAAAGCAAAAAATGCAAATTTTTGATACTTCGCTCCGTTTTCAAGATATCGAAACTGAGTTGTAAGTTTTGAAATCAACAATGTTAAAGTTATTGTCAATTGAACTTTGTAAACCACCACAACGTTTTCAGACTAATCAGATTGGATACACTTGTTTTCTGACATTTTACAAGCTACATGAATATTTTATGAAAAGAAAAATTTACTTCATGAAATGATTTTTTTTATACTAAGTTGTTATATAAATTAAGTATTGCAAAATTAAATAAGAAAGAAATAGGAGTCATATTTAAGGTATGATAAATTTACATAAGGAATTTTGACAACAAATTATACTAGCCTATATGGAGAGTACCAAATTATGTGGGCGAATTTGGTTGAGATAAGAAAAAATTAGTTAAATCCTTAGGGAGTAAAAGAAATTCAACTCATAAACAATAAACAAACGAACAAACTAAATATGTATATATATATTGTTGTCTTCAGTGGCGGTGTGAGTGAATGAGAGGTGAAAAGTATCTGTGTAAGTGTTAATGTTGTAAATAAATTTATAGAATCTTCAAATATTTTAAGAAATATATAAAACACTTTTCACTCACCTTTTTAAATTATGGTCGTTCTAAATATCACTGAATAATTAAAAATTAAATTAAATAACTACTTAAATCAAATATTAAGTTTAAAATACAAAACGAAAAAAAAAATAACAACAATATAACCAAATGTTTATAACGTTTTTGAATTTTAAACTCACTTTGCTTTCATAGTCTTTCTCTTTATTCTGGTATTATTTCAATTTCCTTGGCGCTGCGAAGAGGATGACACAGTAATCAGTTGATGTTGGTTTTTGACTCAGGCAGTCAAGTTCAAGATATAGTTACACTCACTTTGGTAATTTTAATTATTATTGAATACATCAATTAATTATGATTTGTTGTTGTTTAAAAAAATAAATAATCTTTCATAATTTTAACTTCAGTGATTGGTATGTATCGACGTTGAATTATCTCGCTTTTAAATTAATATTTATTTTAAAATAACTGATATTTTAAATTATTCAGAGTACAATTAAATACGTCTTATCTAGACGAGACCAAAACACCTACTGTTTTCTTTAAAAATATGTTTTGGATACCACAATAAATACAATTGTTTTTCCAAGATACTAAGCAAAAATCCCAAACACTACCTGAATCCAAATGTCGAAATTAAATACAAAATCTTAAATATTTTTCAAAATTTTAACAAAACTAGGAACAGTTTACATGAAATGAAAATTCTTTTAAAAATAAAAATTCTTTTAAAAATAAAAATTCTTTTAAAAATAAAAATTAACTTTAAATTACTATTTTCCTTAAAATTACTTCCTTCTTCTGAAATATTTAATTGAAAAATACTGATGTCAAACCATTCTTTAAATTTTACTTTTTTCCAAAATTTTGCTTAATTTCAACACTTTAACATATTAAATCCCCTTATTACAATAAAATGTAACTATTTAGATGTATTACACATAGTCCCTTCTTTTTCCCTTAACAGAAATTACAAAAATTATACATGACAGAATATGTGATTGTAAATTTGAATTAAATTTCAATATAATTTTTAATTTAAACTTATTATCATGATTAAATTGAATAAGAATGTTTAATAAGGAATTCCTGAATTAATTTAGCAAATTCAAACTCTTTTACAGAGGAATTCCAAGTATCGGAAGACTAAAACATAGAACTCCTCGACATGACCAGAAAGATTCCCTGCAATGAATATAAAACGTCTAACTCTAGTACCAAATGATAAATTTGAAGTGAACATATCTTTTTTCAAAATTATTACATTCAATCTACAAATTATACAAATTTAGAGCAGTGTGTAGTCATCGTAAAGTGATAAATAAAAACTTCAAAAGTCAAACAAAATTAATCTTTCTAAGACATAAAATTAGTTTGAATTCAAAAATAAACAATTAAATAAGGAATATTAAGTTGATTACTAATAATTTAAATGGATTACATTTCAAAATTTAAGAAAATTCTATAAATTTTAGTAAGAATGTTATCATAAATTTCTGTATGTGTTTAAGTATGTGTGATGATGAAGTGTGATCATGACAATATATATATAATCAACTTCCCATCTACCATATGGTGTAGGGATTTTCATTTTAGAATTTTATGTATTAATGAACTCCACATTTTTTTGTCACTTGTCATTTCTTTTGCTTCTGACCACGTTTTTCATTTTCTACTTAATATTTTTCCTATTGTCTTATCCCATGTCTCAGCGGTCGACCCCTTCTTCTTGTTCCTAACACTTTTGCTTGCCATATTCTTTTAACTGTTCTGTCATTCTTCATCCTATGTAGATGTCCCCACCAGCTGAGTTTTCTCTTTTCTATGAAGTCAGTCAGTCGGTTTATTTCCAGTTCTTCTCTTATTTGGCTACGACGGATTCGGTCTTTCAGCGTAATACCTTTTACCCTTCTTAGGTATTTCATTTCCATTGCTTCTAGTCTTCTTTTCATTTTATTTGCTAATACCCAAGTTTCGCAGCCATATGTCAGTACAGGTTTATAAATTACCTTATATACCTTTATTTTGGTACTCTGGGATATTTCTTTCTTATTGATGAAGGTCTTGTTTATTGAGTAATATAATTTATTGCTTTTTTCTATTCTTTCTGTTATATCGATTTCTTGTTTTCCCAGTTCGTCTATTGTTACACCTAAATAATTGAACAGTTGCACCTGTTCAATCAATATTCTATCAAGTTCTATTTGTATTTGCTGTTTTTCATTACCTACTACCATTACTTTGGTTTTGTCCACATTTATTTTCATCCCAAATTCTTTTAGTGTTTCATTATAAATTTTCAGGTTTGTTTGTAAACCACTTTCACTTCCAGCCATAATTACAACATCATCAGCAAAAGCACATTCAGAAATGAACACTGGTTGTAGATGTCTATAACCCATATATGTAACTTTTAATTCCGTTTTGACATTTTTTCGTTATATCATCCATGAATATTGTGAAAAGTACTGGACTCATAACTCCTCCTTGTCTTAATCCTTCTGTTGTTATAAATTCTTCTGATTGGCTATTATGACTTATTACGTAGTTTCTGTTGTGTTTGTATAAGCTTTCTATTGCTTTTCTTAATTTTGGGTCTACTACTCTATTTTTCAAGCTTTTCCATATTCTCTCTCGTGGTACTTTAACGAACGCTTTCTCTAAATCTATAAATGCCAAAAATTCTTTCTTATTTACTTCTTGTAATTTGGCCGTTATTTGTTTAAGAGTAAATATATGATCTTGTACGCTACGCCCTTTACGAAATCCACACTGTGCTTCTGATAATGTCGGTTCTACAATTTTTCTTAATTTGTTTTCCAGGATTTGTTCGTAAGTTTTTAGTGGTACACTTAGCAGTGTTATTCCTCTGTAGTTATTACATTGCTTGCTGTCCCCTTTTTTATATATTGGTATTATTTGGCCTATTTCCCAGTCTTTCGGTATTTTTTCTTCTTGCCAGATCTTGTTGTACAACATCAGTAACATTTCTTGACCATCTTCTCCCATTTTCTTAATCATTTCCGCTGTTATTTTGTCGTGTCCTGGTGCTTTACCGTTCTTCAATTTTCTAACAGCTTCATTCATCTCTTCTTCTGTTATATTTATTTCCTGTTCATTCATTTGATTCTTCTTCATTTCTGTCTTCTCGTTTCCATTGTCATCTTGATTTCCTATATTGTCGATTTCTTGTCCACCTAATAGTTCTTGAAAGTGTTCTTTCCATCTTCGCAGTATATCATTTGTGCTGGTAAGTATTTTTCCTGTACTACTTTTTATTGTCCGTGTTGCTTTCGGTTTGTTATTTCTCAGCTTTTTTAGCACATTGTAAAAGAGTTTCTGATTTTCTTTACTGTTAGTTTCTAATTTTTCACCAAATTCTTTCCATGATTTTTCTTTCGCTTCATTTATCAATTGTTTCACCTTTATTCTTTGGAGTTTATATTCTTCATATTTATTTTGTGTTTTATTTGTTAAATATTTCTGCCATAATTGTTTTTTCAGATTCACTTCTTCTTTATTGTTTCATTCCACTATGCTGTTCTTTTATTACTTTTACCTATTATATTGGTTCCACAAGCTTCTTTTGTCGCATTTATTATTAATGCCTTTACATTTTCCCACATTTCTTCTGCTGTCATTTCAGTCCATTACCATTTTATATGTTGTATTTTATTTCTTACTATTATTTCATATTTCCTGGTTACTTTTTCATCTTGCAGTCTGTATGTTTTTATAACTTCTTTTTTAGTTGTTCTATCTGTATTTCTTTTTTCTTAGACTGTATTTATTGTTTTTATTTTACCTAGGAGTAAAAAATGATCACTGTTGATTTCGGCACCTCTTCTCACTTTAACGTCCTTCACTGTTTTCTATCTTCTTTTTCAACTAATATGTAGTCTATTATTGATCTTTCTTCTCTACTTGGCACTACTCTGGTATACTTGTGTATGTCTTTATGATTATAGAATGTATTAGTTACTATAAGATTATGTACTGTACAGTAGTCGATTAGTCTGTCACCGTTGTTATTTCTCTCTACTTCTCCATATTTTCCTATTACTGATTCCCCTTTGTTTTTTCGTATACCCACTCTACTGTAGAAGTCTCCAGCCACAATAATTTTCCCTTTACTTGTTTCTGTAACTAAGGAAAGATCGTCTCAGAATTTATCTTTCATTTCTTTTGTCTCATTTTCGTTTGGTCCATAAACAGCTATCAGCGTGATCATTTCTGTGTTAATCATAAATTCTAGCGTTAGTATTCTTTCTGTCCATCCCTTCCAATATGTGATATTTCTTATGTTTCCTGTTTATTATACATCCTACCCCCTCTGCTGCTCTACTATTTTCGGATACCCCAGTATATATTAGTAAATGGCCTTCACTTAATTCCACTTCCGCTTGTCCTCTTTTCTTTGTTTCCGCTATTACCAATACGTCTATTCCTATATTGTTTATTTCATAGATGATTTCATTTTATTTTCCATTTAAGCACCTATTATTCCATACCCCTAGTTTCCATATATTGTCATCTTTTTTCTTTTTTTCTGTATCTAATTTCCAAAGTCTCGCAAGGTCCTTTTCGTTCCTTTTCGTCATCTGTTTTCCGTTTAGCTTATTTAACAAATTTAGTTTTTTGATTCTTCTTGTGAAGTTGCTTTTTTTAAATCTTGAGATTCGTTGCACCACGTCCATTTCTCATTATCGATTATTAAGTATTTGTAACCAATTTTCGTTTTTTTTCCGTTTTTCCGTTCTTCATTCGATCTTTCGCTTATTTTCTTTTGAACGGTTCTCTCTCTGAAGGTGAGATCGCTGGAGATGTATACTTTTCTATCTTTAATATTGTTTAGGATGGACTTAGTTTTAATTATGTTAATTTTTTGTTCTAGCGATTCTAGGGTTGCCAAACATAAGTTATTATTGATTTTTTTGGCCATTGTAAGTTTCACATTTAGTTTTAATTGCGTTTTTAAAAATTCTGCAACATTTGTTTTGATGTTATTTTCGTCGACTATTTGTAGATTTAGTCCAGCCACAATGATATTATTATTTTTTTTTTGCTTTCTCTTCATTTTCTAATCTCCATTCAATATTTTCTACCGCTTTAATTTTATTTCCCATGGTAGCAATTTCTGATTTTAAATTGTGATTTTCCTGTCTCAGAGCTTTTAGTTCGTTCCTGTACTCGGTGTTTTCTTTCCTTAATTCTTCTATGTCCTTCATCACTTCTTACAGCATTTTATGCAATTCTTCCAATTTCGTTGGAATCCTACTATCCTTCTTGCTTCTCTTGATGGGCGATTCTTCCTCACTTCTTTTCCTCTTTGTATCGTCTGTAGAGTATCCGTCCGCACTTGTATAGCTCATTCATACAGTTTTTAAAAGTTCAATAGGAAAATAGGTCGATTGTCTATATTTTCGCCGTGTCGTTATTTGCACAAAACTCACGTGTTACTCGGGTCAATAACTCGCGGAAACTACACGTTTACTGTGTCTCAGCTGGTTTTGTTTAACAATAAGTTTATGTATTTCAATTAATTAATTTTATCAAATAACTTTGGTTTAATCGAAACTGTTTTAATTGTCACTTTGACTGTCAATTTTGTAATTTGTCGATAGTGTATGTTTTACTCGTGTTGATCTAAGTTTGGATTTTCAATACGGAGCTACTTTACAAACGTCTATACCGTACCACAGTCACGCTCGAACAAACTAAATTTAAAAATTAAATTGAGGTTCTAGAAATTACAAAAATGAAACGGAATACTAAAGAGGCGTCTCACTCAACCAATGATTGTAGCACCTCAATTTCACCTAACCCATCCAAAAACATTTTCGTAAAAGAATAAATACTTTATCTGAAAGAAATCGCAGCAACAATTCTCATCTTCCTAAGAACAATTTTAATATTAATAAATCTCTTACATTACTATGCATCGATGGCCTCTCAAACAAACGAACGAATTTTAAATAAATATAATATACAAACTGTATACAAAGTTAAGAACAGACTTGACAGGATTGTTGGTACTGGCAACGAAAAACTAGAAAATACCATCATAGTATACAAAATTGATTGTAATTTTAGTAATTGTGACTGTTCTTATGTGGATCAAACTAAACGTCATATTAAAACTAGATTAAATGAACTTAAGTAAAACATCAGAGATAAACCAGACTGCGCTTTCTCTAAGCATTGTCATGAATAGGGTCATACCATTGGGAAAATATCACTACTTAAGATAAAAAACGAAATTATTCAAAAAGATTAATTTCTGAAATGATTTATTTTAAACAACTGTCTTATCCCTTAAATGACGAATAAGACTCATTAAATTTGAGCAACCCTTATGATAAAATACTATCCAAAACAATTCAATGTGTACGATTTGATCCACATAATAACTGATATATATATATACAGGGTGTTCCACTTAAGCGAATTTCTTTCATAGCTGGCTGAATATTATAATAACGAAAAAAAAATTAAATAAAAGTTTCATCCAATTTGTATCTTCACTTTATAAAATTATTTTTATTTATACAGGGTGTTCCATTACGCCTGGGTGATTCCAAACTAGAATACTCTGTATCTCCGAATTACTTATTTTGAAAAATCAACAAATAAAATGATGTGATTTTTGGAGATTTAAATCAAGGAAAACTTGATTTTTTAAATGGAACGGTATACAAATTTTTGCATAATCAGGTGTAAAATTAAAATATAAATCGATTTTGTAGAGGTATTTTGGCGGCCATTTTCGGTAGTTTTCAAGATATTCAGGAATTCGTACAATTTTCGTCATTCTTGTAGGTTTTGTTTTAAACACATTATTTTATTTATAAACAAATCAGCTGCTGATTGGCTTCGTAGTTTGTGTAATTGTCTTTCCTCTACGAATGTGGTTTCAGTATGACTGGACACCAGCACATTATTTCCGAAAAGCTTGTGATTTTTGAAGGAAGAATTAGTGCGATTATTTCTTATGGGGCTGTGTAACATAAAGATTATATTTTAACACCGAGTTACAACACAAGACATAAAAAATCGAATATTTGTTACATTTCTATTATTAGGAAACAGTTCAATTCTTAAGCTAATTACAAATATTGTTATAATTTGAGTGACATCAAACCTCGAATAGTTTTTAAGTTGTCCTTTATTGGCAGAACGCAGATTTTAGTAATATTATGCTTCACTTCACCGGATGCGGGTTTTATCGTAGCCACCCGCACAATATCATCCGCGGCAGGGTGCACGGTGCTTATTCTACCGAGACGCTTTTGAGGCACTGGTAATTTGCCATCTTTCAGTAATACTAAAGCACCAACTCTAATGCCAGTTTCCCTCTTATTTTTGCTGTATTGAGGTCAGGTTAGGTCAAATATTAGCCATACCATTTTGTACAAAATTGCCGTAGCATGCCTTGCAATCGATGGTATGTTTTTAACAGGTTTGGTTTCCTCTAAACAAATTTCAGGAACTGCCAATAGTGGTTCCCCAACGAGATAATACCCCGGCGTTAAAGCGGTGTAAACGTCCGGATCGTCCGAAAATGCAGTCAGAGGCCGTGAGTTGAGAATAGCCTCGTTCCAATAACCCGCCCATATGATCCGATCGAGGGGGCAGGAACTTCCATTTAATTCCGTTTTTAAACAAAAAATCTCTAATTTCGGTTTCCGCAATATGTTTAAGAGATCAAGCCATAGCCTGTTGTAACTCGTTATTTGAACCAATGAAATTTATTCCTTGATAGGAACCGTTTTAAACAATTTAAAAATAGTTGTTTTGGTAAATCCCCTACCAACTCGATAAGCATCGCCTTCGTGAGAGATAAAATAAAAGTGCAGATACACGACTTAATAAACTTTCATGAGCCTAAAGTGCCATCTTTGATTGAAACAGGGCCCGCGAAGTCTACACCGGTCGCTAAAAACGGACGAGAAGGAATGAACCTAACAGGTGGTAGATAACCCATTATGGTTGAGACATTTTTAGGTTGAGGCTTGAAACTTTTACCATTTTTTGGCGAAAATCTAGAACGAAAAGATGATAAAACAGTTTGCGATCCCGCAATCATTCATGTTCATTTCTAATCAACACTTTCGTAAACAGATCATTTTGAGGATGAGACAGAGAGTGCTTCTTGTTGTATGAGACTGTGGCAAGACACAAACGTCCCCCTACCCTTAATAGACCCTCATCGTCACGAATAACGTCCAGTGATATTAATTTAGAGGTGTTGTGTAATCATTTTCCTGTTTTCAGAAGCAAAATTTCTTCTCGAAATGCACATTTCTGAATCATTTTAATCAATAGATTTAACGTTTTGTTTAATCCGCCACGCGTTAAATTATAAAGGCTCCTAGATTGGACTTATGCTTTACAATTAGACGCAAAAATAATCACAAAAGTTACCACACGTATAGAAAACCTAGTTAATATGTCCTTTTTATCAGGGAAAACCAAAAATTATTTTGTGTTCTAGTGGCCATGTTTCATAATTTTGAAGCAAAGATTCAGGACCTTCCCACCACGCTATATTATTCACCAACTCTTTTGGACTGCAACCTCTAGACAAAATAACCGTGGGATATGATTTTCACCCAACGATTCCGTTAATCTGAAGTAAATAGATGCTCCATACGCGCGCTCGGAAGCGTCACAGAACGCCTGTAACTGTATATCTAGGAAATTTTATATAGTAGCCTGTTTATCAAACAATTGTTGTTGTAAATTTAAGAGTCTCATCTAAATCCAATCCAGATTGGCAGTCTTTGTAATATTAATTTGGCTCTGACCAATACGGGTTCGAGTAACCTTAAAGGGTCACATATCTTCGAGGTGATAGATGTCAGATTCAAAAACTGTTTCACCGCCATATCTTCCGTTTCTTATAAATTGTTTATACTGTTTTCAAACGATGGATTTACAATAAATCGTCCCGATTCATCGCGTTTGAAAGTGTTTCGAAAATGATCCTCTCATTCCTGCTCCTTCTTTGTGTTTTTACTTTGTGTAAGGAGCAGTCTTCAATGTTCCAAAATGATTCTATTTGAGAATGTAACATTTTGTTAGTAATCGAGAGTGAAGTTTTTATCAATTTATATAATTTTGACTGTTGTGGTATAGGATTATTTTCTCCTAAACTAATTTGTCTCTCCTCTTAAATTTCAAAACATACCTGAGCGTCCAATAGAATGTCAATAATTAATTTAATTTATTTAACAAATCCATTGTCATAAAATTCTACAAAAACGTACTTAATAGCTGAAACCCCAACGCCAAAACTTGGATCAAATAAAGAAAGTTATCTTCTTCAATAGATAGATAACTTTGTTATCGAGAAGTGCTTCGGACATTTTTGATCCAAGTTTTGGCGTTGGGGTTTGAGCTATTTAGTACGTTCTACAATACCGCCAAAGTTTCTCCAGTTTTGGATAAAATTCTACATTGAACGGCTATCTAAGAAACCCCTACAACTTATTAGAGAACCTTCATTCGCCTTTATGTAAATTTGTATCGTAACCAAAAGAACCGCGTTATTTACTTTCGTTTGAATTTACCGTGTATACCACCTCATCGGTACATGTTTCGTTAGTATTGGCTTTGTTACATACACCGGTACCGCCGTTGTTGCTATTGTCCCCGTTTCAGAATATCGCCGTTTGTCCACAATATTTGCAAACTTGAGTTCGACACTATTTTTGAAAACAACGCAGTCTTAAACAGTTGCTACAAAGTCTGTATTTGTCTATTTTGGAATTTTTGTCAGTGAGTGATAATTTTATAAATTTGCCGCAATTCAAATGATTTTTCCCGCAAAATGAACAGCATATTTTAATCGAACTTAAATGAAGCAACTTATTTCTGATTTGCCAGAATATTTCGTAAAACCTTTATTTTTGCTGTAAAAAGTTTCGAGTAAATTACATCGTTCAGTTAAAACATTTTAATGCTTCATGGTTGTTAGAAGTATCTTTTTCCCCTGCATATTCTTGAAAATGGCACCTCGAAACTGAGTCCAATTCAGGTGTAAAATGTATACTAAGTGAGTGTCGCACTCACGAAGTATAGATAGAAGGAGTCCGAACGGGAAATAATTATATATACATATATAATTCTAACAAAAAACAGTTACACGATCTCAGATTTAGCCGGTTTAGCGAATCCGAACGCCACGGTTGGTAGAAAAGAGTACTGGCTGATTGTTTGTAAACAAAAGAGACGGTATTAATAAAATCTTTTAAATCGTTGAAATAAAAAAAAAGGTGGAGTGCTGCATAATTAATGGTTGTTCTAGTCGTGATTCTAGTGGCCGAAATACAACCGGCCAAATTAAGAAAATTTCGTTCTTTAAAGCTCCCAAAGTAAGTAACCTCAAATTAATATCGAAAATATTTTTTTTGATTTTATAAATTTATAGAATTGTGACCGAATTTAAAATTATTAACAACTTCAGTATTAATAAAGCAAAAGTTTGATATTTTTTAGGTTTACTTTTTGATATATTTTTGAATATATTACCACATAAAAAAGTGTTTTCTTTTTCGATTAACAGAACAGTGAAATGTTAAGAAAATGGAGTAGTGCCATTAATCAGAATTTAAAGCAAACTAGCTTTGTGTGTGAAAAGCATTTTAACACGGAAGATGTAATTAAATCTAGTAGAAAAGTGCTGCATGATGGTACTATATATATAAAGATATCAACCGAAGTTGTCAACGAAATGTTTAGAAATAGTAGTTCCTATCGACCATGACCTACAAGACCGAACCTATGTTTTACTAAAGAATGATTAATTTATGAGATAATTTTTAATGAATGAACGTTGTCTAATTGTTACTAAAAAGTTGTTAGTTATTGGCAGGATTAGATTTTGTTAATCTTACGTGAATATTTTTTTAAATTATTTGAAATAAATGTTTTTTGTAATTATATAGATTTTGATTTTGATTTTTAATTTTTTCCTTAACCCCATACCGTGCTTCGAATTCTTGCCTTAGAAATTACAGAAAAAAATAATTTTAAAAAATTGACGAAATTCAAACACCTTCAAATGTTTCTCTTTGAGTTCTCCTTATCAAGTATTAAAAAAAAAATATATTTTAAGTAATGAGAAAAAAGCGAAAAAAACTTACATTTTTTACATGTGCTGGTAGTAGGAATTAGTGATGGGAGATTTTTCACGACCCGTAACTTGTCACTGATATAAAAAAAGTCACGGGTAACGACTGTTACCAAAGTTGATATTTTGCTGTGACGTGATTTTTCAGTTTAAATTTTAATCTGTGAATATTCTATTTGCATTCGGGATTGTTCGGGATTATTCGATTCAATTATGTTACCTTGTTATGACGTGATTTTGTCCAGCACAAATTAATATTCTTCGTATTTCATAGCAGCGTAGTTTCGTAGTGTGTGTATTGTGTAATTATTTGTATATCTGTAAGTTGATTCTGACTTATCGCGTTGTCGCTGTAAAAAAGTGTAATTTTCAAATGTGGGATTTGGAATCTTTAATTGTTTATGCGTTACAGGAATTTTACCTGTCTTTTAAGATTGTCTTATCTACGTCTATCATGTGCCTTCAGATTCAATAGTGTAATTCAATGCCGGTAGGGGTATTAGCCCTCGGAGTAGTTGTTTCTTTTGTTTCTAGTCAGTCTTGTTATTCAAGTGAACCTTGCGGTTTGGGTTTGCCAGCGCCTACCTGATGAGACCCAATAGGTCGAAACCGGTTGTAGGATATGGCTTATGGTTCGTTGTGCCTATTGTATAGGACGCGTTCCAAATGTGGGATTTGTAATCCTTAACTGTTTAGACGTTACAGGAATTTTACCTGTCTTTTTAGAAGTGTAATATGTTATATGTAGATGCTATGTAGATATGTATGTACCGTACTACCTATATCTCGTCTACCGTGTAAGGCAATATTTAAAAATTGTTGTTTAAATTAAATAATATGAAGAAAATATAAGACATATAAGATGATATAAACGTAAACTTTAAATATATGTAAATTTATATGTACATAATGTTATCACATCAATGATCATTTAAAAAAGGGCAACATAAATAATTTTAATAAAATATAATACGTATTTTTTACAAACAGGAGACAAAAAAAACAAAAAGATTCATTAACAACATGCAAAGTAATTGTATTTATTTTAAAATATTGCGTTGTATATTTCCTTTGGTACAGTTCATATGTGACCATAGACAATTTTATGATAAATATTTTTGGTTTGCATTTAGAAAAAGTAGCATTTGTACTTTTTAGAACAAAACATACACTCGGTCAGCACTCTGTCGAAACCACCAGACACGGATCGCGATTTCGAGCTGGTCGGCTCTCATCAGCGTGCCGCAGATGGTTCCGACAGAATACCGACCGACCAAAGTCTCTTCCTACCAGAAGTGGACCCAACAAGGACCAAAGATGTCACCAGGGCGACATCCATGGTAAACGCTATTCAATAATAGGTACTGCAGTGCTCAACAAGATACCTCCCTCATTAAGGCAATGCCTGCTAAACCAGACCCTCGCATAGCTACGACTGCGTGAAAGGCACGCAAACCTAAATAGAAAAAAACATGCTCTCGGTCAGCACTCTGTCGAACCACCAGGGAGGTATCTTGTTGAGCACTGCAGTACCTATTATTGAATAGCGTTTACCATGGATGTCGCTCTGGTTACATCTTTGGTCCTTGTTTGTACTTTTTTGTGACTTAATCTATTTCTGCGGTCTGTAAGAACCTGTCCTGCTTTAGAAAATAATCGTTCGCACGGAACCGAAGTGCTAAACAGCACAATCTTTCTCGAGCTATTTCTGAGAGATGAGGTAACATTTGACCAGGTTCTTTCCACCAAAGAAAGGAATTACCATTTCTTGGCAGGATGTCTTACTCCATATATCTCTGCATCTCAATAATAGCTCGAGATGAGGATGTTCCTTTTGGTTGAGAAGCGGCAACAGTTTTATCGAAATCTGACCACAGTTATATTTCATTCATATCCTCCACTGTACTTTGAGTTTTGTCCACCACTTCTGGTTGAAATTCGCGTGTATCTTTTGTTATTTTTTCTGAAATTAACGATATGATTATTTTTTTGCTTGTTCAGCAGTAGATTTATCAGCAAAACCTACATCTTTAAATTTTGGATCTAGAAAAGTACTAATAGATAATGTGTTGCTCTTACTAACATTTCCTAATCGTTCCCGCAAATCAACACTCAAGACTTGTAAAAAATCTGTAACAGGTTGCGAGAATTCCTTTTTTGATAATTTATCAAAAACATTTTTTAAGCCGATATACATACATACATATACGTTGAAAATGTTTTTTTAAATTTGATGTACTTGTTTCATAAGAACATTGTTTTTTGCACATAATACATTTTGCATACTCATCATCGATTGTTTCAAAAAAAACCGCCATAGTGAACTAGTTTTTGTTTTTCGTAGCACTTTCGGAGACATAATAGTAGACAACAACAAAATATTCTAAACTTTACTTCACCACTATTAAGACGGCAGAATTTTATTAAAAAAAAGACAATAACAATCAGGATAGCTGTCACAAAACAAAGTATTTTCAGAAATGAATTACTAAATTGAACAAAGGGGATATTTAACTTATTTTAAATGCTTCCAGGGAATGACCATTTGGGTCCACCCAGTGGCTCCCAGGAAATTCCCATATAGTCCGGCTGGTCGGTGCCAAAGCCGTAACATAAACGAGTGATTTGATTAGCGGGAACGCTCACATACGTATATATATATACAGGGTGTTTGGTCTATAAGTACAGAAAAAAGAACCACATGTTCCCTGTTGCATTTCAAACATGAATTTATACACTTTTTGACTTTTGAAATTAAAAAAAAAAGTTTAAAAAATATTTTGATTTCTGAGGCCGGCCCTGGTTTAGCGCGCCTTAATTATTATTTCAGGTTACAAATGCTACTGTTAGGTGTATCGATTGAACGAGAAGTTCATAATTCAGGGTCAGTGTGTCAGTATCGGTAGATTCGTGTGCTTCTGGCAATTGATGCGGTGTAATTGTGTGTAGTTTTCATATTGTTTTAATTATTGTTATTGACGTTATTGAAGTTTTGTTGACAGTGGAAAGTATTTTTTTAAAGAGTAAGTGTGAATTGCAATACTAGTGATGTGCTTTGATTTTTTCCCGTTAAATTTATTTAAGTAATCTTAATGTTTCAGTTCTGGCGGCTACGATAACAATTGTTTTGAATTTTGATCAACTTAAGAGTTGGGCTGGTGTGATGATTTATAAATCGTAAAAAATGAAATAATAAAATGTATTACTGTTGTCTGTACTCTTGAAACTAATTATTTGAATGAAACAATTGTCGAGTAATTTATTAAATTATTTCGCTGGAACATTTTACTATTTTATTCTTTACGATTTTTAAACATGTTCATCATCACAACACAAAGCACACATTAGTTTTAGATAATTACTTATTTGTGAAATTGTGTAATTACCCGTGAAAGTGATGGAAAATAGACGTGCAATTGGCTTATTCCCTAGAGAATAGTCGCCGGTGATAGATAACGCTGTTTCGTAAGTGGCGCTGCTCGTTGCAAACTATCAGTTACGAGAATTCGTATTTCGCCAGGCCCGTATTAAACCGAATTTCAGGGTCAAATTTTCGAACACGAATTGCGTACTTAATTGTCACTCGATTGAAAAATGCTTTTAGACTTTTGTTATTTATTGTGCAAGGAATACATGATTCTTTTTTTTGTACTTATAGACCTAACACCCTGTATATATAAGGGTATTCCCCGATGTTAAACTACAATGTGCGGTGAAGTAAAAAAATACGTTCAAAGCCAACCATTTTATTACGAGTAATGATGTAATGATTAATTCAAATCTCCATTTATTTTGGTTTCACACTTTCAATATATAAAACTGCAATAATGTAACAATTTAACAATTAATATGTAGTATGTACCTATATAAAAAAAGACATCAATAAAACGACGGATAAAATTTATTGTATGCATCTCTGTATTTTAATAATTCATTTCATTGTCATATATTTACAAATAAACATCTGTATACCCAGTGCTAGTGTCGGTTACCAGATAATGCTAAATATCAATTAATAATATTAGAGTGGCCGGTATATCAGTATCAGTTAAAGCGTGACATGCCACACATTACTATTTGCCAATTGTCACTGTTTGTTACATGTGACAGTTTAAAATCACTGATATTAAAAAGTCACAGTAACGAGTCACGGTGATATTGGGAAATCACGATATCTTCAATCACTACAATCATTCTGTATGCGATTTGACACTTTAAAAAGGCGTCAAAAAACTTCGTGCCATAAACGAGTGCAACACGAAGCTGCTTCCACTCTACCGAGCAAAAAACCGAAATGTGCTGCACCTGTTCCGAGCTGTGGTATGATACCTGTGAAATTTAGTTCTGCAATCTTCGTACAATAGCCATCTGCGCACCCTACAGCATTAACAAACTTACTCACCTCTCGCTACCTTCGTCCTAAATTTTCGGACGTTGTGGACGAAACTAAACAAATGTTTGAAATTAAATCCTTCAGTACAAACAACAAAGCTGTAACTCGGTCGACCGATCTTTCCAATCTTCTTTAAAACTTTTTCGAAGTACTCGACACCAAAGCTTTCGAGTTCTATGAACGAGTCAGGGAATTAAATATATTTGAATCTGTTACTTTTCAATTAATAACACGGTTACTAACTGTAGGAACACACGGTACACATCATACAACAAAAATAATTACACTAGAAATATAATTCTGCTTACACAGAATATCGACAGTTTTTAGCCACAAAGTAGGTAAAAACAATTATACACATCAGTCTAAACTGCTGTCCATACACTTGCAATAAGGCCCATGTAAATAATAGTAGTATAAATAAGAGGTAAATAATTGAATAAATTAGTCTAGCTCTGACCCGCTCTTTCTTCTCCACTGTTACTAAAGAGGTATCCTCGTTGCACTCCTAGATACCGAAGAGGTATTCATCGTCTCACCACTGAAATTCATCACGGATGCTGGAGTAATCATCCGCAACTCACCCGGTTCCTCTCAGAGCCAATGACACTTCACGCACCATATACTGTTTCGGCTGATGTAACTCAAATGATGGGACTGTCTAGGGGAACACTTGTCAGGGTTCTGACAGAAGGCGAACGTGAGTGGCTTGTGGTCTGTGAAGATAATGAAATCACGAGCCTCAAGTAAATGTCGAAAGTGCTTGATGGTGCGGTAAATTGCCAGAAGTTCTCTGTCAAAAGCTCTGTACCTTGTCTCCGCGTTGGAGAGTTTTGTAGAAAAGAATGCCAGTGGCTCCCATCTTTCTTCGTGGAATTGTTGTAATGCGGCGCGAAAACTGTGTTCGGATGCATCACAAAATATTGCTAGCGTAGCATTGGGCTGTGGATGATGAAGAAGAGTAGTTTGCGCAAGCTGTTGCTTGCTCGTGTTTAATGCTTCATCAGCCGTGGTATTCCATTGAAGCGGAGCATTGCCTTTTATTTTCCCTTTTAGTAGATCGTTCAGGGGTGAGTGCGTACGTGAGGCATTTGGCGGGAATTTCCTGTAGAAATTCAACACACCCAAGAACTGTCGCAATTGTTTTGCTGTGGTCGGTTTTGGGTAGTTGCTGATTGATGTCACTCGTTCAGGTAAAGGACGTATTCCATTTTTCGAACCATAGTTCCGGGTCGGTGGGAACGAAGGGGGGAAGTTTGACCGCAAGTCGGTCCACGGACGATGGGGGTTGGCGGCGGGTGGTGGCATGCTTAGGCGTCGTTACTCACCCCAATGTGGAATAGACGGACACCGTGGTGGCAGGATCTGACAGAGATGGCACTGGTTATGGAGCTTTATTGTAGTAAACTTCAGAAACAAGACCTGGTATTAGTTTTTGTGTGAATTATTTAAGTAGATTCCAGAACAGCTAATGATAATACCCACTTAAATACGCTTTGAGAATTTTAAAATATTTACTTTACACAAAAGATTTAAAATTAGTTTTTGAAAAAACCATAACTGATAATATAATTGATTGCTTTGTAGATGCTGACTGGGCCGGCGATGTAGTTGACCAAAGGTCTGTAACTGGTTATTTTATAAGATTATTTGATAATGTTATATTCTGGATGTCACGAAAACAAAAAAGTGTAACAAAATCGTCAACTGAAGCTGAGTATGTTGCGTTATCTGAAAGTCTCAGTGAACTAAAGGTGATTAAAAATATATTAAGTGATTTCTAAATCGAATTAAAAGAACCTATTAAAATTTATGAAGATAATGCAGGTGCTATAAGTATTGCAAAATTCGGCAATTTCACGAGAAATTCTAAATATATTGAAACGCACTTTCATTTTGTAAACGAGAGTTATATGAATGGACTTATCGATATAATAAAAGTCGATTCATGTGTTAATATAGCAGATATTCTAACAAAGCCACTAGGAAAAAATAAATTTGAAAAATTTAGGGAAATGTTGAAAGTAATGTAAATTTAAGGAGGCGTGTTGGAATTGTGTAAATTTACATATGTATTTATGTATGTACTATGGTCATGGACCTGAGGAGAGCAGGAGGCTCTTTATAGATATAATTAATTAAGATAAGATGGAAGGATAAATAGAGGTAAGAGAAACCGACACTTACTCTCTTCAGGTCGTACGGTAAAGATGTACGGATATATTTTATGTTAATAAAATTATTTGTTTCTACATTTATTCCCACAGTGCTGGTGTCGGTTACCAGATAATGCTAAATATCAATTAATAATATTAGAGTGGCCGGTATATCAGTATACCACACATTACTATTTGTCAATTGTCACGATTTATCACGTCACATATTAAAATCACTGATATTAAAAAGTCACAGTAACGAGTCACGTTGATATTGGAAAATCACGATTACTTCCATCACTAGTAGGAATTGAAGAAAGTTCTGCCTATTTCGTTCTTTTAAAAAATATGAGTTGCTTTTTACTTTATTTACTATTACTATATTATATATTATTTATATCCGTTGCTTTTAGATTTGATTTTATTTTACATTTGTTCAAATATTTTTTATCAGAATAAGATGATGTTAATCAATAAGGAAATAAATAAGTTTCAATAAACTTAACACTATAGGGGGTGCAACTATTGTGAAACATGTTAAATAACAAAAGTAAATAAAACAACGTGGAATGTTTCACCGATTTAATAATAACCTAACTAGTTTCTGTCACACGACCATTATCAAAGGATAGAGTACAAACTTATACTAAAATTTTAAAAGCTAGTGCGACCTTATATACTAATCTTAATCGTCTAAAATGAAAGTGTGCGGCACATATTTGGTTAGTCAAAGAATACAGAAGACTAGATCTAACTCCGAACTTCATGAAGATCACATGCAGATATCATTCTTTCGGAGCAGCACAAGTCTTAAAAACTGCAAAGAAAACAAGGTTTCAACTTGAGATCAAAAAGTGGAACCTCCGTAGAGAACATCTCGGAGAACATCTTAAGCTCATCCACATGGAACTGTCAACAAGACTCCACCACATCGAATTCCATGTCCTTAAACGTCTATCTTAGAGGAAGTTGCTACCGCCTCCAAGAATCACCATTTCACGCAACTTGGAAAAATTAGGAAGCTATCCGGTAAGGTGAAAAAAGATAAAAAACCAGTGTTGAATACTTTAAAACCTTTAGAATTGCAATTTGGCCCCAGACTTCAAAGCTTAACTAATATTGATTTCTCAAAACAAGAAATAGATCTTTTAGAAAAAGGGTTGAAATACGCTCCAAAAACAAAAATTGTCAGAAAAGATTTTGAACTATTAGGCGTAGACTTAGAATTAGCTTTCAATAGAATCATTGCTAATAACGCCAACCTTGAAATGACAGAAATTCAGAAACACAAACATGCTTTCGCTGACATTATCAGAAAAGAATCTAAAAAAGTCAAAAATTGTAACAGATCAACTATCACTGAAATACAAATAATAAAATCAATCAAAAACAAATGTCAACAAAACGATCTGATCATTACCAAAGCGGATAAAGGTAACACAGTTGTAATCTTAGATAAAAAAACTTATAACATAAAATTAACATCTTTACTGGACAACTCATATTCATTATTAAATTCCGATCCGACTTGATAATGATATTCAATTTACTATCGAAAAAGAGGTTAACAAAAGTATTAACTTCCCTGATTTAACAATCACCAATTCAAACAATATTTTAAACTTTAAAATATTTAGGAAACCTACTCATACAGACGCCATCATTCCTTTTGACTCCAATCACCCCATACAAACAAAATTAGCTGTTTTCCATTCACTAATAAATCGCCTTTTAAGTATACCTTTATTCGTCTCTGACTTTAACTAAGAACTCAATATTATTAAACAGATAGCTGTGAACAATGGATTCAGTCCAAGGATAATAGATAACCTACTTAGTAAAAAACAGAAGAAACTATCATCTCGGCTTCTTTATAACAGTTTGTCGTCTTCAATTACAAACAACAAAATGTACGCGTCTATTAATTTTATTAATAACAATAACTTTAAGTTACTTCATGGTCACACTTAGCTGTAGGTTGACCCTAAGGTGTTGATATGATTCAGTTTTTAAGGGTTTTAAATCAAAGATGGCTTTTACGTGTGCATGAACTATAGGTTTTAAATTTTCGTATGCGTTTTCATAATCTGCGTCACAAAGTTTAACCGATTGTATTAATTGTAATGCTTCACCCTTTAAGTATGCTTTAAGATAATGATTTTTTTCTACCTTACTTAACGTGGTAATGTCCCGAAATGTTATCTATTGCTCACAATTATCGTAAAAATCTCGTAAACTTATTCGAGGTAATTTGACCCGTTCCCGAATATGAGAGGTATAATCTCCCTCGTCAGTATTCGTTAAATTGTCAACGCTTTGCTCGCTTTATGTACTTTCTGACGTACTTCACTCTTCTCTGCTGAAGCAGAATGAAATATCTTTTCAAATGTGTCCCTTTCTTCTTCTTGTATTACCTCTGTAATTTCCTCTATTTGACATTGTATTTTGTCGAAACCGGTTGTAGGATATGGCTTATGGTTCGTTGTGCCTATAGTATAGGACGCGTTACAAATGTGGGATTTGTAATCCTTAATTTTTTAGACGTTACAGGAATTTTACCTGTCTTTTTAGATTATTGTGTTTTCTCAAAATTTTCTAAAATTTGGTATATTTCCTTTAGCCTCCACTCGATTTCAAATGGGCTTTCCTTATTTTTACCAAACTTTCTTACTCTTACGAAAGTTTTAATCTCGTGACCTTTTCCTTGATTTGTTCCAGTTTTAAATGTAATTTTAATTTAATTTAGTATACAGCCCAGTTGTCATTCTTGTTAACTAAGGCCTGACACTGAGACATGCTTGTTGCAAATTTTTCGGCGTATTATCGAGGAAGGGAGCGCCATATTATTCTTATGCTCGAATAAAGAGATACGTATTCTCCGAAGCTTGTGCTTTTCAATCGGGTTGGCATCGGGGGGTTGAGACGGGCATAGTTAACGCCGGATACTATTTTCAGCTTTCCGAGATTTATGGAGGCGACTGCAGTGTTTGGAATCGTTATCTTCTTGTAATATCCAATAATAATTATTTCGAACAAACTATTTGCGTGTAGATGGTAACAAGCATTTTTGGTAAATTTCTGTCATGCCTTGTGCTGTCAAGGTTTTAGTAAACGAGTATAGAGTACCAAAGCTTCGAGTATAGAATCAACCCCAAGCATGGAGCTTCACATGACGTTTTACGGAGCGTTGGAACAGAGAAATGTCGGTCTTGGATCATGCCTTTCTTCGCGGAACCCATCCCCAAAATGATGCCTCGTCTGTGAAAATTACTTCACGCCAGTCTCAGTCTAGATTGTCCTCAGCCCATTCACGTCGCTTTTCGAAATGCTTCTCGCTTAGCAAAGGTTTCATGTAACATCATGTTTTAGTAAGCGTTGTCAGATCGTCATTCAACTAGCAATAATATTTCTTCGGGTTCTATAAATTTCAAGTAATAGAATATTTATATGCTGTAAATACTCTATAGTTGTATCAGGAACTCTGAATTATTGCGTAAGTGTAGCATATAAGAATATTTTGTTTTCATAAACTGAATTATTTTTTAAATTTATTGTAAGAACATATATAGAGTATTGTTATAGAGTATTTATAAGATAGGTGCTCATTTTGCTCTATTATTGTGCACCACTTGCTTGTAGAATCAAATTATTGTAAAACCGATGCAAAACGATGCCCAATAGAAGATTGTGAAACTCCTATACAATTATTCCGTAATGTATTACTCGACAGAAACAGCTTGGCCCCTGAAATGTTACCCCCACCGATAAGAAACTGATGCGCGATAAACATAGCTGAAAATGTAGTGGGGCAGTTATTTTGTTTCAGTACTTTGGCGAAGACATGTCGGGGTATACATAAACTCGCTAAATATTATCAGAAAACAAGATTAAAGTTAAGGGCTAATTTTCGTATTTGCATACATATTATTGGATACACCATTGCTCATTTAATCGATCTTTTACCTGCATAGCGCCTTAATTGCCTTTCTACTACCGTTAAAGTAGTCCTTATATTTTCGTTACTGTTAATATAATGGTTGGTAAGTTACCTATATATAGGCACTATGATGATAGGTATTATTAAATAGAATTAGATAAAATCTATTCAAAAGTTATTTAAAATCTGCTGCATTAACATCAGTTTTCCTGTAAAAATTACCGATACAATTAAGACACCGTGGGGTCAGTTTCCTTATACAATACGGACCCGATTTGAGATATGCCACAAATTCCACGCGGCAAACTGCATCTTTTTCCTTCCGAATGCACTTTCTTTCAATCGTTTGCGCCGTTCTCTCGAGATCTTAGGGGCCAAGCTGTTTCTGTCAAGTAATACATAATTTATACTCTCTTTAAAGGACGATTGTATAATGGGGTTAGCTAAGTAACAATGATGCTGCTGACAGCAAATTACAAATCTAACAGCTCTACAAAATTGTAATACAAGCAGATGATGTCGAAGTGAGTAAGGAAGAAATAAAGAATATAAGTTGAGGCATAGAAACGTTGTGTTTACATTAAAAATATATTCTATAATTAGGAAGAAGGAAATGTTAAGTCGCATAAAGTTATATAAAATGTGCCATAAATTCCAGTAAATTACAATCTTACTTGTAAACCAACGTTTTTCTATGAACTAACATTAATTTCAATCCATATGACAGTGGTACCACTTTTATTTTATAATAGTTTGAAAAAAAGGACACATCAAGTGCATGTATTAAGATTAGGAAAGGATACAGGAAGGCGAAGAATTTCATGCAAAGGCCATCTTATCTTCAGTGCTGACCCAAAAAGTACGTTAATTATGGAGGGTAATAGAATTCTACTTTTTTATTACTGCCATGAGGTCAGGTACAGGCTTTAGATCAAGAAGTAAAAAGTTTAAATAAAGAACAACAGGGTATGTATTGGTTAATTCGACGGTGGGGGCGATCTGATGTCAGCTTGCCGCATTAATCAGAAAATCTAAACCAGCTGTATAACTACATAAGTAATTGCCGTCGATCCACATACACTCAAAAACATAAACTTATGAAGTCCTATTAAGACAATGAGTGGAAAGTGGAGCCAGTGATAGAGATAGAAACATTCAAAGTAGCATAAGTTTGTCCTTATGAGAGGGTATTGCGCGCATAGTTGAAACGATTTAGTTGGAGTGAAACTAAACTGAAGTTGCCCGATCATAACCTACATTTTTAATGCATGTATATAACTGTACAGACTTGTGCGAATTGAATACATATATCTATCTCACAACAGTGGCTTCAAAATATTTTTTCAAGAATGAGGGGTATAAGTCGTTATATGTATAATATGATGATCGGGCTTAATTGACCATCCAGGAAGCTTTATTGCCTAAAAAACTCTCGATAGCACATAGTGCTGCCAATATTTCGGATTTCTTCTTACGGTTGATGAAGTAACGTAAAATATGAGAATATTTTGTAGTAGTAGCTATTCACGAAGAATATTTGCTCTATTTTGGAAATACAAAAGAGACTTCGTTCTGTCGCCGTTTGAAAAAAAAATCATGTTTATATAAGTATATAACATGCGAAGGTGGAAAGTGTTTCATTATTAGAGTAAAGTAGGTGAATGTGGAATAGGTCAGATAATGTGGAATACCATTATTACACTGAAACTAGAGGTGTTATCTACATTCTAGTGGCTGCATTAGGTACTATTCTTGATGTATTTCGAAGTAATGTGATATGTAATCCTATGTTCATTGTAGATGCCATTGTGTTTAATCAGAAATAATTTCGCGGGTAGTTGACATTTTGTAGGTTAGTGATACTGTTAACTGTTACGCATTTGTTCGGACCGATTTAAAACTAGTGGTGCTGCGTGTAGTTACTGTAGGTGTTTTAGAGTGTGAGGTATGTTATTACAGACGTATAAAATTAATTTCATCCAAGTTTCTATATGGTCTTAGTTTCGTGTGTATAAGCGGGTATTGTGGAATATCAAAAGGTATGTTATTGTGGACTATTCCACATAATCAATTCCATTTAATTTGAAATATTTTTTATAGAAAAATGCCGAATGTATCTTTTGTGCAGGTAAATTTTCTGAAGATACAAGAGGTGACCTTTGGATACAATGCATAATGTGTAGTGGCTGGTACCATGAAGTGTGTGCAGGAAATGAAAGAAGTTTATATATGTGATTTCTGCCTGTAGATATTAAGATTACTTGTTTTGTTGGTCTTCTTTTTTTGTTTCATGTTAGTTGAATAAAATATTTTTCTCTTTGTAGGTGAAATTATTTACTGAAAATGATTGCGTGTTAATTCCGTGGTTATATCCTATTCCACATTACCTTATATGACTATTCCACTTTACCTGCCCATTTTAACAACCTGAGAATTTATTGACTTTGATTATTTCGTCCGTTAAAAGGTATAGATTATGTGTTACGCCGCCTAGACGGGAAAAGCAAATGGCTAGATAACTAGAGATAATACCGTGAACAAAAAATTACAAAAGTATGTTGAATAAACTTGTTAATAATATTTAAGAAAATGGTATTCCACATTCACCGACCTTACTCTATAGATTGATAATGTTGGTATAAAGCTTTTATCATAGTTGATTGCTAAATTTACCATTTATCTAACAAATTAATTTTTCGAAAAGAATTTTCAACATCATAAAATAGAGGTAAGCTGAAGGCGCGTCAAAAATGTACCATATATGACTAACGTATTTTGCCATAAAAATTTTTCCGCCTTAAAATATACTGCTCCCTTGACCTTACGAACTAACTTAACAATTTGTAGCAGAGTTGCAATATGGCATATAACCACTAACGATTTTAAAGACTTCTAAATATAACACCATGCAACAAAACAACGAAAAGTATATGCAATTTTAAAGAACAATTTTGCCGGTATTCTAGGATTTTAGGACTGTTATTTTATGGAATTGTTTTATAATTGTACTCAGACCGTTTATTCAACAATTATATAAGGGTTTTTTACGACATTATATAACTATCTATTCTATAAAGTTTGCTCTGCAAACGTTCTTACAATATTTATATTGGTCTCCGTGGTATATCTGTTAGTGTTTGAGTAGTGAGTGGATTCTAATTGCCGATTGCTCTTTTATGAATCATGTTTAGAGGGTTTCATTTTGGTCGGTGATCAGTGACTCCTTGATCTTTCTACTTATACGCTTATTCGCTGTTGTCTAGTAACTGCTAGAAGCTTCTCAAAAACTCCAGATCTAGCTAGTCCAGTTTAGCCTATATGTATATATTTTATTGCATGAATTACAGTTCAGTTTGTATATACCTCATAAATCGTTTATTTTATCTATTTCTGTTATTAGAAGTTAATATCGTTACCACGGGAATGATCGGTAACTGTAGCTACATGACACAAGAGTTTGTGACGAGCGTTTTACAACTTTTGATCAATGTCAGAAACGTAATTTATGGATGAATTTTGGTGGGTACTAATTTTTATTATCATCCATCACTGATTAAGCTTAATAATAAATGGGAATAATTTATGGAGCAAAGTCCAGTCTTCTTAAACACGGGCACTTGCTTTTGGCAATAGCATACATAAATATTAGTATTAATTACATTTGCTACGAAACTTCTTTGATGTATACATGCACTGTCGTCATATAAATTAGTCAAATAGCGACGCCCTGGAAGACCAAACAGTTGTTTGTCACATGCGTGCGGATAGTTCGTCTTTTCGTCGCTGAGTCCATGAACGAAAGTACTGCTTTTTCAGACGTAGGGAACCAATACAGCGTATGCGTATTAACATAAATCTACCAACGTCAGGTGTAACATAGCCTCTTCTGGTTCAATTAAATGAAGAAATTTCCACACGAATGTGACAAGAAATATTGTATGCACCTCGGGAAGAAGGTAGACCAACATAGATATCGTGTTTGCCACCTTATCATTCGGCTCGAGTGTCATTCACACCTGATCTGTAATAACTCACTTTCCTCCCTTGGTACCTAATATACTATTGTTTTCGATTTCAGTATCGTGATATCCGTGTACCCGCTTATTATACATACATGTTTAAAGCGGTATACTTTCAGTTAAAAGATTTTACAATTTTTCCTTTCCAGGGAGGTAGGGAACAACGTGTACCTTGATGAGTTTCAAGAAACGCCACCTATTTCTTCATACTTGGTTGCATTTATAATATCCGATTTAAACTACACAAATAAATTGGACAGACAAAGAATTTTAGCAAGACCGGAAGAAATAAAAGAAGGGAGAGCTGACTATGCATTAGGTCAAGCACATCAAGTCTTATTAGCACTTGAAAATTTCACCGGAGTAAACTTCACACTACCAAAAATAGACGAAGTTGCCGTACCGGAAGGTTATTTTTCTCTCGCCGCTATGGAAAATTGGGGTCTAGTAACATACAGGTAATTGATATACAAACTTTCAATTCAAATTTCACTCCAAGTAACTTAGAAGAAACAGTCAAGCTTATGTTTTCGAGTACAGACGTAAATTTATCATTGATTTGGTTCATACGTGATTGTAGTAATAAATGAATCATTCTTTTAGAGAAATATACATGCTCTATTACAATGAAAGCACAACTGTGGGAAGTTTAGAATCAATAACTAGTATTACCAGTCACGAATTTGGCCATCAGTGGTTTGGAGATCTAGTCAGTCCACTCTGGTGGCAATATATCTGGCTAAATGAAGGATTTGCAACATATCTTGAGTTCTACATAACGGGAGTTGTAAGTACAAATAATTCACGACATGAAAGTATGCTGTCCATTTATTATCTAAAAATTCTTTAGTACCATGTTGCATCCAGTAATTTTTGACTTCCTCTATGTTTTCTTTCAATTGACTATAACCTCACAATTCCATGTCTGTATATTACTAGCTTTAGAAATGTGGACTATACAGTGAGCACCCATCGGAATATTTCGGAACAAATTCGATTTGAATTATGAACATTTGGGCAGTAACGCCATGTATGTAACACTTCTGGTTATACATCAACTTCGTTATTTTAAATAAGTTACTAACCGATCTAAACCATTCAGTTATTAGAGATCATAACAAAATAAAAAGGTTTTTTTTTTTAAAGGTTATTTTGTAAAGAGGTCTTGATATCACTACATGTTTTTTATCCCCTAGGTAGGTACTTTTAATGTTGTATCTAATTCATTAGTTTATCTGGCAATTAAATATTAATTAGTGTTAAATTATTATTTTTAGATTTTATCATGTTTCACATTGAAAAGGATCACAAAGTTTGGTGATCGAAACGTCTGTAATTATTTTGTTATGATCTCTAATAAATGAATGGTTTAGATCGGTTAGCAACTTATTTATCATCATAACCATTGAAATATTAAACTCCTTTTCACTTCGTTATTTTAAATGGAACACCCTATAGATTATTACGGTTTTAAATTCTACTTATTATTTTAGGAAGACCTTTTTAAGGCTTCAATACTTTTAATAATACAATTTACTATTTTCGAGATATTTTGTTTTTGAAGAAAAAAAAACAAACAAATGAGTAGGTAGCGAAAATACATGCCCTTACAATAAGAATGCTGGAGCAACAATATTCTCAGGAGAGGTACCTATACCCTCAAACATCTCGTTCATATTTTCAAAGTGGGTTAGATGCATACAGGGTGTTAAATATTGAATGGCGGATTTGGTTAACTTCAACGTCCATTTTGTTAAATGAAACACCGCCTATATATTTCCATAGCTTTATGCAAAGTGTTGTTTCTGTTCAAATGTTGTCATGGTTCCCTATACCCATCGCCACCAGTTTTCAAATTGTTTACTGTTGTTTGAGAAAGTAACTAAGACTGTTTAATTTTTTACGAAGTTTTTAGTAGTAAATGCTCTCATTTCTGAAGAAGCCAATGTCTGGCGAAACATGTCGCATGTTTAATAAAAATTTGTGAAAATCTATCTTTTTGACGTACTTCTTGAAGCAATAGTTATTTGTTGTCACTCAAAGACCAATATTGACGATTAGTATTTAAAAATGTTGATTGTCATTTTTAAATTGTTGGGCATTACTTTTATTAATAATGGGAAATGGACAAATGCTGACATTCTAAATTTATTGTTCATCCATGGAGGATGTAACTAAACAATAAATAGAACTTGCAGTGTTTAACCAAAACCAGTAACCTCAGACGAAGATAACGTATTTAATGTTGTCAATTTGTGTTGTGGAATAGGAATTGGGCAGAAAGTCTATTCAATACCTGCTAATATAAAGGAGGATCTAGCTGCAAGAACCGAAAGATCATTCGAAGCTTTTCCTGTAGCTCAGATTGCACGAGCTGTTACATATAAGTTTACCGAAAGGGTAAACAAGTACTTACATTTCAATGGGGGCATTTTAGTCAATTAAATTATAATATTTGATGACTCTCAGTTGCCATCTCATATTTACTGTTTATTTGTTTATTTTACTGTCGCTATCGGCCACCATATTGTAACTGGTTTCTCAGACTTCTTCTTAATATCTCCCTCCTCCTGGTAAATGAGTATATCTCTCGTTTAACACTGCAAGTTCTATTTATTATTATTTTGTTACATTCTTCATGGATAAACAATAATTTCAGAATGTCAGCATTTGTCCATTTCTCTTTTGAAAAATAAGAATAATACTCAATAATTGAAAATGACAATCAACATTATTAATTACTAATTATCAATATTGGTCTTTGAGTGGCAACAAATAAATAACTATTATTGCATTTGTTTCAAAGATCAGCGAAAAAGTTACAGCCTTCTTCGCAGAAAATTAAACAATTTCAGTTCTTTCGCAACGAACAGTAAATAATTTGCAAAATAGAGAAGATGGGGATCCATTTTACCATTCGAAAGAGAATAAAATTTTGCATAAGCCTATGGAAACATACACAGTGTTTCATTAAAAAAAAAATTAACTTACGATTGTTGGAAATTAACCAACGCCGCCAATGAATATTTAATGCCGTGTATTTAATTAACTGACCTTGAAAGTAGGGACGAGAAGTTTGAGGGTATAGCTACCTCCCCTGAGAATTCTTATGCTCTAGCTTTCTGACTGTAAAATGGGCATGCATTTTCGCTACTTACTGGTTTGTGTTACTTAATAAAAAATGAATAGGTATCTCTAAAATAGTAAATATTAGAAGTAGGAAACCCTTACGAAGGTCTACCTAAAATCATGAATATAATTCAACACCTTCATAATATATAGGTTCCGTTTAAATTAACAAAGTGATGCCATCATCCAATATAACCGAATCAATCATCCGAATGAAGACGACAATAATCGCGATTCTTCCAGTTTAATAGCAATTTATCAATTGCAACCACTGGGTACATTGTTACTCATATATACCAATTTTGGTTTTCAAATAGTTACAAGTAGCAGTAAGCAGTACTTTTGTTTCCAATAAGAGGTAATGTGAATAACCATCGGTTATGCTACAAATAAAGTATAACCGCCTTTGTTGAGAAGTATCCTCACTGGTGATTCTCAAAGCTGTCTACCAACCAGATTCATTAATCATATCAATGACGTTCTTTTGATCCTTATGTCAACTGCCAGGTTTTCCCCTTGGGGACACAGGTTGAAAAAGTAAAAAAGTGTCTATTTTGTTATCCTTTTTTGAGAATACTCCATGCAACGCAAAGTTGTGCTTGATATTGCGAATGTGATGATGATTGATCCAATATGATGTTTAACAGTCAGTTCATCTTTATTTATTAGGAAATTTTACTTGCTCCTAGGAGTGTGGCTATTGAACCATCTTTCATGTCCTTGCTATTATAATAACTAATGGTTGAAATTAGTTACATACATGCGATTAGATTTGTTTGATATTGTTTGGGAACTGAGTTGCTCAAATTTTTGCTTTTGCGGTAACTCTTTGTGTAGGGGAGAAGAAAATGGAGAAATGAAGAAAAATGAAATCGAAAACTTTTGGACATTGAAGTGCTGTTGTTAAGTTTTTAAAGTAGCGCAAGAGGAATGCTCAAGAAAGGTGAATTTTGAGTTAAAACAAGAATTTGCGGAAGACAGTGTGCAAAAAACATTGGGAATGTATTGAGAGCGGATGACTCGATAATAAAAGCCATTCTAGAAAAGGGGCCAGGAGGTAAAAGAAGAAGGGACAGACCGAGATCAAGCTGGTTAAATTATGTTATTTTGGATTTTAGGATAGCTGGATTCAGGGACTGGGAATGGAGGACAGATGATAGAAAAACGTGGAAACAAATTCATCAGAGAATATAAAACCTTTATTAAATGGAAAATATTCTGGTTTTCCCCATCTTTATTATACCCGTCGTATATTTACATACAATATATTTCAGACGGCTATCACATATGCATTGTTGGTCCGGTTCTTTTTTAATACTTCACACACTGTATTAGGGGGGGGGGGTATTGTGTCGTATTCCTTTTCAAGACCGACAAACACTAAAAGGGTAGTTAAATGATCGATTATACGTTTTTCCACGACTTGTTGTAAAACAAATTCATTATCTATATATGATCTTGCCATCCGAAAACCGCCTTCCTCCTCTATTTCTTGTAAGTTGTCTTCAATTCACTTTTTAAGTAGTCTACCATACAACTTTTTCACTAAGTTAATAACCGTTATGCCTCTGTAGTTTTGACCTAACTTTTTGCCACTTTTTTGTATATAGAACTAATATATCCTACATTTCAGTCTTCAACTTTTTTAGATTTATGGTGATGTCTCCGGATACAAACGGCTTTCTTATTTTTTAATTTCTTTAGTTTTTTGTTTCAGTTTTCGTGATTTTTTGTACATTGCCATTGAAGTTTATATTTATATCTTCTATTTGGAATTCTGGCCTATTTTCTGTTAGTAGCGTTTTATACTGTTTTCACCATGTTCATATTAATTTTAGGTTTATTAATTGTTCTACTTTGTTTTGTCTTTTTTTCTTCAGGCTTATTACTATTTTCCATGTTTCCTATACTCTTGTGTCGCTCATGAACCAAGACACTTCTTCGCGTACCTCTTCCCACCTTTCGTTTTTGCTTCTTTCAATTTTCTATTTTGCATGTTTATCTAATTTCACATATATTTCCCTATCTTCACCATCTTTTGTATTTAGCCATTGATGATATGACTTCTTTTTCTCTTTAATTGCTTCCTCTACTTGTATTCTACACCATTCATTTCTTTCTTAGGCCTATGGCTTTTTCGGTTGCCTCGTGAATATGTTATGCAGTTCTTTCGCCGTCTACTCTTATTTTAATTGTTGTAGTTTAGTACTTTATTTCGGCTAGTGTGTCCCTCTATAGGTGCAAAATCCCGATCCCCAATATACCCTTATACCCTAAGTTATTTAGTGTAGATATTTGCTTCATAAGTTCGAGTAGGATGTGTCCATGTAAATTTGTGTTTATGAGGGAAGAAGCCGTTTATAATCCTCAATGATGCTCCCTAGAAAAGGATTTGTTCTCCATATTTACCTACGGTCGCATCGTCATCCTTGCTATCTGTGCGTGCATCTATAGATCTTCCATAATGATTATTTCATTATCTTTTTTGATGTTCATTAATGCGTCATCAACTATTCTACAAAACTCACCTTTGATTTGAACGTCCGCGTCCTCACTTGGTGCGTATACTATGAAGATTACTATCTGCTATCCGTTTATTTGCATTCTAGTTTGAGTAATTGTTCATCTATTTCTTCCCACGCCTTGATATTCTCTCTTAATTTCTTGTGTATAGCTATGGATACGTCTCTTTTAACCCTAACATGTTTTTCTCTACCCCACCACAAACTAATACTTCTTCATTTCCACTACAACTTCATTTCCTTTTCCTATTTTTTAGTTGAAGTACAGACTGTTACGTCCAAACCTTCAGAATTGGTTCGAAATTCTGGACGGTTGTCGAACAAGACGTTGTTATTATCGCAGTACGTGTTAACTGCGCGTTTCACTAAATTATTGTTGGAATTGTAGCAATTTTTCAATTATTTCCATGTTGGAAAGAGTTTGATTAAAGTCCCTAATTGTCTTAGAAAGTACTTTAGTTGTTTCTTCCGTGAGTGTTAATGATCTTTTATTGGTTTCTTGTAAAATTTGGATTGCATTATTGATCTGAGTTTCGTCATTAACATCCATCACTCCGAAAAGTGTATGGAGCCCATTACCGAACAGATTGAACCAACCTCGCTTGCTCTTGGGAGTAGTTCGATCTCATTCAACTTTTTTTGGATAGGACCAAACTCGTTTTTTTAGAGTGAATGAATGCACGTAACCATGAGTGATATTAGCATGTGTTTTCTCTAAAGAAAATAGTTTTTGAATAAGTCTTTCGATTTCGTTAGCCGTATCAAAACAGGGTGAAATATCCTTAACTAGTATGATCTTATAGTAATCCTGTACGTAATGAAGGATTCCTAAGTGTTGCAGGTAAAACCCTACATTATCCCGAAGTGGATGGAATTGGGCTTGCTGGTCCACTGCTTTTATCTGGGTTATTACCCTGTAAAAGAGGTCCTAATGGTATTAGTTGTTCTATATTTACTGTTTGTATTGATTCTCTTTTGTTAGAGGTTTTAATTTGATAATTTCGTTCATTAATTACTTTGACGATTTCATAGGGTCCTTCAGTACTCGTTTTATAACCTAGCTTTTTCTTTAAATATACCTTATCACCGACATTAAATGTTTTTACTACTGGTTTAGTTTTTAAGTCATACCTTTGTTTTGGTTTTTGTTTATTTACATTTTGGTTGTTTATTGCTTGTTCGCGAATTTCTTGTAAAAATGTCGTTTTATCGCCTTCTAATTCAATATCGGCTAATTGTTCATTCTGAAAGACATTAGGTGGTTTTGTACCAAATACTAATTCATAAGGTGTAAATTTAGTTGCTCGATGTATTGAAGTATTATAAGCATGAACTGACAGATGTAAAAAATTATCAAAAGAGATTTGTTTTTTATATTGAGAAAAAAGAGTTTTTCCCGTCTCTTTGATTGTATTTATAACTCTTTCTATGGATCCATTCCCTTGCGGGTGATAAATCATGCCGCTATAATTAACAAATTTATCATAGTTCTTATATTTTTCAAATGAGTTTGAAGAGTTACAGATAAAGGTGATTATATTGTTAGGAAAAAAGGGTTAGGATAGCGTCTGTTATTTCTTCTAGTTCCATTTGGGTATCGTTGTAAAAGAGATACTGAACATTTTTGGTTTTTGATGACACGATTTCCATTTCGTGATTTATCTGTTCCTTATCACTGTCGAGTAATATAGCATTACATTTTAATTAATTGCCAATGAAAGGGTAACAGATGATTTCGGTGTCCTCCGGAATGTTATTAACGATATGCAGACTACTTATTGAAGAGGCGATTTCTTCAATTAATCTATCCTCCGTTTGAGGGGACAAGGGGTCCATCTCTTCGTTGTCGAGATCTAGGCTTTCGATGAGTTCTTTGTATGATGAGGGGTTGGAGTCAGGACTTTTTTCAGTAATATAAATTCTTGATAATGCGTCAGCATTGGTGTTGCACTTACCTGGTTTATGGATTATTTCGTATTCGTGTTCGGACAATTTTAACCTCCACCGGACCTGCGTGGTCAGTAATGACTGTAAATTTTGTTCCAAACAGATATGGGCGAAAATGCTTAACTCCCCATACTACAGCCAGACATTCGCGTTCTGTTGTTGAATATCGGGTCTCCGCGGGGTTAAGGGTTCGACTCGCATATGCTATCGGTAGATGGTTCTTCAAGGTGCCTTGTGCTAAGATAGCGCCAATCGCGTATTTACACGCGTCCACCGTTAGGAAAAAGCCCTCTTCAAAATTAGGGTATTGGAGAACAGGTGCTTGAGTTAAGTCTTGTTTTAATGCTTCAAATGATTTCTGGCATTCGTTAGTCCATTGGTATGTGGCATCCTTCTGTAGTTCTGTAGGAGTTGGGTGAGCGGTTTTGCCTTTTTCGCATAATTGGGTATAAATTTGCGATAATAGCCTCTAAGGCCCAGGAATCCACGAATCTGTTTTTGATTTTTGGGAACTGGATAGTTGCGTACTGCCGATATCTTTTCTGGATTAGGTTTTATTCCCTCATTTGTAATTACGTGACCCAGGAAGCTGGTCTCTTTTCGCAGAAATTCAGACTTGTCCAACTGTATTTTCAAGTTGTGAAGCTGTAATCTCCCGAAAACATTTCGCAGTTTTGAATCGTGGTCTTGTAAGGAACTACCATAAATGATGATGTCATCAATGTACACCATACATTGTTGAGAAGGGAGGCCGTTTAGTACCATATTCATGGCACGTTGAAACGTACTAGGCGCATTGTTTAGTCCAAATGGCATTTTGGTGTATTCGAATAGTTTGCCATTCGCCGAGAAGGCCGTTTTTTGTATTGATTTCTCGTCCATTTTGATTTGGTGAAATACCGAGGTTAAGTCCAATGCCGAAAAGTATATAGCCTTTCCTAACGAGTCCAAGATTTCATCGATATTCGGCAAAGGGTATTTATCTGATATGGTCTTCTCGTTTAATTTTCGGTAGTCTACTACCATGCGCCATTTGGTTTTCCCGGAGGCATCCCTCTTTTTGGGGACTATCCAGATCGGGCTGGACCACGGGGAAAATGATGGTCTTATGACGCCTTCTCTTAGTAATTTATCGAGTTGTTTTTCGACTTCTTCCTTATGGCAAGGAGGGTAACGGTAGTTTTTTGCTACGATGGGTGCTTCATGAGTGGTAATTATTTTGTGTTTAATGATATTGGTAGACGACAAAGTGTCATAATTTTCAAGATAGAAAATTTCAGGAAATTCTGATATAATGAAAATAATGGATTGTAACTCTTCCCTATTGAGATGATCAGAACGTATTTGATTAATTAATATTTTAATGCGTTGTTCTTTTGAAAGTGTAATTTGTTCTGAGGTATTAAGGTTAAATATATTAGGGTTACTAATTGGTTTTAAATGCAAATGGTCAATTTCTAATTTTATTAGTTCGTCCGAAATATTAATGCATGTTAAATAGATAATTTTTCTATCATTAGTTTTTACAAAACATTCAGGGAATAGAATTTTATCATTAAGCGAGAAACTTTCTAAATGATAGTCAGTATCACATTCATATTGTTGCAATTGCAATTTAATTACTTGTTCTTGACGTGGTAGCAAGTTAATGATTTTTTTATCGTTATGAAAGTGCAATGGTATTGAAATATTAAATTTAGGTATTTTTAGTACATTCTTTTGGTAATTAATGACAGCTCCGGTTGACGTAAGAAAATCAGTGCCAAGTATGCCGTCTATTCCTAAATAATTTTTATTTAATATATGAAACTTAATAGGTACCTTAGAAATAGTCGTTTGAATAACGCCTTCGGAAGAGAAAGGTTGACCATTAATGCCATGTAATTCAATAGTTTCCCTATCATTAATTTTTGGTAATTGGTCGAATTTTTGTATTAAATTAACTGAGACACCAGAGTCAATTAATAGTCTAAGATCTTTACCAAATAATTTTACTTTAATTAAGGGTAAACCGTTATCTGATTGAATATTAAATAAAGAATATTTTATGTATTTATCATTTAAGGGATGAGAGTCTTTTATTATTCGGAGTCGGTGCTCTCCTGTAGCGCCTCCGTGAATAAGTTTAAATTTTGCAGATTACAAGTATTATCATCAATCTCTTCATGATTATCATTATCATTCTATTTCGGTTAGTAATTTTAAAGCTTTTTGTTTTTTTAATTTAAAACAGTTATTTTCGGTATGACCCGGCTTCTTGCAATAATTACAAACAATTAACTTTTCACTTTTTGGTTCAAATGGAATTTTCGGTTTAACATTAAATGACTGAGATGGAATTTCTTTCTTTGATTTTTCTCTTAATTTTTCAAATTTAGGGTTAATGTCGCCTCTAAGCTGTCGGGAAACAGCGTTATTTACTTGCCTAAGTTTAAACCCCTTTTCAATATTTTTTGCTTCTTCAAAACATTTACGCAACGTCTTGAAGTTTTTCTCTTGTAAAATATTACTTATGGTGGGCGGTAATTTAGATAACTAAGCGGAAATAGCTAATTTTTCTACAAATTCTGGAACTTTATCAGGAATATTCGATCTTAAAATAGCGTCTTCGAGTTTAGCGATATCGTGATATAAATTTTGTGTTGAATTATCTCTAGGTACCATAGTACACATTTCCAAAACATACTGTTCAAATGATTTGTCATCTTCGTATGTATCGATAAGAAATTCAAGAATGTCGGTAATAGAATATAAACTACGATTCTGAAGTAATCTTCGAGGTACGCTTTGAATTTTTGCGACTATAAAATTACCAACTATATCTTTTTGAGATTCGTTACATAAACTAATTAAGTTATCCAATACTTTTGACCAATGCGTTAACGATATACCATTTTCGCCACCGTCAGATACTGGCAAATTATTTAACAAGGTTGTGAAAATAGAATCGGGAAATGGAATTTCTGATTATCTATTAGGAGCAGAAGTTACACTTCCTTTACTAGAACCCTCAACTTTAGGTTCAACAGACATTCTATAACTCAATTAAAGGTAACAAGAAAAAAAAGAATAAAATAAAGGGAATAAGATTTCGATGCACTTGAGGACAATCAAAAATCTACTCACCAGAATAATATAAATGCTCGATGCATGTGATGTCTTAAGCTTTTCGTCGGCCTTTTAATCACGGGTGGATGGTTTGTGATGGCTTCTCCAAGCTTCCTGTTGATAGCTGAGTAGGACGGTGGATTAAGGTTGAATCTTCCTTGGAGTCTTCTTCAGCTAGCTAGTGTTGATCTTCGAGGAGTTTTCTTCTAGAATTTCCCGAAGATCCTACTGACTGCGCCAATTTTGTTACGTCCAAACCTTCAGAATTGGTTAGAAATTCTGGACGGTTGTCGAACAAGACGTTGTTATTATCGCAGTACGTGTTAACTGCGCGTTTCACTAAATTATTGTTGGATAACTGTCACTTTAGCAACAGAAACGTTGCCTTTAAATGCAAAGTTAAAGAAATCCACAATAATAAAACGATTTTCACTTTAAGTTTTTATTCTATATATCTCTTGATTGTTTGCACAATAATATAAAAGAATAACGATGAACTTTAAGATTTTTATTGAAAAAGGTTAAGAACGGTACAAAGTATAATGCCTTACTAACTAACTTAAAATTAGGGCAGCGTTTATATATGGGTCATCCATATTAGAAAGTTAACGTCTATTTTTAGTGTTATTACAAGACATACATTTTTTCTTTATTGTTCTTGGAAGACGTCTGCATGTTTTATTCTCAAACCTTGTATGTTCCATTTACAAAATTGTAATGTATTTTTTTTTTTGTGATACTGAGCTGGCTTATAGTCCCAACCCTCCTCGTCTATCCGGGTTTGGGGTCGGCAGTGACTACTATACTGGATCCACCCACTAGCAGCTCCAGGCGGAGTTAGATTCAAATTTATTATAATATTAACTCCTTACAGGTGCACCCAGATTGGGAGATGATGGATCAATTTGTTATTAGGAATGTCCACTCTGCTTTGTCAGTAGACCAAACACTGTCCGCAAGAATTATGAATCAGGACGCTGGTTCTCCTTTCGAAATAAGATCCCTTTTCGATACCATTGCTTACAACAAAGGTAAAGATTACTTCATTATGCATAGTTTTATTATAATATTACAAAATCAAAGACACTAATTTATTTTCGCGTATGTATGCAATAATTGTCGTTAGGTTTACGTATACATTAACTATCTGTATTAGGTTGGTCGGTAATTTGCCAAAATTGACGGATACCAACCATACACTACTTCTTTCAAATGGTTAGAGATATGACATTGCGAAAAGCTGCGAAAAAGATAGAAACAATAAACGCTAGACGTGAGAAAGAATGCACTTTGAATAATCAGAGCTTTAGATAACCAGTCTTACCAGGGCTTGACGAGAACTGTACAACATTGGACAATATTGTTTAGCAATTTACTCAAACAAAAACTGTGATGCTACACAGAAAGAATGTATTCAACACAACAATAGAAAACAAAACAAATGTTTCACTGGTAGTTTGAGTGTTAAATTAATTAAATCATTGTTATTATTTTACTAAATAGGTATTACTACTTTCCACGACACTGCAAATTTTTCAAATGATACGTACACTTCGGTCAGTTCTTCGCTCGATGATCGGTGGTGAAATGAGGTCCTTAGAAAAATAATGATTTAATGTGGAATGGGAAGAGGCATATCTCTAACCATTAGAAATGAGTAGTATCTAATGCGGTATGTACACGTGTATAGCAAGAATATAAGTTGCACTATAAATATAGAATTGCAATAGAGATCCAGTGAAACACAAAAATGAAATAAAATTTTGACCAAGAAATTAGTGTTCCTTAGTTTTGAAAAGTCACTTTGTTGAATTTTACTAAATGCTGCAGCGATATTGACGTTTCATATTTTCGTTTACCTTCAGTTTAACAAAATTTGAAAATAGCTTTCACAAAACAAAGTCATCTTCAGAGCTAAAAGTTATTTTTACGTGATTCATTCCTTACAAAACATTAGTACGATTAACTTTCATATGGTAAAGACCAATTTCGTCAATTTTGTCAAAAATTAGCAATGGTTAATTATGAAATGTCATAGGATATTAATATTAACTAGTCGGGTTAGAAATAACCTTTATTGTGCTGCAAACGTCATTAAATCTGCTATTGTATTTATCAAAACAGTAATTTTTATTATCGTGATAATAGCTTAAAGAAAGAACTACGATGTGTTGCTTAATTTTGACAACTAGTATTAAGGTATTGATAATTATCGTTATACATATTTGCAATTTTGGAAATTGACTAGAATGATAACTTCCTCAGGTCTTCATGAGTGAACGTATTGTTATAGGTGGGTTTTAGTGTAATATTTTAAAGTAGTGTGAACAAATATAGAGCTCTCACAATTTTTACGTAAAAAAATTTGATGTATTACAGTTAGGAAAGTATGCATGCATTAGCAAATTGTATAAGTGGGTTCATGCAGTTAATACTTTCAACTGCTAGGTCAGTACAGTATAAACGAAACAAAACTCAACAACTTACCTAAATTTTGTTTAAATTTGTTTAAGAGCAATTATTTTGATTTAGCTGGTGCGGTGATTAGGACGATGGAAACGTTTCTGACTACTCCTGTATTTAGGAGCGGATTGAATAAATACCTAACAAAAATGTAAGTTAGATAGTTTTTAATTCATCTTTATAATATTTTATTTTTCTAGGAGTTTTTCTGCAGCCCAACCATCAGATCTATACTCGTCTTTACAAGAAGCGGCTGATGAAGCTGGTATTAATGTGAATGTTTCTAGAATTATGACCACATGGGATTCAACTGCTGGTGTTCCACTTGTGACAGTAAAGAGAAATTATACTGATGGAAGCATTACTTTAACACAAGTATTTTTTTGTTTATTACGTTCCTATTTTATTAAGACTTGATGTATTTTGTGCAATGTCGTATTGTTGTTCTAATATGTACATTTATACCTTTTTAGAACAGGTTCATACTTACAGACCCAAATTATACATCTAATGAACTTTGGCACATTCCAATCAATTACGCAACCAGATCAAATTTCGAGTTTGATAATTTAGAAATAAACATTTGGCTAACAACCTCAACGGCAAACGTACAATTAGGTTTAGCGTCTTCTGAATGGTTATTAATAAACAAGAAGCAAACGAGTAAGTTATTGGATTTTGTTTTCCTTGGTGATCACTAGTTTAGGTAATACATTCAATATTGTTTGAAAATTCATTCCCAAAACCCGTTAATAATAGTTGTTACGACAATAAATTCTACTGATTTGGGGCATTGTTCCCTCTTTATCAAAATCAATGGTAGTATTTCTGCATACGTCATCTATATAAGTAAAACAAATGAAAATGGAAATAATAGTTTTCTGTAGAAACAAAAATTCAAAGCTTCTATGTTCTTCATAATATTACCATTCGGGGTTATGATTATACAGGAGTGTCATTAGTTTGCCAGTATTAACTTCACTGCCAAACTTCACCTTATTTTTTCCAAGAATTGTAACAACAAAATTTTAAAGACGAAACTGCTTTTGGAATTTACTTAGTATGCCTTATAGAGGCGGATTCGGAGCTCCTGCGAAGTTTATACTAAACGACCATTATTTCAGTTATGTTAATTTAAGATTTAATCAATGTCGTGTTCCTTTTCTTTTTAATTTATAAGACTTACAAGCATCAGGCGAGAATTGTAACTTATAGAACTATTTAAAATGTGTCAATCACAGTTGTGGTGATATCATTTCTATTAAAGCATTAATGAAGTTATGGTAATAGTATCCAAAAATTAAAAATTTCTTTAAGGTTACTACAGGGTTAATTACGACGACGACAACTGGAACCTCATTATAGACTATTTAGATAGTGACAATTTTGAAAGTATTTCCTTAGCAAATAGAGCACAACTTATTGACGATGCATTCGCTTTGGCAAGAAGTGACAGAGTTACATATACTACTGTACTTAGACTGCTAAATTACTTGCAGAGGGAAACGCATTTCGTACCTTTATATCCTATGTTCAACCACTTCCAGGACTTATGGCAACTGGTACGACATAGCAGTATTGCAGAACAATTTCAGGTAATACCAATACATTCTTCTAATCTTAATCGGCTTAAAAAATTTTGAATTCAATAATTTTTCCTGTGCATTATATCCTATAAACATACCGTTTGCAATGAAATATTAGGGAATACTTAGTAATGGTTTTTTCAAACACACTGCATATTTTGCTGTCCTCATCTTCTGGCTGGGATTCGAACCCGGATCTCTAACTTTATGCGCCAATGCTCTAACCACAAAGCTTTTATTTAAACACACTATAGAGTGTCTTAAAATCATAAAAAACAGTAATAATATTAGCTAATACCATAGACAATTAGGAATTCATCCATTACCACATTTTTCTTTAAGTGCTTAAAACGTCAAATACAGAAATCCCTTCAGAGTAGAACAGAGTAGAAATCCAATTCTTAAGGCTAGGAATGGTGGTTTTGGTATTGTTGGCTTTGAAGGACATGGTTTGCAGGACAGCAATGGCAGACAGCCAGAACTGAGGATGACCGGAATTGTGTTTCACCACGCACCGTAGGCGTTTACCGGTAGATAGATTCATCTGCGAGCCATTGACGCTATCAAAAAGCATGTCGAAGAACAGCAAGAGATCGGTGGTGTCATTTGCGGAAGGGTCTAGAAAATAAACAAAATCTTTCGATACGAAAGGGCTGTAACATGTCCTGGTACGCATGACAGCAGCAACGGTGTGGCTAAACACTTGCGTTGCAATTTTTACCTTCATTTTCCGAATTTTATGAGGTAGCACGTGCTCGTCCGTTAACTTGTAGCACTGCCTATAAAGACCCTGTTGCTGATCTATCTGATATAATTGCAGTATATGTGACCAGCTTGCTACTTTCTCCTTGCCGTCCTGCGTGAAATGTAAATCTTTGGTATGAAGACTGTTCCTAATACCTTTCAGCAGATGAGGCGGATCGAATATTGAAACAACTTCTTCACCATCGATTACATAACCGAGATATCGACACTCCTCCCCTGAACGAAGGCACTGTGCCCTTGTATCATTGAGGAGGGTGTTGATAGCGGCTCGGTTGGTAGATCCCTGATCACATATAGATGCAACTACTTTCAGTCCAATGCTATGGAGACGCCGAACAAGGTCTTTTATAAGCCGAACCAAGTCTACAGTGGCAGTTGTACCTTCACAAAATCCGAAAAAAACAGGTTGTTTCCAACCACTCCGCATGCCTTTGATCATAAATACTACAGCATGGTCAGCAAAGCGATTCTTACGAAAGCCTCCGCCCAAATCTACGAAACCTTCAACAAAGTCCAGCCGTTTGGAGTACTGAAGTCCAGGCTGCAAAGATATTTCGTCAAACATGAGTACACAGAATTTATCGAGATTCTTCAGTTTAGACACCGTCGTTCGCAAATGTTCAAATATGTGGTCGTTCATTCCAGGAAAAACTGGAATTGACTGCAATATTTGACCAAGCGTTGTACGTGATGGCAAACTAAAAAATTGCGATAAAAACCGATAGGTTTTCCCACTTTGCTTGTAAAGTGACAATGCAAACACTTTGTCATTAAGTGTAAACCGTCGTCCCCGGGGTTGCAGCTTCCGGTTTCTTAACTGACACTTCAAAAAGAGTAGGGTGGAATCATTCACGCCCTCCAAATAATTTAGCAGATGTCCGTTCTTCTTCATAAAAGCTGTCGCATGACTGCTACTAGTTCCCAGAGCCTTACGAAATTTATTAATCTTGCCCAGAACAGTTGATCCCCTCTTCGAACCTTTTCGAGTCCCTGTAATGAAATCATTTTCTTAAGTAACAATACAACAAGTTTTTGAAAATAACATATTGCTAGTCAAATATAGTGATCCTCTTTTTGCATTTTCATTTGAATAAATAAATTACCTAAAGACAGGTATATTTGTATGTGCAATGAAACAGTTATTTACCTAATTTAGTACTGCTTCTTGCTTCTACAGGGGGTGATAAAGTTTCAGAAACTGCAGAAGTACTGGCTTGCACGTTGCCAATGATGTCTGTACTTTCTATAACAAATAATTACATGTTTTGAATATTTGAAACTGTTATCTATATAACTACCTGCAGATGAAACAATTCTTCTTTTCCCCCCATACGTTCTTACTGGAAGCAGTACATCGCTGTTTTTTAAGGGAGACATGGCTGTCTTCTCCTGCTTCTCTATCTGAAATTCTACAAAACATTTTCTTTGAAACTTAAGTTTCACAACAACTACAAATTACAATACCTGCCACTTTCGCTGGAACCTTTCCTTCAGAAACATAACTTGCAGCTTCAGGAATAGTATAATCTGTATAGAACATTTCAAATTATTTTTTGTTAAATTTTTGCAATTGAAATGCTTACAAGGTAAATACAAAGTAGGCACTGCGTGTGGCCTCAATTTCCCATTTGCCAATTTGCATCTAGGGTGGAAATGCCTACCGCACACACCATAGTGTTGTAAACTGGCTGGCAGGCTTTCTCTCTGCAGCACAGAAAACACCTTTTCCACCCACGCGCTTTGCAGATGGGATTGTTTGGGAAACTTGTATCTACAAGAATTATAACAAATAAATGTATTCTCTTGTATACTAAATATCATTGCATTATTACCTCGGGGTAATTTCCTCGCATCCTTCCACACAGCATACTCTAATTTGGAGTTTCATTTTTAAATAGCTGCAATACAACAAAATATTAGTAAACTATGACTACTATTTAAGGGTTTTTAACTAGCTTTGATTGAATTAGTGAACTTTCTAACAAGCACTATTTCAGAAAACAATTAATTATTTTAAAGAATTCATTAATTCATTACTTACTTTATCACACAAACAGTTTTTTGCACAAGAACACAACAATTAACAACTATAAATTAAATAAATTAATAATTAAAACAATGCCGACACTCGCTACAGCTTGTGGGGAACATGTGCGAACGTGTGGGGAATCACGTCATATCCGCCGCGTAAATCTACGGCGCCGTCGCGTCATCTACTGGTCATTAGCTAAAATTTATAAGTCGATAATATCGTAATACCGATTTAGTAATTTATAAATTTACGTGTAGTACGACTGGGGCAGGGTCAGATAGCGCTACCGGTCTTCATTGCATACCCTTTATGAGCCTGTCTGCTGTCACTTCGGTGGTGCTTGAAATATAAAAAGATTACTTACTAAAGCTATAAACCGGCCGCTGCCTACTGATACGATTATTCACGATAGATATTTAAACGAAATTAAAGCGATTTGGATTAGCATTACGTTACGTATATTTCTTATAATTTACCGAATACGTATAAGTTTGCAACATATATTGACAGAATAAGGGTGGTGTTTAGTGGCTATTTCTTGCGGTACAACGACGAAAAACACGTATAATCAGTACATATCCAATTATACATTGTGATGGGTGGAACATATTCAAAAAATAAAAATTCTAGTGAAGTAGACGTAATACGGAAAACTGATTCTAGCGGATTTTTTAAACTGTCTAATTAACAACCAAAACAAAGATAAGCGGGGAACAGTAGTCCACAGTTTATATCATACATTTTGTTACGATTTATCTTACACGATTATTTTTATTTCACATTGTCTACATTTCGATACATGTTTGTTTTAACTGTTTTAGGACCATTTCGTTACGCTAATGGGAAATGTATACAGTAGATTGACAGTAACGGAATCCGATAGTAATTCACATTGTGATAGACGCAACAGACCAAATGTAATATATAACATTTGCTTGATGGGTTCAACGGCATGTAGGAATGATACTCTTTCCCTCCTAAGACGGTGGAGAAACACAGGTACTAGTTCCTTAACAGTGACAGCGGAACCGCAAATCCTCTGCGGTGCGTTAAGGAACGGTCACCAAGATGACTGGGATTTTGTTTACAATCAGTATATTAATTCCGATGATAGCACCAGAAGAGGCGGCTATCTTGCCGCTTTAGCATGTAGTGAAAACTCCGATATTATTAGCAGGTATAATGCATCCTCCTTTTGCTAAAATACATCTACATTTTTATTCCGTTTGTTACAGATTTCTAAATAAAGCTTTAAATAGCAGTTCGCCATTGGCAGGATCGCGTATGGAAGTATTTATAAATGTTTATTCATCTGGAAACGTTGGCCTCCTTGCAGTTCTACGTTATATTAGAAATAATCTTGAAAGAATTGCTGAGCCGTGAGTAACAAGAATATACATCAGTGAGAAAGAGTTACGAGCGTTTCCATATTTGTAATCGCAATTGCCCCTTTACACTCAACCGGATCCGGTTATCCAGTTCTTGCTGACCTTTCACACTATTCCGGTTGTATTTTATTTAGCTAATGAGCTCATTTAGTTGTTAGTTAGAGTAGAGTGCGAACGTGTTTTTGGATTGTAATTTTTTGTACTGCCAGCATCGTCGTCAGCGGTTGAATTTATATTTCTGTTCCTCCACTTAAAAAAAACCGCCAAGGATGAAAGCACTAATATTGCCACTGTTGGTAACTGGCAGCCGGGCGCCTCGAAGCTGGACTTGGACGCACCTAATTGCTACTTATTGGACTTTGAAGTTGATCAAGGAGCCAGTCTGCAAATTAACGCCGAATATGAGAAAACAGTGGGAAAAGCTGCCACATTCCATTGATAACCCTCCGGTTCACGTCAAAACCCTTCCAATGAAATTCTATTTCGACAAAATTTTCACTAATTTTCAGCTCCTGAACATGCTAGAGCAGAAAGGATATAAAGGCGCAGGCGCAATACGGGAAAACCGTACTCCTAAAGACATTCCTCTAGACGGCAAGAAGAAATTGAACAAACACCACGTAGAACATACCGCTACACTATGAGCTGATATGAGGACATAAGCATCATTCGTTGAAAATAACGCTGTTGTAACTACGATGTCAACGGTACATAGCGTATATCCAGTCACAAACATAACGCGGTACCCTTCCTCTGAAAAAAAGAAGATCAACGTCCCGCGGCTATCAATTTTTGGAGAATATAACAAATCCATGGGAGGTGCTGATTTGGTGGACCAAAACGTCAACAACTACCGTATTTTGATAAATTCAAAAAAAGTGTGGTGGCCCAATTTTACTTACCTGATTGACGTATCCGTTGCGAATGCGCGGGTTTCATCAAGGAGGGCTGGCAGCAACGTGTGCCACCTTAATTTTCGGAGGAATATTGTGCAAATGTATCTTACTCGCTATATGAATATTCCCCAAGGTGCTGGGCGTCCATCAACATCAAAGACTAATACACTTAGATTGTCGAATTTCCATGTCTTTATTGTTGAGAATTACAATGTTTCAAATGGTATGGTATCTACAGTCGTTATCAGGTAAATAATTACAAACTAAGGCTACATGGTATATTTTTGAAAATCACTGAGGTGTGACGTTCCGTTTCACTTGGGTTGCTTGCAGTTTTGGTATATTCTTCAGTAGTGGTCTTCAAACGTCGCTTATTTCCAAGCTTGGATGGCTGAACGCAGAATGTTGTTGGATGTAGGCTGCTTCTTTCAATTTCCGCCGGAACCAATGCTCTTCTTTGTGGATTTGTCCATACATGTTCTGCTATGCCGGATCGTGTAGTGTCCCCTCTCAAGTTGTGTGTTTTATGTCCTCTAATTCGATTTTCTAAAGGTCTCTTTATTTCCCCAATGTAGTTTTGGCCACATTTACAAGGAATTTTGTAAATGCAGTTCTTCGTTTCCTTTTGTGCTGACGGTTTCGGTCTTATGAGATGGCTGCGAAGAGCATTAGACGAGTAGAAAATTGTTTTCATTCCATATTGGTTGGCTATTTTTCCAGCAATTCAATAAATCCAACACTGCGTTGACCAGCAGTGATGTTCTTTCATGTAGAGTGTCATCTTCTTCAAACCTTTTCTTGACGACGTCAGTTGCTTCTTGAAGAGGTACGCTAGTGAAGAGGCTTTCTACGTCGAAACTAAGAAACTGGTCTGTTGGTTCAAATTCCGTTTTTTTGATTATTTCTATGAAATGCGATGATTTTTTTATATATGTGTCAGTTTTTCCTTGAAGTGGTTTCAGTAATGGTAGCAGGAACTTGGCCAGCTGGTATGTTGGTGAATGTCGTGAACTTATGATCGGCCTCAAAGGAACATCATTCTTGTGGATTTTGAGTAACCCATAGAGGTGTGGTGGTTTGCTGTGATGTGAATATAAGGTTGTTTTCGTTCTGTTTTCAAGTGGTCCTGGTGTTTTTTCAAGATTTTGTATACCTTCCTCTCAATGGTGGTCGTTGGATCCTTTTGTAGTGCCTTGGTGGTCACTTTTCTGAATGACGGCTTCAATCTTCTTCTTATAGAAAATAAAACACACACATACCAGTCAAAACGTTGTGATTCTCAACAATAAAGACATGGAAGTTCGACAATCTACGTGTATTATTTTCAACACAAACGTGTCTACAACCTTCAAACAAACATTAAAGACATTTCGCCAAGGAAACAGGGTCTCTGGTGATATACGCTACGACAAGGTCAATCACCTACTTATTCCGACTAAAAGTGGTAATCGCCTAAGATGTGTTTCTGAGACGTGCTAAGTCAAACCTGACTATACTGTACAAAGTGCAATGTAGGCCTTTGCGCATGTTAACTTCCAGGTAAGGTTTAGAATCGACAAAGTTATAAAGCAATAGTATCTACCTGGAATTTGTTATTATTATACACTACGCACTGTGCGTTTTAATAAACTTAAAACGATAAGTATGTTTTATGAGTAAAATTTTATATATTAAAATAACATTGTGCTGCATTGCATAACTAACACAATTTTTTAATCTATACGCACCCTATTAAATAGATGAATATTGAAGTTAAATACATAAATCAAGAAATAGAAAAACTGAATGTATCGATTTCCCATAGGGTATGCCTAGCGATGCCGTATGGTATCATCTCAGTACAAAAAAGGTACAGGGTGCTCTGCAATTCTGATGATCAAGAATTTTTAGTTGAGTCTCTAATAACGACGTATTAAAAGTTTACGCACGCAAACCCATAACTTTCATAAACTCAGGTCATAATGGGTTATAATTTTCAAGTGTAAGTGGAGAGCAGCGTAGGATACAGGCAACCCACCATACATGTAACAAATGGAAATCGACTTGTGATGTATATAAGCAAGGGAGAACAGCGTAGAATGCTCTGGAAACAACATTATCGATGCTTTCAGGACGACAATCCAGCCTATACAAGTAGAAGTCGAGATCGCAGAGGAGGAAGAGTAGTAATTACGTAGCGATCGATAGCAGAGAGAAGGTGGCGATCAGCAAGTGAAATTAGTGGACAAGTGGATAGTTAGAGTTGTGTTAAGTAGAAGTCTTAAAGATACGGGTATACTGAACAAAAATGGAGTGGAAAGGAAGAAAATTGAAAAGAAGAAATTGAATATGACGTCACCGAAGAATTCTATCGAACTTTCTAGAATTTTCCTCAGATTAAGAAATTAAGAAATATTATTCCAGTTGCAGCTAGAGATATCGAAGCAAAAATTGAGGAACAAATAAAAGCTCTAATGGCGATGATAACGGAAATGACACAGAATTTAAGTAGAAATGACATGACAAAATGGAAAATGGGCAAGAAGCGTTAAAGGAAGAGTTGATGTAAGTAGCGGTAGCGGACGTGACGGCTACCAGAAGGGTGCGTGTAGCGTTCGGGGGTCCTGATAAGGACCGTTGAATTGGAAGCGTATTTCAGAGTCCAATCAATAGCGAGTCAGGATTAGACTTGACTGATTTTATTAGAAAAATAGACGGGTATTTATACAAGAAATATTTACATTAAGCTTATGGATAAATGCATGGTCAACCGTTTACACTTGTGTGTGTATTTGCGGTTGACCCAATTTGTGGTACAAAAAGACAATATCTTTGTCAGCAGAGTCTAAACTCTGCTGTACTGTGTGAACTGTTTTGGCGAAATTGATGTATACAGAGTGTTCCCACAGGACCCCCTTCCCAGTGATGAAGCTTGGAACTGGGAGACCGAACTCATCGTCCGGAGCGGGTCTTTTGTCTGTGGGCTTCCTCGTTGTCGCTTCAGTAGAAATGGCGCAGATATAGCCTGGTTTGCTCCTGAAATGTAGGTTGAATGCAGTAATGTGGAGTTGTCGTGTCGCGGCTGTAGTTGCGAGGTGGTTTTTGCTGGAAAAATGCTGAATGTTGTGGAAGATGGTGGAACTGTCTGGGAGAGCACTGGTTCTGAAGTCCAGAAATTCTCTGCCGTAAGTACTGTACTCCGCGTTGGGGAGTTTCGCAGGTAGAACGCGTGGCTCTGTAGTTCAGAGTTTCTCTAAGAAAGTACTAAACTCCGCGTGGGGGAGTTGTGCAGTGAGAATGCAAGTGGCTCCCAGACGTGGTGTTCCATTGTTACCCAAGGTTGTAGCAATTGTTTCGCTGTGTGAGGCTTGGGCAATTGTTGATTGGTTTCACTCGGTCAGATAAAAGACATATTACATTTGCGATGACCGAGTGACCCAGAAAGGAGGTTTCCTTCATTCCACATGTTGTGTTTTGCTTGGATCAGCAAGTTTCCGTACGATTGCAACTGTGAAGGTGCTGGCGTGCTGTTCTGCTGAGTTGGCTGGTGCGTTATCAGGTCTTCCACGTAGGTTCAAAGTATCGGACAGAATGTTTGTGCCAAAAATCGTAATAATGGTACCGTTTGCAGCTTGATGAGTGCAGTTGGACATCTGACGTGGCCCATGTATTTGAGACTCGGGATACACGTAGATGTCAGCGACGGTGTTGACCAGAAATTTTTGGCGTGTGCTTCTGTCCGGCGTTAGTTGGTGGGAACGAAGGGGTGGAAGCTTGACGGCACGTTGTTCCACTGAAGATCAGGGGTTGGCGGCGGTAGTGGTGTGTTTGATAAGTTGCTGGCTTCGGGTGGTAGTATGCTTAATGAGAAGCTGGCCGCGGGGGGGTGGATGGCAACGGCGTTGGTGGTGGCGGCGAGGCGCTGACGGCGGCAAAGGTGCTGCACCATGGTGATTATAATGATTACGTCACCAATGTTGCGTGTGGGAGGTCGCAGCATCACTTTATGCGGCGTCGCTGGCGGCGGTGACGGTGACGGCGGCTGTGGCGGCGTCGGCCATGGCGACGGTGGCTGTGGCGGCGTCGGCTATGGCGACGGTGGCTGTGGCGACGGTGGCTGTGGCGTCGGCGGATGTGGCGGCGGCAGGGATGGAGATGACGGCGGCAGATCGCTGCATCACTTCTGATGGGGGTGGCGATGGGTGGTGGGTTTTAAACGTTACTCACCCCAAAATGCAATAGACAGCGGTGGCAGCAGGGCGCTGCATCACCTTGATGGGCACGTCATCAATGTAGCGTAGTTGCGGGGCGTTGCATCCTGTTGTTGGGTACGTAAGCCATGTGACTAGGTCACGTCGGGGTCACCAATGTTGAGTGGTTGCGGGAGCACTTGCAGGGGCGCTGGATCCCGCCGGGACGTGCATCACGTCCCGGCACGTCGGGCGGCTTATCACGTCGGAACGTCGGCGGCTGGATCCCGCCGGGACGTCGATCACGTCGGGCGGCTGATCACGTCGGGGTCACCAATGTAGCGGACGTGACGGCTACCAGAAAGGTGCGTGCATAGACAGCGTGGTCCTGATAAGGACCGATAAATTGGAAGCGTATTTCAGGATCCAATCAATAGCGAGTCAGGATTAGACTTGACTGATTTTATTAGAAAAATAGACGGGTATTTATACAAGAAATATTTACATTAAGCTTATGGATAAATGCATGGTCAACCGTTTACACTTGTGTGTGTATTTGCGGTTGACCCAATTTGTGGTACAAAAAGACAATATCTTTGTCAGCAGAGTCTAAACTCTGCTGTACTGTGTGAACTGTTTTGGCGAAATTGATGTATACAGAGTGTTCCCACAGAATGATAGGAGGATGGGATAAGAAGGGCTACAGGAAGAGATGATACCTGAGATTAGAAACAAGACGGAAGCGAAGCTAGAAGAAAGAAAGATTAGGCTAGAGACACAATTTGGATATATTCTAAGGAATACCAGAGGTTCAACAAAATGACTTCCACCATCTACAATAGGTACATTAAACACAACTGAAGAGCAGTAATCAACGAGGTAACGAGACGCTTCAACAATTTGAGTCCGATGTGGAACGCCCCGTAGAGTTCGCGTACTCCTCTACACCTACAGAGTTTATACACCAACTGGCGGTGCAAACATTCATCGACAGAGTAAAGAACACCAATCTACAGCAAGTCTTCAGATTAGCCGTGTTCTGGTGGAAGATAAATATTTGTCCTTCGTTTTTAAACTAAGTGAATGAAGTGTTTTATCTTTGTTTTGAAACTCAACACTTAAAACTCCCAGCTACATTAGTAATCTCTGAAATATACCCAGTAAAGAAAATTTCCGTTTTCAACAACTATTTTATGAAGCTTGATTTTACCTTTGATAAATGCACGCTCACATTCTTGAAACGATTTTTTGAATACAGACATTTCTTTCTAAAAAACTTTATTTATGTATGTCCAACTAGTTTTTCCATAGCATGCAAAGCTTTTCATTATATTTATTTTGCATAATATACAGAATGAAAAATAATATTCGTTTGACTTTTAGGAACATTTCTGCATATATTATTCTTGCTGGGCTGGCTAATAACCTAAACACTGAGGAGCAAGTTAATGAGGTAACAAAAAAAATTACACTTATATTAAACTATTGTCTTTTATCGTTATATAAAGTAATTTCCTTATGCTCGTTATGTAATATTCGAATGGTATGCGAAAAATTACTTTTATGTTTATAAAACGCAGAAGAACACCGGGTTTTTTTGTTTCGCCGTTTTTATTCTTATAAAAATTGACAAATGTTTCGGCTGTAATGCCATTATATAAAAAGAAGAAATTTTAGAAATTACTAGACTTGTCAACAACAACAAAATTATATTGCACGACCAAGTGGATCTTGGGGTTTCCGCTTTGGTAAAAGCAGTCACAAGCAAAACTAATACAAATAACACCACTACGGCTTAGGTAAACACCTTTCTATATAAGGAAAATTTTGGTAGACATAATTCCAGTTTCTTTATTAAATGACTTTTTGGTAATGGTAGTATAGCTGAAACATGTCAGAATTTTTTAAAAATAAAATTTGTGAAACAATAAATAACAGTGCTTCACCAAATGCTTATTATTATTTAATGTGTGTTACATGCAGTACGTTGTGCAGTAGGTTTTCCTAGTCAAAGTGAGTATTGGCGATTTACTTTAGGCAAAGCCTGATACAGCGAGCAAATTCGGACTTTACCTGCGCTATGGTACGGTAATCCTAGATTACTAATTGTGTAACGGGAAAATAACCTACAATTCACAAATTACTATCAATGTTATGATTATTCCATTAAACGTACGAGTATGAAAGCAAAGCAATTTATAATAACATAATTTAATATGTATTATATGTAAACATATTCCAAATAGACTTTCTTCATAATGAGATGGTTATACTATTAGATGAATAGATTACGGTTAGATTTAATGCACCCCATTCAAATTTGGACAGGCTCTACTACGGATATAATAAATTGAATCGAGATATTTGGACGGGGAGAGGGAGGGGTACATAGCATTAAAAAAATAATTAAGAGTACATGTCCTTACCGTAACGTCTTTGCTTAATTGATTGACCGTGTTCCAGAGTACTCGTTAATCTCATTAAGGGAATATGCTTATTCAAGAATGTTAACCAAACATTAATATATGAAATAATACTAAATTATGTTACTGTATATTGCTTTGCTTCCCATACTGATTCCTATAATAGAATAACAATAACAGTGATAGTAATTTGTGACTTGTAGATTATTTCGCTACACAAGTAGTAAACCTAGGATTGCTATAACACAGCACAGGTAAAGTCTTAATTTTGCATGTATTAATAACTTAGTAAGACCCATAAAACAAACATATAACATATAACAAACGACTTTTAATGAACAATTAAGCTGCGTTTCGACCTTCAATTTCAGCCATCGTCAGGCTAACATGTAATAAAATCAAAAACTGTATAATAAGTTATGACATCCCTGCCTGTTGGTGAATATTAATAATTAAGAGTGTCTTTTATATTTATTTCACCATTTCCAAAAATTGTATTCTTCTTCTATAATCTTAACATTGTCCTAGTGGAATTCATGGTCATAATCAAATTTCTGGTCATTATAATATCCCTATATATATTGGATCGGCGTTCCTTTATCCCCATCAATAATTTTCGTTTAGTTTGGTCTACGTAGATGTTTTAATTATAATTTATGCAATTAATTTGGTAAACTACATTTCATTTTGTGGTTCATATTTGGTATAGTCATCAACGGATTTTTACCATTTATATAACTCCTTCTATTTAAATTGTTGGTCGATTTGTATGTTTCTTTTTGATTTGTTAATACAGTTGAACCTCGATAACTCGAATCTCAAGGGAGACGCTAAAAATTTCGAGTCAATGAGTTTTCAACTGACCAAGATAATGAACCTTTTTAAGCAATCACCCCAAACATAAACAAAAATAAGGAACACAGTTGTGTTACTTTGAAATTTTAACAATGTACATATACATTCATTAGACGTATACAAGGTAGAAACAATATATTTTTATTGTCATGAGTTCGAGGAATTTCAAGAAAAAAGTCATTATGTTTTACTCACTTCTACTTATAGTCTGCTTTTTGAAATTCGATTTATAGAATATAAATATGTATTATCAATACCTCACAGGGAAGTAATACTTTGTTCGAGTTACTAGGTAAGTCTAAATAATTTGGGGTACCGTGTATGTAGATGTTTTGCGGAAGGAAATGGCTTTTTTTTTATTGCTGCTAAAATAGCTCTGTTACGATTTGTGGTAGCCTCCATAATCGCACAAAATACCAGAACTAATACAATTATTATACTATACACTGAAAATGTTTTCAAAGTGACATTTGGTAAGATTAATCTGGATTATCCAAGATCACGTGACTAAAAATCTATCTGCACGCTGAGGTAAAAACCGAACGAGCCACTGTGTTATGATTAATGAATTTCCTATGATAGACAAAAACCTGTGATTATTATACTAAACATCAAACACACTACTTGAATGCTATTGCTCCACCTGCCTCGCAACGCGCTAATTAAGGCATGAAACATATCATTGCACCATCGTCATAGTATATACGAACAACTTAAATCTTAACTAACTATTGTCACTTCATTTATGTCATATTTATACTTATTCTAATTTTTGAACGTATGCTAAAGTTCGAAAACATACCCCTAATTGCCCATCGTTAAATCTCCATTGCAAAAGTAATAATCGTTAACAAAATCGAAATAATTTTGATTAGAGTAGATACGTAATCTCATTTGTTATGAACAGGTTTGTATTATTATATTGTAATAATTTTCTGATTATTGTTATCGTTTCATTAGGTAAAAAATTGGAATAAATAGAATTAGCATAAAAAAAACAAATTTTCCTTAGAATTAGTATAACAATAAATATGACGTAAATGCAATCACATTTGTTATTGTATATAGTATAGCGAAGATTTATAATCCCTATACTTTTAAACACGTCTGTTTTGTTAAATAATACTGCCAATCCTAAGCCTCGGTTAAAGTGTGGAGGAGAATAAAAATTTGTGCTTAAAATATCATACAAAAACAGAATGGATGAACTTAATATAAACTATTAAATAAAATCATTGCATATAGGCTTATATACTAATGTTGTTCTCGCGGCGCTAAATGCACGATATAATTTTACCTACTTCCTTCCCGGCAATAACTGCACGCAAAAAGGTCGCGGCGATAAATGCATGACGCTAACAACACGACACCGTTAATTACGACTTTGCCTAAAGCCAGCCGGCAATCCGTACTTTGACTAGGCAAACTTAGGTATGACTGCACAACGTATGTACATTTCCGGTAACTAATAATACTAAACTAAAATAAGTTCTCCTCTTTATTCATTGTTTCAGTTGCAAGAGTTAAGAAATACATATCCTAACTACGAAACAGCAATAAACTATGCAATTACACAAGTTCAAAGTAATGTACGAAGGGCTAATCGGTACTTGCCAGAAATTCAGTCTTTCTACAGAGAAAGGTCGAATTCTGCAGTAGCTAGCGGACCATTAGCATTGATGTGCGTTACAGTCATCTCAGTCTCAACAATATTTATTTTCTAAAAACACATTGCAATGTATTTACTTTACCTTAAATTCTAAATAGTGGTACACTATAATACACGTAGATTGTCAAACTTCCATGTCTTTATTGTTGAGAATTACAACGTTTCGACTGGTATGGTATCTACAGTCGTCATCAGGTAAAACTGACATACAACCGTTGACTCCATCAATATTGGATAAATAGTATCATAAATCGTTGAGTATGGAAAATCGCCATTATCCTAGGAAAACCTATGTGAATTTCTGGTTAACCAACGATTTTGATTCCTGTAACGAACAGGGAGAGCGTCCCATGAAAATGGAGGTTCATATGTGAAATGATAAACTTGTTCTTCCTTGAACATAATATGGAGCTCAGAGACGAAAGCATTCATACATTTTAGAATGGTGGAATAGTTCTTAATAACACGAATATATAATCGTCAATACCTAGGTGTAATTTTAAAACGTTTTTCTTAACACCATTAGCTTTCATAACGATTTGATCAACCGCTTCAATGCAGTAAGCTTTAGCTCTGGTTCCATAAATGCTTTAATATGATTATTTAGGAACTTATCTTTAAATTTACCGACCACAGATGACGTTATGGGATTATCGAAACTATTATCGCGCGGATAATTGGAAGTATGTAAGTGCTGAATATTTTCGGTAATATCTCGGTAAAAGTCTTCTGTAAGCACTTTAAGAATGATGGAATCAGTATTCACATGAGTACATCAGAGAATTTTGTTAAGTAAGAAATAAAAACACAAAAGGTTTTTACATTTCAACTATATTTTTTTTGAAAAAGTACAGAATTTTTTTTTCTTTAAATGGTTTTTTTATATCTGTTTGGAATTTAATTATAGGGATTAAGGAAATTCAAAGTTTCTTGTGTATAACCATCACTATCTAAACCAATAACTGGTTTTCCATTATCCGCACGAGTAAAAACAATGTTGTATTCTACAGTTATACTTTTAATGGAATCAATAAGTTTCTTTTCAAAAGGTGCTGAAGTTTTTAATGTTTGACGAAAGTTATTAATATTAGACGCTAGTAAATGTTTTTTGGAAATAGTTGATTGTAACGCAATTGATTGATTGTGAAAGAGGATATTGTTGAAAACTAATTCTCGCTCTACTCCTAAAATTTCTAAGTCTATCTTAAAAGACATTATCAGAATTATTCATGGATGAGTTGAAAATACGATTTTAAATATATATATATATACGTTCACGATATGTTGGATTGCTTTAACAGTACCATAAGACAATTACATTTATTCTTGAATTATATCAACAATTTAGCCAAAAATATTACCTTTATACTATGAATTGAAGATAATTGTTCAATTGTATTCTTTGACCTAAAAATTACGAATTATCTAGACATTTACCACAGACCGTCTCATGTAGAATTAGTGACACGTAACTCTTCACCACATCCTGTTTCGCACAAACTTTTAGCTTTTCATAGTCAGATCCATAGATTGACATCTATTCCATTATCTGATGGTAACTTTAAATTAAAATTGGATTTCATTGAATAATTGGCAAGTAATAATGGTTACGATCCTGAGTTGATAGAGCAATTACTCAAGAAAAACCTTAAAAAAACAAGCAGTTAGTAAAGTTTACTCTGTATTTATAAATAGCAAAGCTATTTCCGTTCTTATCATCTTTCATACATTGGCGAACCTACATGGAAAATAAGTAAAAATCTGATAGACTCAAATATCAGTATAGCTTTTAGATAAAACAACAACTTAGGTAAATACATTAAAAACAATAACAATAAAACAGATAAAGGTAAAAAGTCAGATGTATATAAACTTAATTGCGGTTCATGTAGTAAACTTTATATAGGCCAGACTGGTAGAGCATTTGAGAAACGCCTAAAAGAACACAACGATAGTTGTTCTAGAGAGAATAATAAATCCAATTATGCTATAAATCTAGCTAGCGGAAAACATAAATTTGATGAAAATTTTTAATTATTACAAAACCCGATTTCAGAAAGGATGTTGAATCTATTAGAAATATTAAAGATAAATAGACTTAAAAACAACAACGCATTATTAAATAACTAATTTGATTTAAGTCATACCCCCATATTAAATTTATTCTAGCCTGTATTATATATCGTTTTCACTTATAATTTTCGGTATATTTTAAATATATGTTGTTTTTAATAATGCTTCGTTCGGATTTTATCGTAATTTGTTTTCAGTAAATTTTCAATAACAATGTTAAATGAAATACATTATCTCCAATTTTTGTTCATTTTATTCTATTTTGGTAGATATATTTTAAATAATTTGTTTGTAAAACTGTATTGTCTTAATCTTTTAAAGACGTTCTGTATTTTCAATTTTTATTTTATTTTTAATGTAACTATTTGGTTTTCCCAATTAATTATTGGAATACCTATGAAATTAGTTATAAAAAGAAGCCACTTTATCTGTATAACTTACCCCAATAAAACCCAATTAATCCTTTTTACTCACCCAAGGTATTCGCGCAAACCTACACTTTCAAGCGATCATGTCAACATCAAAATTTTCAACACAACCATTCCGCTACAAAAAGATATAAAATACCTCGGGATAACACTCACCCACACAATGAACCCTCAGAAAGACCTAGCATTCACTCTAGACTGAATATGAAAACGCGCCAACTTATTATCACTAGTTAACGGTCGCCTAAAAACGTGTAGCACTGAAACACTTCTACACATACAAAACATTCGTCAGACCACTAATCGACTATCGAGAAACTTCGCTCACAAACATTTCCGAAAGACAACCACATGACGTCCTAGACACCGAAAGACGCATCTTAAGAAAAATCTCCAGACAGATTCTTCCCTTCGGACATTCTTGACGATATCATCGACATACAGCACATTACAAATCGCATCACCACTCTTAAATCCAAATTCGTTACACGAGCAATCGAGTCAATCAACCCCATTTCCACATAAACACTCTCAAATTTACCACGCAAAGTTCACAAAAAACCTAAAAACAAAATTCCCTTTCCACCAGCCAGATTCCTGGCTATAACTCCCGACCTACCAGATTAATACATCGCCTACCTCAACACCCTACCCAACTCAATTGAGTAACCCACCACCAAACACACACACACCTACCCTAATGCACACACACACACACACACACACACACCCTTACACATTCTCACCAACATATTAGACAACCACCTAAATTTCAACATACACACGGCTGAGGAGGTCCAACCTATAACGGTCTGAGGTAGAGGGTTTTAAGTCGGTAGGTCTGAGGAGATATCCCCTCTTCCGCGAAAACAAAAAAAATCTGTATAACTTAGTTGTAATTTACATCTGAACAAGGTATTATACCGAAACAGCTGTTATGTTTAATAACTATGTAGTAGAAATCTAAAGAAACCTTTTGTGTTTTTATTTCTTATTTAACGATGGATTTCTGCCAAGTAAAGACCGAAACAATCCTGAAATGTTTTGTTGATATTTTTGTTTAATAAACCTTTAAGTCATACATAACCACCTCAGACAAATCCAAAATAGTAATACCTATATAGAGAGGTTTACCGTAAACAATACGTAATTTATTCATCTGAATGGCTACGAAATTTGTAGTGAATATTTTAGAATTTGTGAAATTGAGTTTGGCTGTTAAATAACCAGCACCCAGGTAGCGTCCAGAATTTTTCCAATGAGTAACGAATTTCACATCAACTCGTTTATCAATGTTCTCCATTGTGTTTCCGATGGCACTATTATTAATTTATTTAAAGAACGATTTCCCAAATTTATTTTCGGAAAAGTTTTGTTTTCGGATATTGAAATCAATGAAAAGTTTAAGCCAGTCGGACTATTTAAACTGAGTAACTCTATGAACTTTAATTAATTTTAATCCATTATGGAAGGTTTCTTGCAGCGGCAGGAAATGGACAATGTGTTTTGTATTATATATTTAAAATATACCGAAAATTATAAGTGAAAACGATATATAATACAGGCTAGAATAAATTTAATATGGGGGTATGACTTAAATCAAGTCAGTTATTTAATAATGCGTTGTTGTTTTTAAGTCTATTTATCTTTAATATTTCTAATAGATTCAACATCCTTTCTTAAATCGGGTTTTGTTATAATTAAAAATTTTCATCAAATTTATGTTTTCCGCTGGCTAGATTTATAGCATGATTGGATTTATTATTCTCTCTAGAACAACTATCGTTGTGTTCTTTTAGGCGTTTCTCAAATGCTCTACCAGTCTGGCCTATATAAAGTTTACTACATGAACCGCAATTAAGTTTATAACATATTTTTATCACGATGTATTGTGTTTATTTTGATAACGAATTAAAATTGAAATAACCAAAAATAAAAACCCTCCCAACCTGCCATTTTAAACTTCACGCCATAGACGGTAAGGTAGCTTTCTATGTTCCTTATTTTCCAAGTTCCTATTAATTGCGGTGATGCCTGATAAGGTGGCGTTGGAAGCTCAAGGTCAAAGTCGAGTTTCGCATCTATAACCTCATCTAGGGCGGTTCCTCTCGTACTGAGCAGAATTACTATCGCAACGATGGGCCATCAGTAGGGTAAAACTAACCTGTCTCACGACGGTCTAACCCCAACTCACGTTCCCTATTGGCGGGTGTAAAGGGGTCTTGATACCTCCACATGTTTTTCATCCCCTAGGTAGGTACTTTCAATGTTGAATCTAATTCATTAGTTTATCTGGCAATTAAAAATTAATTATTGTTAAATTATTATATTTCATAGATTTTAACATGTTTCACATTGAAAAGGATCACAAAATTTGGTGATCGAAACGTCTGTAATTATTTAGTTATGATCACTAATAAATGAATGGTTTAGATCGGTTTACAACTTATTTATCATCATAACCATTGAAATATTAACTCCTTAAATGTTTATGTATTAACCGGAATGTGTTTCAAAGGCACCCACTCTTAATTTTTTATTTAACTTTTGTTATCACTAAACCAGCCAATTTATAGTCTATTCTATACAGTTCAACGCATTCTATTAACACATTTTTCAATTTTAATTAATGATTTGCATTGGTTATTATTATTATAAATTTAAAAATAATTGATTCTCTTCTTCGCTTCTTTTTTTTTACTTTACTTGTTTATTTTAACTAGTGTCACGGGCGCAAGAATATGAACAATGTAAAACAAGTAACAAGACAAAAATAAAACTTTAAATTTTAAAAAACTAAAAACTCGTTTGGATCAAAAATGTAAGCAATTTAGGTATCTTTAAAAAAAATTATTGTATGACTAGGTAGAGGTACCTTTTTTCGTCATATTTTGCAGTTAAAGTAAAAATATCTTTGTTAGGTACCTTCTTTGAAGTTCTTTTTTTTCGTCATTAACGAAGAGCTATAATTTTCGATTATTTAAGAGTATTTTTCTCAAACGAAATAAGTGAAAGAAAGTTTATCAAATTTGTGATTTTCTATTGCAATTCTGGTTGTACGATTACTTTTTTCACTCACTGTAGATTGGGAGAAAAAGAATAAGCGTTTTTAGATGACAATTTCTTTTAGAGTTTAACCACCGCAAAATAGTCTCGACCACAATGAACAACTAATAAAACGTTATTTGTTGAAAATTTCAACTTTCACTTATTAATACAACATCAAAATTTATTTACTATTATGTATATTTTAATCATTTAAATACATACCTTTTCAAAAGTTTTCAAAGGCTGCAACATTCTTTTCCTTTTTCCATGACAATAATTATTACCCCATCACATTCACAATTCCAAATAATTATACATTACATTTTTCAAACGGCATTTTACTAACATTTGTGTATTCAACGACGCCATTTGTGGGTTTTCCCTTGATAATATGTTAATAAATTCGCATATGCAACCTCCTTCACGGCAATATTATCATAACAATTTTTGTTTTTACATTTCTTATTACATTGGCAACCCTCATTTCACGTTAATTATTCTTGAGAAAAAAGTGCATCGCGGCGCCATCTCTGGAATGGTGTTCAAGGTATACGCAGATATACGTCACGTGACAGAGTTGACACCCCCTGCTCCTGGTTCATCGTTCACCTTGATCGAATTGCCACCCTTTCCCTTCTCTTTATATACATTCCCCCAATTGGCGAACCACGACACTTAATATAAAGCAATTCACCCTCACACCCCTAACTCATTTAGTTCACACTGTTTGGAATACTTTCTCATGTCCAATTCTCGGAGAATATTCCGACCTATATTTGTTGTTCTTTTTTTAGCTGATGTTTTCGAGAATTTCCGAGTGTGGGAACACTCAGTATCGGTTGTAATATAGTAATTATTACACTCTGTACAGCAAAATACAAATTCTGCTGACAGAGAACATGTCAGTTTTTGCCACAAATTAGGTCAAAACGTAAATACACACACCAGCGTAAACTGCTGAGTTCGGTATCTCCAAAAACTTAATGTAAATATTTTTTGTATAAATACTGTATATTTTTGTAATAAAATTAGTCTAATCCTGACTCGCTCTTCATTGGAAGCTGAAATATCCTTTCAATCCAACGGTCCTTATTAGGACCTCTCTCAACACGTACCTTCATGTAGCGCTGCAATATCCGCTACACCGAGAATTATGTGCTGCCACATACGACTAAGAGCCTGCTCAATATTATACCGCACCAGGGCTTGCGTGGGATAGAGTGTAAAAGTTCATTCGCGTTAATTTTCAACTTCTAACTTATATCGATATGTTAAAAAAAATTCAAAGTGGTAAGTGGAGAAATAAGTCAATGCATTCCAAAAATGCTTTTCGCTAACAACCCTCACCTTCCCGATTACAACGCCTCCGTTCTTACCTCGTACATTATGAATTTGGAAAATAGAAATGGAAATGAATTTGGATGCTACTAATTTGTTTGGACATTGTTTGAATCAACCGTTTCCTCTTTCTCACATCCGTTGTCTCGCCGAAGCCGAAATTAATGAATTAAATGTTCTCCCGTTACTTGCTTCTTCAGAATACGGCTATGTACTCAGCAGTTTACGCTGGTGTGTGTATTTACGTTTTGACCTAATTTGTGGCAAAAACTGACATGTTCTCTGTCAGCAGAATTTGTATTTTGCTGTACAGAGTGTAATAATTACTATATTACAACCGATACTGAGTGTTCCCACACTCGGAAATTCTCGAAAACATCAGCTAAAAAAAGAACAACAAATATAGGTCGGAATATTCTCCGAGAATTGGACATGAGAAAGTATTCCAAACAGTGTGAACTAAATGAGTTAGGGGTGTGAGGGTGAATTGCTTTATATTAAGTGTCGTGGTTCGCCAATTGGGGGAATGTATATAAAGAGAAGGGAAAGGGTGGCAATTCGATCAAGGTGAACGATGAACCAGGAGCAGGGGGTGTCAACTCTGTCACGTGACGTATATCTGCGTATACCTTGAACACCATTCCAGAGATGGCGCCGCGATGCACTTTTTTCTCAAGAATAATTAACGTGAAATGAGGGTTGCCAATGTAATAAGAAATGTAAAAACAAAAATTGTTATGATAATATTGCCGTGAAGGAGGTTGCATATGCGAATTTATTAACATATTATCAAGGGAAAACCCACAAATGGCGTCGTTGAATACACAAATGTTAGTAAAATGCCGTTTGAAAAATGTAATGTATAATTATTTGGAATTGTGAATGTGATGGGGTAATAATTATTGTCATGGAAAAAGGAAAAGAATGTTGCAGCCTTTGAAAACTTTTGAAAAGGTATGTATTTAAATGATTAAAATATACATAATAGTAAATAAATTTTGATGTTGTATTAATAAGTGAAAGTTGAAATTTTCAACAAATAACGTTTTATTAGTTGTTCATTGTGGTCGAGACTATTTTGCGGTGGTTAAACTCTAAAAGAAATTGTCATCTAAAAACGCTTATTCTTTTTCTCCCAATCTACAGTGAGTGAAAAAAGTAATCGTACAACCAGAATTGCAATAGAAAATCACAAATTTGATAAACTTTCTTTCACTTATTTCGTTTGAGAAAAATACTCTTAAATAATCGAAAATTATAGCTCTTCGTTAATGACGAAAAAAAAGAACTTCAAAGAAGGTACCTAACAAAGATATTTTTACTTTAACTGCAAAATATGACGAAAAAAGGTACCTCTACCTAGTCATACAATAATTTTTTTTAAAGATACCTAAATTGCTTACATTTTTGATCCAAACGAGTTTTTAGTTTTTTAAAATTTAAAGTTTTATTTTTGTCTTGTTACTTGTTTTACATTGTTCATATTCTTGCGCCCGTGACACTAGTTAAAATAAACAAGTAAAGTAAAAAAAAAGAAGCGAAGAAGAGAATCAATTATTTTTAAATTTATAATAATAATAACCAATGCAAATCATTAATTAAAATTGAAAAATGTGTTAATAGAATGCGTTGAACTGTATAGAATAGACTATAAATTGGCTGGTTTAGTGATAACAAAAGTTAAATAAAAAATTAAGAGTGGGTGCCTTTGAAACACATTCCGGTTAATACATAAACATTTAAGGAGTTAATATTTCAATGGTTATGATGATAAATAAGTTGTAAACCGATCTAAACCATTCATTTATTAGTGATCATAACTAAATAATTACAGACGTTTCGATCACCAAATTTTGTGATCCTTTTCAATGTGAAACATGTTAAAATCTATGAAATATAATAATTTAACAATAATTAATTTTTAATTGCCAGATAAACTAATGAATTAGATTCAACATTGAAAGTACCTACCTAGGGGATGAAAAACATGTGGAGGTATCAAGACCCCTTTACACCCGCCAATAGGGAACGTGAGTTGGGGTTAGACCGTCGTGAGACAGGTTAGTTTTACCCTACTGATGGCCCATCGTTGCGATAGTAATTCTGCTCAGTACGAGAGGAACCGCCCTAGATGAGGTTATAGATGCGAAACTCGACTTTGACCTTGAGCTTCCAACGCCACCTTATCAGGCATCACCGCAATTAATAGGAACTTGGAAAATAAGGAACATAGAAAGCTACCTTACCGTCTATGGCGTGAAGTTTAAAATGGCAGGTTGGGAGGGTTTTTATTTTTGGTTATTTCAATTTTAATTCGTTATCAAAATAAACACAATACATCGTGATAAAAATATATTAAAAAAAATAATAATTACAACAACAAGAATGTTTATATAACAACAGCAATAATTGTATGGAAAAAAATATTGCATGTTTCTATATTCAATACAATTTTTGGTGTAGTGTATTATTATTGGTAAACTCATGAATCACTGGTAAACGTTAACACAAATTCAGCATATTAATAATAGTTCAATATGGAGAAGTAAAATAAAAAAATTAAATAAATGATATGCAATTGATGTCTGCAATTAATAAATAAATGAATAAATAAATAAATAAATAAATACAAAATTACTTTTTATGCCTACATTTGGCTGTGGCTAAGTCCGTGAGGGGATCATTATAGGGCTGCTGGATTTTTCCAATCAAAACGAAATTTAGTTTTTTTATGTAATTAAATAAAATAAGTTGGGCTACAATTTGGAAAAAGTGCTTTTGATAATTAATATGGTCGGGACATAAGAAATCGTCAATTTTGATATAATCCAGAAGCTTTTGCATCACAGTAGTCTGATGAAGAAGATCAGGTAACACTTGCAGCACCTGATTAGTGATAGTTCAAACCAAGGATGTAAAACTACTTGAAGGATGGAATAAAGAATGTGCCTGATATTCTTTTAAATGAACAAACATATTTTCAGGTAATTTGTGTTCAGTCTCTAAAAGGGACTTACTTGAACTTGAAGCACTGCCTATAAGAACCCTATCGTTGGTCAGCTTTCCCATTTTGCTTGTAAAGTGATAATGCAAACACTTTGTCGTCAAGTGTAAAACGCCGTCCTTGCAGTTTCAGCTTCTGATTCCATCACTGACATTTAAAAAAATGAAGTCACATGATTCACACCTTTCAAGTAATTTAGCAGATGTCCGTTCTACTGCATCAACGCCAATGCTCTGCTACAACTGGTTCCAGACGCCCTACGAATTTTAGAAATCTTGCCCAGCGCACCTGATCCCCTCTTAGAAGTACGTTTTTCCATAACTGCAATAAAATAATATACTTTTAGTTTTCTGTACTTTTTGTAACATTTGATGTAAAGAACATAGTACTTAGTTCTACTGTAAAGAAATATTTACTTGCTTTTCTTGAGTGGCTAGTTTCTACCATGTGTGGAGATGAGGCAGTAGTAATTTCCTCAATCAACTCCGCTGTTGTCATAGGTGTTGGTTGAGTAGATGTACTTTCTGTTGCAAAAAATAGAAAATATGTAATCAACAGTTCATTATTTCATGGGTGAAATTTACCTGCACTCACAACCACCTTTCTTTTGCCATGGGTAGATCCGCTTTGTAGGTAGCACTTCCACATTTTTCAGTGGCGATAAATCTGATGGCTCCATTTTGTATTCTACATAGTATTCTACCTAGATGTTAGTATATTCTTTGCCTAGATGGTATTCTGTAATGGTAGGTAATTTAGAAGAAGAATAGAAGTGCAGTTTAGCTTTTGGTGACAACGGTGAAGGTGGCGCTATGTTCGCAGTATCAGTACCCTGGGAACCGCAGGTTCGGACATTTGGTTCACGCACTCGCTCGAGCGGGCGGTGGTGCGAAGCTACCATCCGTGGGATTATGCCTGAACGCCTCTAAGGCCGTATCCTGTCTAGCCGAAGGTGGCAACGATACCTTTAGGAGTTCCGAGGAAGGCTCTATAACATGCGTCTCTATTAATGAGATCGTAGATGTCTTAAAAAATTATCACCCCAGACTACAATTCACTAATGAAATTGAAACTAAAAATCAGTTAAGTTTCTTAGACGTTATGGTTAAACGTGACCAAGATAATCTTATCACTAATATAATAAGAAAGAAACATTTTCGGGTAGATATCTTAATTTTCTTTCCAATCATCTAGTTCAACATAAAATTAGTGTAGTTAATAATCTAATTGATAGAGCGATCCTTTTATCTGACAAACGTTGCCATCTAAACAATATCAACTCAGTTAGAAATATACTTTTAAATAACTATTTCCCGTTGAACTTTATAAACAAACACATGAGCAAACGTCTACAGAAAATTAAAACCAATAACTCTATCACTAATAAAACCACTACTGACAAAATAAATCTAGAACAATCCATCATCATTCCTTATGTCGGCCCTTTATCAATTAAACTTAAAAACATCTTAAATAAACACAACATTCACACTATTTTCAAATCCACTAAGAAACTTAACACGATCACTAAACTGGGAAAGATGAGCTTAACAAATTTGATAGGACTAATGTAGTATACAGGATAGATTGTAATAGCAATAATTGTAACAGTGCATATGTTGGGCAGACCAAAAGACACTTAAAAACCAGATTAAAAGAACATAAACGTAATATTACTGAAAAGCCTGATTCGGTTATATCTGGACATATCATTGATCTCAACCATGAAATCGACTGGGAAGGAAATTCTATACTTGACAATGAACCCCAGTACTATGAACGACTTGTCTCTGAAATGGCCCACATAAAAAAAACATCCTAATACTCTTAATGAACAAAAAGATTCAGACCAACTTAATAAAATTTATGACAAATTACTTAAAACTATCTAATTTTCTTTTCTGAGTGTCTTTTTATCTGATCCAACATATGAAATGAAAACTACTTTTTAGGTAATTTGTTTCTATTGACCTCATTTCTATTATGTCATCTTTTACCACCACTCAAAAGTGTAATTTTTCCTCATTCTTGGATGTTAACTGTTCAAACTAACATCCACTTAACCTTGTTTATAGTTTTATTCAGTATGTTTTAATATCTTTAATTACTTTAAAAAATTTTCTAAAGCATCAATGTAATTCTCACTCTTCATATTTATTGATTAAAGTTTTAACGCAAACGTCATGGTTTTTTTAAAGGTTATTTTGTAAAGGGATCTTGATACCTCCACATGTTTTTCATCCCCTAGGTAGGTACTTCCAATGTTATATCTAAATCATTAGTTTATCTGGCAATTAAAAATTAATTATTATTGAATTATTATATTTTTTAGATTTTAACATGTTTCACATTGAAAAGGATCACAAAGTTTGGTGATCGAAACGTCTGTAATTATTTAGTTATGATCTCTAATAAATGAATGGTTTAGATCGGTTTACAACTTATTTATAAACATTTAAGTCGTATTAAAGGAAGTAAAGAAATAAATATATTTTCATATCAAGAACTGAAAAGTGCAATGTATTCATCCTTACAATTAGATAAAGTTGGTTTTATCAATGATCATTGTAATTTACACATACGAGCACGGTAATTTTCACTTCTTATAAAGTGCTTATTGAAAAGAAACATAAACACAGGTATGTATTGCTTGTACAAAATTGAACGTACAAAATTAAGCTGTTTTGGGCTGCAAATGCGGTTAAAAATTTGCCTGGGGAGGTTCCCATACTATGAATACGTATTTTTTTTGTTATTATTTACTTTATTACCCCATCCCCGCAGTGGGAGGAGGTTTTTGTACGCTATATGGAAGATTCGTCAGAAGATATTCTAGTTGGAATTAGCCGTCGTTTGCTCTTCAGAACTTACATTCTTTAATAGCTCAGCAATTATTTATACAATATTAGGAGTCACTATTTTGGATATGGTTGTTGTAATCCAAATGGTCGCAAATAGAAAAACAATAGTAGTGTAAGATGACCGGTTCTAATTCAGAGGAGGAGAGGTTACTTAAGGTCAAGGTCATTGACTTTAAACTTGTCTGTATGTAGTGGTCGAATGTTTCACAATGAGTTGAAACATATGTACATGTGAAATTAAATACGTCTGCAGTCGTCTGAAGTTTACGATTCTTAAATCCTTTTACATGATAATGTAGAGGAAGTGGAGAAAAGTGTAAGGTACAGGCATATGAAGCAAACATGTATATATTTGCGTTAAGAAATAAATATAGAAACAAAAGGTAGTAGACGTCTGAGATATAAGATTAAGGTAGAGTTTGGGGATAATAAGAAAGTAGTATGGAAAGTGTGTCAAGGTCACAAGTCTTTAAAAAGCAAAAGGAAGGTGTAGGAGAGGGGCAGGTAATGGCATAGTAATTGAAAGGTAGGTTTATGAAAACATAATGGATCGGAAGAGTTGACGCCTTTGCTCGTAAGTATTGCAAAGAATACAGTACAGCGTGTGCGTATCTTCGATCTCGTAAACAAAGCCCGACTTTTCGCAGAGGTACGATTGAATCCCCTGACGACAAGGTCGGCAGCACAAGTTTACGACATCGCAATGATAAAATCTGCAGCTGTGGCAGAAAAGCAGAGGTCCGCTACATTGTAACATACATGACGTGATTGCTACCAAAAAGGTGCGCGTAGAGCCAGGGTGGTCCTGATAAGGACCGATGAATTGGAAGCGTGTTTCAGGATCCAATTATAAGCGAGTCCGGTCTAATCCTGACTGACTTTATTACAATAAATTACAGCTATTTATACAAAGTTTATTTACATATGTCTTATGGTAGAATGCGCCGTCAGCCATTTACGCTAGTGTACGTATTTGCTTTTTATACAAAGTCAAAAGGAGTATATATTTCAATGGTTATTATTTTAAGAAGAAATTAATCGATATAAACCATTCATTTAATAATTAAAATTGTATCTAACAATGACAAAGTACAGACGTTTCGATCATTAAGATTTATGATCATTATCAATGTAAATCTAAAAAAAATATTTTTATATATAAAATGTAAAATAATCTTAATTTTTAATTGTAAATAATGTAAAATAATCTTAATTTTTAATTGTAAATAATGAATTAGATATAACATAATTAATAAGTTAACATACCATGGGGATGAAGAACACGTTTTCCAAATCATCATTTAAAAAACCAATCAGGATTTCGTTTAAGAAGTTTTTGTAAAATACAATAAATTTAATAACATATTACCAATAAAAATGAATGGACTAAATATAATGATGATTTAAATTATTTTTAAATATTTAAGGATATAAAAATAAATTGTAAAAGAAAAAACAAGTAAAATGGATGTTAACTTGATGAGTTAACATTCAAGAATGAGGAAAAATTACATTTTTTTTGAGAAATATAATGATTGACATACAAGAGGTCAATAAAAAAACCAAGATATTCAAGAAGTAAGTTTCAATTCTTATGTTGGACAGAACACAGGAACACCAAAAAAAGAAGGATGATTTTAGATAGCCTTAAGTAATTTGTCATAAATTTTATTCAGCTGGTCTGAATCTTTTTGTTCATTAAGTGTATTTGGTTGTTTTTTTATATGTGACATTTCCGAGATGAGACGTTTGTAATACTGAGGTTCATTATCAAGAATAGAAGTTCCTTCCCAGTTCATTTCATGGTTAAAATCAATTACATGTCTAGAAATAACTGAATCAGGCTTATCAGTGATATTACGTTTATGTTCATTTATTCTTGTTTTTAGATGTCTCTTGGTCTGTCCAACATATGAACTGTTACAACTATTGTTCTTACATTCTATTTTATAAACTACATTAGTCTTTTCAAATTTATTAAGCTCATCCTTCCCAGTTTTAATAATAGTGTTGAGTTTCTTAGTAGATTTAAAAATAGTGTGGATGTTATATTTATTTAGGATATTTTTAAGTTTCATTGATAGAGGGCCTACATAAGGAATGACAATAGATTGTTCTAAATTTATTGTATCAATGTTTGTTTTATTAGTAATAAAGTTCTTAGTTTTAATTATCTGTATGCGTTTGTTTATGTGCTTATTTAAAAAGTTCAATGGGAAACAATTATTTAAGAGTATATTTCTGACATAATTGATATTATTAATATGGTAACGTTCATCAGATAGCAGGATAGCTCTATCAATTAAATTATTGACTACGCTAATTTTGTGTTGAATTGGATGATTAGAATGAAAATTTAGGTATCTACCTGAAAAGGTTTCTTTCTTATACCAATTAGTGATAAGAATATCATGGTCTCGTTCAACCGTAACATCCAAAAAACTTAATTGATTTTTGGATTCAATTTCATGTGTAAATTGAAGTCTGGGATGATAATTGTTAAACACATCAATGATTTCATTAATTTTATTATTAGGAACGATAGTAAAAGTATCATCCACATAACGTTTGTAAATAAGAGGAGTGAAAGATAAAAGGTTGAGACAATGAGTTTCCAAGTCTTCCATAACAAGATTGGATAACATAGGCGATAAAGGACTGCCCATTGGTGTACCGAAAGTTTGTTTATAATATTTATTTTGAAAAACAAAAAAGGTAGAATCCAATATTAAGTTAATAGCATTAATAATTTGATTTTTAGGTAAGGAAGTGTTATTGCAAATGTGCTGCCATCTCTTATCAATAGCTTTGACACAAAGATCAGCTGGTATATTGGTAAACAATGATTTAACATCAAGAGATATTAAATTATAGTTAGAGTTAATTTTGACGTTTTTAATAAGGTCAGCAAAAGTCCAACTATCTTTGATGTATGAGTCAGATGGAGGGATAGAAATAGATAGAATGTGATTGATAAAATTAGCTAAATTGTATGTGTGACTTCCAATAGATGAAATAATGATTCTTAAAGGGGTGTTCAGTTTATGAATTTTAGGAAGACCATAGCAACGTGGAAGATTACCATTGTGGCAAGTTAATTTGTAATATTGTGAGCGGTCAATCCAATCATTTTCTAGCCAAAACTTTATAAGTTTATGGACTTTAGTTTTTATGGAGTTAGAAGGGTTAGTTTTTATTGGAGTGTACGTAGTAGGATCATTCAACAGATTTAACATTTTGTTGTAATAGTCTACTCTATCTATCACCACAGTGGTTTGTCCTTTATCAGCTTTAGTTACAAGTAAATGATTATTATTTTTTAAAAAAAAATCAAATTATTAATGCTATTAACTTAATATTGGATTCTACCTTTTTTGTTTTTCAAAATAAATATTATAAACAAACTTTCGGTACACCAATGGGCAGTCCTTTATCGCCTATGTTATCCAATCTTGTTATGGAAGACTTGGAAACTCATTGTCTCAACCTTTTATCTTTCACTCCTCTTATTTACAAACGTTATGTGGATGATACTTTTACTATCGTTCCTAATAATAAAATTAATGAAATCATTGATGTGTTTAACAATTATCATCCCAGACTTCAATTTACACATGAAATTGAATCCAAAAATCAATTAAGTTTTTTGGATGTTACGGTTGAACGAGACCATGATATTCTTATCACTAATTGGTATAAGAAAGAAACCTTTTCAGGTAGATACCTAAATTTTCATTCTAATCATCCAATTCAACACAAAATTAGCGTAGTCAATAATTTAATTGATAGAGCTATCCTGCTATCTGATGAACGTTACCATATTAATAATATCAATTATGTCAGAAATATACTCTTAAATAATTGTTTCCCATTGAACTTTTTAAATAAGCACATAAACAAACGCATACAGATAATTAAAACTAAGAACTTTATTACTAATAAAACAAACATTGATACAATAAATTTAGAACAATCTATTGTCATTCCTTATGTAGGCCCTCTATCAATGAAACTTAAAAATATCCTAAATAAATATAACATCCACACTATTTTTAAATCTACTAAGAAACTCAACACTATTATTAAAACTGGGAAGGATGAGCTTAATAAATTTGAAAAGACTAATGTAGTTTATAAAATAGAATGTAAGAACAATAGTTGTAACAGTTCATATGTTGGACAGACCAAGAGACATCTAAAAACAAGAATAAATGAACATAAACGTAATATCACTGATAAGCCTGATTCAGTTATTTCTAGACATGTAATTGATTTTAACCATGAAATGAACTGGGAAGGTACTTCTATTCTTGATAATGAACCTCAGTATTACAAACGTCTCATCTCGGAAATGTCACATATAAAAAAACAACCAAATACACTTAATGAACAAAAAGATTCAGACCAGCTGAATAAAATTTATGACAAATTACTTAAGGCTATCTAAAATCATCCTTCTTTTTTTGGTGTTCCTGTGTTCTGTCCAACATAAGAATTGAAACTTACTTCTTGAATATCTTGGTTTTTTTATTGACCTCTTGTATGTCAATCATTATATTTCTCAAAAAAAATGTAATTTTTCCTCATTCTTGGATGTTAACTCATCAAGTTAACATCCATTTTACTTGTTTTTTCTTTTACAATTTATTTTTATATCCTTAAATATTTAAAAATAATTTAAATCATCATTATATTTAGTCCATTCATTTTTATTGGTAATATGTTATTAAATTTATTGTATTTTACAAAAACTTCTTAAACGAAATCCTGATTGGTTTTTTAAATGATGATTTGGAAAACGTGTTCTTCATCCCCATGGTATGTTAACTTATTAATTATGTTATATCTAATTCATTATTTACAATTAAAAATTAAGATTATTTTACATTATTTACAATTAAAAATTAAGATTATTTTACATTTTATATATAAAAATATTTTTTTTAGATTTACATTGATAATGATCATAAATCTTAATGATCGAAACGTCTGTACTTTGTCATTGTTAGATACAATTTTAATTATTAAATGAATGGTTTATATCGATTAATTTCTTCTTTTTATACAAAGTTTATTTGCATATGTCTTGTGGTAGAATGCGTCGTCAGCAATTTACGCTAGTGTGCGTATTTGTTTCTTATACAAAGTTTATTACCTATTATGATTGTTATTGAAATATGCACAGTTTGGTCAGCAAAGTGCTGCTGGTATACAGGTGTTAATCAGAAAGTATCCACACCTCACTCTACAGCCATTTACGCTAGTATGCGTATTTGCTTTTTATACAAAGTTTATTTGCATATGTCTTGTGGTAGAATGCGTCGTCAGCCATTTGTGCGTATTAGTTTTTTATACAAAGTATATTTACATATATCTTATGGTAGAATGCGCCGTCAACCATTTACGCTAGTATGTGTATTTGTGTTCCGACTTGGTTTGGCAGGTAGAACTGTTACAATTCTCTTATTGTTATTGAAATATGCACAGTCACAGTTTGGTCAGCAAAGTGCTGCTGGTATACAGGTGTTAATCAGAAAGTATACATAGTAATTGAAAGGTAGGTTTATGAAAACATAACGGATCGGAAGAGTTGAAGCCTTTGCTCATAAGTATTGTAAAGAATACAGTACAGCGTGTTGGAGATAATAAGAAGTTATATGGAAAAAGTGTCAAGGTCACAAGTTTGTGTACAGGTATGCAAGGGATGAAAAATGAGGTGAAAAAGGGGTTGAGAAGAGAATCCGCTGCTGAAAAGTCGAGAAATATTTTTTTAACATGTTTCACCCTCATACTTTAACCCTCGAAAAGTGTATGAAGGGTAGATGATAGGGAGAAAATGTCTGAATAAAAAAAATGTTTAGTCTTCCATGAAGAACAATTTGCTTCCAACGAAACTTAGAGAATGTCTGTAATGGGGGAAGTTGTGGGAACACTCTGTATTATGTTCAATTCGGAAAGAATCACACTCTGTACAGCAGAATCTAAATTCTGCTGACAGAGAATTGTAACAGTTCTAGCCGCTAAACTAAGTCCGAACACAAATACGCATACTAGCAAACATGGCTGACGGCGCATCTTTTTATACAAAGTTTATTTGCATATGTCTTGTGGTAGAATGCGCCGTCAGCCATTTACGCTAGTGTGCGTATTTGCTTTTTATACAAAGTTTATTTGCATTTGTCTTATGGTAGAATGCGTCGTCAGCCATTTACGCTAGTGTGCGTATTTGCTTTTTATACAAAGTTTATTACCTATTATGATTGTTATTGAAATATGCACAGTTTGGTTAGCAAAGTGCTGCTGGTATACAGGTGTTAATCAGAAAGTATCCACACCTCACTCTACAGCCATTTACGCTAGTGTGCGTATTTGCTTTTTATAAAAAGTTTATTTACATATGTCTTGTGGTAGAATGCGTCGTCAGCCATACTTGACTTACAAAATATAAAACGATACAATATAACAGAATTTTATTTAATATAATATAATAAATATAAAACATCATTGAATTTTAATCATTAAATTTACTCAGTAAAGCAGACTTAAGGTTAGCCAGCTTATTTTCGATTTCTTGTACCTCCTTTCTCGTTTCAACTACCGATCTGGTGTGGGAAGAAGGTCCCCGAGTGGAAGTACCCGAATCTGAAAAATTTTTTGAAAAAATAGAGTTGACAAAAAGTTGTCTCCATTACGCATAAAAAAAATAGAAGCAGTTAAAAAAAAGTGTTCCTCTTGGAAAATTTAATTTGAACAGTGGGCTAAATGATCCTACCCTGAAAAGTCGAGAAATATTTTTTTAACGTGTTTCACCCTCACACTTTAACCCTCGAAAAGTGTATAAAGGGTAGATGATAGGGAGAAAATGTCTGAATAAAAAATTTTTAGTCTTCCATGAAGAACAATTTGCTTCCAACGAAACTTAGAGGACGTCTGTAATGGGAGAAGTTGTGGGAACACCCTGTATTATGTACAATTCGGAAAGTATCACACTCTGTACAGCAGAATCTAAATTCTGCTGACAGAGAATTGTAACAGTTCTAGCCGCTAAACTAAGTCAGAACACAAATACGCATACTAGCGTAAATGGCTGACGATGCATTCTACCATAAGACATATGTAACTGAACTTTGTATAAATAGTTGTAATTTATTAAACTAGGTCAGAACACAAATACGCATACTAGCGTAAATGGCTGATGATGCATTCTACCATAAGACATATGTAAATAAACTTTGTATAAGTAGTTGTAATTTATTAAACTAGGTCAGAACACAAATACGCATACTAGCGTAAATGGCTGATGATGCATTCTACCATAAGACATATGTAAATAAACTTTGTATAAATAGCAAATACACACACTAGCGTAAATGTCTGAAGGCGCATTCTACCATAAGACATATGTTTGAATAAGCAATGGTTCACACCCTACATGAGCCATGTATCAGAACTTTTATGTATGTATGAGATGATACCAAGCACCATGTCTATCCGTAGGTTCATGACATTACTAAACATGTAACCTATTTCTATTTGCTGAATAAGCAATGGTTCACACCCTACATGAGCCATGTGTCAGAACTTTTATGTATGTGCTGCTGGTATACAGGTGTTAATCAGAAAGTATCCACACCTCACTCTAACTTACATTGTCATTTATAGCTCAAACAACTTCTCTTTCTAGTTTTTCCGTCTTCGCACAAACACTTGTGCTGATCTTAACTTTACCCCACTCATATCCTCCTCCTCGAAATGTATAAATACTCAAGTTTTCACAACGTTCAGCACAGACTGCTAACACTGTCTTAACAATAATACAACAAATACAACAACAAAAAAAAATGGTTTACTATACAGTATTGTTTCTTGGCTCCGTACCAACTGGTATAAATATAAGGGTGGACACCAAAGTATTTGAAAGTACCACTCCTGGAGGGTCGACGTTATGGAAGGTGTCCGACAGAAGACCGGTCGGAGCCTTCTGTGAACACCTGGAAGCCCAGCTGTCATGGACCTCTTTTCAGGGGGCACTGGTCGTCTGTGCCATGGACCACGGGGCGGCGGTCTATATTAAAAATTTTTATTGAATTTGTTTTTTATTATATATACCTAGCTGTATTGTTTTTGTATTTTACACTAAATAAAATGTTTTTATTTATAATTTATATTCTCTTTTATTTCTTTAATTACAAAATATAAAACGATACAATATAAAAAAATTTTATTGAATATAATACAATATAATATAAAACATCATTGAATTTTAGTCATTAAATTTACTCAGTAAAGCAGACTTAAGATTAGCTAGCTTATGTTCGATTTCTTGTACCTCCTTTCTCGTTTCAACTACCGATCTGTTCAACTCCTCCAGCTCCTTCTCTTTCCGCTTCATGTACTCAGTCAATGAAGCGGCCTTTGTCTCTCTTTCATTCAGTACCATTTCTCGTCGCCGCTTTTCCTCCTTAACACTATTTATGGCTTCTCCTACTTGGTCCACTATCTTGGAATAATCGAATGGAGCAGCCGACAACCTTCGTGTGTACGATCGCTTCTTCGGCTTCATCGATATCGACTTCGATCCCGCCACCGCCATCGTAGAGGTGCTAGCCACAGGCTCCGCCATCGTTACCGTGGTAGCACCTCCAACACACCTCTCACCTTTAGCGGATGATGTGAAGGAATCGTTTGGAAAGAAGTTTTCCAATATATCAGCCAGCTCGGTTTCGTTCATATTTAGCTCAGCAGCTAAATCAACACCGTTACCCTGTTCTCTAGCACTCATCTTACCACACCGTACCCACTACAGTTTCAGTATATATTCCTTTCGCCCCTCTCCTTATGCCATCTCCACCTTACACATCCCTCCCCTTTTCCTATAGCTATTTATTGTCCCTCGCGTTCAGTATTCCTCAGTCGTTGTCGAGATATACCTCTTACCGCTAGCCGCTATGATCCCTTGTCCGGACTGTGATGCTTCCTTTACGCGATCTGATAATTTAAAAAGACATCGATTAACTTCTTGTCGGAAACGAGCACAGCTCCAACGTACATCGCCTCTACCGAAGAAAAAACTTAAAATTGCTATGCCTGCTGGTTCTTCTGACCGCTGGTGTGATACTTGTAACATTTACGTTCCACAACATTCCTACAACGGTCACCTTCGCAGCCTCAAGCATAAACAAACTTGCTGCTCTCCTCTTGAGGAAGGAATTACTTTCCTTTCGTCCGCGTTCGCTAACAGAATTGTGTCCTTTCGTATTTCATCCGCCAAGTTCTTCCTGTCGTATACCGACTTTTTCGCCGAAGTTTTCGACAAATGCTTGCGTGTTATTCGTAATCAGATACAACTGCATGACACGCTTAAACTAAATCTTGAACTTTTCGGACGGTATGTGCATGATGCTAAACAATTGATTGACGTGAAATCCTTCAACACCAATAACAAAGTTGTCACTCAGTCGACGGATCTTTCCAATATTCTCCAAAGCTTCTTCGACGTTCTTGAGGGTAAAGCTTCTGAGTTTCAAGAACGAGAGTCAGGTAATTTATCATCCTCTCTTTATATTTGTATTTCACTTGTATTTACTATTATTTCCTTCTTACAGGATGGGCTTTGGAACGAGTCCTTTTCCTAGAACTCAATTGCAACAAGTACAATTCCCTTAGAGCTTCGTCTTACATTCCTCTACCTAAACAAATTGTACTTAAGAGAGCTGTTGTGAACGTACGAAACGATGACCAAGCCTGCTTTGCGTGGGCAATAACCTCGGCTTTGTATCCTGCTCAAGCCAACCCGCACAGAACGACTTCCTATCCTCATTACTCCCGCACGATGGACCATGACGGTTTCGATTTTCCTATTAAATTAAACGACATTCCCAAGTTTGAAACGAAGAACCATTGTTCTGTGAATGTTTACGGGACTGAATACGTTTTGAAGGATGGAAAAAGGATCTGGGAAATTGTTGGCCCCCTCTACTACTCGTCCGTCAAACGAAGGCTGCACATCAATTTACTCTTGCTACACGATGATCGAGGAAATAATCATTACTGTTGGATTAAGGATATGTCTCGTTTGCTCTCTCAACAACTCTCCAAAACAGAACATCGCAAATTCCTATGTGACGGCTGCTTGCAATACTTCAGCTCTGTGGCTCACCTGCACCGTCATCAGCGGAATGATTGCAACCACGTTTACACGACGCTGCCAACTGCTGATCTCCAATTGGATAAGATGGGTAGGCTCATTCCTAATAACGTTTTAAAATTTCAAAACTACCACAAATGTATCAAAGTACCTTTTGTTGTTTATGCAGACTTCGAAACCATATTGCGACCCATTCATACATGCTTTTCCGATCCTAACAAGACCTCCACCACACCTACCCACGAACATCAACCGCACTCGTTTGCTTACTTGATTAAGTGCTCTTTTGACGATTCCTTTTCAATATTCAGAACTTATAGAGGAAATGATTGTGCTAATCAATTTGTTAAAACTCTTGATCAAGACGTTTCTGATATTTATCACCGATTTTTAAAGACCCCCGTTCCGATGATACCCTTGACTGATGAAGAAATGCGACTTTTCTCTGAAACGACGTCCTGTAATATTTGCGAAGAGCCCTTCCTAATCGATGATGTAAAGGTTCGCGATCATTGTGATTTGACTGGTAAAGTTCGATTAGGGGCTGCTCATTCCAGATGTAACTTAAACTACAAACTACCCAACTTTGTGCCTGTATTCTTCCACAACCTCTCCGGTTACGATTGTCATTTATTTTTAAAAGAAATGGCTGTCAACGATGTTAAATTTAGCGTAATTGCTCAAAATAAAGAAAAATACGTTTCCTTTACCAAATTATTGCGAGTTGATACTGTTCCCGGTGTTTCAGATAACTCTACTCAAAACGTATTTGTTAAGATTCGATTTCTCGATTCCTTTCGTTTTATGGCTTCCTCCCTCGATAAACTGTCAGAAGAACTCGACCCTTCTCAATGCTTCCAAGTGAAGAAGTATTTTTCTGATCCTACACAATTTCAACTTGTGCGACGGAAAGGGATTTTCCCTTACTCCTACGTCGATGATATTACTAAACTTGACCAATCAACGTTCCCTCTCAAAGACGATTTTTTCGATAAATTAACATCTCTACCCATTTCTGATGAAGATTATGAAAGAGCTGCCACCGTTTGGAAAACCTTTAACTGCTCCACTCTCGGAGAATATTCTGACCTCTACTTGAAAACCGATGTCCTACTGTTAGCTGACGTGTTCGAGAATTTTCGTGAAATATGTATTTCCACTTACGCCTTGGACCCCGCTCAGTATTACACCGCTCCCGGGCTAGCGTGGGATAGCATGTTAAAATTCACTCGCGTTAATTTAGAACTTCTAACTGACATCGATATGTTAAAGTTTTTCCAAAAAGGGGTACGCGGAGGAATAAGTCAGTGTGTTCAAAGAATGCATTTCGCCAATAACCCACACCTTCCTGATTATGACGCATCTGCTCCCACTTCCTACATTATGTATTTGGATGCTACCAATTTGTATGGACACAGCATGAGTCAATACCTTCCCATATCCCATTTTCGTTAGCTCACCGATGCTGAAATTGATGAATTAAATGTTCTCGATTTACATGCTTCTTCTGAATACGGTTATGTACTTGAAGTTGACGTTCAATATCCCCAAAACCTACACGATTTACATGCTGATCTTCCCTTTTTAGTTGAAAATATTATTTCTCCTGGTAATGCTAATGGCAGAGTCAAAAAATTGATTCCGAACCTTATGACTAAGACAAAGTATATTGTTCATTACCTACCGCTTAAACAGGCTCTCCAGAGCGGATTAAAATTACTTAAAGTGCATAGAGCTATTCAGTTTAAACAGTCACAATGGTTGGAACCTTTCATAGATTTGAATACTAGAAAACGCAATATGTGTAATAATAAGTTTGGGAAATCATTCTTTAAATTGATGAACAACAGTACTTTCGGAAAAACGATGGAGAACGTTGACAAACGAGTTGACGTCAAGTTAGTTACTCATTGGCAAAACGTTGGACGATACCTTGGTGCTGAAAGTTTAATAGCTAAACCCAATTTCAGAAATTCAAAAATTTTCACCCCCCATTTCGCAGCTATTCAGATGAACAAATTACACATTGTTTACGATAAACCGCTCTATGTAGGTTTCACTATTTTGGATTTATCAAAAGTTGTTATGTATGACTTCTACTACGGCTTTCTTAAGCAAAAATATCAAGAAAATATTTCTTTGATGTATATGGATACTGATTCCTTCATTCTTAAAGTATTCACCGAAAATTTCTACAGAGATATGATTGAAAATATTCATCACTTCGACACTTCCAATTATCCCCATAATAATAGTTTCAATATCCCTATTACCTCTTCTGTTATTGGTAAATTTAAAGACGAATTCCCTAATAATCCTATTAAAGCATTCTATGGAACCGGAGCAAAAGCTTACTGCGTTGAAGCCGTTGATCAAATTGTTAAAAAAGCAAAAGGTGTCAAGAAAAATGTCATTAAATTACATCTTCAAATCGATGATTACCTACGCGTCATTAGAGATGACGCCACCATTCTTAAATGTATGAATGTTTTCGTTTCCGATCTGCATACTATGTTTACCCATATGAAAACGAAAGTAGCCCTCTCTCCCAGAGATGATAAACGTTTCTTAATTCCGAAAACAACGAATACTCTTCCTTGGGGACATTACAACATAAAAAACTCAAACAGTTCCCTTTCAAAGTTCGACGGTGCCGTTGATCGGTTTATACAAAATTTTCATCAACCGTATACCGACCACTTAACGGTTGGAGAATACTTTATTAAAAGACTTTTCGAAGCTTCGTCACTTCCACAGGACGCCATTGATAATATTTATGAACACCTACTGTAATACCTACTTGGAGTTCTATTTAAGTATAGCTTACGCTGAAATGTCACTCAATGTAAATATTTTATCCTTAATATTGGCTGTATTGTATAAATAATAATAATAATAAAACGTTACTACACAACTTGTTTGTTTACTATTTTTATTCTGCGAAAGATATTCCTCAACTTCACAAATAACATGTGTACCATTTCTACTATTACTATTTATTGTTTCAATAACATTAACAATGAATAAATTTTCTTATAATCTTCGATATTACTTGATGGCCATTTGCCTGAGTCAGGACCGCTCTGCCAGCCTGCAGCTTTCTCCGTTCCTTCTCTTAAAATGTTTTCTTCTATCCATTGCAGCACTGTTTGATGACGACCATTGATATTTGGACTTAATGTATACGGAAGCCGAAACAAGTTGATCAGTTTAATACACTTTTCCAAATTTTTCGGTTGTGCATAGTATGCTACATCCAGTAATAAGTCATCCACACACTTTAACAATGTAACATACATTTTCTTCACATTCATTACGGAGAACTTCTTATCCCGCATTAGAACTGATCCGTTTGTTAACATTTCTTTTAAAAAATATACGTCGTGTCGCATGAAATTATACTTTGTTTTATTTAAAATCATTTCCACATCATCAACCGTTATTTCCAGTTTCACAGCAACCTTTTAGAAATTCATCCACCAATTCGTCACACCTTTGCTTCCTTTCGAATATGAAGTATAAAATATCGAACGATGTCTCTTGCGTTACAGTTAACCATTTGAATGCTTCCTTTGGTACTGCAACTCCCAACTTCGACAACACAACTTTAACTCTATCTAAATCGTTTGATAGTATTGCTCTTCGAAGGTTGAGAATGAGGACTTGCTTTTCTGCTTGATACAGCTCGTACGATAATGAATCCATTTTTATAAAAATTATACTTCAAAATCGTCAGGATCGCTCTCATCGACCACTAAGTAGCCTCCTATTACGATTTTATCGTATTCACCTTTTAATTCGAATTCTTCTGTCACGCTATCCAACTCTGACGCTACCAAATATCTTTTCAAAGATAATAAACCCTCTTTGAAAAATTTAACTTCAATTACGTAACTTTCAACCATTACTACGTCTTAAACGTTCAATGCAGCAACTAACGATACAACTGATTAAACTCATCACGTTTTATCTTATTTATAATCATACTTTGGGGAAGGGGTAAAGAAAATCAGTATTAACATTGCAGACTTTATTATCAGAAAAAAAACTGGGGATACATTACAAAACGTTCGTCTTATCAATCCAGCTGTTATGAGATTGGTTAAGCCCCAACCATTTGACGTAAACCATGTCACCTTTTCGTCTTAGTACACGTTCCACCAAATAAACATCTGGATATTTCGCTTTCTGTAGTTCCATACCATAAAATCCTCCTTTTATGTCTTCCCCTTTATCGTCCTTTAAGTAATACATAATTGGATGTGACAATTTTATGTAGCTAATCGTAAATAATTCGTTAGACCAATTCGGGGTATAACCTTTGCTAAACAATTCACGATGTTTACTTATTCGTACCCGGTCTCCAACTTTAAACTTAATTTCTCGTAAATCCACCTTCTTTGGATTGTTGTAAATACTTTCCAAAAGTGTTTCTTCGTTTCGTTTATTAACTTTGCTTGGTCTCATTCCGATAGTTCTGTGAACCGAATTGTTATATTCCTGTACTATATCTGGTAATAACTTCAACCATTTGTAGGATCCTTGTAAACTAAAGCGTTGCCACATTTTTGATTTTAGTGTTCGATTTACCCGCTCCACAACTGACGCTTTCTTGGTGCTATACGTTGAGTAATGGTTAATTTTATATTTTTGCATAACTCGTTTCACTTGTTCGTTGTAAAATTCTTTTCCCAAGTCAGTTTGCATATTCTTAGGAATACGTTTACTTCTTTTGAAAATTAACTGTAAAGCCCTTCCAACATATTCACCTGTTTTGCGTTTTACTGCTTGAGCCCACACAAATTTTGAAAAAACGTCTATTACAACCAAAATGTATCTGACACCTTTATTTTCTCTCGCATACGGAATCATTTCCACTAAATCGGCTTGATGAAGATCATCTAATCCTTTCACTATCACTTTACGACGTGTAAAATTAATTCTCGCAGGTTTATGCAGTTCTTTCACTAGTTCTTCTTTCACATTTAACATTTTCCTTATAATAATGAAGAACTACATGGACGGAGCTGCTGTTGTTGGTTTAGAACTGCTCGGTTTTGCACTACCTGTTCCTCTTTGTTGTTGTAGAGTATCTAGCCTTACTTTCAGCTCCTTTGCTTCTTTTTTTAGTGATTCCACCATTACCACTAATTCGTTTTTCAGATCATCTTTCTTTTTATTGGTTCGTTGAATTTCTTTCTCTGAAAATTCCTTAACTTTTTTACACTCATCCTGAATCGCGATTTTAATTAATTCAAAACTGGTGTCTATATCATTTTTCATATCTTGCACAATTTCCGTCTTCAATTTCTTCGATACTTCTTCATCCCCTTTCCTAACAAACTAAAGGACGTCCATTATTCCGACAGCATTCTTTTCTATTATATCGTTCACCTTGTTTGTTATTTCTTTATCCCTGTCAGTATTATATTTTTCAAGTTCTTTTTCCAAATTTTTAATCGCTAACTCTATATTATCACTAAAAGTTTTCATCATCATTTCACCACTTTTGGAGACAGCTGTTTTCAATTCTTCTCGTAAATCCTTCATCCTTCTGACACCTTCACTGACAGCACGATCCTTTACCTTTTCACACTCGATTCTGATATGCTCTTTTGTTAACCGATCTTTCTCATCTACATACATTTTAGTAGCTGCATGAAACCCAGCGGTAGGCTCGTTCAAATGTGTAATACGCTTATTAGCCACATCAACGAAATACAACACTTTATCGAATGCTTGTCTAATATCGGTTACATCATCTTGCGATAACAGACGTTGCACCTTCTTCTCCAAATATCTCACATTCACAGCATCATGCTCCTGCTGAGGATCACCGATCCTTGTTAAGCGGTTATGATTGAAATCATGAACATTGCTGAATGCTTGCGAAAACAATCGTTTTTTTTTCTAACGGACGTCCGAACTTATCAACCGTCATTGTCTAACTAATAAGCTTAATAATTTGTTCATACGATTATATTGCACTCACGCAACTCTTCTAAAATTGATAGAATTTCGTTTTCATGATTTGTATTGCCTGCTTGTTGAGAAGCAACCAATAACCTTAAACGATCACACAATTCATTAACGTCATCAAAATATTTGTATTCGATCGGTTTTTCGTTGTATGTCAACAACGACAATCCTCCACCTTTAGAAAATTTCGATGGTTGCTGTCTTAACTTGTAAACTGCTCCCGTACGTTTTAATATATCAGCGTAGTCTTTTCTTTCTTTAATCGATGTCGGATATTCAGAACGTAATTTGAAGAGTTGCTCGTATAATCCCACAGTACCTATGTATTTAAATTTTCCATCAATTACAACGTTTGGTCCATCAAAATCCACTTCAGAATCACCAATAAAAAATTTATTTGTGTTCCATTCGTATCGAACTTTATTAAGACGAGGATTCAGAACGTCTGCGTTAAATGTGTCACCATCATAGTCTTTAATAATTCCTTCTATATAGTCTCGAGGTAGAGGATCGAATTCTTCCAAATATTGCGCAAATCGAGAGCTATTAATATAGTCTATGTACGCTTTCTTCGCTTGTTGAAAGTCATCATTATCCTGGTCTGTGTTTTCATGACCCGTTGTTGGGTCTCTTTCGTAAACACTTTCTTCCCTTAAGAATGAAGGAGCACCTGGTAGTAAGGTACCAGGAGCATTCGAAGGGTCAAGCTTTCTAATTTTTATTGGTGTTGACGAAGCTGGAACGTCACCTTTCCACCAATTACTCACTTCTGGCTTTAATTCTTTTTTGATCTCTTCACCCAGCTCTGATTTCAAGTTAAGAAGCGATTTTGTAAGTGGTTGATATGCTTGCTGCAACAGGAGATTCTGTCCTGCTGTCGATTCCTTTAACATTTGCAATTTCCTCTTTACCGCTTTCCTAACGTTGATTAGTTCTTTATTTGCTTTTACATCCATGCTCTTGTCAAGGTTGTCTTTTAACAACTGATTGACTTTATATCACTTACATTAATATATATTTATCGAATCCTAAGCGATATCTTCCCTCATTTATACCACAATCTTTGTTTATCACTAGAAATCCAAACTTCTCTTTCCAACACTCTGCACAAATATTTTTAAATTGGTCAAAAGTCATGTCTGTAGTGACATGGTCTGCGAAGACGTGTTTGAGATTTAAATCATCCTGTTTAAACAGTATTATCAAATTTGCGTTATCTCTAATTAAATGTTTGGGAATCTGTGCATATGTTTGATTTAAATAAAAAGTGTCGATTGAGTTATGTCTTCCCATACTAAAGTATTCCCTTATCTTATTTTGATTTTCATTCGCAACATCGTCAAAGATGAATATAGAATTAGGTCTTGCCTGTGATGGAGCAATTACATCGTCTGAGTCTCTATAGGGAAAATAACCAATTCCAGCAATTGGTTTCAATAATTCAGCTAAATACTTATATTTTGGTTGATACAATGACTTGGAATAAACGTATACGTTTGCGAACCGTAAACCGTTCGGTTGCTCCAAAAGTCCTATAATCACATTTGTTTTTCCACAATTTGAAGGTCCGGCGACAATGGCTCTTATTGTGGATGGTAGTAATGGACCCTGTCGATTTATATTCTTAGCAATATCGAAGTCACGATTGGTTATGGGTAGAGCAGATGGATGTTGTACTATCCGCATGTTTATTGACTATTAAACGGTTTACGCATGTGCTCTCGGATATATAAATTTAGAGTTAACAGTGTTTATGTAGTCAGTTCGTTCAGTATAGTGGAAGAGTTAACACTACACATGTTCCATGACACGAGGTTTTCTGAATAGCTTTATAGATAAATTACCTATTGAATTACACCTCCCAGGGTATAACTTTTGCGGTCTAGGGACTCGACTGGACAAACGATTAGCTCGAGGTGATATCGGTATAAATCCCCTTGACGAATCTTGTAAATTACACGATATTGCTTACAAAACTTTTCCAGACATTTCCCATCGTCGAATTGCTGATAAAGTTTTGGTGCAACAATCATTAGAAAGACTAAAGTCGTCGAACGCGTCTTTTGGTGAACGCTTGGCAGCTCTCACAGTTGCTTCAGCTATGAAGGGTAAAGAGAAACTTGGAATGGGACACAAAAAGCGACGTCGTAAAGTTGGTGGTTTAATTCCGTTGCGAAAAATAAAGAAGAGAAGACGAACAAGAAAAGGAGGAGCTCTGTCGTTTCGTAAGCTAGTGACAACTGCGAAAATTGCTCTTCAGAAAACGAAACCTCTCCAGCTGATACATGCTGCTAAAATAGCACTAAATACAATTCGCAAATTTGGAAAGCGATCTAAATCTCCCAGAATAATTCCTATTCCAAAGACAGGTGGTTTTCTACCGTTAATTCCGATTTTTGCTGGACTATCAGCACTTGGAGCTCTCTCTGGCGGTGCTGCTGGGATAGCTAAAGCTGTACGTGATGCGAAAACAGCACAACAACAGCTAGAAGAAGATAAACGTCATAATGCTTCAATGGAAGCTATTGCTCTTGGAAAAAATATTTCAGTACAACCTTTCCGTAAAGGCTTCGGTTTATACCTTAGACCTTATCAACAAAAAAAAAAAACGTAAAATTTTTCGTAAAGTTACCTAATCGTCCTTTGACAGATTTGGATTTAGTCAATTACATTAACTATTTACAAATTCCACATTTTCGGGGAATCTTTATGCGTAACGAATTACCCAGAAAAGTTAAAAGGTGTGAAAGTGGAATTGTTAATTTAGATTTAAACACAGGAACTGGTACACATTGGACAGCGTATGTAAAACGAAATAAAAAAGCTATGTACTTTGACAGTTTTGGAGATCTTCGTCCACCTAAAGAATTGGTTCAATATTTACAGTCTTCCGGACCTTGTGCTATTACTTATAACTACAATCGTGTTCAGAACCCCTCAGATTTTAACTGCGGCCATTTAGTTGTCCAATTCCTTAATGAGACTAGGCAAACCTTTTCTTAAAAACAAACCACCAAACTAACTTCGTTGTAGTAGACAGAACGTCAAACCGAAAACATGTCATACACATTTACCTTGACTAATACAAAGTCGGAGCTGCAAATGATAATAAGTCCGCCAATTTTTTTAAGCGATGATGATGAATATCAAATTGCATTGTTAAATTTTGAAGCATATAACAGTATTCCGAATATCGATGAAACTAACAACAAATTCTACTTTGAAGGTTCTACACCACCAGTCGTTGTTCTTCCGGAAGGATCCTATGAAATCGATGATATTAATCATTATCTTCGCGAGAAATTGCGAGATACTGATGATGCTATTGAATTGTTTGGAGACAATACTACCTTAAAAAGCCATATAAAAAGCACCAAAAAAGTCAACTTCGCTCCTACAGATTCTCCCGCAAAGATATTGGGTTTTGAAAATAAGCTTCTACCATCACTTAAAGAGGTGTCTGATCATGTAGCTGACATTTTCAAAGTAAACACGATTTCAGTGATGTGTAACCTCGTAACTAACTCCTACATACATACCAGTGATGGTGCTAAAGGACTAGATGGACATATACTACATCAATTCTTTCCCAATGTACCCCCCGGATTTAAAATTGTTGAGAATCCTACGAATCTTATTTATTTATCAATCAACACTCGTGTCATCGACTACATTTCCCTTAAAATAGTTGATCAAGACGGTACTCTAGTTAATTTCCGTGGAGAGCGTGTCACAATAAGATTGCACTTACGAAAAGCGTAACATGGTAGTGCAATATAGCTGTCCCCAACGATATTCAAAGAAGAATAGTACTATAAAACTACTACCACAATCCCGGATGCTTATTTCGCCTACAACCATTAAGCGATTAACACCGCTCAATAAACAGTTCCTTAAATCTTTGGGGTTGCGATTGAAAAAGAGGAAACGGTAAAATGCTAGCAGAAATACTGAATGTTATCGAAAAAGCAGTCTTCGATAACGCTATAGTTAACGCTGATAAACATACTCATCAACCTTATGCGAATTCAACTTTCAAAAATAATGATACGATACGTATTCCAATAGAAAATGAAGATGTTTACACTTTGCCTTCTAGTAGTTTCCTATACATAGAGGGTCGTTTGCTTCTTAAAAAGGATGGAAAGGCAACTGCGAACACTTCTTTTATCCATAATGGAATTTTACACCTGTTTGATGAAATTCGTTATGAATTAGGTGGAAAAGTTATTGATCGAGTCCGTAATCCTGGCATGGTTACAACAATGAAAGGTTACGCATCTTACAACGAGAATGAAAGTAAACGTCTCAGCAACAGTGGATGGTTGCCTCCTGCTTTAAGCGATCTAGAAGGAATTAAGCTTAATTCTGTAAAACTAGTAGATTCCAACGGTTACTTCAACGTTTGTATTCCACTACGCATGATTTTTGGATTTGCTGAAGACTTCCGAAAAATAATATTAAACGTTCGACAAGAATTAGTTCTAGTTCGCAGCAGCACTGACAATAATGCTTTATATTGCTCAGCAACGCCACTTGAAGATGTAGTTGTACATTTGGATCAGATTTCTTGGAAAATTCCTCATGTATCTGTAGCAGATGCTGAACGTTTGAAATTGTTGCGTTATGTTGATCGAAATTTAAATATGGAACTTTCATTTCGGAGTTGGGAACTACATGAATATCCGCTACTTCCCAAATCGTATTCTCACAACTGGAATGTGAAAACAACGTCACAATTGGAAAAGCCTCGCTTCATTATTTTCGGATTTCAAACAGATAAAAGTAATAATCTTGCAAAAAATATGAGTGCCTTCGATCACTGCAAACTAACCAATTTTAAAGTTCACTTAGGATCTACTATGTACCCGTATGATAATTTGAATTTAGATTTTGATACTTCTAGATTTGCCTTTATATATGAAATGTATGCCAACTTTCAACAATCGTATTATGGTAATGTAAGTGAACCCTTATTCGATCCTAAGCAATTTCTAGTCATTGCTCCTCTTGTAATAGTAGACTGTTCATATCAGAATGAAACTGTTAAATCTGGTAGTATAGATATACGTCTAGAGTTTCAAACTAAAGAAAATATACCAGACAAAACAGCAGCTTTCTGTTTGATAATACATGATCGTGTGATACGTTACAATCCATCCACAAGCTTAGTTCAAGAAGTATAACACACAACGATCACTTCCACAATTTAGTTTTCTTACCGGTACTGAACAGTGAGCACGATGACTTTCTTATTGGACGTACAAGGTTTTCAGTGTAGTGAGAATCGATTTGTTTTTAAAGAAGTAGCTGTTGTTGCTCTAAAAGAAGAACCAGTTTATCATTTCACATTTGAACCACCATTTCCATGGGACGCTCTCCCCGTTCGTTACAGAAGTCAAAATCGTTGGTTAACAAGAAATTTTCATGGGTTATATTGGGATAACGGCGATCTTCCGTACTCTACGCTTTATGATAGAATTTACTCCATATTGATGGAGTCAACAGTTGTATATGTTAAAGGATTACAAAAGATGATGTGGTTGCAGGAATTCTTTCCTACTGTTAACTTTGTTAACATTGAAGATATCGGATGTCCAGCTCTCTCCAAACTCCCAACTCATTTTAAAGTTAAAGTGTGTTCTTATCATTTATTTACAACCGCTGTTGAACAGAATTGTGCTTATAAAAATGTTCTTTTATTAAAATATTGGTTGTCTCTACATTCATAAATTGACTGTATTTTTTCCTTTAAACAAATAAAACAAGTTCATAATATAAATTAGATTTTTATTTTTTTATATTCTTATACAATGTTATATATTTTACATATGTATTTCTAAATCAGCCGCTTTTCCAACAAATCCTTTAAGGCGAATTGACGGATGACCCACTTTATTCACAATTTTTTCGTTTATGTCCTCGATTTCTGCATCCGTAAAAGCTTCTGCATGTCTGCACGGAAGAAATATGATAAAGCTGTATAAATCAGCTAATAGACGAGGTCCCCATTTTGTATTCACCTTTTTGAAGCGTTGCACGGGATACGTTTGATTTACTTCCAGTGATTTCAGAGCACGTATTTCTTTCTCTTCATAACCCACCCGCACATTATTAAACTTTTCGATAAAGGTTTTCATGTTAAACTGACTTAAACACACTCAACTCTGTTATACATCTACTGCTCCTTCACTCATTCCCGTAACTTATGTAAAATCCCCTTCCACTACATAAGCTTCAGTGGAGGGGAACTTATTATACAAACCACGTTGCTCGTTTTAAATGTCTCAGTTGTTATGGAAAAAAGCGATCATGATCAGTGTGTCATCGTTACTGATTTTAACATATTTGTATAACAATACCCTCTACATTTCCCGACCTGATAATACTATTGGAGATGAAGCCTATGTTTGTAAAAATTTTAATAAGGATATTGATGTGTCTTGTACATGGAAGAAAAATTGGGATACTATTATTTTAAGAAATGTTAATGGAACAAATGTCTTTACAGTTGAAAACGTGCAGAACCTTCACTCTGTAAAGCTAGCATTTATTGATAAACATGGACAGTTTCGAAGATATATTGAAAGTCGATGGATTCAGCTTAAGGATAATGAAAACAGAGACGTTACAACTAAGGGCTATATCACCGACTCTTTCTTATTTCTACAAGTTGTTAGTACTATTAATATAATCTTATTGTTCAATATTTTGATTGTATCACTTACATACTTCATTTATTTCAAAATAAAGAATCGTTAACTATAACGACTTCACTTTTGCTTCATATGCCTGTACCTTACACTTTTCTCCACTTCCTCTACATTATCATGTAAAGGGATTTAAGAATCGTAAACTTCAGACGACTGCAGACGTATTTAATTTCACATGTACATATGTTTCAACTCATTGTGAAGCATTCGACCACTACATACAGACAAGTTAAAAGTCAATGACCTTGACCTTAAGTAACCTCTCCTCCTCTGAATTAGAACCGGTCATCTTACACTACTAACAATATCCAAAATGTAAGAAAGGTATTAATTTTATGCTTATAATATTTACTAATGCTAAAAACAGCGAATTTAATGAAGAGAATATTAAGCGACAAAATAACGTAGATATCTTTTGGGTCGTTTTTAAGTCGCAAGGCACAACCAGACGCCCATAAGTGTCAAAGAGTGAATTAGTGCTATTAGCGAATGTAGACCTGGGGTGGAAGAGTGTAACGCACCCTTACTAAGTTGTCGCATTTTCCATGACTTATTCCAGATTTCAGTACGCAAGTGTAAGTGGTTGAGTGACAGTAGTGTAAGATGACCGGTTCTAATTCAGAGGAGGAAAGGTTACTTAAGGTCAAATTGACGGAAGGTCATTGACTTTAAACTTGTGTGTATCTAGTGGTCGAATGCTTCATAATGAATTGAAACATATGTACATGTATCGGTAAAGTGAAATTAAATACGTCTGCAGTCGTCTGAAGTTTACGATTTTTATGACGGAAAGTTTTAAATACGTCTACAGCCGTTGAAGTGTCATTGCAACGTTATTCGAGGAATGATGTTAGGTATTTAGTTACACGTACACTGATTAATGCAATTGCAATTGTACGTGATTCATGTAGATATTGTGATGGGGAAGGATGGGAAAGAAGTGCAGTTGTAAGCAGGTAGACAATCGTTAAAGCAGTGAAAAGGAAGAGAAGGCAGAAGTAGTTGAGAAGATTGGTTTGAGAATGGATGTAAGAAGCAGTAGTAGAGGTAGTAGTATCGATGAAGTTTGTGGTGGTACAAAAGAAATAGAGTATTGGAATAATGCGGACCACATGGAAGGATTGAATGATGCGCAGCGTAACACTGTGTTACATAGAGGAGATTACGTAGACACAGAGGAGTATACTGTAAATAAAGCAAAGAAGTATGTAAGTGATGTTAGCTCAATGAAAGGGTGGACGTAGCTCGACAACTCTTCAAATGTGAAACGAACTTCTCAGCATGTTCTGCGTATGTGCTGTACTGTGATAGGAATAATCTTCGCTACCTACCAATGTGTTGGAGCTGTCGATATGGGGGAAGTAATGGAGGAATTGTGTCATTATATACACGAGTTCCGAATTTATGGATGTTGGAAGTGTATATCCATGACGAAGTTCACATTCATTGCGGATGGTGTGGTGAGATGTGCAGGTACGAGTTTGTTTGCAGTGAGAACCACCGTATCACAAATAAGACCGTATTTGAAGAAAGATATGTAATAGAAATAAGTAATAATCTTGGTTATGTAGAAGGAGCGTAGAACGTGTACATGTATATATTTGTGTTAAGAAATTAATAAAGAAGCAAAAGGTAGTAGACGTTTGAGATATAAGATTAAGGTAGAGTTTACTCGTAAGTATTGCAAAGAATACAGTACAGCGTGTGCGTATCATCGATCTCGTAAACAAAGCCCAACTTTTCGCAGAGGTACGATTGAGTCCCCTGACGACAAGGTCGGCAGCACCGGTTTGCGACATCGCAATGATAAAATCTGCAGCTGTGGAAGAAAAGCAGAGGTCTGTTGTCAAAACATTCTTGACAGCAGAATCCTGTTTCAGCCGTACAGCTTTCACGCAGACGCCAACAATATCCGCATGGGAGGAAGGTGGTTTCATTAGCAGTTTGCCTGAATGGTGAAAGGATAATAGATACACGAGAAAGGTCCATGTTAATTCATAAGACCCTTCTGGTGAAGTGATGCTCTCTCAGGTTGGCAAGGGTTTAAATAGGAATGTATGTGGTGGGGAAAGAGTGGGGGAGTAGTGGGGAATAGTGTGGATGTAAAGGAAGTGGTATAGAGTAGTGTGGCAGCGAAGGTGATGGTGTAGCAATATTTTTTATAATGAGGTGGCATCGCTAGGTAGTAGTAATTTTTTAATTGATGAAGGAGTGGATAATTAAAAGAGTATATAAGGCGTAATATGTGTTATTGAACCTGTTGTATTCGTTTATGAATTTTAATAGACAGTTGTCGGAGGAAAAATTTTTAGGTGAGAATAATGGTAAAAATTTTCCAAGTCCAGAAATTAAAAAAAAATATATTTTGAGGGCAGGAAAAGAGTAGTATGAAAAATTAGTACATGAAAATATGGATAATGAGGTGTATTATAAGAAGACAATGAAGTATTTAATGAAATACTTCAGCGTAAAAAATGATGGGGGTAAAAGTGTAAAAATGAGGCTTTAGAAATTTTTTTGAAGCAGAAGGAGTTGAAATCGGGTAATAACTTATGGTGTGGGAAGAAGGTAACCGAATCTGAAAAAATTTTTGAAAAAAAATAAAGTTGACAAAAAGTTGACATCTATCTTTAAGCTTAAAAAAAAAAATAGAAGCAGTTAAAAAAAAAAAAATGTTCCTCTTGGAAAATGTAAGTTGAACAGTGAGCTAAATGATCCCACCCTGGAAAGTAGAGAAATACGTCAAATACGCCATCTTTTCGCACTCTTTCGGAATTATCGCCAAGGCGCGTTCCAGACTATCTATGTCCTGTGATAGCGGCGTCTGAGAAGGCGGCGTTGGGGTTTCCGGAAGTGGAGAAACAGGCGATGGAATCGGCGTAAGCGTCGGAAGTGAAAAACCGCAGTCACTTGACATCGAAGCAGCAGTTGTCATCGTCGTCGCCGTTGTCCAGGTACACGTCGTGGCTGCCGCCGTGGACGTGGACAACGGCGTCGGCACCGTGTCCCTCCTTGTGGTCGTTGGCGTGGTGGTTGCGGTGGTGGGTGACGTCATCGAAGGACGCCTCCTTTGCGTCATCTCCAGACTCCGCTTCTTTCCACCAGCAGAACATATTGTTCGTGGCGTCGACGCTACAGCTATCGCCGCCATTGTAGTGACGGCGACCACAAACTCGCACTGTAAAACGAAATTATTAATTAACAATTACACAATTACTTCAACAATATTAATTGTTACTTACACCACTTGTCCTCGATTTTTCATATCCGCATTTCGGTACGGCAGGTTTTCTTGCTTTTTTGCTGTTTTCCATTTTTTAAGTTTTTATTATCTCCAAGTCAATTTTTAAAAAATTAAAACTTGAGAATAACAATTTTATTGAGAAATTGAAGTGCACACTACGAGTAGCCAACAATATCTGATCTACCTTTGTTTTACTTGAAAACATGTAACCTATTTCTATTTGCTGAATAAGCAATGGTTCACACGCTAGATGAGCCATGTATGTGAACTTGTATGTATGTATGAGATGATACCAAACACCATGTCTATCCATTAGTTCATAACATTACTATACATGTAACCTATTTCTATTTGCTGAATAAGCAATGGTTCACACGCTAGATGAGCCATGTATCAGTCCTTCTTCGCACAAACACTTGTATTGATCTTAACTTTACCCCCACTCATATCCTCCTCCTCGAAATTGTATAAATGCTCAATTTTTTACAACTTTCAGCACAGATCACTAAGACTGTTCAAGTAAATACAATCAATCCAAGTGAATACAATCAACAATGGCGCAATATACTATACTGTTCCATAGCTCCGTGCCAACTGATATAAACATCAATGTGGACACCATGATCTTCACCAGTACCACACCTGGAGTGTTTACACTATGGAAGGTGACCGAAGTTTCTATTGTATTATTGTATTGCTTAGTATTATATATTTCTTGTTTTATTTTAATAAATAAATATATATAATTTATATTCTCTTTTATTTTCTTTAATTAAAAAATATAAAAAGATGCAATATAACAGAATTTTATTTAATATAATACAATATAATATAAAACATCATTGAATTTTAGTCATTAAATTTACTCAGTAAAGCGGACTTAAGGTTAGCTAGCTTATGTTCGATTTCTTGTACCTCCTTTCTCGTTTCAACTACCGATCTGTTCAACTCCTCCAACTCCTTCTCTTTCCGCTTCATGTACTCAGTCAATGAAGCGGCATTTGTCTCTCTTTCATTCAGTACCATTTCTCGTCGCCGCTTTTCCTCCTTAACACTATTTATGGCTTCTCCTACTATATTGGAATAATCGAATGGAGCAGCCGACAACCTTCGTGTGTGTGTACGATCGCTTCTTCGGCTTCATCGATATCGACTTCGTTCCCGCCACCGCCATCGTAGAAGTGCTAGCCACAGGCTCTGCCATCATTACCGTGGTAGCACCTCCAACACACCCCTCACCTTTAGCGGATGATGTGAAGGAATCGTTTGGAAAGAAGTTTTCCAATATATCAGCCAGCTCGCTTTCGTTCATATTTAGCTCAGCAGCTAAATCACCACCGTTACCCTTTTGTTCAACACTCATATTACCACACCGTACCCACTACAGTTTCAGTATATATTCTTTTAGCCCCTCTCCTTATGCCCTCTCTACCTTACACATCCCTCCCCTTTTCCTATCGCTATTTATTGTCCCTCGCGTTCAGTATTCCTCAGTCGTTGTCGAGGTATACCTCTTACCGCTAGCCGCTATGATCCCTTGTCCGGACTGTGATGCTTCCTTTACGCGATCTGATAATTTAAAAAGACATCGATTAACTTCTTCTCGGAAAGGAGCACAGCTCCAACGTGCGTCGCCTCTGCCGAAGAAAAAACTTAAAATTGCTACGCCTGCTGGTTCTTCTGACCGCTGGTGTGATACTTGTAACATTTACGTTCCACAACATTCCTACAGCGGTCACCTTCGCAGCCTCAAGCATAAACAAACTTGCTGCTCTCCTCTTGAGGAAGGAATTACTTTCCTTTCGTCCGCGTTCGCTAACAGAATTGTGTCCTTTCGTATTTCATCCACCAAGTTCTTCCTGTCGTATACCGACTTTTTCGCTGAAGTTTTCGACAAATGCTTGCGTGTTATTCGTAATCAGATACAACTGCATGACACGCTTAAACTAAATCTTGAACTTTTCGGACGATATGTGCACGATGCTAAACAATTGGTTGACGTGAAATCCTTCAACACCAATAACAAAGTTGTCACTCAGTCGACGGATCTTTCCAATATTCTCCAAAGCTTCTTCGACGTTCTTGAGGGTAAAGCTTCTGAGTTTCAAGAACGAGAGTCAGGTAATTTATCATTCTCTCTTTATATATATTTCACTTGTGTTTAATATTATTTCATTCTTAAAAGATGGGCTTTGGAAAGAGTCCTTTTCCTAGAACTCAATTGCAACAAGTACAATCCCCTTAGAGCTTCATCTTACATTCCTCTACCTAAACAAATTGTACTTAAGAGAGCTGTTGTGAACGTACGAAACGATGACCAAGCCTGCTTTGCGTGGGCAATAACCTCAGCTTTGTATCCCGCCCAAGCCAACCCGCACAGAACGACTTCCTATCCGCATTACTCCCGCACGATGGACTATGACGGTATCGATTTTCCTATTAAATTAAACGACATTCCCAAGTTTGAAACGAAGAACCATTGCTCTGTGAATGTTTACGGGACTGAATACGTTTTGAAGGATGGAAAATGGATCTGGGAAATTGTTGGTCCCCTCTACTACTCGTCCGTCAAACGAAGGCTGCACATCAATTTACTCTTGCTACACGATGATCGAGGAAATAATCATTACTGTTGGATTAAGGACATGTCTCGTTTGCTCTCTCAACAACTCTCCAAAACAGAACATCGCAAATTCCTATGTGACGGCTGCTTGCAATACTTCAGCTCTGTGGCTCACCTGCAGCGTCATCAGCGGAATAATTGCAACCACGTTTACACGACGCTGCCAACTGCTGATCTCAAATTGGATAAGATGGGTAGGCTCATCCCTAATAACGTTTTAAAATTTCAAAACTACCACAAACGTATCAAAGTACCTTTTGTTGTTTATGCAGACTTCGAAACCATATTGCGACCCATTCATACATGCTTTTCCGATCCTAACAAGACCTCCACCACACCTACCCACGAACATCAACCGCACTCGTTTGCTTACTTGATTAAGTGCTCTTTTGACGATTCCCTTTCAATATTCAGAACTTATAGAGGACCTGATTGTGCTAATCAATTTGTTAAAACTCTTGATCAAGACGTTTCTAATACTTATCACCGATTTTTAAAGACCCCGGTTCCTATGATACCCTTGACTGATGAAGAAATGCGACTTTTCTCTGAAACGTCGTCTTGTAATATTTGCGAAGAGCCCTTCCTAATCGATGATGTAAAGGTTCGCGATCATTGTCATTTGACTGGTAAAGTTCGATTAGGGGCCGCTCATTCCAGATGTAACATAAACTTCAAACTACCCAACTTTGTGCCTGTATTCTTCCACAACCTCTCCGGTTACGATTGTCATTTATTTTTAAAAGAAATGGCTGTCAACGATGTTAAATTTAGCGTAATTGCTCAAAATAAAGAAAAATACGTTTCCTTTACCAAATTATTGCGAGTTGATACTGTTCCCGGTGTTTCAGATAACTCTACTCAAAACGTATTTGTTAAGATTCGATTTCTCGATTCCTTTCGTTTTATGGCTTCCTCCCTCGATAAACTGTCAGAAGAACTCGACCCTTCTCAATGCTTCCAAGTGAAGAAGTATTTTTCTGATCCTACACAATTTCAACTTGTGCGACGGAAAGGGGTTTTCCCTTACTCCTACGTCGACGATATTACTAAACTTGACCAATCAACGTTCCCTCTCAAAGACGATTTTTTCGATAAATTAACATTTCCGATGAAGATTATGAAAGAGCTGCCACCGTTTGGAAAACCTTTAACTGCTCCACTCTCGGAGAATATTCTGACCTCTACTTGAAAACCGATGTCCTACTGTTAGCTGACGTGTTCGAGAATTTTCGTGAAATATGTATTTCCACTTACGCCTTGGACCCCGCTCAGTATTGCACCGCTCCCGGGCTAGCGTCGGATAGCATGTTAAAATTCACTCGCGTTAATTTAGAACTTCTAACTGACATCGATATGTTAAAGTTTTTCCAAAAAGGGGTACGCGGAGTAATAAGTCAGTGTGTTCAAAGAATGCATTTCGCCAATAACCCACACCTTCCTGATTATGACGCATCTGCTCCCACTTCCTACATTATGTATTTGGATGCTACCAATTTGTATGGACACAGCATGAGTCAATACCTTCCCATATCCCATTTTCGTTGGCTCACCGATGCTGAAATTGATGAATTAAATGTTCTCGATTTACATGCTTCTTCTGAATACGGTTATGTACTTGAAGTTGACGTTCAATATCCCCAAAACCTACACGATTTACATGCTGATCTTCCCTTTTTAGTTGAAAATATTTCTCCTGGTAATGCTAATGGTAGAGTCAAAAACTTGATTCCGAACCTTATGACTAAGACAAAGTATATTGTTCATTACCTAACGCTTAAACTAGCTCTCCAGAGCCGATTAAAATTACTTAAAGTGCATAGAGCTATTCAGTTTAAACAGTCACAATGGTTGAAACCTTTCATAGATTTGAATACTACAAAACGCAGTATGTGTAATAATAAGTTTGGGAAATCATTCTTTAAATTGATGAACAACAGTACTTTCGGAAAAACGATGGAGAACGTTGATAAACGAGTTGGCGTCAAGTTAGTTACTCATTGGCAAAACGTTGGACGGTACCTTGGTGCTGAAAGTTTAATAGCTAAACCTAACTTCAGAAATTCAAAAATTTTCACCCCCCATTTCGTAGCTATTCAGATGAATAAATTACACATTGTTTACGATAAACCGCTCTATGTAGGTTTCACTATTTTGGATTTATCAAAAGTTGTTATGTATGACTTCTACTACGGCTTTCTTAAGCAAAAATATCAAGAAAATATTTCTTTGATGTATATGGATACTGATTCTTTCATTCTTAAGGTTTTCACCGAAAATTTCTACAGAGATATGATTCAAAATATTCATCACTTTGACACTTCCAATTATCCCATGATAATAGTTTTAATATCCCTATTACCTCTTCTGTTATTGGCAAATTTAAAGACGAATTCCCTAATAATCCCATTAAAGCATTCTATGGAACCGGAGCAAAAGCTTACTGCGTTGAAGCCGTTGATCAAATTGTTAAAAAAGCAAAAGGTGTCAAGAAAAATGTCATTAAATTACATCTTCAAATCGATGATTACCTACGCGTCATTAGAGATGACGCCACCATTCTTAAATGTATGAATGTTTTCGTTTCCGATCTGCATACTATGTTTACCCATATGAAAACGAAAGTAGCCCTCTCTCCCAAAGATGATAAACGTTTTTTAATTCCGAAAACAACGAATACTCTTCCTTGGGGACATTACATTATAAATAACTCAAACAGTTCCCTTTCAAAGTTCGACGGTGCCGTTGATCGATTTATACAAAATTTTCATCAACCGTATACCGACGACTTAACGGTTGGAGAATACTTTATTAAAAGACTTTTCGAAGCTTCGTCACTTCCACAGGAAGCCATTGATAATATTTATGAACACCTACTGTAATACCTACCTGCAGTTCTGTTTAAGTATAGCTTACGCTGAAATGTCACTCAATGTAAATATTTTATCCTTAATATTGGTTGTATTGTATAAATAATAATAAAACGTTACTACACAACTTGTTTGTTTACTATTTTCATTCTGCGAAATATATTCCTCAACTTCACAAATAACATGTGTACGATTTCTACTGTTACAATTTATTGTTTCAATAACATTAACAATGAATAAATTTTCTTATAATCTTCAATATTACTTGATGGCCATTTGCCTGAGTCAGGACCGCTCTGCCAGCCTGCAGCTTTTTCCGTTCCTTCTCTTAAAATATTTTCTTCTATCCATTGCTGCACTGTTTGATGACGACCGTTGATATTTGGACTTAATGTATACGGAAGCCGAAACAAGTTGATCAGTTTAATACACTTTTCCAAATTTTTCGGTTGTGCGTAGTATGCCACATCCACATTAAGTCATCCACACACTTTAACAATGTAACATACTTTTTCTTGACATTCATTACGGAGAACTTCTTATCCCGCATTAGAACTGATCCGTTTGTTAACATTTCCTTTAAAAAATATACGTCGTGTCGCATGAAATTATACTTTGTTTTATTTAAAATCATTTCAACATCATCAACCGTTATTTCCACTGTTTCACAGCAACCTTTTAGAAATTCATCCACCAATTCGTCACACCTTTGCTTTCTTTCGAATATGAAGTATAAAATATCGAACGATGTCTCTTGCGTTACAGTTAACCATTTGAATGCTTCCTTTGGTACTGCAACTCCCAACTTCGACAACACAACTTTAACTCTATCTAAATCGTTTGATAGTATTGCTCTTCGAAGGTTGAGCATGAGGACTTGCTTTTCTGCTTGATACAACTCGTACGATAATGAATCCATTTTTATAAAAATTATACTTCAAAATCGTCAGGATCGCTCTCATCAACCACTAAGTAGCCTCCTATTACGATTTTATCGTATTCACCTTTTAATTCGAATTCTTCTGTCACGCTATCCAACTCTGACGCTACCAAATATCTTTTCAAAGATAATAAACCCTCTTTGTAAAATTTAACTTCAATTACGTAACTTTCAACCATTACTACGTCTTAAACGTTCAATGCAGCAACTAACGATTACAACTGATTAAACTCGTCACGTTTTATCTTATTTATAATCATACTTTGGGGAAGGGGTAAAGAAAATCATTATTAACATTGGAGACTTTATTATCATAAAAAAAAAACTGGGGATACATTACAAAACGTTCGTTTTATGAATCCAGCTGTTATGAGATTGGTTAAACCCCAACCATTTGACGTAAACCATGTCACCTTTTCGTCTTACTACACGTTCCACCAAATAAACATCTGGATATTTCGCTTTCTGTAGTTCCATACCATAAAATCCTCCTTTTATGTCTTCCCTTTATCATCCTTTATGTAATACATAATTGGATGTGACAATTTTATGTAGCTAATCGTAAATAATTCATTAGACCAATTCGGGGTATAACCTTTGCTGAACAATTCACGATGTTTGCTTATTCGTACCCTGTCTCCAACTTTAAACTTAATTTCTCGTAAATCCACCTTCTTTGGATTGTTGTAAATACTTTTCAAAAGTGTTTCTTCGTTTCGTTTATTAACTTTGCTTGGTCTCATTCCGATAGTTCTGTGAACCGAATTGTTATATTCCTGTGCTATATCTAGTAATAACTTCAACCATTTATAGGATCCTTGCAAACTAAAGCGTTGCCACCTTTTTTATTTTAGTGTTCGATTTACCCGCTCCACAACTGACGCTTTCTTGGTGCTATACGTTGAGTAATGGTTAATTTTATATTTTTGCATAACTCGTTTCACTTGTTCGTTGTAAAATTCTTTTCCCAAGTCAGTTTGCATATTCTTAGGAATACGTTTACTTCTTTTGAAAATTAACTGTAAAGCCCTTCCAATATATTTACCTGTTTTGCGTTTTACTGCTTGAGCCCACACAAATTTTGAAAAAACGTCTATTACAACCAAAATGTATCTGACACCTTTATTTTCTCTTGTATACGGAATCATTTCCACTAAATCGGCTTGATGAAGATCATCTAATCCTTTCACCATCACTTTACGACGTGTAGAATTAATTCTCGCAGGTTTATGCAGTTCTTTCACTAGTTCTTCTTTCACATTTAACATTTTCCTTATAATGAAGAACTACGTGGACGGAGCTGTTGCTGTTGGTTTAGAACTGCTCGATTTCGCACTACCTGTTCCTCTTTGTTGTTGCAGAGTATCTAGCCTTACTTTCAGCTCCTTTGCTTCCTTTTTTAGTGATTCCACCATTACCACTAATTCGTTTTTCAGATCATCTTTCTTTTTATCGCTTCGTTGAATTTCTTTCTCTGCAAATTCCTTAACTTTTTTACACTCATCCTGAATCGTGATTTTAATTAATTCAAAACTCGCGTCTATATCATTTTTCATATCTTGCACAATTTCCGTCTTCAATTTCTTCCATACTTCTTCATCCCCTTTCCTAACAAACGCTTCTTCATCTTTACGCTCTAGTTTCACTTTTGTTGAAAAGACGTCCGTGATTCCGACAGCATTCTTTTCTATTATATCGTTCACCTTAGTAGTGTAAGATGACCGGTTCTAATTCAGAGGAGGAGAGGTTACTTAAGGTCAAATTGATGGAAGGTCATTGACTTTAAACTTGAGTGTATGTAGTGGTCGAATGCTTCACAATGAATTGAAACATATGTACACGTATCGGTAATGTAAAATTAAATACGTCTGCAGTCGTCTGAAGTTTACGAATCTTAAATACGTTTACATGATAATGTAGAGGAAGTGGAGAAAAGTGTAGGGTATAGACATATGAAATAAAAGTGAAGTCGTTATAGTTAACGATTCTTTATTTTGATATAAATGAAGTATGTAAGTGATACAATCAAAATATTGAACAATAAGATTACATTAATAGTACTAACAACTTGTAGAAATACGAAAGAGTCAGTGATATAGCCCTTAGTTATAACGTCTCTGTTTTCATCATCCTTAAGCTGAATCCATCGGCTTTCAATATATCTTCGAAACTGTCCATGTTTATCAATAAATGCTAGTTTTACAGAGTGAAGGTTCTGCACATTCTCAACTGTAAAAACATTTGTTCCATTAACATTTCTTAAAATAATAGTATCCCAATTTTTCTTCCATGTACAAGACATATCAATATCCTTATTAAAATTTTTACAAACATAGGCTTCATCTCCAATAGTATTATCAGGTCGTGAAATGTAAAGGGTATTGTTATACAAATATGTTAAAATCAGTAACGACGACACACTGATCATGATTGCTTTTTTCCATAACAACTGAGAAATTTAAAACGAGCAACGTGGTTTGTATAATAAGTTCCCCTCCACTGAAGCTTATGTAGTGGAAGGGGATTTTACATAAGTTATGGGAATGAGTGAAGGAGCAGTAGATGTATCACAGAGTTGAGTGTGTTTAAGTCAGTTTAACATGAAAACCTTTATCGAAAAGTTTAATAATGTGCGGGTGACTTATGAAGAGAAAGAAATACGTGCTCTGAAATCACTGGAAGTGAATCAAACGTATCCCGTGCAAAGCTTCAAAAAGGTGAATACAAAATGGGTACCTCGTCTATTAGCTGATTTATACAGCTTTATCATATTTCTTCCGTGCAGACACGCAGAAGCTTTTACGGATGCAGAAATCGAGGACATAAACGAAAAAATTGTGAATAAAGTGGGTCATCCATCAATTCGCCTTAAAGGATTGGTTGGAAAAAAGCGGCTGATTTAGAAATACATATGTAAAATGTATAACATTGTATAAGAATATAAAAAAAATAAAAATCTAATTTATATTATGAACGTGATTTATTTGTTTAAAGGAAAAAAATACAGCAATTTATGAGTGTAAAGACAACCAATATTTTAATAAAAGAACAATTTTATAAGCACAATTCTGTTCAACAGCGGTTGTAAATAAATGATAAGAACACACTTTAACTTTAAAATAAGTTGGGAGTTTGGAGAGAGCTGGACATCCGATATCTTCAATGTTAACAAAGTTAACAGTAGGAAAGGATTTCTGCAACCACATCATCTTTTGTAATCCTTTAACATATACAATTGTTGACTCCATCAATATGGAGTAAATTCTATCATAAAGTGTAGAGTACGGAAGATCGCCGTTATCCCAATATAACCCATGAAAATTTCTTGTTAACCAACGATTTTGACTTCTGTAACGAACGGGGAGAGCGTCCCATGGAAATGGTGGTTCAAATGTGAAATGATAAACTGGTTCTTCTTTTAGAGCAACAACAGCTACTTCTTTAAAAACAAATCGATTCTCACTACACTGAAAACCTTGTACGTCCAATAAGAAAGTCATCGTGCTCACTGTTCAGTACCGGTAAGAAAACTAAATTGTGGAAGTAATCGTTGTGTTTTATACTTCTTGAACTAAGTTTGTGGACGGATTGTAACGTATCACACGATCATGTATTATTAAACAGAAAGCTGCCGTTTTGTCTGGTATATTTTCTTTAGTCTGAAACTCTAGACGGATATCTATACTACCAGATTTAACAGTTTCATTCTGATAAGAACAGTCTACTATTACAAGAGGAGCAATGACTAGAAATTGTTTAGGATCGAATAAGGGTTCACTTACATTACCATAATACGATTGTTGAAAGTTGGCATACATTTCATATATAAAGGCAAATCTAGAAGTATCAAAATCTAAATTCAAATTATCATACGGGTACATAGTAGATCCTAAGTGAACTTTAAAATTGGTTAGTTTGCAGTGATCGAAGGCACTCATATTTTTTGCAAGATTATTACTTTTATCTCTTTGAAATCCGAAAATAATGAAGCGAGGCTTTTCCAATTGTGACGTTGTTTTCACATTCCAGTTGTGAGAATGCGATTTGGGAAGTAGCGGATATTCATGTAGTTCCCAACTCCGAAATGAAAGTTCCATATTTAAATTTCGATCAACATAACGCAACAATTTCAAACGTTCAGCATCAGCTACAGATACATGAGGAATTTTCCAAGAAATCTGATCCAAATGTACAAGTACATCTTCAAGTGGCGTTGCTGAGCAATATAAAGCATTATTGTCAGTGCTGCTGCGAACTAGAACTAATTCTTGTCGAACGTTTAATATTATTTTTCGGAAGTCTTCTGCAAATCCAAAAATCATACGTAGTGGAATACAAACGTTGAAGTAACCGTTGGAATCTACTAGTTTTACAGAATTAAGCTTAATTCCTTGTAGATCGCTTAAAGCAGGAGGCAACCATCCACTGTTGCTGAGACGTTTACTTTCATTCTCGTTGTAAGATGCGTAACCTTTCATTGTTGTAACCATGCCAGGATTACGGACTCGATCAATAACTTTTCCGCCTAATTCATAACGAATTTCATCAAACAGGTGTAAAATTCCATTGTGGATAAAAGAAGTGTTCGCAGTTGCCTTTCCATCCTTTTTAAGAAGCAAACGACCTTCTATGTATAGGAAACTACTAGAAGGCAAAGTGTAAACATCTTCATTTTCTATTGGAATACGTATCGTATCATTATTTTTGAAAGTTGAATTCGCATAAGGTTGATGAGTATGTTTATCAGCGTTAACTATAGCGTTATCGAAGACTGCTTTTTCGATAACGTTCAGTATTTCTGCTAGCATTTTACCGTTTCCTCTTTTTCAATCGCAACCCCAAAGCTTTAAGGAACTGTTTATTGAGCGGTGTTAATCGCTTAATGGTTTTAGGCGAAATAAGCATCCGGGATTGTGGTAGTAGTTTTATAGTACTATTCTTCTTTGAATATCGTTGGGGACAGCTATATTGCACTACCATGTTACGCTTTTCGTAAGTGCAATCTTATTGTGACACGCTCTCCACGGAAATTAACTAGATTACCGTCTTGATCAACTATTTTAAGGGAAATGTAGTCGATGACACGAGTGTTGATTGATAAATAAATAAGATTCGTAGGATTCTCAACAATTTTAAATCCGGGGGGTACATTGGGAAAGAATTGATGTAGTATATGTCCATCTAGTCCTTTAACACCATCACTGGTATGTATGTAGGAATTAGTTACGAGGTTACACATCACTGAAATCGTGTTTACTTTGAAAATGTCAGCTACATGATCAGACACCTCTTTAAGTGATGGTAGAAGCTTATTTTCAAAACCCAATATCGTTGCGGGAGAATCTGTAGGAGCGAAGTTGACTTTTTTGGTGCTTTTTATATGGCTTTTTAAGGTAGTATTGTCTCCAAACAATTCAATAGCATCATCAGTATGTCGCAATTTCTCGCGAAGATAATGATTAATATCATCGATTTCATAGGATCCTTCCGGAAGAACAACGACTGGTGGTGTAGAACCTTCAAAATAGAATTTATTGTTAGTTTCATCGATATTCGGAATACTGTTATATGCTTCAAAATTTAATAAAGCAATTTGATATTCATCATCATCGCTTAAAAAAATTGGTGGACTTATTATCATTTGCAGCTCCGACTTTGTATTAGTCAAGGTAAATGTGTAAGACATGTTTTCGGTTTGACGTTCTGTCTACTACAACGAAGTTAGTTTGAGGGTTGGTTTTTAAGAAAAGGTTTGCGTAGTCTCATTAAGGAATTGGACAACTAAATGGCCGCAGTTAAAATCTGAGGGGTTCTGAACACGATTGTAGTTATAAGTGATAGCACAAGGTCCGGAAGATTGTAAATATTGAACCAATTCTTTAGGTGGACGGAGATCTCCAAAACTGTCAAAGTACATAGCTTTGTTATTTCGTTTTACATACGCTGTCCAATGTGTACCAGTTCCTGTGTCTAAATCTAAATTAACAATTCCACTTTCACACCTTTTAACTTTTCTGGGTAATTCGTTACGCATAAAGATTCCCCGAAAATGTGGAATTTGTAAATAGTTAATGTAATTGACTAAATCCAAATCTATCAAGGGACGGTTAGGTAACTTTACGAAAAATTTTACGTTTTTTTTTTTGCTGATAAGGTCTAAGGTATAAACCGAAACCTTTACGAAAAGGTTGTACTGAAATATTTTTTCCAAGAGCAATAGCTTCCATTGAAGCGTTATGACGTTTATCTTCTTCTAGCTGCTGTTGTGCTGTTTTCGCATCGCGTACAGCTTTAGCTACCCCAGCAGCACCGCCAGAGAGAGTTCCAAGTGCTGATAGTCCAGCGAAAATCGGAATTAACGGTAGAAAACCACCTGTCTTTGGAATAGGAATGATTCTGGGAGATTTAGATCGCTTTCCAAATTTACGAATTGTATTTAGTGCTATTTTAGCAGCATGTATCAGCTGGAGAGGTTTCGTTTTCTTAAGAGCAATTTTCGCAGGTGTCACTAGCTTACGAAACGGTAGAGCTCCTCCTTTTCTTGTTAGCCTTCTCTTCTTTATTTTCCGCAACGGAATTGAACCACCAACTTTACGACGTCGCTTTTTGTGTCCTATTCCAAGTTTCTCTTTACCTTTCATAGCTGAAGCAATTGTGAGAGCTGCCAAGCGTTCACCAAAACCTTATCAGCAATTCGACGATGGGAAATGTCTGGAAAAGTTTCGTAAGCAATATCGTGTAATTTACAAGATTCGTCAAGGGGATTTATACCAATATCACCTCGACCTAATCGTTTGTTTAGTCGAGTCCCTGGACCGCAAAAGTTATACCCTGGGAGGTGTAATTCAATAGGTAATTTATCTATAAACCTATTCAGAAAACCTCGTGTCATGGGACATGTGTAGTGTTAGCTCTCTCACTATACTGAACGAACTGACTACATAAACACTGTTAACTCTAAATTTATATATCCGAGAGCACATGCGCAAACCTTTTAATCATCAATAAACATGCGGATAGTACAACATCCATCTGTTCTACCCATAACCAATCGTGACTTCGATATTGCCAGGAAAATAAATCGACAGGGTCCATTACTACCATCCACAATAAGAGCCATTATCGCCGGACCTTCAAATTGTGGAAAAACAAATGTGATTATAGGACTTTTGGAGCAACCGAACGGTTTACGGTTCGCAAACGTATACGTTTATTCCAAGTCATTGTATCAACCAAAATATAAGTATTTAGCCGAATTATTGAAACCAATTGCTGGAATTGGTTATTTTCCTTATAGAGACTCTGACGATGTAATTGCCCCATCACAGGCAAGACCTAATTCTGTATTCATCTTTGACGATGTTGCGAATGAAAATCAAAATAAGATTAGGGAATACTTTAGTATGGGAAGACATAACTCAATCGACACTTTTTACTTAAATCAAACATATGCACAGATTCCCAAACATTTAATTAGAGATAATGCAAATTTAATAATACTGTTTAAACAGGATGAATTAAATCTCAAACACGTCTTCGCAGACCATGTCACTACAGACATGACTTTTGACCAATTTAAAAATATTTGTGCAGAGTGTTGGAAAGAGAAGTTTGGATTTCTAGTGATAAACAAGGATTGTGGTATAAATGAGGGAAGATATCGCTTAGGATTCGATAAATATATATTAATGTAAGTGATATAAAGTCAATCAGTTGTTAAAAGACAACCTTGACAAGAGCATGGATGTAAAAGCAAAGAAAGAACTAATCAAAGTTAGGAAAGCGGTAAAGAGGAAATTACAAATGTTAAAGGAATCGACAGCAGGACAGAATCTCCTGTTGCAGCAAGCATATCAACCACTTACAAAATCGCTTCTTAACTTGAAATCAGAGCTGGGTGAAGAGATTAAAAAAGAATTAAAGCCAGAAGTGAGTAATTGGTCGAAAGGTGACGTTCCAGCTTCGTCAACACCAATAAAAATTAGAAAGCTTGACCCTTCGAATGCTCCAGGTACCTTACTACCAGGTGTTCCTCATTCTTAAGGGAAGAAACTGTTTACGAAAGAGACCCAACAACGGGTCATGAAAACACAGACCAGGATAATGATGACTTTGAACAATTGAAGAAAGCGTACATAGACTATATAATAGCTCTCGATTTGCTCAATATATGGAAGAATTCGATCCTCTACCTCGAGACTATATAGAAGGAATTATTAAAGACTATGATGGTGACACATTTAACGCTGACGTTCTGATCCTCGTCTTGATAAAGTTCGATACGAATGGAACAGAAATAAATTTTTTATTGGTGATTCTGAACTGGATTTTGACGGACCAAACGTTGTAATCGATGGAAAATTTAAATACATAGGTACTGTGGGATTATACGAGCTACTCTTCAAATTACGTTCTCAATGTCCGACATCGATGAAAGAAAGGAAAGACTACGCCGATATATTAATACGTACGGGATCAGTTTACAAGTTATCGGTGATCCTCAGCAGGAGCATGATGCTGTGAATGTGCGATTTTTGGAGAAGAAGGTGCAACGTCTGTTATCGCAAGATGATGTAACCGATATCAGACAAGCATTCGATAAAGTGTTGCATTTCGTCGATGTAGCTAATAAGCGTATTACACATTTGAACGAGCCTACCGCTGGGTTTCATGCAGCTACTAAAATGTATGTAGATGAGAAAGATCGGTTAACAAAAGAGCATATCAGAATCGAGTGTGAAAAGGTAAAGGATCGTGCTGTCAGTGAAGGTGTCAGAAGGATGAAGGATTTACGAGACGAATTGAAAACAGCTGTCTCCAAAAGTGGTGAAATGATGATGAAAACTTTTAGTAATAATATAGAGTTAGCGATTAAAAATTTGGAAAGAGAACTTGAAAAATATAATACTGACAGGGATAAAGAAATAACAAACAAGGTGAACGATATAATAGAAAAGAATGCTGTCGGAATCATGGACGTCTTTTCAACAAAGGTAAAACTAGAGCGTAAAGATGTAGAAGCGTTTGTTAGGAAAGGGGATGAAGAAGTATCGAAGAAATTGAAGACGGAAATTGTGCAAGATATGAAAGATGATATAGACGCGAGTTTTGAATTAATTAAAATCACGATTCAGGATGAGTGTAAAAAAGTTAAGGAATTTGCAGAGAAAGAAATTCAACGAAGCAATAAAAAGAAAGATGATCTGAAAAACGAATTAGTGGTAATGGTGGAATCACTAAAAAAGGAAGCAAAGGAGCTGAAAGTAAGGCTAGATGCTCTACAACAACAAAGAGGAACAGGTAGTGTAAAATCGAGCAGTTCTAAACCAACAACAGCAGCTCCGTCCATGTAGTTCTTCATTATTATAAGGAAAATGTTAAATGTGAAAGAAGAACTAGTGAAAGAACTGCATAAACCTGCGAGAATTAATTTTACACATCGTAAAGTGATAGTGAAAGGATTAGATGATCTTCATCAAGCCGATTTAGTGGAAATGATTCCGTATGCGAGAGAAAATAAAGGTGTCAGATACATTTTGGTTGTAATAGACGTTTTTTCAAAATTTGTGTGGGCTCAAGCAGTAAAACGCAAAACAGGTGAATATGTTGGAAGGGCTTTACAGTTAATTTTCAAAAGAAGTAAACGTATTCCTTAGAATATGCAAACTGACTTGGGAAAAGAATTTTACAACGAACAAGTGAAACGAGTTATGCAAAAATATAAAATTAACCATTACTCAACGTATAGCACCAAGAAAGCGTCAGTTGTGGAGCGGGTAAAACGAACACTAAAATCAAAAATGTGGCAACGCTTTAGTTTGCAAGGATCCTATAAATGGTTGAAGTTATTACCAGATATAGTACAGGAATATAACAATTCGGTTCACAGAACTATCGGAATGAGACCAAGCAAAGTTAATAAACGAAACGAAGAAACACTTTTGAAAAGTATTTACAACAATCCAAAGAAGGTGGATTTACGAGAAATTAAGTTTAAAGTTGGAGACCGGGTACGAATAAGCAAACATCGTGAATTGTTCAGCAAAGGTTATACCCCGAATTGGTCTAATGAATTATTTACGATTAGCTACATAAAATTGTCACATCCAATTATGTATTACATAAAGGATGATAAAGGGAAGACATAAAAGGAGGATTTTATGGTATGGAACTACAGAAAGCGAAATATCCAGATGTTTATTTGGTGGAACGTGTAGTAAGACGAAAAGGTGACATGGTTTACGTCAAATGGTTGGGGTTTAACCAATCTCATAACAGCTGGATTCATAAAACGAACGTTTTGTAATGTATCCCCAGTTTTTTTTTATGATAATAAAGTCTCCAATGTTAATAATGATTTTCTTTACCCCTTCCCCAAAGTATGATTATAAATAAGATAAAACGTGACGAGTTTAATCAGTTGTAATCGTTAGTTGCTGCATTGAACGTTTAAGACGTAGTAATGGTTGAAAGTTACGTAATTGAAGTTAAATTTTACAAAGAGGGTTTATTATCTTTGAAAAGATATTTGGTAGCGTCAGAGTTGGATAGCGTGACAGAAGAATTCGAATTAAAAGGTGAATACGATAAAATCGTAATAGGAGGCTACTTAGTGGTTGATGAGAGCGATCCTGACGATTTTGAAGTATAATTTTTATAAAAATGGATTCATTATCGTACGAGTTGTATCAAGCAGAAAAGCAAGTCCTCATGCTCAACCTTCGAAGAGCAATACTATCAAACGATTTAGATAGAGTTAAAGTTGTGTTGTCGAAGTTGGGAGTTGCAGTACCAAAGGAAGCATTCAAATGGTTAACTGTAACGCAAGAGACATCGTTCGATATTTTATACTTCATATTCGAAAGAAAGCAAAGGTGTGACGAATTGGTGGATGAATTTCTAAAAGGTTGCTGTGAAACAGTGGAAATAACGGTTGATGATGTTGAAATGATTTTAAATAAAACAAAGTATAATTTCATGCGACACGACGTATATTTTTTAAAGGAAATGTTAACAAACGGATCAGTTCTAATGCGGGATAAGAAGTTCTCCGTAATGAATGTCAAGAAAAAGTATGTTACATTGTTAAAGTGTGTGGATGACTTAATGTGGATGTGGCATACTACGCACAACCGAAAAATTTGGAAAAGTGTATTAAACTGATCAACTTGTTTCGGCTTCCGTATACATTAAGTCCAAATATCAACGGTCGTCATCAAACAGTGCAGCAATGGATAGAAGAAAATATTTTAAGAGAAGGAACGGAAAAAGCTGCAGGCTGGCAGAGCGGTCCTGACTCAGGCAAATGGCCATCAAGTAATATTGAAGATTATAAGAAAATTTATTCATTGTTAATGTTATTGAAACAATAAATTGTAACAGTAGAAATCGTACACATGTTATTTGTGAAGTTGAGGAATATATTTCGCAGAATAAAAATAGTAAACAAACAAGTTGTGTAGTAACGTTTTATTATTATTTATACAATACAACCAACATTAAGGATAAAATATTTACATTGAGTGACATTTCAGCGTAAGCTATACTTAAACAGAACTCCAAGTAGGTATTACAGTAGGTGTTCATAAATATTATCAATGGCTTCCTGTGGAAGTGACGAAGCTTCGAAAAGTCTTTTAATAAAGTATTCTCCAACCGTTAAGTCGTTGGTATACGGTTGATGAAAATTTTGTATAAATCGATCAACGACACCGTCGAACTTTGAAAGCGAACTGTTTGAGTTTTTTATATTGTAATGTCCCCAAGGAAGTGTATTCGTTGTTTTCGGAATTAAGAAACGTTTATCATCTTTGGGAGAGAGGGCTACTTTCGTTTTCATATGGGTAAACATAGTATGCAGATCGGAAACGAAAACATTCATACATTTAAGAATGGTGGCGTCATCTCTAATGACGCGTAGGTAATCATCGATTTGAAGATGTAATTTAATGACATTTTTCTTGACACCTTTCGCTTTTTTAACAATTTGATCAACGGCTTCAACGCAGTAAGCTTTTGCTGCGGTTCCATAGAATGCTTTAATGGGATTATTAGGGAATTCGTCTTTAAATTTGCCAATAACAGAAGAGGTAATAGGGATATTGAAACTATTAGTATGGGGATAATTGGAAGTGTCGAAGTGATGAATATTTTCAATCAAATCTCTGTAGAAATTTTCGGTGAAAACTTTAAGAATGAAGGAATCAGTATCCATATACATCAAAGAAATATTTTCTTGATATTTTTGCTTAAGAAAGCCGTAGTAGAAGTCATACATAACAACTTTTGATAAATCCAAAATAGCGAAACCTACATAGAGCGGTTTATCGTAAACAATGTGTAATTTATTCATCTGAATAGCTATGAAATGGGGCGTGAAAATTTTTGAATTTCTGAAATTGGGTTTAGCTATTAAACTTTCAGCACCAAGGTACCGTCCAACGTCTTGCCAATGAGTCACTAACTTGACGTCAACTCGTTTATCAACGTTCTCCATCGTTTTTCCGAAAGTACTGTTGTTCATCAATTTAAAGAAAGATTTCCCAAACTTATTATTACACATATTACGTTTTCTAGTATTCAAATCTATGAAAGGTTTCAACCATTGTGACTGTTTAAACTGAATAGCTCTATGCACTTTAAGTAATTTTAATCCGCTCTGGAGAGCTTGTTTAAGCGGTAGGTAATGAACAATATACTTTGTCTTAGTCATAAGGTTCGGAATCAATTTTTTGACTCTACCATTAGCATTACCAGGAGAAATAATATTTTCAACTAAAAAGGGAAGATCAGCATGTAAATCGTGTAGGTTTTGGGGATATTGAACGTCAACTTCAAGTACATAACCATATTCAGAAGAAGCATGTAAATCGAGAACATTTAATTCATCAATTTCAGCATCGGTGAGCCAACGAAAATGGGATATGGGAAGGTATTGACTCATGCTGTGTCCATACAAATTGGTAGCATCCAAATACATAATGTAGGAAGTGGGAGCAGATGCGTCATAATCAGGAAGGTGTGGGTTATTGGCGAAATGCATTCTTTGAACACACTGACTTATTCCTCCGCGTACCCCTTTTTGGAAAAACTTTAACATATCGATGTCAGTTAGAAGCTCTAAATTAACGCGAGTGAATTTTAACATGCTATCCCACGCTAGCCCGGGAGCGGTGTAATACTGAGCGGGGTCCAAGGCTTAAGTGGAAATACATATTTCACGGAAATTCTCGAACACGTCAGCTAACAGTAGGACATCGGTTTTCAAGTAGAGGTCAGAATATTCTCCGAGAGTGGAGCAGTTAAAGGTTTTCCAAACGGTGGCAGCTCTTTCATAATCTTCATCGGAAATGGGTAGAGATGTTAATTTATCGAAAAAATCGTCTTTGAGAGGGAACGTTGATTGGTCAAGTTTAGTAATATCGTCGACGTAGGAGTAAGGGAGAACCCCTTTCCGTCGCACAAGTTGAAATTGTGTAGGATCAGAAAAATACTTCTTCACTTGGAAGCATTGAGAAGGGTCGAGTTCTTCAGACAGTTTATCGAGGGAGGAAGCCATAAAACGAAAGGAATCGAGAAATCGAATCTTAACAAATACGTTATGAGTAGAGTTATCGGAAACACCGGGAACAGTATCAACTCGCAATAATTTGGTAAAAGAAACGTATTTTTCTTTATTTTGAGCAATTACGCTAAATTTAACATCGTTGACAGCCATTTCTTTTAAAAATAAATGACAATCGTAACCGGAGAGGTTGTGGAAGAATACAGGCACAAAGTTGGGTAGTTTGTAGTTTAAGTTACATCTGGAATGAGCGGCCCCTAATAGAACTTTACCAGTCAAATGACAATGATCGCGAACCTTTACATCATCGATTAGGAAGGGCTCTTCGCAAATATTACAAGACGACGTTTCAGAGAAAAGTCGCATTTCTTCATCAGTCAAGGGTATCATAGGAACCGGGGTCTTTAAAAATCGGTGATAAATATCAGAAACGTTTTGATCAAGAGTTTTAACAAATTGATTAGCACAATCAGGTCCTCTATAAGTTCTGAATATTGAAAGGGAATCGTCAAAAGAGCACTTAATCAAGTAAGCAAACGAGTGCGGTTGATGTTCGTGGGTAGGTGTGGTGGAGGTCTTGTTAGGATCGGAAAAGCATGTATGAATGGGTCGCAATATGGTTTCGAAGTCTGCATAAACAACAAAAGGTACTTTGATACGTTTGTGGTAGTTTTGAAATTTTAAAACGTTATTAGGGATGAGCCTACCCATCTTATCCAATTTGAGATCAGCAGTTGGCAGCGTCGTGTAAACGTGGTTGCAATTATTCCGCTGATGACGCTGCAGGTGAGCCACAGAGCTGAAGTATTGCAAGCAGCCGTCACATAGGAATTTGCGATGTTCTGTTTTGGAGAGTTGTTGAGAGAGCAAACGAGACATGTCCTTAATCCAACAGTAATGATTATTTCCTCGATCATCGTGTAGCAAGAGTAAATTGATGTGCAGCCTTCGTTTGACGGACGAGTAGTAGAGGGGACCAACAATTTCCCAGATCCATTTTCCATCCTTCAAAACGTATTCAGTCCCGTAAACATTCACAGAGCAATGGTTCTTCGTTTCAAACTTGGGAATGTCGTTTAATTTAATAGGAAAATCGATACCGTCATAGTCCATCGTGCGGGAGTAATGCGGATAGGAAGTCGTTCTGTGCGGGTTGGCTTGGGCGGGATACAAAGCTGAGGTTATTGCCCACGCAAAGCAGGCTTGGTCATCGTTTCGTACGTTCACAACAGCTCTCTTAAGTACAATTTGTTTAGGTAGAGGAATGTAAGATGAAGCTCTAAGGGGATTGTACTTGTTGCAATTGAGTTCTAGGAAAAGGACTCTTTCCAAAGCCCATCTTTTAAGAATGAAATAATATTAAACACAAGTGAAATATATATAAAGAGAGAATGATAAATTACCTGACTCTCGTTCTTGAAACTCAGAAGCTTTACCCTCAAGAACGTCGAAGAAGCTTTGGAGAATATTGGAAAGATCCGTCGACTGAGTGACAACTTTGTTATTGGTGTTGAAGGATGTCACGTCAACCAATTGTTTAGCATCGTGCACATATCGTCCGAAAAGTTCAAGATTTAGTTTAAGCGTGTCATGCAGTTGTATCTGATTACGAATAACACGCAAGCATTTGTCGAAAACTTCAGCGAAAAAGTCGGTATACGACAGGAAGAACTTGGTGGATGAAATACGAAAGGACACAATTCTGTTAGCGAACGCGGACGAAAGGAAAGTAATTCCTTCCTCAAGAGGAGAGCAGCAAGTTTGTTTATGCTTGAGGCTGCGAAGGTGACCGCTGTAGGAATGTTGTGGAACGTAAATGTTACAAGTATCACACCAGCGGTCAGAAGAACCAGCAGGCGTAGCAATTTTAAGTTTTTTCTTCGGCAGAGGCGACGCACGTTGGAGCTGTGCTCCTTTCCGAGAAGAAGTTAATCGATGTCTTTTTAAATTATCAGATCGCGTAAAGGAAGCATCACAGTCCGGACAAGGGATCATAGCGGCTAGCGGTAAGAGGTATACCTCGACAACGACTGAGGAATACTGAACGCGAGGGACAATAAATAGCGATAGGAAAAGGGGAGGGATGTGTAAGGTAGAGAGGGCATAAGGAGAGGGGCTAAAAGAATATATACTGAAACTGTAGTGGGTACGGTGTGGTAATATGAGTGTTGAACAAAAGGGTAACGGTGGTGATTTAGCTGCTGAGCTAAATATGAACGAAAGCGAGCTGGCTGATATATTGGAAAACTTCTTTCCAAACGATTCCTTCACATCATCCGCTAAAGGTGAGGGGTGTGTTGGAGGTGCTACCACGGTAACGATGGTAGAGCCTGTGGCTAGCTAGAGTAAATTTAATGATTAAAATTGAATGATGTTTTAAATTATATTGTATTATTTTAAATAAACTTCTGTTATATTGTATCATTTTATATTTTGTAATTAACGAAATAAAAGAGAATATAAATTATAAATATAAACATTTTATTTATTTTATACAATATAGCTACAGTAATAAAAATAATACAGCTATAGTATTAAAAAAACAAATTCACTAAAATGTTTTAATGTAAACGGTTGGCCCGTGGTCCTCGGCAAACATGACGAGTGTCCCCTGGAAGGAGCTCCACGAGAGCTGGATCTCCAGGTGCTGACACCACTCTCCGAAGGGTCTACCGTCAGTAATCTTCCAAATTGTGAAGTTGCCTGTAGTGGTGCCAGTGAAGTTCATGTTCTCCACCCTTACATTCATCTCTGTTGGCACGGAGCCATGGGATATTGCCGTATATTCGACCATTTTTATTTATTTACTTATTGTTGTATTACCTTAAGACAGTGTTAGCGGTCTGTGCTGAACGTTGTGAAAACTTGAGTATTTATACAATTTCGAGGAGGAGGATATGAGTGGGGTAAAGTTAAGATCAGCACAAGTGTTTGTGCGAAGAAGGAAAAACTAGAAAGAGAAGTTGTTTGAGCTATAAATGACAATGTAAGTTAGAGTGAGGTGTGGATACTTTCTGATTAACACCTGTATACCAGCAGCACATACATAAAAGTTCTGATACATGGCTCATGTAGGGTGTGAACCATTGCTTATTCAAACATATGTCTTATGGTAGAATGCGCCTTCAGACATTTACGCTAGTGTGTGTATTTGCTATTTATACAAAGTTTATTTACATATGTCTTATGGTAGAATGCATCATCAGCCATTTACGCTAGTATGTGTATTTGTGTTCTGACCTAGTTTAATAAATTACAACTATTTATACAAAGTTTATTTACATATGTCTTATGGTAGAATGCATCATCAGCCATTTACGCTAGTATGCGTACTTGTGTTCTGACCTAGTTTAATAAATTACAACTATTTATACAAAGTTTATTGACATATGTTTTATGGTAGAATGCATCGTCAGCCATTTACGCTAGTATGCGTATTTGTGTTCTGACTTAGTTTAGCGGCTAGAACTGTTACAATTCTCTGTCAGCAGAATTTAGATTCTGCTGTACAGAGTGTGATACTTTCCGAATTGTACATAATACAGGGTGTTCCCACAACTTCTCCCATTACAGACGTCCTCTAAGTTTCGTTGGAAGCAAATTGTTCTTCATGGAAGACTAAAAAATTTTTATTCAGACATTTTCTCTCTATCATCTACCCTTTATACACTTTTCGAGGGTTAAAGTGTGAGGGTGAAACACGTTAAAAAAATATTTCTCGACTTTTCAGGGTAGGATCATTTAGCCCACTGTTCAAATTACATTTTCCAAGAGGAACACTTTTTTTAACTGCTTCTATTTTTTTTATGCGTAATGGAGACAACTTTTTGTCAAACTCTATTTTTTCAAAAATTTTTCAGATTCGGGTACTTCCACTCGGGGACCTTCTTCCCACACCAGATCGGTAGTTGAAACGAGAAAGGAGGTACAAGAAATCGAAAATAAGCTGGCTAACCTTAAGTCTGCTTTACTGAGTAAATTTAATGATTAAAATTCAATGATGTTTTTTTTATATTATATTATATTATATTAAATAAAATTCTGTTATATTGTATCGTTTTATATTTTGTAAGTCAAGTATGGCTGACGACGCATTCTACCACAAGACATATGTAAATAAACTTTTTATAAAAAGCAAATACGCACACTAGCATAAATGGCTGACGACGCATTCTACCATAAGACATATGCAAATAAACTTTGAAAAAAAAGCAAATACGCACACTAGCGTAAATGGCTGTAGAGTGAGGTGTGGATACTTTCTGATTAACTCCTGTATACCAGCAGCACTTTGCTAACCAAACTGTGCATATTTCAAATAAAAAGCAAATACGCACACTAGCGTAAATGGCTGACGACGCATTCTACCATAAGACATATGCAAATAAACTTTGAAAAAAAAGCAAATACGCACACTAGCGTAAATGGCTGTAGAGTGAGGTGTGGATACTTTCTGATTAACTCCTGTATACCAGCAGCACTTTGCTAACCAAACTGTGCATATTTCAAATAAAAAGCAAATACGCACACTAGCGTAAATGGCTGACGACGCATTCTACCATAAGACATATGCAAATAAACTTTGAAAAAAAAGCAAATACGCACACTAGCGTAAATGGCTGACGGCGCATTCTACCACAAGACATATGCAAATAAACTTTGTATAAATAGCTGTAATTTATTCTAATAAAGTCAGTCAGGATTAGACCTGACTCTCTTATAATTGAATCCTGAAACACGCTTCCAATTCATCGGTCCTTATCAGGACCACCCTGGCTCTACGCGCACCTTTTTGGTAGCAATCACGTCATGCATGTTACAATGTAGCGGACCTCTGCTTTTCTGCCACAGCTGCAGATTTTATCATTGCGATGTGGTAAACCTGTGCTGTCGACCTTGTCGTCAGGGGACTCAATCGTACCTCTGCGAAAAGTCGGGCTTTGTTTACGAGATCGATGATACGCACACGCTGTACTGTATTCTTTGCAATACTTACGCGCAAAGGCGTCAACTCTTCCAAAACATTATGTTTTCATGAACCTACCTTTCAATAGCTCCCTCTCCTACACCTTCCTTTTCCTTTTTAAAGACTTGTGACCTTGACACACTTTCCATATAACTTCTTATTATCCCCAAACTCTACCTTAATCTTGTATCTCAAACGTCTACTACCTTTTGCTTCTTTATTTATTTCATAACACAAATATATACATGTACACCTTCTACGCTCCTTCTACATAACCAAGATTATTACTTATTTCTATTACATATCCTTCTTCAAATACGATCTTATTTGTGATACGGTAAAACATTGCTTCATCATCACCTTCGCTACCACACTACTCTATACCACTTTCTTTACATCCCCACTATTCCCCACTACTCTCCCCACTCTTTCCCCACCACATACCTTCCTATTTAAACCCTTGTCAACCTGAGAGAGCATCACTTCACCAGAAGGGTCTTATGTATTAACTTGGACCTTTCTCGTGTATCTATTGTCCTTTCACCATTCAGGCAAACTGTTAATGAAACCAACTTCCTCCAATGCAGATATTGTTGGCGTCTGCGTGAAAGCTGTTCGGCTGAAACAGGATTCTGCTGTCAAGAATGTTTTGACAATAGACCTCTGCTTTTCTGCCACAGCTGCAGATTTTATCATTGCGATGTCGTAAACCTGTGCCGCCGACCTTGTCGTCAGGGGGCTCAATCGTACCTCTGCGAAAAGTCGGGCTTTGTTTACGAGATCTATGATACGCACACGCTGTACTGTATTCTTTGCAATACTTACGAGCAAAGGCGTCAACTATTCCGATCCATTATGTTTTCATAAACCTACCTTTCAATTACTATGTCATTACCTGTCCCCTCTCCTACACCTTCCTTTTCCTTTTTAAAGACTTGTGACCTTGACACACTTTCTATATAACTTCTTATTATCCCCAAACTCTACCTTAATCTTATATCTCAAACGTCTACTACCTTTTGCCTCTTTATTTATTTCTTAACACAAATATATACATGTACACGTTCTACGCTCCTTCTACATAACCAAGATTATTACTTATTTCTATTACATATCTTTCTTCAAATACGGTCTTATTTGTGATACGGTGGTTCTCACTGCAAACAGACTCGTACCTGCACATCTCACCACACCATCCGCAATGAATTGAACTTCGCCATGGATATACACTTCCAACATCCATAAATTCGGAACTCGTGTATATAATGACACAATTCCTCCATTACTTCCCCCATATCGACAGCTCCAACACATTGATAGGTAGCGAAGATTATTCCTGTCGCAGTACAGCACATACGCAGAACATGCTGAGAAGTTCGTTTCACATTTGAAGAGTTTTCGAGCTACGTTCCACCCTTTCATTGCGCTCACATCACTTACATACTTATTTGCTTTATTTACAGTATACTCCTCTGTGTCTACGTAATCTCCTCTATGTGACACAGTGTTACGCTGCGCATCATTCAATCCTTCCATGTGGTCCGCATTATTCCAATACTCTATTTCTTTTGTAGCACCACAAACTTCATCGATACTACTACCTTTACTACTGCTTCTTACATCCATTCTCAAACCAATCTTCTCAACTACTTCTGCCTTCTCTTCCTTTTCACTGCTTTAACGATTGTCTACCTGCTTACAACTGCACTTCTTTCCCATCCTTCGCCATCACAATATCTACATGAATCACGTACAATTGCAATTGCATTAATCAGTGTAAGTGTAACCAAATACCTAACATCATTCCTCTAATAACATTGCAATGACACTTCAACGGCTGTAGACGTATTTAAAACTTTCCATCATAAAAATCGTAAACTTCAGACGACTGCAGACGTATTTAATTTCACTTTACCGATACATGTACATATGTTTCAATTCATTGTGAAGCATTCGACCACTACATACACACAAGTTTAAAGTCAATGACCTTCCGTCAATTTGACCTTAAGTAACCTTTCCTCCTCTGAATTAGAACCGGTCATCTTACACTACTCACCTTGTTTGTTATTTCTTTATCCCTGTCAGTATTATATTTTTCAAGTTCTCTTTCCAAATTTTTAATCGCTAACTCTATATTATCACTAAAAGTTTTCATCATCATTTCACCACTTTTGGAGACAGCTGTTTTCAATTCTTCTTCCTTCTGACACCTTCACTGACAGCACGATCCTTTACCTTTTTACACTCGATTCTGATATGCTCTTTTGTTAACCGATCTTTCTCATCTACATACATTTTAGTGGCTGCAAGAAAACAAAAGGTAGGCTCGTTCAAATGTGTAATCCGCTTATTAGCCACATCAACGAAATACAACACTTTATCGAATGCTTGTCTAATATCGGTTACATCAACTTCGCTCCTACAGATTCTCCCGCAAAGATATTGGGTTTTGAAAATAAGCTTCTACCATCACTTAAAGAGGTGTCTGATCATGTAGCTGACATTTTCAAAGTAAACACGATTTCAGTGATGTGTAACCTCGTAACTAATTCCTACATACATACCAGTGATGGTGTTAAAGGACTAGATGGACATATACTACATCAATTCTTTCCCAATGTACCCCCCGGATTTAAAATTGTTGAGAATCCTACGAATCTTATTTATTTATCAATCAACACTCGTGTCATCGACTACATTTCCCTTAAAATAGTTGATCAAGACGGTAATCTAGTTAATTTCCGTGGAGAGCGTGTCACAATAAGATTGCACTTACGAAAAGCGTAACATGGTAGTGCAATATAGCTGTCCCCAACGATATTCAAAGAAGAATAGTACTATAAAACTACTACCACAATCCCGGATGCTTATTTCGCCTAAAACCATTAAGCGATTAACACCGCTCAATAAACAGTTCCTTAAATCTTTGGGGTTGCGATTGAAAAAGAGGAAACGGTAAAATGCTAGCAGAAATACTGAACGTTATCGAAAAAGCAGTCTTCGATAACGCTATAGTTAACGCTGATAAACATACTCATCAACCTTATGCGAATTCAACTTTCAAAAATAATGATACGATACGTATTCCAATAGAAAATGAAGATGTTTACACTTTGCCTTCTAGTAGTTTCCTATACATAGAAGGTCGTTTGCTTCTTAAAAAGGATGGAAAGGCAACTGCGAACACTTCTTTTATCCACAATGGAATTTTACACCTATTTGATGAAATTCGTTATGAATTAGGCGGAAAAGTTATTGATCGAGTCCGTAATCCTGGCATGGTTACAACAATGAAAGGTTACGCATCTTACAACGAGAATGAAAGTAAACGTCTCAGCGACAGTGGATGGTTGCCTCCTGCTTTAAGCGATCTACAAGGAATTAAGCTTAATTCTGTAAAACTAGTAGATCCCAACGGTTACTTCAACGTTTGTATTCCACTACGTATGATTTTTGGATTTGCAGAAGACTTCCGAAAAATAATATTAAACGTTCGACAAGAATTAGTTCTAGTTCGCAGCAGCACTGATGACAATGCTTTATATTGCTCAACAACGCCACTTGAAGATGTACTTGTACATTTGGATCAGATTTCTTGGAAAATTCCTCATGTATCTGTAGCAGATGCTGAACGTTTGAAATTGTTGCGTTATGTTGATCGAAATTTAAATATGGAACTTTCATTTCGGAGTTGGGAACTACATGAATATCCGCTACTTCCCAAATCGCATTCTCACAACTGGAATGTGAAAACAACGTCACAATTGGAAAAGCCTCGCTTCATTATTTTCGGATTTCAAAGAGATAAAAGTAATAATCTTGCAAAAAATATGAGTGCCTTCGATCACTGCAAACTAACCAATTTTAAAGTTCACTTAGGATCTACTATGTACCCGTATGATAATTTGAATTTAGATTTTGATACTTCTAGATTTGCCTTTATATATGAAATGTATGCCAACTTTCAACAATCGTATTATGGTAATGTAAGTGAACCCTTATTCGATCCTAAACAATTTCTAGTCATTGCTCCTCTTGTAATAGTAGACTGTTCTTATCAGAATGAAACTGTTAAATCTGGTAGTATAGATATCCGTCTAGAGTTTCAAACTAAAGAAAATATACCAGACAAAACGGCAGCTTTCTGTTTAATAATACATGATCGTGTGATACGTTACAATCCGTCCACAAACGTAGTTCAAGAAGTATAAAACACAACGATTACTTCCACAATTTAGTTTTCTTACCGGTACTGAACAGTGAGCACGATGACTTTCTTATTGGACGTACAAGGTTTTCAGTGTAGTGAGAATCGATTTGTTTTTAAAGAAGTAGCTGTTGTTGCTCTAAAAGAAGAACCAGTTTATCATTTCACATTTGAACCACCATTTCCATGGGACGCTCTCCCCGTTCGTTACAGAAGTCAAAATCGTTGGTTAACAAGAAATTTTCATGGGTTATATTGGGATAACGGCAATCTTCCGTACTCTACACTTTATGATAGAATTTACTCCATATTGATGGAGTCAACAGTTGTATATGTTAAAGGATTACAAAAGATGATGTGGTTGCAGAAATCCTTTCCTACTGTTAACTTTGTTAACATTGAAGATATCGGATGTCCAGCTCTCTCCAAACTCCCAACTTATTTTAAAGTTAAAGTGTGTTCTTATCATTTATTTACAACCGCTGTTGAACAGAATTGTGCTTATAAAATTGTTCTTTTATTAAAATATTGGTTGTCTTTACACTCATAAATTGCTGTATTTTTTTCCTTTAAACAAATAAATCACGTTCATAATATAAATTAGATTTTTATTTTTTTTTATATTCTTATACAATGTTATACATTTTACATATGTATTTCTAAATCAGCCGCATTTCCAACAAATCCTTTAAGGCGAATTGATGGATGACCCCCAAGAAATATGATAAAGCTGTATAAATCAGCTAATAGACGAGGTACCCATTTTGTATTCACCTTTTTGAAGCTTTGCACGGGATACGTTTGATTCACTTCCAGTGATTTCAGAGCACGTATTTCTTTCTCTTCATAACCCACCCGCACATTATTAAACTTTTCGATAAAGGTTTCCATGTTATACTGACTTAAATACACTCAACTCTCTTATGCATCTACCGCTCCTTCACTCGTTCCCGTAACTTATGTAAAATCCCCTTCCACTACATAAGCTTCAGTGGTGGGGAACTTATTATACAAACCACGTTGCTTGTTTTAAATGTCTCAGTTGTTATGGAAAAAAGCAATCATGATCAGTGTGTCGTCGTTACTGATTTTAACATATTTGTATAACAATACCCTCTTCATTTCCCGACCTGATAATACTATTGGAGATGAAAGCTATGTTTGTAAAAATTTTAATAAGGATATTGATATGTCTTGTACATGGAAGAAGAATTGGGATACTGTTATTTTGAGAAATGTTAATGGAACAAATGTCTTTACAGTTGAGAACGTGCAGAACCTTCACTCTGTAAAACTAGCATTTATTGATAAACATGGACAGTTTCGAAGATATATTGAAAGCCGATGGATTCAGCTTAAGGATGATGAAAACAGAGACGTTATAACTAAGGGCTATATCACCGACTCTTTCTTATTTATACAAGTTGTTAGTACCATTATTATAATCTTATTGTTCAGTATTTTGATTGTATCGCTTACATACTTCACTATTTTATCGTTATTATGTTGATTAGCAAATAAACCGGATAATTCATTTAATTCATTACGAGCACCTATAAAATTTGTTCCGTTGGCGGAATAAATGTGACGACAAAGTCCTCGTCTTGAAATAAATCGGCGTACGCAATTAAGAAAGGATTCTGTCGTAAATCCAGCCGCTAATTCAATTTGTACTGCCTTGACAGCGAAGCATACAAATATACATACATAAACCATGATTGTGGTTTTACTGCTTCATTTTTCCTTAAGGTAAAATGGCCCTGCATAGTCGATTCCTGTTGAATAGAACACTGGGGCAGAATTCACCCTAGAGGGAGGTAAATTACCCACAATGTATGAAGTTTCTGTTGGATTTACCCTAAAGCACTGAATGCATTTTCCCAAAACACCCTTGATTGCTCTTCTTGCCGACAATGGCCAGTATCGAGTTCGAAGAGATGCTAATACCGCTTGGTGTCCAGCATGAAGTAAACGTTCATGTTCGTTCTTTATTATTAAATCAGTTATGGGTTTTTTGATCCTAATATAACGGGATGTTTTTGGTCGAAAGTTATTGTTGCGTTTTCCAGACGTCCGCCTACCCTGATTAAACCTTGTTCATCCAGAAATGGGTTGAGTCCCCCAATGCTGCTGGTACGTGCTACATGTTTGCATTTTATCAGTTCTTCTATGTCCCGTTGGAAATCGTGTTTTTGGGCCAGTCTCAATAGTGACGTTTTAGCTTTCTCGAGTTCATCTGGTGTTAAAATACTAGTAAGTTGTAATAATTTAGAAGTTCTCGTATTATACGCGAAACGAAGGCAATAAGCTATTACTCTAATAAGCTTACTTAACGATGAGTACCTCTGAAGAATATGGGTATCAATATTGGTAGCAGCAATGAAGGTGTGAATGACCTGTCGCTCTTCTGGCGCCTCATTGAGTTGAATTAATGTCGATATTGGCCAATTATCGGAATCATTCGATAACCAGGAAGGTCCCTTCCACCATAATGTATTATCTATTAATTCGGACGGACTAATACCTCTTGAGATTATGTCAGCTGGATTGTCGCAGGACAAAACATGATTCCAGTTGCTGTTTGTTAATTGTTGAAGTTCTGAAGTCCTATTGGCTACAAACACCTTCCATCTTGTAGGCGGTGCCTTAATCCATGTTAAAGTTATAGTTGAATCGGACCAAAAAAATGATTGACAATCGTTTATGTTAAGAGCTGTAATTGTTCTCTGATACAAACGTGCGAGAAATAAAGCCCCACATAATTCCAGTTTGGGAAGAGATATCACCTTCAACGGTGCTACTCGTGATTTTGCACACAATAGTTGTACAGTGTGAATGCCTTCTTTATTGGTTGATCTCAGGTACAGACAAGCTCCGTATGCCCTTTCGGAGGCATCGCAGAATACATGAAGTTGGATACTTTCAGGATTAGTACATAAAACATGTCGTGATATTACAAGATTATTAAGAAGGCTTAATTGATTATAGAATGTTGTCCACTTATGATGCAAGTCCTGTGGGATATATTTGTCCCAATGAAGTTCAAGTTGCCATAATATTGTAAAATAAGTTTTGCTTGAATAGTAGCCGGTCCAACAAGTCCTAAGGGGCTAAAAATTTGGGAAATTAATGACAAAATTGTTCTTTTTGTTACTTGATGAGTGCTGTGAATGTTAACATGATATTCTAGCGTATCCCGTATGTGATTCCAGAGGAGACCAAGTGTTTTACATTCCTTGTCGAATTTAATTTGTTCGTCTTGATTTATGTTACCTGATGAAATTATTTGAGGGTCGTTAGATGCCCATTTTCATAGATTCATACCATACGTTTTCAGTAGTTCAGATAAATTTTTCTTCAGTGTTCTAGCGTCTTCCTTTGTTTCCGATCCTGTTAGTAAGTCATCTACATAAAAATCTCTAGCAGTGACGTTACTTATGAGAAGATTCGTTTCCTTATTAATTTCAGCTATTTCCCGTAAGGTCCTGGTAGCTAGAAATGGAGCTGATGCGGTACCATAAGTGACTGTATGTAGTTCATATACCCTTACAGGATCTGTTGAATTTTCTCGCCAAAAAATTCTTTAAAAGCGTCACTGTTCTGGGACAATTTCTATTTGCCTATACATTTTTTCCACGTCAGCAGTTATGATGTATCGATGTTTTCTGAATCTGACCACAATTGAAAAGAGGTCGTCTTGTACTGTGTACCCTACTTCTTGGGCGTCGTTTATTAATATCCCTGTTGACGTCTTCGCGGAACCATCAAAAACTACCCGAAGTTTGGTCGTAGTGCTGCTGTTTTTAAGTACGCCGTGATGAGGCATGTAATAGAAATTTGGACCGTCTTCTTGGATATCATTTGTAACTTCCGTCATATGGTTCATGTCCTCATATTCCCGCATAAATTGTATGTACTGTTGTTTAAGAGTAGGTGATTTGTTTAATTTCTGTTTAATAGAAAAAAATCTCTTCAATGCCACGTCTCGTGATTTTCCGATTGTTTGAAGTTTATTGTTGAATGGAATAGACACTATAAATCTTCCGTCCGGTTTTCTTGTTGCAGTATCCCTTAAGATTTTCTCGGAAAAGTTCGTAAGATCGAGTTGACTTGTCTCGGGAGTTGTTGGTGTGTAGGTTTCAAGTTGCCAAAACCGTTCTAGTTGACATTGTAGTTGTTTGGTTTGATCACTGTCTTCCGATTCTAAATGACATGTTGTATTATCGTCAATGTTTGACTCCATTTGTATAGTTCCCGCCAGAATACAACCGAGTTGCGTCTTCTGAAGTAGTGGTTGGTCAGGGCTAACACGTATTTGCCCCATGCAAAGTAAATTCCAGTATATGCCAGCTCCTAAAAGCAGTCCAATTTCTCTTGGTTGATAAAAGTGTGGATCAGCCAAAGTAATGCCTGTTGGTAGGTTAAACATTTCCAAGCTAAGTGGAAAATTTGGTACATAATTGGTTATCTTCGGAATTATTAGGCAAGATAGTGAAGCTGTAAATCCGTTTACCCTTGAGCGTAATTTTATATCGGTCCTATACTTAATTGTTTGAGGTACACCGTCTATTCCAGAAACTAAAGTTGCGACCTTGGCAGATGGAAGTTTTAAACGTTGATGAAATTCTTGCGTAATAAAATTTGATTGCGAGCCAGAATCAAGCAGCGCCCTGCAATCGTGCCTATTCCCTTCGTGATCCTGGATGTAAACAATTGCTGTTGACAGCAAAGTATGCGAAGCGGTTGAGTTGATTGACCGAGCGATCATGGTTGATTCTGGTATCGTTGATGATGACGTAGTTGGTAAAGTTGATGACATCGACGAAGAGGGTGGCGTCCCTGACGTAGATGGTTCCGTTGTTGCTGTTTTTGCAGGACCATGTGCTGCCTTATTCCCGGTACGTTGCTGTCCTTGCTCTTGATGCAATAGTGTATGGTGCTTACGTTGACATACCTTACAGTGACCGTAGGTACAAGTTTTGTTCCTATGATTTCCATGCAAACAGTTAACACATAAGTTATGTCTCTGAACTTCTGTAACCCTAGCTGCAGGAGTAAGACCCTTAAAAACGTTACAGTTGTATATAGGGTGCGGTTTATTACATACTGAACAATTTACATTAAGCGTAACATATGTCGAAGACTGCTCTGCATATCTAGATGAATTCTTAGGTTTATCACTCTTCATTTGAGGCCTAAGGATATTGCTGTGCTTTTCTCTTGACATCATTTCGAGATATTTACAATGATTTTCTAAAACATCCGAGAATTTTTTTAAAGTAGGTTTTTCACCCAGTTTCACGCGTTGTTTTTCCCATTCGCGTTTTGATGTCGCATCTAATTTAGTCGAAACACGATAAATTACCAACGTGTCCCATGTATCTGTGGGTTCATCTAAAGATTTTAGGGCTAGTAAATGATTATTCATATCATCTAACAACTGGCGCAATAGTGTGTGATTCCTTCACTAGGGTAGGCAGATCAAAAAGTGCCTTCGTATGATAGTGAATGAGTGCATTTGAGTCCTCGTATCTGTCCTTAAGATACTGCCAAGCAATTTCGTAATTTGAATCGGAAACACCTAACGATTGTATGACTCGTGCGGCTTCACCCGTAAGTGCTGAATTTAAGTAGTGAAAACGCTCTATGTTCGTTAAGGTTTTACAATCATGAATTAGAGATTCAGATGTATCTCGAAACTTTAGCCATTTGTTATAGGAACCATTGCAATTTGGTAAATATGTTATAGGCAATTTCACTGGAGTTCTTTGTTCTAGAGTAGAAGAAGAGTTATGCGAGACTGGCCTAATAATTTGTTCATTAATGCGCCGTTTTCGTTCATATTCTGTTTCAATTAAATCGCGTGCAATTCCTTCTAGCTCGGAAAAGGTACCTTCAAACAAGGCTCGTTCATCCTCTTGAGTTTTTAACTGTAGTTCGTCTTCTACAAGATCTCCGATTTTTGTTTGAACGTTGTCGAATTTCTCGTAAACCGGTTCAATTATTCGAAGCCGTATTTGAAGATTGCCTAATCCCTTTTCCATTTCAATTGAGTGAAGGTATGTTTTGAAACGAGTTAAGGTAGCCTTAATATGTCCACGTTCTGAGATAAGTTTTTTAACCTCCGCCATAATAAGTAACGATACGACGCAAATCAAAATGTGTTCAAAAACTTACGGTTGTACCAATATTAGTTTGTTGTTTTAAGCCTCGGTCGTCCTATCTCTTGATCTCAACACCTTGAATAACCCTTAACTGATGCAATGATGTCCTGAAGTCCTACCTATGTACGGTACTATTGCTGTTCCAAAGTCACAAATCCACAAGCACAGAGTCGAACATCACTAATGACGATAAATTATCACATTCAGTCCGAGAGTTTTACGGAAAAAGTACAATTCGCAATCACAAAGACTGTGTTTCGAAGTCCGCACTGCACAAATCTGAAGTCCAATGTATAAATTCGGCTCGAATGACCAAACGTAATTTAATATATAATGCACAACTTTGCTGGCCTTTTACAATAATATCTGGCAATGTTGGTTATTGAAATAAGAGTCCTCAAAATTTCGCCAACACTTGAGCTAGGTTTATTAAAACCAGTTCGAACAATTACACAAATTAAAAACAATTACACTAAGTTCTAAAGTACTAAAATCTTAAAGGTTCAAAGGAAAAACTAATACATGAAAAAGGTATGAAATGGTTGAAGTCTTAAAAGAAACTGTTACAAAAATTGACAACAACTGTTGTTCAAGTCCCAAAATTAATCTTAAGTTCAACTTCTCTTTCTTTTCTAAATACAATAAGTGAACACTTGGTAGGCGGTACAGAAAAATGTAGTTTGAATTTAATTGGTTAAATAAAGTAAAAACGCCCTCAAATCTGCAATTTCCAGGTACTAGAAAACCCAACCGTCCTAATGGGGCGACCCAAAACAGCGGGTATATTGTAAATTTTATTGCAGCCCTTACGAGAACTAATAAAGTTTACTGAAGACCAATTTGCTGAAGTTCTGTACGTGACATTGACAATAGAAACAAAATTCTTTTGAGTAATAAATTTCCAAATGTTGAAGATTGAGAACACAACAACTTTATAAAAGATAAATTCAACCAATATACAGTGTCAAAATAGTTATAGAATAAAACAGTGTGTGAATACTGAACAATATCAGAATCTTCATAATAATTGTTTGTCTAAATTATTCATAACCAGGACCTATATGGTGTAATATATAAATATATATATATCGTCCTTTTATCTATTTTCCCATGTTTCTATTAATTAATAAGCACTTCCATATTATATATTACTTTTTATTGTCATATGTACCTTTTGATAGCGTACAGAGAAGACTTAACAATACCCAAAGTTATTTCTTAATTACTATATCGTTAATTTATGTATAACAAGTTATTTTTTGTCATTGTTGATTTCCTATGACCTACTTATTACGTAAAGAAACGATTTACTGAATATGCATTTCTGCATTTCTATTTTTTGCAATTTCCGTAGGTAACAGGTCATCGACATATTTTGTTAACTAAAAACTAATTGTACTTATTTTTTATGAATACATTATATACAGTATATCACACCTTCCCCCGGCAGAAAAATAAAGAAAAAGGTAAGGGTGCACAGCTTATCTGTTTCTTTGTTTGATTTTTAATGTACAATGCTTTTTATTCATAATACAGTTTAACTCTATTTTTATGAACTTCACTTAGCTTATTTCCTACCTTAATAACTATATTTAGGCCATTATTTTTAATTACTTTATAGGGTCCTGAAAAAATTGCATCCATTTTTGAACCTGATTCATTTCTTAAAAGTATTTTGTCTCCTGTTTTATAACTTGTACTCTTACATTAAATATCATACATTTCCTTTTGTTTCAATTTTGATAACAGTAAGTGCATCATGGCATGCCTGTTGAAGACGATACTTAAGTTCCAGTGGATAGTTATCAAAATTATAAACTGGATCAAGACTATTACTGATATTTGATGGCATTATGCATTGTTTACCGAATACTAATTCGTGAGGGGTGTACTTGGTTTGCGTATGTACAGTATTATTATAGGCAAAACACCAATACGGAATCCAAGTACTCCAGCTTTCAGCGTTTTTAGAAATTTGAATCCTCAAATAACTCCCTAAAGTTTTGTGAGAATTTTCAAGGGCGCCTAAAGTTTGGTGATGATAAGCGGTTGAATTTAGATTTGTAATTTGCAGTACTTTACAAGTCTCTCGAAAAATTGAAGCCATAAATTCCGTTCCTTGATCAGTAATAATCTTTTTCGGAATGCTATAACGCAAAATAAAATTGTTAACTAGTGCTCGAGCTACTGTCTCTGCTTCTTTATTCGGAAGGGCGTAACCTTCGACAAATTTGCTTAGTTCGCATTGTAATGTTAAAATATAACGATTGCCACTAATATCGGGCTCCAAAGGACCAACCAAATCTAAATATATTGATTCAAGTGCCGAATTGGCTGTAGTTGTAATAGTCATTGGTTCTATGTTCATTTTTGAATGTTTATACCGTTGACAATCACTACAACGTTTTACAAAATTTTCGATATCCCGTTTCATACCATTCCAATAAAAACGTTTTCTAATATTATTGAACATACGGTTCATACCGGCATGTCCTCCAGTGGGCAAAATATGGTAGTCGTTCATGATAATTTGTTTTGATTCATAATTTGTGATAACGTCAACTCCTTTTTCAACTGATATTTGCAAACCTAGGTTTTTTATTTTATTTACATTTTTCATAATATCATTTATTAGATGCGCGCATTTATTATTTCTTATTATAAAGAGCTCTTTAATATTACATTTATTACAAATTTCCTTCAGGTCTCTCAACGATGCACTTAATGCTAACGTTGATCGAGGGTCCTGTTTCAAATAAATAATTTTTCTTTCGTTATCACATATTACGGAATTCGTACGAATTAGCATTGGATTGTTAAAGAAAAGATTGTTAAAGTCATTAATTGAAATTTCGCGAAGCTCAAATGATTCGTTTGGCGATTTTAAAATTTCAACGACACCCGGGTGATCAAGCCGTTTGTCATTTTCATGAAGTTCTGTATTGTTGTCTTGATTTCGATTACTTTGAGCGCGTGTCGTAACCAACAAATTATTATGAACATACCTATTGCCTTGTTTTAGTTCATCTATTGAAATTGATATTCTAGACAATGCGTCAGCCGAAACATTATTTTTGCCTTTTATATGAACTACGTCAAAGTCATACTCTTCTAACGTTAAACGGAATTTAGTAAGACGACTTGAGGGATTTGTAATATTAAATAAATACAATAACGGACGGTGGTCTGCCATGAACTTCCTACCATAAATGTATGGTCTGAAGTGCTTCACAGCCCACACAATTGCCAAAAGTTCTTTCTCGATTGTACAATAGTTAAGTTCTGCTTTGTTTAAAGATCTGCTAGCATAGGCTACCGGAAGATCGTTACCATTTGACAAAACTGCACCGAGAGCAAAACCTGAAGCGTCTGTTTTTATTATAAACGTGTTATTTTTGTCGAAATTAGGATACTGAAGAATGGGTGGCTTTATAAGACATCTTTTAAGTAAATTAAATGCATCAGTACATTTTTCTGTCCATTCAAATATAGCGTTCTTTTTTGTTAATGCATTAAATGGTGAAGCAATGTGAGCAAAATTTGGAATGTAGCGTCTGTAGTAATTAACAAATGCAAGAAACCTCTTTGTTTCGTCAGCATTACACGGTATCGGATAATTTTGAATGGCTTGGATTTTATTATGATCCGGAGAAACTCCTTTTCTGAGATTACATGACCTAGATACAAAACTTCTTTATGTAGAAAATTACATTTGTTCGGATTAATTTTTAGATTAACTTGACGTAATCTTTCCAACACTTTGTATTGTGATTAGCTACGTTGTTTCCGAAAACTATGAGATCATCTAGATATATAAAACAAACATCATAATTTAATCCGGCCATTGCTATTGTCATTGCTCGGGAAAATGCGCTTGGACTTATTTTTAATCCCATGGACAGTCTTGTCATTTGAAATTGTCCGCGTGGTGTTGTAAATGCAGTATATTTCCTACTTTCGGGGTCAAGTTCAATTTGGTAGTATCCTTGAGATAGATCAAGGTGTGAAAAATAAACAGCTCCACCTAGAGAATCTAAAATGTCGGTGATATTGGGAAGTGGAAACTTATCGTCTTCGATTTGTTTATTTAGTAGGCGATAATCTACTACAAGTCTCCATCTTTTATTACCATTTTGATCTGGTTTTTTAGGCACAATTAATACTGGAGCGGACCAAGCTGATCTTGATGGTTCTATTATACCATCTACAAGCAATTCACCTACTTGTTGATGTATTTTTGCTGTTTGTGCTTGAGGTACGCGATAAGGTTTTACGTATACAGGATGTATTGGTTTTTTGATATGAATTTGTTCTTTATAAATATTCGTTACTGTTAAAGGATCATTTTCTAGATGAAACACATCGCTATATTTGGAACAAATGCGTTCAAGAGTGCTTATTTCTTCGTTATTGAGGTGATTTGTGTTAATAATTTTTAGAAGTTTTTCTACTCGATCACACGATTGCGGAATTTCCTTCACATTTAAATTGAGGATGTTATAGTCGCTTAATTTTTCAATTTTTGGTGTAAAATTTTTGAGTCTTATTTCCTGGTCACGAATATTCAGGATCCTAACAGGTACTAATTTATTTTGAGGTTTACCAATAGAACCGGCTACAAAAGTGTCTTCGCCAATTTCTTGCGGTAGAATAACGCATTCCTCTTCAGTATTTACACGAAAATATCTAATAATTTCACATCTTGGGGGAATAGTTGTATAAAAATTGAAATTTGATTCGAGTGGCAAATATATCTTTCTACCTTTTAACCAATATGTAAACTGAAATTTTTCAAAATCAATTGTTGCCGCATATTTTCTTAAAAAGTCTGAACCAATAACACCATGCATGCCACACTCAAACTTATCTATTAATAAAAATTTATGAGTCAGCGTTGTATTGTTTACATATAATTGTAAATTTGCTGAACCATAAGAATATATTGAACCTGATACACCATTAATTTTTACTTTATTTGAGGAGTTAATCTTTTGAGAATTACTTAAAATATTTTTAAAAATTACACTAACTGATGCTCCACTATCAATCAATAATATCAATTCATTCGTACCATAATTCATTCGCACAAAATTTAATCCATTTATATTAAGGATCGTTTCAGTACTGTTAACCTCGAAAAAACGGTTCGTTTTGGATAGGGGTCGTTGTTGATGTTAAAGAACCAGAAAAATTCTCATTTTCTTGCCGATTTTCGGTCATATAATAATTTCTAAAGTTGTTTCTCGTATTAGTGTGATTTTGAAAATTTCTTTGACTATTAGGATGTCGATTGTTGTCAATATTATTATTACGAAAATTTCTGTGATTGAACCTTCCGCCACGATTATTAGTGTTGGTGAATCTGTAGTTGTTATTTACAAAATTATGCCTATATGAATTATTATTATTGTTATGATTTCTACTGTTAAATCTAATATTTCTGGAGCCTCGGTTAAACTTACCTCGTCCGCGAATATTAAACAGTTGCACTGAATCATTTTTCTGTAGTTCTAAATCTTTTGCTGCTCTTATTGCATCATTTAATTTTGAATAGTTTCGCGCTGTAATAATTGTTCTAATTTCGTGATTGTGAAGACCACTACTGAATGCATTAACAGCAATTTTTTCGTTATTGGGTCGCAAAATATCTATCGCTTCCTGCTTTCCATCTGCTTGTGTGATTGTTAAATTAACCATGAGTTCTTCTATATTTTTCCCGAATTTGTCTATTGAATTTCCTAATTGTTTAGCATTATTTAGTTTTACTGATAGGGCTACAGGGTTTTGTTTTGTCAAAAGATGTTTTTTAATATCAGATATTAGTTCTACATTATTAGCGTAAGTACTCTGGAGCCTGATCTTAGCACTTTGTGTTAATCGCGTTTTTAATACATAATTTGTCAAAAGTTTCTTACCTTCAACATCCAATAAACAGTCATATAAATCGATTGCATCAACTAATTGAAGAACAACTTCCTCAGTACCATTTAATGTAGGCAGCAAGCTTCCAGCTGTCCTTAAATCGAATTTTTCGCCCATTTCTGACTGAAAAGCTGAACTTGCTGTAGAGTTATTTATATTTTCAATCACTTGTGTAACTGAACTTAATCTATCCCTTAAAATATTATCTATTATTATTAAATTACTTTCTATCGACTTTATACAGATTTTCGTGTCTGCAATTATTGTTCTATCTGAATTAGGGTTTTTATTATAATCATCTATTAAATCGCTCACCTTTTTTCTAAAACTATTTACCTTAACTATTTGTCTATTTATTACATCTAAATTGTTGCGTCGTTCCAATGGGTCCTTGTTTATGTTTCTTAGGAGGCCTTTTACTTGTTCAAGGAGATCAGTAAATTCGACAGGAATTGACATAATAAGACCATTTGTCCACGATATCGCAAACACATCATTAAATTTTAAGCACTTACGTTTTCTCACTAAATTAGTCACTAACCCAATTTATACTTTTCTTGTCACCCTACAGTTGTTCTTGACTTCTTGCGACTGCTTTCCATATCTTCCTATTCCATCTCTTCTGACATCGGTCGTATAAATCAAGCATTAAACCCATCAAAACAAGTAAAAATGTTGCTAGTTGTAGATAATTTCCCAATGAAATACTATATCCCAAATTACCATTTGACGTTTGTCCGCCACTATTACCTGCTTGTGCTATTATAATTTCTTCCTTCGAATTATCTTGCTTCGTTTCGTGATTACCCATATCAAACTTTTCTAAGGTGCACTCTTAAAACTGGCTTTCACGTTCAAAATTGCTAGGTGCGGCTGGCAGGGTCGCCATGTAATATATAAATATATATATATATCGTCCTTTTATCTATTTTCCCATGTTTCTATTAATTAATAAGCACTTCCATATTATATATTACTTTTTATTGTCATATGTACCTTTTGATAGCGTACAGAGAAGACTTAACAATACCCAAAGTTATTTCTTAATTGCTATATCGTTAATTTATGTATAACAAGTTATTTTTTTGTCATTGTTGATTTCCTATGACCTACTTATTACGTAAAGAAACGATTTACTGAATATGCATTTCTGCATTTCTATTTTTTGCAATTTCCGTAGGTAACAGGTCATCGACATATTTTTTATGAAGACCTATATGGTCTTTATCTACGGGCTTTGGTGGCCAAGACCTATATGGTCATTATCTACGGGCTTTGGTGGCCAGGACCTATATGGTCATTATCTACGGGCTTTGGTGGCCAGGACCTATATGGTCTTTATCTACGGGCTTTGGTGGCCAGGACCTATATGGTTATTATCAACGGGCTTTGGTGGCCAGGGCCTATATGGTCGTTATATATCGGCTTTGGTGGCCAAGACCTATATAGTCAGATTTATTAAATCAATTGTTTTTTTAATGAATTCTTTGTAATGATATTTCGACCAGAACTAGTTGACATCTATGGCCAATTAGTGAATTTGTACAATGTTGTTTTTTTTTTACATTAGAGTGCTTTGTAAACTCCGTCCTATGTTGGTTGTTCCCGACGACGGAATATTCATGTGTATTCTTCTCTACTTTGCAGACGCCGTTCCAACCCTGCTCACCCAAAATTTAAGGGGTTATTCCTTGGACTATTTTAAGAATATTTTGTCCTTTGATGATTTTTGAAAAACCGCTTTGTTTCGATGATACAGGGCGAAAACCATTTTCGAGAAAATCAATGTTGATAATTTTTATCGAATGCAAAAACATTGTACGATGTAAAAACTGCAGGTTTTTTATTATTCATTTTATTGCTATCATTGACATTAGCTGTCAGCACGTGTATTTTCTGTCTTCGAGAATTTAACTTGTGTGAGTGAAGTTTTTACCATGAATCGTTATACGAATGCTGAGATGACCGAAATGCATTTTATTTATGGCCTTTCTGAAGGCAATTCGCGAGAAGCTAGGCAGTTGTAGATACCTGGAAAGATTTCCTAATCGTAATGTTCCTGATAGAAAAACCTTCCAACGTATCCATCAACGTCTTCATGAAATAGGCTCATTGAGACGAAGTGGAGGATCAGGAAGGCCAATGACAGTCAGAACGGTAGAAGTGGAAGAGAATGTGCTGAATATGATAGCTGAAGATCCATGTACGTCCACTCGAAGAATTGCAAATACTTTGAATGTAAGTAAAGGGACTATTTGGAACATTCTTAGGTACTATCTGTTGTACCCATACCACTTACAACGTGTTCAGGCACTTCTTCCTGTTGATTTTCGTCCACGTATTGTCAATGGTTGTTGCACACATTAGTTCTAATCCCTCAACTGTTGTCTGTGATTCTTTTTACTGATGAAGCGAATTTCTCAAGAAATGCAATACGGAATTTTCATAATAACCATGTGTGGGCTGAAGAAAACCCACATGAGATACTTGAGGATCGTTTTCAATTTCAGTTCTCGTTGAACGTTTGGGTTGGAATTGTGGGTGACTGGCTAATTGGACCGCTATTTCTACCAGCAAGACTTACCGGCGAAGTGTATCGCAACTTTTTGGAACACGCTCCCTGAGTTTTTGGAAGATGTACCATTGGCAACAAGAAATAAAATGTGGTTTATGCACGATGGTGCACCAGCGCATTTTAGTATAGTTGCTCGTCACTTTTTGACAACAACATACGGAGATCTATGGATTGGTCGAGGTGGGCCTCACTTATGGCCTGCTCGTTCCCCGGACTTAAACCCTCTCGATTATTTCTTATGTTGACACCTAAAATCATTAGTTTACACTACTCCAGTGGAAAATGTCGACGATTTGAGAAATCGGATAATTGCTGGGTGTAACACAATACGAAACGACCCAGGTGTGTTTGAACGAGTCCGGAAATCGGTCTACGGACACTGTCACTTCGCGCCCGCTAATGTTCACCGTAAATGTTTTATCCTAACGACGCACTACACTGTAGGGTCCGTCGTAGGGTTGCTGAAGCATCTGCCTGGGGCTGTCATGTCGAATAAATACTTGGTCTGTTGTGTTGAGGTCCTTGAATACAAAAATTTTCTTTTCACCGTGTCGTGGGTTGTTCGTCGGTGCCAAACTTCTTTGGTGGTTCCGTAGGTCTTTTACAAACTCCGGCAGAGTTTGGTTGTCGTCCATTGTGGGGTCAAGGAACTCTCCTGGAAGGCGGAGCGGCTGTCCATATACCATCTCCGCTACTGTAGCTTAGAGGTCGTTCTTCCAGGCTGAGCGAACTCCCATCAGGACTGTCGGGAGTATTTCGGTCCACCGGCTGTGCTGGTGGCACATTAGCGAAGATTTCAGCTGCCGATGAAACCTTTCTACCATCCCATTTGATGACGGATGATAGGCAGTTGTTCGCAGGTGCGTCGTACCTAACAAACGATTCAGATGTTTGAAAAGGTGCGATTCAAACTGCCTACGTTGGTCGGTTGTAATGCGTTGTGGGGACGCCAAATCTAGAAACCCATGTTTCATAGAAGGCTCGCGCCAACGTGGTGCTTCTTGATTTTCCATTGGTGTGACTTCTAGCCAGCGGGAAAAGCGGTCTACCATGGTAAGACAGTAGCGCATTCCTTCAGACGATGGCATAATAAGGATATCCACATGGACATGTTCAAATCTATCACACTATCAACACAGGTTAAGCAATATCTGCAACCTTCTGAACTTGGCATGATGATGATGTCTATGTGTACGTGGTCAAAACATCCTGATGGTGCTATGAAGTTCCCCAGCGGCGCTTTTGTGTAGCGTGTAACCTTGGACTTTTGGCATGCTTCACAACTTTGGGCCCATTTCCTGCAGTCTTTTTTTATCGAAGACCAAACGTAACGTTGCGTTACTAATTTGACAGTTGTTCGTACTCCGGGATGCGAAAGACCATGGATTAAATTGAAAACTGTGCGCCTAAAATTAAATGTAACGAAAGCACAGACAGACAGAGTGTTCCCACATTAGAATATCTGCTATATTAACACATGAATCGACTTTTATTATATCGATAAGTCCATTCATATAACTCTCGTTTACAAAATGAAAGTGCGTTTCAATATATTTAGAATTTCTCGTGAAATTGCCGAATTTTGCAATACTTATAGCACCTGCATTATCTTCATAAATTTTAATAGGTTCTTTTAATTCGATTTAGAAATCACTTAATATATTTTTAATCACCTTTAGTTCACTGAGACTTTCAGATAACGCAACATACTCAGCTTCAGTTGACGATTTTGTTACACTTTTTTGTTTTCGTGACATCCAGAATATAACATTATCAAATAATCTTATAAAATAACCAGTTACAGACCTTTGGTCAACTACATCGCCGGCCCAGTCAGCATCTACAAAGCAATCAATTATATTATCAGTTATGGTTTTTTCAAAAACTAATTTTAAATCTTTTGTGTAAAGTAAATATTTTAAAATTCTCAAAGCGTATTTAAAGTGGGTATTATCATTAGCTGTTCTGGAATCTACTTAAATAATTCACACAAAAACTAATACCAGGTCTTGTTTCTGAAGTTATGTACAATAAAGCTCCATGACCAGTGCCATCTCTGTCAGATCCTGCCACCACGGTGTCCGTCTATTCCACATTTGGATGAGTAACGACGCCTAAGCATGCCACCACCCGCCGCCAACCCCTCATCGTCCGTGGACCTACTTGCGGTCAAACTTCCCACCTTTGTTCCCATCAACCCGGAACTATGGTTCGAAAAATGGAATACGTCCTTTACCTGAACGAGTGACATCAATCAGCAACTACCCAAAACCGACCACAGCAAAACAATTGCGACAGTTCTTGGGTGTGTTGAATTTCTACAGGAAATTCCCGCCAAATGCCTCACGTACGCACTCACCCCTGAACGATCTACTAAAAGGGAAAATAAAAGGCAATGCTCCGCTTCAATGGAATACCACGGCTGATGAAGCATTAAACACGAGCAAGCAACAGCTTGCGCAAACTACTCTTCTTCATCATCCACAGCCCAATGCTACGCTAGCAATATTTTGTGATGCATCCGACCACAGTTTGGGCGCCGCATTACAACAATTCCACGAAGAAAGATGGTAGCCACTGGCATTCTTTTCTACAAAACTCTCCAACGCAGAGACAAGATACAGTGCTTTTGACAGAGAACTTCTGGCAATTTACCGCACCATCAAGCACTTTCGACATTTACTTGAGGCTCGTGATTTCATTATCTTCACAGACCACAAGCCACTCACTTTCGCCTTCCGTCAGAACCCTGACAAGTGTTCCCCTAGACAGTCCCATCATTTGAGTTACATCAGCTAATTTTAAACGAACATTCAGCACATTTCCGGCAAGGACAACGTGGTAGCTGATACTCTCTCACGTATACCATTGATTACGAAGCCCTCGCAACGGAACAAGAAACTGATGAATAACTAAAATCCTACCGCGAATCAAACAACTCCCTATTGCTGAAATAGATCCACATTCCTGGATCAAACAAGGCTATTTTCTGCGACATTTCAACTGGAACTGCAAAACCCTTTTTTATTCAAACGGTTGCATTCACTCACGCATCCCGGCATTCGAGCGTCAAGCAAACTGGTAACACAACGCTTCATTTGGCCATCAGCAAGCAGAGATTGTACAAGATGGGCTCGTGAATGCATGAATTGTCAAAAAGCTAAAATATCCCGACATTTCTCAGTTCCCTTAGGCACTTTCAAATTACCAGCAGAGAAATTCGATCATGTCCACATCGACATCGTCATCCTACCGCACTCAAAGGGATATCGTTACTGTCTCACCTGTATCGATCGATTCTCACGCTGGCTGGAAGCTTTCCCTCTGAAGGACCAAGAAGCTGTAACGGTAGCCCGAGCTTTCTACGAAGTTTGGGTTTGTCGATTTGGCACACCGCTAAGAATCACGACGGATCAAGGCCGACAATTCGAGTCCCAACTCTTCAACGAATTGTCTCGCCTGACGAGCTCCAAACGCATCCATACAACCGCTTACCACCCTGCACCCTGGTGGAACGACTACATCGCCAATTAAAAGCTGCAATAACATGTCATCAAACCAACGGCTGGACCCAGATTCTGCCCACTGTTCTTCTAGGCATCCGTGCATGGAAGGAAGATCTGAAAGCCACAACAGCCGACATGTTCTATGGTAAAGCACTCCGTCTACCTGGAGAATTTTTAGCACCATCCACGAAACCAACCGACGCCACAACTTCATCATATATACCGAAACTTCAGCAATTCCAGACACTACAACCCTTGGCTGCATCTCGGCATGGTGAGAAGAAGACCTTCCTTTTCAAGGACTTGCCGACATCAGAATATGTCCTCATCCGTAGCGATGCACCCAAGAAAGCACTGCAATTCTCTTACGATGGTTTAAAAGGAACGAACATCACTTCACCATACAACTACCTAATTCGGAAAAAGCCGTGTCCATTCATCGTTTAAAGCCGGCATATGTAACCACAGACGAAAATCGCGCACCAGTTCCCACAAATACAACGACCGATGAGGAAGAGACACATATGAAAACCACCCGCTCCGGACGACGAGTTCGATTTCCCCAATACTTCCAAGCTTCAACACTGGGAAGGGGGTCCTGTGGGAACACTCAGTATCGTTCATAATTCGGAAAGTATTACACTCTGTACAGCAGAATTTAAATGCTGACAGAGAACATTGTCAGTTTTAGCCACAAATTAGGTCAAAACTCAAATATACACACTAACGTAAACTGCTGACAATGGTATCTCCATAAGTACAATGTTAATATTTTAAGTATAAATACCTGTGATTTATTGTAATAAAGTTAGTCTAATCCTGACTAGTTCATCATTGGAACCTGAAATACGCTTCCAATACAACGGTTCTTATTAGAACCAATCTCTCTACACGCACCTTCATGGTATCTGTTACTTTCGCTATTTCATTCATAAGTAGAACGTTAAAACAAACCGAAGTGGGATATTGCGTAACGGAAAAAGATACCTTGGCTATAGTCTGTCCTCTGAGGAAATGGCGCATTTTTGTATTGGGAAAGCAGTTAACAATAGTGACCGTTCACAAAGCACTTGCATTCCTACTGAAGTGCAGATTCTTGAGCGGTAGGTTAACGCAATGGACTTTAGCAATACAAGAGTATAATTTTGATATTATTTATTGTAAAGGATTTGAAAACGTAGTGGCTGATTGTCTGTCCCAGTATCCGTTAGGGTTAAAAAATACGGAAGAACTAACACAAAACCATTGACCAAGAATTTTCACTGTCAATCATTATGGGGTATTTCGAGCAGGAATCTGATACTAATACGTGAATCAAAACCTTTAAAGTTTCATCACATAAATTAATCTCTAATAATATTTGCAATGCACATCCAACACTATCTCTGCAAATGCCTCTCAAAATTACTAAATTATTGAAACATCTACCAGAAAGATTTCTTGCTGCACCTTATTGATAAGTAAGCAATTTCTGCACAAGAATCACAATAAAATGGTAACGACTCACCGAATCATGTAACTATAATGATGTTGCATTTTAACGCTAATATCTCTGCCAGTTGATCAGATGGCAGATGAGAACACTTAAATACAGCATTGCCACTATCCCCACACACAAAGCCAACTATACTTTTGAATAGCAATAATTTTTTCCCATCAGATTGGCACAACAATGATGATTTTACATCTACTTTTGTGTGGCTCAGAAAATTCAGAATGGTCGATATCCCACTCCTGATGTCGGATCAGGCGGCCAAGCGGTGATCCAGGAAACTATGGCAATACTGTATCAAGCCGAAACGAATATACCCGCTGCCAATTATCGACTGCTCTCCTCCGGCATCTCCTTCCACCAGTTTCCACAAGTTTTGATATGTTTGTTAATGACCTTGTCCAAATCTCATAGTAAAGATATTCGAACAGCAAGTGTCTACGTTCGGTGAGCTATTAATTTATAACCTCGACTTGAAATACTAGCACTTAGGAAAATATTCTCACAATTAAGGCTAAAACAACTTTAAGAGAATACAGGCCCAAAATCATAGGAATACGATTCGATGATGCCATAAAACCAAATAATGTGTTCAGAAATGCCATTCTCTGACATGTATATGGTGCGTGAAGTGTCATTGGCTCTGAGAAGAACCGGGTGAGTTGCGGATGATTACTCCAGCATCCGTGATGAGTGTCAGTGGTGAGACGATGAATACCTCTTCGGTATCTAGGAGAGCAACGAGGATACCTCTTTAGTAACAGTGGAGAAGAAAGAGCGGGTCAGAGCTAGACTAATTTATTCAATTATTTACCTCTTATTTATACTACTATTATTTACATGGGCCTTATTGCAAGTGTATGGACAGCAGTTTAGACTGATGTGTATAATTGTTTTTACCTACTTTGTGGCTAAAAACTGTCGATATTCTGTGTAAGCAGAATTATATTTCGAGTGTAATTATTTTTGTTGTATGATGTGTACCGTGTGTTCCTACAGTTAGTAACCGTATTATTAATTGAAAAGTAACAGATTCAAATATATTTAATTACCTGACTCGTTCATAGAACTCGAAAGCTTTGGTGTCGAGTACTTCGAAAAAGTTTTAAAGAAGATTGGAAAGATCGGTCGACCGAGTTACAGCTTTGTTGTTTGTACTGAAGGATTTAATTTCAAACATTTGTTTAGTTTCGTCCACAACGTCCGAAAATTTAGGACGAAGGTAGCGAGAGGTGAGTAAGTTTGTTAATGCTGTAGGGTGCGCAGATGGCTATTGTACGAAGATTGCAGAACTAAATTTCACAGGTATCATACCACAGCTCGGAACAGGTGCAGCACATTTCGGTTTTTTGCTCGGTAGAGTGGAAGCAGCTTCGTGTTGCACTCGTTTATGGCACGAAGTTTTTTGACGCCTTTTTAAAGTGTCAAATCGCATACAGAATGATTGTAGTGATTGAAGATATCGTGATTTCCCAATATCACCGTGACTCGTTACTGTGACTTTTTAATATCAGTGATTTTAAACTGTCACATGTAACAAACAGTGACAATTGGCAAATAGTAATGTGTGGCATGTCACGCTTTAACTGATACTGATATACCGGCCACTCTAATATTATTAATTGATATTTAGCATTATCTGGTAACCGACACTAGCACTGGGTATACAGATGTTTATTTGTAAATATATGACAATGAAATGAATTATTAAAATACAGAGATGCATACAATAAATTTTATCCGTCGTTTTATTGATGTCTTTTTTTATATAGGTACATACTACATATTAATTGTTAAATTGTTACATTATTGCAGTTTTATATATTGAAAGTGTGAAACCAAAATAAATGGAGATTTGAATTAATCATTACATCATTACTCGTAATAAAATGGTTGGCTTTGAACGTATTTTTTTACTTCACCGCACATTGTAGTTTAACATCGGGGAATACCCTTATATATATATATATATACGTATGTGAGCGTTCCCGCTAATTAAATCACTCGTTTATGTTACGGCTTTGGCACCGACCAGCCGGACTATATGGGAATTTCCTGGGAGCCACTGGGTGGACCCAAATGGTCATTCCCTGGAAGCATTTAAAATAAGTTAAATATCCCCTTTGTTCAATTTAGTAATTCATTCCTGAAAATACTTTGTTTTGTGACAGCTATCCTGATTGTTATTGTCTTTTTTTTAATAAAATTCTGCCGTCTTAATAGTGGTGAAGTAAAGTTTAGAATATTTTGTTGTTGTCTACTATTATGCCTCCGAAAGTGCTACGAAAAACAAAAACTAGTTTACTATGGCGTTTTTTTGAAACAATCGATGATGAGTATGCAAAATGTAATATGTGCAAAAAACAATGTTCTTATAAAACAAGTACATAAAATTTAAAAAACCATTTACAACGTATACATCCTACAGTGGATATTGCTCCAGACCAGCGATTCCAAGCATATTCTAAGGTAATGTACAACAAATAGGTATTTTTTTTGCATTATTATTCCTTTTAATCATAGGTTGGTGAATTTCTTCCATCTACGTCTCAAACACACACGCAGACTAACAGTAGTGAACCCCAACCACAACGGTCTACAAATAAACTGTATCAAGCTAGTGTAGAAGATTTTTTACCCCGGAAAACTTCCTATAAATCAAAAGATTTAATAGATAGGAAATTATTAAATCTATTCACCGAAGATCTACAACCATTTTCCATTATAGAAGACGGTGGATTTAAAAAATTTGTATCGGCTTTAAATCCAACCTATCAATTACCTAGTAGTTACGTTATATCAAAGACTTTGAAATTGATTTTAGAAGTAGGTGGAATTCCACCTTTTATATGCTACAAAGATTTATCGACTTGGAAGAGGCTAATAAGAGTACCATAGATATTATTGAAAAGGAGTTGCCAGTTGTTACAGGAACCGAATGGAGAATAATTAAAGAGCTATGTTTAATTTTAAAACCATTCGAAGATGCCTCAAAAAGATTAAGCGGAGAACACTATTATACTGTTGCTCTTCTAATCCCCATGTATAACGGCTTAAAAAATGTTTTTGATAAATTATCAAAAAAATAAATTTACTTTGCATGTTGTTAATGAACCTTTTTGTTTTTTTTTGTCTCCTGTTTGTAAAAAATACGTATTATATTTTACTAAAATTATTTATGTTGCCTTTTTTTAAATGATCATTGATGTGATAACATTATGTACTTATAAATTTACATATATTTAAGGTTTACGTTTATATCATTTTATATGTCTTATATTTTCTTCATATTATTAAATTTAAACAACAATGTTTAAATATTTCCTTTCACGATAGACGAGATATAGGTAGTACGGTACATACATACCTACATAGCATCTACATATAACATATTACACTTTTGCACAGCGACAACGCGATAAGTAAGAATCAACTTACAGATATACAAATAATTACACAATACACACACTACCAAACTACGTTGCTATGAAATACGAAGAATATTAACTTGTGTTGGACAAAATCACGTCATAACAAAGTAACATGATTGAATCGAATAATCTCGAACAATCCCGAATGCAAATAGAATATTCACAGATTAAAATTTAAACTGTGAAAAATCACGTCACGGCAAAATATCAACTTTGGTAACAGTCATTACCCGTGACTTTTTTTATATCAGTGACAAGTCACAGGTCGTGAAATATCTCCCATCACTAAATGAATGACAGTCAGGACAACGAATCATATTGACTAGTCGCAAGAGACGGGTCTAGACAAGGACTGAGAATGATCGTTGTGCTATGGAGATTTAATTACACTGTTAATAGGAAATAGGAGCGATAGGGGAATATGGAAAGGGTGAGTATACTAAAAGGGGGAGCAGAATATATTTAAGAGAGAAGTGCAGAAGTTGAGGTTGTGTAAAATGGCTAGCCCGTTCGGAGCTGCCGGCGATTCAGGAGCAGTTCCTCCCCAATAACGAGTTGATTAGTAAGACATCATCGTCCGGTGGAGGAGAGACGAGTGTAGGAGATGTGGCTACGGAGAAGCCTGTCGTAAGCACACCGCGAACGGTGGCAGGGAACATTAAATACAAAATAATGAAACTTAAGAAAGCACTTGCAATAGGACAGTTTTGAGTGGTCCATTGGATTATTTAAAGCTAGTCGACCAAGTGAGGGAAGCGGTGAAGGCTCTTCAACGTGAAAAACGTAAACGCGAAGGAGAAATAAAGGATGCTCTAGTGTTGTATCAGATACATCGGAAAGAGAAGGAGTTGGAGGGCCTGAAGAAAAGTCATGTAAGCAACACTAAATTAGTGGTGGAAGGTAGAAAGCGAGTGGAAGAGGTGGAGCAGCAGTTAGTTAGTTTACGTACACATTTAATAGATATATTTAAATGAAATTGTATAACAGTGGCTGAGAAATAAAAATTATAATATAATGTGTTTTATTTAAAATTTTGCTCTGAGGACATAGTTATTGTGCGAGAGAATAATGGTTTTCTGGTGGTAATAGTTAATAAAAGAAGGTGTACTAATATACGAATGTATTAGGGAAAATTGGTAACAATTCTATAAAATGGAAATATAAAGGTAATAGTAATATGAAGTTTCAAATTACAGCATTACCATTGTGATTGTCGCGAACGAGGTGTCCGTCTGGCCTATCGCAAAACCGGGTTTTAGCGATTCTCTGTGAAGTAAAAGTGTAGACAAGGTGTAGCAGCAGTTAGTTCATTCATACACAAATGTAATGAAGATGTATGTAAATGATGTCTTGCTAAAGAAAAAATAGATACTTCGAAGAAAAGTAATGTATGTATTGTAAGAAGTTTTTATTTCTTCACGGATGGGTCAGAATATTCCTTAGAATTGGTTGAAGATTTTAATGGGAATGCTATGGGAAAGAAGGAGTGAAAGGAGGAGATATCTAAAGTTGGGTAAACATAAATGTGATGGTTAGGTTAGGTAAGGTTAGGTTAAAAGAACATCCTTCTTACACTAGTTATCCAGCATATTGTTTTAGGGGTGAAAGTAAAATTTCTTCTTTTCTGCAACTGCATATTCGTATTTACGTTCTTCCAATATACATTTCTTAATTATGTTAGACATTCCTATACTTATTCATAATACCATCGCCTCTAGCCATTTGCAAATACCATCACAATTCCAACATTTAGACGCATGCGCAGCCATCATTCATACACGACGTGACGGCGACATCTCCATCATTTCGTACTACAATAGCCCCGCCACTAAACTCCCACTAGATTCCTTCACCTACATTTCAGGTATCCCGAAAGCAACAGTTCTAGGCGACTTCGATTCTAGACACACTTTTTCGGTGATGCTCTCTCCAACGGCAACGGCCGAGTTCTCTCCAACGCGCTTCTATCACTAAGCTTCTATCGTATAAAAAACACCGACCCCACATTCTTTAGTCATGTAGGAACCTCATCCCTGACCACATAATCTGCACCGACAGTTTAACGCCACTCTTCAACGGCACTTGTCATATCGGCACTTCAATCACAAGCGACCACTTAACACTTTCAACCACACTACACATTCAAACACAAATAATCGCACAGCCTACATTTAAAGATATACGCGACTACAAAAACATTTACTTCGACGAACTTCGGGAACTCATAACAAACGCGAATCTAACACCACAAATAATACGTAATACAGCCGACATAGATAACGCAATAGAAACATATACCACATCAATTCAAAACGCGATTAACACAACCGCCCCTACAAGACGAATATACATCGGTAGAAAACCTCTCCCTCCGGAAATTGTATAACTCATCAAACGCAAACGCGAACTATACCGTCTTTTCATACGCACGCGAAACTCACTCGTTAAAACCGAATGGAATAGATTCAATGCTCTCGTACGTCGCGAAATTAACAAACACCATGAAAACAGGTGGCACGAATCTTGCTCAAAACTAAACTTTAACAACGGTTCACAATTTTGGAACAAATTTAAAAAAGTAACCGGGCAAAAAAACAACACCCTTCAGCCACCTACTCGTCAATAACACAATTTGTAACTCGACAGCGTGTTTGCCGACATAATCGAAAACTTACACATAACGCACACTTCGCTACAGCATGACACCGCGCATATCGCACGAGTAAACTGGCAAACCGCTAATGCACTAGAAACCGCGCGTCACACACCGCATAATATCCTACGCGAAATAACTGCCTATGACATAGTGGACAGCTTCGTAAATCTCAAAAACGATTCACCTGGAGAGGACGGCATCACAAATGCCATAATAAAAAATCTGCCATTACCCGCCTTATATTACCTCACGTGCATTTACAACGGCATCCTGACCACCGGCTATTACCCTACAAGATGGAAAAGTGCAAACCTGGTAATGAACTCTAAACCCTGCAAATATCACAAAGACCCAAAAAAATATCGTCCCATCTCAACAACAACAACTCTGAAACAGGTTCCGCAAAGGACGATCCCCCCTCGACTCTGTCCTAAAACTTCAGACTGAAGTAATTTCGCATTTGAACACTGGCGGTTGCACTCTAGCAATCGCACTCGATTTCGAACGCGCTTTCAACACTGTTTGGCATAACGGTCTAATTCTGTTAAATCTCCCTTCCTTCTTTATAAGAATCATCCACTGATTCCTATCCAACAGACCCTCCAAGATTAAAATTAGTAACACCCTATCACGCACATTCACACTGAATGCAGGAGTACTACAGGGCACGGTACTCGCCCCGCTTCTATACAATATCTTCTGCCATGACCTTCCCCAACCCATTCATAACTCCCTTAGCCTATGCCAATATGCCGACGACATGGCTTATTGGACCACCGGCCTCACAACTACCTCTTGCAACAACAAACTCAACAATCAAATAAAAAAACTAGAACTTTGGCTTAATAAATGGCGATTAAAACCAAACCCCAATAAAAACCAATTAATCCATTTTAGTCACCCGAGGTATTCGCGCAAACCTACACTTTCACGCGATCATGTCAACATCATAATATTCAACACAACCATTCCACTACAAAAAGATATAAAATACCTCGGGATAACACTTACCCACACAATGAACCCTCACAAAGACCTTGCAGTCACTCTAGACCGAATATGAAAACGCGCCAACTTATTATCACCAGTTAACGGCCGCGTAAAAACGTGTAGCACTGAAACACTTCTACATACATACAAAACATTCGTCAGACCACTAATCGACTATCTAGCAACTTCGCTCACAAACATTTCCGAAAGACAACTACACGACGTCCTAGCCACCGAAACACGCATCTTAAGAAAAATTTCCAGACTTGACAGATTCTTCCCTTCGGATATTCTTTACGATAACATAGACATATAGCCCATTACAAATCGCATCACCACTCTTCAATCCAAATTCGTTACCCAAGCAATCGATTCAATCAACTCCATTTCCACACAAACACTCTCAAATTCACCACGCAAAGTTCACAAAAAACCTAAAAACAAAATTCCCTTCCCACCAGCCAGATTCCTGGCTATAACTCCCGACCTACCAGATGAAGCCATCGCCTACCTCAACACCCTACCCAACTCAATTAAGTAACCCACCACCAAACACCCACACACACACACCTACCCTCATGTACACACACACACACACACACACACACACGCACGCACACACACACACACACACACACACACACACACACACACACCCTTCACACCCTTACACAAACATATCAGACAACCACCTAAATTTCAGCATACACACGGCTGATGAGGTCCAACTATTGGACCTATAACGGCCTGAGGTAGAGGAGTTTTAGTCGGTAGGTCTGACACATCGCATCAGGCGGCTGGGCGTCTTTCGAAGGTATCCCCTTTTCCGCGAAAACAAAAAAAAAAAGTAGCAATATCATTGCATTAGAACGGTTCTCCCATTCAACATGGACCTTTCCCGTGTATCACTTGTACTTAAGCCTTTCAGGCAGACAACACACTTAAATGCAACCCGACTGCAATGTGAATTTTATCGATACCTTCGTGAAAGCTGTACGGCTAAGACACGATTCAACTGTTAAGATGGTCTTGCAAACAGGCCTCTGTTTTTTGTCACCACTGCATGTTGTATCACTATGATGTCATAAACTGGTGTTGCTGATCTTGTAGTCAGGGAACTTATTCATACCTCTGCGAAAAGTCGGGCATAGTCTATGAGATCGAGGATACATACACGCTCTCCTGTTTACTGCGTACTACAGGAGAGCAAAGACGTCAACTTTTTCGGCCCATCATGATGCAACCAACCGTTCACTAAGTTTCCCATTCATCACCGTCCTGTCACCTCCCCATTCCCACCCTTTATTTTAAATCGCCAATGACCTTAATATACTTCCCTCACACAAATTCACTCTTCCTTTCCTAATGTGCTTACTTACAGTTAAAGATGTTGCAAGAATCATTCAACCACTTGGTGTTAGTTTAAAGTATATTGTATACTTTGTTCAATAACACGGGCTCAATCACATCACTGCTCATGTTGTGCCTGAATCAGTTATCTTACCTTACTTACCAAAAATGACAGAGTGAATAATACAACTTTATGTCAACACAATCAACTAGATAGAAAATATTGCATTTATGATCTATGAAAAATGTATATCGAATGTAGTTCTCTTTGTTAAAATATCCGCAACTAATTCACTACCTTTAGAAAATATAAAATTTATATTTTTACTATTAGCATTGCCTCTTTAGAAATGACAAGCTATATCAATATGTTTAGCTTTGGGTTTATAAAAATTAGTTTAAAGCGGAATTTCCTTTATTGATCTATTAGGAACATATGCATCATCATTTGTCACTAAAGAGGATGATTCATCAGAACATTCACTTTCGTTGTCTGTAGACACACTACTAGTAGATTCTATTGATTCCTTTTCAGATATGGGTGGTACTGCTAGTGAGGGTGCTGACTGTACTTCGGTGGAGCTGTTGGAATCATATATATATATATATATATATATATATATATATATATATATATATATATATTATCAATAAGCCTTTCTACCTTATGGTGGAATCATAAGGTGAGTAAATATTTTTTTACATTCTCCAAAAATTCAGCACCTCTGCTTTTTATAATCTTATTTATCTTAGGTTCAGCAAGACGGTACCCTTTGGTGTTATCACAATATCCCATGAAGATAATTTTCTGAGATTTCAATTCCCATTAGGAACATACAATCTGTTTGAGTCTTGTCCTCGCCGCAGGGAAACGGAGTGAGATGTTTTTTTTGACGGTCCTCTTCTTCGGAGGTCTTCGGCAATGTGAACGATTGTTGCGCGAATTTATTTTAAAATCGATTTTGTCCTTACTGACAAATCCTACTGACCGGACGAATTGTTATATGCTCAAATAGAGAAAAACTATTTTTAAAAAGTTTATTTGAGTAAGTTACAACACACACAGTGTGAGGTCTACTCTTAAGCTATAAATGTACATCTACCTATTCCACAAGCTATTATAACGTTTGACATGCAAAGCTAAGCAATTTCTAAATAATACCTACATACACATGTAACATATGCACAGGTAATGTCATATGTGAGATACAGCCTCCGTGTACACGTGTATGCAGTCTCTGTGTATTCGCGTGTATGTATCTACATGACTATGTGTATGTACACATGCAGTTGGTTTTTCACGACATCCCCTCCGGGATGGCAGGTCTTTCCGATTTCATCACTAGTTGTCTTACTCGTGCTTTTTTACTGTACACTGCCTCCTTGGCTAATTTGGCTGGCTTCGTTAAGTTTACTAGATGCGCCAATATCTACTTCGATTGGTTTTATCTTGCTATTAAAAATCTTCCAACACTTTCATCTTTTCTTCTGTTTCTTGATATAACTTCCAATTCACGTTTCAAACTTTTACTGTTTTCTTCCAATTTTCCAAACTTTTACTACTTTCTTCTAATTTTTCCAAAGCTTTACTGTTTCCTTTTTTTTTTCTTTATTTATTTAAAGCCCTTTTTATAAAAATAGATACAAAAATATATTGTCCAATAATAATAAATTAAGAAAAATTGTTACTATAAATATCTGAAAACAATTTCTTTTAACCTATTCTTAAAAACTGATAACTGATCAATATTAGAAAAATCATGTGGTACAACGATCTTATTCCAATTTCTCTTAAGTCGAGGAATACTGTAATAATGCACATAATTTCTTTGACAATTTTGTTCCATCAAATCCCTAGTAACCCTAAGTGTATAAGGCACATCACTTATTAGCAACGATTCTTTCAACTGTTCACATTTTAGTAAATTAAGTTTTATCTTTTTGACTATAAATATATCATTGTATATATGAAGAGATTTAATGGATTCAAGGTTATATAATATTGCATAATTATTATAGTTATGTTCAAATACACTAATGGTATTTCCATTCTTAAAAGATAAATATCTTAAAAATTTATGTTGTATTGCTTCCATTTTCTTTATATCAATATCATATGATGGTGATCAGAAAGATGATCCATATAGTAGTAAAGGTCTAACTAAGGTTTTATATAGATGGATTAATGTATTAATACTTTTCAATTCTTTGGTTGACCTCTTAATAAAACCAAGGGTTTTATACGCTTTGGATGTTATGTAATTTAAATGCAACTTAAATTCAAAATTATTTTGATAGATAATGCCTAAATCTTTAAGTATGTTCTACTGATTCTAGCTGATGATTATTAATTTTATAGTCAGAGTGAAATTTATTTACTTTACAACGACAAAAAGAGAGGAACACACGTTTGTCAATGTTTAGCCTAAGTTTATTTTGTAAAGACCATTCATAAATAGAATTCAAATCTTTTTGGAGAGCTGTTTGGTCCGTTTTATGATTAATTTGTTTGAATATCTTTACATCATCAGCAAAAATCAGTACTTGACTATTATCTAAGTTTATCAGTAATATCTTTAATGAATAATATAAATACTAGGGGACCTAGATTAGATCCTTGAGGTACTCCAGATTTAGGTTTTGTTATTTCTGAAAGATGTCCTTTAACCTTTATATTTAATTCTCTGTCCCTTAAGTATGAAGAAATCCAATTTAAGGTACCTCCTTTGAGACCAAATTTCGCCAACTTATAGTTCAGAATATCATGATTCACAGAATCAAAAGCTTTAGCAAAGTCTAAATATATAACTTGTTTATAATTATTTAGAGAATCAGATCTATCATCATTATTAATCAATAAATTGGTGATTGTAGATCTACCTTTAACAAACCCATGTTGATTCTTTATAATTATACCTATGAACATTTCTGATAACTTAGTGGCTATTATGAAATCAAATACTTTTGCAATCGCTCCTAATATTAATATAGGTCTATAGTTTTTTATATTTTGTTTATCACACGCTTTATATGTATACTGGAGTAATATTAGTTATTTTCCATATTTTTGGCGTTTTTCCTAAAGTAAGTGATTGGTTAAACAATATAACTAAAGGTTTTGCAATTGATTCTAAACAATTTTTAACAAACATGATAGAAATACCATCATGACAAATGGATTTACTATTCTTTAAATTCTTAATTGCAAATTTAATCTCTTCAAATAGAAATAAAAGAACTAATTTGCTTTTATGTTTCACTATATTGTAAGAAAACTCTACAATTGTTTCGGCCTATTGAGCCTTTTTCAAGAGTAACGAAAGTACCTTCGTTACTCTTCTATTTAAAAATGTTTCAGAAAGAACCAACGCCAATATCGTTAAATATTTTTAATCTCTTCTATTGTAATTGATGGTTGTAGCTGATACATGTTGAAACGCCATGAACATAAAATGAAATAAAACACTGGTTTCAAAATAATATGTTTTTAATACACAACGTATGTTTCGCCTAACAAAGGCTTCATCTTCTATTGTAATTTGAAAATCAAGTTCATTGTTCAGTAACAATTGATGAGTAGAATTCGATTCAGCCTGTAAATAGATCAGTTCAAAATTTCTTGCAAAAATATTAGCTATATCTTTAGGTTTTTTAGCAGTAATATCATTAAGGTACATTTCATCAGGAAGGTTAACATTTTTAGATCAATTATTAATGTAATTCCAAAATACTTTGGTATTCTTTACAGAGTTATTTTCAATTTCTAATATATACTTATTCCTATCAATTTTTGCTTGACTAATACAAATTGCTCAAAGTCTTTTATATTCCATATAATCATCATTAATATCAAATTGTAGCCACTGCTTGTGTACTTTTTCTTAGTTATAATATTTAATATTAAATTAGTAGAGTACCAATAAGGATAAGAGTTTACAACATCTTTTTTTAGAGGGACATTTATCTCAATCAAGTTCTTTAGTACATTATAGAAATTTTCAGTATTCTTTACTATACATTCATTATTTAGAAACTCGTCCCATACAATTTCATTAAGCTTTAAATTTATATTATTATAGTCTGCTTTAGTAAAATCACGCTTATCCTTCAAGCAACTAATACTACTGTAACGAGTGTATATGTGTGTGCGAGAGCGGCCAGTGTAACAAGCGTATATGTGTGCGATAGCGGCAACGAGATCCGACAGCAGATAAGCAGAGCTCAAAGAATGCCGGCGTCGGTCGGCGCTTTGATGACGATAAACAAGGCCATAAATTAGACGAACACAATAAGCACTCCAGTAAAGTCGAGTATGTCATTCTGGAACTTTCTGGATTGTTCCTAATCAGTATAAATACCTGTTGACGTGGCCAGTAGTAGTCAGTTTACAGTGAGTTTCCGAACGAGTAATATAAATACCGAACTACGATATACAGTGATATAAATACGCATTTTCCTTATCATATAAATAAGTTGTTGAATTGCTATTAGTGTTTAAGTATTCTATTAGTGTTTAAGTGTTAAATAAATAGCCGTTAAATAAATAAGTTCTACTAGAAAAGTCGTTACACTACCTATATTTTTACAATTTAGTTCGAAGTACGTCTGTTCATGATGCATATCCAATGGAACCAGGAAATCTGGAGACAAGATGTATTTTATATTCCTTGTATTTAAAGTTGAGAAAGCCAGATCAAGTGTATAACCCTTCTTTGAATTAACTAGGAAACATTGTTCCATATCAAAGTATGAAAACATGTTCACAACGTGTTCCATATTTTCCTGGATTAAAATATAATTTCCACTATAGATTCCCATTAACGAGTTATTATTCAAATCACAATTTATCCACGTTGTGTTTGGCAAAATAAAATCACCAGCAACAAAAAATTCACAGTCTTTGTATTTTACAATAAGCTCTTCAATTATTCTAGTATGTTTAACATACACTTCATAATTAACACGTGGCTTGGAATACAAAGCACCAACGATGAATTTTTTAGAAAGACTAGTTAATTCAATGAGTAAATGTTCAATATTCTCTTCTTGAATCACAATTTTATTAACAGCTAAGTTTTCTTTAACAGCTATTAAGATTCCTCCACTATAAGGAGAATCATTAAAACTATATCTACCTCTCCTAAGTATTTTATAATTAGTTAATCCTAATTCAGAATCACTTATTCCTGGTTGAAGCCACGTTTCAGTAATAATTATAACATCGGGTTTGGGTGTTAGAATACCTTTATTTCTAGTAACAATATCCAATTTTGTTCGTAATCCATTGACGTTTTGATAATAGACTATGATTTTACTATCCGTTGACTTTAAACGTTTTGATAAATTTAGCTCATTATTACTAGTAATATCAATTGAATTGTCTAACCCGTCAGTTGCCTTCTTATCCGATTTTTTTAAATTAACAATAGTGGGATTAGGTACCTTTAAAGAATTTTAGTACTTTAATATTTTTTTGATTTTTTAATGCATTAAATTCTTTTACTTCTTTTTTAAGTTTTTTTTTTAATATTCTCTCTGATTAAGTGTAAGATCAGCTGATACATGATAATTATTAGGAATAAGTTTCCAATGTATAAGTATTTTCGTGACTTCAAAGTGATTATATAGTTTCACAACTAAGGGCCTTCTTAAATTTAATTTAGCTTTACCATTACGAAATACATTATCAAAATTAATAACAGTGTTTATGTCATTGATCTTACTTAAAATCACTTTAACTAAGTTTGCATCATGATTATCATCAGTATTCTCCTCTTTTTCTGGCACATTCCAAATTATTAGATTGTTTTCTCTCCTTCTTCTTTCTTCTATTTCATTAAAAAGTAATTGCGCAGAATCGGTAGAGATTGACGATATAGTAGTAGAGTTTGATTCATGAGAAATTCTAACATCAAAAGAATTAAAGTGCTTCTTTAATTCTGTTAATTGATTTTTGATAAGATTAATTTCTTCTAATACTTTCAAATATATGTCTATCAATAGATTCCTTCATTGTACTATACGATGATTTGATGTCCACTATATCCTGCTTAATTATAGCAAATTCCTCAGAAAGCTTTTTAAATTTCTTAGCTATATTGGAAAATTCTTCAATAAATTTATTTAGCTCAGCAACTGTTTCTGTAAGTGAAGGATTTTCACCCCCATTTTTAACACAATATATACCATTTGCTTTTTTGATTTAAGCTTTATAACTCTTATCTCAGAGGCCGATGCTGAAGAACAATTTAATCCACCACCTTCATTTGCAGTGTTCATTTCCGAATGTGCTTTTGCTGATGATGTTGTAATTATGGCTGGAAGTGAAAGTGGCTTACAAACTAACATGAAAATTTGGAATGAAACACTACAAGAATTTGGCATGAAAATAAATGTGGACAAAACCAAAGTAATGGTAGTAGGTAATGAAAAACAGCAAATACAAATAGAACTTGATGGAATATTGGTTGAGCAGGTGCAACAGTTCAATTATTTAGGTGTAACAATAGACGAAATGGGAAAACAAGAAATCGATATAACAGAAAGAATAGAAAAAAGCAATAAATTATATTACTCAATAAACAAGACCTTCATCAATAAGAAATAAATATCCCAGAGTACCAAAATAAAGATATATAAGGTAATTTATAGACCTGTACTGACATATGGCTGCGAAACTTGGGTATTAACAAATAAAATGAAAAGAAGACTAGAAGCAATGGAAATGAAATACCTAAGAAGAGTAAAAGGTATTACGCTGAAAGACCGAATCCGTAGTAGCCAAATAAGAGAAGAACTAGAAATAAACCGACTGACTGACTTCATAGAAAAGAGACAACTCAGCTGGTGGGGACATCTACATAGGATGAAGAATGACAGAACAGTTAAAAAAATATGGCAAGCAAAAGTGTTAGGAACAAGAAGAAGGGGTCGACCGCATGAAACATGGGATAAGACAATAGGAAAAATATTAAGTAGAAAAGGAAAAACGTGGTCCGAAGCAAAAGAAATGACAAGTGACAAAAAAATGTGGAGTTCATTTGTATATACCTATACATTTATTTTATCCCTACACCATACGGTAGATGGGAAGTTGAATATATATATATACCTTCATTTGCATGATAAAGACCATTGCACAAATTACAAACAGCTATAATATCGGAGATAGCGAAACCCGCATTACAGCCCGCACACACAGACATTATCCTAACAATTTTTCTAAACAAAAAATCAAAAGTATTATCAATAACACGTTCAATGTCAAGGTTCTCCCACGAAGGTCTCATGTTGAATATTGTTTGACTAGTAACAATTTTCAAACGCCGAAGTGCACTCCAGAAACTAAAAAGCAAAGTCAGAAATTCCTCGGAGCAAGTTGCAAAATACACTATGAGAACACACTCTAAAATTTATATTAGACTGATTAGTAAAAACCACAAAAAACTGAAATCAATTACGGAGCTCAACGTATAATGTACACGCGTCACGAACTCTCAAATTATTGTGAACGTCTCAGGATCATGGCCATCCTTTTTCAACGCCTCCGCGAACCGCGACTGTAGCTCTGCCTTGTTACCGCTTGTCGCTTCATCCCGTTCTTCTAATTATATTCTTAACTCGGCTACTTTTAATTCACACAACTTCTTTGCCATTATAATGTCTTTTACTCAAACCTCACTAAAGCCTTCAACAGTCACGTTTCACCCCACACCTGATACCAATTGTAATGATCGTGGGTTTAACAAATTCAAACTTAAAGACCTACAATGGCAACAACAATTTATTTACACTAATTATTGATGAAACTTGAATACACTACAGAATTATTACTAAACATACATTGCTAATGACACTATTTATTTACACCTTACTGTTAGTGTGTCACTTTTCACTGCTCGTCTTGATTAATTATGAAGTCAAATCTACGACCGTCAATTTATTTACGACTCTCTCAGCGATCGTCTCTTCTCTATATACTCCTGCGTTTAATCTGTAAACCATTCTTGAGATGACTGGAAACGTCGGGATCAGCCTATTTTTTTCTGAACTGCTTAATTGGTTTCCTAGAAGGCAGGTACGATGCACGCCAGCGAAGAAGTCGGCTAATCGGCTAGTGGACTCGTTCGTTCGCGTACACGTGTGGCTGATCGCACACAACCATACTTGTGTTCGCTACAATATATTATCTCCAATACTGATTGCACCCTGAAATTTTAAACAGGTGTCTTAAAATTTTAAAATCATGTACAAACTTCATTAAACCTATTGAACTATTTACTATTTACTATAAAATTATTAACCATACCCCCCTTTACTTTACGGTTTACTTAATTTACATAAAGACTAGTGGTTTTCTACATCAACGCTTCTAGTTATAATCTCTGTAAATTTGCTAATAAAATTATTTCATCTTATGTTGACAATAAATTGAAATTCAATATTAAAAATTCACTAGAATTTGCCAAGAAAGTACAAAATTGGCCAAGGAACTCAATATTTGTATATATCGATATTTGTAGCCTTTTCACTTTAGTACCAATATCTGAACTAAAAATTATTATAAAAAATAGATAACAGCGTCTTTCTAACTGAGGAAAAAGTAGAATTTTATAGTATTTTAAATCAAAGCTATTTTAAATATAACAATAAATTTTATACTCAAAAGGCAGGACTTCCTATGGTTTCCCCACTATCTCCAGTTTTAGCAGAAATGTTTTTAGACAATTTTGAAAATAGCTAATTCAATAATAAGTAAAATCTAACAAAAAATATCCTTTATTGGTATCGATATACAGATGACGTTTTTTGCATATGGACAGGCACCTCCAGACTACATACCTTTTTAAACTTACTTAATTCCCCCAATAAGTCAATTCAGTTTACAATGGAAATTAAATGTAATAGAAGTCTCAATTTGCTGGACTTAATAATCATAAACACCAACAAACATATCGAATATCTGATGATTTGCTTTTTCCAAATTCGCTTGGATATTTTCGTTGGTTATTAGTTGTATCATGTTACGGTTGGAATTGCGCTATGGTGAGGCTAACTTAACAGCGGTGTATCACATCCAACTGAAAACTCGTCAGCAGAAACCAATGGAGTTTCTGCAAGTATTCGAGGCCGATATCGTAAGACTGTCTCGACTGGCCTATCCGAATAGTCCAGAAGAATTGTTGGAAAGGTTGGCAGTGGAAGTATTCACCGATGGACTTCGAGACAATGACACTCAACAACGGATACGCCTCGACCGACCTAAGACGCTAGCTGATACGAAACTGTTAAACGGGCCTACAGCAAACAAGGAAAGGTTCGGTTACTCTGTGAAAAAGCGGATTCGTCGGAATCTTAAAAAGAAACCGTCTGCCCAATGATCTCCAAGTTCAACAAAGAAAGTCGAAAACTGAGAGAGAGAAAATTGTTCATGGCGAAGCTAATGTGTCATTTGAAATTGGCAAGACTGTCTTTGACCATCAGGTGCTGGTTGCAGATGTTGAAGACGACGTTATTCTTGAACTGGACATACAACAAAACTACGATTTTGACATGAATTTAAGAAGAGGCGTGGTGAGACTGAATGATGAAGAATTTTATCTCATAAAACATGGACAGGAGGCGGTAACCCGGAAGATAAATTCTGAAACAGTACCTGCCGAAATAAGTGGAGTGATTGACAGAAATTATAGGAATCTAACCAGTGAGCAGAAATGCAAAGTGCAACAGCTTTTTGTCAGAATGTCGACGTCTTTGAAACTGACAAGAATGGTAGAGGAAATACTAACATCGTAAAACACAAGATCAATACCGGTAATGCGCAGCCTATTCGTCAAAGACCTAGACGACTGCCCCTGGCGAATGAGGAAGAAGCAGAGCGATTAATCCACGAAATGCATGCGACCGGCATAATTGAACCATCATCAAGTCCGTGGACATCACCGGTAGTGTTGGAAAAGAAAAAGGAAAGAACAACCCACTCTTGTGTGGATTACCGACAACTCAACAACGCAACCAAGAAGAACAGTTATCCGTTACCACGAATTGATAACACCTTGGATACGCTTGCTGGCTCGAAAATGTCTTCCACATTCGACTTGAAAAGCGAATACTGGCAAGTTGCCTTAAATGCCGCCGACATGTAAAAGACCACATTTTCGATCGGCACGGCCTACCTTGAGTGTTCAAATTGGATGGACCTGCTTGGTATACTTGGATGACATAATAGCGTAGCGAACGCGAGCGTTCTTGTGTGCGACCGGGTACGCTTATATGCGTTTCCGGCCGGCTCGACAAGCTGTTTTCAGAATCCAACCAACGATTGAACATTTGTTAAGAATTCTAAAAGAACACTTTAGTACCACTCATGATAATACAGAACAGTTTGTCGGACTAAATATAATGCACGATTACGCAAAAAAAAATAATGATTAATCAAATACCATATATAAAAAGATTATTAAAAAAGTCCAACCTGGAAGATGCAAATCCGATTTTAATACCTGCTGAGCCTAGACAACAATTCCAATGTAGCGACGTAGCAGCTACCATAGGAAGGTGCGTGTAGAGAGATGGGTTCTAATAAGAACCGTTGGACATGGAAGCGTATTTCAGATTTCAATGAGGAGCGAGTCAGAGTTAGACTAGACTAGTTTTATTGAAATAAATTACTGCTATTTATACAAAAAATATTTACATTGATTATATGGATAATGTGCCGTCAGCGGTCTACGCTAGTGAGCGTATTTGTTCTGACCTAGTTTGTGGCCCGGTTAGGTTAGGTTAGGTTATTTATTTTCTAGAGAATGCAGATCCATTAGTTCAGGCAATGTAGAGAAAGACTAAACACTTTGCACTGAAATTTAACAGCAAACCGACTGCACCATTATGTATTTGTATTGGATAGTTCGTAGATCCTCAAAACATAAATTAAAACAGCTGTTGAGTCTGGGTACGTTTTCTAAGCACCAAGAGCAGGAAAACGATGAAAAAATTTTGCTTCTTGTTTATATTTAGAAAACTAGCCAACGAAGCGGGTTACATCCCAATGTTAAATTGTAGATAAAATTGTCCAATTGGACGATTATTTAGCGAGAGTGGTCGAAGAAACGATAAGAAAATATTGTTGCGAGAGAAAGGCGCTGGTGATCGATAACAGCGCCGCCGCTGTTAAACCACTTCGCAGAACGCTGCGCCTACAGCGTAAATAAGCGTTACCGAAGCCATTGATCAAAAGCAGGTATATCGTGAAACATTTAATAAAAGAATGCCCTGGACATAATTAGATGCTGCAGGAGTTGTCTAGAAAACGGTTATAGGGTATAAATTATTGGGATGCGACATGAGCAGTACGTAGTGCGGTTTTACAAAGGAGAACAAAGTCGTAATAGCGAACGTGCAAAGTAATGTAAAAAAGGCCGTCAATACAAAATCAAACATTGTTAATAACCAGGTAGAATTAGGACAAATTTCCTCCCCACTACTATTAAGTCAGCTACCGTCGTATAAATTTCAACTTAGCACTTAATTATATTTTGTTGTTTTTATGTAATGTAAATCGTTTGAAATAAATATCCGAGTAACATAAATAAGTCTGTTAAATAAATAGTTGTAATATAAACGGTGTTATAAATTGTACACTTGTGCTCTGTTTACGTGGTTTGGTATTCTAGTTGTTAATGTACACTGATTAAATAGATTAATATCTCGGGTAGTATAGAATATTAAGAAAAAATATTACAGCAAATTATAGATAATGAAGAGCATTTAGTAGCATAATTGTAGTATTAGGATTTTCAGGTATTATTTTAATTATTGCACTGCATTAGCATTGTATGTTAGAGCTGTATGAAGTTAGTTGGGACTCATGTTCCCTCCGCTTGGTTGTACTGAAAGCAAAATAAAAGTTAAGATTATTGGCGTAACGTGATTTGTATTAGATTTTAATGATATGGAGTTCTGGCTGGGCTCTTGGTGAAACATGTTATAATATCAAAATAAAACAAAACACTTGGTAATAATTTGGTTAGATTTGGTTCAGTGCACTATTACTACCTTCAGTGATCGGCTCTTCAGTGTTTCACACAGAGTATGTAGATTTTCAAATAATGCCAATTTAAAGCTCAGTAGCAGGTAAAGCTTTAGTCAATATGTAACCACAACTTACTAAATAAAATACGCGTACATTATATGAGAATACAAATTGTTAAAAAAAAGTTTGACAAAGCCTTTGTAGAATTCATTAGGATAAACAAGACTGAAATGTACTTATAAAATGATGGTACGAGTGAGGTATAAGGTTTGCATGACACTAATAATCCCATTATCTATAATTAATTAAAGTAACGTTTAAGAATTATACTTACCCATATTATGTAAATTAAAAAATATACAGAATATTGATTAAAAGAAAATTACGCAGAAGATTTCCATAATCGTAACTAAAACTTTTTTCCATTATTTAAGCTTTCTAATGACCATATGTCATAGCTAATGGAATTAAGATGTTTTATATCTATGCCCAAAAATTATGTAGTGTACTTGGGGTGTGTAAATAATATGACGCACTGAGACAACCGTATTTTCTCAAAAAGTCCGTTAAAAAACAAGTGCATTTATACACTGCAAGTGTGATCGAACGAGCACATTCGTCGCAGAATCAACACATTGATCACTCCGCCGTCTACTACACCACCTTCAAAAATGTCTATCGTAGCTGTAGACAAAACGTCAGGGAGTAATTCTACTGGACCACGGCCCATCATCCTTTAAGAAATAAAAGCCGGCCGTGAAAGCCTACATTCAGCTATTATATTATTGTTGCAAACCTCAAGTTTAATTAAGCAAATGCGTGGCAAACATCATACTTTCGATATATCATCATACAATTGTACCAACATCAGAAGTTTCGTATATTCAGGCCTCCTGATATAAATTGTTTCGATTCATTAATTCTATTCTAATTAAAAATTTTGCTTAAAGTGTAAAAAATTCTTTAGATATTGCAAATAAAACTAAAACACTCTTTAGTATCCTTTGATGTTTCAAGTCTTTTCACATTGTTGCGAACGTAGAAGTTACCATGAAGGTGCGTGTAGAGAGTATGGTCCTAATAAGGACCGTTGAATTGGAAGCGTATTTTAGGAGCCAATTATAAGCGAGTCAGGATTAGACTAGACTAACCAATTTTATTGAATAAGTTACAGCTATATATACAAATAATATTTACATTGGACTTATGCCGTCAGCCATTTACGCTAGTGTACGTATTTATGTTCTGACCTAGTTTGCTGGCCAGAACTGTTACAATTCTGTCAGCAGAATTTAGATTCTGCTGTACAGAGTGTGTTACATGGAATAAATAAATGGATACAGAGTGTTCCCACAACATCTATTTACGTAACAAAATTAATTACAATTCTAACAAACCTTATTAAAAGCAGCCCTTTAGACAATTAGGAAGGTAAAGATTTGCTTAATTTAGTGGAATTAGCCTAAGTCAAAGTACTTTAAAATCATTAATAAGAATTACAAACAAAAAGATGGACTCCCCATGGGGTCACCCCTTTCTCCAGTCCTTTCTGAAATATGTGTCGTACTTTGAACAACAACTATTTAACTCCAAAAACCCACTCATTAAGCATATCTTTACCTGGAAACGATATGTAGATGACATGAAATGACAACCTTCCTCCCCCGTCCTTGTCTCAGATGCGGCTACCTTCTAAAGAAATGTCCCCATAATAAGAAAAACAATTGAAACTATTTGGTTTTGCTTTTATTATATGATAGATATTATTCAGAGTACTTAATTTTAGTTTTTTATTAATTATTTGGTCTACTAATGAAGTTTTATATCCGTTTTTGATGGCAATTGTATATATTCTATTTAGTTCGTTTTTACAATGCTCTTTAGACAGTGGTACATTGACGAGTCGGTGTATGAAAGAATGAAATGTTGCTAATTCATTGCGATCTTCACGTTCTTGGGCAGTAGCTCACTATGTACTCCAACGAGCAGTTACTTTCCAAACTATAATTGTGTTGCACATAACCCATCACTGTTATTCTCTCCAAAGTCTGTCCGATACAAAACAGGTAACCTACCCACCCCTCCATCACTAAACAATCTCGATAACGAACGGTTATCGAACCACGATGTTCTAAAAACGAATCTCATATTCTCTGCTTAAGTACTGATGCAGCTGCACATTTTTTTCCGTATTTTATTACCAATATTCTCTCGCTCTTTTCGCATGTCTCGCCGTTAACTGGTAAATAATGTCGGCAATGATCATCAAGATTGTGACCACTCCTCTGCACACACGTCTGCTCCGAAGTCTGTCCCATACAAAACAGGTTATCTACCCACTCCTCTATTACTAAACAATCTCGATAACGAACGGTTAGCGAACCACGATGTTCTACAAACGAATCCCATGTTTTTTGCTTCAATTTCCCCTTCTCTCTCCCATTTTCTTACACTATTAAATTTACCTCTCCGAGCGGTTGTCTGCAGTCTTTGTTGAGAAACGTCTCTTGCAACTTGTCGATATGATTCCTCGTCCGCACTTTCATACCTCCTTTACGCGATCTGACAATTTAAAAAGACTTCAAAACGCTTCATGTCGTAAACGAGCGCAACACGAAGCTACATCGTCTATACCGAGCAAAAAACCCAACTGTGCTGCACCTGGGACACCCACCGACCGGTGGTGTGACACCTGTAAAATTTATGTTCCACAAAATTCATACAACGGTCATGTGAGTACCTTACAACGTAAACAAACTTGCTGCTCACCTCTAGAGGAAGGAATCTGTTTCCTCTCCTCTGCTTTCGCTAACAGGATAGCTTCGTTTCGTATTACCATAGCGAAGTACTTCCTGTCTTATACTGACCTTTTTAGTAATGTTCTCGACAAATGTTTGCGTGTTGTACGTAATCAGACCCATCTTCACGATGCGGTTAAAATGAATTTTGAAGTTTTTGGACGTTATGTGCACGAGACCAAGCAAATTTTAGAAATTAAATCGTTCAACACAAATAACAAAGTTATGACTCAGTCGACCGATGTTTCCAATATTTTCTAAAACATTTTTTTAGATACTCGACACCAAAGCTTCCGAGCTTCAAGAACGAGAGTCAGGTGATTATTCTTTTATACATCTATTACCTTTCTATTAATAACACGAGACGTTTATGATATTTATCACCGATATTTGAAGATCATAACGCTCATGCTACCCGTTACAGATGAAGAAATGCATCTCTACTCGGAGGCCACTTCTTGCAATATCTGCGAAGAACCTTTTCTAGTGAATGACGTGGGGGTCCGCGATCATTTTCATTTGACCGGTAAAGTTCTCATAGGTGGCGCTCACTCCAGATGTAATTTAAATTACAAACTACCCAACTTTGTACCTGCCTTTTTCCATAACCTCTCCGGATACGATTGTCACCTATTTATAAAAGATATGGCTGTGAACGATGTTAAATTTACCGTAATCGCTCAAAATAAAGAAAAATACATTTTGTAACGAGCGTGTATGTATGCGAGAGCGGCGACGAGATCCGGGAGCAGATAAGCGGAGTTCTGAGAATACCGGCGTCGGTCGGCGCTTTGATAACAATAAATAAGGCCATGAATAAAACCAACACAATACGAGCTCGAGTAAATTCTAGTAGGTCATTCCCAATCTTTCTTGAATTATTCGATGTCTCTATAAATACTTGTCGACGTCGTCAATGACAAGAGTTTTACAGTTAGCTTCCGAACGAGTAATATAAATACCGAACTACGATATATAGTGATATAAATACACATTTTCCTGGTTATATAAATAAGTTGTTGAATTGTTATTAGTGTTTAAGTATTCTATTAGTGTTTAAGTGTTAAATAAATAGTAGTAAATAAATTTCCTTTAAATAAATAAGTTAAACTAGAAAAGTCGTTACAGAGTTATTCAGTTTAAACAGTCTGACTGGCTTAAACCTGTCATTGATTTAAATGCCCGAAAACGCAATTTGTCTGAAAATAAATTTGGGACGCAAACGCAAACTTGAGAAACCCTGTCAAATACCGTCTGCTACAACTATTCCTGCAAGGTAAAGTAGAAGGAAGAAGGGGACCAGGTAGAAGGAGAATCTCCTGGCTCGCCAACTTACGGAAGTGGTTCGGCGTGACTTCCATTGAACTGTTCCGCGCTGCAGCCAACAAAGCGCGCATAGCCATGATGATAGCCAACATCCGGAACGGATAAGGTCGACGAAGAAGAAGAAGAAGAAATTTGGGAAATCGTTGTTCATATTGATGAATAACAGCGCCTTCGGAAAGACGATGGAGAACGTTGATGAACGAGTTGATGTGAAACTGGCTACTCATTGGCAAAATTCAGGACGCTTCCTGGGAGCTGAGAATTTAATTGCTAAACCCAGAGACGTGCTTATTATATAGTAAGTCGCAATTAGTGTGAAAGGAAGTGAAGCCAAGACGGTAGGCAACCTTCATTTCAATGTGCAGGCAAAATACATTTTAGTTCCATTTGAATAGCATTACGCGGCGGGGAGTTTATAAAATAATTCAGTAGTTTCAAGTAGTTAAAACTTTTGATGGTCATAAAAATACATTTAACTAATATATTTTTAATAATAATTTAAATTTGCATATAATTTAGATCATTACACTATTTAAATAATTAAAATTAAGCAAGACATTGTTACAATCTAAATTATAGTTACTTTACGTTTCTGTTTGTGTTTATATTTCTTATATATTCTTTTAATAGCTCTTATACAATTCATTAATGACACACGAATACAAATAGTAGGTATTTTGAGTATAAATTATTATGTTACTGTTTTATTTCAATTAAATATCAACTTCTCTAAATTAATAGTTAACTTCTGATTTTTAAAATGAAAACACTAATAAAAATAACCATAATTTTGTTGATCAGAGATAAAAACACGTCATCTGAGGGATAAGTATCCCTGTATAAATACATCCCCTTATAGATACGAGATAGCACCCACAGTAGCCGAGTTGCCGCCCCTTCTCTTTACATTCATTATCTAAATAGTCTATTAGAAAAAAGCTTAGATCTTAAGAACTGTCCTCAGCCACTTCATATATTTGTATTATGAAAATAATTTAGTGAAAATTTTCATTAAAAACATAGTCATATACCGTCCAGAAACAGGTGATAAAATTTCTACATCTAATGCAGCTTCGCTAAAATTATTACATACATATTTGCTATAAGAAGAGTGCTTACTACATTTTAAATTCTGATTTATTGTCAAAGAGAGTAACTTATAATAACATTCAACAAACATATACGTGCATACTGAACAAAACCCTGACTGATATCTACTTTATAGACATTTTGAAAACTAAAAAGAATAGAATTTTTATGAAAACTATTTGCTTAGATGTTTAAGAGTTCCCATGCAAACAATTTTTTATATTTGAAGTTGTTAGTTCAAACTTATTGAGAAGAAGTATATATATTACACATAAATGTATGTAGCAGTACCTTTTAGAGAATTTCTTGGATGTTGATGGCAAGTTTATACTTACTCTGGAAAATGCCGGAGCAATTTTTAAAAAAAATTTTTACGTTAAAAAGGCACACACATCCTGATCGTGGAGGTACTGACTTTTTAATTAAGTTCTTTGGGAAATTCAAAACAGAGGGTATAGCGCCTTTGTATAAATCAGTACTTAAAAAGTACTCAGAACTGCGCGTTTTGCAGGGGTATAGTTTCCGCGCCTCATCGCTTTGATCCACTATTTTCGAATTTCTGGATTCGTAGGAAACCTCAACAAACTATATTAATAAAAAACTTTCAATTTATTGATTAGTTGTATTTTTTTACCTATGAAACGAAACAGAGGAGTTTTTTATAAATCTTTTTGTACAACCGTATGCGCAACACGAAGAAACCATTTTTAATAATTAAAATCAAAATTTTAGTCACTTCAGTCAAAATTTAATTAAACTGAACGCGGGTTAAACTGAATTTTAGCGTGGCGGCGCTATACACACATAGGTATATACATATACAGTGTATGCGTAGTAGTGTCTACGCTTCAAGCGACTGCGATTCTCCTTCCACTCAGCTTGGCCGGGTTGATTTATTATAGTACACATAACTTGTCATAAAAAGTTAATATTTTAAGTAAAACACACAAGGTTATGTGTACTTTAATAAACATAAGTTAATTTTAAACAATAAAATATGTCTGACAGTGATAATTTAGATACTGAAAGTGAGCAACCTCCTGCAACGAGAGCAACATTACGCTATGACACACTCTCAAGTCATCAGTAAGTTGTTTATATTTATGTATTGTATTGTTCATGATAGATTAAAATTTACACAATTTTTATTGCATATATCGTATTGTATTTAATATAAGTAAACATTTAATGAATAAACAAACCGTCATCATTTTATTTCATTCGATGTTCCACATCTGCCAGGCGTCCTGTGACGACTCATTTTTTTGTATGAATCCAGCTATTATGAGATTTGTCCAACCCTAACCATTTCACGTAAACCATGTCACCTCTACGTCTTAATACTCGCTGCACTAAATAAATGTCTGCATGTAAAGCTTTCTGTAATTCCACATCATAAAACCCTCCTTTTATGTCTTCCCATTTATCATCCTTTAGGTAGTACATAATTGGATCAGATAATTTTATATAATTTTTAACCTAACCTAACCTATCCTGACCAATTCGGTTTATAATCTTTGCTAAACAATTCACGATATTTGCTTATGCGTACTCGGTCTCCCACTTTAAATCGAATTCTTCGTAAATCCACCTTTTTTGGATTGTTGTAAGCCTTCTCCAAAAGTATTTCTTGGTTTCGTCTATTAACTTTGCTTGGTTTCATTCCGATAATTCTGTGGACCTTATTGTTATAGTCGGTTACTATATCTTGTAATACATTCAACCATTTGTAGGATCCTTGTAAACTGAAGCGTTGTCACATTTTTTATTTTAGTGTTCGATTTACCCGTTCCACAACCGACGCTTTCTTGGTACTATAAGTTCAGTAATGGTTACTTTTATATTTTTGTATAACTTGCTTCACTTGTTCGTTGTAAAATTCTTTTCCCAAGTCAGTTTGCATATTCTTAGGAATACATTTACTTCTTTTGAAACTTTAACTGTAAAGCCCTTCCAACATATTCACCTGTTTCGCGTTTTACTGCTTGAGCCCACACAAATTTTGAAAAAACCTCTATTACAACTAAAATGTATCTAACACCTTTATTTTCTCTCGCATATGGAATCATTTCCACTAAATCGGCTTGATGAAGATCATCTAATCCTTTGACAATCACTTTACGACGTAAAATTAATTCTCGCAGGTTTACGCAGTTCTTTCACCAGTTCTTCTTTCACATTTAACATTTTCCTTATAATAATGAAGAACTACATGGACGGAGCTGTTGTTGGTTTAGAACTGCTCGATTTTGCACTACCTGTTCCTCTTTGTTGTTGCATTCTTTTCTATTATATCGTTCGCCTTGTTTGTTATTTCTTTATCCCTGTCAGTATTATATCTTTCAAGTTCTCTTTCCAAATTTTTAATCGCTAACTCTATATTATCACTAAAAGTTTTCATCATCATTTCACCACTTTTGGAGACAGCTGTTTTCAATTCTTCTCGTAAATCCTTCATCCTTCTGACACCTTTACTGACAGCACGATCGTTTACTTTTTCACACTCAATTCTGATATGCTAACCTAACCTAACCTATCTTTCTCATCCTCATACATTTTAGTAGCTGCATGAAACCCAGCGGTAGGCTCGTTCAAATGAGTAATACGCTTATTAGCCACATCAACAAAATACAACACTTTATCGAATGCTTGTCTAATATCGGTTACATCATCTTGTGATAACAGACGTTGCAGCTTCTTCTCCAAAAATCGTACATTCACAGCATCATGCTCCTGCTGAGGATCACCGATTCTTGTTAAGCGCTTATGATTTAAATCATGAACATTACTGAATGCTTGCGAAAACAATCGTTTTTTTTTCTAATGCACGTCCAAACTTATCAACCGTGATTGTCTAACTAATAAGCTTAAACTTTGAATAGAGCACTTTTTGTAAAACATTTCAAAGATAAAAATGAAAAAACAAATAAATTTCACGAAATTTTTATTGTCTCGACAATGTTGTTTTGGTCGATTCGACCATTATCTAGAGAGTACAAAAGATTACTAAATACACAAAATATGTTCGAACAATTTATACTATTGCATTACAAGAATCGTGGTGGGGGGGGGGGAATAATGTTATATTTTATACAAAATTAAAGGAGAATTATGGGATACTAATTCTAGTTGGTTATTTACAAGATTACATTTATTGTAAACAGCTTTTCTGATCTCTAAGTTTTCCAATAAAGACAGTTTCCTGCTTTTTGGGATGTTACAATGTAAAATTTTAAACTTATCTAAGTCTAAAAGATGATTATTAATAATACAGTGTTCGGCAAAACCACATTTGCTATCCTTTTTTTTGATGGAATTATTGTGTTCAGAGACGCGTTTTTTAATAGACCTGCCACTCTGTCCAATATAAATGGCATTACACGAATTGCAACCTTAACGATAAATACCACTTTTTTCTAAGGGATCAGTATTTTTATTATTTTTACAAAATATAGATTTTAAATTAACTGGACTATTTTCTACAATTTTGCAATTAAAAGAATTTTCTAATTTGTATTTGAATCTATGACCAATCGTCCAGCCCATGGACATTGCCGGTGGTTTTGGTCAAGAAAAAGGACGGATCTACACGCTTCTGTGTTGACTACCGCCAGCTAAATAATATCACCAAGAAAGATAGCTACCCCTTGCCACGCATCGATGATACCTTGGACACGCTTGCGGGGTCGACAATATTGTGAACGCTAGACCTTAAAAGTGGATACTGGCAAGTAGACTTGGATCCTGAGGCCAAAGAGAAGACGGCATTTTCGATCGGAACCGGGCTGTGGCAGTTCAACGTGATGCCGTTCGGGTTGTGTTAAAGCAAGCTCTCGTTTCTACACCTGTGTTGAGTTATTCGACACCAGAGGGGAAATTTGTTCTGGACACCGACGGTAGCAATGTTGGGTTAGGCGCAGTACTCTCACAAATACAACACGGAGAGGAAAAAGTCATCGGCTATTTCAGCAAGACCCTATCCAAGCCCGAACGAAACTACTGCGTAACCCGACGAGAACTACTGGCAGTGGTAAAGAGCGTGGAGCACTTTTATAAGTACTTGTATGGAAGGAAGTTCCTGCTCCGAACAGATCATGCTGCTTTACGGTGGTTACTGAGTTTCAAGAATCCAGAGGGTCAAGTCGCGCGTTGGATAGAAAAACTCCAAGAGTACGACTTCGACATACAACATCGAGCTGGAAATAGCCATAAGAACGCTGATGCCTTATCCAGAAGACCATGTTCCGAAAACTGCAAGCACTGCAAGCGCCTGGAGGAACATGAAGAAGTCCGGAGGATAACCGTCACGGATGAACAATGGCATCCTGATAACATCAAGACGGAACAGGGTTCTGATCCGGTCCTGAGCTTGTTTCGGAAATGGAAGAATGAAGGCAGGCGACCGATCTAGCAAGAGATCGCCACTAAATCTGGGGAGGTAAAATCGTTGTGGGCCCAATGGGACTCCATTGTTGAGGAAGATGGACTCCTGAAGCGAATAGTGGAAAACCAGAATGATACTGAGAGCAAACGTCAATTGCTTGTACCGAAGGGCCTGGTAAAGGAAGTCTTGAAGTGCTTCCATGACGATGCTTCGGGGGGACATTTTGGTGTTAACAAGACCCTTGGAAGAGTCCGTGAGCGGTTTTACTGGGTCAATTGCAAAAAGAACGTTGAAGACTGGTGCAAGAAGTGCACAACTTGTGTAGCCAGCAAGGGACCACAAAGACGACGGCGTGCTCCTATGCGCCAGTACAATGTCGGCAGTCCATTCGAACGGATTGCCATAGACATAGCAGGACCGTTTCCAGAGACCGATGGTGGCAATAAATACATCCTGGTAGCAATGGACTACTTCACGAAATGGGTTGAAGCGTACGCACTCCCAAATCAGACAGCCACCACACTAACGGAGGAGCTCGTATACCACCTGATCAGCCGGTTCGGCGTGCCCATGGAGCTTCATTCTGATCAGGGTCGGAATTTTGAGTCGGCTGTGTTCCAAGAAATCTGCAAGACTTTAGGCATTCACAAAACACGGATAACACCTCTGCATCCTCAATCAGACGGAATGGTAGAGCGAATGAATAGGACCATTAACAAGTACTTGTCCAAAGTGGTCTCCAAACACCAAAGAGACTGGGATCGCCATCTACCACTGTTTCTTATGGCATATCGATCATCGATTCACGAAACTACTGGACAAACACCAGCAAAAGTACTGTTTGGTCGGGAGCTACGGTTGCCATGTGACCAGAAATTTGGCTGCAAACCTGGTGAGGACGTTGCCGGAGAAGACTACGTTAGTGATCTCCGCAGAAGACTTGACGATGCGACCGCATGAAGGACACCTACGATATACGGGCCACTGATGGAGGTTTCCACGAGGGAGACATGGTGTGGTTATACAATCCATAGCCCCGTAAAGGTCTTTCGCCGAAGCTACAGCAACACTGGGAAGGCCCATATACAATCGTCAAGAGAATAAATGACGTTATTTACCGGATTCGACGTACACCAAATGGGAAACCGAAGGTTGTCCATTTTAACCGTCTGGCCCCATATGTAGGTGACAATTACGAAGAATCTCGGATCAGGCTTATGCAAGCTCGTTCTCCGGATACCCAGTATGACGAGTTTATGGCCACGCCGAGCTTGTATGCTAATTCCAGATTCGGTGTCACCTCCGAGAGATCCGAAGATTTGTTTACTGCTTCAGACTTGCTGGTTCATTGTGTGGCCAAAGACTTGAGGATGGATCGCGGTATTGCCACCGTATTCAAAAAGAAGTTTGGCCGCTTGTCAGAGCTGCGGGACCAACTCGGAGATGGAAAGAAAGTGCTAAGTCTGGTGGACGGGAACCGATCCATTTACTACCTGGTCACTAAGGAGGCGTCGTCTGAAAAACCCACCTACCGCTCGTTATGGAATTCGTTAGTGGAACTAAGAGACTAACTGCTATCCACGAGTACCACAAGGTTAGCCATGCCAAGGATAGGATGTGGGTTGGATGGACTGAACTGGAGAGTGGTGCGGAGCATGTTGGAGGTCCTCTTCCGGTGGAGCGGCATCGAATTAACGGTATACACCAACAATCCCCAACGAGATTCCGCACAGCCAAGGACGGTGGATTGCTACTTCCATATGACGACTGGGTGCCTTAGGGGACAGAATTGCAACTACCGGCATGATCCTTTGAAGGAACGGCAGAATGTGATCCGGGGCGAATAACCCTTAAGGAGGGGGCAGTGTAACGAGATGTATGTATGCGAGAGCGGCGACGAGATCCGACAGCAGATAAGCGGAGTTCAAAGGAAACCGGCGTCGGTCGGCGCTTTGATGACGATAAACAAGGCCATAAATTAAACGAACACAATAAGCACTCCAGTAAAGTCTAGTACGTCATTCTGGAACCTTCTGGATTGTTCCTAATCTGTATAAATACTTGTTGACGTGGCCAGTAGAGTAGTTCACAGTTAGCTTCCGAACGTGTAATATAAATACTAAATTACGATATACCGAGTGATATAAATACACATTTCTCTTGTCATATAATTAAGTCGTTGAATTGTTATTATTGCTTAAGTATTCTATTAGTGTAAGTGTTAAATAAATAGTTGTAAATAAATTTCCGTTGAATCAATAAGTTATACTAGAAAAGTCGTTACAATATACATTTTCAAACCGTAAACCGTTTGATTGCTCCAGAAGTCCCATAATCTCATTTGTTTTTCCACAATTTGAAAATCCTGCAACGATACATTTTATTGATGATGGTAATAAAGGACCATGACGATTTATTTTCGAAGGGATGTTGAAGTCAAGATTGGTTATCGGTAGAGCAGATGGATGTTGTACCATCCGCATGTTTATTCATTATTAAACGATTTGGCTGTGTGTTCACGGATATACAAATTTAGTGTTACCGTGTTATTTTGGGTCAAGAAATATTAGAAAATTGAGTAAGATTTCTAATTATCTTTATTTAATATAATTAACTGAAAAAAAAGTATAATGTGTCGAAAATTATTCTTATGAGGTATATATTAATACAACAACGCACCAAGCGTCAAGAAAAAGAACAACTGTTTCCTTTTGATAGTAATAGATGACATTACCCATATTGTATACAATATATTATAAAATTTATCACTCAACACTCCCACTTAAATTTTAGAATTATTATAATAGTAAACTTAAATTAGGGTTCAAACCAACCTACTATTTTCCAACAAAATTAACCTTTTAAACCTTATAAGTATTTAGTTTTATACTTGACATCGTCAGTTTATAGTGAGTACTTGATTCCTGTTATGAATAAATTTACTAGGAGGTAAGGCTTTTGTTAAATAGTCTGCAAGCTCTCTTATGAAATAATATCTTATATCTATGTGTTTTGTTCTATTGTGGTAAATAGGATTATGAATTAGTTTAATAGCACTCTGGTTATCTATACATAGAGTTACCACCAATTGTGATTCATCTATGTCAATTAGTAACTGTCGGAGCCATGAAATTTCTTTGGCAGCCTCACTTGCAGCCATGTATTCTGATTCTGTGGTTGATAGAGCCACAGTATTTTGCTTTCTGCTAGCCCAAGTAACAGGTCCACCATTCATCATAAAGATATATCCTGTATTAGATTTTCTAGAATCAATATCTGAGGCAAAATCAGAATCAGAAAAACCTACTAGTTCTTTGTTACAATTATAAGTAATACAAACATCTTTTGTCTTTAACAAGTACCGAATGATTCGTTTAACAGCATTTACATGGTATTTACTAGAATTATTTAAATATATACTAACTACATATATTCAAAGAATAAGAAATGTCAGGCCTAGATACGGTTGACAAAAACATTAGGGCTCCCACTGCTTCTCTATATGGAAAATCAACGTTACTCTCATTATCATTTTTCTTTAAAACTACATTATTGTCAGCAGGTGTACTACAAGAACTGGCCTCTGACATGTTGAATCTAGTTATAATTATGTACTGTTTTTGACTTAAAGTAATTATTCCGTCATCTTTATTTATTTCCATGGCAACAAACGTATTTAATTTCAACTCTTTTATCTTAAAGCTTTGCTTCAAATCATTTATAATATGTAACAATATACTTTTACTTTTTGAAAATAATAAAGCATCATCTACATACAAGATCAAGATAACTTTATAATTATTAAAATGACCAACAAAAATACAGTTGTCAGAGGGACACATTTCAAAACCATAAGTAGTTAGGAAAGAGGAGAATTTTCTATTCCAACAGTGTGATGACTGTTTTAGCCCATATAAGGATTTTATCAACTTACAGATTTTTCCTGGTTCAGCATAGACACCCTCAGGCACCTCCATATAGACATCCTCAGACAACTCACCGTACAAAAATGCTGTTTTGACATCGAATTGTTGAAGCTCATAATTCTCTCGAGTTGCAAGAGATAACATTATTCTGATGGAATCGAATCGTGTCGTTGGTGAAAATGTTTCTTTGTAATCGACATCCTTGATTTGTGTAAAACCACGTGCACAAAGACGAGATTTGTATCTTTCTATATCGCCATCTGAATTTCTCTTTACACAAAATACCCATTTTCAGGTCACTGTGTTCTCATTATTTCTATCTACACACTTCCAGGTTTCATTTTCTTCTAGTGACTGTAATTCTTCGCTTATAGCTTCCTTCCATTTATTACTATTCTTACACTTTATAGCTTCTTCATATGTCGTAGGTACATCAAAGTCAATAAAGTTCGCTTCTTCACTCCTGTTCCTTCTTGATCTCAGTGTAATATTTCTTTCATCATCCTCAGAAATTGTTTGTGAAGGCCGGTACGTCACATCATTAGGATCCTCTTGTGTTTCTACACTTTCAAAGCTAGATTCAGAGGTATTTTGGTTGTCCCCTGGTAAAACTGGTATGTCTGGTACTTCTTCACTTTGTTCTTGTTCATCGGTGATAGAAATTGAAATGGTGTTTCTTCTCAGGACTGGTATGTTGTTCTCATTGAAGTGTACATTTCTACTTATTGTTATTGTCAACAACCAGTGTACATGAAAGAGATAAACAGTGGATTGGAACCATGGGCTTTTACTAAACAATGACAAATACTGGTTGTGGGGAATTTCGAGAAAAGCCAGAAAGTACTGGTTGTGGGGAATTACGAAAAAAGGCCCAGAGCGTCAGAGGTGAAATTCGCAAATGACAAAGAAACAAACGGCATTCTGATTACTGAACTCGACCTGTATACATGTACAAGAAAAGCTTATCTAATCTGGAATAAACTAGTATTGTGTTCAGTGACTATTCTTATTAATATCCAAACTCAAATATATAAAGACTCTATTAAAACTTTTGACATCAGGAGTGGGATATTAAAACTCGTGTGCCAAATTAAAAATAAAAACCAAAATTGAGTGCGTAGCGAAAAATGCATCGAACTTCGCGAGTGCGAGAAACGACGCCGGGCGTGGAACGCCATCGACACCGGTATCGGAGCACGACCGGCGGCAGCGGATCCTCGAGAAGTCGGCATCGGGGGCGATCGAGGTCGGGAAGCGATCACCGCAGGTCCAGGTCCAAGCAACCGAGAGCGGACCGCCGAGAACGATATCATTAACGACAGCATTAACGCCTCAGGTCCCCCGATGGCGAACATCGACAAATGGTTAAGCGAACGTCGTCGGGAAGGAGCGAGGAACCGACAGCCGACAGCTTCGCCGACTAGGTCGAGCCGAGCGTCCGAGAGTGCAACCCGAATCGGTGCAGCCGTAATTGCCGGAATTGATAAATTAATCGAAAAGCGTGGACCAACTGTAAGTAACTTTTCTCTTTCTAATAACATCGTTCAGGAATTTGACCCTCTGCATCAGGATGCGGACGAATGGCTGAATTCGGTAGATGAGTTTGCAATTATTTACGGGTGGGATGACAAAATCACGACTCATTTAGCTCTTTCTAAATTACGAGGTACGGCTAAAACGTGGTTCCGAGGGTTACCGACGCGACTGTTCTCGTGGATGGAGTGGAAGCAAATGTTAAGCGAAAATTTTAAACCAAAACGCGATTTACACAAGTTGCTTCAAAACGTTATAAGTTGCATTCCGAGACGGGAAGAGACCCTGTATGAATATGTATATCGGAAACTTGCTATAATCCATAAGTTAAAAGTTCCTTTAACTAACAAGGACCGAGTTAATTTAATAATAGGTGGAATTAGCGATGAAAAGATAAAATTTACGGTAGAAACAGCACGCATAAACGACCCACTGTTACCGTTGAAAAACAAAAATGTAAATTTTATAGGGTCGAGTAGTGCCAGTCAGAAGTATTTTAAAAACGTTCACATAAACGATAAGCAAATTAAGTGTTTCATTGATTTTGGCAGCCAATGTTCGCTGATAACCGAAACGGCAGCAGGTTTTCTGAAGCTCGCTAGTGCGCCATTAAAAATACCAATAACATTGACCACATTGGGTGACTTCCAAATAAAAACATCATCATATGTTCACGCACCAGTAAAAATTGATGGTATCCTGAAATCTATTAAATTCTATTTGGTGCAAAAATGCGTAATGAATGTAGAAATCTTAATTGGACAAAATTTCACTGAAATTGAAGACATAGAATATTTTAAATCGGGTAATACTTTACAATTTTCGCAGAAAAGTAACAGCAGCATGAGCATAAATGCTATTAATAAATCCATCGTAAATGTTGGGGTGAGTGATACAAAAAAAAACAAATGAACTCTTGGACCACCTCAACGAGTACAGCGATTGTATCGCAACTGACTTGTCGGAAGTAGGCGTGGTCAAAAACGTGCAAATGGAAATCAAATTAACAAAAACAGAACCACTTACGTGTAGGCCTCGCCGATACGCTGAAACCGAGCGAGCAGAAATAAGAACAATTGTTGGTGACGTTTTAAAAAATGGAGTGATCCGAGAGTCCAATTCACCCTACGCCAGCCCCGCATTTTTATTAAACAAAAAGGGGGGTGCAAAACGATTGTGCGTCGATTACAGAGCATTAAATGCGATTACTGTAAAGGACAGCTATCCTTTACCGCTCATAGAGGATCAGCTAAGCAGATTATCAGGAAAAAAATATTTTATCAGTTTAGACATGTTTGCGGGATACCATCAAATTCACATGTCCCCTGAATCCATTCCGTACACCGCCTTTGTCACACAGGACGGTCTTTACGAATATTTACGCATGCCATTCGGCCTTTGTACAGCTCCTAGCGTGTTTTAGAGAGCTATAAACACAGTTTTAGGAAAATTAAGATTTGACAAGGTGCTTTGCTATTTGGACGATCTGCTAATCCCCGCCGAAACAATAAAAGAGGCACTTGTATTATTACGAGAAGTTTTAACAATTCTACAAGACAACGGATTTACGTTAAAATTAAAAAAATGTTATTTTCTTAAAACCGAAATAGACTATCTGGGATATCATATCACAGAATCTGGCATTCAACCGTCAGACCACAAATTAAACGCTGTTAAACATTTCCCGGTACCACAAAATGTTCTCCAAGTGCGACAATTCTTTGGCCTCACAGGCTACTTTAGAAAATTTATTCAAAATTATGCAGGCAAATCAAAACCACTCACGAAACTCCTTCACAAGGATGCCTGTTGGTCCTGGGATGAAGCACAAAATGACGCATTTAATGTTTTAAAAGAAATTTTAATTACAAAACCAATACTTGCACTATTTGACCCATCATTAGTAACACAATTACATACTGACGCAAGCAGTATCGGATTGGCCGGAATTTTGATACAAATAAAAGACACAAAGCCACACGTTGTCGCTTACTTTAGCCGACACACTAACAGAGCAGAACAGAAACTACATTCATTCGAAATAGAGACGCTGGCAGTGGTTTGTTCGGTGCAAAAATTTCGCCAATATTTATTAGGTCGGTCTTTTGTTATTTATACCGACTGTTCTGCAGTACGATTTACCTTCCAAAAGAAAGATTTAAATGCAAGAGTGGGCAGGTGGGTACTGGAGTTGAGCGAATTTGAGTACGTGATCAAACACAAGGGAAATCAACAAATGAGACACGCGGACGCCTTAAGCCGAAATCCCTATATCGAAACAAAAGAGTTACGAACCGTCGCAATAATAGCAGAGGAGGACTGGCTTCTCGCTGCACAGCACAATGATAAGGAAATACAAGAAATCAAATCTATTTTAGAACAAGGAAACGGTAGCGATCGTAAAGACATCCTCAATGATTATGCACTAAAAGGGGGTAAGGTTTACCGAACAACTAGTCGCGGATTACGTTGGGTTGTGCCAAAATTGGCTAAATACCAAATTTTGAGGATGACACATGATGACTCCGGCCATTTTGCCTTCGACAAAACGCTTGAGTTAACCGCTAGCAAATATTGGTTTCCTAAAATGCGACGTTTTATTATCAAATATGTTAAAAACTGTTTAAACTGCATTTATTTTAAAGCAGTTTCGGGTAAAAAACCCGGTTATTTGCACCCAATCCCCAAAACACCCATACCGTTCCACACAACCCACGCAGACCATCTGGGCCCATATCCAAAGACACCAAAAGGAAATTCCTACATTTTATCAATTATCGATGCTTTCACAAAATTCATCCAACTTTATCCATGTCCCGATACCAGCACCCCACATGTAGTTAACGCTTTTAAAGAAATGTTTAAGGTCTTTGGCGTGCCTGATCAGGGAAGGCCTTTACGTCTAAGGTTTTCTCTGAATTTTTGAGGGAAGTAGGTGTCCGACACCACTTGAATGCTGTTGCCTACCACGGGGTAATGGCCAGGTTGAGAGGTACAATTCAGTCATAACGAATTCCCTGGCAACCATGGGCGCTGCCAAGGACAATAATGAATGGGATGAAAACATACCCAATCTAAAGTTGGCCATTAACGGCACTGTCAATACTGCGATCGGGGTAACGCCGAGTGAAGCCCTTATGGGGTTTAGAGTATTGTCGTCCCGAGTAATGGACACTGGAGAAGAACAAAAACTAGACGTCACAAAAATTCGGGAAGAAATGGCGAGACTGGCAGAAAAACACCAAGAAGAACAGAAGCAACGGTTCGACGCCAAGCGTACTAAAGGAAGGGAGTACGCAATAGGGGATATCGTTTTATTACGCCAAACCTGTGTGGAAAATACCGGAAGCAGTCGCAAATTGCTACCCAAATGGAGAGGACCATTTAAAGTCAGCAAAATCCTGGAGAACGACCGATATGAAGTAAGGGACATACCAGGCGCTAACCGTTCCCGTGTTAAGTACAAGGGAACAGCAGGGTTGGAAAATATGCGACCCTGGATCCGTTATGGAAAAGGGTAAGGTAACAAACTGTCAACTGCGACTTCACCGTGTTCTTTTGACAGGACCCTGAAAGGTAGAGCACTGCGGGCTTCACCCGAGTTCTTTGCTCTCTGTGGAAGTTGTCCACAGGAACTGTCAACTGCGGCTTTACCGTGTTCTTTTGACAGTACTCTGAAAGGTAGAGCAATGCGGGCTTCACCCGAGTTCTTTGCTCTCTGTGGAAGTTTTTCACAGGAACTGTCAACTGCGGCTTCACCGGGTTCTTTTGACAGCACTCTGAAAACGACAGAGCACTGCGGGTAGCTCCCGAGTTCTTTGCTCTGGGTGGAACTGCAGTCCACATTGTTGAACATTTGCAATAGTTTAGACACTTGATCATTTTCTTTCTCTCACACTGGGGCCCCATAAGAAAAATACCCTGTATATAAAAGAAACCATATTTTTGTTTATCAATTTACTTTTTTTTGTTTTATTTTGTTGATGATGAAAGAAACCATTTCGAGAAAAGCAAGAAAGTACTGGTTGTGGGGAATTACGAAAAAAGGCCCAGAGCGTCAGAGGTGAAATTCGCAAATGACAAAGAAACAAACGGCATTCTGATTACTGAACTCGACCTGTATACATGTACAAGAAAAGCTTATCTAATCTGGAATAAACTAGTATTGTGTTCAGTGACTATTCTTATTAATATCCAAACTAAAATATATAAAAACTCTATTAAAACTTTTGACATTATCTTCCCACTTTTAATATCAAACATTATATAATTTTCATTTTCGTATCCTACTAATATTAGTTTTACACTCTTTTTATCTAGTTTTCTTCTTCTTTCATCAGGTATATGAACGTACCCTTCTGAACCAAATACTCTTATGTGTTGAAGGGCTGGCTTCTGTCCATTCCACAGCTCATATGGGGATACACCTTTTGTCTGGGTAGAAGAACTCCGATTTAATAAATAAACTGCACAGTTTACTGCTTCAGCCCAGAGATTCAATGGGATATCACGAGAGTACAACATAGATCTGGCGCTCTTCATGATTGTGCGTATCTCTCTTTCCACTCTACCGTTTTGTTCCTGTGTGTAGGGCGGTGTGCGTTCATGAGCTATTCCTTCACCATCCAAATAAGATTTAAGTTCATTGTTGACGTACTCACGTCCATTGTCTGTGTGCAAAATACGAGTGCCATGTCCAAACTTATTTTTTACTATTGCATTGTATTTCTTAAAGCAATCCAGGACGTCACTTTTGTGCTTTATTATAAACACTTGTCTATAACTGGTGGCACCATCTTTAAATAAGACAAAATATTTTGCCCCAGATACGGATGGATTTTCTACAGGTCCACATACATCACTGTAGGTTAGATCACCAGGTTCACATTTTCCTCTACAGGATTTATGAAATGGCAATCGACTCCGTTTGCTATATTGACAAGCCTCACAAACAAAGTTGATATCATGTGTTAACTTTACTTGTATTGCGCCATTCTTGCTCATATTTTGCACTTCCTTTAAGTTTAAATGTCCCAAACGTTCATGCCAGATTTTCAAATTTGACTGTGCTAAATTACACTCTATTTGCACTGTGGTTTTAATATTTACTTCATAGAGATTATTCTGCTTCAATGTGGCAGTCATTACAACTGTATTGTCTTTCAATATTAAAGCTTTCTTGTACTTCTTAATTATAACATAGCCTTTTCTTGTTGCCATGCCTTCTGAGAACAAATTTCTGCGTAGTTCTGGTACATAAAGTACATCTTCTAGAATACTTTGCTCCCACTTGCCATTCACATATCTACTGATTAATATATTTCCACGTCCTTGCACCACTAGTTCCTTCTTATTTCCCAATCTAACAGTTGTATCACTCTTATTCTGGCCGTAATCTAGTAGCTGACTGAAATAATCACGCCTATATGACATGTGTGCAGATGCACCACTGTCAAGAATCCATGTGTCTATATCAGCTTCAGATTTTAAACATTGCTCGGCACTGAATGCAAGCATCTTTTGCTCTTGAGGTTTCCTCTCAGACTTCTTTGGAGCTCGACAGTCTCTTGCAAAATGCCCTCTTTTGTTACAATTATAACATATAAATCGATGCTGATTATTCTGGCCATATGTTGAACGTTGGTGTATATTGTGATTCTTAGATTTTCTTTGTGGTTTAGACTGTTTCATGGCTACTAAAGCACTCTCCGACTCTTCTTCATTTGTCAAGCTAGCTTACTCATGTAATAATCTTGCTGTTAAATTCTGAATTGTTTGTGAATGTGGATCTAATGACAGCCATGCCTGACGTAGAGAGCGATACTTTGAAGGTAGTGTACTTATTTATTTTTGTCATAATTTCCGTAATATTTATTTCTTCGCCAGTCTCTTTTAATTGTTTAGCTAGGTTCTCAACTTAAGAAATGTGCTGTGCAATACTATCGTTTGATGACATCTCATATTGATAGAATTTCTCGTGCACCATCATTTTGTTCAGCTATGATATTTGCTAGTAAATTGATTCCAATTTCCTCATCACTTCCTTTGCCGTTTCACAATTTTCAATTAATGAGAAATATAAAAATAAGGAGACTGGCTTGGAAATAATTGAAAAAACCAAAATGGACTTACCCCAGAATACCACAACACTTTTTTAAACGCGGACACAGATCTTGGGCCTATTCCTAACTCTAGTTTGTTCAATCTTTTGCAAAAGGTTTAGTTTATCAGGATTAATTTAAGTTAAATTTAGTTGACCATCCTTTTCCTTTGGCTTGGAGTTCGTTTTGTGAAGCATGTGTTTATTACAAATACGGCTTACACAAAGCCTATAAGTAATTAACAGCTATTGAACACACACGTTTCCCCATGTCCAAAAAACTCCTGTTATCCTGTTTTAGGTATTTGGTACCGTGAAGCATACGTTAGTTGCTTAAATTTGGAAAACAATTCCATAAAAAAGTAACAGCGGTTATTGAAGACGGGCAGTTCCTAAACACAAATCCCCCCACACATGTGTAGCGAAGCATACATAGGTCAGTTTGAGATATATAGATCAAACTATTGGTCACCTCAAACATTAACCATGGCATTGAACGCAATCATATTTTCCAACCCCTCCTTTTCGTCTTCCCCCCCCTTGTTCTCATCCCGTCGATAAGTAAAAATAATAATATTATTAATCGTGAACCAGTCTTGGGCCCATAACCTGTTATTTTGAGTCAAGAAATATTGGAAAATTGAGTAAGATTTCTAATTATCTTTATTTAATATAATTAACTGAAAAAAAATATAATGTGTCGAAAATTATTCTTATGAGGTATATATTAATACAACAACGCACCAAGCGGCAAGAAAAAGAACAATAGTTTCCTTTTGATAGTAATAGATGACATTACCCATAAAACCTAGCGTTCTGATTAGTGTTATAGATAGATTACCAAAAGGTTATTCAAAAGAATTACATCTACCAGGCTATAACTTTTGTGGTCCAGGGACACGATTAAACAAACGATTAGCTCGAGGTGATATTGGTATAAATCCTCTCGAGGAACATTGCAAATTACACGATATTGCATACACAATTTCGCCCGACATTCCGCAACGTCGAAGAGCAGACAAGGTTTAAGTGCAACAATCTTTACAAAGACGGAAGTAATTAGACGCGTCTATAAGTGAACGTTTAGCAGCTTTAACAATCGCTTCCGCTATGATGGCTAAGAGGAAACTTGGAATGGGACATAAAGGAAGGCATCGACTAAGTCACCATAAAAAGGGTGGTTCGATTCCGTTTAAGAGAATAAATAAGAGAAAACGAATAAGAAAAGGAGGAGTTCTACCGTTTAGTAAACTAATGAAAACTGCGAAACTTGCTCTTAAGAAAAATAAGCCGCTCCCTTTGTTGGATGCTGCTAAAATTGCGTTAAAGCAAATTCGTAAACTTGGAAAGCAATCTAAATATCCTATAATCATTCCTATTCCGAAAACAGGCGGTTTTCTACCGCTAATTCCTATTTTGCTGGATTATCGGCACTTCGAGCTCTCTCTGGTGGTGCTGCTGGGACGGCTAAAGCTGTAAAATACGCTAAATCAGCGCAGCAGCAACTAGAAGAAGCTAAGCGTCATAACACTTCTATGGAAGCCATTGCTCCAGGAAAAAATATTTCAGTGCAACCTAATCGTAACGGCTCCGGTTTATACCTCAGACCGTTTCAACAAAAAAAAAAACACCAAATTTTTCATGAAGCTAGCTAATCATCCTCTAACAGATTTAGATTTGTATAATTATATTCATCATTTACAAATTCCACATTTCCGTGGAATTTTCATGCGTAATGAATTACCAAGAAAAGCTAAAATGTGTGAATGTCGAATCGTTAATTTAGACACGGGTAGTGGCATACATTGGACAGCGTATGTTTAACGAAACAGGAAAGCTATTTCTTTGATAGTATAGGTGATCTCCGTCCACCGAAAGAACTAATTCAATATTTAAAATCTACTGGACCTTGTGCTATCACTTATAACTATAATCGTGTTTAGAATCCCACCAGTTTTAACTGTGGTCATTTAGTTCTACAATTCCTACGAAGGATTACAAAAACCCTTTTTTAAAAGGATGTATCAAACTTATTTCTCTGTAAAGACCAAAGATGACACTAGAGCGCCATTTATGGTCAACGCTATTTAATAATAGGTACTGTAGTGTTCAACAAGATACCTTTTCATTAAGGTAATGCTTGTTGAACCAGACCTACGCATAGCTACGACTGCGTGAAAGGCACGCGAACCTTAAATAGAACAAAATATGCTCTCAGGTCAGTATTCTGTCGAAACCACCAGACACGGATCGCGATTTCGAGCTGGTTGGCTCTCATCAGCGTGCCGCAGATGGTTCCGACAGAATACCGACCGACCAAAGCCTCTCCTTACTAGAAGTGGATTCAATAAAGACCAAAGATGACACTAGAGCGTCATCTATGGTCAACGCTATTTAATAATAGGTTCAACAAGATACCTTTTCATTAAGGTAATGCTTGTTGAACCAGACCTACGCATAGCTACGTCTGCGTGAAAGGCACGCTGATGTCGGAACCATCTGCGGCACGCTGATGAGAGCCAACCAGCTCGAAATCGCGATCCGTGTCTGGTGGTTTCGACAGAATACTAACCTGAGAGCATATTTTGTTTTATTTCTCTGTATTAAACAGAACGTTAAAACGAAAACATATCTTATACATTCGGCTTGACTAGTACAAAGCCCGAGCTACAAATAATAATAAGTCCACCGATTGTTTAAAGCGATGAGGAAGATTATCAAATCGCGTTATTAAATTTTGAGGCGTATACCAGTATTCCTAATATCGACGAAAACAACAAGTTCTATTTTGAAGGTTCCACGGAACCAGTCGTGGTTCTTCCAGAAGGATCCTATGAAATCAGCGATATTAATCTTCAAGAGAAACTGGGAAGTACAACTGATAGTATTATCTTGTCTGGAGATAACACTACATTAAAAAGTCGTATAAAGAGCACTAAAAAAGTTGGCTTTGGTCCTGCAGCTTCTCCCGCAAAGATATTGGGTTTTGAAAATAAGCTTCTTCCAAAGTTTCAGGAGGTGTCTGATCATGTAGCTGACATTTTCAAAGTAAACGCGATATCAGTAATGTGTAACCTTGTATATAACTCCTATATACATACTAATGATGGTGTTAAAGGACAAGATGGACATATACTACATCAATTCTTTCCCAATGTACCTCTTGGATTTAAAATTTTTGAGAATCCTACAACTTTTATATATTTATCTATCAACACTCGTGTCATCGATTACATTTCCCTTAAAATAGTTGATCAAGACGGTAATCTTGTTAATTTCCGTGGAGAGCGTGTTACAGTAAGGCTTTACTTACGAAAAGTATAACATGGTTGTGCGATATAACTGTACCCAAAGATATTCAAACAAGACAACCACTGTAAAACAAATACCACGCTCGCAGACGTTTATTTCGCGTACAGCATTTAAGCGAATAACACCCTCCAATAAACAGTTACTTAAATCCATAGGATTGCGATTGAAAGAGACGAAAAGTTAAAATGGTTGCAGAAATGCTTAATGTCACCGAGAAAGCGGTATTCGACAACGCTATTGTTAACGCTGATAAACATACTCATCACCCTTATGTGAATTCAACTTTCAAAAACAACAACGCCATACGCATTCCCATAGAAAATAAAGACGTTTACACCTTACCTTGCAACAGTTTCGTATACATAGAAGGGCGTTTGTTGAAAAAAGATGGAATTGTATCTACCAGTACTAATTTTATAAATAATGGAGTTTTATACCTTTTTCACGAAATTCGATATGAATTGGGTGGAAAAGTTATTGACCGAGTCCGTAATCCTGGCATGACTACAACAATGAAAGGTTAAACGTCTTACAATGAAAATGATAGTAAACGTCTCATTAATAGTGGATCGTTGCCTCCTACTTTAGGCGCTCAATACAAGGAGTCACCCTTCATAGCAGAGAGCTAATTGATGTAAACAGTTATTTCAACGTTTGTATTCCTCTTCGTATGATTTTGGGACTTGTAGAAGACTTTCGAAAAATAATACTTAACATACGACAAGAACTGGTTCTAATTCGCAGCAGCACAGATAATAATGCTCTCTATTGCTCAGTAACACCGAACGATACCGAACGTTTGAAATTATTACGTAACGTTGATCGCAATTTAAATATGGAACTTTCGTTTCGTAGTTGGGAACTGCATGAATATCCCTTACTTAACAAGTCGCATTCTCACAACTGGACTGTGAAAACTACATCACAGTTAGAAAAGCCTCGCTTCATTATTTTCAGTTTTGAAACCGACAATAGTAATGATATTACAAAAAAATTTGAGCGTTTTCGATCACTGCAACTTAACCAATTTTAAAGTTCATTGAGGATCAACTATGTACTCACATGATAATTTGAATTTAGCTTTCGATCTTTCCAGATTTACTGTTTTTTATGAAATGTATGATATCTTCCAGCAATCGTACTACGGTAATGTAAGTGAACCCTTATTCGATCCTAAGGAATTTCTAGCGATTGCTCCTCTTGTAACAGTAGTCTATTCTTATCTGAATGAAATTGTGAAATCTGGTAGTATCGATGTTCGTTTAGATTTTCAAACAAAGCAGAATGTACCAGATAAAACAGCAGCTTACTGTTTAATTATTCATGACCGAATGATACGTTACAATCACTCTACAAATTTGGTTCAAGAAGTATAAAACCCAATAACCACTTCCCCACTTTACTTTCTTTATCGATGGTGAACGGTGAGCACTATGACTTTCATGCTAGACGTTCAAGGTTTTCAGTGTAGTGTGAATCGATTTGATTTCAAAGAGGTAGCTGTTGTTGCGCTCAAGGAAGAACCACTTCATCATATCACATTTGAACCACCATTTCCGTGGAACGCTCTCCCTGTTCGTTATGGGAGTCAAAATCGTTGGTTAAATAGAAATTTACATGGCTTATATTGGGATAACGGTGATTTTCCGTACTCTACGATTTATGATACTATTTATCTCATATTAATAGAGTCAACGGTTGTGTATGTTAAGGGTTACAAAAGAAAGTGTGGTTGATGGAATACTTTCCTAATATCAACTTTGTAAACATCGAAGACATCGGTTGTCCATGTTTCTCAAATTTAGCAACTGATTTTAAAGTTAAGGTGTGTTCCTATCATTTATTTAAAACAGATGGTAACGACCTTCCTCTCCCGTCCTTGCTTCAGAACGGCTCTCTTACACTACTGACCCATGCAATTAATTTGGTAGACTACTGCTAGACGTTTGACTTTTCGTTTCACTTTTGCTTTTACCCTTAACTATTACGTTATTTGGTTTATTATGAACAGAGCTTACAACATTAAAATTTTTTTTTTTAGATTTTTTGTTATGCTTAACTAATGTGGTTGATTTTTGGTATCACAATTATTGCTTTTTTTCCATTTGTGTCGGTTTTCCTACTTAAAATTTTAGGCAATGTGTTTCTGTTTATGAAATCTTTTCGTTTTAATATCAGAATTAATAAATTTCCTTGGATAGCCATTAGCTAAACAAATTTATTAAAATTTCTGAATGATACTTTTCTTCAGAAAATTTTAAAGCTTTGTCTACAAAGCTAAATACAAAGGGTCTTTTTTGGTGGGAGGGATGAAAAGATTAAAGTGCAATATTCGACTGAAAAAGTTGGTTTATGATACCAATTGGTTTGTAATTTGTTGTCAACTCCCTTAAGTTCAACATCCAAGAAACATAATTTTTTGTTTAACTCATTCTCATGTGTTAATTGAAGGTGACAATCTAAACGAAAAAGATCGACGAGGGTAAAGGAACACCGATCCAACTTACGTAGAGATACAAAATACTATAATGTACTCGTAATAAGTGAACACAGTAAATCAATTATAACCATGAGTTCGACTGGAGACAATGTAGACTAGAAAAAGAAAACAATTTTCGGAGAAAGTTGATGGCAGGAATGATATACATAAAAAAACAATCCCAATCCTTATTAAGAAAACTAAACCATATTAACCTAATATACCATGCAGAAGAAGATAAACAACCTTACTGTTACATAAAAAAAAATTAAGTCGTTTTATTTCAAAGTAATTAAGTGAGAAAAAAGACTGCTAAATATATTTGTGTTTGTTGCTTGCAAAACTTTGGTTGTGAAAAGCTTTTAGCTGATCATATGCGTCAGGTCTGTGCGAAATGTGTAACTTTTGTACCTTCAGTTGGAAATAAGTTTGTATAATTTAAACAAATAGAATGTTATGTATGCCGACTTTGTATCTTTGCTAGTTCCAATCCAATCGTCAGAATCGATAGATACTGAAAGAGTAACTACCCACATTTATAGGCCATTGTTTTGCCTTTTACATTCAATCTTATGATGATTTTCTTTCAAAATTTTATTCACTAGGAGCTGCATACTGTGTTTTGACGATTGCGGTCTTACGGCATCTTGCTGAACCAAGCAAAATGCAATCATGGCATGGAGGTAATCTCTCTTCTTGGTTACTCGGTCACAGCGAATGGAATACGTCATTTACCTGACAGAGTAACAACAATGAGCAATTACCCAAAACCAAAGACTGCAAAACAATTGCGACAATTCTTGAGTATGCAAAATTTCTACAAAAAATTCCATCCATCCCCGCGACATAACAGGAGACCGATGAGGAACTGCAATCCTACTGTAGAGAACGCGAGCGTGCTTGTGTGCGACCGGGTACGCTTGTATGCGTGCCGGTCGGCTCGACTAGCCAAGGCCGGTGTCGGCAGTGTGCGTTGTATTTGTGTACGTGTGTATGACACCTTGGATATGCTTGCTGGCTCGAAAGTGTGTTCCACGCTCGATTTAAAAAGCGGCTACTCGCAAGTTGCCTTAGACTCTACCGACAAGAAAAAGACCGCATTTTCGATCGGCACGGGCCTATGGCAGTTTACGGTTGTGCCTTTCGGGTTATGCAATACCCCAGCGACGTTCGAAAAGTTGATAGAAAAAATATGGAGCGATCAAATTGGAAAGGCATGTTTGGTTTACTTGGTTGACATTATTGTGATTGGAAGAACCTTCAATGAACACCTACAGAATTTGCAAGCAGTATTCCAGCGACTACGAAAAGCTAATTTGAAGCTCAGTCCGAAAAAGTGCCACCTTTTCAGCGTATTATCGTCGCTATGTTCATGGATTCGCCAATATCGCCAAACCTTTGACATGTTTAACGGAAAGTGATCGAAACTTTCATTGGGATTCGGATTGTCACACGGCATTTGAGACTTTGAGGCAGGCTTTAATCACAGCCCCCGTCGTGGTATGTCCTCAGCCCAATGGAATGTTCATTTTAGACACCGATGCCAGCAATGTGGGAATGGGAGCCGTTCTTTCGCAGTTACAAGATAGCAAGGAGAAGGTAATCGGCTATTTTATCAAGACTTTGTCAGAAGCCGAAAGAAACTATTATGTCACCAGGCGAGAGATGCTGGCTGTAGTCAAAGGTGTAGAACACACTTACAAATACCTAAATGGACGGAAACTCGCCCTAAGAACCGATCATGCAGCTTTAAAGTGGCTTCTGAATTTCAAGAATCCGGAGGGACAGGTAGCTGGATGGATTGAGAAGCTACAGGAAGATGACTTTGACATAGAACACCGGCCCGGAGCAGGGCACAAAAATGCCGATACACTTTCCAGAAGATCCTACCAAGCGGATTGCAAACAGTGTGATCGAATGGAAAAGAACAAAGAAACAGTTCGACGTGTCACGGTAATCAATGACGAGCGGTTACCTGAAAATATAAGACAAGACCAAGAAAATGACCCGGACTTGAAGAAGGTGATGGAATGGAAAAGAGAAGGAAAACGACCAACGTGGCAACAAATTTCTTCCTGTACCCAAGTACTAAAATCGTTGTGGGCTCAGAGGGACTCAATGGTCTTAGAGGATGGCACCCTGAAGCGTGTTGTTGAAAGTACAGATGGAGAGGAAGATAGGAAGCAATTGGTTATCCCTCGAAATAGGGTTAAGGAGGTGCTGCAGTATCATCATGATCATCTGGTGACCATTTTGGAGTGGCTAAGAAGCTCGGGAAGGTTCGAGAGCGATTTTATTGAGTGAATTGTAAGGAAGATGTCAAGAATTGTATGCAATGTACCACCTGTGCCGCAAGTGATGCATCACAGAAAAGGCCACGGGCCCCAATGCTTCAATACAACGTTGGTGGGCCCTTCAAATCGACGTGGCAGGTCCCTTCCCAGAGTCCGAAAACTGCAACAAGTACATCGTAGTCGTTATGGACTATTTACCAAGTGAGCTGAAGCCTATGTCCTCCCAAACCAGCAGTCGGAAACCATAATTGAGGAACTAGTGAAAGAGTTGATGAGTCGTTTTGTAGTACCCTTGGAGTTGCACACAGACCAAGGGAAGAATTTTGAGTCAACTATATTCCATGGAATATGCGAGCTCCTAGGGATAAAGAAAACTCGAACTACTCCTCTTCATCAATAATCGGACGGCATGGTTGAACGAATGAACCGGACCCTAAATAAATATCTTTCCAAGTTAGTGTCTGATCACCAAAGGGACTAGGACCGCTATTTGCCGTTATTTTTTTAAATGGCATACCGTTCGTCTGTCCATGAAACGACTGGTCAAACACCTGCCGGTGTCCTTTTTGGAAGGGAGCTACGCCTCCCTTGCGGTCTCAAATTTGGCTGTAAACCAGAAGATGACTTGGCTGGAGAAGATTATGTCACCAACCTCCGAAGAAACGAAATATACGATATCCGCGAGTCTGTTCGCCGGCATGCGCAAATTGCTAGTGGCAGGATTAATGAAAACTGCGATATCAAGGCTACAGCAGGTGATTACCAAGCTGGAGATCTTGTTTGGTTTTATAATCGTCGCCGTCACCGTGGACTATCACCTAAGCTCCAATAAAATTAGGAAGGACCTTACGAAATAGTGAAGAGGATTAACGACGTTATCTACCGAATTAAGAGAACTCCAAATGGGAAGCCAAAGGTAGTCCATTTTAATTGCTTGAGTCCATTCGTCGGCGCGAATGAAGAGTAGGCGCAGGCCAGATTATTGAAGACTATGCCTTATGAGCCCACATTCGAAGAGTTCATGAAGAAAGGCCCCCATGCCAACAGAAGATTTTGAAAGACACAGGAAATCCTACGAGACCCCTTTGCTATCTCCAAGGAATATTTTCTGGCCCATTGCGTTTCAAAGGACCTCAGTATGAGCCGTGGTATCGCATCCGAGTTCAAACGCAGATTTGGCGGGTTGGAGCATCTTGAAGACCAAGTAAAAAAGAGGAGAAGGTTGTTGTGCCTGCCTGAGAGACAACGCAACATCTACTACCTAGTGGCTAAGGAAAGATTTTCTGGTAAACCGACTTATAGGAACCTCTGAGACGCAGTAATGGAACTCCGCAAACATCTTTTAGAGGATAACGTACAGAAGCTGGCGATTCCGAAGCTTGGTTGTGAACTGGATAACCTGGATTGGAGGATCGTACAAAACATGATTGCAGTCCTGTTCCGCCGTACTGGAGTGGACATTTTGGTCTGTTGCAATAATCTGAATCGGGCCAAATATGAGAAGACCGTGGACAGTTACTTCTATTACCGGAGCTTATGTTGTGAAGGCGAGAACTGCAGATTCCGGCATGGTCCTGCGATAAGTAATGTAAAAATGTTTCGGGACGAAAACCCCTTAAAAAGCGGGCAGTGCCGCGAACGAGAGCGTGCTTGTGTGCGATCGGGTACGCTTGTATGCGTTGCCGCCCGGCTCGACTAGCCAAGGCCGATGTCGGCAGTGCGCGTTGTATTTGTGTACGTGTGTTCCGTACCTGCCCTCCAGGAAAATAGTTAAGCGGTTCTCTGAAAAACGTAAACAATGCAAACAAACTTCGAGACTCTTCTAGATTGTTCCATGATGCTATAAAAGGGGAAATGCATTCGACAGTGAGTAGGTAATAAATTGACCGTGACAGTGGTAACATCCGAAATAAATCGACAGTGTTAGAAGTGAAAAGACAAATAAATAGAGACGCGCAAATAAGTGAGTGTTGTAAATAAATGGTAAGCTATGTTCTGTACTAATTATTAGTGTTTTTAAGTAGTTATTATTTAATAAGTATGAATAAATTGCGTTCCTGTACTTCAGTCTTGTAAATAAAATTGTTAATAAACCCACTAATACTACACTACCGCAAATCAAACAACTCCTTATTGCTAAAACAGATCTCCATTCCTGGCTGAAACACAGCTATTTTCTGCGACATTTCCACTGGAACTGCAAGACCCCTTCATACCACAACTTTTGATTTTGCTGCATTCAATCTATTACATTCGCTCATGCGTCCCGGATTTAGAGCCTCAAGCGAATTGGTAACACAACGTTTCATTTGCCCAGCAGCAAGTAGAGATTGTGCAAGATGTGCTCGCGAATGCATGAGTTGTCAAAAAGCCAAAATACTTCAACATGTTTCAGTTGCCTAAAACAACTTCGAGCCACCCGCAAAAAAAAATTATCATGTCCACCTCGACATCGTTATTTTTCCACACTCACAAGCATATTGTGGCTGTCTAACATGCATAAATCGATTTACATGCTGGCCTGAAGCTTTTTCTCTTAAAGACCAAGACGTTGCAACTGTAGCACGAGCTTTTTATACGTCGATTCGGTTCACCGTTAAGAAGTACGACGTATCAAGGTCGACAATTCGAGTCGCAACTTTTCAGCGAATTGTCCTTCTTGACCAACTCTAAGCACACACACATAACCGCTTACCACCCTGCAGCAAATGGGAGGGTGGAACGACAACACCGCCAATTAGAAGCTGCAATAACATGTCACCAAACCAACGGCTGGACCTATGTTCTGCCCACTGTACTATTCGTCATCGGTGTAGCCTGGAGAGAAGATCTAAACGCTACCACAGCCGACATGTTATACGGGAAAGCACTCCGTCTACCAGGAGAATTCTGAGCACTATCCACCAAATCGCCTGACACTACACCATCGTCGCATATACAACACCACTTCCAAACACCTTTGGCTGCATCTCGGCATGGCGAAAAGAAAATTTTCCTTTTCAAGGACCTGCAAACGTCTGAACCTGTCCTTATCCGTCGCGATGGACCCAAGAAGGCCAGTAGAGGTAGGTAGCCGTTTCTAAAACAAGGACGGGGGAGGAAGGTCGATACGCTAACCTAACCCATCGGGTAACGACCTTTCTCCCCCGTCCTGGTTTTAGAAACAGCTACCTTCTCAAAGTATCATACCTTGCAGTGCTGGAAGCGTTCTATAGGCAGATGCGCATACATGATATTTAGAAAGTACAACAGCATACTCCCATCCAACCATTCGCTCCAGTTTACTGTATATAGGATATTGTATTATCTGTATTTACCTCTTGAGACGTTTTCTGTTTTGATCACCACGAAGATGAATCCATCGGCTGTCGATGTATTTTCGTGATTGTCCATCTTTTTCAACAAACATAAATTTTACGGAGTGAAGGTTTTGCACGTTTTCAACAGTGAAGACCTTTGTTCCATTAACAGTTTTTAAAATAATTGATTCCCAATTTTTCATCCATACACAGGACAGATCAACATCTCTATTAGAATTATTACATATATAGGCTTGGTCACCAACTGTATTGTCCGGTCGCGAAATGTAGAGAGTATTGTTATAGAAATATGTTAAAATCAGTAACCATGTAACACTGATTATGATCAGCTATTCCATTACAACTGAGATGCTCAATACGGGTATCGTATTCTTATTACACAACCCTTCTCCGCAGTTACTTGTTTTAGTGGAAGGGGAATCTGCATAAGTTAGGCGAATGAGCGAAGGAGCGGTAGATGTTTGTTTAGCAGAGTTGGGTGCGTTTTAGTCAGTAGAACATGGAAACCTTCATTGAAAGGTTTAATAGTGTACGGGTGGGTTATGAAGAAAAAGAAATACGTTCTCTAAAATCATTAGAACTGAATCAAACATATCCCGTGCAAAGCTTCAAAAAGGTGCATACAAAATGGGGACCACGCCTGTTAACCGACATGCAGAAGCCTTCACAGATACAGATATCGAGGATATAATTGAAAAACAAGTGGGTCAACCATCGATTTGTCTCAAAGGATTTGTGGGAAAATCAGCTGATATTGAAATTAAAATGTAAAATGTATAATGTTGTTTTAAAAGAATAAAGAACAATTTTTATGTTGAATATGTTTTCTTTATTTGAATAAAAAATACAACGCATTTATAAGTGTAAAGATGGCCAATATTTTAATAGTAGAACATTTTTATAAGCACAAGTCGGTTCAAGATCTGTTTTAAATAAATGATAGGAACACACCTTAACCTTAAAATCAGTTGCTAAAGTTGAGAGAGATGGGCAACCGATGTCTTCGATGTTTACAAAGTTGATATTAGGAAAGTATTCCATCAACCACACTTTCTTTTGTTATTCCTTAACATACACAACCGTTGACTCCATTAATATAGGGTAAATAGTTTCATAAATCGTTGAGTACGGAAAATCACCATTATCCCAATATAACCCATGTAAATTTCTGGTTAATCAACGATTTTGACTCCTATAACGAACAGGGAGAGCGTTCCACGGAAATGGTGGTTCAAATGTGAAATGATGAAGTGGTTCTTCCTTGAGCGCAACAACAGCTACCTCTTTGAAATCAAATCGATTCTCACTACACTGAAAACCTTGAACGTTTAGCATGAAAGTCATAGTGCTCAACGTTCGCCATCAATAAAGAAAGTAAAGTAGGGAAGTGGTAATTGGGTTTTATACTTCTTGAACCAAATTTGTAGAGGGATTGTAACGTATCATTCGGTCATGAATAATTAAACAATAAGCTGCTGTTTTATCTGGTATATTCTGCTTTGTTTGAAAATCTAAACGAACATCGATACTACCAGATTTCACAATTTCATTCAGATAAGAACAGACTACTGTTACAAGAGGAGCAATCGCTAGAAATTCCTTAGGATCGAATAAGGGTTCACTTACATTACCGTAGTACGATTGCTGGAAGATAACATACATTTCATAAAAAACAGTAAATCTGGAAAGATCGAAAGCTAAATTCAAATTATCATGTGAGTACATAGTTGATCCTCAATGAACTTTAAATTTGGCTAAGTTGCAGTGATCGAAAACGCTCAAATTTTTTTGTAATATCATTACTATTGTCGGTTTCAAAACTGAAAATAATGAAGCGAGGTTTTTCTAACTGTGATGTAGTTTTCACAGTCCAGTTGTGAGAATGCGACTTGTTAAGTAAGGGATATTCATGCAGTTCCCAACTACGAAACGAAAGTTCCATATTTAAATTGCGATCAACGTTACGTAATAATTTCAAACGTTCGGTATCGTTCGGTGTTACTGAGCAATAGAGAGCATTATTATCAGTGCTGCTGCGAGTTAGAACCAGTTCTTGTCGTATGTTAAGTATTATTTTTCGAAAGTCTTCTACAAGTCCCAAAATCATACGAAGAGGAATACAAACGTTGAAATAACTGTTTACATCAATTAGCTCTCTGCTATGAAGGGTGACTCCTTGTATTGAGCGCCTAAAGTAGGAGGCAACGATCCACTATTAATGAGACGTTTACTATCATTTTCATTGTAAGACGTTTAACCTTTCATTGTTGTAGTCATGCCAGGATTACGGACTCGGTCAATAACTTTTCCACCCAATTCATATCGAATTTCGTGAAAAAGGTATAAAACTCCATTATTTATAAAATTAGTACTGGTAGATACAATTCCATCTTTTTTCAACAAACGCCCTTCTATGTATACGAAACTGTTGCAAGGTAAGGTGTAAACGTCTTCATTTTCTATGGGAATGCGTATGGCGTTGTTGTTTTTGAAAGTTGAATTCACATAAGGGTGATGAGTATGTTTATCAGCGTTAACAATAGCGTTGTCGAATACCGCTTTCTCGGTGACATTAAGCATTTCTGCAACCATTTTAACTTTTCGTCTCTTTCAATCGCAATCCTATGGATTTAAGTAACTGTTTATTGGAGGGTGTTATTCGCTTAAATGCTGTACGCGAAATAAACGTCTGCGAGCGTGGTATTTGTTTTACAGTGGTTGTCTTGTTTGAATATCTTTGGGTACAGTTATATCGCACAACCATGTTATACTTTTCGTAAGTAAAGCCTTACTGTAACACGCTCTCCACGGAAATTAACAAGATTACCGTCTTGATCAACTATTTTAAGGGAAATGTAATCGATGACACTAGTGTTGATAGATAAATATATAAAAGTTGTAGGATTCTCAAAAATTTTAAATCCGAGAGGTACATTGGGAAAGAATTGATGTAGTATATGTCCATCTTGTCCTTTAACACCATCATTAGTATGTATATAGGAGTTATATACAAGGTTACACATTACTGATATCGCGTTTACCTTGAAAATGTCAGCTACATGATCAGACACCTCCTGAAACTTTGGAAGAAGCTTATTTTCAAAACCCAATATCTTTGCGGGAGAAGCTGCAGGACCAAAGCCAACTTTTTTAGTGCTCTTTATACGACTTTTTAATGTAGTGTTATCTCCAGACAAGATAATACTATCAGTTGTACTTCCCAGTTTCTCTTGAAGATTAATATCGTTGATTTCATAGGATCCTTCTGGAAGAACCACGCCTGGTTCCGTGGAAACTTCAAAATAGAACTTGTTGTTTTCGTCGATATTAGGAATACTGGTATACGCCTCAAAATTTAATAACGCGATTTGATACTCCTCCTCATCGCTTAAAACTATCGGTGGACTTATTATTATTTGTAGCTCGGGCTTTGTACTAGTTAAGCCGAATGTATATGAAATGTTTTCGTTTTAACGTTCTGTTTAGTACAGAGAAATAAGTTTGATATATCCTTCTAAAAAAGGGTTTTCGTAATCCTTCGTAGGAATTGTAGAACTAAATGACCACAGTTAAAACTGGCGGGATTCTAAACACGATTATAGTTATGTGATAGCACAAGGTCCAGTAGATTTTAAATATTGAATTAGTTCTTTCGGTGGACGGAGATCACCTATACTATCAAAGAATTGATTGTTTCAGCCTTTACTTTGTGAAAAATTACCTTCATAATGAATTAATAACTACGTAAATAAAACATTATTTTTCACTTGTTATTTTTATTGTTACCTAACAATATTGTTTCACCCTACCAGGGCATCTTCAGAGGAAGTAATCGTACAATCTTCTTACAGTCACGTTATTTATACTCTCTAAGTTTTAAGTAGGGATATTTTTTACTAATTTATCTAAAGTTTCTGAAGAATAAACATTTTCAATTTCATTCAAAACCATATTATTTTTGAAATGCTTTTTAATTTCTAAAGATTCAAGTATATCTAGCCGTTTACCTTTTGATTGTTTGTGTAAAATTTTGAAATTGTCTGTTAAATTAAATTCATGTTTATTGATGTTTATATGGTTCATAAATACTGATTTTCCATTGTAGTTTTTTATATGTTCTTGTGTTCTTTCTTTAAATGATCTTCCTGTCTGTCCAATATATAGAGCGTTGCAAGTGTTACAATTTAATTTGTAAACACCACATGTGTTCATTTTTTCTGTTTTATCTTTACTGTTTATTATAAATTTTGATAAATTATTGTTTGTTTTATATGAAATTTGTAAATTATTATTCTTCGTTACTTTTTTTGCAATTACATTTGAAATATTACCTATATATGAAATTGATCTAAAGTAAGTATGTTTTACATTTTTAAAGTTTTTAATATATGCAGCTTGATGGCATTTTAATTTTAGTTTTTTATTAATTAAGTCGTCAATTAATTTTGGAGTGTAACCATTGTTTAGTGCAATTTTCTTTATTGTATTTTTTTCTTTTTCAAAGTTTTTATTATTTAATGGTAGGTTTAAGAGACGATGTATCATACTATGAAATGCAGATAATTTTTGTTGTAAGGGATGGCATGACTTTTTAATTATTATACAATCTGTCCAAGAAGGTTTCCTGAAAATTGATGCTTCTAATTTATTATCTTTTTTGTATAACGTTAAATCCAGAAAATTTATTTTATTATCAGTTTCAATTTCTAACGTGAAATTTATTCGTTTGTGTAAGTTATTGACAAAAGTAGTAAATTCATTAAGTTCATCTAATTTTCCTGACCAAATTATTATAATATCATCTACGTAACGTTTCCAAAATTTTATTTTATTTTTAAATTGACTATTGTTAATTCTAATTTCTAATTTATTCATAAAAATGTCAGCTAATATTGGTGATAATGCCATTCCCATCGGTAGGCCATCATTCTGCATATATATTTTATTGTTAAATTGAAAATAATTTTGTTTTAAACAAACATTTAAACACTCTATTATATCATTTAAAACTATTGGGGAAGTATTTCGTTCTTGCAACATCTGTGTAATTAGGTCTGGTATTTCCGATACAGGTATAGACCCAAACAAGTTAGTAACATCCAAGGAAATAAGTAAATCTTTCGGTTTTACCTCTACCTTTGTGATCTCTTTAGCAAATTCGATTGAATTACGTATGCAATACAATTACTCAAATTTAGTGTACTTTTTAATTAAACTTATTAATTCTTTCGCTAAATTTTTACAAGGTGCGTTTACAAATGAGCTTACTGGTCTAATGGGCATGTCAACTTTGTGGAGTTTAATTAATGCATATAGTTTCGGTGGACTTGGGTTCATTATTAACCGAACGATTTACTTATTTCCTTGGATGTTACTAACTTGTTTGGGTCTATACCTGAATCGGAAATACCAGACCTAATTACACAGATGTTGCAAGAACGAAATACTTCCCCAATAGTTTTAAATGATATAATAGAGTGTTTAAATGTTTGTTTAAAACAACATTATTTTCAATTTAACAATAAAATATATATGCAGAATTATGGGCTACCGATGGGAATGGCATTATCACCAATATTAGCTGACATTTTTATGAATAAATTAGAAATTAGAATTAACAATAGTCAATTTAAAAATAAAATAAAATTTTGGAAACGTTACGTAGATGATATTATAATAATTTGGTCAGGAAAATTAGATGAACTTAATGAATTTACTACTTTTGTCAATAACTTACACAAACGAATAAATTTCACGTTAGAAATTGAAACTGATAATAAAATAAATTTTCTGGATTTAACGTTATACAAAAAAGATAATAAATTAGAAGCATCAATTTTCAGGAAACCCTCTTGGACAGATTGTATAATAATTAAAAAGTCATGCCATCCCTTACAACAAAAATTATCTGCATTTCATAGTATGATACATCGTCTCTTAAACCTACCATTAAATAATAAAAACTTTGAAAAAGAAAAAAATACAATAAAGAAAATTGCACTAAACAATGGTTACACTCCAAAATTAATTGACGACTTAATTAATAAAAAACTAAAATTAAAATGCCATCAAGCTGCATACAGGGTGTTAGGTCTATAAGTACAAAAAAAAGAATCATAGATTCCTTGCACAATAAATAACAAAAGTCTAAAAGCATTTTTCAATCGAGTGACAATTAAGTACGCAATTCGTGTTCGAAGGTTTGACCCTGAAATTCGGTTTAATACGGGACTGGCGAAATACGAATTCTCGTAACTGATAGTTTGCAACGAGCAGCGCCACTTACGAAACAGCGTTATCTATCACCGGCGACTATTCTCTAGGGAATAAGCCAATTGCACGTCTATTTTCCATCACTTTCACGGGTAATTACACAATTTCACAAATAAGTAATTATCTAAAACTAATGTGTGCTTTGTGTTGTGATGATGAACATGTTTAAAAATCGTAAAAAATAAAATAGTAAAATGTTCCAGCGAAATAATTTAATAAATTACTCGACAATTGTTTCATTCAAATAGTTAGTTTCAAGAGTACAGACAACAGTAATACAGTTTATTATTTCATTTTTTACGATTTATAAATCATCACACCAGCCCGCCCAACTCTTAAGTTGATCAAAATTCAAAACAATTGTTATCGTAGCCGCCAGAACTGAAACATTAAGATTACTTAAATAAATTTAACGGGAAAAAATCAAAGCACATCACTAGTATTGCAATTCACACCTACTCTTTAAAAAAATACTTTCCACTGTCAACAAAACTTCAATAACGTCAATAACAATAATTAAAACAATATGAAAACTACACACAATTACACCGCATCAATTGCCAGAAGCACACGAATCTACCGATACTGACACACTGACCCTGAATTATGAACTTCTCGTTCAATCGATACACCTAACAGTAGCATTTGTAACCTGAAATAATAATTAAGGCGCGCTAAACCAGGGCCGGCCTCAGAAATCAAAATAATTTTTAAATTTTTTTTTTATTTCAAAAGTCAAAAAGTGTATAAATTCATGTTTGAAATGCAACAGGGAACATGTGGTTCTTTTTTCTGTACTTATAGACCAAACACCCTGTATATTAAAAACTTTAAAAATGTAAAACATACTTACTTTAGATCAATTTCATATATAGGTAATATTTCAAATGTAATTGCAAAAAAAGTAACGAAGAATAATAATTTACAAATTTCATATAAAACAAACAATAATTTATCAAAATTTATAATAAACAGTAAAGATAAAACAGAAAAAATGAACACATGTGATGTTAACAAATTAAATTGTAACACTTGCAACGCTCTATATATTGGACAGACAGGAAGATCATTTAAAGAAAGAACACAAGAACATATAAAAAACTACAATGGAAAATCAGTATTTATGAACCATATAAACATCAATAAACATGAATTTAATTTAACAGACAATTTCAAAATTTTACACAAACAATCAAAAGGTAAACGGCTAGATATACTTGAATCTTTAGAAATTAAAAAGCATTTCAAAAATAATATGGTTTTGAATGAAATTGAAAATGTTTATTCTTCAGAAACTTTAGATAAATTAGTAAAAAATATCCCTACTTAAAACTTAGAGAGTATAAATAACGTGACTGTAAGAAGATTGTACGATACTTCCTCTGAAGATGCCCTGGTAGGGTGAAACAATATTGTTAGGTAACAATAAAAATAACAAGTGAAAAATAGTGTTTTATTTACGTAGTTTTTAATTCACTATCAAAGAAATAGCTTTGCTGTTTCGTTAAACATACGCTGTCCAATGTATGCCACTACCCCTGTCTAAATTAACGATTCGACATTCACACCTTTTAGCTTTTCTTGGTAATCCATTACGCATGAAAATTCCACGGAAATGTGGAATTTGTAAATGATGAATATAATTATACAAATCTAAGTCTGTTAGAGGATGATTATCTACCTTCATGAAAAATTTGGTGTTTTTTTTGTTGAAACGGTCTGAGGTATAAACCGGAGCCGTTACGATTAGGTTGCACTGAAATATTTTTTCCTGGAGCAATGGCTTCCATAGAAGTGTTATGACGCTTAGCTTCTTCTAGTTGCTGCTGCGCTGATTTAGCGTATTTTACAGCTTTAGCCATCCCAGCAGCACCACCAGAGAGAGCTCGAAGTGCCGATAATCCAGCAAAAATAGGAATGATTATAGGATATTTAGATTGCTTTCCAAGTTTACGAATTTGCTTTAACGCAATTTTAGCAGCATCCAACAAAGGGAGCGGCTTATTTTTCTTAAGAGCAAGTTTCGCAGTTTTCACTAGTTTACTAAACGGTAGAACTCCTCCTTTTCTTATTCGTTTTCTCTTATTTATTCTCTTAAACGGAATCGAACCACCCTTTTTATGGTGACTTAGTCGATGCCTTCCTTTATGTCCCATTCCAAGTTTCCTCTTAGCCATCATAGCGGAAGCGATTGTTAAAGCTGCTAAACGTTCACTTATAGACGCGTCTAATTACTTCAGTCTTTGTAAAGATTGTTGCACTTAAACCTTGTCTGCTCTTCGACGTTGCGGAATGTCGGGCGAAATTGTGTATGCAATATCGTGTAATTTGCAATGTTCCTCGAGAGGATTTATACCAATATCACCTCGAGCTAATCGTTTGTTTAATCGTGTCCCTGGTCCACAAAAGTTATAGCCTGGTAGATGTAATTCTTTTGAATAACCTTTTGGTAATCTATCTATAACACTAATCAGAACGCTACGTTTCATGTAACAGGTCTGGTGTGAGTGCTTTCACTATTACGAACCAACTGACTATACAAATAACGGTAACACTAAATTTGTATATCCGTGAACACACAGCCAAATCGTTTAATAATGAATAAACATGCGGATGGTATAACATCCATCTGCTCTACCGATAACCAATCTTGACTTCAGCATCCCTTCGAAAATAAATTGTCATGGTCCTTTATTACCATCAACAATAAAATGTATCGTTGCAGGATTTTCAAATTGTGGAAAAACAAATGCGATTATGGGACTTTTGGAGCAATCAAACGGTTTACGGTTTGAAAATGTAGATGCTTATTCAAAGTCATTGTATCAACCAAAATATAAGTATTTAGCAGAATTGTTGCAACCAATTGCTGGAATAGGTTATTTTCCTTACAGAGACTCGGATGAAGTAATCGGTCCATCACAGGCAAGACCTAATTCTGTATTCATCTTTGATGATGTTGCGAATGATAATCAGAATAAGATAAGGGATTACTTTAGCATGGGAAGACATAATTCAATCGACACATTTTATTTGAATCAAACATATGCTCAGATCCCTAAACATTTAATTAGAGATAACGCTAATTTAATTGTACTGTTTAAACAAGACGAATTAAATCTCAAACACGTTTTTTCTGACCATGTTGCTGCAGACATGACTTTCGATCAATTTAAAAGTATGTGTGGAGAATGCTGGAAAGAGAAGTTCAGATTTGTAGTGATAAACAAGGATTGTGGTATAAATGAGGAGAGATATCGCATAGGATTTGATAAATATATATTGATGTAAGTGAAATAAATGAAATCAGTTGTTAAAAGACAACCATGACAAGAGCATGGTTGTAAAAGCAAAGAAAGAACTAATCAGTTAGGAAAGCGGTAAAGAGGAAATTGCAAATTTTAAAGGAATCGACAGCAGGACAGAATCTCCTGTTGCAGCAAGCATATCAACCACTTACAATATCGCTTCTTAACTTGAAATCTGAGCTGGGTGAAGAGATAAAGCCAGAAGTGAGTAATTGGTCGAAAGGTGATGTTCCAGCTTCGTCAACACCAATAAAAATTAGAAAGCTTGACCCTTCCAATGCTCCAGGTACCTTACTACCAGGTGCTCCTTCATTCTTAAGGGAAGAAAGTGTTTATGTAAGTGACCCAACAACGAAAACATAGACCAGGATAATAATGAGTTTGAACAATTAAAGAAAGTGTACATAGACTATATAAAAACCTCCCGATTTGCTGAATATTTCGAAGAATTCGATCCTCCACCTCCAGACTACATAGAAGGCATTATTAAAGAAGATGAATGTGGTACATTTAACTTTGACGTTCTGAATCCCCCTCTTGTTAAAGTTCGATACGTATGGGACACACATTAATTTTTTATTGGTGATTCTGAACTGGATTTTGACGGGCCAGACGTTGTAATCAATGGAAAATTTAAATGCATAGGTACTGTCGGATTATATGAGCTACTCTTCAAATTACGTTCTGAATATCCGACATCGATTGAAGAAAGGAAAGACTACGCCGATATATTAAAACGTACGGGAGCAGTTTACAAGTTAAGAAAGCAAACATTGAAATTTTCTAAAGGTAGAGGATAGTCGTTGTTGACATACAACGAAAAACCGATCGAATACAAATATTTTGATGACGTTAATAAGTTGTGTGAGTTGCTTCTCAATTAGCAGGCAACACAAATCATGAAAACGAAATTCTATCAATTTTAGAAGAGTTGTGTGAGTGCAATATAATCGTATAAACAAATTATTAAGCTTATTAGTTAGACAATCACGGTTGATAAGTTTGGACGTGCATTAGAAAAAAAAAAACGATTGTTTTCGCAAGCATTCAGCAATGTTCATGATTTCAATCATAACCGCTTAACAAGAATCGGTGATCCTCAGCAGGAGCATGATGCTGTGAATGTACGATTTTTGGAGAAGAAGCTGCAACATCTGTTATCGCAAGATGATGTAACCGATATTAGACAAGCATTCGATAAAGTGTTATATTTTGTTGATGTGGCTAATAAGCGTATTACACATTTTTGAACGAGCCTACTGCTGGGTTTCATGCAGCTACTAAAATGTATGAAGATGAGAAAGATAGGTTAACAAAAGAGCATATCAGAATTGAGTGTGAAAAGGTAAACGATCGTGCTGTCAGTGAAAGTGTCAGAAGGATGAACGATTTACGAGAAGAATTGAAAACAGCTTTCTCCAAAAGTGGTGAAATGATGATGAAAACTTTTAGTGATAATATAGAGTTAGCGAGTAAAAATTTGGAAAGAGAAGTTGAAAAATATAATATTGACAGGGATAAAGAATAAGGATATAATAGAAAAGAATGCTGTCAGAATCATGGATGTCTTTTCAAGAAAAGTAAAACTAGAGCGTAAAGATATAGAAGCGTTTTTTAGGAAAGGGGATGAAGAAGTACCGAAGAAATTGAAGACGGAGATTGTGCAAGATATGAAAAATGATATAGACGTGAGTTTTGAATTAATTAAAATCGCGATTCAGGATGAGTGTAAAAAAGGTAAGGAATTTTCAGAGAAAGAAATTCAACGAACCAATAAAAAGAAAGATGATCTGAAAAACGAATTAGTGGTAATGGTGGAATCACTTAAAAAAGAAGCAAAGGAGCTGAAAGTAAGGCTAAATACTCTGCAACAACAAAGAGGAACAGGTAGTGCAAAATCGAGCAGTTCTAAACCAACAACAGCTCCATCCATGTAGTTCTTCATTATAAGGAAAATGTTAAACGTGAAAGAAGAACTGGTGAAAGAACTGCATAAACCTGCGAGAATTAATTTTACACATCGTAAAATGATTGTCAAAGGATTAGATGATCTTCATCAAGCCGATTTAGTGGAAATGATTCCATATGCGAGAGAAAATAAAGGTGTTAGATACATTTTAGTTGTAACAGAGGTTTTTTCAAAATTTGTTTGGGCTCAAACAGTAAAACGCGAAACAGGTGAATATGTTGGAAGGGCTTTACAGTTAAAGTTTCAAAAGAAGTAAACGTATTCCTATGAATATGCAAACTGACTTGGGAAAAGAATTTTACAACGAACAAGTGAAGTAAGTTATACAAAAATATAAAATTAACCATTACTGAACTTATAGTACCAAGAAAGCGTCGGTTGTGGAACGGGTAAATCGAACACTAAAATAAAAAATGTGGCAACGCTTCAGTTTACAAGGATCCTACAAATGGTTGAATATATTACAAGATATAGTAACCGACTATAACAATAAGGTCCACAGAATTATCGGAATGAAACCAAGCAAAGTTAATAGACGAAACCAAGAAATACTTTTGGAGAAGGCTTACAACAAGCCGAAAAAGGTGAATTTACGAAGAATTCGATTTAATGCGGGAGACGGAGTACAAATAAGCAAATATCGTGAAGGCTATACACCGAATTGGTCCAACGAACTATTCACAATTACTCGTATAAAATTGTCTGATCCAATTATGTACTACCTAAAGGATGATAAAGGGGAAGAAATAAAAGGAGGATTTTATGATGTGGAAACAGAAAGCTGCACATGCTGACATTTATTTAGTGCAGCGAGTATTAAGACGTAGAGGTAACATGGTTTACGTGAAATGGTTAGGGCCGGACAAATCTCAAAATAGCTGGATCCATAAAAAAAAAACGTTTTGTAATTTGGTTACAAATTCTTGAATAAATAAATGGTGAAACATTTACGAATTTTCTCACCCCCTCCCTCAAACAATGATTATAAATAAGATTAGTCATGGCGAGTGTCATCAGTTGCAATCGCTAGTTGCCGCTTTGAAAGTAAAATACTGTAACGAATTTTCTAGTATAACTTATTTATATAACGGATATTTATTTACAACTATTTATTTAACACTTAAACACTAATAGCAATTCAACAACTTATTTATATGACAAGGAAAATGCGTATTTGTATCACCCGGTGTATCGTAGTTCGGTATTTATATCACTCGTTCGGAAGCTAACTGTAAACTGACTGTCACTGACCACGTCAACAAGTATTTATACAGATATGGAACAATCTAGAAAAATCAGGAAACCTTCTTAAATTATATCGACTGCCTATTGTGTTCGTTTAATTTATGGCCTTGTTTATTATCATCAAAGCGCCGACCGACGCCGGCATCCTTTGAACTCCGCTTATCTGCTGTCGGACCTCGTCGCCGCTCTCGCACACATATACGCTCGTAATATCAGGCTATTGGGTAAGCGAGGCTAGCGCCCCAGACGACTTAGAAATCGAATTTTTCTAAAAAATGGATTCCTTATCATATGAGTTGTATCAAGCGGAAAGGCAAGTTCTCGTTATCAATTTCCGCAGAGCAACATTATCCAATGATTTAGATCAAGTTAAAGTGGTGTGTTCGAAGTTGGAAGTAGAAGTCCCAAAGGAGGTGTTCAAATGTTTAACAATGTTGCAAGACCCATCGTTTGATGTTTTGTAATTCATTTTTGAAATAAAACGTCGGTGTGACACATTCGTTGATTATTTTTTAAAAGCTTGTGGTGAAAAGGTGGAAATAACCGGCGATGAAGTTCAAGGGATTTTAAACAAAACGAGTTATAATTACACGCGAAATGATGTATATTTTCTAAGGGAAATGCTAACAAACGGATTAGTTCTAGCTAGGAGCAAAAGATTCTCCATCGTCAACATTGTTAAAGTCTGCAGATGATTTAATAATGGATATAGCGCACTATGCACAACCGAAATATTTGGAAAAGTGTATTAAGCTCATCAACTTGTTCCGGCTTGAATATTCCTTAAGTCCAAACATTAACGGTCGTCACCAGACAGAGATGAGGTGGATAGAAGAAAATATTTTACGAGAAGGAACGGAAAAGGCTCCTGGTTGGCAAAGCGGTCCTGACTGGCAAATAGCCATCAACTAATATTGTAGACTATAAGAAAACTTATTCATTGTTAATGTTATTGACTCAATAAACTGTAACAGCTAAGACATTCAGTGTGTTCTTTCCATATTCAGGAAAAATGCAGTTTCTAAAACCAAAAAACTACAAAGCTGCGATATAAAGTTTTTATTTTTAAACAGATATGTGGGTATAATTACTATTGGGTATAAACTTGTAAATATAACATCGATACATTATTTACATATATCTACACATATAATAAATATACCAACTGATTAATGTTATATAAGATGTTCATAAATAGTATCAATAGATTCGTCGGGAAGTGAGGAAGCCTGAAACAGTTTTTGGGTAAAATATTCCCCAACGGTTAAGTTGTCGGTATACGGTTGATGAAAATTTTGGATTAATCGATCGAATTTATTATCTCGCTTTGAAATCGAATTTTCCGATTTTTTTATATTATAATGCCCCTAAGGAAGCGTATTAGTTGTTTTCGGAATTAAGAAACGTTTATCATCATTAGGGCAAAGAGCTACTCTAGTTTTCATTTGTGTGAATATAGTGTGGACGTCGGAGACGAAAATATTCATACTTTTTAGAATGGTGGAATCGTCCCTAATAACGCGAAGATAATCGTCAATACCTAGATGTAACTTTATAAAGTTTCTCTTAACACCTTTAGCTTTTTTAACGATTTGATGAACCGATTCGACACAGTAAGCTTTAGCTTCGGTTCCATAAAATGCTTTAATGGGATTATTTGGGAACTCGTCTTTAAATTTACCAACCACAGATGAGGTAATTGGTAATATCGAAACTATTATCGCGCGGATAATTTGAAGTATCAAAGTGTTGAATATTTTCGATAATATCCCGATTGAAGTTTTCTGTGACCACTTTAAGAATGAAGGAATCTGTATCCATATACATCAAGGAAACGTTCTGTTGATATTTTTGTTTAAGAAACCTGTAGTAGAAGTCATACATAACAACTTTAGACAAATCCAAAATAGTAAAACCTACATAAAGAGGTTTATCGTAAACAATACGTAATTCATCTGAATAGCAACGGTTGTGAATATTTTAGAATTTCTGAAATTGGGTTTAGCTATTAAATTCTCAGCTCCCAAGAAACGTCCTGAATTTTGCCAATGAGTAACCAGTTTCACATCAACTCGTTTATCAAATTTATTTTCAGACAAATTCCGTTTTCGGGTATTTAAATCAATGAAAGGTTTAAGCCAGTCAGACTGTTTAAACTGAATAACTCTATGAACTTTAATTAATTTTAATGCATCGTGTAGGGCTTGTTGCAACGGTAGGTTGTCTTATTCATAAGGTTCGGAATGAGCTTTCTTACTCTACCATTAGCATTAGCAGGAGAAATAATATTTTCAACTGAAAAGGGGAGATCAGCATGCAAGTCATGGAGATGTTGAGGATATTGAACATCGACTTCTAAGACATAACCATCTTCTGAAGAAGAATCTAACGAGAGAACATTTAATTCATCAATTTCGGTTTCAGTTAGCCAACGAAAGTATGAAAGAGGAAGCGTTTGACTCATACTATGCCCGTACAAATTAGTAGCATCTAAATACATCAAATAAGAGGTGGGAATGGAGGCGTTGTAATCGGAGAGGTGAGGGTTGTAAGTGAAATGCATTCTTTCAACGCATTGACTCATTCCGCCACGTGGTCGCTCATAATCTTGACGATCAGGTGTAGTTATTGGTGACATTATTTTTATCAGTTAACGACGAGACATGCGAAAACAGCGAGAAAGTATTGGTAATAAAATACGAAAAAATGTGTAATTCCGTCAGTATGTAAGCAGACAACAACCCGAAATGCAACGAATCAAATTAATTATCAACATGATTCGATAACCATAACCGTCCATTATCGAGATTGTTTAAAGATAGTGGAGTGGGTAGGTTACCTGCTTTGTATCGGAGCAGACGTGTGTGCACAGGAATGGTCGGTCACAATCTTGACGATCAGGTGTAATTATTGGTGACATTATTTTTATTAGTTAACAGCGGAAACAGCGAGAAAATATTGGTAATAAAATACAAAAAAAATGTGCGGTTGTAAGCAACAACCCGAAATGCAACGAATCAAATTAATTCTCAATCTAATCGTACCACCCAGGAACGTGAAGATCGCAATGAACGTAAAAGAATTCGGTTAAGACAGGCTCGTAAAGCGCAACATTCGAATAATAATGGTGCAAGTTTGAATCGAGCTGCTTTCTATTACGATATGGCAATTGATTACAGTGCCTACAACTGTGTTGCTATTGGACCAATGAACTCAGTTCGCCAATATTGAAATACATAATATAATGGTTGACTTACCAACTTTCTTTTTCTTTTTTTATCTTACTAGCTGACCAGGTGTCCTGAATAGCAGAATAAGTATTAAAAAAATTAAAGAATCGAATGTTAGGTAGTACGAAGTTCGCTGGGCCAGCTAGTTGGTAATAAGATTCGTTTGTAGAATATCGTGGTTCGATAACCGTTCGTTACCGAGATTGTTTAGTGATAGAGGAGTGGGTAGGTTACCTGATTTGTATCGGAGCAGACGTGTGTGCAGAGGGATGGTTGGTCATAATCTTGACGATCAGGTGTAATTATTGGTGACATTATTTTTATCAGTTAACGACGAGGCATGCGAAAACAGCGAGAAAATATTTGTAATAGAATACGAAAAAATGTGCGGTTGCAAGCAGACAACAATCCGAAATACCTCTGCGATAAGACCGGTTTGTTTTATGAGTCCTCACAGTATCATACCTTGCAGGGCTACATTTGCGCTTCATGGTCTTCATGGCATGCCTTTGGCTTCCCATTTGGAGTTAATCCTCTTCACTATTTCGTAGGCTCCTTCCTAATTTTGTAGGAGCTTAGGTGATAGTCCACGGCGACAACGAGGATTAAGCAGACAAACAAGATCTCCAGGTTGGTAACGACCTGCTGTAGCCTTGATATCGCAGTTTTCTTGAATCCTGTCACTAGCAGTTTGCGCATGCCGGAGAACCGACTCGCGGATATCGTAAAGCTTTCTTCGGAGGTTAGTAACATAATCTTCTCCAGCCAAGTCATCTCCTGGTTTACAGCCAAATTTGAGATAGGAAGGGAGTCGTAGCTCCCTTCCAAAAAGGACAATGGCAGGTGTTTGGCCAGTCGTTTCATGGACAGATGAACGGTTTGACATTAAAAATAATGGCAAATAGCAGTCCTAGTCCCTTTGGTGATCAGACACTAACTTGGAGAGATATTTATTTAAGGTCCGGTTCATTCGTTCAACCATGCCCGTCCGATTATTGCTGAAGAGCAGTAGTTCGAGTTTTCTTTATCCCTAGGAGCTCGCATATTCCACGGAATATAGTTGACTCAAAATTCTTCCCTTGGTCTGGGTGCAACTCCAAGGGTACTCCAAAACGACTGATCAACTCTTTCACTAGCTCCTGAATTATGGTTTCCTACTCCTGGTTCGGGAGGACATAGGCTTCAACCCACTTGGTAAAATAGTCCATAATGACCACGATGTACTTGTTGCCGTTTTCGGACTCTGCGAAGAGACCTGCCACATCGATTACTATTCTTTCGAGGGGCCCACCAACGTTGTATTGACGCATTGGGGCCCGTGGCCTTTTCCACGGTCCATTACTTGCGACACAGGTAGTACATTTCTAACACCAATTGTTGACATCTTTCTTATAATTCATCCAATAGAATCGCTCTCGAACCTTCTCGAGCGTCTTAGCCTTTCCAAAATTGCCACCAGATGATCCATCGTGAAGATACTGCAACACCTCTTTAACCCTGTTCCGAAGGATCGCCAGTTATTTTAATGAATTATATATAGATCTTAATAATGTAAACGTACTGTTAAGTAAGTGAATTACTTTAATGAGAAACTAACATTTGTTATAGGCACTAACTTGAAGCAATTGGACAGATGTATTTTATTTGTGTATAAATAACCTTAAGATCTAGGAGGGAAGGAGGAGGAGGAGGAGGAGGAGGGGAAGAAAGGCACGACAATAGTGATAATAACTCATTTAAACGGTAGTTCTCGAAACAAATATATTAGTTTTAACTATAAATGTAAACGGCAGTTGTATAGTTAAAACAGGGAAATAAAATCAATTAAATAAAAGTTCTTTCAGCATTTGAATTAATTGGACAGGCAAATGTGTGCTAGCGGCTGAGGATTGGCATAGCAGTATTGCAATTGTAGAAGAAATATTGAGAACAAGCACTAACGTGTTTGATAGCAATTTGTTCAACATTGTAGCTTGCCCGCCATCAAAATTTTAAATAATTAATAAAAACAAAATATGGGTTTAAACAGACAAAAAAAGAAGAAACGAGAAAGAATCTTATGCATTGATACCACTACCACTATGACCTTCACCATCTCCTCATCCAGCGCCGCCGCATTCACCTCCGCCTACTACAGCGAAAAACGAACATTGCTGTTATCTTTTTTGATAACATTAATTAATAAAGATTTGTAGAATAATTTAAAATACAGAAAACTTACTTATATGAGTATTTCATTACTAGTGTTATTTATACAAAAAAGTCTTATATTAGCTGGTGCAAAATATTGAAAAAACATCATCATTAGAATAAATTGATGGCAATTTTATAAAATCCGATCCTTCATCATCTTGCCAACCTACGGGCGGTCCTTCCTTCGCTTTTTATAAAGTACCAATAAACCATTGAAACACTTTCTTGTCTACCATCATGAAGTGGTTCAAATGTATAAGCTAGTTTTTTGGCATTCATAATTTGAATTACATAGTACAATAGTTTCGGTTGTACATAATAAATAGTTTCTAGTGTGATATCATCTAAACATACTAATACATTTTTACAGTTTCCCTTAATATTACCTATGGGAATTTTTTCTAAATTGCAAGAATTATAATTAACAAAATTAAATAGATTCGACTTTTACTTAATGAAATTCGAACATCATAGATAAAACACTATGGGTGGATTTTCACAATTTTATTATAATGTGAAGTAAGAATTGAAGAAAAAATACATCATTTGTGCACAAAGTGTCGTTCCTTCATTTCTGTTACTACACTCAATACATCAAATATAGTTTAAAAGTCTAAATCATCTGGAACTTCATTTAAAAAAGATTGTATAAATTCGTTACATATAATTTGACGATGAAATAGTCTTTGTAATTCCTGAGAAGGCTTTGAAGGGCACTTGAAATCTTAATCGTATAAAAATATTTTTTAGCAGTATGTGCACTATCTTGAAGCATTGCATAGTAAAGTTCCTTTTTTAAAATATTCACATTGCTTTTACAAATTGCATAAGAGGTTGGTTCTATTCCTGTTTACTGTTCACTAGATAAACTAGGGCTCCGGTCTGTAGGCCGGTGTTTACAGCCGCAGTTACTGCCGAAACGTCTGGACTAAATAGTTCCTATAGACCACGGCCTACAAGTCCGAGCCCTAGTTTTTCTATAGATTCTAGCCGTGAAAGCTTTTGTTCTTAAACTCGTCACTATCGCTATTGTTGTAGCCACGAAGTATGGATAAGAAGGAGGCCGAACGCAATGTTAAACGAACGGCCAAATTTCTAGTGCGACGTCCTTGAACCGATAGGGCGCGCAGCGGTTCAATAAATCTGCTCAAATTCTTGCGCGCGAACGGCTGTCTACATCGTAGAAACTTATTTATTTTCTTATTGATTAACATCATATAATTCTGATAAAAATATTTAAGCAAATGTAAAATAAAATCAAATCTAAAAGCAACGAATATAAATAATATATAATATAGTAATGGTAAATAAAGTAAAAAGCAACTCCTATTTTTTAAAAGAACGAAATAGGCAGCACATGTAAAAAATGTAGGTTTCTTTCGCTTTGCTCTCATTATTACCTAAAATATAAATGTTTCTTTTGAAAACCTGACAAACATTTGAAGGTGTTTGAATTTCGTCAATTTTTAAAAATTATCTTTTCTGTATTTTTGAAGGCATGAATTCGAAAAAACACGGTATGGTTTAAGGACAAAATTAAAAATAACAATCAAAATTTATATAATTTCAAATAATTTCAAATAATTTAAAAAAATATTCACATAAGATTAACAAAATCTAATCTTGCCAATAACCAACAACTTGTTATTAATAATTGGGCAACGTTTCGACCGTCAATTTCGGTCATCGTCAGGCTAAACACAACATCAATTACTTTATAAGTAATACATTATGACATAGCAAAACAAATCTACATGTGATTAGATTTAATTGATGTTAAAATATTTTATTTATACCAACAATATTAAATTCATTCATTAAAAAATATCACATAATTAATCATTCTTTAGTAAAACAAAGGTTCGGTCTTGTAGGTCGTGGTCGATACGAACTACTATTTCTAAACGTTTCGTTGACAACTTCGGCTGATATCTTTATATATATAGTATCATCATGCAGCACTTTTCTACTAGATTTAATTACATCTTCCGTGTTAAAATGCTTTTCACACACAAAGCTAGTTTGCTTTAGCTCCTGTTGATGGCACTACTCCATTTTCTTAACATTTCACTGTTCTGTTAATCGAAAAAGAAAACACTTTTTTATGTGGTAATATATTCAAAAATATATCAAAAAGTAAACCTAAAAAATATCAAACTTTTACTTTATTAATACTGAACTTGTTAATAGTTTTAAATTCGGTCACAATTCTATAAATTTATAAAATCAAAATTTTTTTTTTCCATATTTGAGGTTACTTACTTTGGGAGCTTTAAACAATGAAATTTTCTTAATTTTGTCGGTTGTATTTGGGCCACTAAAACAACCATTTATTGAACAGCACTTTATCATTTTTTTCTTTTTAAATTCCAACGATTTAAAAGATTTTATTAATTTTTTTCTGAAACACCGTCTCTCTTTTCTGACGTTTGTTTACAAACAATCAGTCAGTACTTTTTTCTACCAACCGTGGCGTTCGGGTTTGCAGAATCTGAGATCGTGTAACTGTTTTTTGTTAGAATTATATATGTAAAACCTTATCCCGTTCGGACTCCTTCTATTTATTCTTCGTGGTAATAACCAGAAAATGGTAGAAATAGTAGATTATGCAATATTCTGTTTACTGCTCATATTATTGAAAGCGAATTCAATAAATATGATGGCATTATCTTCTGCCTTAAAACTTCGCACATACATTACATATTTAATCTATAGTTAGAGTAGGTACTTGAACAATGTTTGTGGATGGTTTATAATGAATCATTCGATCGTCTAGAATTAAGCAGTAAGCAGTAGTGCTTGCCGGAATTAGTTTTAAAAATCTAAGCCTACATCTATAGCGCCCGCATTCGCAATTTCGCTTTGATGTGTGCAGTCGATTACAAATAAGGGAGCAATTTTCTTAAAATACGATGGTGTCAACACGGATTCACTAACTGTTCCGTAATAAGACTGTTGTAATTGTGCATACATTTCGTATAACAGAAAATTTATTACTCTTACAATCAAGATAAAGGTTGTCGTAAGGATACACAGAAGAGTCCAAATATTGTTCATTGACCCCTCTCTTTTTTAATAAAAGTAATAGTAGTTTTAACAATAACTTTTTTTCTTTAAATGCCCGCACCTAACTTTGTGTTTACATTCGTAGAGGTTATAACTGTTTTAGCAGCTGAAAGTTCTCCAATCCTTGCATCCGATGAATGAACTCGTCCAAGTGCTACTCTAGCTAAAATGTATGCAATATCATGAGCTTCTCAGGATTCCTCTCTACGTCACAACGGAAGAAAAAAATGCTTTTTCTTTGCTAAGTCATACAGAGCGACGTACAAAGTACGAATAGGATTGCTGCAGATTTACTTAGGGTAGATAGAAACAGCATTAGAATAACGGCTCATGCTGCCCGAACCCCTCCTCTATTACTGCTAAGGCGTATAACTGTTAGATGTTTCCAATTGTCTACATTTACTAAACATTGACCTCTAGTTGCCATGAATTCGCTGATACTTGCAAAAATTGGGATTTATGGCTTAAAATTTCAACTATAGGACGTCCCACTGCTACTAATTGTCATTTATTACCTTATTTTTACTAAAAATTGACTTATCATTGCTATGAAACCGCAGATATTTTCAAAAATTGGGACATTTTGTTTATAAACTTCAATTTAGGACGCATCATTTTTATCTAATTTCTACGAGAAATTAGCTGCTGTTGGCCATGAACTCGCAGATAGCTGCAAATATTAGGACAGTTCTGTTATGAATTTCAATTCAAGATCCAGTATTGTTCTGTTTCCCATTGTGAGCCATTGTTATATAAATATGTTAAAATCAGTAACGACGATACACTAATCATGATTAGATTTTCCATTGTAACTGAGATGGTGGATACGGGTAGCGAATTCTAATTACACAGCCCCCCTCCACAGATACCTGTTTAATGGAAAGGGATTTTACATAAGTTATGCGAATGAGCGAAGGAGCGGTAGATGTTTAGCAGAGTTGGGCACGTTTAAGTTAGTAGAACATGGATACCTTTATTGAATAGTGTGCGGATGGGTTATGAGAAAAAAATACGTTCTCTGAAATCATTGGAACTGAACCAAACATATCTCGTGCAACGCTTCAAAAAGGAGCATACAAAATGGGGATAGATTCGTTGTATTTCTTCCATGCAGACACGCAGAAGCATTCACAGACATTACCGTAGTACAATCTGAAAGTTACCATACATTTCATAAAAAACAGCAAACCTGGAAAGATCGAAATCCAAATTCAAATTATCATCCAGGTACATAGTGGATCCTAAAAGTGCTTAAAATTGGTTAAGTGATCGAAAACAATCATAGTTTTTGAAATATCATTACTTTAATCGATTTGAAAACCGAAAATAACGAAGCGAGGTATTTCTAATTGCGATGTAGTTTTCACAGTCCGGTTGTAATAATGCGATTTTTTGAGAAACGGATATTCATGTAGCTCCCAACTACAAAACGAAAGATCCATAATTAAATTGCGATCAACGTAACGTAATCATTTCAAACGTTCAGCATCAGCAACAGATACATGAGGAATTTTCCAACTTATCTGATCCAAACGTACAATCGGTGTTGTTGTTGAGCAATAGAGAGCATTATTGTCAGTGCTACTGCGAACTAGAACCAATGCTTGTCGTATGTTAAGCATTATTTTTCGAAGGTCTCGAAATCCTAAAATCATACGGAGAGGAATACAAAAATTTTCGTTCACCGCTACGCTCCTGCTGGTTTGTGCCGCCCCTGATCTCTGTTTTATCGACCGTCCTCACTGGACATCAGCATGCCTGCGAATTGTCCCGCCTGTCATACCACTTGCACTCGCCGTACAAAGAACTTTGACTGTCAACTGGGCGCTGGCAACTGTGACAGTTGCAGCAATCTCAGCGAGGATGAGATATAATGCATGGAATCGAGGAAGAGGACCCTCAATTTTTTGTGCCTGGACTGATCTCTCGGCCTCAGTATCTTGCCAAAGCTGCTGACTCGAGTGGACAAAATGAGGCAGATCTCTCTGCGCTCTCTCAGGCATACGAACGTCATGGTGCCGCGTCCTCGTCTAACAGTGTTGATATTATTCCAGAAATTAATGATAGAAATTTGCGCAAAAAGAATGTTATGATTTATAATGTCAGTAGTGTAAGATCACCGGTTATAATTCAGAGGAGGAGAGGTTACTTAAGGTCTAGGTCATTGACTTTAAACTTGTCTGTATGTAGTGGTCGAATGCTTCACAATGAGTTGAAACATATGTACATGTATCGGTAATGTGAAATTAAATACGTCTGCAGTCGTCTGAAGTTTACGATTCTTAAATCCTTTTAAGTAGAGTATGATGACCGGTTCTAATTCAGAGGAGGGGAGGTTACTTAAGGTCAAATTGACGAAAGGTCATTGACTTTAAACTTGTGTGTATGTAGTGGTCGAATGCTTCACAATGAATTGAAACATGTACATATATCGGTAATGTGAAGTATTTTGATATAAATGAAGACCGTATTTGAAGAAGGATATGTAACTGAAATAAGTAATAATCTTGGTTATGTAGAAAGAGCGTGACTGAAGTTTACTATTCTTAAATACGTTTACATGATAATGTAGAGAAAGTGGAGAAAAGTGTAAGGTATAGACATACGAAATGAAAGTGAAGTCGTTATAGTGAACGATTCTTTATTTTGATATAAATGAAGACCGAATTTGAAGAAGGATATGTAATAGAAATCAGTAATAATCTTGGTTATGTAGAAGGAGCGTAGTACGTGTACATGTATATATTTGTGTTAAGAAATAAATATAGAAGCAAAAGGAAGTAGACGTTTGAGATATAAGATTAAGGTAGAGTTTGGGGATAATAAGAAGTTATATGGCAAGTGTGTCAAGGTCACAAGTCTTTAAAAAGGAAGGTGTAGGAGAGGGGACAGGTAATGACATAGTAATTGAAAGGTAGGTTTATGAAAACATAATGGATCGGAAGAGTTGACGCCTTTGTAAAGAATACAGTACAGCGTGTGCGTATCATCGATCTCGTAAACAAAGCCCGACTTTTCGCAGAGGTACGATTGAATCCCCTGACGACAAGGTCGGCAGCACAAGTTTACGACACCGCAATGATAAAATCTGCAGCTGTGGCAGAAAAGCAGAGGTCCGCTACATTGTAACATACATGACGTGATTGCTACCAAAAAGGTGCGCGTAGAGCCAGGGTGGTCCTGATAAGGACCGATGAATTGGAAGCGTGTTTCAGGATCCAATTATAAGCGAGTCAGGTCTAATCCTGACTGACTTTATTACAATAAATTACAGCTATTTATACAAAGTTTATTTACATATGTCTTATGGTAGAATGCGCCGTCAGCCATTTACGCTAGTGTACGTATTTGCTTTTTATACAAAGTTTATTTGCATATGTCTTGTGGTAGAATGCGTCGTCAGCAATTTACGATAGTGTGCGTATTTGCTTCTTATACAAAGTTTATTTGCATATGTCTTGTGGTAGAATGCGTCGTCAGCAATTTACGATAGTGTGCGTATTTGCTTCTTATACAAAGTTTATTTGCATATGTCTTGTGGTAGAATGCGTCGTCAGCAATTTACGCTAGTGTGCGTATTTGCTTCTTATACAAAGTTTATTACCTATTATGATTGTTATTGAAATATGCACAGTTTGGTCAGCAAAGTGCTGCTGGTATACAGGTGTTAATCAGAAAGTATCCACACCTCACTCTACAGCCATTTACGCTAGTATGCGTATTTGCTTTTTAAACAAAGTTTATTTGCATATGTCTTGTGGTAGAATGCGTCGTCAGCCATTTGTGCGTATTAGTTTTTTATACAAAGTATATTTACATATATCTTATGGTATAATGCGCCGTCAACCATTTACGCTAGTATGTGTATTTGTGTTCCGACTTGGTTTGGCAGGTAGAACTGTTACAATTCTCTTATTGTTTTTGAAATATGCACAGTCACAGTTTGGTCAGCAAAGTGCTGCTGGTATACAGGTGTTAATCAGAAAGTATACATAGTAATTGAAAGGTAGGTTTATGAAAACATAACGGATCGGAAGAGTTGAAGCCTTTGCTCGTAAGTATTGTAAAGAATACAGTACACCGTGTTAGGGATAATAAGGAGATATAGAAAAAGTGTCAAGGTCACAAGTTTGTGTATAGGTATGCAAGGGATGAAAAATGAGGTGGAAAATGGGTTGAGAAGAGAATCCGCTGCTGAAAAGTCGAGAAATATTTTTTTAACATGTTTCACCCTCATACTTTAACCCTCGAAAAGTGTATGAAGGGTAGATGATAGGGAGAAAATGTCTGAATAAAAAAAAAGTTTAGTCTTCCATGAAGAACAATTTGCTTCCAACGAAACTTAGAGGATGTCTGTAATGGGGGAAGTTGTGGGAACACTCTGTATTATGTTCAATTCGGAAAGAATCACACTCTGTACAGCAGAATCTAAATTCTGCTGACAGAGAATTGTAACAGTTCTAGCCGCTAAACTAAGTCCGAACAAAAATACGCATACTAGCGTACATGGCTGACGGCGCATTTTACCATAAGACATATGTAAATAAACTTTGTATACATAGCAAATACACAGACTAGCATAAATGTCTGAAGGCGCATTTTACCATAAGACATGTAAATAAACTTTGTATAAATAGCTGTAATTTATTAAACTAGGTTAGAACACAAATACGCACACTAGCGTAAATGGCTGACGATGCATTCTACCATAAGACATATGTAAATAAACTTTGTATAAATAGCAAATACACACACTAGCGTAAATGTCTGAAGGCGCTATAGGATACCCTCGAATACCATCAATTTCCTGGGAACTCGGATTATTTTTAATTTATAAAATATCAGCAAAATCAATACCTATTGTGATTGTTATTGAAATATGCACAGTTTGGTCAGCAAAGCGTTGGTGGTATACAGGTGTTAATCAGAAAGTATCCACACCTCACTCTAACTTACATTGTCATTTATAACTCAAACAACTTCTCTTTCTAGTTTTCCTCCTTCACACAAACACTTGTGCTGATCTTAACTTTACCCCACTCATAGAAAGTAATAATCTTGTTGTCATTAATAACTCAAACAACTTCTCTTTCTAGTTTACCTCCTTCGCACAAACACTTGTGATGATCTTAACTTTACCCCACTCAATTTTGATATAAATGAAGACAGTATTTGAAGAACGATTTGTAATAGAAATAAGTAATAATCTTGGTTACGTAGAAGGAGCGTAGTACGTGTACATGTATATATTTGTGTTAAGAAATAAATATAGAAACAAAAGTTAGTAGACGTTTGAGATATAAGATTAAGGTAGAGTTTGGGGATAATAAGAAGTTATATGGCAAGTGTGTCAAGGTCACAAGTCTTTAAAAAGGAAAAGGAAGGTATAGGAGAGGGGATAGGTAATGGCATAGTAATTGAAAGGTAGGTTTATGAAAACATAAAGTAGTTTTCTACCCTAAATTTCAAGAAGTAATTAAAGGTATAGGGAGCGGTGCTAAAAAAAAGGTGCCTCTCTCACTATTGATGTTGAAGGCTGAAGGTACCACTTGGCAATGTCAGAAGTATCAAATTCAGACAACTACCCCTCTCGGACTTAACGATTGAGTCCCCTGACGACAAGGTCGGCAGCACAGGTTATGACATCGCAATGATAAAATCTGCAGCTGTGGCAGAAAAGCAGAGGTCCGCTACATTGTAACATACATGACGTGATTGCTACCAAAAAGGTGCGCGTAGAGCCAGGGTGGTCCTGATAAGGACCGATGAATTGGAAGCGTGTTTCAGGATCCAATTATAAGCGAGTCAGGTCTAATCCTGACTGACTTTATTACAATAAATTACAGCTATTTATACAAAGTTTATTTACATATGTCTTATGGTAGAATGCGCCGTCAGCCATTTACGCTAGTGTACGTATTTGCTTTTTATACAAAGTTTATTTGCATATGTCTTGTGGTAGAATGCGTCGTCAGCAATTTACGATAGTGTGCGTATTTGCTTCTTATACAAAGTTTATTACCTATTATGATTGTTATTGAAATATGCACAGTTTGGTCAGCAAAGTGCTGCTGGTATACAGGTGTTAATCAGAAAGTATCCACACCTCACTCTACAGCCATTTACGCTAGTATGCGTATTTGCTTTTTATACAAAGTTTATTTGCATATGTCTTGTGGTAGAATGCGTCGTCAGCCATTTTTGCGTATTTGTTTTTTATACAAAGTATATTTACATATATCTTATGGTATAATGCGTCGTCAACCATTTACGCTAGTATGTGTATTTGTGTTCCGACTTGGTTTGGCAGGTAGAACTGTTACAATTCTCTTATTGTTTTTGAAATATGCACAGTCACAGTTTGGTCAGAAAAGTGCTGCTGGTATACAGGTGTTAATCAGAAAGTATCCACACCTCACTCTACAGCCATTTACGCTAGTATGCGTATTTGCTTTTTAAACAAAGTTTATTTGCATATGTCTTGTGGTAGAATGCGTCGTCAGCCATTTGTGCGTATTTGTTTTTTATACAAAGTATATTTACATATATCTTATGGTATAATGCGCCGTCAACCATTTACGCTAGTATGTGTATTTGTGTTCCGACTTGGTTTGGCAGGTAGAACTGTTACAATTCTCTTATTGTTTTTGAAATATGCACAGTCACAGTTTGGTCAGCAAAGTGCTGCTGGTATACAGGTGTTAATCAGAAAGTATACATAGTAATTGAAAGGTAGGTTTATGAAAACATAACGGATCGGAAGAGTTGAAGCCTTTGCTCTTAAGTATTGTAAAGAATACAGTACAGCGTGTTGGGGAAAATAAGAAGTTATATGGAAAAAGTGTCAAGGTCACAAGTTTGTGTATAGGTATGCAAGGGATGAAAAATGAGGTGGAAAAGGGGTTGAGAAGAGAATCCGCTGCTGAATAGTCGAGAAATATTTTTTTAACATGTTTTACCCTCATACTTTAACCCTCGAAAAGTGTATGAAGGGTAGATGATAGGGAGAAAATGTCTGAATAAAAAAAAAGTTTAGTCTTCCATGAAGAAAAATTTGCTTCCAACGAAACTTAGAGGATGTCTGTAATGGGGGAAGTTGTGGGAACACTCTGTATTATGTTAAATTCGGAAAGAATCACACTCTGTACAGCAGAATCTAAATTCTGCTGACAGAGAATTGTAACAGTTCTAGCCGCTAAACTAAGTCCGAACACAAATACGCATACTAGCGTACATGGCTGACGGCGCATTTTACCATAAGACATATGTAAATAAACTTTGTATAAATAGCAAATACACACACTAGCGTAAATGTCTGAAGGCGCTATAGGATACCCTCGAATACCATCAATTTCCTGAGAACTCGGAATTTTCTTGCTACAATTTCTTATAATACTAATTATTTTTAATTTATAAAATATCAGCAAAATCAATACCTATTGTGATTGTTATTGAAATATGCACAGTTTGGTCAGCAAAGTGTTGGTGGTATACAGGTGTTAATCAGAAAGTATCCACACCTCACTCTAACTTACATTGTCATTTATAACTCAAACAACTTCTCTTTCTAGTTTTCCTCCTTCACACAAACACTTGTGCTGATCTTAACTTTACCCCACTCATAGAAAGTAATAATCTTGGTTATGTAGAAGGAGCGTGTCTGAAGTTTACGATTCTTAAATACGTTTACATGATAATGTAGAGGAAGTAGAGAAGAGTGTAAGGTATAGGTATATGAAATGAAAGTGAAGTTATAGTTAACGATTCTTTATTCTGATATAAATGAAGACCGTATTTGAAGAAGGATATGTAATAGAAATAAGTAATAATCTTGGTTATGTAGAAGGAGCGTAGAACGTGTACATGTATATATTTGTGTTAAGAAATAAATAAAGAAGCAAAAGGTAGTATACGTTTGAGATATAAGTACGCATACTAGCGTAAATGGCTGACGGCGCATTCTACCATAAGACATATGTAAATAAACTTTGTATAAATTGCTGTAATTTATTAAACTAGGTCAGAACACAAATACGCATACTAGCGTAAATGGCTGACGATACATTCTACCATAAGACATATGTAAATAAACTTTCTATAAATAGCTGTAATTTATTAAACTAGGTCAGAACACAAATACGCATACTAGCGTAAATGGCTGACGATGCATTCTACCATAAGACATATGTAAATAAACTTTGTATAAATAGCTGTAATTTATTAAACTATGTAAGAACACAAATACGCATACTAGCGTAAATGGCTGACGATGCATTCTACCATAAGACATATGCCAATAAACTTTGTATAAATAACAAATACACACACTAGCGTAAATGTCTGAAAGCGCATTCTACCATAAGACATATGTAAATAAACTTTCTATAAATAGCTGTAATTTATTAACCTAGGTCAGAACACATATAAAACGATACAATATAACAGAATTTTATTTAAAATGATATAATATAGTATAAAACATCATTGAATTTTAATCATTAAATTTACTCAGTAAAGCAGCCAGTTTTTTTTGTGATAATACAGTCCGCAATGATCATAATGATTTTCTTTACCCCTTCCCCAAAGTATGATTATAAATAAGATAAAACATGATGAGTTTAATCAGTTGTAATCGTTAGTTGCTGCATTGAACGTTTAAGACATAGTAATGGTTGAAAGTTACGTAATTGAAGTTAAATTTTTCAAAGAGGGTTTATTACCTTTGAAAAGATATTTGGTAGCGTCAGAGTTAGATAGCGGAACAGAAGAATTCGAATTAAAAGGTGAATACGATAAAATCGTAAGAGGAGGCTACTTAGTGGTCGATGAGAGCGATCCTGACGATTTTGAAGTATAATTTTTATAAAAATGGATTCATTATCGTACGAGCTGTATCAAGCAGAAAAGCAAGTCCTCATTCTCAACCTTCGAAGAGCAATACTATCAAACGATTTAGATAGAGTTAAAGTTGTGTTGACGAAGTTGGGAGTTGCAGTACCAAAGGAAGCATTCAAATGGTTAACATGGAGACATCGTTCGATATTTTATACTTCATATTCGAAAGAAAGCAAAGGTGTGACGAATTGGTGGATGAATTTCTAAAAGGTTGCTGTGAAACAGTGGAAATAACGGTTGATGATGTTGAAATGATTTTAAATAAAACAAAGTATAATTTCATGCGACACGACGTATATTTTTTAAAGGAAATGTTAACAAACGGATCAGTTCTAATGCGGGATAAGAAGTTCTCCGTAATGAATGTCAAGAAAAAGTATGTTACATTGTTAAAGTGTGTGGATGACTTAATACTGGATGTAGCATACTACGCACAACCGAAAAATTTGGAAAAGTGTATTAAACTGATCAATTTGTTTCGGCTTCCGTATACATTAAGTCCAAACATCAATGGTCGTCATCAAACAGTGGTGCAATGGATAGAAGAAAACATTTTAAGAGAAGGAACGGAGAAAGCTGCAGGCTGGCAGAGCGGTCCTGACTCAGGCAAATGGCCATCAAGTAATATCGAAGATTATAAGAAAATTTATTCATTGTTAATGTTATTGAAACAATAAATTGTAATAGTAGAAATGGTACACATGTTATTTGTGAAGTTGAGGAATATATTTCGCAGAATAAAAATAGTAAACAAACAAGTTGTGTAGTAACGTTTTATTATTATTATTATTTATACAATACAGCCAATATTAAGGATAAAATATTTACATTGAGTGACATTTCAGCGTAAGCTATACTTAAACAGAACTCCAAGTAGGTATTACAGTAGGTGTTCATAAATATTATCAATGGCTTCCTGTGGAAGTGACGAAGCTTCGAAAAGTCTTTTAATAAAGTATTCTCCAACCGTTAAGTCGTCGGTATACGGTTGATGAAAATTTTGTATAAATCGATCAACGGCACCGTCGAACTTTGAAAGGGAACTGTTTGAGTTTTTAATATTGTAATGTCCCCAAGGAAGAGTATTCGTTGTTTTCGGAATTAAGAAACGTTTATCATCTTTGGGAGAGAGGGCTACTTTCGTTTTCATATGGGTAAACATAGTATGCAGATCGGACACGAAAACATTCATACATTTAAGAATGGTGGCGTCATCTCTAATGACGCGTAGGTAATCATCGACTTGAAGATGTAATTTAATGACATTTTTCTTGACACCTTTTGCTTTTTTAACAATTTGATCAACGGCTTCAACGCAGTAAGCTTTTGCTGCGGTTCCATAGAATGCTTTAATGGGATTATTAGGGAATTCGTCTTTAAATTTGCCAATAACAGAAGAGGTAATAGGGATATTAAAACTATTATCATGGGATAATTGGAAGTGTCAAAGTGATGAATATTTTGAATCATATCTCTGTAGAAATTTTCGGTGAAAACCTTAAGAATGAAAGAATCAGTATCCATATACATCAAAGAAATATTTTCTTGATATTTTTGCTTAAGAAAGCCGTAGTAGAAGTCATACATAACAACTTTTGATAAATCCAAAATAGTGAAACCTACATAGAGCGGTTTATCGTAAACAATGTGTAATTTATTCATCTGAATAGCTACGAAATGGGGGGTGAAAATTTTTGAATTTCTGAAATTGGGTTTAGCTATTAAACTTTCAGCACCAAGGTACCGTCCAACGTTTTGCCAATGAGTAACTAACTTGACATCAACTCGTTTATCAACGTTCTCCATCGTTTTTCCGAAAGTACTGTTGTTGATCAATTTAAAGATAGATTTCACAAACTTATTATTACACATATTGCGTTTTCTAGTATTCAAATCTATAAAAGGTTTCAATCATTGTGACTGTTTAAACTGAATAGCTCTATGCACTTTAAGTAAATTTAATCCGCTCTGGAGAGCTTGTTTAAGCGGTAGGTAATGAACAATATACTTTGTCTTAGTCATAAGGTTCGGAATCAATTTTTTGACTCTACCATTAGCATTACCAGGAGAAATAATATTTTCAACTAAAAAGGGAAGATCAGCATGTAAATCGTGTAGGTTTTGGGGATATTGAACGTCAACTTCAAGTACATAACCATATTCAGAAGAAGCATGTAAATCGAGAACATTTAATTCATCAATTTCAGCATCGGTGAGCCAACGAAAATGGGATATGGGAAGGTATTGACTCATGCTGTGTCCATACAAATTGGTAGCATCCAAATACATAATGTAGGAAGTGGGAGCAGATGCGTCATAATCAGGAAGGTGTGGGTTATTGGCGAAATGCATTCTTTGAACACACTGACTTATTACTCCGCGTACCCCTTTTTGGAAAAACTTTAACATATCGATGTCAGTTAGAAGTTCTAAATTAACGCGAGTGAATTTTAACATGCTATCCGACGCTAGCCCGGGAGCGGTGCAATACTGAGCGGGGTCCAAGGCGTAAGTGGAAATACATATTTCAGGAAAATTCTCGAACACGTCAGCTAACAGTAGGACATCGGTTTTCAAGTAGAGGTCAGAATATTCTCCGAGAGTGGAGCAGTTAAAGGTTTTCCAAACGGTGGCAGCTCTTTCATAATCTTCATCGGAAATGGGTAGAGATGTTAATTTATCGAAAAAATCGTCTTTGAGAGGGAACGTTGATTGGTCAAGTTTAGTAATATCGTCGACGTAGGAGTAAGGGAAAACCCCTTTCCGTCGCACAAGTTGAAATTGTGTAGGATCAGAAAAATACTTCTTCACTTGGAAGCATTGAGAAGGGTCGAGTTCTTCTGACAGTTTATCGAGGGAGGAAGCCATAAAACGAAAGGAATCGAGAAATCGAATCTTAACAAATACGTTTTGAGTAGAGTTATCTGAAACACCGGGAACAGTATCAACTCGCAATAATTTGGTAAAGGAAACGTATTTTTCTTTATTTTGAGCAATTACGCTAAATTTAACATCGTTGACAGCCATTTCTTTTAAAAATAAATGACAATCGTAACCGGAGAGGTTGTGGAAGAATACAGGCACAAAGTTGGGTAGTTTGTAGTTTAAGTTACATCTGGAATGAGCGGCCCCTAATCGAACTTTACCAGTCAAATGACAATGATCGCGAACCTTTACATCATCGATTAGGAAGGGCTCTTCGCAAATATTACAGGACGTCGTTTCAGAGAAAAGTCGCATTTCTTCATCAGTCAAGGGTATCATAGGAACCGGGGTCTTTAAAAATCGGTGATAAAAATCAGAAACGTCTTGATCAAGAGTTTTAACAAATTGATTAGCACAATCAGGTCCTCTATAAGTTCTGAATATTGAAAGGGAATCGTCATAAGAGCACTTAATCAAGTAAGCAAACGAGTGCGGTTGATGTTCGTGGGTAGGTGTGGTGAAGATCTTGTTAGGATTGGAAAAGCATGTATGAATGGGTCGCAATATGGTTTCGAAGTCTGCATAAACAACAAAAGGTACTTTGATACGTTTGTGGTAGTTTTGAAATTTTAAAACGTTATTAGGGATGAGCCTACCCATCTTATCCAATTTGAGATCAGCAGTTGGCAGCGTCGTGTAAACGTGGTTGCAATCATTCCGCTGATGACGGTGCAGGTGAGCCACAGAGCTGAAGTATTGCAAGCAGCCGTCACATAGGAATTTGCGATGTTCTGTTTTGGAGAGTTGTTGAGAGAGCAAACGGGACATATCTTTAATCCAACAGTAATGATTATTTCCTCGATCATCGTGTAGCAAGAGTAAATTGATGTGCAGCCTTCGTTTGACGGACGAGTAGTAGAGGGGACCAACAATTTCCCAGATCCATTTTCCATCCTTCAAAACGTATTCAGTCCCGTAAACATTCACAGAGCAATGGTTCTTCGTTTCAAACTTGGGAATGTCGTTTAATTTAATAGGAAAATCGATACCGTCATAGTCCATCGTGCGGGAGTAATGCGGATAGGAAGTCGTTCTGTGCTGGTTGGCTTGGGCGGGATACAATGCTGAGGTTATTGCCCACGCAAAGCAGGCTTGGTCATCGTTTCGTACGTTCACAACAGCTCTCTTAAGTACAATTTGTTTAGGTAGAGGAATGTAAGATGAAGCTCTAAGAGGATTGTACTTGTTGCAATTGAGTTCTAGGAAAAGGACTCTTTCCAAAGCCCATCCTGTAAGAATGAAATAATAGTGAACACAAGTGAAATATATATAATGAGAGAATGATAAATTACCTGACTCTCGTTCTTGAAACTCAGAAGCTTTACCCTCAAGAACGTCGAAGAAGCTTTGGAGAATATTGGAAAGATCCGTCGACTGAGTGACAACTTTATTATTGGTGTTGAAGGATTTCACGTAAACCAATTGTTTAGCATCGTGCACATACCGTCCGAAAAGTTCAAGATTTAGTTTAAGCGTGTCATGCAGTTGTATCTGATTACGAATAACACGCAAGCATTTGTCGAAAACTTCGGCGAAAAAGTCGGTATACGACAGGAAGAACTTGGCGGACGAAATACGAAAGGACACAATTCTGTTAGCGAACGCTGACGAAAGGAAAGTAATTCCTTCCTCAAGAGGAGAGCAGCAAGTTTGTTTATGCTTGAGGCTGCGAAGGTGACCGTTGTAGGAATGTTGTGGAACGTAAATGTTACAAGTATTACACCAGCGGTCAGAAGAACCAGCAGGCGTAGCAATTTTAAGTTTTTTCTTCGGTAGAGGCGATGTACGTTGGAGCTGTGCTCGTTTCCGACAAGAAGTTAATCGATGTCTTTTTAAATTATCAGATCGTGTAAAGGAAGCATCACAGTCCGGACAAGGGATCATAGCGGCTAGCGGTAAGAGGTATATCTCGACAACGACTGAGGAATACTGAACGCGAGGGACAATAAATAGCTATAGGAAAAGGGGAGGGATGTGTAAGGTGGAGATGGCATAAGGAGAGGGGCGAAAGGAATATATACTGAAACTGTAGTGGGTACGGTGTGGTAAGATGAGTGCTAGAGAACAGGGTAACGGTGTTGATTTAGCTGCTGAGCTAAATATGAACGAAACCGAGCTGGCTGATATATTGGAAAACTTCTTTCCAAACGATTCCTTCACATCATCCGCTAAAGGTGAGGGGTGTGTTGGAGGTGCTACCACGGTAACGATGACGGAGACTGTGGCCAGCACCTCTACGATGGCGGTGGCGGGATCGTAGTCGATATCGATGAAGCCGAAGAAGCGATCGTACACACGAAGGTTGTCGGCTGCTCCATTCGATTATTGCAAGATAGTCGACCAAGTAGGAGAAGCCATAAATAGTGTTAAGGAGGAAAAGCGGCGACGAGAAATGGTACTGAATGAAAGAGAGACAAAGGCCGCTTCATTGACTGAGTACATGAAGCGGAAAGAGAAGGAGCTGGAGGAGTTGAACAGATCGGTAGTTGAAACGAGAAAGGAGCTACAAGAAATCGAACATAAGCTAGCTAACCTTAAGTCCGCTTTACTGAGTAAATTTAATGACTAAAATTCAATGATGTTTTATATTATATTGTATTATATTAAATAAAATTCTGTTATATTGCATCTTTTTATATTTTGTAATTAAAGAAAATAAAAGAGAATATAAATTATACATATATTTATTTATCAAAATAAAATAAGAAATATATAATACAAAGCAATACAAAGTTCAATTGAATGTTTTTATATACATTGCTGCTCCGTGGTCCATGGCACAGATGACCAGTGTCCCCTGGAACGAGCTCCACGACAGCTGGGCTTCCAGGTGTTCGCAGAAGGCTCCGATCGGTCTTCTATCGGTCACCTTCCATAGTGTAAAGCCTCCAGGTGTGGTTCTGGTGAAGATCATGGTGTCAACATTGATGTTTATATCGGTTGGCACGGAGCCATGGAACAGTACAGTATATTGCGCCATTGTTGATTGTATTCACTTGGATTGATTATTGATTGTATTTACTTGAACAGTCTTAGTGATCTGTGCTGAACGTTGTAAAAACTTGAGTATTTATACAATTTCGAGGAGGAGGATATGAGTGGGGTAAAGTTTAGATCAGCACAAGTGTTTGGGCGAAGAAGGAACTGTATACCAGCAACACTTTGCTGACCAAACTGTGCATATTTCAATAACAATCATAATAGGTATTGATTTTGCTGATATTTTATAAATTAAAAATAATTGTAGCAAGAAAATTCCGAGTTCCCAGGAAATTGATGGTATTCGAGGGTATCCTATAGCGCCTTCAGACATTTACGCTAGTGTGTGTATTTGCTATTTATACAAAGTTTATTTACATATGTCTTATGGTAGAATGCGCCGTCAGCCATGTACGCTAGTATGCGTATTTGTGTTCGGACTTAGTTTAGCGGCTAGAACTGTTACAATTCTCTGTCAGCAGAATTTAGATTCTGCCGTACAGAGTGTGATTCTTTCCGAATTGTACATAATACAGAGTGTTCCCACAACTTCCACATACTTTCTGATTAACACCTGTATACCAGCAGCACTTTGCTGACCAAACTGTGACTGTGCATATTTCAATAACAATAAGAGAATTGTAACAGTTCTACCTGCCAAACCAAGTCGGAACACAAATACACATACTAGCGTAAATGGTTGATGGCGCATTCTACCATAAGATATATGTAAATAAACTTTGTATAAAAAGCAAATACGCATACTAGCGTAAATGGCTGTAGAGTGAGGTGTGGATACTTTCTGATTAACACCTGTATACCAGCAGCACTTTGCTGACCAAACTGTGCATATTTCAATAACAATCATAATAGGTAATAAACTTTGTATAAGAATCAAATACGCACACTATCGTAAATTGCTGACGACGCATTCTACCACAAGACATATGCAAATAAACTTTGTATAAAAAGCAAATACGTACACTAGCGTAAATGGCTGACGGCGCATTCTACCATAAGACATATGTAAATAAACTTTGTATAAATAGCTGTAATTTATTGTAATAAAGTCAGTCAGGATTAGACCTGACTCGCTTATAATTGGATCCTGAAACACACTTCCAATTCATCGGTCCTTATCAGGACCACCCTGGCTCTACGCGCACCTTTTTGGTAGCAATCACGTCATGTATGTTACAATGTAGCGGACCTCTGCTTTTCTGCCACAGCTGCAGATTTTATCATTGCGATGTCATAACCTGTGCTGCCGACCTTGTCGTCAGGGGACTCAATCGTTAAGTCCGAGAGGGGTAGTTGTCTGAATTTGATACTTCTGACATTGCCAAGTGGTACCTTCAGCCTTCAACATCAATAGTGAGAGAGGCACCTTTTTTTTAGCACCGCTCCCTATACCTTTAATTACTTCTTGAAATTTAGGGTAGAAAACTACTTTATGTTTTCATAAACCTACCTTTCAATTACTATGCCATTACCTATCCCCTCTCCTATACCTTCCTTTTCCTTTTTAAAGACTTGTGACCTTGACACACTTGCCATATAACTTCTTATTATCCCCAAACTCTACCTTAATCTTATATCTCAAACGTCTACTAACTTTTGTTTCTATATTTATTTCTTAACACAAATATATACATGTACACGTACTACGCTCCTTCTACGTAACCAAGATTATTACTTATTTCTATTACAAATCGTTCTTCAAATACTGTCTTCATTTATATCAAAATTGAGTGGGGTAAAGTTAAGATCATCACAAGTGTTTGTGCGAAGGAGGTAAACTAGAAAGAGAAGTTGTTTGAGTTATTAATGACAACAAGATTATTACTTTCTATGAGTGGGGTAAAGTTAAGATCAGCACAAGTGTTTGTGTGAAGGAGGAAAACTAGAAAGAGAAGTTGTTTGAGTTATAAATGACAATGTAAGTTAGAGTGAGGTGTGGATACTTTCTGATTAACACCTGTATACCACCAACGCTTTGCTGACCAAACTGTGCATATTTCAATAACAATCACAATAGGTATTGATTTTGCTGATATTTTATAAATTAAAAATAATTAGTATTATAAGAAATTGTAGCAAGAAAATTCCGAGTTCTCAGGAAATTGATGGTATTCGAGGGTATCCTATAGCGCCTTCAGACATTTACGCTAGTGTGTGTATTTGCTATTTATACAAAGTTTATTTACATATGTCTTATGGTAAAATGCGCCGTCAGCCATGTACGCTAGTATGCGTATTTGTGTTCGGACTTAGTTTAGCGGCTAGAACTGTTACAATTCTCTGTCAGCAGAATCTAGATTCTGCTGTACAGAGTGTGATTCTTTCCGAATTGAACATAATACAGAGTGTTCCCACAACTTCCCCCATTACAGACATCCTCTAAGTGTCGTTGGAAGCAAATTGTTCTTCATGGAAGACTAAACTTTTTTTTTATTCAGACATTTTCTCCCTATCATCTACCCTTCATACACTTTTCGAGGGTTAAAGTATGAGGGTGAAACATGTTAAAAAAATATTTCTCGACTATTCAGCAGCGGATTCTCTTCTCAACCCCTTTTCCACCTCATTTTTCATCCCTTGCATACCTATACACAAACTTGTGACCTTGACACTTTCTCCATATAACTTCTTATTATCCCCAACACGCTGTACTGTATTCTTTACAATACTTAAGAGCAAAGGCTTCAACTCTTCCGATCCGTTATGTTTTCATAAACCTACCTTTCAATTACTATGTATACTTTCTGATTAACACCTGTATACCAGCAGCACTTTGCTGACCAAACTGTGACTGTGCATATTTCAAAAACAATAAGAGAATTGTAACAGTTCTACCTGCCAAACCAAGTCGGAACACAAATACACATACTAGCGTAAATGGTTGACGGCGCATTATACCATAAGATATATGTAAATATACTTTGTATAAAAAACAAATACGCACAAATGGCTGACGACGCATTCTACCACAAGACATATGCAAATAAACTTTGTATAAAAAGCAAATACGCATACTAGCGTAAATGGCTGTAGAGTGAGGTGTGGATACTTTCTGATTAACACCTGTATACCAGCAGCACTTTGCTGACCAAACTGTGACTGTGCATATTTCAATAACAATAAGAGAATTGTAACAGTTCTACCTGCCAAACCAAGTCGGAACACAAATACACATACTAGCGTAAATGGTTGATGGCGCATTCTACCATAAGATATATGTAAATAAACTTTGTATAAAAAGCAAATACGCATACTAGCGTAAATGGCTGTAGAGTGAGGTGTGGATACTTTCTGATTAACACCTGTATACCAGCAGCACTTTGCTGACCAAACTGTGCATATTTCAATAACAATCATAATAGGTAATAAACTTTGTATAAGAAGCAAATACGCACACTATCGTAAATTGCTGACGACGCATTCTACCACAAGACATATGCAAATAAACTTTGTATAAATAGCTGTAATTTATTGTAATAAAGTCAGTCAGGATTAGACCTGACTCGCTTATAATTGGATCCTGAAACACGCTTCCAATTCATCGGTCCTTATCAGGACAACCCTGGCTCTACGCGCACCTTTTTGGTAGCAATCACGTCATGTATGTTACAATGTAGCGGACCTCTGCTTTTCTGCCACAGCTGCAGATTTTATCATTGCGATGTCATAACCTGTGCTGCCGACCTTGTCGTCAGGGGACTCAATCGTTAAGTCCGAGAGGGGTAGTTGTCCGAATTTGATACTTCTGACATTGCCAAGTGGTACCTTCAGCCTTCAACATCATTAGTGAGGGAGGCACCTTTTTTTTTAGCACCGCTCCCTATACCTTTAATTACTTCTTGAAATTTAGGTTAGAAAACTACTTTATGTTTTCATAAACCTACCTTTCAATTACTATGCCATTACCTATCCCCTCTCCTATACCTTCCTTTTCCTTTTTAAAGACTTGTGACCTTGACACACTTGCCATATAACTTCTTATTATCCCCAAACTCTACCTTAATCTTATATCTCAAACGTCTACTAACTTTTGTTTCTATATTTATTTCTTAACACAAATATATACATGTACACGTACTACGCTCCTTCTACGTAACCAAGATTATTACTTATTTCTATTACAAATCGTTCTTCAAATACTGTCTTCATTTATATCAAAATTGAGTGGGGTAAAGTTAAGATCATCACAAGTGTTTGTGCGAAGGAGGTAAACTAGAAAGAGAAGTTGTTTGAGTTATTAATGACAATGTAAGTTACAGTGAAGTGTGGATACTTTCTGATTAACACCTGTATACCAGCAACACTTTGCTGACCAAAACTGTGCATATTTCAATAACAATCACAATAGGTATTGATTTTGCTGATATTTTATAAATTAAAAATAATTAGTATTATAAGAAATTGTAGCAAGAAAATTCCGAGTTCCCAGGAAATTGATGGTATTCGAGGGTATCCTATAGCGCCTTCAGACATTTACGCTAGTGTGTGTATTTGCTATTTATACAAAGTTTATTTACATATGTCTTATGGTAGAATGCATCGTCACCCATTTACGCTAGTGTGCGTATTTGTGTTCTGACCTAGTTTAATAAATTACAGCTATTTATACAAAGTTTATTTACATGTCTTATGGTAAAATGCGCCTTCAGACATTTATGCTAGTCTGTGTATTTGCTATGTATACAAAGTTTATTTACATATGTCTTATGGTAAAATGCGCCGTCAGCCATGTACGCTAGTATGCGTATTTGTGTTCGGACTTAGTTTAGCGGCTAGAACTGTTACAATTCTCTGTCAGCAGAATTTAGATTCTGCTGTACAGAGTGTGATTCTTTCCGAATTGAACATAATACAGAGTGTTCCCACAACTTCCCCCATTACAGACATCCTCTAAGTTTCGTTGGAAGCAAATTGTTCTTCATGGAAGACTAAACTTTTTTTTTATTCAGACATTTTCTCCCTATCATCTACCCTTCATACACTTTTCGAGGGTTAAAGTATGAGGGTGAAACATGTTAAAAAAATATTTCTCGACTTTTCAGCAGCGGATTCTCTTCTCAACCCCTTTTCCACCTCATTTTTCATCCCTTGCATACCTATACACAAACTTGTGACCTTGACACTTTTTCCATATAACTCCTTATTATCCCCAACACGGTGTACTGTATTCTTTACAATACTTACGAGCAAAGGCTTCAACTCTTCCGATCCGTTATGTTTTCATAAACCTACCTTTCAATTACTATGTATACTTTCTGATTAACACCTGTATACCAGCAGCACTTTGCTGACCAAACTGTGACTGTGCATATTTCAATTACAATAAGAGAATTGTAACAGTTCTACCTGCCAAACCAAGTCGGAACACAAATACACATACTAGCGTAAATGGTTGATGGCGCATTCTACCATAAGATATATGTAAATATACTTTGTATAAAAAACTAATACGCACAAATGGCTGACGACGCATTCTACCACAAGACATATGCAAATAAACTTTGTATAAAAAGCAAATACGCATACTAGCGTAAATGGCTGTAGAGTGAGGTGTGGATACTTTCTGATTAACACCTGTATACCAGCAGCACTTTGCTGACCAAACTGTGCATATTTCAATAACAATCATAATAGGTAATAAACTTTGTATAAGAAGCAAATACGCACACTAGCGTAAATTGCTGACGACGCATTCTACCACAAGACATATGCAAATAAACTTTGTATAAGAAGCAAATACGCACACTATCGTAAATTGCTGACGACGCATTCTACCACAAGACATATGCAAATAAACTTTGTATAAGAAGCAAATACGCACACTATCGTAAATTGCTGACGACGCATTCTACCACAAGACATATGCAAATAAACTTTGTATAAAAAGCAAATACGTACACTAGCGTAAATGGCTGACGGCGCATTCTACCATAAGACATATGTAAATAAACTTTGTATAAATAGCTGTAATTTATTGTAATAAAGTCAATCAGGATTAGACCTGACTCGCTTATAATTGGATCCTGAAACACGCTTCCAATTCATCGGTCCTTATCAGGACCACCCTGGCTCTACGCGCACCTTTTTGGTAGCAATTACGTCATGTATGTTACAATGTAGCGGACCTCTGCTTTTCTGCCACAGCTGCAGATTTTATCATTGCGATGTCGTAAACTTGTGCTGCCGACCTTGTCGTCAGGGGATTCAATCGTACCTCTGCGAAAAGTCGGGCTTTGTTTACGAGATCGATGATACGCACACGCTGTACTGTATTCTTTGCAAAGGCGTCAACTCTTCCGATCCATTATGTTTTCATAAACCTACCTTTCAATTACTATGTCATTACCTGTCCCCTCTCCTACACCTTCCTTTTTAAAGACTTGTGACCTTGACACACTTGCCATATAACTTCTTATTATCCCCAAACTCTACCTTAATCTTATATCTCAAACGTCTACTTCCTTTTGCTTCTATATTTATTTCTTAACACAAATATATACATGTACACGTACTACGCTCCTTCTACATAACCACGATTATTACTGATTTCTATTACATATCCTTCTTCAAATTCGGTCTTCATTTATATCAAAATAAAGAATCGTTCACTATAACGACTTCACTTTCATTTCGTATGTCTATACCTTACACTTTTCTCCACTTTCTCTACATTATCATGTAAACGTATTTAAGAATAGTAAACTTCAGTCACGCTCTTTCTACATAACCAAGATTATTACTTATTTCAATTACATATCCTTCTTCAAATACGGTCTTCATTTATATCAAAATACTTCACATTACCGATATATGTACATGTTTCAATTCATTGTGAAGCATTCGACCACTACATACACACAAGTTTAAAGTCAATGACCTTTCGTCAATTTGACCTTAAGTAACCTCCCCTCCTCTGAATTAGAACCGGCCATCATACTCTACTCTTTTACTTGATAATGTAGAGGAAGTGGAGAAAAGTGTAAGGTACAGGCATATGAAGCAAAAGTGAAGTCGTTATAGTTAACGATTCTTTATTTTGAAATAAATGAAGTATGTAAGTGATACAATCAAAATATTGAACAATAAGATTATATTAATAGTACTAACAACTTGTAGAAATAAGAAAGAGTCGGTGATATAGCCCTTAGTTGTAACGTCTCTGTTTTCATTATCCTTAAGCTGAATCCATCGACTTTCAATATATCTTCGAAACTGTCCATTTTTATCAATAAATGCTAGCTTTACAGAGTGAAGGTTCTGCACGTTTTCAACTGTAAAGACATTTGTTCCATTAACATTTCTTAAAATAATAGTATCCCAATTTTTCTTCCATGTACAAGACACATCAATATCCTTATTAAAATTTTTACAAACATAGGCTTCATCTCCAATAGCATTATCAGGTCGGGAAATGTAGAGAGTATTGTTATACAAATATGTTAAAATCAGTAACGATGACACACTGATCATGATCGCTTTTATCCATAACAACTGAGACATTTAAAACGAGCAACGTGGTTTGTATAATAAGTTCCCCTCCACTGAAGCTTATGTAGTGGAAGGGGATTTTACATAAGTTATGGGAATGAGTGAAGGAGCAGTAGATGTATAACAGAGTTGAGTGTGTTTAAGTCAGTTTAACATGGAAACCTTTATCGAAAAGTTTAATAATGTGCGGGTGGGGTATGAAGAGAAAGAAATACGTGCTCTGAAATCACTGGAAGTAAATCAAACGTATCCCGTGCAACGCTTCAAAAAGGTGAATACAAAATGGGGACCTCGTCTATTAGCTGATTTATACAGCTTTATCATATTTCTTCCGTGCAGACATGCAGAAGCTTTTACGGATGCAGAAATCGAGGACATAAACGAAAAAATTGTGAATAAAGTGGGTCATCCGTCAATTCGCCTTAAAGGATTTGTTGGAAAAGCGGCTGATTTAGAAATACATATGTAAAATGTATAACATTGTATAAGAATATAAAAAAATAAAAATCTAATTTATATTATGAACTTGTTTTATTTGTTTAAAGGAAAAAAATACAGTCAATTTATGAATGTAGAGACAACCAATATTTTAATAAAAGAACATTTTTATAAGCACAATTCTGTTCAACAGCGGTTGTAAATAAATGATAAGAACACACTTTAACTTTAAAATGAGTTGGGAGTTTGGAGAGAGCTGGACATCCGATATCTTCAATGTTAACAAAGTTAACAGTAGGAAAGAATTCCTGCAACCACATCATCTTTTGTAATCCTTTAACATAAACAACTGTTGACTCCAACAATATGGAGTAAATTCTATCATAAAGCGTAGAGTACGGAAGATCGCCGTTATCCCAATATAACCCATGAAAATTTCTTGTTAACCAACGATTTTGACTTCTGTAACGAACGGGGAGAGCGTCCCATGGAAATGGTGGTTCAAATGTGAAATGATAAACTGGTTCTTCTTTTAGAGCAACAACAGCTACTTCTTTAAAAACAAATCGATTCTCACTACACTGAAAACCTTGTACGTCCAATAAGAAAGTCATCGTGCTCACTGTTCAGTACCGGTTAGAAAACTAAATTTTGGAAGTGATCGTTGTGTGTTATACTTCTTGAACTAAGCTTGTGGATGGATTGTAACGTATCACATGATCATGTATTATTAAACAGAAAGCAGCTGTTTTGTCTGGTATATTTTCTTTAGTTTGAAACTCTAGACGTATATCTATACTACCAGATTTAACAGTTTCATTCTGATATGAACAGTCTACTATTACAAGAGGAGCAATGACTAGAAATTGCTTAGGATCGAATAAGGGTTCACTTACACTGCCATAATACGATTGTTGGAAGTTGGCATACATTTCATATAAAACGGCAAATCTGGAAGTATCAAAATCTAAATTCAAATTATCATACGGGTACATAGTAGATCCTAAGTGAACTTTAAAATTGGTTAGTTTGCAGTGATCGAAGGCACTCATATTTGTTGCAAGATTATTACTTTTATCTGTTTGAAATCCGAAAATAATGAAGCGAAGCTTTTCCAATTGTGACGTTGTTTTCACATTCCAGTTGTGAGAATACGATTTGGGAAGTAGCGGATATTCATGTAGTTCCCAACTCCGAAATGAAAGTTCCATATTTAAATTTCGATCAACATAACGCAACAATTTCAAACGTTCAGCATCTGCTACAGATACATGAGGAATTTTCCAAGAAATCTGATCCAAATGTACAACTACATCTTCAAGTGGCGTTGCTGAGCAATATAAAGCATTATTGTCAGTGCTGCTGCGAACTAGAACTAATTCTTGCCGAACGTTTAATATTATTTTTCGGAAGTCTTCAGCAAATCCAAAAATCATACGTAGTGGAATACAAACGTTGAAGTAACCGTTGGAATCTACTAGTTTTACAGAATTAAGCTTAATTCCTTGTAGATCGCTTAAAGCAGGAGGCAACCATCCACTGTAGCTGAGACGTTTACTTTCATTCTCGTTGTAAGATGCGTAACCTTTCATTGTTGTAACCATGCCAGGATTACGGACTCGATCAATAACTTTTCCACCTAATTCATAACGAATTTCATCAAACAGGTGTAAAATTCCATTGTGGATAAAAGAAGTGTTCGCAGTTGCCTTTCCATCCTTTTTAAGAAGCAAACGACCCTCTATGTATAGGAAACTACTAGAAGGCAAAGTGCAAACATCTTCATTTTCTATTGGAATACGTATCGTATCATTATTTCTGAAAGTTGAATTCGCATAAGGTTGATGAGTATGTTTATCAGCGTTAACTATAGCGTTATCGAAGACTGCTTTTTCGGTAACATTCAGTATTTCTGCTAGCATTTTACCGTTTCCTCTTTTTCAATCGCAACCCCAAAGATTTAAGGAACTGTTTATTGAGCGGTGTTAATCGCTTAATGGTTGTAGGCGAAATAAGCATCCGGGATTGTGGTAGTAGTTTTATAGTACTATTCTTCTTTGAATATCGTTGGGGACAGCTATATTGCACTACCATGTTACGCTTTTCGTAAGTGCAATCTTATTGTGACACGCTCTCCACGGAAATTAACTAGATTACCGTCTTGATCAACTATTTTAAGGGAAATGTAGTCGATGACACGAGTGTTGATTGATAAATAAATAAGATTCGTAGGATTCTCAACAATTTTAAATCCGGGGGGTACATTGGGAAAGAATTGATGTAGTATATGTCCATCTAGTCCTTTAGCACCATCACTGGTATGTATGTAGGAGTTAGTTACGAGGTTGCACATCACTGAAATCGTGTTTACTTTGAAAATGTCAGCTACATGATCAGACACCTCTTTAAGTGATGGTAGAAGCTTATTTTTAAAACCCAATATCTTTGCGGGAGAACCTGTAGGAGCGAAGTTGACTTTTTTGGTGCTTTTTATATGGCTTTTTAAGGTAGTATTGTCTCCAAACAATTCAATAGCATCATCAGTATCTCGCAATTTCTCGCGAAGATAATGATTAATATCATCGATTTCATAGGATCCTTTCGGAAGAACAACGACTGGTGGTGTAGAACCTTCAAAGTAGAATTTGTTGTTAGTTTCATCGATATTCGGAATACTGTTATATGCTTCAAAATTTAACAAAGCAATTTGATATTCATCATCATCGCTTAAAAAAATTGGCGGACTTATTATCATTTGCAGCTCCGACTTTGTATTAGTCAAGGTAAATGTGTATGACATGTTTTCGGTTTGACGTTCTGTCTACTACAACGAAGTTAGTTTGGTGGTTTGTTTTTAAGAAAAGGTTTGCCTAGTCTCATTAAGGAATTGGACAACTAAATTGCCGCAGTTAAAATCTGAGGGGTTCTGAACACGATTGTAGTTATAAGTAATAGCACAAGGTCCGGAAGACTGTAAATATTGAACCAATTCTTTAGGTGGACGAAGATCTCCCAAACTGTCAAAGTACATAGCTTTTTTATTTCGTTTTACATACGCTGTCCAATGTGTACCAGTTCCTGTGTTTAAATCCAAATTAACAATTCCACTTTCACACCTTTTAACTTTTCTGGGTAATTCGTTACGCATAAAGATTCCCCGAAAATGTGGAATTTGTAGATAGTTAATGTAATTGACTAAATCCAAATCTGTCAAAGGACGATTAGGTAACTTTACGAAAAATTTTACGTTTTTTTTTTTTGTTGATAAGGTCTAAGGTATAAACCGAAGCCTTTACGGAAAGGTTGTACTGAAATATTTTTTCCAAGAGCAATAGCTTCCATTGAAGCATTATGACGTTTATCTTCTTCTAGCTGTTGTTGTGCTGTTTTCGCATCACGTACAGCTTTAGCTATCCCAGCAGCACCGCCAGAGAGAGCTCCAAGTGCTGATAGTCCAGCAAAAATCGGAATTAACGGTAGAAAACCACCTGTCTTTGGAATAGGAATGATTCTGGGAGATTTAGATCGCTTTCCAAATTTGCGAATTGTATTTAGTGCTATTTTAGCAGCATGTATCAGCTGGAGAGGTTTCGTTTTCTTAAGAGCAATTTTCGCAGATGTCACTAGCTTACGAAACGGTAGAGCTCCTCCTTTTCTTGTTAGCCTTCTCTTCTTTATTTTCCGCAACGGAATTGAACCACCAACTTTACGACGTCGCTTTTTGTGTCCCATTCCAAGTTTCTCTTTACCCTTCATAGCTGAAGCAATTGTGAGAGCTGCCAAGCGTTCACCAAAAGACGCGTCCGGCGACTTTAGTCTTTGTAATGATTGTTGCGCCAAAACTTTATCAGCAATTCGACGATGGGAAATGTCTGGAAAAGTTTTGTAAGCAATATCGTGTAATTTACAAGATTCGTCAAGGGGATTTATACCGATATCACCTCGAGCTAATCGTTTGTCCAGTCGAGTCCCTGGACCGCAAAAGTTATACCCTGGGAGGTGTAATTCAATAGGTAATTTATCTATAAACCTATTCAGAAAACCTCGTGTCATGGAACATGTGTAGTGTTAACTCTTCCACTATACTGAACGAACTGACTACATAAACACTGTTAACTCTAAATTTATATATCCGAGAGCACATGCGCAAACCTTTTAATCATCAATAAACATGCGGATAGTACAACATCCATCTGTTCTACCCATAACCAATCGTGACTTCGATATTGCCAGGAAAATAAATCGACAGGGTCCATTATTACCATCCACAATAAGAGCCATTGTCGCCGGACCTTCAAATTGTGGAAAAACAAATGTGATTATAGGACTTTTGGAGCAACCGAACGGTTTACGGTTCGCAAACGTATACGTTTATTCCAAGTCATTGTATCAACCAAAATATAAGTATTTAGCTGAATTATTGAAACCAATTGCTGGAATTGGTTATTTTCCCTATAGAGACTCAGACGATGTAATTGCTCCATCACAGGCAAGACCAAATTCTGTATTCATCTTTGACGATGTTGCGAATGAAAATCAAAATAAGATAAGGGAATACTTTAGTATGGGAAGACATAACTCAATCGACACTTTTTATTTAAATCAAACATATGCACAGATTCCCAAACATTTAATTAGAGATAACGCAAATTTAATAATACTGTTTAAACAGGATGAATTAAATCTCAAACACGTCTTCGCAGACCATGTCACTACAGACATGACTTTTGACCAATTTAAAAATATTTGTGCAGTGTTGGAAAGAGAAGTTTGGATTTCTAGTGATAAACAAGGATTGTGGTATAAATGAGGGAAGATATCGCTTAGGATTCGATAAATATATATTAATGTGAGTGATATAAAGTCAATCAGTTGTTAAAAGACAACCTTGACAAGAGCATGGATGTAAAAGCAAAGAAAGAACTAATCAACGTTAGGAAAGCGGTAAAGAGGAAATTGCAAATGTTAAAGGAATCGACAGCAGGACAGAATCTCCTGTTGCAGAAAGCATATCAACCACTTACAAAATCGCTTCATAACTTGAAATCAGAGCTGGGTGAAGAGATCAAAAAAGAATTAAAGCCAGAAGTGAGTAATTGGTCGAAAGGTGACGTTCCAGCTTCGTCAACACCAATATAAATTAGAAAGCTTGACCCTTCGAATGCTCCAGGTACCTTACTACCAGGTGCTCCTTCATTCTTAAGGGAAGAAAGTGTTTATGAAAGTGATCCAACAACGGGTCATGAACACACAGACCAGGATAATGATGACTTTGAACAATTGAAGAAAGCGTACATAGACTATATTAATAGCTCTCGATTTGCTCAATATTTGGAAGAATTCGATCCTCTACCTCGAGACTATATAGAAGGAATTATTAAAGACTATGATGGTGACACATTTAACGCAGACGTTCTGAATCCTCGTCTTGATAAAGTTCGATACGAATGGAACACAAATAAATTTTTTATTGGTGATTCTGAAGTGGATTTTGATGGACCAAACGTTGTAATCGATGGAAAATTTAAATACACAGGTACTGTGGGATTATACGAGCAACTCTTCAAATTACATTCTGAATATAGGTCATCGATTAAAGAAAGAAAAGACTACGCTGATATATTAAAACGTACGGGAGCAGTTTACAAGTGAAGGCAGCAACCATCGAAATTTTCTAAAGGCGGAGGATTGTCGTTGTTGACATACAACGAAAAACCGATCGAATACAAATATTTAAACTTTCGAGGGTGCACTTATTGTGAAACATAATGAATTACACGCAAAAAAATGATAAATAAAACAATGGAATAGTTTCACCAATTTAAATTTATTGTACTCAACAATATTGTTTCGATCTATGTGATCATTATCAAGAGTATATTGTTACTAAACTTAAACTATACAAATCACAAAATTTATAATTTACATAATATGAGTGGGGAGGAATAAGTTTCTAGTTCTAATTGGTTGTTCATTAATATTTCTTTTTTATATATGGCTTTCTTTATTTCTAATGACTCTAACAAAGATAGTTTTTTACCTTTGTTTACATTTGTGTGTAAAACTTTCGTGTTATCTAGATCTAAACTATGACCTAAACTTAAACAATGATCTGAACAACCAGTTTTTTGATCTAATTTTTTAATGGAATTTAAGTGTTCTTTTATGCGAGTCTCTATAGCTCTCCCTGTTTGACCTAAGTAGCTTGCGTTACAATCTTTACAAGTTAGTTTGTATATCCCACTTTTTTGTTCGATATTAACTTTTGGTTTTACATTCACTATTATGTTTTTTAATGTCTTATTGTTGTATTCTACTGCTGAAATGCCTAATTTTTTGAGTCTAGTTTTAAATTTGAAACTTACATTATTAACATATTGTAAAGAACAATAAAATAATAAATATATAATACAAACATTGTAGACAAAGTCATAAATCAAAAACTTAACAAAAAAGTCCAAAAATTATTGTTCAATAATAGTTTAAGCTTAAAATTAGATAATCATATTTATTGTTCTTTACAATATGTTAATAATGTAAGTTTCAAATTTAAAACTAGACTCAAAAAATTAGGCATTTCAGCAGTAGAATACAACAATAAGACATTAAAAAACATAATAGTGAATGTAAAACCAAAAGTTAATATCGAACAAAAAAGTGGGATATACAAACTAACTTGTAAAGATTGTAACGCAAGCTACTTAGGTCAAACAGGGAGAGCTATAGAGACTCGCATAAAAGAACACTTAAATTCCATTAAAAAATTAGATCAAAAAACTGGTTGTTCAGATCATTGTTTAAGTTTAGGTCATAGTTTAGATCTAGATAACACGAAAGTTTTACACACAAATGTAAACAAAGGTAAAAAACTATCTTTGTTAGAGTCATTAGAAATAAAGAAAGCCATATATAAAAAAGAAATATTAATGAACAACCAATTAGAACTAGAAACTTATTCCTCCCCACTCATATTATGTAAATTATAAATTTTGTGATTTGTATAGTTTAAGTTTAGTAACAATATACTCTTGATAATGATCACATAGATCGAAACAATATTGTTGAGTACAATAAATTTAAATTGGTGAAACTATTCCATTGTTTTATTTATCATTTTTTTGCGTGAATACAAATATTTTGATGACGTTAATGAGTTGTGTGATCGTTTAAGGTTATTGGTTGCTTCTCAACAAGCAGGCAACACAAATCATGAAAACGAAATTCTATCAATTTTAGAAGAGTTGCGTGAGTGCAATATAATCGTATAAACAATTTATTAAGCTTATTAGTTAGACAATGACGGTTGATAAGTTCGGACGTCCGTTAGAAAAAAAAACGATTGTTTTCGCAAGCATTCAGCAATGTTCATGATTTCAATCATAACCGCTTAACAAGAATCGGTGATCCTCAGCAGGAGCATGATGCTGTGAATGTGAGATATTTGGAGAAGAAGGTGCAACGTCTGTTATCGCAAGATGATGTAACCGATATTAGACAAGCATTCGATAAAGTGTTGTATTTCGTTGATGTGGCTAATAAGCGTATTACACATTTGAACGAGCCTACCGCTGGGTTTCATGCAGCTACTAAAATGTATGAAGATGAGAAAGATCGTTTAACAAAAGAGCATATCAGAATCGAGTGTGAAAAGGTAAAGGATCGTGCTGTCAGTGAAGGTGTCAGAAGGATGAAGGATTTACGAGAAGAATTGAAAACAGCTGTCTCCAAAAGTGGTGAAATGATGATGAAAACTTTTAGCGATAATATAGAGTTAGCGATTAAAAATTTGGAAAAAGAACTTGAAAAATATAATATTGACAGGGATAAAGAATAAGGATATAATAGAAAAGAATGCTGTCAGAATCATGGATGTCTTTTCAAGAAAAGTAAAACTGGAGCGTAAAGATATAGAAGCGTTTTTTAGGAAAGGGGATGAAGAAGTACCGAAGAAATTGAAGACGGAGATTGTGCAAGATATGGAAAATGATATAGACGTGAGTTTTGAATTAATTAAAATCGCGATTCAGGATGAGTGTAAAAAAGTTAAGGAATTTTCAGAGAAAGAAATTCAACGAACCAATAAAAAGAAAGATGATCTGAAAAACGAATTAGTGGTAATGGTGGAATCACTAAAAAAAGAAGCAAAGGAGCTGAAAGTAAGGCTAGATACTCTACAACAACAAAGAGGAACAGGTAGTGTAAAATCGAGCAGTTCTAAACCAACAACAGCAGCTCCGTCCATGTAGTTCTTCATTATTATAAGGAAAATGTTAAATGTGAAAGAAGAACTAGTGAAAGAACTGCATAAACCTGCGAGAATTAATTTTACACGTCGTAAAGTGATAGTGAAAGGATTAGATGATCTTCATCGAGCCGATTTAGTGGAAATGATTCCGTATGCGAGAGAAAATAAAGGTGTCAGATACATTTTGGTTGTAATAGACGTTTTTTCAAAATTTGTGTGGGCTGAAGCAGTAAAACGCAAAACAGGTGAATATGTTGGAAGGGCTTTACAGTTAATTTTCAAAAGAAGTAAACGTATTCCTTAGAATATGCAAACTGACTTGGGAAAAGAATTTTACAACGAACAAGTGAAACGAGTTATGCAAAAATATAAAATTAACCATTACTCAACGTATAGCACCAAGAAAGCGTCAGTTGTGGAGCGGGTAAATCGAACACTAAAATCAAAAATGTGGCAACGCTTTAGTTTACAAGGATCCTACAAATGGTTGAAGTTATTACCAGATATAGTACAGGAATATAACAATTCGGTTCACAGAACTATCGGAATGAGACCAAGCAAAGTTAATAAACGAAACGAAGAAACACTTTTGGAAAGTATTTACAACAATCCAAAGAAAGTGGATTTACGAGAAATTAAGTTTAAAGTTGGAGACCGGGTACGAATAAGTAAACATCGTGAATTGTTTAGCAAAGGTTATACCCCGAATTGGTCTAACGAATTATTTACGATTAGCTACATAAAATTGTCACATCCAATTATGTATTACTTAAAGGACGATAAAGGGGAAGACATAAAAGGAGGATTTTATGGTTTGGAACTACAGAAAGCGAAATATCCAGATGTTTATTTGGTGGAACGTGTACTAAGACGAAAAGGTGACATGGTTTACGTCAAATGGTTGGGGCTTAACCAATCTCATAACAGCTGGATTGATAAGACGAACGTTTTGTAATGTATCCCCAGTTTTTTTCTGATAATAAAGTCTGCAATGTTAAAACTGATTTTCTTTACCCCTTCCCCAAAGTATTATTATAAATAAGACAAAACGTCATGAGTTTAATCAGATGTAATCGTTAGTTGCTGCATTGAACGTTTAAGACGTAGTAATGGTTGAAAGTTACGTAATTGAAGTTAAATTTTTCAAAGACGGTTTATTATCTTTGAAAAGATATTTGGTAGCGTCAGAGTTGGATAGCGTGACAGAAGAATTCGAATTAAAAGGTGAATACGATAAAATCGTAATAGGAGGCTACTTAGTGGTCGATGAGAGCGATCCTGACGATTTTGAAGTATAATTTTTATAAAAATGGATTCATTATCGTACGAGTTGTATCAAGCAGAAAAGCAAGTCCTCATTCTCAACCTTCGAAGAGCAATACTATCAAACGATTTAGATAGAGTTAAAGTTGTGTTGTCGAAGTTGGGAGTTGCAGTACCAAAGGAAGCATTCAAATGGTTAACTGTAACGCAAGAGACATCGTTCGATATTTTATACTTCATATTCGAAAGAAAGCAAAGGTGTGACGAATTGGTGGATGAATTTCTAAAAGGTTGCTGTGAAACAGTGGAAATAACCGTTGATGATGTCGAAATGATTTTAAATAAAACAAAGTATAATTTCATGCGACACGACGTATATTTTTTAAAGGAATTGTTAACAAACGGATCAGTTCTAATGCGGGATAAGAAGTTCTCCGTAATGAATGTGAAGAAAATGAATGTTACATTGTTAAAGTGTGTGGATGACTTAATACTGGATGTAGCATACTATGCACAACCGAAAAATTTGGAAAAGTGTATTAAACTGATCAACTTGTTTCGGCTTCCGTATACATTAAGTCCAAATATCAATGGTCGTCATCAAACAGTGCTGCAATGGATAGAAGAAAACATTTTAAGAGAAGGAACGGAGAAAGCTCCAGGGTGGCAGAGCGGTCCTGACTCAGGCAAATGGCCATCAAGTAAAATCGAAGATTATAGGAAAATTTATTCATTGTTAATGTTATTGGAACAATAAATTGTAATAGTAGAAATGGTACACATGTTATTTGTGAAGTTGAGGAACATATTTCGCAGAATAAAAATAGTAAACAAACAAGTTGTGTAGTAACGTTTTATTATTATTTATACAATACAACCAATATTAAGGATAAAATATTTACATTGAGTGACATTTCAGCGTAAGCTATACTTAAACAGAACTCCAAGTAGGTATTACAGTAGGTGTTCATAAATATTATCAATGGCTTCCTGTGGAAGTGACGAAGCTTCGAAAAGTCTTTTAATAAAGTATTCTCCAAGCGTTAAGTCGCCGGTATACGGTTGATGAAAATTTTGTATAAACCGATCAACGGCACCGTCGAACTTTGAAAGGGAACTGTTTGAGTTTTTTATATTGTAATGTCCCCAAGGAAGAGTATTCGTTGTTTTCGGAATTAAGAAACGTTTATCATCTTTGGGAGAAAGGGCTACTTTCGTTTTCATATGGGTAAACATAGTATGCAGATCGGAAACGAAAACATTCATACATTTAAGAATGGTGGCGTCATCTCTAATGACGCGTAGGTAATCATCGATTTGAAGATGTAATTTAATGACATTTTTCTTAACACCTTTTGCTTTTTTAACAATTTGATCAACGGCTTCAACGCAGTAAGCTTTTGCTCCGGTTCCATAGAATGCTTTAATGGGATTATTAGGGAATTCGTCTTTAAATTTGCCAATAACAGAAGAGGTAATAGGGATATTGAAACTATTATTTTGGGGATAATTGGAAGTGTCGAAGTGATGAATATTTTCAATCTTATCTCTGTAGAAATTTTCGGTGAAAACTTTAAGAATGAAGGAATCAGTATCCATACACATCAAAGAAATATTTTCTTGATATTTTTGCTTAAGAAAGCCGTAGTAGAAGTCATACATAACAACTTTTGATATATCCAAAATAGTGAAACCTACATAGAGCGGTTTATCGTAAACAATGTGTAATTTGTTCATCTGAATAGCTGCGAAATGGGGGGTGAAAAATTTTGAATTTCTGAAATTGGGTTTAGCTATTAAACTTTCAGCACCAAGGTATCGTCCAACGTTTTGCCAATGAGTAACTAACTTGACGTCAACTCGTTTATCAACGTTCTCCATCGTTTTTCCGAAAGTACTGTTGTTATTACTTACTTATTATTACACATATTGCGTTTTCTAGTATTCAAATCTATGAAAGGTTTCAACCATTGTGACTGTTTAAACTGAATAGCTCTATGCACTTTAAGTAATTTTAATCCGCTCTGGAGAGCTTGTTTAAGCGGTAGGTAATGAACAATATACTTTGTCTTAGTCATAAGGTTCGGAATCAATTTTTTGACTCTACCATTAGCATTACCAGGAGAAATAATATTTTCAACTAAAAAGGGAAGATCAGCATGTAAATCGTGTAGGTTTTGGGGATATTGAACGTCAACTTCAAGTACATAACCATATTCAGAAGAAGCATGTAAATCGAGAACATTTAATTCATCAATTTCAGCATCGGTGAGCCAACGAAAATGGGATATGGGAAGGTATTGACTCATGCTGTGTCCATACAAATTGGTAGCATCCAAATACATAATGTAGGAAGTGGGAGCAGATGCGTCATAATCAGGAAGGTGTGGGTTATTGGCGAAATGCATTCTTTGAACACACTGACTTATTCCTCCGCGTACCCCTTTTTGGAAAAACTTTAACATATCGATGTCAGTTAGAAGTTCTAAATTAACGCGAGTGAATTTTAACATGCTATCCGACGCTAGCCCGGGAGCGGTGCAATACTGAGCGGGGTCCAAGGCGTAAGTGGAAATACATATTTCAGGAAAATTCTCGAACACGTCAGCTAACAGTAGGACATCGGTTTTCAAGTAGAGGTCAGAATATTCTCCGAGAGTGGAGCAGTTAAAGGTTTTCCAAACGGTGGCAGCTCTTTCATAATCTTCATCGGAAATGGGTAGAGATGTTAATTTATCGAAAAAATCGTCTTTGAGAGGGAACGTTGATTGGTCAAGTTTAGTGATATCGTCGACGTAGGAGTAAGGGAAAACCCCTTTCCGTCGCACAAGTTGAAATTGTGTAGGATCAGAAAAGTACTTCTTCACTTGGAAGCATTGAGAAGGATCGAGTTCTTCAGACAGTTTATCGAGGGAGGAAGCCATAAAACGAAAGGAATCGAGAAATCGAATTTTAACAAATACGTTTTGAGTAGAGTTATCTGAAACACCGGGAACAGTATCAACACGCAATAATTTCGTAAAGGAAACGTATTTTTCTTTATTTTGAGCAATTACGCTAAATTTAACATCGTTGACAGCCATTTCTTTTAAAAATAAATGACAATCGTAACCGGAGAGGTTGTGGAAGAATACAGGCACAAAGTTGGGTAGTTTGTAGTTTAAGTTACATCTGGAATGAGCGGCCCCTACTCGAACTTTACCAGTCAAATGACAATGATCGCAAACCTTTACATCATCGATTAGGAAGGGCTCTTCGCAAATATTACAGGACGTCGTTTCAGAGAAAAGTCGCATTTCTTCATCAGTCAAGGGTATCATAGGAACCGGGGTCTTTAAAAATCGGTGATAAATATCAGAAACGTCTTGATCAAGAGTTTTAACAAATTGATTAGCACAATCAGGTCCTCTATAAGTTCTGAATATTGAAAGGGAATCGTCAAAAGAGCACTTAATCAAGTAAGCAAACGAGTGCGGTTGATGTTCGTGGGTAGGTGTGGTGGAGGTCTTGTTAGGATCGGAAAAGCATGTATGAATGGGTCGCAATATGGTTTCGAAGTCTGCATAAACAACAAAAGGTACTTTGATACGTTTGTGGTAGTTTTGAAATTTTAAAACGTTATTAGGGATGAGCCTACCCATCTTATCCAATTTGAGATCAGCAGTTGGCAGCGTCGTGTAAACGTGGTTGCAATCATTCCGCTGATGACGGTGCAGGTGAGCCACAGAGCTAAAGTATTGCAAGCAGCCGTCACATAGGAATTTGCGATGTTCTGTTTTGGAGAGTTGTTGAGAGAGCAAACGGGACATATCCTTAATCCAACAGTAATGATTATTTCCTCGATCATCGTGTAGCAAGAGTAAATTGATGTGCAGCCTTCGTTTGACGGACGAGTAGTAGAGGGGGCCAACAATTTCCCAGATCCATTTTCCATCCTTCAAAACGTATTCAGTCCCGTAAACATTCACAGAGCAATGGTTCTTCGTTTCAAACTTGGGAATGTCGTTTAATTTAATAGGAAAATCGATACCGTCATAGTCCATCGTGCGGGAGTAATGCGGATAGGAAGTCGTTCTGTGCGGGTTGGCTTGGGCAGGATACAAAGCCGAGGTTATTGCCCACGCAAAGCAGGCTTGGTCATCGTTTCGTACGTTCACAACAGCTCTCTTAAGTACAATTTGTTTTGGTAGAGGAATGTAAGACGAAGCTCTAAGGGGATTGTACTTGTTGCAATTGAGTTCTAGGAAAAGGACTCTTTCCAAAGCCCATCCTGTAAGAATGAAATAATAGTAAACACAAGTGAAATATATATAAAGAGAGAATGATAAATTACCTGACTCCCGTTCTTGAAATTCAGAAGCTTTACCCTCAAGAACGTCGAAGAAGCTTTGTAGAATATTGGAAAGATCCGTCGACTGAGTGACAACTTTGTTATTGGTGTTGAAGGATTTTAGGTCAACCAATTGTTTAGCATCATGCACATACCGTCCGAAAAGTTCCAGATTTAGTTTAAGCGTGTCATGCAGTTGTATCTGATTACGAATAACACGCAAGCATTTGTCGAAAACTTCGGCGAAAAAGTCGGTATACGACAGGAAGAACTTGGGGGATGAAATACGAAAGGACACAATTCTGTTAGCGAACGCGGACGAAAGGAAAGTAATTCCTTCCTCAAGAGGAGAGCAGCAAGTTTGTTTATGCTTGAGGCTGCGAAGGTGACCGCTGTAGGAATGTTGTGGAACGTAAATGTTACAAGTATCACACCAGCGGTCAGAAGAACCAGCAGGCGTAGCAATTTTAAGTTTTTTCTTCGGCAGAGGCGACGTACGTTGGAGCTGTGCTCGATTCCGACAAGAAGTTAATCGATGTCTTTTTAAATTATCAGATCGCGTAAAGGAAGCATCGCAGTCCGGACAAGGGATCATAGCGGCTAGCGGTAAGAGGTATACCTCGACAACGAATGAGGAATGCTGAACGCGAGGGACAATAAATAGCGATAGGAAAAGGGGAGGGATGTGTAAGGTAGAGAGGGCATAAGGAGAGGGGCTAAAAGAATATATACTGAAACTGTAGTGGGTACGGTGTGGTAAGATGAGTGTTGAACAAAAGGGTAACGGTGGTAATTTATCTGCTGAGCTAAATATGAACGAAATCGAGCTGGCTGATATATTGAAAAACTTCTTTCCAAACGATTCCTTCACATCATCCGCTAAAGGTGAGGGGTGTGTTGGAGGTGCTACCACGGTAACGATGGTAGAGCCTGTGGCTAGCACCTCTACGATGGCGGTGGCGGGAACGAAGTCGATATCGATGAAGCCGAAGAAGCGATCGTACACACGAAGGTTGTCGGCTGCTCCATTCGATTATTCCAAGATAGTCGTTGAAGGTCCGGCGACAATGGCTCTTATTGTGGATGGTAGTAATGGACCCTGTCGATTTATATTCCTAGCAATATCGAAGTCACGATTGCTTATGGGTAGAGCAGATGGATGTTGTACTATCCGCATGTTTATTGACTATTAAACGGTTTACGCATGTGCTCTCGGATATATAAATTTAGAGTTAACAGTGTTTATGTAGTCAGTTCGTTCAGTATAGTGGAAGAGTTAACACTACACATGTTCCATGACACGAGGTTTTCTGAATAGGTTTATAGATAAATTACCTATTGAATTACACCTCCCAGGGTATAACTTTTGCGGTCCAGGGACTCGACTGGACAAACGATTAGCTCGAGGTGATATCGGTATAAATCCCCTTGACGAATCTTGTAAATTACACGATATTGCTTACAAAACTTTTCCAGACATTTCCCATCGTCGAATTGCTGATAAAGTTTTGGCGCAACAATCATTACAAAGACTAAAGTCGTCGAACGCGTCTTTTGGTGAACGCTTGGCAGCTCTCACAGTTGCTTCAGCTATGAAGGGTAAAGAGAAACTTGGAATGGGACACAAAAAGCGACGTCGTAAAGTTGGTGGTTTAATTCCGTTGCGAAAAATAAAGAAGAGAAGACGAACAAGAAAAGGAGGAGCTCTGTCGTTTCGTAAGCTAGTGACAACTGCGAAAATTGCTCTTAAGAAAACGAAACCTCTCCAGCTGATACATGCTGCTAAAATAGCACTAAATACAATTCGCAAATTTGGAAAGCGATCTAAATCTCCCAGAATCATTCCTATTCCAAAGACAGGTGGTTTTCTACCGTTAATTCCGATTTTTGCTGGACTATCAGCACTTGGAGCTCTCTCTGGCGGTGCTGCTGGGATAGCTAAAGCTGTACGTGATGCGAAAACAGCACAACAACAGCTAGAAGAAGATAAACGTCATAATGCTTCAATGGAAGCTATTGCTCTTGGAAAAAATATTTCAGTACAACCTTTCCGTAAAGGCTTCGGTTTATACCTTAGACCTTATCAACAAAAAAAAAAAACGTAAAATTTTTCGTAAAGTTACCTAATCGTCCTTTGACAGATTTGGATTTAGTCAATTACATTAACTATCTACAAATTCCACATTTTCGGGGAATCTTTATGCGTAACGAATTACCCAGAAAAGTTAAAAGGTGTGAAAGTGGAATTGTTAATTTGGATTTAAACACAGGAACTGGTACACATTGGAAAGCGTATGTAAAACGAAATAAAAAAGCTATGTACTTTGACAGTTTGGGAGATCTTCGTCCACCTAAAGAATTGGTTCAATATTTACAGTCTTCCGGACCTTGTGCTATTACTTATAACTACAATCGTGTTCAGAACCCCTCAGATTTTAACTGCGGCAATTTAGTTGTCCAATTCCTTAATGAGACTAGGCAAACCTTTTCTTAAAAACAAACCACCAAACTAACTTCGTTGTAGTAGACAGAACGTCAAACCGAAAACATGTCATACACATTTACCTTGACTAATACAAAGTCGGAGCTGCAAATGATAATAAGTCCGCCAATTTTTTTAAGCGATGATGATGAATATCAAATTGCTTTGTTAAATTTTGAAGCATATAACAGTATTCCGAATATCGATGAAACTAACAACAAATTCTACTTTGAAGGTTCTACACCACCAGTCGTTGTTCTTCCGGAAGGATCCTATGAAATCGATGATATTAATCATTATCTTCGCGAGAAATTGCGAGATACTGATGATGCTATTGAATTGTTTGGAGACAATACTACCTTAAAAAGCCATATAAAAAGCACCAAAAAAGTCAACTTCGCTCCTACAGATTCTCCCGCAAAGATATTGGGTTTTGAAAATAAGCTTCTACCATCACTTAAAGAGGTGTCTGATCATGTAGCTGACATTTTCAAAGTAAACACGATTTCAGTGATGTGCAACCTCGTAACTAACTCCTACATACATACCAGTGATGGTGCTAAAGGACTAGATGGACATATACTACATCAATTCTTTCCCAATGTACCCCCCGGATTTAAAATTGTTGAGAATCCTACGAATCTTATTTATTTATCAATCAACACTCGTGTCATCGACTACATTTCCCTTAAAATAGTTGATCAAGACGGTAATCTAGTTAATTTCCGTGGAGAGCGTGTCACAATAAGATTGCACTTACGAAAAGCGTAACATGGTAGTGCAATATAGCTGTCCCCAACGATATTCAAAGAAGAATAGTACTATAAAACTACTACCACAATCCCGGATGCTTATTTCGCCTACAACCATTAAGCGATTAACACCGCTCAATAAACAGTTCCTTAAATCTTTGGGGTTGCGATTGAAAAAGAGGAAACGGTAAAATGGTAGCAGAAATACTGAATGTTACCGAAAAAGCAGTCTTCGATAACGCTATAGTTAAGGGGCCGCATCAGTAGTTTTTAGGTATATGAGATTTTGTTGAATTTCATTTTGAAATTACTTTTGATGTAGACAAGTTAGAAGAGTGATCGATGTTTCAAATTAAAGGTCTTATTGCTGTTTAGTGCGGTACATCGAGCTTTTTTTAAATTAACTTTTCGTTTTTGATTTATTTAGAAAAAACCGTAAATCTTTGTTAGCAAATTAAAGCTACAGTAATAATAGCTACAACCTGCGCTTTCGGAAATCGTTAGTTCAAAGCTTTCTTAAAAAATAATCAAAACTTTCTTTTGAAAAATAATGGGTTTCTTTTAAAAATGAGTGGCACTATAAAGTCGGAAATAATTATTATTCAGTAACTAAATGATGAAAATGAAAACCATTGGACGCCATTAATACAATGCAACTTCGATTATCCGAACTTGAATAAACAATTTATACCTGGAACTTGAAATTGTTTGTTTTAAATCCATAAATATATTATATATATTAACGGAATTGGTATATATTCTGTAAATTTGCTAAATTTGGTTTTCCTAATAACCGGTTTAGATTAACTTATTGTTAAGTATGTCAAATAATACACATGCCAAACTAATTATCCCTTATTATTCTTCTTGTGTTAATGTTGTGAAGAGGTAGTGTTCAGGTGATCTGTTTTAGATAATTTTGAGTTACTACGTGTTTATTATAACCAAGTGAATTTTTCGTTAGCAAATGTGCATGCAGAATAAGTATTTCCAAGTTTTGTTGTATCGTATATACATTGTACGTTTTGTGTAAATTGATTTTTAATTTTCTTCATTCGAAGGAAGTTTTTTACTTACGTAATCTTATATATCTTAAATAATCATGGAAAAAACAGAGAGGGTCTACTATTCTCAAAGAAATTTTATTATAATGCGTTACTCCCAGAAATTTTAGATTCACGGTTTGAGAGAAATTTGCCCATCAGACAAATGCAGACCTGTCGAGTCCGGGACGACTCGACGTCGGGACGGTGAAGCATACGTCATCAGCAGTAATTATGCCTCCAAACAACACTGAACACCGATAGAAGGCTCTACACTACCGGTGGCGGCATGAACGCGCCGGTGTCGGGAAGACCTAAACCCACGGGTCTCGAAACGAACATTAGGCGGTTATTAGGGATATAGGGAACCTCAGACTAAACATTCGCGGGTGATCAGTATCACCAGGTTAGGTTAGGTTAGGTTGCTGAGGATACATTAGCTATTGCGAACCTTTAAACTACGGCGGCGTACCAGTTCAGAATCTACAATTAATTGTGTTTTATGACATCTTCATACTGGTTTTGAGCTTCAAAAAAAAAACAAATACAAATACAAACACTTCCGTGTTTAATTTTAATATTAACAATTATTACGAGTAATAATTATTTAATAACTTTTAATCAATTTTGAGTTACTATTTTAAAACAGTACCCTTACACTATAATCGTTACTATATATGACTCTCTTCTCCGTTAGGTACAAGTAAATATCAAATTTTAGAAACAACAAAGAATTTCGTATAACGATACTATGCGTACCTACAGAAGCAGGTAGACGATCCGAAGAAACTGAAACCTCAATTATTACCCTAATAAAACTGTTCCAAAGGAAGCCATACTATAAACACTCCCCTTTTATTTTGACAGGTTTTGTAAAAGAGGTTGCCTATTTCAAAAATTATTTCTTTGACTACTGATGCGGCCCCTTAACGCTGATAAACATACTCATCAACCTTATGCGAATTCAACTTTCAGAAATAATGATACGATACGTATTCCAATAGAAAATGAAGATGTTTACACTTTGCCTTCTAGTAGTTTCCTATACATAGAGGGTCGTTTGCTTCTTAAAAAGGATGGAAAGGCAACTGCGAACACTTCTTTTATCCACAATGGAATTTTACACCTGTTTGATGAAATTCGTTATGAATTAGGTGGAGAAGTTATTGATCGAGTCCGTAATCCTGGCATGGTTACAACAATGAAAGGTTACGCATCTTACAACGAGAATGAAAGTAAACGTCTCAGCAACAGTGGATGGTTGCCTCCTGCTTTAAGCGATCTACAAGGAATTAAGCTTAATTCTGTAAAACTAGTAGATTCCAACGGTTACTTCAACGTTTGTATTCCACTACGTATGATTTTTGGATTTGCTGAAGACTTCCGAAAAATAATATTAAACGTTCGGCAAGAATTAGTTCTAGTTCGCAGCAGCACTGACAATAATGCTTTATATTGCTCAGCAACGCCACTTGAAGATGTAGTTGTACATTTGGATCAGATTTCTTGGAAAATTCCTCATGTATCTGTAGCAGATACTGAACGTTTGAAATTGTTGCGTTATGTTGATCGAAATTTAAATATGGAACTTTCATTTCGGAGTTGGGAACTACATGAATATCCGCTACTTCCCAAATCGTATTCTCACAACTGGAATGTGAAAACAACGTCACAATTGGAAAAGCTTCGCTTCATTATTTTCGGATTTCAAACAGATAAAAGTAATAATCTTGCAACAAATATGAGTGCCTTCGATCACTGCAAACTAACCAATTTTAAAGTTCACTTAGGATCTACTATGTACCCGTATGATAATTTGAATTTAGATTTTGATACTTCCAGATTTGCCGTTTTATATGAAATGTATGCCAACTTCCAACAATCGTATTATGGCAGTGTAAGTGAACCCTTATTCGATCCTAAGCAATTTCTAGTCATTGCTCCTCTTGTAATAGTAGACTGTTCATATCAGAATGAAACTGTTAAATCTGGTAGTATAGATATACGTCTAGAGTTTCAAACTAAAGAAAATATACCAGACAAAACAGCTGCTTTCTGTTTAATAATACATGATCGTGTGATACGTTACAATCCATCCACAAGCTTAGTTCAAGAAGTATAACACACAACGATCACTTCCAAAATTTAGTTTTCTTACCGGTACTGAACAGTGAGCACGATGACTTTCTTATTGGACGTACAAGGTTTTCAGTGTAGTGAGAATCGATTTGTTTTTAAAGAAGTAGCTGTTGTTGCTCTAAAAGAAGAACCAGTTTATCATTTCACATTTGAACCACCATTTCCATGGGACGCTCTCCCCGTTCGTTACAGAAGTCAAAATCGTTGGTTAACAAGAAATTTTCATGGGTTAAATTGGGATAACGGCGATCTTCCGTACTCTACGCTTTATGATAGAATTTACTCCATATTGATGGAGTCAACAGTTGTATATGTTAAAGGATTACAAAAGATGATGTGGTTGCAGGAATTCTTTCCTACTGTTAACTTTGTTAACATTGAAGATATCGGATGTCCAGCTCTCTCCAAACTCCCAACTCATTTTAAAGTTAAAGTGTGTTCTTATCATTTATTTACAACCGCTGTTGAACAGAATTGTGCTTATAAAAATGTTCTTTTATTAAAATATTGGTTGTCTCTACATTCATAAATTGACTGTATTTTTTTCCTTTAAACAAATAAAACAAGTTCATAATATAAATTAGATTTTTATTTTTTTATATTCTTATACAATGTTATATATTTTACATATGTATTTCTAAATCAGCCGCTTTTCCAACAAATCCTTTAAGGCGAATTGACGGATAACCCACTTTATTCACAATTTTTTCGTTTGTGTCCTCGATTTCTGCATCCGTAAAAGCTTCTGCATGTCTGCACGGAAGAAATATGATAAAGATGTATAAATCAGCTAATAGACGAGGTCCCCATTTTGTATTCACCTTTTTGAAGCGTTGCACGGGATACGTTTGATTTACTTCCAGTGATTTCAGAGCACGTATTTCTTTCTCTTCATACCCCACCCGCACATTATTAAACTTTTCGATAAAGGTTTCCATGTTAAACTGACTTAAACACACTCAACTCTGTTATACATCTACTGCTCCTTCACTCATTCCCATAACTTATGTAAAATCCCCTTCCACTACATAAGCTTCAGTGGAGGGGAACTTATTATACAAACCACGTTGCTCGTTTTAAATGTCTCAGTTGTTATGGATAAAAGCGATCATGATCAGTGTGTCATCGTTACTGATTTTAACATATTTGTATAACAATACTCTCTACATTTCCCGACCTGATAATGCTATTGGAGATGAAGCCTATGTTTGTAAAAATTTTAATAAGGATATTGATGTGTCTTGTACATGGAAGAAAAATTGGGATACTATTATTTTAAGAAATGTTAATGGAACAAATGTCTTTACAGTTGAAAACGTGCAGAACCTTCACTCTGTAAAGCTAGCATTTATTGATAAACATGGACAGTTTCGAAGATATATTGAAAGTCGATGGATTCAGCTTAAGGATAATGAAAACAGAGACGTTACAACTAAGGGCTATATCACCGACTCTTTCTTATTTCAACAAGTTGTTAGTACTATTAATATAATCTTATTGTTCAATATTTTGATTGTATCACTTACATACTTCATTTATTTCAAAATAAAGAATCGTTAACCATAACGACTTCACTTTTGCTTCATATGCCTGTACCTTACACTTTTCTCCACTTCCTCTACATTATCAAGTAAAAGGATTTAAGAATCGTAAACTTCAGACGACTGCAGACGTATTTAATTTCACATTACCGATACATGTACATATGTTTCAACTCATTGTGAAGCATTCTACCACTACATACAGACAAGTTTAAAGTCAATGACCTTGACCTTAAGTAACCTCTCCTCCTCTGAATTAGAACCGGCCATCTTACACTACTAATGTCGCTGAATTTAACTCGGAGACCTTGGAGTGATTTTTGATAGCAAAATGTTTTTTGATGCGCATAGAAATTATATTGTTAACAAAGCTTCACAAATGTTAGGTTTTTTTGGAAATCCTGATGTTCGCGTCTATAATTTTGTATCCTACTGCAGAAATTCATATAAAGCAAATTGAAACCGTTCAACACAAGTTTTTTAGGATATTAGCGCCAAGGATTGGTCTACCTGATCCTTTCATTGATCATATCTATATTAACAAATCTACGACTTCGCATATTCCATCTCCTGTTTCTCTTAGTCTCTTGTGACTTGAAATTTTTATATAAATTGGTTAACGGTATTACAGATTGTTAACTGCTTCATAATGAATTATGTTATATTGTGCCGCGACGTAATATGAGATCAAATTCGATATATTATTTAGATTTTTACAGAGTAGATTACACCAAAAATAATGCCCTGACTAGAGGATGCCATTTCGTTAATGAGATGCACTTTGATTTGAGATTTATAAATTGGCAAGAAGTAAACCATGTAATCAATAACTTAATTTTGAAATATGAATAAGTATGAGCAAACTTGTGATGCGATTCAAATTTAACTGTATCATTATAAAGTAGACGTTTAGTCCGTTATGTTAATAAATAAATAAATAAATATAGAGCGGTCTTCATCCTATGGGCTAGGATACGGCGAAGAGGCGTTGCAGAGAGAAGAAAATCGTTGTTAGCCTTCAGTTATTGACGTCCAAACAGCCCCTTTAGGAATCAGAATGGTCCGCAGAGAGGACCAAGAAGTGGGTATAATGCATCTAAACAGCAAGAAATTAAAAGTGCTGGTAGAGCCAACGGCTGGAAAGATTTGGCTCCAGAAATGGTGATGTCTTCATTGCCAGGTGCCGAAGAATGCCAATTGGTCTTGTCAAATTCAACCTTTTCTGAAGTGACTCGTACGAAAATATAGACTGTGAGTTTAGCCAATAGGTCTTGCTCTAGCACAACCTTGTTAGTTAGCTAGCTAGTTAGTGTTGCGCATTTATTAGAGCGTGGGTTAACTGAGCTTTTTGTTTTACAGGTTTTCTTTGACTTTCGAGCTTTTATTTTTTTACAGGTTTTCGTTGACTTTCGACAGTAGGGAGGCCCTGGGTGGGTTTGAGAGCGTAAAGGATATCCGACTCCTTATGGCCTTATTTTTATCGGGGTCAAGATCAAGAAGTGCCTTAGGAAAAGAAATATCGAAGGTAGCTAGTTTATCATCATTGGAGGTGATGGAGGTTGTAATAGAAGAAGCAAGGCTAACGCGGTCGGACGCTAGGTTAGCAGAAGCACAATAGTCTTGCTTTGAAGGTCGAGAGAGCAAATAACTCTTTGGATTGGCCTCCCCCCTACATGGAGATAGGGAGAAGAGATCACCTTCAATCCGTTCCAATTAGAAGGACCAAGTACTGAAAATAAACTTCCGGTGGAGAAGAAATAGGCTGTATTGGGCATGGCACGTAAGTATAGTTGGGGGAAGTATTCAACTCGTTAGGGGGGTGACTCATTTTCCTTTCGGGTGTTTCCAGAGGTGGTAATTGCGGCGGAACAGTGTTCAATGTAGTTGTTGTTGGTAAGTAAAGGCGTGTTGTCGCCATAGAAGCATAGTCCATTGTAGGACATGAAGATTTTATCGCAATAGTTACAGTTCCGCCGACCATAGGGCCCATAGGTTGCATATTTACTATTGCACTTGCGGCAAAGCAAAGGTGGGGGAGCTCATTCTCCCTGTGGAGGTAGAGGAAGGAGACCCATTATTACTATTGAGCTCCTTACGAAAAACAGGAATATTATCTCTACCATTAGCGCCAAAACCCGTTGTTTTAAATCGAAGACTCATCCAACCGGAGCGTAGAAAAAAAGAATATCACGTAATCGAGATATAATCACACGCAAGTATTACCAAGAAGTTAGTAAAGCAAGTTTCTAGCGCGTAGATATTGATAGGTCTTTAAGAAAAGAAAGAAGGAAAGGTACGTACGGTGGATGCGCTGAGAGAAATCACTTTTTTGATTTAAAAATTACCACCAGTTCATATACGACGAATAAAACTGGAAGTTCGGAGTTCCCTAGGGATATCTATAGAGTACATGTCCCGGGAAGAAAAGTTCCCCTAGATAACCAGAGTGGGTGGGAATGCTCCCAAAATTCCTAAAATTGAGCTTGGGCGCCACTTTGCAGAAAGCAAAGGAGTAAGAACAACAAAAAATTGTCTTGGGGTAGCACAGCCTGTGGTTTCTGAATTCCACCTGACCGAAGAGAGCTTCAATAATTCAAAGTAATAGACGCAATTATCAAAAATATATTTTTAAAGAACAATTCCATAAAAACTTAAATAACACGACTCCTATAAGAAATACATTAAAATCAGTCGCACAAGAGCATACAGCTCACGTAACAATGAATCCAGGATTATTTCACAAAACCAAAATTATAATGAAAAAGACCGCACAAGGTTGTTGCATTACACAAGTAAACTTAAAATGTACTTACCTTAGGTCTCTGCCGAGAAGATAAAGGGCTAATTACCACCTGGGGAATTTAGGGATGGACTTACTCTACGAAACCAAAAGGGGTTGACTTCTCCACTACGTCTTAAAGGCGTGAACTTCTCCACAAAATCGTAAAATATGGACTTTCTCCACAAAAAATGAATCCAAAGTGGCTGATTGCAGTCACAAATTTCATCGAATCAAAAATACTCTCTCAGGGCAAGAACAGACCAGAAGTAGTAATTAAAGGAAAAGGTCACACCCTCCAACACAAAACGCAACAAACTAGGCACAAAAATATGACTAACAATACCATATATAACTCAAAACAATAACTTGCACAAAGAACTCAAATCTGGTGCACAAAATGGACTAAAAAAAGTGGAAACTAATTGTCAAAAAGAATATGAGCACAAAAACAGGAAGTTGGCTCACTCTAATAAAGCGAACACTACTTCTTCGCTCGAGGACATAATGAGAAAAAACTTATCCCGTGACTCAAAAGGCACGAAGACGCACGCGCAATACAATGCTTCTCGTATCGTCCAATTTGGAAACATCTAAACTAGCTAATACACATAACAGGAGTACTTACTAAAAACGAACTGTTACAACTTAGAGGCTTTGGAACGTCGTAATGTGTGAAATAAATATATTGTGTTAGTATTTAAGCCTCACACGAGTCAAGTACAAATGGACATAGGAAATAAAAACTATATATAACAAGCAGAAAGAAAAAAGAAGAGCTTATCTAAACAAAAGACCGTATATGTATAAACTTACGTAAAAGATATATTAAATTTAAAAAATTCATCTCACGAACGAGCTACACAATCACGATAATAGAGAAACTCATTTCAGAAATCGCATTAGGTCTTAAAAATAGTAATGACAGAAATATCAAAATCAAAAATTCCAAATATTTTAAGAAAACTTAAAATTTCAGAAAAACATGGAAATTTGATTCAACAGTCTCCCCTAATTTGAAATCTATAAAACAAAAAATTAAAGATGTCGATCTAATTATCAGATGTTAACTTTTATTCAATCAGAACTAGATACAATAAAAAAAGACCCCACACCCACCTTTCAAACAAAAACTAAGCAATTTATTTCCAACAGTAAAGGACTTCAACGAATTTGATCTACATAAATTAATATCAAGACTGACTAGAAACAAAAGAAACAACTACTCCGAGGGCTACTACCCCTACCGGCATTGAATTACACTATTGAATCTGAAGGCACATGTTAGACGTAGATAAAACAATCTAAAAAGAAAGGTAAAATTCCTGTAACGTCTAAAAAATTGAGGATTACAAATCCCACATTTGGAACGCGTCCTATACAATAGGCAAAACGAACCATAAGCCATATCCTACAACCGGTTTCGACGAAACTATACGGCCTGATCAAAAATCATAATGATAACGTTCCCATAAGACCAGTCGTCTCACATCTAAACAGTCCTGTGTATAACCTAGCAAACAAAATTAATAAGACACTTACAGATATAACACAATTCCATCCACAACACACTATAAAAAACTCTGAGAACATTCAGATAAATGATATATTTCGACATTTATAGAAAATTCACGTTTACAGATATTACAATCCCTAATAACTAAATTCATCCCATCTCTCAAGAACAATCAGCGTAGAATTTTATGATACACAGGGCACTTTTAACTCCTCTTTCTAAAAAAAATTAAACCAGGAAATAAACATTATTATAAATATAGCAAAAAATAATGGATTTAACCCAAAAACAATTCAAAAATTGATCAATAAAAGACAGTTTAAGATAACATGCAATAACATATAAGCATACACAAATGACACAAATCGTAAATACTTATCTCTAACCTATTTCAATAATATCTCAATAAAAATCGCTGATATTTTGTCCGCACAAAATTTAACAGTCAGCTTCAAATCAAATTATACCCATAAGAAGCCTACTGCTTAATGCAAACGACAAAGCCGATAAATTCGAAAAAAACCGGGTATACAAACTTGAGTGTTCGGAATGTCATTCCTTTTATTTAGGACAAACCGGAAGATCCATTAAAATTAAATTTAACGAAAATTTTCGATCATTTGGGTTAGAGAAAAATAACTCAAATTTTGAAACTATTGTTTAGAAAGAAATCATAATTTCCTTCCATTGGTAATATGAAAATAATACACATTGAAAAGAAAGAATTCAAATTAAACTTTAGAATCACTAGAAATATTTAAATCGTCAAAAATTTATAAAAGTAAGTTACTGAACGATCAGGTAGAAATGTACCACTCACAACTATTGAATACAACAATAATGAAATCTAATCATAAGCGGTAATTCCACAATGGTATAAATGCCTGTAAACATTCTGTCTATATTAATTCTTATTTGGATCGTTTGAAAATGATAATGTAATTATCGAAACTATAGTCACGAAATTGTGAAAAATAAAAAGATAAAAAACAATGTTGTCTTTTTGTTCTTATTATCGTCAAGATGAATTATCATATAGTAACGGCCGAATAAGTCTCATATTTAATATGAATTATACTGTATATAGGATTCCCAAAGAAATATCAATCTCCGATGGTTTCAAGACTACACATCATGCATATAACAACAATTGCCGTTCAACAAGCTATTTGCCAAATCGAAACGTTCAGCTACCTAATTAGAAAGGCAACGTAACAGATTAAGATGGTCTAGTGAAAATGTGTGTTTACATCAACTACCCTAAATACTCAAGGAATTTACCAATTCAGTTCACACCAAAAGTATAATTTTCTGAGAAACTACATTAATCAGGATTTGTTAATTAATTTGGAAGGAGAGCAGCCGTTACCGAAAATTGAAATGGACCTTCCGGCTTGTTTCTATTATTCCACGACCACTTCAAGTATATGTGCACTTAGTAATTGCAAAATGAGTTGTAAATACTTAAAATATGTATTTTAAATATAGTAGGAATTTATTTTTAAGGAAAAGGCTTTTTATTTATTAATCCAAGTACAATATTGATATATACATCCCGCTATCATACGATAAATAGCAATAAGTAACATGGAAAGCGTGCTTGCAAATTTATAGAAACCAATTTATACTCCTAGTTACTTCCATGTAAAGGCAACAAGGTGGCATTAGTGACAAAATAAAAAATTTTAGTTTCACTGTACCGTCATTGTGGCGTCATTCCTTTTTACCTACAACGACGCGTCCTCAATATACAATTTACTTATTTCTGGCCGCATTTGTGGCGTCCGTAATATACGGTTACGTTTACTTCAGTAATTGTAAGGCGTCCAGCAGTGTTGCCATTTCTTTGAACTACAAGCATTACATTTATTACCATTTGGGAAATGAGTCTTTTTAATGGACATTATGTAATCTCGTAGAACACAGACAGATGAATGCGAAACCGTTAAAAATGAAAAAAATTAATACTTCTCATTGGTGTCAAATACTTTCAAATGATTTAATTCTTATAAGCGCAGTGAGAATGAAATATATTCAATTAACCTCCCAGTCAAAGTAATGTTTTCTATATAATATAATTACTTACAATTAATTAATGAAATAGATATCTGGCTTGGCTCTTGGTGAATCATGTTTTATAATAAGAAAACAAAACACTTGGGACATGTTGTACTAATTTTATTAAATTACTGACAATATCGTTTCGGCTGTTATGCCATTATCAAAATGAATAAATATTACAAAGTTAAGTACATTTAAATACAAGGGATGAAAAGTAAACATCCTTATAGTCATAAATATAGAACATGCCTATTGTTATTATATAAAGTGCTGTGTTAGATGGTATCCGATTTCACGGGGTAAATATCAATATCAACCTAACCTAACCTAACCTGACCCGATGCTTAGTTTTAATAACGGGGAAAGCCCAGAAAAAATAGGTTACAAATGACCAGACGGAGTATTTGATGCATGGGCATGTTCTATATTTATGACTATAAGGATGTTTACTTTTCATCTCTTGTATTTAAATGGTCTCAACTTTGTAATATTTATTCACTTTGATAATGGCTTAACAGTCGAAACGATATTGTCAGTAATTTAATAAAATTTATATACCAAGTGTAGTGTTTTCTTATTAATTACTCCCAAAACTAAATACCTGACTAAGACAGAGCGCATCTGTGTGTGTGTGTGTGTGTGTGTGTGTGTGTGTGTGTGTGTGTGTGTGTGTGTGTGTGTGTGTGTGTGTGTGTGTGTGTGTGCGGCGCTGTGTGCGTGTTGCTGTGTGCGTGTGTGTTAGTGTATGCGTATCAGTGTGTGTTTGTGTGTCAGTGTGTGTGCGTCAGTGTGTGTGTGAGTGTGTGTGTGTGTGTGTGTGTGTGTGTGTGTATGTGTGTGTGTGTGTGTGTGTGTGTGTGTATGTGTGTGTGTGTGTGTGTGTGTGTGTGTGCGTGTGTGTGTGTGTGCGTGAATGCGATTTTGTGTGTGTTTTAGCGTGTGTGTGTGTTAGTGTATGCGAATCATTGTGTGTGTGTGTGTGTCAGTGTAGGTGTGTCAGTTTGTGTGTGCAACGCCATGTGCGTGTGTGCGTGTTTATGTGTGTGTATATTGCTGTGTACGTGCGTCTTAGTGTGTTGGTGTGTGTTATCGTGGCGGTGCTTGTTTTGGAACGTGTATGTGTAACAGTTTGTGTGTGCGGCGTTATGTACGTGTATGCGTGTTTGTGTGTGTGTTGCTGTGCGTGTCGGTGTGTGTGTGTGTGTGTGCGTGTCAGTGTGTGTGTGTGTGCGCGCGTATCAGCGTGTGTGTGTATGTGCTCGTGCCAGTATGTTTCGGCGTGGGTATATAGGTGTGCGTGTCAGTGTAGGCGGGCGTGTTTGCGTGTGTGCGAAGGTGCGTGCGTGCGAAGGTGCGTGCGTGCGCGTGTGTGTGTGTGTGTGTGTGTGTGTGTGTGTGTGTGTGTGTGTGTGTGTGTGTGTGTTTTTTCGTGGCGGTGCTTGTTTTGGAACGTGTATGTGTTACAGTTTGTGTGTGCGGCGCTATGTGTGTGTATGCGTGTTTGTGTGTGTGTTGCTGTGTGTGTGTGTGTTAGTGTATGTGTTTGTGTGTGTGTGTGTGTGTGTGTATTAAAAACTTTTTGTGCATCAAATACATTTTAGAGGTGGGGGAGATATATTTTTTATAAAAAAAAAACCGTCGTAATAATTCTTTGTCTTGAAATACGTTATGGTAGTTAATTTGGTATTTGGTTAGGTTAGGGTACGGGGTGTGGGGTATGTATATGTAAATACACCCACCCTTTACCAAAACCTATTGCAAGGCACAGGGAATTATTACGACGGTTTGTTTTTTATAAAAAATATATCTCCCCCACCTCTAAAATGCATTTGATGCACAAAAAGTTTTTAATATACAAGAAATTTTTTGGAGCAATTTTTTTTTTAATATAATTTTTAAAATTTTTGAATTTTTGATACTTGATAAATATGATATTTTTATAAAACTTCAACCCCCCCCTAAACACCCCCTGCAACCCCAACCCCCTAAGGGGATGGGGTCATTAAGTACATAATTACCGAAACTTTTATTAAAACATTTTTTTCCGTATTTATACTATTAAGCCAGCTATGAAAGAAACACACTTAAGTGGAACACCCTGTATATGCAAATACCCCATCCGAAAAGAAGAAAAAATAGCTGTGTTTTTCTTGACGATTACCGAGGCAGAAATGACGTCTAGTAAGAAAAAATGAAAAAGCTACTTTTGAAAAAAAATTGTCTTTTTAACTAAGGTTTAGTCAACTATCACTCCCATTCAATGACTGGTTTTTTAAATTTCTTACTACATTACCGTGATACGCAACCAATATATTTCGTTCGTTGTTTCACCTGCCAAAATTTACGAACCAATAAAATTTAAATAATATAAAACGGTCGCCATTCAAACCTGCACTCTTATCTTTTAAAAACATTTCCTACCCGTAATCTCAAACATCCTACCACTAATTACCTCCTATATTACTGATAGGTACATTAAAAGTTTAACTTTATTTTTTTAACGGTTACAGATATTAGCAAGAAGTTTTAAAATGTAAAATATAGGGTTGGTATTTTAAATTGATGAATTTATTTCATACTCGAATTTTTTGTTAAATTTCGCATCTATTGTGTAACGAAATTGAAGTGATAGGAATAGGTTTTGCCAATTACAAAAAAAAATAATGCCAATTTTGACTGATACTTTTTTAAAATGCCCTGTGATTTACATTTCAAAGTTTATGTTTTATATGGGATCCTTGTTTCGGTATTTAGTATGCGATCCTTCATGACATGAATATAAGAAATACATCAAATTTTGTGATTTATTCAAACTTAGCAATAATACATTTAAAATAAAAGAGGTTTTCCAAAATCAATGAATATCAAAACTTTATACGTCATAATAAGCGAGTTCCATAAGGACCTTATACCGAGTGGTCCATTTAGTTTGAGACAGGCCTGTATCTCAAGAACGGTACCTTTTAAAAAGAAAAACTTTGCATGAAAAGTGTTTAGTATTTAGGGGGAAAGAAGATGATGGCATTGTTATTTCAGTGTGACACCTCTTTGATGGTTATTTAAAAGTCATTTCCCTTTTTTTGTTCGATCATAATTCTGATGAATAGTGGGCAGAAAATTGGATACACCCTAACAATTATTTTCAATATGTATACGCTTCCTTCAAAATTCTAGTGCTGTTATTAAATAATATTTACAAACAGATATGTATAATTTTTACAACCAAATAATGATATCAAGGCAGAGAAATTTAAACTTGCTTAACATTGCAAAGTAGTGAATGCAGTGGACCAAATAATAAATAGTTTATATTGTGATTATCTCATATATAAGGTGCCACAAAGCATATACGTATATCCTAAAAATAAGGTGCCACTTAGTCAAACTGTATGTACAAAAAGTTGGGTGCGAGAACGTCAAAATAGTTCTTGGTGCCACATCGTCGTTTTTCGCGTATATTTAAATATTTTGACAAAAAAATACCTTTTAATCATCTAAAAAGTTCCTTCCTCCCCCGTCCTTGTTCTAAAATCGGCTACCTACTATAGGTAGATGTGTATACATGATATTTATAAAATACAACAGCATACCCCCCCCCCCTTTCCCACCCAACCATTCACTCCAGTTTAGTAATTATTGGTTACATTATTTTTATCAGGAGGTTTTAGAAACGGCTTACTGTATGTAGGATATTGTATTATCTGTATCTACCTGTCGAGACGTTAGAATTTAATGGAAACGTTGTTAAATTTAACGATTCTTTATTTTCATATAAATAAAAGGTTGGTAACCTCACGACGTCTTTGCTCAGGACAAGTAAAACATGAGAAAGGTTCATGTTGAACGAGTGAACCGTACTCATGCAGTGATGTATGCTACACAGTTGCAACAGCTTAGATAGGAAGAAGGAAGAGAGGGGATGAGTGGGATGATCTAAGAAGTGGGGTAAGAGTGGTGTAGGATTGGAAAAAGTAGAGTATACAAACCGATGTTTCGAATGTATTTACAGTCGAAAAACAGGTGGGAAAGGATCAGAAAGAAATAAGACAACTACGAGAGTGTGAACTCTTCGGTAAAATAACTTTCTAGGTCGTTGCGGACTATCATACCATGAAGCGCATATGTAGCACTGCAAGGTATGATACTGTGAGGACAAATTCGGTTTACAACATCCTCCGAGTAAGTTTTGCAGCTAGTACAAAACTCAGAGGGTTCCATAAACCGACATGAAAGGCAAACGAAGCCTTTCGTGCTAGGACATAGCTGAAGACATTGCTGACACTGCAACTTAGTGGTAATCTTGAAGGTGATAGAGGATTTAACCACCTGTCGGAACGGTTGTACAGCAATGATAGCATGTCCAGGTAATGAGTAATTGTTTGGGAGGAGAGTACCTTGTACTTGGTTCATAGACATGATGTTGCTATGAGGATGGTTGGAGAAGGAATAGTGTTGCGAACAGAGAGTGAATGAGTTAAATAGGGAGAAAGAGGGTTGGAAAAATGGTGGGGGTATGTAGTGTATATGAAAGAGGAAAATAATGTTGGTTCGATGTAAAAAGTGTAAGAGAAAAAAATTATTTATATACAGGGTGTTACTGATATAACTGCGGATATTTAAGGAGGTGATAGGGCAGTAGAAAATAAGAAAATTAAGCAAAACTTCGCAGGTCCTAAAGTTTACCGTTTTCGAGAAAAACGTATGTGAAAATACAGGCAAAACCGAGTACGGTCCTGTGTAAAACGTGTCCTCGATTGACCTGGTCGTGTGTAGTGGCAACGCTGTCTTCAACCAGCTGACGGTGAATGAGGTTACTCGGTTACTGTAACGTAAACAAGTGTGTTCGAAAATGGCGTTTAGTTCATCAGAATTTTGTGATAGTTGCCAAATGTGTTGCTTAAGTCAAAGCGAAAACGCACAGGACCGTATTCAAATTAATTCATGTTAAGATGTTTTTCAAAAATTTTGAAAATTTTTTTGTTTCTTCACCGCGCTGCTGTAGTGACCATTCGATTACATATTGCATCTAGTTGACACCCTCCAAAAATCCGGATTTATATCAGAACCACCCTGTATTTACCCCAGTTTTTAACCCCGCCTTACCTAAACACAACCTGTCCCAGGAAAGATAAATTCACCAAAAGTAAAATGCGATCATTATGATTTATTTAGAACAATGTTCTCTTACAGTTTTCTGAAGCGTTGCAACTTATACTACCCATGTTCAACAATCTGGTTAATTTATCAAGTATAAAATTTATCCTTTTTGCAGTTAAAAATCTATTCTAATTATCGATAACTGCTGAATTTCAATGCTCATAGTGTTAGTTTTATATTTTTACCAGGCTTAAATGTCTTATTTAGAAATAACACTGTAAATAGATTCAGTATAAATGAACGTATCCAAACATATGAGTGGTAGTTATAACATATTCTATGGTTTATATATGTTAGGAAATTAAATTTGTCGTTTATTGCATTTAGAAGAAAAAATTAAGTAAATTGTGCAATAAAATTTAATTATTCGAAACGATTAGGTTGTTTATTTAATTTATTAATAGTAGGTGTAAGTATTTCATGAATAATGTGCATTTCTCTCGTATATTCTATTAGTTTGTGTTACCGAACCTAACTAGTGTATGTTTACCTGTAACTGTTTAATAATTAAAATATTCAGCAACATTAACTTAATCCGGCTTTTAGTTTTGAACAACCATACTTATAGTGCGTTTATGGCTTAATTGCTGTTTAGCTTTCAATTACTTTTATGAGAACTCAATCCCAGACAGTCATAAAAATTGACCGATACAAACACCCTTGTTGAAGTAATCTCAGGTCCGTATTTTAAAAATTATTGAATTTTAATTATAAATTTCTCTTGAAACTTTTAATAGAAAAAAATAAAGATGATCATTACTTTTTAGGTATAGTTAAAATTTTAAAGGTTTATTATGGTTTTTAATTATTTTATAACGAAATTACAGGATGAGTTAGTAACATGGTATTATAAAATTATTGTATAGGTAAATCTTATTTTAAACCAAATCAAATTCGAGATAAATGTTAAATTTGCATAAACAGTTGATAATCATCTAAATATTGGTATCTATATTAATGAATTCATACTATATATATAATATAAGTGAAATGAACAAAAACTAAGAAACGATTAAGAAATTCTACATAAACAGGTACAAACAGAAGAATAATAATATTCAATTTTTTCTAACAATCCAACTTTAAATATCTACGAATTAAACGAGCACGTTGATGGAAATAATTCTATAATATTTTTTATACTTTACTCAAATAATTTTTCCTAGTACGGACCATTAACCTCACAGCTTCGGTATAAATACCTTCCAAATTACTTTATTGCTTTAAACATCAGGAGGTATTGTAAACCACTCAAAAAGTCAAAGCCATAATCGCACTATAAGTATGGTTGTTCTATACCACAGACACTTTCTCGATTCAAACTTGCACTATTATTATTCGAATGTCGCGCTTTACGGGGCTGCCTTAACCGAATTCTTTTACATTCATTGCGATCTTCACGTTCCTGGACAATATACGATTTCGGGTTGTTGTCCGCTTGCAATCGCACATTTTTTCGTAATTGACCACCAATATTTTCTGGCTGTGTTCGCACGACTCATCGTTAACTGATAAAAATAATGTCACCAATAATCACACCTGATCGTTAAGATTGCGACTGACCAGTCCTCTACACACACGTCTGCTCCGATACTACCCACTCCTCTAAACGACGATATTCAAAAACAGCTCGATTCAAACTTGCATCATTATTATTCGAAGGTCGCGCTTTACGGGTCCGTGTTAACCGAATTCTTTTACCTTTCATTGCGATCTTCACGTTCCTGGATACTACGATTAAATTGATAATTAATTTGATTCGTTGCATTTCGAGTTGTTGTCTGCTTACATACTGATGGAATCGCACATTTTCATATTTTTTATTAGCAATATTTTATCTCCGTTTTCGCATGTCTCGCCGTCAACTGATAAAAATAATGCTATCAATAATTACACCTGATCGTCAAGATTGCAACTGACCAGTCCTCTGCACACACGTCTGTTCCGATACTACCCACTCCTCTAAACCACGATATTCAAAAACAGCTCGATTCAAACTTGCATCATTATTATTCGAAGGTCGCGCTTTACGTGTCCGTCTTAACCGAATTCTTTTATCTTTCATTGCGATCTTCACGTTCCTGGATACTACGATTAAATTGATAATTAATTTGATTCGTTGCATTTCGAAATGTTGTCTGCTTACATACTGATGGAATCGCACATTTTCGTATTTTTTATTAGCAATATTTTATCTCTGTTTTCGCATGTCTCGCCGTCAACTGATAAAAATAATGCTATCAATAATTACACCTGATCGTCAAGATTGCAACTGACCAGTCCTCTGCACACACGTCTGTTCCGATACTACCCACTCCTCTAAACCACGCTATTCAAAATCAGCTCGATTCAAACTTGCATCATTATTATTCGAAGGTCGCGCTTTACGTGTCCGTCTTAACCGAATTCTTTTATCTTTCATTGCGATCTTCACGTTCCTGGATACTACGATTAAATTGATAATTAATTTGATTCGTTGCATTTCGAGTTGTTGTCTGCTTACATACTGATGGAATCGCACATTTTCGTATTTTTTATTAGCAATATTTTATCTCTGTTTTCGCATGTCTCGTTGTCAACTGATAAAAATAATGTTATCAATAATTACACCTGATCGTCAAGATTGCAACTGACCGAATTCTTTTATCTTTTATTGCGATCTTCACGTTCCTGGACAGTAAGATTAGATTGATAATTAATTTGATTCGTTGCATTTCGGGTTGTTGTCTGCTTACATACTGATGCAATCACACATTTGTTCGTATTTTTTATTAGCAATATTTTATCTCTGTTTTCGCATGTCTCGCCGTTAAGTAATCAAAATAATGTCACAAATAATTACACCTGATCGTTAAGATTATGACCGACCAGTCCTTTGCATACACGTCTGCTCTGATACAATGCAGATAACCTACCCACTCCTCCTCTATCACTAAACAATCTCGTTAATGAACGGTTATCAATCCATGATAGTCTACAAACGAACCCCATTTTATGGTCAATATATTCTTGCTGTTTTCACATGTCTCATCGTTAACTGATAAAAATCTACCTCGAAGTCTGTAATACAAAACAAAATAACCTACCCACTCCTCTATCACTAAACAATCTTGATAAGCAACGGTTATCGAACCACGATATTCTACAAACGAATCCAATGTTGTCTATTTATGTCCTCCTCCGAATCATATAAATACCTTCAGATTTCACTCGTTCAGCAGAAGATTTCCTCTCGTTGACGAAATAAGTGTAACTTTGTAAGGTGTCATAGTTAATTAGTGACCGATTCGCCTTATTGTAGTGAACAAAACGTGAATCACGGAACTTTTGAAATTAGGTGAGTTATTCACTGAACACCTTGTATGTTTGCATGTTTTAGTATATTATCGTCTTTTTGATGATATTGAGTTAGTTAGTAATAATTTAATGATGACAATGGTATTAAATCAAGCTCTGAGCCAGTGTTGGCAGACGCATGATAATTATAGTACACATCACATAATTTGATGGATTGTACTATGTCACATAATGCCTGTACGATAATTGGAAAAAGTACTACAATCTTCGATTTTTACAATTCCAAATTTTTTTCAACAATAATAAAATATTTTTATTTACCCACTGAAATTCAAATAATGTCCAACGATTCTCATATGTACTAGGTTGCGCATCGATTGTAGCATATACACGTATATTGTGTGTACATGTCGAGTTTTATCTTAACGTATAATAAGCGTATTAAATTTATTTGAATGAAAAAAATCGATTTTTTTCTAGTATACTATAATTTCATAGAATGTGCTATAATTTTACGGCCCTGAGAACATAATTCCATCTCTCCAATCTGCCAACACTGCGTCTGTGCAAATTATGATAGGGACCTAGACTGTTAAGCTGCGGTGACACAGTCAATATTGGGGTCTAAGGTTTTTTAAAGCGCTGCGGTGCAATGGGGACTGTGGGCTGCAGTCGTACAGTTATCTAACCCATTGATAGCCTCAGTCTGCCTTGCAGAGGTAGTCGTCATTTGTATAATAAAATTACTATAGATAATGATGCTAAATGAATATATGTACATACATGTAGGTTTGATAATTAAAATTCGCAAGTATTTTTAGTGATGCATGGACAAGTGTTCACTCTATTTATTTTCTTCTTAGCTAATTGGTATTGGACTCTAAAAAATGCATTATTTTATCACATTCACCGGGACACCTATCAAAAAAAACCTCAACAAGTATTTTTTTGTGTTGCTACACCGAGAGTGGGTGACATCAGAAGGGGTAGTCACCACTTTAACGATAAAGGACAAGATGCCTCCTGTAGAGTTCGTTTTGGAACTAGAAAAAAATCTTCGGTTGTTGGAGGCTAAGGGTTCCGGTGTGGCGCAATATGTGACATATGATATATGTGTAGCGTCACATTTTTATGTTTAAAAATATTATATATTATAATTTTATACGTATTTATCAATTTAATATAAAATTTATACTACATTACATACATTTATTGCATGTTTCTTTTACAAAATTTCATTCAAATATATCCAATAAATGTGTGCGTAAACTAACTAACTGCTGCTCCACCTCTTCTACTCGCTTTCTACCTTCCACCACCAGTTAGTCGCTGCTTTCACGACTTTTCTTCAGATCCTCCAACGCCTTCTCTTTTCGATGTATCTGCTCCAACAGTAGAGCATCCTTCGTGTGGTGCTCCTTTATTTCTCCTTCACGTTTACGTTTTTCACGTTGAAGAGTCTTCACTGCTTCCCTAACTTGGTCCACAAGCTTTGAATAATCCAACGGATAGCTCGAAATTCTTCTGTTGTGCGTCCGTTTCTTCGGTTTCATAGCTATGGATTTAACGCCCCCTGCCACCGTTCGCGAAGTACTAGCGATAGGCTTTTCCGAGACCACATCTCCTACACTCGTCTCTCCTCCACCGGACGATGATGTCTTACCAATCAACTCATTGTTGGGGAAGAACTGATCTAACATCGCCGACAGCTCTGACTCGTGTAGGGTAATGACGGGCACTTCGGCAACACCACACTCCACCTTTTCAGTCATTTTACCTTCTACATTTCTCTCTTAAATATCTTCTATCCCCTCTCTTAAGATCCTCACCCTTTTTCAAATTCCCCTTCTCCCTTCCATTTTCTTATACTATTGAATTTACCTCTTCCAACGGTTGTCCTCAGTCTTTGTTGAGAAACGTCTCTTGCAACTTGTTGATATGATTCGTTGTCCGGACTGTCATACCACCTTTACGCGATCTGACAATTTAAAAAGACATCAAAACGCTTCATGTCGTAAACGAGCGCAACACGAAGCTACTTCGTCTATACCGAGCCAAAAACCCAACTGTGCTACACCTGGGATGTCCGCCGACCGGTGGTGTGACACCTGTAAAGTTTATGTTCCGCAGAAATCATAAAACGGTCATGTGCGCACCTTACAACATAAACAAACTTGCTGCTCACCTCTGGAGGAAGGAATCTGTTTTCTCTCCTCTGCTTTCGCTAACAGCATAGCTTCGTTTCGTATTACGACAGCGAAGTACTTCCTGTCTTATACTGACTTTTTTAATGATGTCCTCGACAAATGTTTGCGTGTTGTACGTAATGAGATCCATCTCCACGATGCGGTTAAAATAAATATTGAAGTTTTTGGACGTTATGTGCATGAAACTAAGCAAATGTTAGAAATTAAATCGTTTAACACAAATAACAAAGTTATTCTTTTTTACATATATTACCTTTCTATTAATAACACGGTTACAAACAATCTACCTAATTTTTCTCTTTTCTATAGGACGGATTTTAGAAAGGGTTCTTTTCCTCGAAATCAACTTCAACAAGTACAATCCGTTGAAAGCCTCATCGTATATACCTTTACCTAAACAAATTCTACTGAAGAAGGCTGTTGTAAATGTGCAAAACGATGATCAAGCCTGCTTTGCGTGGGCAATAACGTCAGCTTTATACCCCGCGCAAGCAAACCCACACAGAACAACTTCCTACCCACATTACTCTCGTACTTTGGATTACAACGGTATCGAATTTCCTATGAAATTAAGAGATATTCCCACATTTGAATCCAAGAGCCACTGTTCCGTGCATGTCTACGGTACTGAATCTGGGAGATAGTTGGTCCCCTATACTACACACCCATCAAACGGAGGTTGCATTTCAATCTACTGCTACTCGATGATGATAAAGGCAAAACTCATTACTGTTGGATCAAGAACATGTCTCGTTTACTTTCTCAGCAGCTTTCCAAGACAAGACATCGCAAATTCTTATGTGATGGTTGCTTACAACACTTTTCCACTTTAGTCCAACTACATCGTCATCAACAGTATGACTGCAACCACGTCTACAGCACCCTTCCTAACGGAGATTTCAAGATGGATAAGATGGGTAGGTTCGTCCCAAACCACATTTTAAAATTTGAAAACTATCACAAACGTATCAAAGTACCCTTTGTTGTATATGCAGACTTTGAAACCGTATTACAACCAATTCATACATGCTTACCTGATCCTAACAAGCACTACCACATCTACGCATAAACATCTACCTCATTTGTTCGCTTACTTGATGAAGTGCTCCTTTGATGGTACGCTCTTTAAATTTAGATCATATCGGGGACCTGATTGTGTTAATCGATTTGTTCAAACACTCGACCAAGACGTTTATGATATTTATCAACGATATTTGAAGATCATTACGCCCATGCTACCCCTTACAGATGAAGAAATGCATCTCCACTCGGAGGCCACTTCTTGTAATATCTGCGAAGAGCCATTTCTAGACGATGACGTGCGGGTCCGCGATCATTGTCATTTGACCGGTAAAGTTCGCATAGGTGCCGCTCATTCCAGATGTAATTTAAATTACAAACTACCCAACTTTGTACCTGTCTTTTTCCATAACCTCTCCGGATACGATTGTCACCTATTTATAAAGAAAATGGCTGTGATTATACACCGAATTGGTCCAACGAACTATTCACAATAACTCGTATAAAACTGTCTGATCCAATTATGTACTACCTAAAAGATGATAAAAGGGGAAGACATAAAAGGAGGATTTTATGGTTTGGAATTACAGAAAGCTGCACATGCTGACATTTATTTAGTGGAGCGAGTATTAAGACGTAGAGGCGACAAGGTTTACGTGAAATGGTTAGGGCTGGACAAATCTCATAATAGCTGGATTCATAAAAAAACGTTTTGTAATTTGGTTGCAAATTTTTGAATAAATAAATGATGAAACATTTACGAATTTGTTTACCCCCTCCCTCAAACAATGAATATAAACAAGATTAGACATGGTGAGTGTCATCAGTTGCAATCGCTAGTTACCGCATTGAAAGTTGAAGACGTAGTAATGGTAGAAAATTATGTAATTGAAGTGAAATTTTTCAAAGAGGGTTTCTTATCTGAGAGAAAACTTTTGGTGGCTTCAGAGTTAGAAAACGTGGTGCAAGAATTTGAGTTGAAAGGTGCATACGATAAACTTGTAATATCAGGCTATTTAGTAAACGAGGATAGCGACCCAGACGACTTAGAAATCGAATTTTTCTAAAAAATGGATTCCTTATCATATGAGTTGTATCAAGCGGAAAGGCAAGTCCTCGTTATCAATTTCCGCAGAGCAATATTATCCAATGATTTAGATCGAGTTAAAGTGGTGTGTTCGAAGTTGGGAGTAGAAGTCCCGAAGGAGGTGTTCAAATGTTTAACAATGTTGCAAGACCCATCGTTTGATGTTTTGTATTTCATTTTCGAAATAAAACGTCGGTGTGACACATTCGTTGATGATTTTTTAAAAGTTTGCGGTGAAAAGGTGGAAATATTCGGGAATGAAGTTCAAGGGATTTTAAACAAAACGAGTTATAATTACACGCGGAATGATGTATATTTTCTAAGGGAAATGCTAACAAACGAATCAGTTCTAGCTAGGAGCAAAAGATTCTCCATCGTTAACATAAGGAAAACGTATACAACATTGTTAAAGTCTGTAGATGATTTAATAATGGATATAGCGTACTATGCACAACCGAAATATTTGGAAAAGTGTATTAAGCTCATCAACTTGTTCCGACTTGAATATTCCTTAAGTCCAAACATTAACGGTCGTCATCAGACAGTGATGAGGTGGATAGAAGAAAATATTTTACGAGAAGGAACGGAAAAGGCTCCTGGTTGGCAAAGCGGTCCTGACTCTGGCATATGGCCATCAACTAATATTGCAGACTACAAGAAAACTAATTCATTGTTAATGTTATTGACACAATAAATTGTAACAGCTAAAACATTCAGTGTTTTCTTTCCATATTTAGGAAAAATGCAGTTTCAAAAACCAAAAAATTACAAAGCTGTGATATAAAGTTTTTATTTTATTTTTTAAACAGACATGTGGGTATAATTACTATTGGGTATAAACTTGTAAATATAACGTCGATACATTATTTACATATGCACATACAATACACCAACTGATTAATATTATATAAGATGTTCATAAATTTTTTGAATAAAATATTCCCCAACGGTTAAGTTGTCGACATACGGTTGATGAAAATTTTGGATTAATCGATCGATTTTACTATCCTGCTTTGAAATCGAATTTTCCGATTTTTTTTATATTATAATGTCCCCAAGGAAGCGTATTAGTTGTTTTCAGAATTAAGAAACGTTTATCATCATTAGGGCAAAGAGCTACTCTAGTTTTCATTTGTGTGAATATAGTGTGGAGGTCGGAGACGAAAATATTCATACTTTTTAGAATGGTGGAATCGTCCCTAATAACGCGAAGATAATCGTCAATACCTAGATCTAACTTTATAAAGTTTCTCTTAACACCTTTAGCTTTTTTAACGATTTGATGAACCGATTCGACACAGTAAGCTTTAGCTTCGGTTCCATAAAATGCTTTAATGGGATTATTTGGGAACTCGTCTTTAAATTTACCAACCACAGATGAGGTAATTGGTAATATCGAAACTATTATCGCGCGGATAATTTGAAGTATCAAAGTGTTGAATATTTTCGATAATATCCCGATTGAAGTTTTCTGTGACCACTTTAAGAATGAAGGAATCTGTATCCATATACATCAAGGAAACGTTCTGTTGATATTTTTGTTTAAGAAACCTGTAGTAGAAGTCATACATAACAACTTTAGACAAATCCAAAATAGTAAAACCTACATAAAGAGGTTTATCGTAAACAATACGTAATTCATCTGAATAGCAACGGTTGTGAATATTTTAGAATTTCTGAAATTGGGTTTAGCTATTAAATTCTCAGCTCCCAGGAAACGTCCTGAATTTTGCCAATGAGTAACCAGTTTCACATCGACTCGTTTATCAACGTTCTCCATCGTCTTTCCGAACGCGCTGTTATTCATTAATTTGAAGAATGATTTCCCAAATTTATTTTCAGACAAATTCCGTTTTCGGGTATTTAAATCAATGAAAGGTTTAGCCAGTCAGACTGTTTAAACTGAATAACTCTATGAACTTTAATTAATTTTAATCCATTATGTAGGGCTTGTTGCAACGGTAGTTAATGAACAATATATTTTGTCTTATTCATAAGGTTCGGAATGAGCTTTCTAACTCTACCATTAACATTAGCAGGAGAAATAATATTTTCAACTAAAAAGGGGAGATCAGCATGCGAATCATGGAGGTGTTGGGGATATTGAACATCGACTTCTAAGACAACCATATTCTGAAGAAGCATCTAACGAAAGAACATTTAATTCATCAATTTCGGTTTCGGTTAATCAATGAAAGTGTGAAAGAGGAAGCGGTTGGCTCATACTATGCCCATACAAATTAGTTACATCTAAATACATTTCAAGTATCGCGCCTGTTTTATTTCTTTTTCTTTTTATAGTATTGGCACCGTTTTTGTGTAACCGACTCGTCTCCAAATACGTCGTCATTTGACAGTCCGTTTGTAACTACCGTTCTTATAAGTTCGTCTTCAATAAAGTTCCCTTCTAAAATAATTCTGTGTTTCCAATGTGTTTTTAAATCTCGCCAATAGAAACCCACCCACACAGATCGCTATATTTTTATGATTAGTATACTGATAAGAAACACAGATTGGCCGCCTTCAACACCCATAGTTTTTAGATTACTTAACGTACCACTAAACAAACAAAATTTTAACAAAGAACTAAATCATATTTTGAACATATCTTCAGAACACGGTTTCAAAAAAGAGGAAATATACATGATTATTAAAAATCACAAAAAGAAAAACTAATTAAAGATAGTATAACCTCAACTATTAATAAAAACAATAACCATATAAGAAGGAGATTTCCTTATCATCATAGTTTAAAAGAAGGCCTAAGACAAACTTTTAAATCATACGATATTGAACCGGTTTCCATCAATAAAGACAATTTAACCAATCTTTTAGGAAATTCAAAGGACAAAATAGATAAAAAATGTAAGTCAGGCATTTATAAAATAAATTGTAACGATTGCGGCCAAGTCTATGTAGGAATGATCAAGAAGAATTTAGAGACACGTTATAAAGAACATTTTTATCATATAAAAAATCAGAACAAAGATAAATCAGCTGTAACTTGTCATATTTTAGAAACTGGTCATTCTATAAATAGTAATAAAATAGAACTTTTAAAACAATGTAAAAAATACTCGGAATTGTCTCCAACCGAGTCTGTGTACATGTACAAATATCGGGACTCCCTTTTGAATTTCGACTTGTCATCTCTAAATAACCCGTTATTACACCTGCTTTGTCAACCTTATATTTAAGAAAAAATGTTGTTATAACTTTGTTACACTGATGATGACCACATAGTGGTAGAAATGTATGCATTTGTATTTAAATAAATGTTTCTGTGGCTTAATTTTATTTTTCTACGTGATATTAATTACTCCACAACACTCCCGTTTTATCAAATATAAAATGTGTTTGAACGATATTGTTATCTTCTTTGAGTGTGCGCGTAGAGTGGACTGACATGTTCGTAAAACGAGAGCAAATAATTTGGGAAAACTAGTTTAAAAGCCAGAGAAGAGTGTACAGAAAAGTGTCAATTGGAGAAAACAGACAGGGAGGGAGAGGTAATATGGAAGAGCCCCGGAAGAAGAAAATAAAAAAAAAAAGGAAATAAATACCACCTTCGTTTGTAGGAGGCGAAGTGAGGTTATGTCCAAGCAGAACGATAAGAAAAAAATTATTATTACCAACGATAATAAAGAAGAAAAACCGAGCACAAGTAGCGACATCTATAAAATAATAGCAAGAAACAGAAGTGGTAGCCTTGAAAGCAACATACAGGAACTAATAAAAAGGAAAAGAGAAGTAGAAGAAAACGGTAAACCAGAAGAAATTCTCACAAGAAGTAAGAGGACAGCAAGATCGCTTCAAAAACCAAAACAAAAGGAAAAATGGGTAGAGAGGAAGAAATGATGAAAATTCTAAGAGACCTTAAAGGAGAGATGAAAGAAATAAGAAAGGAAAATCACGAAATCAAAGAAGAACTAAAATAGATAAAGGAAAACTATAAAAAAGATAGAGAGAGATGGGAAAGAGAGAAGAAAGATTTAGAAGAAAAAATGAAAGAAATAGAGAGAAAAATGGAAGAAATGGAGAAAAAAAACAAGGCGAACAACATAGTAATAAAAGGTTTTAAAACAAATAAAGAAAAGGAAGATGTTAAGAATACAATAAAAATGTAATGTCTATGGGTTTCTATGTTCTATGGTTATAAGTTTTAAGTTTGACAGAAGAGGTTGTTCAACATGGTTGATGTGCGGTGGTTGAGCAGTAATAGAGTTCCATTAAAATGTTTTATGGTTTAATAGTTTAAAGCTGTTTACTTTTTACGTTGTAATTAGTGTGTTTTTTTTCTTTAATAAAGTTATCAGGTTATGGGCCTAGACACCTCAGACAATTTTGGGTCACACTACGTAGAAAGATAAGAAGGGTGTTCGCGAACCTTTTGAGAGGGAAAAAGACCTAACCTAAAAATAAAAGTAACGTAACAAAGAAGAAAAAAAAAAAAACAAAATGACTGAAGATTCGTCAGCTTCAATTATTAAGTTAACTGGTGAGAACTGGACGGTCTGGAAATTTCAAATAAGGATCATTTTGAAGTCGAAGGGGCTATTTGAGCTAGTTACAGGATTAACTGTTAAACCAGAAGGAGATGATCAGAAAATAAAGGAATGGGTTAAGAAGGATGCAAAAGCCCAGGAGATGATAGTCTGTAGACTCGATGAGAAAACTCTGGTTCACATTTTAGCCTGCAATAGCTCTGCAGAGATGTGGAATAAGTTAACAACAGTCTATGAAAACAAGTCACAAGTTAGTGTACATTTATTACAGCAAAGATTTTTCAATTTAGAATATAAAAGTGGAGGAATCGCTGAATTTATTTCGGAAATTGAGGAAATTCAAGGAAGTTTAAAGCAACAAGGAGAGGAAATTGGTAGTAAAATGGTGATTACAAAAATACTGATGTCATTACCTGAAGAATTAAAGCATTTCGTGACAGCTTGGGAATCAACGGAAGTTAGTGAACAAAATTTGGAAAATTTGGTATCTCGGCTATTAATAGAACAAGAAAGAAACAAGAAAAGAGAAGAAAGTACAGCACTTGTTAGTAAAGATCACATATCGTTAAACAGACCAACAAAAAGGGAAATCAAGTGTTTTGTATGTAACATAACAGGCCATATAAAGAAAGATTGCCCAGAACGAAGAAAGAAAGTATGTCATTGTTGCAAGAAAGAGGGCCATTTAATTAAGGATTGTTGGTTTAATAAGAATAGAAGTAAGAAACAAAGTGTAAACTCAGGTTCTATGGCAAATACTACGCAAGCTTTGATAGGAATTAGTAGTTTATTGAATTGTCGAGATGTTACAGAAAAAATTGGGAAAACAAAAGATAAAGACGAATGGTGGCTTGATAGTGGGGCAACAGAGCATATGTGTTACAGGAAAGAATTAGAAAGACCAGGAATAGAAAGACAAGTCAAAGTTGGAAATGGTACAGTTCTACAGGTACAAGGTATAGGAAAAGTAGAAGTACAAGCTTTCAATGGTAAAGAATGGATAAAAACTGTGCTATGTAACGTATTATTGGTGCCAGAGCTTGATGTTAATTTGTTTTCTTTGAGTACAGTACTTGATAAAGGTTTAATAATGCAGTCAGACAAAAACAAATGTCTGTTACTAGATAAAGAAAAGAATGTTAGAGCAATTGCTGAGAGAACGGGCAATTTGTTTAAAATGAATTTTAAACGTAGGGAACGTTTAACATCACAATGTTACATTGCATATAACTTGGATGAGTGGCACAGAAGGTTTGCTCATATAAATTACGATCAAGTAAGGAAGGTGTTAAAAATAAACGATATAAAGTATGAAGAAGTGTCTAATCCTTTTTGTAAACAGTGCCTCTCAGGGAAACAGCATAGGTTTCCATTCCCTTTAAGCGAAACAAGAGCAAGCAGGGTGGGAGACCTAATTCATGGGGATTTGGAGGGACCACTAGAAGAGACGTCTATAGGAAGTTCAAGATATTTTCTGTTACTAAAAGACGACTATTCAAAGTATAGACGTGTTTATTTTTTAAAAAATAAATCAGATGCAGTTGAAAATATAAAAAAGTATCTAACCATGATTGAAACTCAAACAGGAAACAAAGAATAGTGAAGCAGAAAAAGGAAATGAAACAGAGAATAGTGAAGCAGAAGAAGAAAAAAATAATATAGACTCAAATATTGAAATAGGAAGATCCAAACGAAATACTAAGAAGCCGGTGTGGATGGAAGATTATGAGACCTCAGATTTATCCTTTTATACTGAAACAGAAGAACCCTTAACTTACGAAGATGCTTTAAATAGTAAGGACAATAAGAAATGGAAGGAAGCAATGGAAAAAGAGTTAACAGTCTTAAAAGAAAATAATACGTGGAGTGAAGTGTCGCGACCCATTGATAAAAAGGTTATCGATAGGGTCTTTAAAAGAAAAAGTGATTGTGACTATAAAGCGCGATTGGTAGCGAGGGGATTTCAACAACAGTGCGATAATGAATTATACGACATTTACGCGCCAGTTGCTAAATTGACTACTTTTAGAATTCTTTTGGTAATGAGTATTAAACTCAGAGCAGCAATACACCAGATGGACGTAAAAAGTGCCTTTCTTCATAGGAATACACAAGACGAAGAAGCAAAAAACTAACGAAAATGGAGAAGGTAGAAGATATAACGAAAACGATCGAGCAAAGAAAAAGGAAAACGAACATGGACGAAGATAAAAACAAAAGAAAGATAGAAAAACTGAACCTCCAAAAAAAAAAAAAGATATAGGAATAGGAACGTGGAACATAACGTTACTAACGGGAAAAGAAATAGAAATCAAAATACTAGGAATAAGCGAAACAAAGAAACTGGGAAAAGGATACACAAAACTGACAAACAACTATTACTTTTACTACTCAGGGATGACACAGGCGGAAAAGAGAGTAAAAGAGGGAGTAGGGATAATAGTAGAAGAAGAAATAAACCAAATGGTAACAAACTGCGAATCAATAAACTCTAGAATAATTATGTTAAGAATACAAGCAAAAGAAAAACTAGTCATAATACAGATCTATGCACCAATAGAGGGAACAGAAGAAATAAAAATGATAGAATTTTACAACGAGCTACAAGAAACAGTAGATAAAGAAAGAGAAAACTGCGAAAATATAATAATAATGGGAGATTGGAATGCAAGAATAGGAAGAGATGAAAACGTAGGAATGGGATGTATGGGGAACTATGGAGAAGAAATAATAAATAGAAACGGCCGAAAGATGTTAGAATTCTGTCAAACGAATGATATATTAATAGGAAACACCTACTGGGAACAAGAGCTAGAAGAAAGATATACTTTTAGAGCAGAAGAAAGAAATGCGAAAAGTATAATCGACTATATAACCTATACACAAGAAATAAGAAAAGAAATCCAAAAAGTTCTAACAGAAAATGATGCAGAACTATCAAAACACCATAGACTAGTAAAAGCTATCTGGAAAATGAACAAAAGTGAAAACAGAATAGAAGAAATAAAGGAATACAGAAAGATAGCAATTAATAAACTAAGAGATGAAAATAAAAGGAAAGAATATCAGGCAGAGATAAATAAATCTTTAACAAACATAGAATTAAAAGAAAAAATGATGACACTAGAAGAAAGATGGAAAAAATTTAAAGAAAGCATAATAGATAAAGCAACGCTGATTTGTGGAAAAATTAAAACAAACAAACAAAGGAAAATGACAGCGTGGTGGAATGAAGAAATAAAAGAGGAAGTAAAGAAAAAGAAAGAAGCTTGGATAAGATATTGTAGTAACGGAGAATTCTATATTTGTCTTATGTAATTAGTTTTAAATAAATAGTCGCCTTAGTGTAGTTAATGTTTGTGTGACAGTCTGTATGTATATAAGTTGTAGATTTTAAGTGAGAAGAATGTTTAACAGATGTGTGTGTTTTCGAAGTAATGTTTAGGGTAAGCAGGTAGTATTGGTATTCGTAGTTTAGGTAGAAATTAAGGGATAGTTTTTAAGACAGTTCTATTCAGGCAGTCGTTTAGGCAACTTAAAGAAATTTCACTGTTTCGCATTTATAGTTAGTTTTAATAAATAAATTTTAAAAAGAAAAAGCGCGTTCACGTTTGATTGAGCCACGTACCCGCTATTGAACAACATTGTAAAAAAAAAACTTTTACATAATTTTTGGGGGCTCGTCCGGGATACAGCGGGATAAAGTGGAATATTAACACACTGTATTGTCGATCAACCGTGAGTCGCGAGTGAGAGAGAGTAGTAAAAAAAAAAATTATTATTATTAAAACGGGAGTAGAAGTAAAATTTGCTAAAGACGATAGTGTAGTGTGAAGTCGAAGTCGAAGAAGTTTAAAGACAGGTCAGACGGACCATTGTGTGAAGTCGAAGTCGAAGAAGTTTGAAAACGGATCAGACGGATCTTTATTCAAAAGCAGTCGTACTTAGTAAAAAGTAAGTACACACTTCACCATTAACGAGGCATTAGCAATATCGATACAATGAAAGTCGATGAGTTGCGAAAGAAGTTAGAAGTAGTAGGACTGTCGATAACAGGGAGTAAATCGGAGTTGCGAGAACGCCTTCGTACAGCGTTACATAATGAAGGAGAAGACGATAAAGAAGAAAACGAAGAATCTGAAAAAGAGGAAGAAGAGGAATCTGAAAAAAAAAAGAAGAAGAGGAATCTGAATCCGAAGCCGATGACGAAAACGATGCGCCAAAATTAGGACAGGGACACAAAGCACGCTCGCGTGTCTTAACTTTTAAAGATGTGGAAGAGTCACTAAAAAAATTTAGCGGCGATGACCATCTCAGCATAAAACGATAGTTGGAAGATTTTGAAGAGATGTCGGCTACATGCGAATGGACAGACATACAAAAAGTCGTTTATGCAAAACGCTTGCCAACAGGCTCAGCAAAGCTTTTTGTAAGGTACGAGAAGTGTGGAAAAACATGGAGGAAATTGAAAAGCGCGTTAAAAGAAGAATTTAGTGAGACTGTCGACACGCTTCAGGTTCATCGTAAGTTAACAGAGAGGAAGAAAAAATCAGACGAATCATATCAAGAGTACATCTATAAAATGCTCGAAATTGCAAGCCAAGCAGATATGGAAACACGTGCAGTTATCCAGTATATCATTGAGGGCGTACCTGATGATGCTACCAATAAATCTATTCTTTATGGCGCGCGGAACATTAAGGAGTTAAAAGAAAAATTTACGCACTACGAGCAAATGAGAAGAGAAACGCAGTCGAAAATGAAGAAGCAGTTCGAAAAGAAGGAACATAAGGCGAGGCCACCAGCAGGAAAAGAAGATAATTCGAGGAAAGGAAGCAAGGACAACAAAAGGAGATGCTACAACTGCGGATCGGCGGAACATCTTGGTGCAGCGTGTCCCGATAAGGAGAAAAGAGTGAAGTGTTTTAAGTGTAGTGGATACGGACATGTGGCGTCAAAGTGTTTAACGGCATCGCAAAAAACAGTGCGCGAAACCAACAGCATTTCGAAATCGACGGAAAAGAAGTATTTGAAGGAGGTGATCATTTGAGATAAGAAACTTACGGCGCTGATCGACACCGGCAGCGATATCACATTACTAAGAGCAGATGAGTATATAAAATTAGGCGCACCCGTATTATCAAGAAATTTCTTTAAATTTGACTGCATTGCGTCTTCGGGGAACCAGACGTTAGGAGAGTTCATAACTAATGTAGTTATAGATGATTTAAGGTATTCTGTAAAGTTCCATGTCGTTTCCGGCACGATATTGAAGCACAGCGTGTTAATAGGCACTGATTTTCTAAGTACAATAAATTTAAGTAGTAACGCGGGAGAAATTAAAATAACGAACCTTTTAAAGTCAGGTGTAAAATTTCAATTTGCTTCAGAAGAAGTAGAGTCATTTAAAAACTTAAAATATGCATTATGTAATAAGCCTGTGCTAAAACTGTATCGTGTAGGTGCTGACACAGAGGTGCACACGGATGCATCTCGTTTCGGTTATGGCGCGATTTTGTTGCAGAGAGACGAAAATCATAAAAGATTTCACCCTGTATATTTTGCAAGCGGCAAAACCACGCCAGCCGAAGAGAAATATCCAAGCTACGAATTAAAAGTTCTTGCTATTGTTAAAGCATTAAAAAAGTTTCGTGTATATTTATTAAGTATCCCTTTTACTATAGTAACTGATTGTCAGGCTTTTAAAATGACGATGAATAAGAAAGATCTGTGTGTGCGTGTTGCGAGATGGGCTCTACTTTTGGAAGAATTTCAGTATGTAATCGAGCATCGGCCAGGTAAACGAATGTTACATGTAGATGCATTAAGTAGGTACCCTTTATCAAGTGTGATGTTGGTATTGAGAGAATGTGAAGATTCAATAGTTGCAAAATTAAAAAGAGCCCAGCGTCAGGACAAACAACTATGTAAAATATTTAAGAGTATGGAATGTATGAGAGCGGATGGTTATGAAGTACGAAATGATTTATTATATAAAATATCTCGGACCATACCGTATAACTAAGTGTTTGCGTAATGATCGGTATCTAGTTAAAAAAGTAGGTGAGCATGAAGGCCCTCGCGAAACTTCGACGTCAGCAGACCATATCAAACCATGGGTGTTTACTGATCACAGTACAGAGCATTCACATCGAAGAGAGACAATAATTGACACTGACTATGATACAGAATCTGACGAAGACCAACATCTGAGGGCAGATGTCATGTAGGATGGCCGAATGTAGTAACGGAGAATTCTATATTTGTCTTATGTAATTAGTTTTAAATAAATAGCCGCCTTAGTGTAGTTAATGTTTGTGTGAAAGTTTGTATGTATATAAGTTGTAGATTTTAAGTGAGAAGAATGTTTAACAGATGTGTGTGTTTTCGAAGTAATGTTTAGGGTAAGCAGGTTGTACTGGTATCCGTAGTTTAGGTAGAAATTAAGGGATAGTTTTTAAGACAGTTCTATTCAGGCAGTCGTTTAGGCAACTTAAAGAAATTTCACTGTTATCGCATTTATAGTTAGTTTTAATAAATAAATTTTTAAAAAAAAAGAACGTTCACGTTTGATTGAGCCACGTACCCGCTATTGAACAACATTGTAAAAAATAAACTTTTACAATATAATAGAGACAACAGAATTAAAAAGAGAAGAATACATAAACAACAGAAATAATGTAAAAAATCTGATAAAACTAGAAAAGAAAAAGAGCTGGGAGAAATTTAGTAAAGAACTTGAAACAAACTTCAAGGAGAAAACGTGTTCAATGAATTCAAATGCAAAGATTTATTTTATTAACGTGATGTGGCGGAACCAATAAACTTTAAGACTAATGTTTTAACTAATTAATTTTACTTGTTTAGAATTTTATAACTAAAAGTGACGCCGCCTATGGTAATATTGTGGCAAACGCATGCATCTTACAACTTAGAAAATATTTTTTCTTTTTTACACAATCAGTAAAGCATTCCATCAAAAAAATATCATGCATTACTGATTCTTGTACGTAAATCATAACATATTTTAAGTAGTATGTAAACAATAAACAAATTAAACGCGATATTTACTTTGCTTAAAAATTCTTTTTACCTGATTCATTTCTTTCACTGCGGCTTTTACAGCCGTAAGCAGAACAAATCACCATTGTTTTAAACAAAAATCCACTTAAACCCTACTACACTATTTAATTATATAACCACTTTTAGAGACCGATATCAACGCACTGTTTGTCATCGTTAAATGGAGGCACTAGAAAATAATGTAGAAATGTTCGACGTAAAGGCTTACGAGTTACGTGTCCCCTCTCTTTCCTAGTGTAAGAATGGCACGATGAATTTAATGCACTTTTAGGTAACAAAGGTTTAAGCAAACTTAAAGCTATAATTAACTATGAAACAAAAACAATGGAGACAGCATTTACAAAAATTCCTATTTTTTGAAAGTTTAAACGATGCAAATTTCAACCATTTACTCAATCAACTAATAAAAAATTAGCATTCCTGTATATTTATCAGATGGAGGGGTCATTGTTCCCGAAATTAATATAACTAATTTAGTAATACCTGAATCTTTATGTATCGCGAAGGACGGTTTCTGTAAAATTCCAATTGAACAAGAAATACCTGGCAAAATAACTTTTCGAAAACCGATAAAAGTTACACAATGTCAATGTCCGTCGTCTAATATTTACAATATTTATATGGTATAATTCTATTTTCTACTCAAATTTTGCATTAAAAGATAATGCTTCTAAACATTTTTTAATATCCTTTGTATATGCAAAATTTTGCAAGGTTTTCCGAATGCGTTCGTCTACCTTTACGTATTGTTTTTTCCTCTTTTTGGCTTCCATATTTAATTCTCCCTGTGGATAATTAGTGCGGCGTAATTAGCCTCTGCTTTTAATTTTTTTATCAAAAAATTTATGTATGGATGCGGTTGCTTCATAATCTGGTTAAACCGCCTGTTCCAGCCTTCAACTGCATTATTTGTTCGACGAGTTGCTTCGTAACAATTCCACATTTCTTTTGGCATTACAGGATTGTCTAGCCATTGTTCCACAAAATAGTCAAAAAATTTTTTGACTTAGTCATTTACAGGGGTTGTCTCTTGTATTGAAATCCACCCGTCATCAATTTGTTCTATTGGTACATATGCTAATGCAGCGCACATTCGCAAATGCTTTCTACATTCAGCATCATTTTTATAATCAACGGTTGACCCAAAATCTTGAATTTTCCTCCATAAACATTGTTGGAAATGGAAATTGCAGCCTTGTATCTCCGCTTCCGGATAAACGCTTTGCAAAGCTACGATGGCTGCCTGTTCAAAATCCATACTTATTTTACGGAGAAACCCACAGTGTTTTTGTTTTTAGAATATTAAATAGTTCTTCGTAAACTTCACAGCGTTTATTAGGTAGTAACAGGCACGATATTGGTCTCACTTATATCGCTCGCAACGTATGACGGCGTGAATAGTATACCTATAATTGCAAAAATTGCTTAGAGCAGCTTTTGAAAGTGCCGTCCATAAAAAAGTGTTTGGCTGACTTTAAGGTGTTTTTTAGTTCAGTATTGGCAAAAACCAAAATTTTATTATTTGCGTCCGTATTCGCCAACAAAAAACTTGTTCCGTCTTGTAGTCGTAACAGTTTATATCGGAAGCTGTTGTCGGGTCCCTGGTTTCCCTTTGTTGAATTCTTCTTGATCGGTATAGAGTACATTTTACATTAGCGAATAGTGGCACATTGCTCACTAAATCATAGCCTCTGTTACATAAGGGTTCATCTCTTCGGAGTATATCTTTGGTATAGGTACATCTTCCTCCCGTGCTCGTTTTTTTGCCGAAAACAATGCTTTCTTTACTTCAGTATGAGCCATATCCGGCTTGCAAGCATGTGGTGTGACTGACATTACTTCATCATACTTGCTCATTAAAATTCCTTTGCACTGTTGTTTTTTCTCTTGAATACATAACCAAGTGATAATACCTTTGCTGTTTGCACGACACTTTCGATATTGATAACCATCGTAGACCAAGGAAGGCTTTCCTTTTGTTGTTTCGATAATTTCCATTTTCGGAAAATGTAACGTTAAGGTAACAAATTTTGACTTCACTTCTTAAAATCGCAAGGATTAATGTTATATATTTTGAAAAACTTAACTGTAAATAGGGTTACTACCACCTCTTGTTATTATGTTATTGGTTGATAATTTATTATTACCTAGTTCATTATAGGTTCATTATAGTAATTAAATAAATACCTACCTACTGATTATAATTGTTATTATTGTTGTTTATCGACAACAGAAATAAATAAAATGTAGTTGTTCGCAAATGAACCTACAATTATTAAGCACCTGGATCTTAATACGAGTGTTCGCAAATAACACCAAAATGTGGTTGTTCGCATCTGAAACGTTCGCAAGTAAGACGACATCCTATTTAGAAGTCAAGAAATAATTATAAAACAATTTAATAAATACACAAGCTTTGCTGGCCATGTAACTGACAGGTACCAACAAAATTTGAATATTATTAATTCCGATATCGAAATAATAAATAATGAGTTTAAAAAAATTAACAGCAGTTTGGAATATGCAGTTACAATACCAGATCCTTATTTCTGAGGATTTTCTTTCAATTTTAAGCGATATAAACGAATTGAAAGAAATTATTAAACATCTCGAAATAATTTACAGATCAGAAGAATTAATACCATTCTCTAATTTTAATCACTCATATTGAAATTGTTTTAGTAAAAAACATGATGGTGTATATTTTGTCAATTCCACTACTAAATACGAATCCTCTTAGTCTTGAATATATTTATCCTTTACCTAATAACAAAAATGAGGTGTTAATTCCATCCGCACCTTATGTTTTAATAATTGGAACTTTAAATATGTATGTGAATCCGCAAAAAGTAGTTAAATTATCAGGACACATTTCTGTGAAATTAGTGAAAATTACTACGAGTGGAATTTGTTAAATTCGGAAAAGTGCAATTTTGCTCGAGTGAATTGCAAGTATGAACTGTATACTAATTTAGAAAACTCTGCTATTGTTGTATATTTTAAGGAAACCAGAACCGTTGTTAAACAACGTAAAATACCAATTTATTTTCGCTTGCTATATTCGAATGTCATATATTCCAAGAACAAATGTAATATTGTAATAAATTATGACACATTTTCAAATAATGTACTTAATTTTTCATTGTACGTAATTTCAGTGGAACCCTTAGATAAAGAATTGGCTAAATAGATCAATGTATTTAATAAACACTTGTTAAATATGGAAGATTTAAAACTGGAATCTAAACAATTAACTGAATTTTTTCTGAAACCAATGGCTGATAATAGGCATATTTAACAACAATGATAATAGTATTTATAATGATATTGTTAATATTTTATAAATTGAAAATCTAGTGCTAAATTTTCAGCTTCTTTGATACTTTTTGGTGTAGGTGCGAATTTGCTTCAAAGTTCTTATTCACTAACGGAAAATTGCATATTGGTAAGACCTGTCATTAAACTTCAACTTACACAAATTGTAATTCGGACCATCTTCTTTGTTGAGAGGTGTTTGAGAAGCGCTAAGGTTGCGGATTTTTTTAAGTTGAATGAGATGTTGTTGCTCCGATGAAAAATTCGATTATTCATGGGCTGTTTCTTAAAGACGATCAAGTTCGAACGGGAGTAGTTTCTCTTCTAGTTCATCATGTATGAATTTGAAGTGTTCTCCCAGGTGTTGTCTATGGATGTTCCATTTTTTTATTCCAATGTTATAGGTAACTATCTTTATTTAGCCAATTGGACTGCAGTTACAGCTTCTTTTTTTTTGTTTGATTATTGTTGTTCATTTAACGTAACATTTAAATTCCGACGGTTCGTAAATCGCCGCATAATTTGTTCCATTCCGAATAAAAATCTGCTACAAGTAAGCATATCATCTCAAAACTATTTGAGGTAGACTCACTACCTTCTATTTGACGCAACATTGCCTCTTCAATATTTTCTCCAAATGTTGGACTGTTTATACTTCCGCCAGATTCAGATCTTCAATAGCGCCTATTTTTGGGTTATTTCAGAATTTCTGAAATAAGGTGTCGAGGAAACATCTCAAAAAGGGTTTAGCAGGATAAGTATTACGAATTGGCCCCCAAATGGGTACTTATATCGAAACTAATATTTTAATATCTACTTGATGTACAAACACAATTTATGTACATTTCGCGACCGACTTTCGCTTTGATCTTGAGATAGGGGAAAAAATATTCGTACGCATGACGCAAGCTAGAGAAGTGAGACCAATGCGATGATTTGGGTTATATTACAGAGTATATCAAATATTTTTTTAAATTTTTAGATTAACTTTTTATCCAAAAAAAATTATTAATAAGTAAATCATAATTTTTTTTGTGTTCTCTGAAAGTTACAATCGCGAAAATAATATATGTAATGCTCTTTTATTTGTCCTGTTACTCAAAAATAATTCGTGAGAAAAAAGTTGGTGCAATACTTCGAAAAAAATAAATAAAATGTGATTTAGGCTTCATAGAAAACCCTTGTACTGTAAGGCTCACGGCCCACATCACATTATTTTTCGAAGCGTTGCTACAACATTTTTAAGAATTGGAATAATTGTTCAAAAAGAAAAGAAAAAAAGAGGAAAAAGAAAACAAGCAGTGTTCAATATTTACAATTATCCCCACTTTTATTTCTTTTCGTGTAAATCAAAATACCAGAAACAAAAAATATTAATCATCGTCACTGTTGTAATTAACTACTACTGGAACATTTTGAGTCGCAAATAATTTTTTTAGGACCTCAGCAGGACGCACAATGTTTGACAAGTATCTTCCATACGACAGATAACAAATATGTAATAGCTGCTGTATGTGAACATCTTAAGAAAAATCTCCAGACTTGACAGATTCTTCTCTTCGGACATACTTTACGATAACATCGACAAACAGCACATTACAAATCGCATCACCACTCTTCAATCCAAATTCGTTACACGAGCAATCGACTCAATCAACCCCATCTCCACAGAAACTCACACCAGCCAGACTCCTGGCTATAACTCTCGACCTACCAGATGAATACATCGCCAACCTCAACACCCTACCCCACTCAATTAAGTAACCCACCACCAAACACTCATACACACACATCTACCCACACACACACACACACACACACCCCCTTACACATTCTCAGCAACATATCAGACAACCCCCTAAATTTCAACATACACACGGCTGAAGAGGTCCAACCATTGGACCTATAATGGCCTGAGGTAGAGGGGTTTTAGTCGGTAGGTCTGAGGACACCTTCCTTAAGAATCCGACACTACCCAGTCGCATTGGACGGCTGGGCGTCTTTTGAAAATTTCCCCTCTTCCGCGAAAACAAAAAAAAATGTATATCAACGGTGTCCCGTCAAAACGTACCAGCGACAAAACGTACAACCGGTTTTTTTGCGACAAAACGTACCACTTGTACATGCAAAGGGTCATTAATTAATCTAACGACGACAAAACGTACCACGGCTACTTGCAAAGACTCATTTATTAGAAGTTGACAACAATGCACTTTAGAGGTGGGGGAGATATATTTTTCATAAAAATAAATAAAATCGCAATAATTCCCTCTCTCCTGCAATAGGTTATGGTAGAGGGTGGGTGTGTTTACATATACATACCCCACACCCCAAAATTTTAATGAAATAGTTAATTTGGTATTTCCAAAAAAAAAAAAAAAAATAAGAAACAAAAAAAAAATGACAAACGCTTCACAACAGCAGATTTTAAAAACGCCAAAATGGTAATTTTGTCAGTCCAAAGCCTGAAAAAAGTGTAATGGGAATCAGATTCTGTTGTGAATATCGCTTTTAAATAATTGTTTAAAAAGGTTCAATATTGGTCAATAAAAGTGGTACGTTTTGTCGCATCCAAAATATATTAAGCAATTAGCAGAACCCTTGGCAGGTAGAAGTGGTACGTTTTGTCGCTCGTACGTTTTGTCGTGTATTCATATGAACAGCATCCCACTGTACGGTTGCCATTGGGGCAATCACAGCAATAACGGAGAATACTTTGTAGTCATTGCCATCGGAAATATAGTGAATGTATATACGATAGACTTTGCGATTTGTATGTCTGGATTTTATTCACAGGCTCGTATCAATTTTCACAGGCTCTATTATTTTTCATTTGTCGTATGGAAGATATTTGTTAAAAATTGTGCGTCCTGCTGAGGTCCTAACTAAATTATTTGCGACTCAAAATGTTTCAATAGTAGTTAATTACAACAGTGACGATGATTAATATTTTTTGTTTCTGGTATTTTGATTTACACGAAAAGAAATAAATGTGGCGATAATTGTAAATATTGAACAGTGGTTGTTTTCTTTTTCTTCTTTTTTTCTTTTCTATTTGAACAATTATTCCAATTCGTAAAAATGTTGTAGCAACGCTTCGAAAAATAATGTGACGTGGGCCGTGAGCCTTAACAGTACAAGGGTTTTCTATGAAGCCTAAATCACATTTTATTTATTTTTTTCGAAGTATTGCACCAACTTTTTCCTCACGAATTTTTTTTGAGTAACAGGACAAATAAAAAAGCATTATATATATTATTTTCGTGATTGTATCTTTCAGAGAACACGAAAAAAAATTATGATTTACTTTTTAATAATTTTTTCTGGATAAAAAGTTAATCTAAAAATTTAAAAATATATATGATATAGCCTGTAATATAACCTAAATCATCTCATTGGTCTCACTTCTCTAGCTTAATTCGTTTTTGAGATATATTACTTTCAATAATAGTCATGCGTACGGTTATTTTTCCCCTATCTCAAGGTCAAAGCGAAAGCCGGTCGCGAAATGTACATAAATTGTGTTTGTACATCAAGTAGATATTAAAACATAAGTTTCGATATAGGTTCCCATTTGGGGTCCAATTCGTCATACTTATCCTGCTAAACCGTTTCACAAACTTTATTTGTGAACAATATAATAAATACTACAGTGGACATGTGAACGCCATCTGCAGGAGTTAGCCAAAATATAGGTTCAACAGCAACAACGATCCGTCGTATAAGGATATCTATTGTTAGATAGAAAAACAAAAGCGGCCATCGGCGTAGAAGCGCAATACACATAACAATATTAGAAAATATTATGTTTGTCGGAATTCGGTCTGGCTAACTCCAACAGATGGTGTTCACATGTCATCTGTGGTATTACATTGAACTAGTCCTAGTTTATGTAGTTTATATATATTTCTAGATTGCGTTTGTTGATATGAGGTTGCAGATTATCGTTTAAGCCTTTTTCAAATAAATTAGGTTCGTCTTAACTAGTATTCTTTTATAACACCTTCATATTCATTGCCCAAACAATTAATTTCAATTTTAAACAGATACCTTTAGTTTCATAAAGATCTTACTATCAAAAATTCTTCAGATTTAGTTGAAAACAAAAAATATTCAATCGATAAACAGTAGCAAATTCGTTTTATTTGATGTCACAAATTTATTTCCTTCTGTTCCACCAAATGATGTCATAACAATAATTAACGAAGTATTAGAATCCAATAATACGAACCCAGTTATTACAAAGGAGATAGTGTCGTTACTTAAAGTTTGCTTGGCCAAAATTATTTTATATTTGATAATGAATATTATTCTCGCAATGATGGTTTAAAGATGGATAATCCCCTTAGTCCTCTATTAGCAGAACTGTTTATGGCAAATTAAGAAAATATCATTAAGAATTCATCTTATTTCAAGAAGTGTTTATACTGGTTTAGATATGTTGACGATGTGCTAGTTAGTTTTGTTGGAACAAATAGACAATTAAATAAAATGTTAAAATTTCTGAACAACTTATACACAAATATTAAATTCACGACGGAAATAGAATCCAATTGCCAATTCAATTTTCTAGACTTAGCCATAACTTAAGAAAACAATAAACACACATTTGCAATATTTCGTAAACCTACATATACCGTCATAGTTATAAATAATAAATCTTGCCATCAATTCTAACACAAACTAGCTTAATCTAAAAAGACAGGTAAATTCCTGTTACGTCTAAATAATTAAGGATTACTAATCCCACACTTGGAACGCGTCCTATACAATAGGTACAACGAACCACAAGCCAATTCCGCGACCGGTTTCGATCTATTGGGTCTCTTCAGGCAGAAGCAGGCAAAACACAAACTGTAAAGTTCACTTGAAAAACAAGACTAACTAGAAACAACAGAAACAACTACTCCGAGGGCTAATACCCCTACCGGCATTGAATTACACTATTGAATCTGAAGGTACATACATGTTAGACGTAGATAAAATAATCTAAAAAGACAGGTAAATTCCTGTTACGTCTAAATAATTAAGGATTACTAATCCCACACTTGGAACGCGTCCTATACAATAGGTACAACGAACCACAAGCAGTTTGTGTTTTGCCTGCTTCTGCCTGAAGAGACCCAATAGGTCGAAACCGGTCGCAGAATTGGCTTGTGGTTCGTTGTACCTATTGTATAGGACGCGTTCCAAGTGTGGGATTAGTAATCCTTAATTATTTAGACATAACAAGAATTTACCTGTCTTTTTAGATTATTTTATCTACGTCTAACATGTATGTACCTTCAGATTCAATAGTGTAATTCAATGCCGGTAGGGGTATTAGCCCTCGGAGTAGTTGTTTCTGTTATTTCTACAAACTAGCTTCTTTCTACTGCATGATATATAGACTAATCAATAAAATTGTAAAAATTAGATATATAGCGATTAATAATAATTGTAATGTTACCCTAATAGATTGTCTCTTAAAGAAATTGAAATACAAAAAAGCTGTGAATCTGATCTACCCCAATGTAAATGAAAAACAAACATATAAAACTATAACATATTTAAAATCAAAATATGTCTCTTCTATAATCAACAAAATTAATTGTAAAGTAGCATTTAGAACCAATAATAACTTAGGTAAATTCATTAAAAATAATAAATAAAAAACAAATAGGGTAGAAAAATCAGGTATCTATAAGTTAGATTTTAAACATTGTAATAGTAACTTTACTTGCGTAGAGAAAAAAATTTCCCGTTGGAAGAATTCAAATGAATTTCATAGATCCCGTTTTGCATTGTTTATAACAAATTCAACTGTTAAACAAAAGGAGTAGGTTCCCATACATTTTACATGGTTAGTAACCTTATTTCAGTAGAAGAAAAAAATTTCCGTTTGAAGAATTCAAATATATTACATAGAACCCATTTTTCATTGTTTATAACAAATTCAATTGTCATAAACAATTTACATAAACAAAAAGTAGCCTATAACCTTCCCGACAACCCCCTCTACATGTGTGCAAAGTTTGGTTGCAATCGGATTAGCCGTTTTGGAGGTTACCGCGAACAGACAGACAGACAGACACCAGAAATTTATATAGAAGTATAGATTAACAACACTGATGGATGTATTAGTTTATCATCCAGTTAATCAATTAATGTTTAGTGATTAATGATTAACGTCAATAATCATGACTAAGATTACTTTTTTAATCATGATTATTCTAATCGTGATTAATGTAATCTGATTAAAATTAATCAAATTAATGAATTGATTAAAAACTTAATTGATTAATGCCAAAACTACTACGAAAGCATAGAGTTGTTTTCAATGCCTCTAATTCTTCTAGTTCGGGAATTTCAGTTAATAATCTTTAGTGTGCAAACCTTATTGAATTATTTTGAGATTTTGCATATATAACTACGTGATTTCAGCCGACACCACAACAGTGGAATTTTTCGTCACCTGGGGGGCTGTAGGAGGCTGAGCTTAAGTCGCTTTAAAAACTCCTAATAATAAAAATGGGTAATTCGACCTTTACTTTCGAAGAGATGACTGCTGCTCAACTCCCATCCCTTGATTCCGATTTCAAATTACTACGAAGCCCTATCTTCTGCTCACATTTTCATCGGGAGACCAATGGGACATCTTCCTAAGATTGACACTAGATACTTATACAAAAGAGAATGTACTAACGATATACGAACTCGTGCAAAAAAACAACCCAACATTTTTGGAACAGGTGGACTTCAGAATACGTCACTAGACTTTAACAACGAACAAAATAGTACGTTCTAGCTTCGCAAGTGATAATCGGACAATTAGTTATAATAAAGGAACAAAATCTATCGATTAACAAGTCGCAAATGAATCACATTGAACAGCTACATGTAGGTAGATAAACTTAAAGAAAATATAAAAAATGCAAACTTCTCGATTGACTAATGTGTATTAACAAATTTTATTGCTTTCATACATTTTCTACAGCTGAAGTTAGCTTGGAAATTTATTAATTTAGCTAAGGAAATAACAAACTCGGTTGTGGATTTATCGTAAAAAGTCCTTTTTACTCTCAGATTTTGTTATTAATTTACGGGAATATAATGTTGTTTTTATAAACCCATCAGGCGTTTTAGAACCAACAACTGATAACGAAATTTCCGTTATCCATCAACTTTTTGCATGTTTGTCTTGGGTGTGAGAGGGATGAGATATAACCTCAATAACTTTATTGGGTGTTTCTCTTCAAATATTTTGCAATTCACCTACTTCCAAATTGTGATGTCATTATTGTGCTAGATTATTACTTAAACATACGCGTCTGCATCAAAATTTAGTTTTGGTATAATAAACAGACAAATGAATTTTGGATTTCCCATTTTTTGCATTTAAATACGCCGCAGGGCAAGTTCTCTGATGATGACGAGGGTCATTCAACGTGTTTTCCGTGTGAGGCAAATTCGATTCCTTCGATATCCCTAGCTACCAAAAATTTTTATTTTACCTGATTCTTTCGCTTGAAATTCTCAAACTTGGTTAAAATAGGTTTAAGTATAAATTAAAAACAAATGTTTCAACGAAATACTTAATACAATCACTCGACAATTGTTTTGACAAACATGTCATTATCAAGAGTACAAAGATAATACTAAAGTAAAACTAGCTATTGGCGCGGTATAAATACATAATTTGAGAGTAGAAACCAAATTAAACGAAGATGATTAACAAAATTTCCACGTTTATAAATTTAAAAGAAGTGGTGTATTTTGTATATGCAATTCTGTTTGGTAATTAACAATGTTTTTATTTTATTTTTGAGCGTTTTTAATTTCCAAGGACTAATAAATTTAGTTGTTTTTCTTTTTTGTTGATTGTGTAGTGGCTTAATACTATTCACATTTATACTATAGTTATCTATAAAGCAATGGTCTGAATGTCCTGTGTTACAATTCTTATTTTTTATGCTGTATGAATGTTCTTTTAAACGAATGTCTAGGGAGCGATCAGTCTGACCTAGGTAAATGGCATCGCAATCATTGCAATTTATTTGATAAACGCCACTTTCTTGGCTGTTGTCTAATTTGCGTTTATTATTTATTAAAAAAGTTCCTAGACTGTTTTCATTTATCTCTATCGTTCCGACATCAAATCTACTCAGTCTTTTTGTTATCTTTGAACTACAGTTTTGGCTATAATTAATACAACAATAATGAACATTTTAGTTATTATTAAAATCATAATTATTAAACATCATTTGTAAAAGTTGTTTCCTAAGTTTTTTATTCAGAAGATTTGTGACTAAATATGTATTGTATTTTAACCAAGTTTAAGGAATTTCAAGAGAAAGAATCAGGTAAAATAAAAATTTTCTAGTTGATAATTCTGATTTTTATTTAGTATATCATCTCAGGGTGGGCTCTATCCTCAATTTTCCATTTAATGGTAAACATAAATAAATTCATCCTTTGAGGAGCTCATCTTATATTGAACTATATAATGAAATTAGACGTAAATATGCATGAGTCAATGTACAAAACAGAGGTGAAAAGTGTTTTGCATGGGCAATTCTTAGACCTCCTCATCCAGCAGATAGAAATTTAAATCAGCTGAGTAATTATACCAGGTGGTTTTATGAATTAAGTTGTCATGGTTTAATATTACCAATAGCATTACCACAAGTACCAAAAATTGAGAGGCAGAACACCATTCCTGTAAATGTATATGGATTAAGCAGATAGATTGAGAAGTATACGGTAGTACACCCTGCAGTGACCTAAATACACAGCTTCGTCAGAATGCTGATAATTAATTATTTGAGAAGAATTTACATAAATTAATGAACAGTGTTTGGTAAAACTATAAAAAAAATAAGAAAACATGTAGATATCAAATTTGTGACAAAGTGGGAGGGTAGATATGGGACAAAGGCTCTTATTGCAATACCAAATTTTCTTAATCGGAGTACCTTTGCTGAAAACCTTGTGGCGGCATATATGTGTAAATATTAATATCGCTGACGACTCCCCCGAAGGATACATTTTAGAAGTGAATTTAGAGTACACCGAGAATATCCACAATAACTATTAAGATCTACCATTTTTCCTGGAGCATTGTCATCACCCTATTTAACCTAATGACACCTTACAGTCAAAACAACGCTACATCTCACATTAGCGAAATTTAGAGCAAGCTCTTCAACATGGATTAATTTTGACTAAAATTCTCAAGTTCCAACAAGCACCCTGGCTCAAATCCAACAATGACCTAATTGCACAGCTTCGCCAGAATGTTGAAAATGAATTATTTGAGAAGAATTTATATAAATTAATGAACAGTGTTTGGTAAAACCATAAAAATGATAAGGGGCAGAGGCTCTTATTGCAAGACCAAATTTCCTTAGTCGGAGTATCTTGGCTGAAAACCTTGTGGCGGTGAAACTAAATAAACTAGTAATATAAATTGTCACGATAGAATAATATAATTAATATATAATATAATTAATATATAATATAATTAATCAACTAGAACATATTAACAGTCGTGAGGAAAATAAAAATTTAAAAGAAAAATTAGAAATAATTGAAAACATTAAAGGATCAGTGGCAATAAAATAATACAAGAAGAAATTAAGAAGTTATTTAGAAAGAAAAGAGGAAAGAAGTTGATTAAAAAGAAATGAAGAAAGATTTATTGTAATCTATGGTGATGCTGTTTTTCAATTGACATTTGGGACATTAAGGCGCGATAGTTTTATAATTAATTAATTGTTGTTGAATGTAGGCTGTAGGCGAAACGTCAGGAAGTAATTCCACTGGGCCACGGCCCATCAGTCTGGATAAATTTCCTTTAAGAATTAATTAATTGTCAAAATTTATATTAAAAAAACAGTAATTTTATTTATCTTTAATGTTGTAAACTTGTTATTGTTAAAAATTTAACATTTTAAAAAAATAAAATAATTGAAATTCAAAAAATTGTATTGTATCCCAACTTATCATTACATAATTTTGGGTAATTTTTGCGAAAAAGAAATAAGTACAATCAAAAGTACTAGTAAAACTAAAATAACCCAAAAGGATTGTAATATATCCTATAATGCACAATTATATATATTTTAGAAATCTAACATTCAAATGGAGGTTCATCCGAAAGTGTTTTTAAAGAATTTGGAAAAGCTGATGGGTGATATTGGGAATTCTATCGATCTAAAGACAATTAAGATCATCATTGAAAGGTGAAAAGGAGGTAAGCTTATTAGACATACCTACATTTAGAACAATTTAATGATTTGGATGAATGTTAATGTTGATCCAATTTTCTTAATAAACGGTGATCAACCATTAAAAGTGCAGTTATCAATTTTTATTCAAGAGATGTAGATGATTAATGGATTGAAAATTGATAACTACACTCTAAATCGTTGATCACCGTTTATTAAGAAAATTGCTTTAATGAACAATTGCCTTATTAGAACAAAATATGCTCTCAGGTCAGTATTCTGTCGAAACTACCAGACACGGATCGCGATTACGAGCTGGTTGGCTCACATATGTTTGTTATTATTAAATGAGTATTCTCATAAAATTGCACATAGGCAACGAAAAATAAATATAACAGCAGATGCTTTAACTAGAAATAAGACAGAAGAATTTGTCGATAGGAAACTAGTAATAGTATATGCTGTACAGGATAGTTATATAGTTCATATAGTATTAAAAAAATTGAGGAATCACAGGAAAACATAAGTGAAATTAAATGCAATTTATTGTCAAATAAAAAGTTTAAGGATTAAAAGATAATTTTATCATTAAAATTTGGCAAAATACAAAATTATATTTGATAGATAAAATTTCAGGAGAGAAAATATTATTGGATATACATTTGAAATTTGGTCGTGTAGGTGTTAGAAAAACATGTCTTATATTCAGGAGAGACAATATACTTCTAAAGAATTGCAAACATATAAAAATATTATCAAGAATTGTCATTTGTGTTGTATGGGAAAATTTAAGGAATTTACAAATAAAAGTAAAATTCGGAGTATTATTACAACGAAACCTTTGGAAATTCTATCTTTAGAAAAAATACAAAATTGAAGAAAATAAGAGAATAAGGTATAGGGTGAGGTTCAAAATAGGAGATTTAGTGGTTGTAAAGAAGCTTAGAGTTCCTGATTTAAGAAATAAATTTAGTGCAAAATTAGTTACCCTGTAAAGGACCTCAGGGGGCGTTGTTTTCGAAGCTGGTTTGATCATTTGCTAGATATTTTTTCTGATTTAGAGCTTCTTTGGTTTCCAATATTTCATATTTGTCCAATATTAAACCTCCTTTTAGATTCTGTAATCATTTTACGTTCTCTTTATCTATGTTATGTATATTTTCAATCAAGTGTGTGGCCAATCCTGAATTATGTTTTTTGAATTTTGCATAATGTTTATGCTCATTAAATCGGTTGATAATTTTTCTTTTTCATTTACCTATATATATATATATATATATATATATATGGTAATACAATATGTACATTTTATTTCATATACTCCGTTTTTTTCAAGGATATTATTATTCGTTGTTAATTTATTGTTCACTAAGATCTTAGCTAAAGTATTATTATTAGAGAGCGGACTGATTAGTTTTCTTCCTGGAATTAATTTGCTGTAGTAGCAGAGATGTGCGCGGTGTTATACAAAAAATTACAATTTTGTGTGTTGTGTTGGTCTGCAATTTGAAGTACGACTACTCCGAATATTTCGTTTTTTTTACAACTCACCGTTCGCCCTTTTTTTTAACAAGAACGTTAAGCCTTTTGTTACATTTTTGAAGTGAACAATTTTTGCGCCCATCTTTATACTGACTATACTAAATCTGAGTGTCTATTGGTCGAACGTTGATAATAATGAATGATATAACCGTCAATTCAAGACCATAGGCGGCGCATGAGGGTTTTGCAAGGGTCTCGTGGTTGAGGCAAGTACCCAATATATTTGCGGTAAGCGGTGTCTACTACATCACCATGGGACCTTATCCACCATTTTAGTAGTTCAATACGTGTTTTATGTATTCGCGGCATTTTTACAACACAATTTATTCGCTATCGATTGATTTGCTTTTTCAACACTTTGTAAATTGTTCTCTACCTGCTCGGATTGTACAGTGCTTTTTTTTTACCTGTCAGAATTTTCGGAATAAGTCGATACATTGTTAGCACGCCACTGACAAGCGGCGGCGAATTCTGTGTACGCGTCGTTATCGCTGAATTTCTTGGTAAAAAACTTATCATGTGCGCTCTCTAATTATTATTGAAGTACGCCGGACTGATATTATTCTTTCTTAAAATTTTACCTGCCTAAATGCTTATATTACCATAATATGGGATTTTCCGCCAATTAACATTATCATCTACATTGCTTACTGTTGTTGGGAATATATTTTGCAATAACATTTTATTTTGTTTCTTAAATAGTATTAATAATATTAGTCGGATAACCATTATTTACAGCGATATTTTTAATACATTTTAATTCTCGTTCAAAATTTGTAGGTGCATACAAAAACCTGTTTATCATTGAATGAAATGCCGCCATTTTTATATTTTTGGGGTGAAACGAATTATATGGAATAATAGTGTCAGTGAAGGTATCTTTTCTAAAAATTTTGAACGCAAATTGATTCGTGTCATTTAACGAAATATTTAAATCTAAGAAATTAATGTTTTTATTGCCTATTTCAACGGTAAACTGGATATATTTATTTCTATTATTTAAAAAATTGAGAAAATTTGAGATTTGCCTATCGTACCTGTCCATATGACTAAAATGTCGTCTACGTATATATATATACCAACTACGTATATGATTTAAGTACGTACACTTCCTTTCTTTAATAAATAATTCTTTTTCAAATTTTTCTAAGAAAAAGTTAGCATAATAATTAATTAATTTAAGCCTTTCTCAAATTTATTTCTCCTTTAATGAAATTATATATAAGCAAAATGATGGTTTACCTATGGGTTTAGCCTTATCACCCTAGTTATGGCGCCGTCAGTTGTCTCCAGGTGTAATACGAAACGTACGCGCGGCGCCCGGTATCCTCTCTATCGCGTGGGAACAGCATAGTAAACATAAATGTGTAGGTACCAATTAGATTTAGAAAATAATAACTTCACTTCTGTACTAGTATTGATGCGCTGCATATCTCTCTGTACTAAGTCGCTTTAATAAAAACATTTTTTTTTTAAACTAATATTGTGTTACCAATATCGTAACTGGCGCTGCGAACAGGATGGTCAAACGGTCCCTGTTCAATTGTTCCGGCGAATTTTAATTCTTTGTCGACCATCCAAAACAAGAACTTAGTGCGGAAGTGCCAACGTATTGAACTTTAAATCTAATAGGAGTTCGGCAAAAAAGCATAGTGTTTGTGTTCTACTGAGGCCACTGTTACTGTGAACGAATCCACTTGCCTGCACGATCCTCGCAAAAGAAAAAAAAGGATTAAAGACACTAGAAAGGTCGCAACCCCTAGCTTAAACTGGAAGAATGATTTTGGTAACCAGCCTGTAAGTACTCATTTCATTCTTTCTTTTCCTTCAGCCTTCCTATTTTTGCGACCCTTATGACTGATAAAGCTAATGGTAGTAAAAGTAAAACTCGATCGACTTATAATTCAGGAAAATTGAGAGTAGAATTAATACCCCCTAAATTAACTATTCCTTGTGACACAATGGCTAATTCAGAGTTCAAAATTCGTTTTGATTTGATGAAAGATACAAGTTGACAATTATATTAAGTTAATGACAACAACAGACACTTTTCTTAATGCAATAACATTCGAACATATAAAATCTAAATTAAAACAAGAGGCAAGAGATTTATAATTAATGATAACCCTGAAACTTGGAAAGATTTGAAAGATTTATTGTTGCAAACTTACGGTGACCCGCGATCAGAACAAATTGAAATTAATACACTAACAACATGTTTCCAAAAGAAAGGTGAGACATATGAACAATATCATTTTAACTTAAAATCCCATTTACAAGTGCTTTTATAGCATATTGGTTTGAGAAGCTCTAGCGCAAAAGTTTTGCGAGCAAAAAGTGATATGTTCAGGGCGCAAGCTAAAGAAACATTTTTGGCTGGAGTTAATGAACCTTATAGAAATTATCTTAGAAACATAGAACCTCTTACGTTAGGCGATTGTTTAGATTACTGTCGAAAATATGACAATAGAGAAAGTCAAATTCAATTTATGAACTTTATGAAAAACAAAGAAAAAGGATTTAATCAACAACCAGCAAAGAAACCTTTTAATAACACGCCATTAAGACCTTTCACCCAAACCCCACAACATAACTATTTTATGCCAAATTTCGACAAACCACAAACATTTAATTTTCCTCGGAGTTCGGCTGCGTTTCAAACAAAACCAATTGAGCAAAACTTCCCAAAAGACCCACGGGTATTCGGAAAACCAAATAGTAGCTTTATTAAGCAAACAAGCGCTGCAACACAGCCTAAGGCTACTCCGATGTCAACCTCAACAAATTTAATTTAATTTAACTCTACGGACTAAAAAGTCCATTATTCACAAAACAAAATTTATAAATACAAAATACAGCTAAAAGTAAAACTTAATCAAATTTATAAACACAAGCTCGTACAAAAATATCAAGATCGTGAACACTAGCTTCAGAGATATTAACATCAGAGTGGTTCACAAAGTTGCATATACGCGTCAAGGGATTATTACTTGTGTAAGAGGCATTGTAACGATTGACATAAAACAAATCCTTATTGCGAGAGTTGAGTCTTGGTACTCTGAAGTTAAGCTCACCCCAGAGTGTATCGCAATCAATAGCTCCTTTACAAAGTTTGAAAATAAATTTAAGGTCTTGAGCTTCACGCAAGGATTTCAAAGTTGGCAATCTAGTTAAAGATGATAACTCGCTATAGTCATGCATAAGAAAAGGATCAGGTAAATTAAGACGTGGCGCTATAATTCTAAAGAACTTATGTTGGACTGTTTCGATGAGCTTAATGTGGGTCAATGTAAAGGGCGACCAAATTACCGAACCAAACATGAGAATTGGCCTTACAAGAAGTAGATATAACGTCATCAAAACTTGAGCAGACCTGAAGTCATTGCATGTTCTCCTGATAAAACCTAGTTGTTGCAAATATTTATTGATAATGAAGTCATGGTGATAGTCAAATGTTAGCTTTTCGTCAAAATAGAAACCAAGGTCTTTGATAGTGGCAACTCTCTTAAGATGAATATGATTAAGAAAATAAATATTAACAATAGGTTGCTTGCTTCTTGTAAAAGAGATCGATTTACATTTCCCAGGATTTAAATAGATGTCATTATCAGAGCACCAATCAAGCAAAGAGTTCAGGTTATTTTGAAGAACAACAGAATCACCAACAGATTTAATACTCTTGAAAATTTTTTAGGTAATCTGCAAACAACAAATAATCCACTTCAGAGAAGCATCTAACTATATCATTTATAAAGATAAGAAATAATAGGGGGCCCAGATGCGATCCTTGGGGAACCCCTGAGAGCACTTTAATTTCATCAGATATGAAATTTTTGTAGTTAACGTATTTGTATCTGTTGGTTAAATAGCTCTCAAACCACCTCAGGAGGTTACCCACGATTCCAAACGATATCAGTTTAGATAAAAGTATACTGTGGTTGACAGAATCGAAAGCTTTACTAAAGTCAGTGTATATACTATCGACCCGACATTTATTTTCGAGAGACTTTTGGATGAATTGAGAATAACAAGCCAGATTCACTTCGATGCTTCTACGATCGATAAAACCAAATTGTTTGGCGGAGAGAAAAGGACGAATTAACAATTTTAGTTTGTCTGTTGTTAGGGATTCGAGGATTTTTGGAATGATATTCATAATTGAAATTGGTCTGTAATTAGTTATTTTACTTTTATCACCAGTTTTAAAAATGGGAATAATAAAAGCAGAATTTCAAATATCTGGCAATTTTCTCTCATAGAGCGATTTATCGAATAGAATTTTAAGATAGAATGAAAAAAAGAAATTACACCTTTTCAGAACAACTGGAGGAATCCCATCAGGGCCTGCTCCCTTATTAGTATCAAGACCCTTTATTTTATTAAAAACTTCAGAACTGCAGATATCAATGTTGTTGATGAAATACGGTGTTTGATCAACTAATTGAACCAATGGCTTATTAGTTCTAGATGGTTTATAAAAAGACTTGAAATATTGAGCAAATGCGTTGACTATTTTATCACCCTCGTCTAATGCACTATCATCATAGAACATTACATTTGGAAGGCCTTTATCAACTTTACGTGAGTTAACATAGTTCCAAAAGAACTTAGGATTAGATATTACCGCTTCTTCAGTATCGCGACAATACGTGATATAATCCCTCTTAGCTAACTGTTTACATTTATTTCTGAGAAATAAGAATAAGGCATATTTATCTGGCGAGTAACATTGTTTGTAATATCTGTGCGCTCTTTTCTTCGAAAAAATACAGTCTTTCAATTAGTCGCTGTACTATTTTGGAAACGAGGATTTGCCAATTAGCTTTTTGAGAACCAAAGCACCAAAACAGTTGAACAGTGCATGATAAAATGAACAGACACTGCTTTCAATGGAAAGTGAATTAAAATCAATATCAGTCAAGCTATCAAATAGAAGATCAGACATCAACATGTAGTTCACAGAAGGTGATTTAAAGTCATATATGAACTCTTCAAACGCTAAATTATTACTTAAGACTGATAGAGTTAGTTCTAAAGCAAGAGGTGAATGATGTAAGTCAATTTGCACTAACTCTTCGGGGGCACAAAGGCAGTGAACAACAACAGAGCTTGTAAAGATTAGATCTAATTTAACATCATTGTGATTGCTAATACAATTAACTTGATGAAGATTCAATAATCCGATCGTGTTGGAGAGCAATAGGGAGATATCCTTTTCGAAAGTAGTGGTTCTGTGACTAAAAGAGGGAAAACTGGCTAGCTCACTATCTGCCCAGTTAACGTGCGGAAGGTTGAAGTCCCCAAATAACGCGAAAACAACATTGGGGTAGCTTAAGTTAATATCTTCTAGTGCAGTACAGTGAGATAGTATAGTTTCAATGGATGTTGGTTGAGGTAAATAAATCGCACCTACAATGAGGCAGGTATTTCTCAATGAGATTTTAACGAAAAGGTGCTCAACATCAGGAGACACGTCTAATTGTAAGCTTTTAAGAGAATTGTGAACAGCAATAAGCACTCCACCACCTCGTTAATACTGACTATTGCGTGCGTTTCTATCGCTCCTATATATCACAAAATTACCTAACTTGAGTTCAGGATTCAGTATGTCTGAGCGGAGCCATGTTTCGGTTAAAATAATTATGTCGTAGTCACGCAACACGTAGTTAAAGTTTTCAACAGCTTTCAATTTAGTATTAAGATCTCTAACATTTTGATAATAAAACCTTAGTGAGCCGCTTAGTTTTTTGGTTTAAACTGCTTGTCGCGAACGTCAACAATCTGAGGTTCTCCACTTAAGTACTTGATAGTTTTAACGATGCCATCCTTGTTGAGAATAGATAGCTGAGTACGAAGATCCTTCAGGTTATTTCTTTGCATCAAGGTCAAATCCGAATTAATTTTAACAGGTTCCGCGCAACTACTTTTATTTTTCAAAATTCCCAAAGCACAGTTGACATCTTTGAAGATAACTTTAAGCGGTCTACTTTTACCATTGGATACTTTCCCAAGACGAAAGTGATTTTCGATATCACTTTCACCTATTTCAAATTGACGTAGCAAGCAAGAGAGTCAGCAGTTGGTTCATCAATATTGTACAAAATGACATTCTTCTTCCGAAAGTTCCTCTCATTAAATTCACGAAAGAGTTCAGTTGCGTTGCAATTCAGTTTACTATCCGCCGATACATAACGGCCTTTCAAATTCTGTATCTCCTGCTCCAGGAGAGAAACTTTGTTGAGGACCTGAGGCAGGATACGTAAGCCTTGAGTGCATTCTGTACATAGAAATTTAAGGGTTCTCTTTTTCAGCTCAAGACACCTTACTTCAGATGCAGACAATTCGGAACAGTCCAGGTGAACAGACCTATCGCAGCTGTCACAAGAAAAGAACCTATGGCTCGACGCATTGCAGGTTTCAATGCAAACTACGCACTTAGAAGACATAATTTGTATTTGTATATGTATTAAATAACTCGATAAAAAAAAAGTAAAAAAAGACATCGACGATAATGAGAAAAAAGTGCCGAGAAGGACGCACTAATCAGCCAACTAGAACCACATGTAACCAGGTGGATCAATTTCTGGCTTCAAATTACGAATTAGGGGCTGACACACACTGCAGAAAATAAGAAGTTATGATGCACAATTCAATAGCGACCAGCGACGAGATTCAAGAAAAATCGATAAGTTTTTCCCAACAAAAACCGCACAAGAAACAGCACGACACTAACTCAATGTCAATGTTAACTCAACTCAATATATTATATGCCACATATAGACCAACTTCGAACATTCCTTTCCAAAATTATTTTGTTAGCCGCGGTCCTTCAAATTTTATTGCTGAAGAGCTTCACAATCAAGAAGAACACGAAGAAATTCGGGACGAAGAACTTTATTATCAAGATGAATGCGGCAGAGTTTTCCAGTATGTAGGCACTAATTCACCAATAGACGAAGAACAAAATACTGACGACACAAGTGACGATTAGGAGAACGAAAATTTTCGGATAATTGCCTTGAATTCACAAAAGAATATTTAGATTTGAATTCCATTCACAAACAACCTAAATTATCATTTATCTATTCACCTAGTTTTGACATGAAAATTTTATTGGACTCCGACGCATCTTCAAGTATAATTAATCCTGAAATTGCTTATAAATATTTTTCGGAATATATTTTCGAATACCGTTTTGAAGTAACGGCTCTTGACAAAACTGAGCGTGGAAATGAAGCAATAACCTAACCTTTACTTTCTGAATTTGGAGAAAACACGGAAATTACCTTCTTAATTTTAAAATGGCACCGAAATTTCGATGCTCTCATAAGCAATAAAGATTTAAAACGGCTTAAAGCAAAAATTAACTTTCAAGACCAAACCTTAGAAACTGAAAACACAACTGTTCCTTATTATGAAAACATAAATGAAAACGTTTTTCGGCCTATAAAAACTATAGGAAAAAATTTCATTAAAATACCCGTTAACCGTAATAATGGTGAATGTATACTACCAGAGTTGACAATTTCCCCAAATTATACTATTCCTGAATGCATTTGCAATATACAAGGCGGATTTTAACGGTTCCTGTGGACAATGAGGGGGATGCACAATTTCATTTTGAAAAACCTGTCTCTGTTGAGCCTTTTGATCGTTACATATATAACATAAAAAATTCAGAAGAAATAAGACAACCAATTTGTATAGAGGATGAACTTCGTATAAACCATCTAAACGAAGAAGAAAAAACCAAAATAATTCACCTCTGTAAAGAGTTCAGATACATTTTCTATCAAGAAAATTCGGACCTGTCCTTTACCAATGCTGTGAAACACAAGATAAGAACTACAGATGAACAGCCGATATTCTGTAAAAATTTTAGATACCCTTACCGACTTAAAAAGGAAATTCAAGACCAAGTTCAAAAACTACTGGACCAGAAAATAATTAGACCTAGCATTTCACCGTACAGCAGTCCCGTGTGGATTGTCCCCAAAAAAATGGACTCTAGCGGACAACGTAGGTGGCGAATGGTTATAGATTTTCGTAAGTTGAATGAACGCACTGTCGAAGATAAGTATCCATTACCACGCATCGAGGAAATTCTAGAGAATTTGGGTAAATGCCAGTATTTTACAACATTGGATCTGGCCCAGGGCTTCCACCAAATAGAAATGCATGAAGATTCGATCGAAAAAACGGCGTTTACAGTGGAGAACGGGCATTACGAGTACTTGCGTATGCCCTTCGGGCTGAAAAACGCCCCTTCGACCTTCCAACGGGTCATGGATAGTGTTTTAATGAGGCATTTGCACAAATACTGTTTTGTGTATATGGACGATATGGTCGTGTTCTCGAAGTCTCTTCAAGAACATATTTATCACCTAAAACAGATATTCACCGAGTTAAAGAAATACAACCTAAAAGTGTAACTAAGTAAAAGCGAGTTCTTGAGAAAAGAAGTTCCATTTTTGGGCCATATCATTACACCGGATGGCATAAGACTAAATTTAGAAAAAATCAAGGCCATCCAAAACTATCTACTCCCAAAAACGCAGAAAGAGATAAAGCCATTTCTTGGTCTTGTCGGCTATTATCGAAAATTCATTAACAACTTTGCAAAGATAGTTCAACCGTTAACGAAAAATCTGAAGAAAAATGTGATACTTAATGTCGATAGCCCTGAATATCTGAACAGTTTTGCCAAATGAAAAGAACTTATAACAAACGCCCCAATATTGGCCTATCCTGACTTCACCAAAATTTTCAAAATCACTACTGATGCGAGCAATGTGGCCATAGGCTCCGTCATATCACAAGACAACAAACCCATAGCTTTTTACTCTCGTACATTGAACTCGGCCGAGAGAAACTACTCCACCATCGAAAAGGAGCTACTGTCGATCGTCGAGGCTTGCAAGCAATTTAGGCCATACATTTTTGGAGCTCGTTTTATTATTGAAACAGATCATAAGCCGCTCGTATGGTTGTTTTCCTTGAAGGACCCTAATTCTAGATTGACCAAATGGAGGTTACGGCTTGAGGAATACAATTATACAGTACAGTACAAAGAGGGAAAAGAAAACGTTGTGGCGGACGCTCTTTCCCGTGTCGAAATAAATAATAACGAAAATTCGACAGACGAAATTGAAGATGACATTGATCTGGCTTCATTGATCCCACAATTACACGAACGGGAAGATGATCTTCTCCCCTCGCACATAGCTGACGAAATTATTCAAGGTTACCATAGAAACCGGGACCCGGAAACTAACGAAACGGTCCATACGTCCGCAGAGGACCCTGTATGTGCACTGAAGATCAGCGATAGAAGTATACAAACTTTTGCGAACGGCTTTACATTAGGTTATGGTGACGAATATAATGTTAAAATTCAGAGGTACAATAACGGCAAGGGAAAAAAGTATGATGTAACTATCAGGAAAGGACTGGAAAACTTGCAATTAAAGAAATTTCTTTTGGAATATACTAGGCCAAGAGTAGTATACGGAGTGTATTTTAGAGATGCAGATTTGGAATCGGTATTCATACCACTTATTCGTACACTTTTCAACGATATAATTAGGTTTATTGAAAGTACTAAATTTTTACCGACCTACAGTATTAATAAATTTACTGAACTTCTACAATCTTATCATGAAAATAACCACAACGGCATTAACGAAACGTATCAACACTTTAAAAACGTTTGTTTCATTCCCAAAATTAAAGAAAGGATCACAGCCTTTATAAATAAATGTGAAATTTGTCTTCAAAATAAATATAAATGTAGACCGTATAAGACACAATTAATTGGCCCGTTAATAGCCAAAAGGCCTTTGGAACATTTGTTCATAGATGTTTTAAAAATTGAAAATAACAGCTTTCTCACGATCATTGACCTATTTTCGAAGTATTCTCAAGCATATTTTTAAAAGTATAAGAATTCGACAACAATTATTTCAAAATTAAGACACTTCTTCTCTCATCATAATTACCCCCAAAAAATAATTGTAGACAATGGTACCGAGTTTAATAATGATACATTAATTGAATATTGCAAACTTTTTAAAATAAATCTTCATTTTACCACAATTCGAAATCCTAATTCAAATTCTCCAATAGAACGATTTCACAATACGCTGTTGAAAAAGGTACGTATTCTTAAAAATCAAAATTCTGAAGAAACGTACGAAAATTTAGTGATATCCGCTATAACTATATACAATCAATCGGTCCACTCCACGACAAATTATACCCCCTTCACGTTTTTGTACGGGCCCTACGAACATCTCAACGCGCATGAGATAGATTTCGATATGGCTATTTACTGGGAATATAACGAAAAGCGGAAAAAGGAGCTCTTGCCATTTTACGAAATACTTTACAATAAAATGTAGCAAAGAGGCACCGGAATTCTAAATAAGAGAAACGAAAAATTAAATGACGATGTTCCCGATTTAGTAAACAAAACAACATTGGTACCCGTAAATAGTACGCAGCGAAGTAAAATGACCCCGAGATTTGAACAATTTGAGGTATTAGAGCAAAATGACCAAACTCTCACAGGGGCAGGAGAAAAGGCTGTAAGGTTGAGGTCGTTTCCCGTAAGGAAAATTAAAAGACTAAGAAGGGTTGTTTCCTTGCAGGATTACGATGATGTGCCTGATGCAGATGGAGCCCAACCTAACACTTCAAAAGACTAAACTGAACCCAACCCAACCTTATTTTGAGGAAAAACTAGGTATTGCGAGAATAATTGATCATTATCACAAATTTTATTTTTATGTTAATATAACCGAAATAAAGGTGACGTACCTACAATTACTGACTGTTGTAGCGACTGTCAAAGAGAAGGGTGATGAGGCCGCTCTTATAAATGTTCTAAAATTAAAAATTAATGAAATTCAAAATCAACTTTTAAATTTAATTACCGTAACAGAAGGGGCTTGATGGATGGTCTGGGCAAAGCTATAAAATTTATAACCGGTAACCTTGATCAGGACGATTACGAGGAATTAAACAAAAATATTCAAACTCTCTATGAAAACCAAAACCACATGATAAAACAGAATGACGCATATTTCTGCTAGATACCAAAAAGATCTGAAAACTATTCAAGATAACATTAATAATTCATTTGCCATCTTAAATAAAACTAATAGTTTAGTTAATAATATCCTTCTCCTACAGACTACAATTTATCAGGCCGAAAGACTGCGATTTTCTTAAACTCTTGGAACGAACGATTTCCTTAGCTTCGGTAGGTATAACGAACTTAGAGTTGTTTTCGGTAAACGAGATGTTTATGATGATAAAACACCTGAAAGAAATTTACCGGGATGAAAATTTGATATCAACAAATAATATTCATGTATTTAAGATTGTAGAGTTTTCTAAATTTAAACTTTTGCATTTTACTGATACTATTACGTGCATCCTATCCATTCCTATTTCAAAACCTGACCGATACCATTATTCTCAAATCTATGCTACTCCTAATGAGTACCAACAATTTATGGTTCCACCGAAGAGGTATCGCCTCAACAAACTATGGGAGGATTTTTGGACAGACGAAGACTGCCTAGAGGTCGAGGATCAGAGGTTGTGTTTGGTGAACCCTGTGATAGATCAGTGCAATTTAAAAAACGTTAGCTCGTGTTTAATCGGTCGGGCAGAAAATAACTTTGGAATAGTGAAATCATTAAAAAACAGACTCTTACTGATTTCTACGAATAGGTATTTAGATGTGAGCGAGGAGTGCAATTCGGACTCATACATAGAAAAGATGAAAGGAAATTATTTGTTGCAAACCTTTTGTAAAATTAACGTAGAGGGTGAGACCTTTGTTACCACAGCGACTAATTTTTCTGTGGAAATATCTAATTTTACTTTTGATAATCTGGATGCTTCGAAGAAAGTTCATTTTAAACCAAGACATTTGGATAATTTTAACGATTTAAACAATGAATTGCAGGATTTAAGCGAACGCGTCAAATTGAGACCATTGTATTATTATTCGCATGTCTCTATTACCATAGTGTCTCTAATTGTTCTTGTAATCTTAGGTTGTCTTTTGTTATTACGTAAAACTAAAAAATGCGTTTCAATAAAAAAAAGAGTTTTTACGGAGGAATTGGCACCCGAAGAATTGTCCCACACAAAAACACCGGTCATCAAGTTTCTTCATTCGATTGCAAAGAGCGGGGACCCTCTTTCTTAAGGGGATAGGAGTTATGGTGCCGTCGGTTGTCTCCAGGTGTAATACGAAAAGTACGCGCGGCGTCCGGTATCCTCTCTATCGCGTGGGAACAGCTTATAAATGTGTAGGTAGAAATTAGGTTTAGAAAATAATAACTTCACTTCTGTACTAGTATTGATGCGCTGCATATCTCTCTGTACTCTAAAGCTCTAAATCAGAAAAAAGATCTAGCAGATGATCAAACCAGCTTCGAAAACAACCCCCTCCTTAACCAAACATAGTTTAGTTTAAGTGTAAGATACACGCCCATAAAAATTTTGAAAAACAGTCAACAACAATTAGGGTACACATAACTTTTTTTACAATTAGCATGTGTTTGAAATCACTTTGCTAAAGGTCGTCGAACCTTCTTATTATTGTTGTACGTCGTGGAAAGTTAATTCGTACTTGGCTATGAAGTTCTTGTTGTACTTCTTGCTTCTCTATCGTCGTATTAACAGAAAATGATTTGCGTTTGAACATTTCTTTTATGCTATTCGTTTCAAAGTCTCTGTTGTTCTTGGTGAAAAACCTTTGTTTGAATTACATAGGTTATTTATTCTTTGATTAATGGTTAATTCTTCGGTATTTAGTTTCTCTTGAATGTATTCAGCCTGTTTTATAACTTCCTTCATTTAATTTAACAAATAGACTTTATTTACAGCAACACCATCGTTTCTGGGTTGTGCTGCATTGACAAGTCTTTTGTTTTACTAATGTTAAAATTTCCGTTTTCTTTCATCAAGGTTAAAACCGTTCCCTGATATATTCCCGTCTACTATAATTAACTTCGATGAATGTTGTCCAAATTTATTTACTGACTTGTTAACTGATGGACGATATCTGCGTCATTGACAAATTCAAAGGAAAACGGTTACTAGGTATACAATGTTTGATTCACCGAAGTTCATTAAAAATAGCATTGCTCTCATTATCATGGTCGGGATGTCTAGCATTATACTCAGTCCATAGAAAAACGTATGCGATCAGCCAGTTCTGGGTAGTCCCAGTAAAAGTAGTCAAGCTACATTCAAAAATATGGCTTTGCCACTTTTTCCAATTTTTCTAAACTTCTTCAGTAACTTATTTCACATCAGGTTGATTTTCTAATATTAGTTCGTACAATTCGACTGTTCCTTTAAATGGATGCTAGTTAAAATTAATAACGTCATCTTTGATAAAATCCATAATTGTGTTTCCCATTATCCATTTATTATCAAATTTTTTGTAGCGATTTCCAAATGTGTGATCAAATGTGTCTCTTATATTGTCATAAACATATTCCCGCGCAATTGGTGAGTACTGTTCGAGATAGGTTGCGAAGATGGACCGTTTACCATACTCATTAAATCAGTAGTACAAGATGTTGAGTAAGGTTCAACAACTTCATCATTCTCTTGTTGAAAGTCTGTGAGAGTAGAAGCGTTCATTTTTTTTACAGGGTCTGTTTTTATTGATTTATGTTGTAACTTTATATTGGTTTTTGTAGATGCTTTCTCTGTGGTTTCATTACTTTGTTGTTACTAAGATTTGAGAATATATCTTTTAATGGTTTAATGAACGGTCTGCATTGCTCTTCCAAAAATTTATTTTTCTCAGAATGACTCATCTTTAATACTAAAACCTTTTTTCGAACAGCTCCCTGTGTTTATATGATTCGCCACTTCAAACGTTTATTTTTAATATCCATTCCCGATTTACGCTGACTAGTTCAGTGGTTTAGAATGGCTTAACAGCTTCAGAACTGTTCGCGAACAACTTCAAAACTGCTTCAGAACCGCTCAGGAACGGCTTTAAACAGCCTCAGAATAGCTCGCGAACGACTTTCAACAGCTTATAAACAATATTAACAATAAAATACACAGTTTTTGTTTACAAAATATTTATTTTTAGATCACAATGACCATTTCGACTTAGAAAGTCTTATTCAGGTGAAGTATAATAAACTAAAACTAAACAGAACAACCTTATATAGTAATTATAACTTAATGCAGGAGAGGGGATTTTATAAATTTAAATGTTAAGTAGAGGAGAATTGCAAAACTCTATTTGGTCGTTTAAGGCACACCCTTTTTTATATAGTTTGTTGATTTCTAATTTTTCTAAAAGTGTCAATTTTAAAATTTTCTATATGAAGAATTTTGAAATTTTCGTTAAAGTTATACTTGAACTCGTGAAGATGTCCTTTTTCCATTCTAGTCTTCATACACTATTAAATGTACCATTATCAAATCTCGATTATAAAGCAGAATTAAACAGGATTTATCAAATTGCTCTAAACAACGGCTACAGTTTTAACTTGGTACCTTACTTATTAAAGAACAAATTACATAAACAAATATTAAATTCAGTACACCCCATTGAAAAACCTAAATCAATTTCCGTATACAAGTCAATTACTTTCTTAGGCAACATTTCAATTAACGTGAGCAATTATATTTCCAAACATACAGAAAACAAAATTTCATTCAAAATTAATAATAATTTTTAACAATGAAATATTTAATAGTTGCGTATTTTAAATACATTAATATGAATTCAATTAAAGAACCAACTTCCAAATTGCCACAAATTAATGTGGAAAATGGTATTGTTGTTAGAGCAATGGCGCTAAAGCCAGAGACGCGGGTTCGAATCCCGCCGGGGACATGATGACAACAATACCTTTTTCCACATTAATTTGTGGTAATTTGTAGTTGGTTCTTTAATTGAATTCATATTAATATATTTAAAATACGCCACTATTACATATTTCATTGTTAATAGTTATTAATAATAATATACATTGATCCGACGATTCAGTAACTTTGTAAGTACGTTTCGTCGATGTTGTTATCATGTCGTCGTAGCTTAGTGGTTAGAGCAATAGCGCGTAAAGCCAGAGACGCGGGTTCGAATCCCGCCGGGGACATGATGACAACAATACCTTTTTCCACATTAATTTGTGGTTATTTGTAGTTGGTTCTTTAATTGAATTAATATTAATGTATTTAATAATAATTTCAGTAATCTCATAAAAAACAATAAGGATAAAACAGATCTTCCCCCTTTAGAGTGGACTTGGAGATTTTGCTCTCCGTTTTTGACGCGAGGGTTACCATCTTCCTGAGCCTCGTTTTTGACGGACGTGCGACGTTTTTATGGTCTCAGCGTGGTACATAGTATTTTTGAAATGTGATTAAGTTTTGATGCAATTTCATCTTCCGTTTCCTCTTTCATTTTCCGTGTCTCCTTTTAGTATTTTAAATCAAAACAGTAAACGTAACCTTTTTTTTTAATTTCAGTTTTGTTGTTTGTCTTTTGTATTTCAATCACATGTTTTGCTCTTTCTTTCTAAATTATTCTTGCCACTATACCGAAAAATTAATTGCTTTTTAATGTAGTTTGTGAATTATGTTTAGACGTTAAAGAAACGGCTTTTTAAAAATTTACTTATTTTATTAAAAAGCGTTTACAACGTACTTTTTGTGAGCTACCTAGACTAAGTTCTAATAGTAACTGATTTGAAAACATCTCAACTACATAAAAAGTAAAATCTGATACAAAATTGCAATCGCGGATTTCACAGAAACGACACAAGATGCTCCCATGGGAACATACAAGTAAAGATGCCTTTTAGGCATTTCTGCAGGTGTGCATGACTTAATTCCTCCCTCCTTAAGTGAGCACGTCCTCGTGTGAAGATTTGCAGGATATTACCGGAATGACCACCTGTTCCATTTTCACATTTTTACAATGATAAATATTCTTAATTCTTTTCCAAAATATACAACAAATAGTACCAAATACAAAAATTATCACAATAATAAAGATATTCATAGAAAAACCAATTTTGTGTACAACAGGGTTCAATTCAAAATGAGTATTCAAATCTTTAGCTTCCTGTTTGAGCCTATTTATATCGTCTAAACTATTAAACTTAAAGTTTACAAATTTTGTGGGTTTTACATTTATCTTTCCGACATTAGGCGGTTTATGATAAAGATTACTAATAGTATTGCTAAATACATTACTTTGAATTATAATTTCGCAATTTTGTTGGGATAATACTAGCCAATTCTTACTAACTATACTACTATAAACGTTACCATCACAATGTTCAAAAACTTGAACCTGTTTTTTATAAGAAATGAGAACTTTATTATTAGCAAGTTGTTTTACTAATTCATAATCACTGTCAATTAAAAGGAAATTGCACTTATTTATATCACCCAATGAGCACTGATCAACAATAGGTTTATCTAAGCACAACACCGAATCTTCAATTCGATGACATTTTTCTTCTAGCCAAAATTCAGCTCGAGCTCCATATAGATGATAATGCGAAGGGGGGCAAAAGAACCTTATTATCTTCATCAGGTATTGGATATATTCTTTGGTAGTCAAAGTCATATTCATTCAGGACTGGGATATACAAAATGCATGTTATGGTGTTTATCGAAAGTAATCTTAATTTTGAAAATTCAATTATTTTAAAGATATGAACTTCATCTATTTTTATTAATTGACTCGTCTTATATAATAATTTAAGATGTGCTAAAATGTCTTTAAGATCTGATACAGTTAACATTTCCAAATTTGTGATATCATTTAAGGCTAGGGAAATAGTTCTTTGAATAGTCTGGAGAGAATTTAGCAAATTTTGGGAGTCGTAAATATTACCCTGTATTGCCGGTTGAATACTAATTTCGTTTCTAAAAACCTTGACTGCGTTAAGGGACGTATTAATTGAATCTCTAATCAATAGTATGTGGTCTTCGTAGCGTTTTGTTATGTGATTAGCAAATGAGTCATACTTATTAATTTGTTTGGTAATTTTCTCTTGATTATCAGATAACTTTAATATATTTGTGTTTATTTCGTCATAATCATTTTGATCTAAATTTCCATTGATTAACTTTATAGCTGACCCTATGAAGTTAAACAACGCAAGTTTGTGTATTCTTGATTCAGATTTTAATAGCTCATTTTCAATTAATTTTAAATTATTTCATAAATTGTTAGTTGACACATTATCGGTGTTCATAGTTTCTAAAATCACTAATATTAATGTAAAAATAAAACCTATGATAATGATTAAGCATTTTTGCTACACCTAAATCTTCTAAAAAGTATCCTACGTTGGGCACGTCTTCAATGAGAAGGGCCTGGTTGAGGGTCGTCAGTGTCACTCTGTAACGAAAAATCTTTTCGAATTCTCTGAAGATTTCTGAAATGAGTCTCAACTGGTTGCATTGTTTTATCATTGAACCCTATTAGTTTGTTTTTTTTTTCTGCGGATATAACATCAACTTTCTTAAAAAGAGGGTTACTTTTGTTACGATTCGATTTTTCATTACGAACGTAAACGACAGGCTCGTTAATAGTAATTGTTTCGAGATTTCCATTACGTTTTTCTAAAAGTCTAGAACCTTTGTCCTTTTGTTTATGGTACAATTGTTCAAAAAAGGTAAACACTTCGTCTTTTCTTTTTTGATTGTGTTGTTCGTATATGTGCCGTTCTAAATCAATTTCGTGTACATTTAAATCCTCGTATGGGCCGTATAGTAAATTAAAAGGTGAAAACCCAGTTGTTGTGTGTACAGACTGATTATAAATTAATATCGCTGTCGTCATAAAATCTCTAATAGAATCTTTGGGATTTTATAACTTAGCTACACGATTTTTTTCGAGAAGGGTTGAATGCACGCGTTGGACTGGAGAGTTACAATTGTGATTATGAGGGGTAGTATAATGCAATTCAATTTTTAACAAGTCACAAAATTCTTTGAGTAGATTATTTTGAAATTAGAAACCGTTATCACAAACAATTTTTTTCGGGTAATTATGGTGGCAAAAATAATGACGTATTTTATTCAATATTGTTATGGCCGTAGTATCTTTAATAAAATATGATAGCGTGTATTTAGAACATAAGTCAATAACCGTTAAACACATTATTATTAAATGTAAATTCGTCAATATGTAAAATATCAAACGGTCTCTTAGCAAGAAGTGGTCCACTAAACTGAATTTTGTACGGATGACGTTCGTACTTTGCCTGAAGACATGTTTCACACTTATTTATTTATGATTTCGTTAATTTTTGTTTTCATGTCGGGAAAATAATACTGATTTTTTAGTGAATTATAGGTTTTATTAACAACGTTATGATTTAATTCGTGGTACTGTTCTATCGCTTCACATTGTTCCTGTGAACTTTCTAAATTTTTACAAACAATGTTGGTCTTAACCAACTTTAAACGTTCATTGAATAAATTTGGGAAAGTTTTAATAAAAATTTCGTGTAGTTTTTCATCGTGAAAATATATTCCATATACGTTCTTTGGATTTATAATTTCCTTAAGAATTTTGGAAACACCTTCATCTTCTTGTCCGGCTCTAATGGTAATTTCATATTTATGTTTAAAGTTTAGTGTAAAATACCTTGTACTGTTCCTGCCTTTAATGTAGCTAATGCTTGTTTTGCATAATTATCAACCTTGCTAGCCTTAATATTAATGTCAACTTCTTTAATATTTACATGCTCTAAAAGTATCTGCAATTTATATTTTATAGTTTCAAAATATTTTTCGTATGTCTCATTTTGCTTTTGATAACAAGTAGAAAGATCATGCAGTAAAAGTTCTTCCGAACGCGGGTCGCTAAATTTTTGTATTAACGCATCTTTGATATCAGTCCATTTAGGATAATTAGCGGAAATTAATACGTCTCTCTTTTCTCCTACTAATTTTGATTTTAATTGCTCTAGAATAAGTCTATTAAAAATACACTCCTCTGGACGCCTTAATAGTCCAATGTATAAATCGGCTTGTTTAAGAAAATACGCAAGATTTTTGGAACCCCCAGAATATTCTGGTACCATGTCCCTTGCCATAGTTAATTCAATTTGAGTAATGTTAGGTTGAGTAGTCATTGTATTTGAATTGTTAACTTCAGCTCTTAAATGACCTAATTTTATTCGGAGATTTATCTATTAATTTATTATCATATGACATTTAATAAACAATAAAAATTTTAAAACATGCAAATTGCAATTATAAAAAGGATAGGACTTACAGGAGTATAGTCCTGATGAACATAGTTCCGCTTTCCTTGTTGCAAGCGATCTGTTCCTTGAAGATGATGTCCAGGTGAAGGATTTCCTGGTGCACGCTCTAGACTCCGCTGTAGTTGAGGACCGTTGCTTAGGTAACGTCGCTCTAGCTTATCCAATCGAACTTGCACTGGCCTTTCAGGACTTTTTCACAACACTTAAAATTAATGTTCGAGATTGCCAATAAAGAATTAAAATTCACCGAAACACGCCCGGGTCTCGTTTTGGCAATCCTGTTCGCAGCGCCAATTATGTTTAGACGTTAAAGAAAGGGCTCTTTAAAAATTTACTTATTTTATTAAAAAGCGTTTACAACTTACTCAACTACATAAAAAGTAAAATCTGATACAAAATTTCTAACGCGGATTTCACAGAAACGACACATGATGCTCCCATGGGAACATACAAGTAAAGATGCCTTTTAGGCATTTCTGCAGGTGTGCATGACTTAACTTGTGCTCCTTTTTTTATGTAACTTTTGCACCACGAGTTATTTTTTGTGACGACACCAACTCGATTATAAGTAATAATTGCTTTATTAACAAAATTGTTACATGTTCTAAATAAGTCAAAATAATAACACTTGTAATTACCATAAACTATGGTAATTACAAGTGTTATTATTTTGAATTATACAATGAATTACCATCAAATAATTGTAGATTCAGTTAATTATTCTAAATGAGCATTTACATTAAATAAAATACAACCTTTTTAATTGAATTGAATGCGCGTCTTTAGTTTGTGCTATCGTTTTATTCATTCTCCTTTCTTATCCGTATTATGCTCCACATTCTTTCTAGGCAATCCTTGCTAGTTTTTCTCGTTTTGTCTCTAAATACAGCATATATCCCGGTGTTGTTCTATCTAAATTTAGTATTCAGTTGATGTAATTGTGCTGAATTTCTTCTATCACTTTGTACTCTTGCCAGCCCCAGACATCCACCCCATACATTACTATGCTCTCTACTAGTGTGTCAAAAAGATACATTCTTTTTTTCCAACAGTCTTTAAAGTTCCTTTCGGCTATACTCCATATCCTTCCCAGTGCTGTTGCTTTTTTCTTCAAATACTTTATGTGTTGTTCATTTCCATTATTTTGCTGTAGAATATATCCCGAGTAGTTAAAAGTATTTACTTCTTGTAAGGTTTTTCCTTCTCACGTGAATTCCATTTTTTTTCTTCTTCCTCCCGATGTTTTTCCTCTGAGAATCTTTGATTTTTTTATATTTAACTCAAGTCCTCTTTCTGAAATGTACCTTCCAAATCTTTTTATCAATTCTTTAAGCCCTTGTTCATTACTTGCCATTAAAACTACATCATCTGCATATGACACCGTCCATATCTTCTCTTTTTTTATTACCACACCTTCTGTCTGTATTTTGTTCATCGTTTCTTCCAGATTACCGAATACCAAGTTAAATATGCTGTGCTTAGCCGTCATCCCTGCCCTACACCGTTTATGTTTTCTATTTCGTTTGAGTACTCATCATTTATTCTTACTTTAAAATTTGTTTCGTTATAAATCTCCCTTATTCTTTCACTTAGTGTATTGCTAATGTTTCATAATTTTCCAAATTTTTTCTCTTTATATTTTGTCAAAGGCACCCTTCATGTCTGGGAAAAACATAAATATTTGGCCCTTTTCTTTTTCATTTTCTCTTCCATAGCAGTTCTAACGGTATGTATCGCACCTATTGTTCCTTTGCCTTTTCTTTATCCAAATTGCGTTTCACTCAATACTTTTTTTCTCCTCCATTTCCTTTTTACAGTCTTGTTTTCAAAATTTCTGCGTATATCTTATATAATTTAATGTTTTGGTATAAGCTCGTTTTTCCTTTTCTTCTAATCCTTCCATTTGTTTTTAAAAATGGTCTACCCGTTCGTTCATTTTTATTTTTTCACTTATTTTAGGTTTTTACCTCTTTGTTCGTTTATTAAATCCCAGAATTTTTTAGTAGTAGTAGCCCCTATCCATTCCCTTTCTTTGTAATCTACTTTTTTTTGTTCTAGTAGATTTCTGTATTCTCTTCTTATCTGTAAGTATTCTTCCTTCTTCGTTCCGTCTGCTGCATAGCTCCTCTTAGCTTGCTTCAATTTTTTCTTGACTTTGTGACAGTCACCATCCCACCATTTTTTATTAGGTGTTGTACCTTTGATGATTACTCTCTATTTTAGCATGGCGTTTTTTATTCTTATTTTAAGTTCTTCCCATTCTTTCGCCGGTTTTTTTTCCTAGCTTATCTTTGTACCATTTGATATCTTTTTCTTTCCATGTGGTTACTATCTTTTCTTTCTGTTTATTCAATTGCTCCATTTGTTCCATTTCCACTTTCATAGATAATTTTAACATTTGGTGGTCCGATGAAAATATTTCTTTAATTTCCATTTTTTCAATCAATTCTTCCCCTGTTCGGTTGGTTATTATGAAATCTATTACAGATCTTCCTGATCCTTCTATGTATATCATAGTGTCATTTTTATCGCCCGCAATATTTCCACTTATTATATACATTCCGTTTTCTTCCATCCAGTTTATCAAAGATTTCCCTCCTTCGTTGATTATGTTATCTTCTGAAGCTCGTTTCTGTTCTCCTGTTTCATCCTCAATCTTTCCTCCTTTATTTCCTCTCCTTGCGTTGTAATCTTCTCCAATAATTATGCATTTGTCTTTGTTGTCTTCTGTAATTTTAGCCATTAGTTCATAGTTTTGTGCTGTTTTGTATCTCATGTATACACTTAATATTATAATTATTCTTTGTAATATTTTTATTTCCATTTTCATTAATTCTTCATTTATTTTTTCTATTTTGACTTCGTTTTTAAACCGTTTTTCCTTGTGTGCAATTACCATTCCACCTTTTGGCCTTCCTTTCTTTTTTTCTTTTCTGGCTCGTACGTGGGCCGTTTTGTAGTTATTTATCTGTGTTTCTATGTATCCATCTTGTTCGTTTTCAAGCCATGTTTCTGTAATATTTATAAAGTCGCTATTTCTAAGTTGCTCCCAATCCTATTCTTCAATATGACGTAATCCTTCCGCATTCCAGAATATTACTTACAGATTCTTCGTTTCTGTGGTAACTTTATTGTAATTTTTTGTAATATCCTTAAATCCCCTCTAAATATTAACCTTATGATTATGAATTGGCCCTTTTTTACATAATCTATTCTTACTTTCTATATCCTTTTTACAATTTTTTTGTTCTAGTTTTTTGATAGGTTTTTTTCCTTTTTCATTCTAAAAGAACTATTCCTCGCCAATTTTCAATTTCTTATATCCTATTCTGACCTTCTTTCCTTTTTCCCTTTCTTTATCAGCATACTGCTTAATGTTTCTTTGTATATCCTTTTCTTTCTGAGTCAATTCTGAGTCTATGTAGGTATATAACTGTGCCCTTTAACTTGCTTTTCATTTTCAATATTTGCATTTTGTTTTCCCAATTTTCTATTTTGACGAACGTAGTTTGCTTGTTATTCCTTTCTAACTTGCTGATTTTTACTATTTCTGCTTTTACATTTATTGTAGTGTGTAGCATTAATTTTAGTTCTTGCTTAATTTTCTCCTAGTTGTTTTCCTGTAATTACTATATTATTCTTTTTTTCGGCTCTTTCTATTTTTTCCATCTTTTCTTCCAAACTTTCAATTTTGGATTGTAAGTCAATTTTTTCTTTTTCCCATCTCTCTCTTTCGATGCGGTTCTCTTCTTTTAATGTTTTGATTTCTTCCGCTAACTCTTTGTTTTCCTTTCTTAATTCCCTTATATCATTTCTTAATTATTCCTTTACTAAATTAATCAATTCCTCTTCCCTGCCCATTTCCGAAAAAACTAACTTCTTTTTGAATGCTGTTTCTTACTTAGTTGGCAGTGTTCTTCCTGTTGTAAAGCAACTTCTGTTTCTCGCTTACGCTTGTAGAAATCTGTAATATGTTGTAAATTGCTTAAGCTTTTTGCTCTTGGCCGTGAGCTGTCACTGCTAGTACCGAATTGTTTTTTTTCTTTATTACTTATCTTTTTTGACATACCCTTCTGTTCAGCTTATTTGCAAAATCTCCTACCTTGTCTCATTTCTATCTTCTTCTCACTTTCGGATGGCTCCTCTGATCTTTTATCTCGCTTTCTATACCCTTTTCCTAAATTTTCTCGGGTTTTTTCTACTCAATTTCTTTGTCTTTTCACTCCGCACATTTACAACGACCTTTACCCGAAACTTGACCTACTTATCTCCTACTGACCTTCACTCTAATTGGCTTCATTGTTTCTTTTATGGTTAGGTTAGGTTAGGTTAGGTTTTATGGTTACATTCTACTGGGGAACAAATTCTACATAATAAGTTAAAAAGTTATGTTTTCTATCCAGCATTCCAGCATTCTGAACATACTAACCACCTTGAATAAAACTATATAATTAGCATTATCTCTTATTAACTGATTTGAGATACGGCTGTAGGTGTGAAAAAGATGCGGAACATCTGCAATTCTATGTCTACCCTTAGAAAAATACGCTCTCATTATATCTTGTTTGTTACAGATTACATCGCCGACACTGAAGACTGAACTTTCCTTTGCCTCTGAAGGGTGTATAATTATATGGGTAATAACCTATTCTATTATCCCTTCCAGAACTTTTAATTTGCCACAGTCTGCGATAAATATTCTCATCTTATTCTCATTTCTTCCAGAACTAGTTTTAGAAATTGATACTTGGGTTGAAATAATGTAAACGTAAACATTTTCAAAACGAAGACCGTTCGGTTCTGTCAACCAACCTAACATTATGTCTTTCGTGATCTAGATGGCCTACTGATAACACCTCGAATTGATGATGGTAGTACATGCCCACGTCCTGACGTCCCATCATCAATCACATCTAGATTCGGAAATTTTAAAGTGTGTTGCTGACGAATTATTTTCATGGTTTAGAGAAATTTCACAAATGCACCCTATATATAACTTACTCTTGATAATAATCAATCAACTTTAAATTGCATTCAACCACCATGGCGGAAGCATGTGTGTTTATAAGCAACTGTCGATTTTAATTTAATACTCACATTACATTAGATGTTATTGAACCATCAAGGAGGAAGCTTGCTTAATTCAGTTGTAAACAAACTCCCGTTCGAGTTATGTTTACCTGGTGGGTATCACCACTGGACCTGGTACATAGTTAAAGACAAAGGAACAAACTACTCCCCTGCCTGTAAAGAACATTGTCAATTCGAATTCTAATAATTTACAAGAAGACGCGAATCCGATGAAATTTTGGAAAATAGAGTAATGGTTAACAGCTACAGACGCAAGTGTTGGAGAAAGAACTGAGCGTGGTTAGTTACAAATTTTTCGAAAATGAAGTAAGAGTTAGATATAGGTTTAATGATGTATAAGATAAAACAGGCAAATGGAATTGTAAAGGGTAAAGTTGCATTCTGCAAAGATGCAGTTTCTAAAACTAAAGATGTTCTCAAGAAATTATTGCAGGAATGTTTGCAATCGGCGGCTTGATTGGAGGAGCTGCAGAATTTGTTAGTAGCAATTACTGACAGTAAGTCTGCTAAACGTCAGTTAGAGGAAGCTACACGACGTAATAAAACGACGGAAGGTATAGCTCTTGGACGGAAGGGTAGTGGTCTATGTTTGAAGTCGTATAGATCTTTCATTCTTCGGATTTACCTGTACAAATATTCAAAGTTTCATTGATAATAATGAAATGTAATGTCGTATAGTCACAGGATATTTCTACAACAGTACCTCTTCTCATACTATGTAAGAATTATCTATTGATGTTGACCCAGACTACTCAATAAAAAAGACACTCCAAAACGTTTTTGACCTTCCACTAAACGTAACCACTATTACTCTTCCGTTATTAGACCAAGACGGTAACCCTACTGATTTTCAGGGAGAACTTGTAATGATTCGTCTACAGTTACGAAAACTTTAATGGATCTGTAATTTACAAAAGGGCAAAATCAATCGTTCGGGTTTATTAGAATTTCCTCCATTGAAGTGTTATCACCTGAAATTATACGTCTTGTACAGTTTCGTGGATATAAAATACAAAATGTTTGAAAAACTCTAAATATTCGACAACTTTCAGTTCGAAGAGGCCTCTATAAATCAAGAGTTCTTTTCGTATTATGATGATGAAATCCAAAAACCTATTCGAAATCAAGATCTATGAATATGTCAAGTGAAAGTTACATTTATTTGGGAGGTAAATTTGATAAATACAGGACGCCACTGCTGCTACTAGTAGAGGTACTGATATTGTTACTGTAACGACAAGTTGACGAACAGTGCTTATGCGTTCCTCTTTGATGAAATTTGATTGGAGTTAAACGGAATAGAAATTGACAAATAAGAAATCCTAGTATTACTACAACAATACAAAAATACATAACGCTAAACAGTGATGAATGTAAGTTTTTAAATATTTTCTAGTTTGTTATTTTTAATTTATTTCCACCCCTTTACTTTGTGACGAGGGCCTTTATAACTAAATGGTAGGAACGTTAAGTTTGTTAATCATCACACCTGATGAAGCCACTGTATGCTGAAACAATTGTTGTGTCACAATAAAAGTATCTTGAAACCTAGTTGTTTTTTATTTCGTTTTAATTCTTCTGTCTTATTTCTTCTTATTACTTCTGTTTGCGTCGGCTTAGGAAATACAATCAGTTCCGAACCATTTTCGTACTTATATAGCAAAATATTCTTTAACATGAAATCTTAATAATCTCCTATACTAACTATTGTCCTTAATGCTTCAACTTATTTATCCTGTTCTTGAGCCAACTTCAGCCTTTGAATAGTACCGTCTTCCTAGCTAATCAACTCTTTTATGATCATTATTGAAGGGTACCTACTTCAGGTGTCAACGTGCGCCATTATGCTGCCACGTCTGTGTTCTATTTAATAATAATAATAATAAGACTTTATTAGGATGCATTTAAGATTACAAATTATGCATTACAAAAATTATGAATAAGATGGCGAAGTTTAGGTAAATAGCTACTTTTACACTTAACCATCATCGAAACAAAGAAAAAAATAATTAAAACAAATAAAAGATTAAATATTTAACAATAAATTTTTTATATATTTTTTAAAAATATGGATCGAAAATGTTGAAAAGTTACAATTGGAGGTATTAATGATATAATTGTACATTACACACGCGTTATACGAAAAAGATCTACTAAACAACGAGGAGCAATGGCGTGGCATTGACAGGATAAAGCTGCAACGAATATTTCTATCGTGAATGTTATGTCTAAAAATTAACTTTTCCCTTAAATATAATGGGTTGTTAGAAATAATTAATTTATGAATGAAAACAAGGTAGTTATATTTAACCAGATTAGGCAATTTCATCCACTTTATAAGCGGATATGGATGAGAGACATGGTCGAATTTCTTTATTCTAAAAATAAATCTTATACAATTGTTATGTACAACCGATAAACGATTTTTTGTAAGTTGATCTAAATAGGGGTAGTAAACAATATTACAATAATTGAAAACCGACATGACTAGGGACTCACAAAGAATTTTTCTTAAATTGAAGTTGAGAAGTGAAGAATTAGCATAGAGACTTCTTAAACGAACATAGGATTTTTGAAGAAGGTTACTAGTATGTTTATGGAAGCGCAGCCCATCGTCCAATACGATACCCAGGCATTTGGTATGATCAGAGAAAGGCACTATATCACTGTTAATTTTGATTTTAATATTTGCTTGTAGAAAACCTTTTTTGTTCTCTGAGCAAAACAATTGTAAAGACGATTTGCCAGGATTAATGGCAAGATTGATTTCAGATGCAGCATTAATAATATCACTTTGATAAAAAAAATAAAGAAGTTGAGTATCGTCTGCATAAGAGTGAACTTCACAGAAGTTGACATATCCGCAATATATAATAGGAACAGCAACGGACCAAGAATAGACCCTTGTGGAACACCTGACAGAACCAGGTGTTGGTTTGAGAAGTCACCATTTACAAAGACACACTGGTAACGGTGGGATAGATATGATTGAAAAAACATAACTGCAAGTTGATCGAAGACGTAATACTGAAGCATCGAACACAGCAGCTTGTGATGAACCTTGTGAAAAGCCTTCGAGTAATCAAGTGAGATTAAGGCCACGCACAATTTTTTGTCAAGGGTCCGTATCATGTCGTCAATTAAATTTAAAAGGGCAGTTTGCGTACTGTGAGACTTCCTAAAACCACATTGAGTAGTAGGAAAAATTGCATTGACTTCCAAAAGCTCAACCATTTGCATGTGAACTACCTTTTCAAGAATCTTAGATAAGACACACAATATAATATGTCCTTTAGGGATAGGTTTGATAATAGCCAATTTCCATTGTTGTGGAAAATGCCCTTTTTCTAAGCAAAGATTGATAATATGAGTTAAATAGGGGATAATAACAGTGAGACTGAGCTTAATCATAAGTAAAGAAATATTGTCTGAACCACACGCATTGGACATCAAACTCTTAACTGTTGAAGCAACAACAGAAGGATCGACAGGCGTTAAAGAAAAAGTTTGATTAGAGAAGCGACGATTTTCATAAAAAACATGCTATGCGAGATCAATATCTTTGGCTTCAAAAATTGATGCAAAGTAATTATTAATTTCATTAGGATCATTAAGGCTATCAGGAATAGGGTTGGATTTATTGCTAGAAGAAATATTAATATTATTGAGAAGTTTCCATAGCTTATTTGACATGTTATGACGATGGAGAAAGACAGCGAAATTCCTCTTTGCCTTGTAATCATTCCAATTTGCTTTGTAGGAGTCGATTTAAATTTCAACAAAGCAATCTTTTTTTGTTTAAAAATTATCCTTAAAGGGTAAGTTAGCCACAGAGCACGTTTTTTGGAAACCCTAACACCTTAACAGGTGCATGTATGTTAGAAGTATTGAGTATCATGGAATTAAGAAGTTCAACTTTACTATCAATGCAGGTATTGGTAATAAGCGCATTCCAGTCAAGTGACTGCAGATCTTCTAGATATCCGGCTTCATCAAAATTGTTAAAATCACGGAAACTTATAAATTTAGACGTATGCTTAGGTATGTAAATATTTAAGACTTTCGATAGTGCAACGTTTGTGAAACATATTGAACACTTGTAAAAATAAAAAACAATAGATGATGTTTCACTAGGAGTTTTTATTATACTCGACTATTTAGTTTCGATCGGTTCGATCATTATCAAGAGTAACTAGACTAAAGTAAAAACAAATGACAACGAATATATATACTATTTACAAATCACAAAGGAGGAGTGGGGAGTTTGAAGAACTTAATTCTGTTTGAGAATTCACTAAATTTAAATTTTTGCTAAAGGCTTTTTTAATTTCTAAATTCTCTAACATAGTTAAAATACGATTATTACCTATGTTTGAGTGTAAAATTTTTACATTATCAATTGTGACCGAATGATCCGAATCAATGCAGTGCTCAGCGAGACCTGTTTTTTTGAGTTTTTTATGAATTGAATAGCAATGTTCTTTTATCCTGGTTAAAATGGCTCTCCCACTTTTTCCTATGTAAATTGCATCACAATCGTTACATGAAATTTTATAAATACCACTTTTTGTTAAGGGTGGTTGTGATGGTTTATTTTTAACAAGAAGAGTTTTTAAGTTATTTTTATTAGTTTCGACCGCTTTGAGATTGAATTTTCTTAATTTATTTTTAAACTTGTAACTTACGTTATGAATAAATTTGATTGAACAGAATTTATCTACTATTGGTGACTTCAAAAATTTGGTGTTATAAATTTGACTTAAAACTTTATCATTGAGTTTTTTATTGATGAGTTTTTCAATGATTGACGTACTGTACCCATTGTTTATTGCTATAAATTTTATGACGTTAATCTCTTTTAAATAATTCTCTTTTGATAAAGGTATATTAATAAGACGGTTATTCATTGCGTGGAACGCTGCATGTTTGGTTTGTATGGAATGTGAAGAACAAAACGGTATGATTGTGTCAGTATAGGTCGCTTTCCGATAAATATTAAATGTTAAATGATCATGGGATCTTGTAATTTCTAAATGCAAAAAATGTAACGTACTATTTATCTCTTCTTCTACGGTGAATTTAATATTACTATCTAACGAGTTTAAGAAATTCGTGAAAGAAGATAATTGTCTTTTGGTCCCAGACCAAATACAAAACACATCGTCGACATAACGATACCAAGAAAAAATATAATTTACAAGACGATTAGACGAGTTAAATAGAGTGTTTTCCAATTGACCCATGAATATTTCTGCCAATATCGGTGACAGCGGGGAACCCATAGGGAGCCCGTTGTTCTGTTTGTAGATTATGTCGTTAAACGAGAAATAATTTTGTTCAGGGCAAGTATTTATTAATATGAGCAAATCTTCTCTTTGTATATTGGTTAAGTTACTGTCTGAAATTAATTTAGAAATAATTGGAATAAGTTTATTACATGGAATAGAGGTAAATAAACTACATACGTCAAATGAAACAAGATAACAATTGGTCGGAATTGTTAGTTTTTTAACTTTATTTACAAATTCTATGGAATTTTTTATGCTATATGGTGAAAAACAATTAAGATTATTAAGCAAAATCGTATTGACTTGACGACATAATTTGTAACATGGCGCTTGTAAGTACGAAACAACTGGCCTCATGGGGACGTTTTCCTTATGTAATTTAGGCAGACCATACAATACTGGGGTTGCAGGGTTCAAGTTTTCATGTAGTTTATTTACCTCTATTCCATGTAATAAACTTATTCCAATTATTTCTAAATTAATTTCAGACAGTAACTTAACCAATATACAAAGAGAAGATTTGCTCATATTAATAAATACTTGCCTTGAACAAAATTATTTCTCGTTTAACGACATAATCTACAAACAGAACAACGGGCTCCCTATGGGTTCCCCGCTGTCACCGATATTGGCAGAAATATTCATGGGTCAATTGGAAAACACTCTATTTAACTCGTCTAATCGTCTTGTAAATTATATTTTTTCTTGGTATCGTTATGTCGACGATGTGTTTTGTATTTGTTCTGGGACCAAAAGACAATTATCTTCTTTCACGAATTTCTTAAACTCGTTAGATGGTAATATTAAATTCACCGTAGAAGAAGAGATCAATAGTACGTTACATTTTTTGGATTTAGAAATTACAAGATCCCATGATCATTTAACATTTAATATTTGTCTTATCTAAGATTCTTGAAAAGGTAGTTCACATGCAAATGGTTGAGTTTATGGAAGTCAATGCAATTCTTCCTACTACTCAATCTGGTTTTAGGAAGTCTCACAGTACGCAAACTGCCCTTTTAAATTTAATTGACGACATAATACGGGCGCTTGACAAAAAATTGTGCGTTGCCTTAATCTCACTTGATTACTCCAAGGCTTTTGACAAGATTCATCATAAGCTGCTGTGTTCGAAGCTTAAGTATTACGGCTTCGACCAACTTGCAGTTATGTTTTTTCAATCATATCTATCCCACCGTTACCAGTGTGTCTTTGTAAATGGTGACTTCTCAAACCAACACCTGGTTCTGTCAGGTGTTCCACAAGGGTCTGTGCTTGGTCCGTTGCTGTTCCTATTATATACTGCGGATATCTCAACTTCTGTAAAGTTCTGCCATCTTCACTCTTATGCAGACGATACTCAACTACTTTATTTTTTTGATCAAAGTGATATTATTAATGCTGCATCTGAAATAAATAATGACCTTATAAGCCTTTGTCAGTATTCCAGCAGGAATAATCTTGCCATCAATCCTGGCAAATCGTCTTTACAATTGTTTTGCTCAGAGAACAAAAAAGGTTTTGTACAAGCTAATCTTATAATCAAAATAAACAGTGATATAGTGCCTTTCTCTGATCATACCAAATGCCTGGGTATCGTATTGGACGATGGGCTGCGCTTCCATAAACATACTAGTAACCTTCTTCAAAAATCCTATGTTCGTTTAAGAAGTCTCTATGCTAATTCTTCACTTCTCAACTTCAATTTAAGAAAAATTCTTTGTGAGTCCCTAGTCATGTCGGTTTTCAATTATTGTAATATTGTTTACTACCCCTGTTTAGATCAACTTACAAAAAATCGTTTATCGGTTGTACATAACAATTGTATAAGATTTATTTTTAGAAAAAAGAAATTCGACCACGTCTCTCATCTATATCCGCTTATTAAGTGGATGAAATTGCCTAATCTGGTTAAATATAACTACCTTGTTTTCATTCATAAATTAATTATTTCTAACAACCCGTTATATTTAAGGGAAAAGTTAATTTTTAGACATAACATTCACGATAGAAATATTCGTTGCAACTTTATCCTGTCAATGCCACGCCATTCCTCCTCGTTGTTTAGTAGATGTTTTTCGTATAACGCGTGTGTAATGTACAATGATATCATTAATACCTCCAATTGTAACTTGTCAACATTTTCGCTCCATCTTTTTGAAAAATATATAAAAAATTTATTGTTAAATATTTAATCTTTTATTTGTTTAATTATTTTTTTCTTTGTTTCGATGATGGTTAAGTGTAAGAGTAGCTATTTAGCTAAACTTCGCCATCTTATGCATAATTTTTGTAATCTTAAATGCATCATAATAAAGTCTTTTATTATTATTATTATTATTATTTATCGGAAAGCGACCTATACTGACACAATCATACCGTTTTGTTCTTCACATTCCATACAAACCAAACATGCAGCGTTCCACGCAATGATTAACCGTCTTATTAATATACCTTTATCAAAAGAGAATTATTTAAAAGAGATTAACGTCATAAAATTTATAGCAATAAACAATGGGTACAGTACGTCAATCATTGAAAAACTCATCAATAAAAAACTCAATGATAAAGTTTTAAGTCAAGTTTATAACACCAAATTTTTGAAGTCACCAATAGTAGATCAATTCTGTTCAATCAAATTTATTCATAACGTAAGTTACAAGTTTAAAAATAAATTAAGAAAATTCAATCTCAAAGCGGTCGAAACTAATAAAAATAACTTAAAAACTCTTCTTGTTAAAAATAAACCATCACAACCACCCTTAACAAAAAGTGGTATTTATAAAATTTCATGTAACGATTGTGATGCAATTTACATAGGAAAAAGTGGGAGAGCCATTTTAACCAGGATAAAAGAACATTGCTATTCAATTCATAAAAAACTCAAAAAAACAGGTCTCGCTGAGCACTGCATTGATTCGGATCATTCGGTCACAATTGATAATGTAAAAATTTTACACTCAAACATAGGTAATAATCGTATTTTAACTATGTTAGAGAATTTAGAAATTAAAAAAGCCTTTAGCAAAAATTTAAATTTAGTGAATTCTCAAACAGAATTAAGTTCTTCAAACTCCCCACTCCTCATATCAGAAACTGGAGAAAACTTTGGCGGTGTTGTAGAACGTACTAAATAGCTCAAACCCCAACGCCAAAACTTGGATCAAAATTGTCCGAAGCACTTTTCGATAACAAAGTTATCTTCTTCAGGGACTGAAGTGAACTAAATGCTAATGGTAAAGTTTACATTATAAATACTAACTAATGTTATGGTTCAGTGAACGAAGCTCAATCAAAAGATAACAATGTTCAGTGAACCTTACAAAATATCCTTAATTAGACTAAATAACGGAGAGCTGGGAATAGGACCTTTGTCACTGTTGAGGGAGTTCAATCTATTTTTATAAATATACATACTTTCAAAGCTGTCAAGCAGGTGACAACTTCTAATTTCCTTAACCAATTTAAGGTTGTCGATATTAATCCTATGGTTTTCGTATAAAATATGTTGGGCAACACTGGACTTTTCAGTTCTTCCAAATCTAGCATGAGCCAAATGTTCTTTAAACCTTATATTAATCGTTCGTTTAGTTTGCCCAATATACTTCTTGTTACAGTCTTTGCAACCTATTTCATATATCCCCGACTTTTCCAGAAAAGGAATCTTGTCCTTCGGATTACCGAGAAGAGTTTGAAGTGAATTACTGTTTGAGGTATAGGCAATTTGGAAACCTAGTTTACGAAAAATGCCCTCCAAACCTCGGGTAAACCTTGGTTCGAATGGCATAGTTACAAACTTGGTTTTGGTTGTATCAGTCTGAAGAGTCGAGGATCTTGAAATAAGCTTCTTAAATTTAACCTTATTGACTATTTTATCAACAATGCTACTTTTATAACCGTTCTCTTTAGCAATATATTTGATAGTATTAAGCTCTTTTTTATACCTGTCTCTATTCAATGGGAAACTGAGTAATCTATGTACAAGAAAATTAAAACTAGCCATTTTATGTTGCATACAGTGATTAGAGTCATTGGTTATAAATCTACAAGTACTAGTGGGCTTTCTATAGACATCAAATTCTAAAGAATTCCCGTTTCTTATAACCAAAGTATCTAAAAACGGTATTTGTCCGTCGTTTTCTTTTTCCACGGTGAATTTAACAGAAGGGAAGTATGAATTTAATTTAATAAGGAAATCGTTGAGATTACCTGAGTTCAAATCAAAAACAGCAAAAATATCATCAACATATCTTAGCCATAGTCGAGGAAAATACTCCAGGTGACTCAAATTGCTTTCGAAACGACTCATGAAAAGATCAGCTATGAAGGGTGATAAGGAGTTCCCCATAGATGTTCCTTCCTTCTGCTCGTAGAAGCAACCATTTACCTGAAAATAATTTTGCCGTATGCACATTGAAGCTAGAGAAACGTACTCAGCTACAACATCAGCGGTGAAACCATTTTCTTTGAGTAAATCCTCTAGATATGTCAAGGTAAGCGGAATCGGTACACTTGGAAAAAGAGAACAGACATCAAATGAAACCAAAATCTCACTATCTTTTAATTTGATATCTTTGACTTTATTGATGAATTCGATAGAATTCTTTACAGAAAAGCTAGGCTGATGAATGGTGAGATTTTTAAATTCATTTGTAAGCCATTTAGCTAGTTTATAGGTCGGTGAGCCGACTGCTGAGACAATTGGTCGAACTGACTTTCCTGGCTTATGTATTTTCGGCAAACAGTACATGCGGGGCACTGTTGGGCCTGATACATGTAGTCTACGTTTTAAGTCAGGAGTGATAAGGTTGTGACATTGTTTTAAAACTTTATTGAATTCAGCAACCATTCGTGGCAAAGGATTTTTGTTTAGTTTGAGATAAGGACCATTACTAATAAGGTCCTCGACCCGTTCATAATAGTCCTTTTTATCTAGTATCACTACCTTATTCCCCTTGTCCGCTTTTACATAAAAACAATCTTTTTCCTTCAGGCTTTTGAGTGCCTGTTTTTTGGCGTAACTAGTACGTGAGTTAGAACATTCTTTTATGTTCTTTTGGATTTTAAGTTTACATGCCTCTCTGATAAATCCTTTGGAATTTTCATCCAGACGTTGAATTGAGCTTTCAACATGAGCTATGATGTTTTCCAAAGCATTAATAGGGGAAGGCAAGGAAAACTTAAGACCCTTATTAAGCAAATTTAATTCTGAAATATCAAAAGCTTGAGATGAAGCTCCTTATCACCCTTCATAGCTGATCTTTTCATGAGTCGTTTCGAAAGCAATTTGAGTCACCTGGAGTATTTTCCTCGACTATGGCTAAGATATGTTGATGATATTTTTGCTGTTTTTGATTTGAACTCAGGTAATCTCAACGATTTCCTTATTAAATTAAATTCATACTTCCCTTCTGTTAAATTCACCGTGGAAAAAGAAAACGACGGACAAATACCGTTTTTAGATACTTTGGTTATAAGAAACGGGAATTCTTTAGAATTTGATGTCTATAGAAAGCCCACTAGTACTTGTAGATTTATAACCAATGACTCTAATCACTGTATGCAACATAAAATGGCTAGTTTTAATTTTCTTGTACATAGATTACTCAGTTTCCCATTGAATAGAGACAGGTATAAAAAAGAGCTTAATACTATCAAATATATTGCTAAAGAGAACGGTTATAAAAGTAGCATTGTTGATAAAATAGTCAATAAGGTTAAATTTAAGAAGCTTATTTCAAGATCCTCGACTCTTCAGACTGATACAACCAAAACCAAGTTTGTAACTATGCCATTCGAACCAAGGTTTACCCGAGGTTTGGAGGGCATTTTTCGTAAACTAGGTTTCCAAATTGCCTATACCTCAAACAGTAATTCACTTCAAACTCTTCTCGGTAATCCGAAGGACAAGATTCCTTTTCTGGAAAAGTCGGGGATATATGAAATAGGTTGCAAAGACTGTAACAAGAAGTATATTGGGCAAACTAAACGAACGATTAATATAAGGTTTAAAGAACATTTGGCTCATGCTAGATTTGGAAGAACTGAAAAGTCCAGTGTTGCCCAACATATTTTATACGAAAACCATAGGATTAATATCGACAACCTTAAATTGGTTAAGGAAATTAGAAGTTGTCACCTGCTTGATAGCTTTGAAAGTATGTATATTTATAAAAATAGATTGAACTCCCTCAACAGTGACAAAGGTCCTATTCCCAGCTCTCCGTTATTTAGTCTAATTAAGGATATTTTGTAAGGTTCACTGAACATTGTTATCTTTTGATTGAGCTTCGTTCACTGAACCATAACATTAGTTAGTATTTATAATGTAAACTTTACCATTAGCATTTAGTTCACTTCAGTCCCTGAAGAAGATAACTTTGTTATCGAAAAGTGCTTCGGACAATTTTGATCCAAGTTTTGGCGTTGGGGTTTGAGCTATTTAGTACGTTCTCCCCACTCCTCCTTTGTGATTTGTAAATAGTATATATATATTCGTTGTCATTTGTTTTTACTTTAGTCTAGTTACTCTTGATAATGATCGAACCGATCGAAACTATATAGTCGAGTATAATAAAAACTCCTAGTGAAACATCATCTATTGTTTTTTATTTTTACAAACGTAAATATTTAATTCGCAACATGTGAGTTTATGGTCAGATACAGAACCAGAATCCAGCACCATAGAGTCAGAAAAAATATCATCTACATTAGTAAAAATTACATCGATTAAAGAAGCAGAATTGGCTGATATTCTGTTGGGCACTTTAATTAATTGTTTAAAACCATAGCACTCAAAACAATGGATAAGGGGGTGATTGTCACAATCTAGAAGATTGATATTCATATCACCCAATACAATTATATTTTCAAAAGACTTTAAGCATAGTAGTAAGGTACAATCTATAGAGGAAATAAATTCGGCAATGCCAGAGAAGGGAGGCCGATAAATAACACCAACACAAAAAGTAGTTTTATGGAGAATTAATTTGACCCATAAACTTTTCAGGGAAATGTGACCATCATCAAGTTCAATTACATCAACAAAAAAACAAGACTTAACGTAAATACCAACTCCCCTCCTCTGCATCCACGATCCCTACGGTAGAAGTTGTAGTTAGGGATGTAAACACTACCATCAGGAATGCCAACAGAAAGCCACGTTTCTGTAATAGCGAAAACATCCTAATTACCTTCTAAAAGAATATCAACGTATTCAGAAAAACTAGATAAGATAGACCGAACATTAAGGTGACCAAGTATTACTTTTTTTAACTTATCACGAACCATAATCAATTCGTGATTTTAGCAACTCGATTTGTCTTAGATAAAAAGGACAATTATGATCTTTCGCAGAATGGTCCACAGGAGAATCAGCTTTGCGAGAGTTGTTAGAGCTAATGCAATTAGCACACAGATGCTCACTGGCAGAGCAGTCTTTCAGCACGTGGTCTTTGGAACACTTTGGACAAGCAGCAACTGCAACTTTACAAAACTTTTGAAAGTGACCGAAGTTAGAGCACCTGTAACACTGTGTCAAACGCAGATGATCAGCAACATAGCATTTGTTCCAACCTAGCCAAACAAATCCCTTTACCAGAAGCAGTTTAATAAGAGCAGGACGCACTTCAAGAACAATGTGAGCAAGACCTTGGTTTCTGTTTTTAATAAAAAGTTTTTTAACAACTTTCACTGGACCATCAATTTCGCTTAAGTTATTTAAAGAAGTAAGACTAGATATAATTTGATCATCACTAAGTAGATTATCACCCAACAAAACATTTCATACTAGCAAACGAGTATTAAGCTTTTTGGCTTCTTTTACTGCATTTTTGTTCCCAAACTGCGATTTAATTACGTCTTTAAGTCTATCCAAACCATTTTGGTTATCACAGAAGATTGCAACCCCGTCACGAATTTTTCTAGTCCCATTGATACATTGATATTTGCAGGAGACACTGAAATCGTCAGATTATTTACTACATCCTCTTTAGAGTTTTCATCAGGGGCAGTAATCAATAATACAGGTGAGCTAGTAGCAACGGATTTATTTTCAAACACCACTGTAAGATTTGACTTCTGGCTCTCCTTGCGATGGTTTAGCGGCTTTGAGAGCTGATAATTCTTTTTCCAAGGTCACTATCTTATATTTTTGCAGATCAGATAGACTTTCAAGTTCGCTTACAAGTTTTCCGAGTAAATTTTTTTCACGCTTAATACTGATGCGATTAGCTTGCAAACCGTCATATCATCAGTAGAGGCAGTAGCAGTAGAATTAAAGTTAGCCAGCCATGGCTTCAATTTTGTGTTATACTGATCACAAAACCAGTAGATATTCTCACAATCACCAAGGAATTTATTGAAATTGTCTTTAATATTTACGCAGTTAGGATGAAAACGTAGATAACAACTGTCACACGTGGTTAATTTGTTGTTAATGAAATTATCCGAGCACTTGCCACACACGTCCACATCCTTCAACATGTTCAATGTCAATCCCGGAATATTCTTCTTACAATAATGCCCATCTTACTACACGCGTGTTTAGACCTTTTTTATTCATAGTCTTTTGAAATGCGGCACAACCTGTTATAATTTTTGTTGTTTTAAATACTTTATTGAACATAAAATTGGTAAAAGAAATACGACCGGAGTTTAAGAGGTTTACATTTCAACTGATGTCGATAATTATAAAATACAAAATCCAAATGTACCTATACTAAGAGTACATAACATGATTCATAAAAGAATAACAATACTGCGACACAACGTCGCTGAGAGCAAAACGTAACATAAATGTAAACATGTGATATCAGACAAAGAGCGCTCTATTTAACTAATTATCGCAACACTCCCACTCGCTCTTTTGTCAACAAAACAATACAATTCAAAAAAGCTTACAAAATAAGGGTTAATATAAATTTAGCATCGTACAATTTTTGATAAATTTATTTACCGATAAACTTTTTGTTAGCATATCCGCTAGCTGGTTATCACTTGAAAACCGAATCACTTCAATATCACCCTTTCCAACACACTCGCGAATGTAATGAAATTTTATGTCTATGTGTTTGGAGCGATTATGGTACAGATTCAAATCTTGCAACTGTCGAAAAAAATTCCGAGAGATCAAGACCACGAGTTTGTGAACATCCCTTTATCACCAACCTTGCACGATAACGATCAATTTCTCCATTCGGTTTCATGTTGATACGAAAGACCCAACGATTTTTAATCACTTTTCGATCCTTGGGACACTTGACCATGGTCCAAGTTTTGTTTTCGTTAAGTGCCGTTAGTTCTTCACACATTGCTTGCTCCCACTGTTTATGGTCTGAAGATTCACGCGCTTGTCGCACAGTTAAAGGAGTTTCGGATGACACGTACAAATAACCAAGATTGGCGAAACTTAAACTACACGCCGTTTTGCTCCGAGTGCGGCTTGCAACGCTATCAGTAGTACTATTGGAAGGCACTTGATACCGTCCGTTGGGCACAAAATCTTCGTCCTTATCATGTTCACCACCGCTTGTTGATTGTTCATCCTTGTCAATATAATCTTCTTTGGAGTCTGAGTCATCAACACTTCCTGATTGTTTTTCATTTAAGTTTGTTTCTAATGATACTACACTAGAAATGACTGGTTCGATAATTTGAACATCGCAGCTTATCACTACACGATTCGTACCGCGTTCTCATAAACGATATGCCTTTGACGCACTTTCATACCCAACTAGCAACATATTTTTACTCTTTTTGTCGATTTTTTTGCGTTTGTCTTTTTCGATGTACATGTAGCACGTACTCCCGTATACGCGAAGATAACTCACATCTAGTTTCTTTCCGTAGAACAGTTCACTTGGTGTTTTGCCATGAAGTCTTATTAAGTGGATTAAATTTCGAATATTGTAACCATCGTAAGGGGGTACCCTCACTTTCTAGTTAAAATCGAGAAAAGAAAAACAAACAAAATTTAACTTTTCAAAAATCTTTATTTATTATTTAAATCGAAGAATTTGGCTGTGAATGTGAATCGTCTAGTATTAGGACCTTTTAATTACGTTGTATTAATAGAATGTAGTAAGATAGATTCTTTTATGAGTTCCGTACAAGTTGTATGTGCTAACAAAGAAAACACAAGAAATTTGAACCACATGATTTATTTACAAATATACATATTTTCAATTGCCCTTGGTATCGGTTCGGGAAGACAAGCACCTTTTTATTTTACCATAGACTTTAGGGTTGGGACAGATGTGCTATCAAAGACATTTAATAGCCAAAGTTATGTGTTGGTACAAAGTTCGAACATCGTCAAACAGTGCAACAACGAATTGTGAAGGAAAAACCCTCGCATGTTCGTCTTGAACTGGGAGAAGGAAAGTCGTGCAGATAGTGAACTTTAACCGCCGAAATAGCCACACCCGCTGTAAGCCCATGGGCTACCTTGGTAGGCCATGTTAGAATACCTGTTGTCTGAAGATGCCATGTCACGGGAGTTTGTATATAGTTTGTTGGTAGGAGTCGGGCACACATGGTAACCACGAAACCTTTATTATTTTGTCGGACACGTCACACATGGTGAACATAGCCCTCTATTTGTTTGGCGAGACACGTCATCTTGGTGAACATAGCCTCTAATTAAGGTGGTTCGAGACACGCCACTCTTAGTGGACGTCGCCTCTATTTTATGGCAGTTCAGAACAACAGAGTATGTCAACTTGCTCGACTTCCCTCTCTCTGATCAAGAGTTCTTCAATTAAGAGTTTCGCCTAAATTTAGACAACTGCAAATCTGCTATCTTTTTAAACACATCTGATTCCAAGGCAAAACCTTGAGATGCTCAAACAGTGTTAGTGGTTCGAAGAAACCAAAACGGATACCTTCAACTGAAAGAATAGATACCGCCAAATTGATCTAATTACGGTAGCTACACGTTCACCTGAATTAATCATAGGAGCGTAAACCGTAGATAGATCCTTCTAAACTCCTGCCGCCTACAGCTTAAGGCCAATTTAGTCAACATCTACGTCTACGTAATTTTGTAGGTAAATATACCAACGTTAGAATGAACCCATTCTAAAACAACTGATCAAAACTTCTCAGGCTATCTGATTTAATAAACCAAATTAAAGTGCTTGTCATACACCTTCCTAGTACGAGGAAGCAGTACATGAATCAGTGAAGAATTGTACATGGTCCAAAAGGGACTCGAATTAGACAATTGAATCTTAAAATTAATGACACCAGATAATCGCAATCAAACAGAATAAAATATATTAACCCTGAAGGGTAAAATAAGACAATGGTAGCAATGCAATTCAAAATGAAAGTAACAGTAAATAAAGTCATAAATCTGGCGAAGTAAAACGACCTCAAAACACGAATAAAATATCGGTCAGTAAGTTACCCACCTTTGTATTGTATGTCATCGGCATCGGCAGCGTCTGGCTCGGGGTTGACGGACGAGCGACCGCTAATGGGGTAGTTTATGGTACCGGACAGATCGGTCAGGCGGTGGCTTCGAACAGTACGACTCCCGGACAATGGTGGATAAGCAGGCGCCAGTGGCGGGGTTGTATACGACTCCGATAAAAGGTGGCAGCGGTAAGAAACCAGGTGACGACCACGGGAACAGACCGAATTAAACCAATCACCAGGGGATGTGGGAATGCGCAAACCAACAGCCATTTAACTCGTTCAATACAATTTAAATTGCGTTACAGAACCTCTTATACTGCAGATCGAGATAAGCCGTTTTCCGACTAGCCTCGCAACAGTTCGAATCCAATGTAAGGCATTCAAAATGACGATTTGACCTCTTATACTGCAGATCGAGATAAGCCGTTTTCCGACTAGCCTCGCAACAGTTCGAATCAAATGTAATGCGTTCAGAATGGTTATTTGACCTCTTATCCTGCAGATCGAGATAAGCCGTTTTCCGACTAACCTCGCAACAGTTCGAATCAAACCAGAGATAGAGAGCCAACAATATTCCAACTCCCTATGAAATCCTGTAAATACTCGCGGCTATTTATACCCAATTTCTACCCTCTCCATCACACAAATCCTGCATCTCGTGAGCTTCCCCTTACGTTCCTACATCCCTAACAAGCCTAACAAACGACAACATGAGCGCGGATATCTCCGTTTCACTTCTAAATAATGCTATCTCCTTCGTTCTTATTCAAAATTCCCAGCGTCCGAAGATATTCCCTTTTCCTTTCTACACCCTTGTCTAGCTTGTGACAGAAAGATCAGATTCGCAGACTTTCCCTTTCGCTTTTCTAAGGCCCTCTCGCTCATTCCTATTACCAACCCGACTTACAGGCGCCCTAAGGTGTTCACTTTACCCCCCTATATACCAGCGACTACCTACGGACGAACGACCAGACCAATTGATTTTCTCTCTCGCTTATTTACCAGAAGCTCCTGTATTACTTTCTCTCTCCTTCACTAACTACATGGTGGTGACCCAGAAACTCCGAGGCACGCCGTTTACGTAAAGTGCATGTTTCCAGGGTGAAATTTGTCCTTTTCTTACTCATTAAGTCCGAAAAATATTTTAAACGAAATTACTCAATCCTATTTTCATTTAAAATGATCAGAAGAATAATGGAAATAAGAAATACGAAATAAAAGAAATATTGAGACGAAGAGACAAAAATACCTGCGAATCAATGATATAGAATTATTATAAGATAAAAACCAACTGCTACATAAATAAATATAAGAGAATTATTTATAATATTGTAACACCCAGATGCGGGTGGTTACAATATTTGCTGCAGCCCGACAGGCTTCAGCCCAAAGTCCTGTAGGTAACCGAGCAGCTATGAGTAGAGTCCATTTTGTTCAGAGACATACGGTGTTGAAAATTCCTGCTTAATGGAGTATTTTCTCATAACATTAGTCATTCCTTGACCGTGAAATACTGCAGCATTGTCACATCCCATTCGTCGTATTGAGTGACCAGTCCCTTTATATTCAGAAACAAGAAGATCAACTTGTTCGACAATGTCCGATTTTCTTTTCAGCGGTGCTGCAACTACCAACCCACTAAAATCGTCGGTGAAAACAGCCAAATCTGGATTCTCCAAATAAGGTTTCTGACATCGGCCCAACAATGTCGAAATGAACCAATTCACCAACAGTTTTCGCACGTGAATTTGATGCCGTGAACGGACTACGATGATGTTTGCCAAACATACAATTTTCACAAAATTTGTTGTCGTTATATTTGAACTTTGTTTTGCCTTTAATTTCCATTCCCGTTACCGCGTTGTTGGTCGCTAATTCGCTGATTGAATTGAAATTCACATGACCAAAACGCTCATGCCAGCGCTCAGTCGAGGCCTCGGTTGAACTCGCCACCTGTGCACTTACTTTTTATGTGACGACACGAAGACGCATTTCGTACAAATGTTCACCTGTACGGCTTGCACAAGCGATCAATTTTTCATTGTGAAACATCTTAAGTTCTTCCTTATTTAATTGCACTGTTGCACCATGATTCTTGGCGGCTCCAATTGAAAATAAATTTCGGTCAATAACAGGAACATACAGTACGTTTGTCAACAAATGACGCTGAACCATTCCATTAACGATTGCTTCGATTTTTATTGTACCAACACCGTGAGCATAAATGTCCTTCCCGTCACCGATGGTAATCTTCTTTCTCTCCTCTGAAGAAAATTCGGTATATTTTTCAAACCATTCGCGACGCGACATCATATAATGCTACGCACCAGAGTCAGCATAAAATCGATCATCGTACCCGGAGCATTTCTTATCGCCAAAAGCCGTAAACAAATAGGTACCCGGAGCATCTTACCTTGAGCCGGAAGCACTATCGGCCACACCCTGTTTCTGGTCATTCTTGAATTTGAAGCAGTCATTTTTCTTGTGTCTAGGTTTCTTGCAATAATGACATTTTCCAGTAAATTAAAAATTCTTAAATTTATTTTTCTTTTCTCCTTCTTCCTTTTGAGAAGCCTTATGCACTTAAGCCGCGTTTTTGTTTTTATTCAACGACAACTCTGAAGAACCATGAATTAACAATTCTTGCTTTAAAAGTCGCGACACTAAATTTGATTTTGTTTGATTGCTTTTGTCGAAGGAATCCCAGGCAGCAATAAAAGGTTTTTACGATTCCGGTAAACTTAGTAAAATTTTTGTTATAATGTCTGCCTCACTTCGTGGATGTCCAAGGTCTTCGAGCCGTTGTGCCATTTGCTCAACATTGGCTACATGTTGTGAAATAGTTGTATTCCCATCCATTTCATATTTGAAAAATTGTTGTAATAGCATATGAACAGATGCCTCATTTTTCATTTCGTAAATGGATACCAAACGATCCTACATTTCTTTGGAAGTTTTGAGGTTCATTACTTGCCTTACTTGTTCTTTTTCCAAAGCAAAACCGATGATCATGAAGTTCCATCGACAACATCTAGTAAACCATTCACATCCAAATATGATTGAATTTGGAATTTCCATACATTAAATTCAGTCCCGTCGAATTTGGATAGCGTTACCTTTTCCACTTTTTCTTTGATCATTTTAGATAGTGTTGTTAGTTTTAAAGGCAGTCTTTATATTTATATTGTTCAAAAACTTTTTCAGATTTACTGAAGGTTTACCAAAATATGTAATAATCTGAAATTTATAATTGTCTTTAATGTTTGTTGGAAAAACATTTTTTATACAATTTTTATATTGAATTTCATTTAAAAGTGTGTTAATAATCTTTGGATCATAATTATTCTTAATTGCAAAGTGTTTAATAATATTAAGTTCTTTGTTGTAATTAATTTTGTTCAAAGGTATTCTAGTGAGTCTGTATAACATGAAATAAAATGTTGAATATTTATGTTGTTGTGGGTGAAAAGATGTATTATTAATAATTATATCGGTATGTGTGGGTTTATGGTATATGGCGAACGTGTGTTTGTTATTTATTCTTGAAATGGTTAAGTCCAGGAATTAAATTTTTATTATGTTCTATTTCAGTAGTGAATTTTATATTAGGATGTAAATTATTTATTTGTTGTAGAAGTTGATTTAGCTGTCTATTTGTGCCTGTGAAGCAGACAAGGACATCATCAACATATCTGTACCAATATAAGCAATATTTATACAGAGATAATTGTTGTATCTTATTTTCGAGATTGAACATAAATATTTCCGCAAGTAGAGGGCTAAGGGGATTACTCATAATTAGTCCGTTATCGTTTCTGAATATTTCATTATTAAATTGGAAGTAATTAAGCTCAATGCATACTGAAAGTAACTGTATCAATTCTTCAATTATTACCGGATTTATGTTTTTGTCTTCAAATAATTCTTTTACAATTTTAGTTGCATCATTAGGTGGTATTGAAGGAAAAAAGTTAGTGACATCAAATGAAACAAGTTTTGATGTGTTTGTTTAATTAATATTTTTAATGTTGTTTACTAATTCTAACGAGTTCTTAATTGAGAGTTTGTTATTAAAATTAAGGTATGATTTAAGAATGTTTATTAATACTTTAGACAATTTATATGAAGGGGCTGTGACAAATAAAACTACTGGTCTTATAGGTTTATTTTCTTTATGTAGTTTTAAAAAACTGTATAGCTTAGGTGGCTGCGGGTTCATATTTACTAAACTGTACTTGTTATACTCTTGTAAAATTATAACATTGTTGTTTATAGTTTGTTTTAATAATTTTTTGATAATTTAATGCTATTGGAAGAATTTAAAAAATTAACTGTTTTATTAATATAATTTTCTTTATCTATTGCCACTACTGCTTTACCTTTGTCTGCACGAGTTATAACAATGTCGTTTTGTTTTAATTTAGTTTGTAGCGTTTTTAAAACTGCTGGTTCGTAATTTAAATGAACTTTAACTTTGCTTTTTGCTGCTTTCAGTATAGTATGTGCTGCCAAAGTTTTATATATGTAATTTTCGTTTTTTAACACGTTAACCGCCATGTGAAGCATGTGTGACTCGTGCACCCTATAGGTGAGCTGGCCATGCCGCTCACATATGTTGCACATGTAGTAAATTCGTTGGAGTTGCGTTGCTCACTGTTGCATCGCGTTATAGCAGAAACGTTATGCAAGGTAAAAGTGGATGGCCCAGGGAATAAACCGTGTATATTGGCCTGACTCAAACTAAATTGCCAGGGGTCCAAACTAATGTTATTTGGTTACTTTTTATTGGATGTGGTAAGTAATGACTGGCCCTAGACGTGTAAAAAATTCTTACTATTGCGGCGGTCAACGTGTTAAAGCTATTTCAGTGTCTACGCCTGTGATTTCTGCATTTTTGGAATTAAATGGAGATACTAAGTTATAGTTTAAACCTTTTTCTAATAACATAACTTCCTTAGGACTAAAAACTGTATTCGATAAGTTAATGAATCTATCGTAAAACTTATGTTCAACTGGAATTTCATTATTACTTTCTGGTTTATTGTTTTGTTTACCTTGGCTAGATATTAGTTTATTTAATTTACTATATTGTTTTATGTATTTCTTATGAATTAACAAATTTACTTTATTTCTAGTTATTTCTAGATTATATATCATCAATCCCTAGTCTCAGCACTTTCTTTGGTATGACCTCCACAGTGAGCACTGCTCTCTTTGGGTTTTTCATTATCTGTCGATCTGCCATTACGTTTAGAAGCAATGTGGCCAAATTCACCACACTTAAAGCATTTAAGTCCTTTCGGTTTAACTTCAAATTTCTCTGAATTACTTGTACGCTACTTTGACTTGACTCATATAATTAACTCTTTTCTTTGAACTCTGAAAAATTATTCGCTCCATAAAGAATAAGTTTGTGCGATGATTCATTCCGTATACCGTCGATTATGTATTGAATAATAATGCCTGGTTCAACCATCGCTCTACTTCCAATTTTATGCATCATGAGAGTATATTCTGGCACTGTTTCCGAAGGACTATTTTTCCTTTCCATAAACATCTTGTGAAAATGTACACTACTGACAATTACTCTAAATTCAGCCAATAATTTCCTTTTCAACATTGTCCATGATTTAATACTCCTTTCGGACTGGATAAACAATTTAGCAATCCCAGTAATGACTTTTTCGCAAAAATTAACTTTTGTAAATCATTCCACCCTGTGACGTTGGCAATATCATCAAAAACGGAAATCTATTTCTCTATCAAATAATCTTCATTGCGATTAAAGGGTCTAATGCTATCCTCAACATCACGAAAAGTCATTGCGAAGGAATCAACTTTCCTTGGTTTTGTCATAAGTTGTGATTGTAAACGAGATAAAGGTTCATTTTCACTGTCTGATTCCTCGTTCTTTTCAGTTTCTTCCACGTTCTTTCCTTTATGCACTTTATCGTCTTCTTTTCACTCTGCGTCATCCAATTCTTCAGGATTCGCGTCTTTGATCATTAAATTATTTAAGAAAATGCATATTCTATCGGCTACTTCATCTTTATCTCTAACCTAACCTAACCTGTCGGAAGTATGGGGTACGAAAGAGGTATTAAAATGACTCAGCGCAAACTGTATTTTAACCTCTATTTCGCATATGAATAAAACAAAAACCATTTTCTCTATAAAACGTGTACACATAGAATATATGTAGCAGTAAAACAGAATGGCAGCACACAGCAGCGTGTACTCAAGCAATTGCCTCGTTGTTAACTATTATCCGTTCTTAGAAGGTAATCATGCGCTTTCCTAGCCACCTCCCTACACTACCGCTAATAGGTGGCATCACAGTGTACAAAGCTAAAGTCGTAGAATAATTTTGTATAACTAATAAAGTTAATGTTGCCGAGTATATTTTAAATGAGAATTAATACTGCTGACCTTCGAGTAAGAAGTAGTTGCTTACATTATAATGTTTTTAAAAATCTGATTAGGAATCATTATATGTTTCTATCTCCATGTTATGTTCTGTCGAGAAAAGCTTGAAGGATCTGTCACATATTTTTTTTAAATATTGTACGAATTCTAGAGATTATTATCTGATAAGGATATTTAAAAAAAAAATTATGAAACAAATTATAACATAGTAATGGAATAAAATTAGTAAGAGGCTTATAATAAGATTCCATGCTGAAGTTGATAAATTAAAATTAAAAAAGAGATTAGTGACAACTACAATAGACGATATCAAAAGATGCAATAAAATAAATGACATAAGTACCAACAAACAGTTACGTAAGTAATAAAAATATCAGATTAAATGATTTATCTATCACTACACAAGTACGAGACAATAACGCAATATCACATTTATATCGACATATCTAGAAAATAAATCAGAAGAGAAGGTACAATAGTATAAAAGGGAACAAATTTAAATAATGACTTTTAGACGTGTGCTGATTGCCATATGAGGTGAGTGATATTTAGGGTTTACAATTTTCTTTAACTCAAAATTCAAAATGCATTAATTTTTTCGCGATTTGCGTTCCTTTTCTATTCGAACCAATTTTATATTGCATTATTGGTATAGTAATGATTGAGCTACTGAGATTTAGCGTACATCATTTATTTTAATTTCATGTATCTATTGCTTCTGCTTGGGTGAGATGAATATATTACGTCATTATAGATTAGTTACATATGGAAGAATTCGTTACGGAAAATTTTTAGTATACTTTTAAACAGTTTGTACATTTTGTCAACAGTTAAAAAAATTATTACTTTATAGGAAATCAATAAAAAGCTTTAAATCAGTTTTGCCCTGTTTTAAATTATTTTTTGTTAATCAGAAGCACTTCTCATAAAATATGTAATATTTTTGGAGTCCCTCATCATAAGATTACCACTTATGGGTAATTGTATGACTAATGAAAGACTTGAACTAGTGCAACTGCATTGCTTTAGTGGGTATAAACACATTTTCCTAGAGGATAACAAACTCGCGAATTGCGAAATATGCTTAGCTTGTTTGAAACCGTAATTTAATGCTCTGCGTTCCTATTATATTAAAAATATACCATTTTCAAAATTGCGCAACTCGACCATGTTGACTGATTAAGAACTGTAAATTAACTAGTCAAATATCGGGTAACTACGTACAGGGTGTCCGATTTTCGAAAGTCTTGCAGAGTATGTCCCTTATTCACAATAATAGAGATCTGCGTTTTTTACGTCACTCTGCTACTGCTTTGTGAAATGAAGGATATCGCACGCATAATTTCCATACATCTTCTAATTTTTGAGATATGGGAGAAAGTTGAAAAGTATGATTGTATTTGTCACATTTACGTATCGTGTGTCATGCATAATGTCGATTGACACCTACCGCAAAAAATTATTTGGAATTTTTATACATATTTTATAGAAAAACAGTATTAACAATACGTATTTTATTCAAAATTGACAGAATATGATAAAATAGGCATATTTAACTATTGTATTGAAGTTACTTACTGCATAAAAATTCAATATTGAATTCTGTCCTCCATACAAAAGTAACATTTTAATTTTCTTATCTCGTTTACCTTATCTAATTCCGAATTGATAAAACCACTCCAAAAAGTTCTCTGTTCTATTGTTTTGATTAATTGTTAGATAGACTCCAAAGAACATCTTTAATTTGAAACTCCTAAAACGTGATGTTCCTATTTTCAGCTGTTATAACTTCTGGATGTTACTCAAACTTACTTTCAAAATTTGGCTATACAGAAATAAACATTTCGAAAAGAACACAGACCAATCCATTCTGTCGGAACCTCCTACGACACGTTGATGAGAGCCAACAAGCTCGAAGTCGCGATCCGTGTCTTGCGGTTTCGACGGAATACTGACCAGGAACATATTTTGTTCTATTTTGGTATGGGTGCCTATATGGGTTGCTATATGAAAGTCTGGTTTAACAAGCAATTGCCTTACAGAAAAAGAAATCTTGTTGATCAATACAGTACCTATTATTGATAGCGTTTACCACAGATGGCGCTTTCGTGACATCTGTGGTCGTTGAAGAGAAACTATATTAGAAAGAAATAACGTGAATATTATAATCAGAAATCATAAATATTTCATTACTTTTCTAATATTAATGCATAAATAGTAGGTTATAGGGCAAATTTAACATCACTATTTGTTTGTGTGATAATTGCCTCGTTGCTTCAAGGTTTTGTCACAAAATTTCTGGAATTAGTCCGAGAATAATGCGCCCACTGAAACTTTCCCTTCAATACCAATTTTATATGTGTATAAATATGGAAAGGAAAATAACAAACAGGAGAACGATTTCATAACTGGTCCTTACAGTTTATGTTTTATTTCTTGCTGCGAAGAAGGCAATAAGAAATCATTTTAAGTTTTAATTTTCGATCATTCCATAATTATTGAGTAGGCAGTAAAATTAAAAGCGTCTATTGTCATGGAAACAAGGGATGTTATGGAGCTCCGTAACCGCAACTATCGAATTTCCGAAGTAAAAATCTATCTGAAATCGTAACTGAATCTGATATAAATGTTTCGGATAATGTCGGATAGAGTTTGAACGGCACGTGGTATGATAAGTTTTTGCCCAGCCGCTTTATTTAGAAGGTTAATTGTTTTTTCTTTGCCATTTCAGTACAAAATGACAACCCCAAAGTCAAGCAACCATCTATTTGTTTTTCCCTTTCAAAGTTTCCTGAAGTAATATGTAATTGAAATTATCCGATACCATCAGATAATCCGAAATAATTTCATATCCGTAACCGTCTGAAACTGGTATAATATTAATTATATATCCATATTCATGTATCCACATCCATAACATCCTTTATGGAAACATTCGAATTATATACCTACCTTATACACCACTTATAAATGCCACTTATTTGTATTTTTTCTAGGAACGATACTATGGAAATGATATACAAGTTTTGCTTCATCGTAGCATTCATTCAACTGGCATATGGTCAAGTTTTCGATACCGAACCACTCGCTAGATATGTTATAGCAAAACCAAGAGCTGATAATATAAATTATCGCCTTCCATCAAATATCAGGCCGTTCAGATACGTTATCACACTCGAACCGAACTTTAATACCGATACATTTTCCGGATTGAGTTCTGTAGAAGTAACTGTAGTTGAGGATACAAATGTCATAACATTACATGCGTACGACTTATCAATAAATGAATCGTTAATTGAAGTGTTAGATGATAATGGAAACCGTATAATCGTTAATGGAACGGCTGTTGCAGAAGTGCCAGACCAACAATTTTACATTATCAGTCTTGCAACTTCATTAAATGCAAATCAAAATTACACAATAGTATTTGGTGGTTTTAGCGGTTCACTTAATGACGATTTAGATGGGTTCTATCTGGCAAGATATAGAGACGCAAATGGAACGGAAAGGTTAGTTTCAGACACGTGTTTCATTTATATTTCTGAAAGCTTGTTTCCTTAAAATTAGCAGTTATGCCCATAAAAATGACTGCAAGTCTTATGTAGTTTAATTTCTATAGAAAACTGGCCATAACGCAATTTGAACCAACTGGAGCTAGAAGAGCATTTCCTTGCTTAGATGAGCCACATTTAAAAGCAACCTATAAACTAAATTTTGTGAGACCTAGTGACTACACTAGCGAAGCAAACACTCCTTTACAGAATTCAACGTAAGTGAATAAACAGATGTCCTTTTTTTAATTGAGCTTGTTATCTAGATGTTAACGAAGTTGTGCATGGTCAGCAGTCTGTTAAAATCCGGATCACTATATCAGTTCCACTCATCCTTATCAGTACATTTTGGGTAGCTTCGACAGAATACTGACCAAGCTGAAAACTTCATTAAATATGGATCTATTAGATGAAAAATAACATTGCAAGAAGCATTTTGCACAGAACAATGCTCAAGATTTATTTACGGTTTGAAGTCAATAATACGTATTATTAATATCTATTAACAATGAAATATCGAGAAATATTTAGTAGTGGTGATTTTGAATACATTAATATGAATTAAATTCAAGAACCACCTAAAAATTACCTTAAATTAATGAGAAAAAAGCTATTGCTGTCAAAATGCCCTCGCCGTGATTCGAACCCGGGTCTCTGGCTTTACGCGCCTTTGCTCTAAAGCTTTTTCCTCATTACTTTAAGGTAATTTGTAGGTGGTTCCTGAATTTAATTCATATTAACACGTATTATTTCAAAGATGTTCGCCGAAACCACCTTTACGTACACCCTGTGCTTAGATTTAGTGTTCAGTAGTTGAGTGAGAAGTAAGTCAGCTCCTGGGTTTGTTAGACAAGGTTTTTTGGAAATCAGAAACAGTGGCGGCAAGGTCTCCATCTAGATGTTCCCCCCCAAGTCAGAGTTCCTCAAAAGCATTTCTTTGCGCTTATTTCTTTAACCTCTCACTCGAACATTTCTTCTGACGTTACGTACTTCATACTTCTTGGTTAGACGTTTCAGCCGTATCAAATAAGCAGACGTATATTATGGCGAAATTTCTTGCATTAAGCGGTTGTACAAAACCGACTAAAAATACCTAACGATTACCATTTTTAGGGTGCCGCCATCTGACATTGTATTTTGATAAACGGACTTAAAAGAAATCAAAGAAAAAAATGCAAATTTTTGATACTTCGTTCCGTTTTCAAGATATCGAAACTGAGTTGTAAGTTTTGAAATCAACAATGTTAAAGTTATTGTCAATAGAACTTTGTAAACCACCACAACGTTTTCAGTCTCTAATCAGATTGGAAATAAATGTTTTCTGACAGTTTACAAGCTACATAAATATTTTATGAAAAGAAAAATTTACTTCAATATGAAATGATTTTTTTTATATTAAGTTGTTATATAACCTAAGTATTACAAAATTAAATAAGAAAGAAATAGGATTCATATTTAAGGTATCATAAATTTACATAAGAAATTTCGATAACAAATTATACTAACCCATATGGAGAGTACCAAAGTAGTTAAATCCTTAGGGTGTAAAAGTTAATTCAACTCATAAACAATAAACAAACGGACAAACTAAATTTAAGGGTTAAAAATTGAATTGAGATTCTAGAAATTACAAAAATGAAACGGAATACTAAAGAGGCGTCTCACTCAACCAATGATTGTAGCACCTCAATTTCACCTAACCCATCTAAAACTATTTCCATAAAAGAATAAACACTTTATCTGAAAATAATCACAGCAACAATTCTCATCTTCCTAAGAACAATTTTAATATTAATAAATCTCTTACATTACTATGCATCGATGGCCTCTCAAACAAACTTAAACGAATTTTAAATAAATATAATATACAAACTATATACAAAGTTAAGAACAGACTTGACAGGATTGTTGGTACTGGCAACGAAAAACTAGAAAATACCATCATAGTATACAAAATTGATTGTAATTTTAGTAATTGTGACTGTTCTTATGTGGATCAAACTAAACGTCATATTAAAACTAGATTAAATGAACATAAGTAAAACATCAGAGATAAACCAGACTACGCTTTCTCTAAGCATTGTCATGGAAAGGGTCATTGGGAAAATAACACTACTTAGGCTAAAGAACGAAATTATTCAAAAAGACTAATTTCTGAAATGATTTATTTTAAACAACTGTCTAATCCCTTAAATAACGAATAAGACTCACTAAATTTAAACAACTCTATTAAATTGAACTCAATTAAATAACCAACTACAAATTACCACAAATTAATGTGGAAAAAGGTATTGTTGTCATCATGTCCCCGGCGGGATTCGAACCCGCGTCTCTGGCTTTACGCGCCATTGCTCTAACCACTAAGCTACGGCGACATGATGACAACAACATCGACGAAACGTACTTACAAAGTCACTGAATCGTCGGATCAATGTCATCATACGGCTAACATATAATAACAAGAGAGCGGACATGATTAGTTTTTTACCAAGAAATTCAGCGATAACGACGCGTACACATAATTCGCCGCCGCTTGTCAGTGGCGCGCTAACAATGTCTAGACTTATCCAGAAAATTCTAACAGGTAAAAAAATAGCACTGTACAATCCGAGCAGGTAGTGAACAATTTACAATGTGTTGAAAAAGCAAATCAATCGATAGCGAATAAATTGTGTTGTAAAAATGCCGCGGTTACATAAAACACGTATTGAACTACTAAAAGAGTATAGTACTATGGTGATGTAGTAGACACCGCTTACCGCAAATATATTAGGTATTTGCTTCATCCACGATACCCTTGCAAAACCCTCATGCGCCGCCTATGGTCCTGAATTGACGGTTATATCATTCATTAATATCAACGTTCGACCAATAGACACTCAGATTTAGTATAAAGTCAGTATAAAGATGGGCGCAAAAATTGTTCACTTCAAAAATGTAACAGAAGGCTTAACGTTCTTGTTAAAAAAAGGGCGAACGGTGAGTTGTAAAAAAAACGAAATATTCGGAGTAGTCGTACTTCAAATTGCAGACCAACACAACACACAAAATTGTAATTTTTTGTATAACACCGCGCACATCTCTGCAACTACAGGAAATTCATTCCAGTGAAACAAACTAATCAGTCCGCTCTATAATAATAACATCTGAAAGATAAAATAAAACACTTGGTGTAAGTTTCACAGGTTTATTTATCACTTCTGACATATATGTTTTGACCTACAGTTAGGTCATTCTCAAAGAGTACAAACTATACTAAAACTAAAATGTTACAACTACCTGTATTTAATTAATAATTAATTTAAAATTTTATCTTTTAATTATTAAAAATGTTTCACAACCAATGCACAAAAGACTCTATTGAATTTATAATAACATCTATAACTTGATAATAAACTATGGCATAACGATAACAGTTACTACATGACATTTGATTATTTGATTTAAAATGACTGACGAAAGTATTTTATACGTTTACTCTTTTAGTTTAGGCAATATAAAAAAAAAACAGTTACTATTTTGCACTAAAATTTAACTTCAAACCGATTGCGGTATCATGTGCAGGATAGGTGCTGTATCATAAAAACATAAATCACAACAGCTGTTGCGTCTGGGTACGCACCAAAAACTAAGTTTGACAACGTGGTGGACAGATATATCAAGAGTTGTCCCAAATTAAGAAGAAATATGCCAACAACACGTCTACAAAATGTTGAAAGTAGCTGAAATGTTCATCGAAACTACGTATATGCTACCGGTGAGGCATGAACAATCTCCATGTCCCTGTACTGGTTTGTATATAACCACAAAAGTAACAATGTGTAGTACTTTTATTTAGTAGTAGTTTAAATGGCATGAAATGTAATGCGAAAAACTGCTTCACGAATATATTCGGAAGAAGTCACTTGATTCCGTCAGAGGATTATTATATTAATAATTGCTCTCTTGAAAGGGTAGAAAATGTCAAAGATTTAGGAGTGATATTTGATGCCAAAACGTCATTTAAATATCATATAGAGCACCTTGATATTAAAATACGCGAAAAATTTTACTTTATAAAAAGAATTTCATTTAAATTTAAATCTATGCTCACTTTTCGTACATTATATTACTCATTTATTTTTTTAAAACTTATGTACGCTTCAACTGTTTGGTGACCTCATGAGAAAGGCCTAATTAAAAAGATTAGGTCATTAAATACCTTGTACCTCAGATATGCTGCGTTAGTCATCAAGCTCTGCCTTTTTTGACATGGTGGGAGTCATTCTAGCAAAAAATTTGACTAGTTAACATCAAACATTCACATTAGCGAGCGACAGAGAGCCCGTATAGGGAGAAGAAACGGAAACCAAAAAGTTTGAATGTAGACATCCGTTTTTTCAATCAACTCGACGTTATCTGAGGGTTGTCTAGTGCAGAATGGCGTAATTCAAATTTAATGAGTTATTCGTTTTAAAAGATTAACATAAATTATCAAGTAACGACTTCTCTTCTATATCATTTTCATTTACAGCAGTACATACGATCTTATTTATGTGAAATAATTGCTGATACAAGTTTTAATTGAAGAAACTCAAATGAGCAATCGTCTTAAAAAATTGATACTATTATTTTATTGGTGTGGTGCGTTTTATAGTTCTCCCTAAAGGACTTATTAAAAAATAAATATTCATGACTACCTATCTACTTATCTGGAATTTTTCCGTGATATACCTAAATGGTCCATCTTTATTTAGGTATGTAAGTACAAGGTACATACTTACTTCTAAATATAGTCTCATGTAGATAATTAATAATGTTAAATGATTGACATAGAATTTTAAATTAAAATGTTTAAAAGAGTTACATAATATCATCTCAACGTTTGAAGGCTTATAGATGAAGTAAGTATTGATTAAAAAAATTAGAATAAAAGGTAATCAAAACTATTTATCCTTTGAAATAAAAAAAAAATATATAGGTAAATATAAATAGGTAAAATTACAACTAAACATATACAATGCAATATATATGTTGGTAACGGAAATGAGCCGATTAGGGTGTTTTTAAGGTTCCAAAAATTCAAAAAACCGTAGCAATTGTTTTAAATCCAATTGAGTGAATAGTTAAGTTAGTTAGTACGACTGGGTAGTGTCGGATTCCCGAGGAAGGTGTCCTCGGGCCTACTGACTAAAACCTCTCCCCCTTATTAGGCCGGGAGATAGCAAAAGATTTGGGTACATTATTTTCTAATCTATGTCTCGAGGAGTACTGAAAGTTGAGTACAGTAAGAGAAAATTTGACCCATTCCCGTATCTATCTATCAAAAAAATGTGAGCTGAGACGATTTTCTAATTTTTGCCTCCTTCACCAATCGAATCAGTGATAAAAAATTTTAGCCATAAGTGCTGGAAGTGTTGAAATAATATTTTAAAATTCCGTGATTTTCTAACCGCTGCCCAGTAAAAAGGTAAAGGTTTTCAACCTAAAGGATTCATAAACAAAATGGATACGGCAATGGGTCAAATTTCCTCTTGTTCTACTCATCTTTAGGTTATATTTGATTACTCCTCGAGGCATAAGTTAGAAAGTCACGAATCAAATCTGTTACTATACCCCGGTCTAATAGACCGTTTTAGGAACTTGTGTTCCTCTAGGAGCAATTATACGATAACGAACAGCCAAATTGTGGAGCCTCAGAATCTGGTGCAGTGTACTTGACATTCATTCATCCAAAAGTGTTTGTGACTGTTCAATTATCAGTATAATTTCTCGCTCGATAGTGTCTTTCACATTTGATTTGCTCATAACGGCGGGAAATACATTATTAAATACTTTATACGCACCTTTTATCACACAATAAAATTTGTCAGATGGAACGTATAAATGACCAAAATATTGTCCGTGAAGCGTATCGTATGCTTTCCAAAATATTAATAAAGCATTTTGGTTTTCTAATTTCTCACCATTTTTTTGTCATCCGTTCTAAACAAAAACTGCATCCGTGATTTTTAAAAAAACCTACTTAATAAACAGCCCGCGACGTAATTTATTGCACAAAATTCTAAATTGGGACTACCTATTGTTATATCATCATGTACTACGTCATCTTCATTGCTTTCGATATGCTGTTCGTCAGCTTCCTTAACTGATTCGTCCGCGATCGTGTCTTCTAAATCCTCGCCGTCATAAATATCCTCCAATTCTTTTAACTCTTCATTGATATAGTTATTTACCATGGTTTTTGATAACTTTGTAGTTACATTTATATTTTCATCTTCTTCATCGGTACCTACAGTCAGAACCCTTTGGAGGTGACATCAAACCCGCGACTATCAAATATTGCAAATTGTGCCGGAATTGCATACAAGACGGGTTTAAATTGTTACCTTAACGGCGTCGCAATGTTCCAAATAATTTTTGTAGGCCGTCTTGATACAAATCCGATGTCAGTAGATACAATTGACCTTCGTCAAATAAAACCTTTGCTAACAATAAAATCGAGTTAAGCGATAATTTCAAACCCGAGATACAGGGTGGGGATACGCGCGTATTATCTGCGTTCTCCCATGAATTTACCCATTCTATCGATTCTTCGATAACTCGACCAACTGTATCGAATTTCGCTGAAGCACCGCGACGTAGAGGATTCCTGTCTGTAGCTGTTTTCGCGTTAAGACAATCAAATAAATCATTCATTTTTTTGTATGAAATCTGTTGTTGCCACGCAAATAGGATGACACAGCGCTAATTATTGATACCCCGATTTTAAAGCCGCCGAAACTGTCGCACTATATACCTTAGTCGCTAATTTTACGCACATTTTATCTCAGTTATTGGGTTGAACATGACGTTTGCCTAGTTTAGGGGCCGCTCGGCATTTACTCGCTTGTTCAATTTGTTATAATTCAAGAATTGCACCCCATGAAATTCTAGTACCGTCGATTAAAAAGTCACGAGTTATTAATTGATTGCGAACGGATTTGAATAAATGGGGTACGTGCCACACAAAAAAAAGTTATCACTTATCACGATAAACGGTTTATCGTCTATGATACCTAATAATTTAGCAGCCCTTTGATTTTTTGTGCCTTTGTAGCAAACCATACAGCGAATTTTAATTCCGGCTTCAAAGCATTTTTCGAAGCAATTTTTAAAAAGTATTACCAAATGTTCACCTTTTACATTTGTGTGGGAATGAAAGTAAGCTATGGGCAACTTCCAAGAATATCGCAATCCACGAATAATAAACACTAATGATTTTTTTGCATATTTCGTCTATCTACCCAATCCTAAACCTAATCACGTTTTGAATTATATTCGACATGTTTCTTTATTGTCATTTTATCCCACATTAAGACGGCATCGCGTTCAGCTGAAGACATTAACGCGACTTTTTCACGCAAACGTGTAAATATTTCTGTTCTAAAACCTGTAAATATATCTAATGTATTGACCCATGTGGGAACAGTGGTTATAGCTGGTAATAAAATATTCATTTTTCCCCGCAAAAAAACAGTACGCTTTAGAAGAAATATAATATAACGAGACTGAAAATCGCTGTTCAATTTCAGTCCATTCTGTATTCCTATGCACCGAGCGTTTCAACCGCATTCCGAAAAGAATTAGTTGTTCTGGATTTGGATATTTTGAAGTGTTTTTAATTACACTGGGGAACAGCAAAACGGCATCCAAAATAAAATCAACAAAATTTTACTATTTTTGGTGCGCTAAATCCAAAAATAATTTAATTTTTGCAATATTAGTTCACGTTTTAGAGATACGTGATGCTACGTGTCCCTATATATTAACACTGTAATCGCCAAAACGTACGTAATATAGTCGTATATTCGGTGCAAAGAGATGATGCAATCGACACGATAGTGTTACATCAGGTACAAGGGATGTTATTTGAGCCATAATTTCTCAATTGCCAGGCGGCATTCGCGTAAGATGTCTCGAAAGTGTGTAAACAGTCCAGATTACTTCGGTTACGTTTGTGGTGAAGTGACTTTTGCATCTCATAAGCGGTCTATTACTCCATTGATTAAAACTGCATATCAGCTTTATTTCGGTTGCAAAATAGGGGATCAAGACAAATAGTGGGTTCCCCATATCTGCTGTAATTCATGTGCTATAAGTCTGAGAAACTGTTTAAATCGTAAAAAATGTTCATGCACATCATACTGCCAACCGCACAAAATTACTCAGTCCGAATTAAACGATCTTGTGAGAGATCTAGAACTTCCAAAAAGTAAAGCAGAGTTACTAGGATCAAGATTGCAGCGGTGGAACCTATTAGAAGACGATGTTTCTGTATGTGTTTTTCGTAAACGCCACAAAGACTTGGTACAGTTTTTTGACATGGAGAGTAACTTGGTTTTCTGCAATAACATAAGCGGTTTACTAGCGTCCTTAAATATAAAACACATGCCAGAGGAATGGAGATTGTTTATAGACAGCTCAACCTTGAGCTTAAAAGCAGTACTATTGCATATTGGAAATACTCTACCTTCTATTCCTGTTGGATATGCACATCACATGAAAGAGTCATACGATAACATGAAATACCTACTGACATGTATAAAATACGATGAGCGTAAATGGCAAATCTGTGGCGACCTAAAAATTGTTGCACCTTTACTCGGTTTGCAACTAGGCTACACCAAGTTTTGATGTTTTTTGTGTGAATGGGACAGTCGGGCAAAGGCACTACATTACAAGAGACGAGACTTGTCCGTTCACTAGAGCCAGGTCAAAAGAATGTACATCATGTAAAATTGGTAAACTCCAAAAAGATTTTGCTGCCACCACTGCATATCAAATTGGGCCTAATGAAAAATTTTGTCAAAGCATTTAATTGAGATGAGCCAGCTTTTCAGTACCTGCGTCAGAAATTCCCAAGGCTAAGTGAAGCGAAAATTAAAGAAGGTATTTTTATTGGGCCACAGATTCGAAAAATTTTGAAGGACGAACAATTTGATAGTACCCTAACAGATAATGAAAAAAAAATGCTTGGAATGACTTTCGCTTGGTTGTCACCAATTTCTCGGGAAACCAAAAAGCTGATAATTTTGTTAATCTTGTTAGAAATATGCTGTCATCGTATCAAAAAATGGGTTGTAATATGTCTTCAAAGATGCATTTCCTACACTCACACTTGGACTTTTTCCCTGAAAACTCTGGAGCTGTAAGTGATGAACACGGCGAACATTTTCATCAGGATATATCAACAATGGAGAAAAGGTACAAGGGAAAGTGGAATCCTTCCATTCTTGGATATTACTGTTGGACTCTTGTTAGAGATGCTCCAGCAACAATTCACAAAAGAGCAGCAAAAAGACAGCGCAAAAACTAATAAGTCTGCTGTAAAAATATCTATTTTTTTTAGTTTGTTAAAAATAATAAAATAAAAATGTGTTTTTGAAAACCGCAACTAAGTTTTTAATTTCATTGTCATTTTTGTATTCAGCACCCCAAAATTAACAAAAAGACGCAGTTTTCATAAAAGAGCATATGAACCAAAATTTGTTGTCTAGTGTTATGTCATCCGGTGACGGATTGCGAGTAGTACGTGATCTTTTCAAATATGTTATTTTCCACAGAGAATTTTTACATTGTAGCGAACGTGAGCGTGCTTGTGTGCGACCGGGTACGCTTGTATGTGTTGCCGGCCGGCTCGACTAGCCAAGGCCGGTGTCGGCAGTGTACGTTGTATTTGTGTACGTGTGTTGCGTACCTGCCTTCCAGGAAAGTAATTAAGCGGTTTGCTGAAAACGTAAATAATGTAAACAAACTTCGAGACTTTTCTAGAATGTTCTACGATGCTATAAATGTGGAAAGACGTTCGGCAGTGAGTTAGTAATAAATTGACAGTGACAGTGGTAACTTCGGAAATAAATCGACAGTGTTAGAAGTGAAAAGACATATAAATAGGGACGCGAATATAAGTAAGTGTTGAAAATAAATAGTAAGCTAAGTTCTCTATTAATTAATAGTTCCTGTACTTTAGTCTTGTAAATAAATTTAATAAACCCACGAACACTACAATATTTTATTCGAAGAGCAAAATTTTTTTTAATAAAAGCCGTTCTTGTCTCTCGTAAAATAATTTTTGGAAGTTACTGTGACAACAGTGAGGGCGGCTGCCGTTCAATTTATTTTGCGATACTTTGTGGGGCTCCGAACAAATCGCGTTTTCATCAGGTTCGTTGACAACAGATTCATTATTCCGTGAATTTGTGCAAGAAACAGAAATATTTGTAAGCGCATTATTGTGATCATTATCCCTATCCATACCTAAACCAATCATTTTTGGTAACGCATTGCGAACTAATTTCCGTTTACGTCCGGCTATATTTGTGTGTCCTCCTACGAACATGTCCTCATCAAAGTGGTCAGAGCATAAACGTTTTCTTCTTAGTTGTTCCGATTCAAGTTTGTATAAATTATCATTACCACTTCGGATAATCCATTCAATGATACTAAACAAGAAATTACCTAGGATATAGGTATAGTGTAAGCGTCGTAAGGGGGTACAAAGTTCGAACATCGTCAAACAGTGCAACAACGAATTGTGTAGGAAAAACCCTCGCATGTTCGTCTTGAGCTGGGAGAAGGAAAGTCGTGCAGATAGTGAACTTTAACCGTCGATAAAGCCACAACCGCTGTAAGCCCATGGACTACCTTAGTAGGCCATGTTAGAATACCTGTTGTCTGAAGATGCCATGTCACGGGAGTTTGTATATATAGTTTGTTTGGTGTGAGGAATCGGGCACACTTGGTAACCACGAAACCTTTTATATTTTTTTGTCGGACACGTCACAGTTGGTGAACATAGCCCTTTTGTGTTTGGCGAGACACATCACCTTGGTGAACGTAGCCTCTATTTAAATTTTACCCTCACCACCACGCGATTTCTGCATCTCGCGAGCTTCCCCTTGCTTTCCTTCATCCCTAACATACCTATCGTTCGAAACTAGGACAAGGATCTTTCTATCTCTACTTATCTATAGTTTTATCTCTCTTGGTTATATACAAACGTGATTTCTCGTGGTCTACAACGGCACCCTCTTTCCTCCCTAGAATATCACATAGACGTGCAGCTCTGCAGTGAACGAATTAAATCTCAACCAAAACCTTACGATGGACGAATTTCCTAACACCCCAAATAATCTTCGAATTTTCTAACATCCCACTCAATCAGTGAATAAAACTTCTACTAAACCTTCCTGTGGACGAATTTCCTAATGCCACATCAGTGATCCACATAATTCCCTTATACTTATCACCTCAGAAGAAATTTCGCAGAAACGGTGCCCTAAATGAAAAATTCAGAATTGACGTTTACCCTAAACCATTAATGACCAGCACCACAACAAGAGGACAACCCATAGAAGGTATAACTTACAACACTTGCCCGTTTGGCGACATAAGACATTAGCAGAGACCCTGGGCACCCAGATAACTAACCGTATCAATACCACATGGTTTAAAAGAATGCGAGACACACTTGTTCACCAACAAACATACGGAGACGTAGATAACCGGGTGGACGAGGAAACTACAAAAGACCAGAAACATTGACTAATCGACATGAAAGGATACAATATGAGCAAAACAACCACCTACTACTTCACAAAAGGTTCGTCATTAAAATCAGACTTCGTTAATTGCTGAAAACCATAAACCTCTCGTACCTTCAGAATATAATTCCTATACACATTGAGTGACACCCAAAATTTGTACCCACCTTTCACAAAACGAGAAACAATGCTATAATAGTATGTCCCTAAGAAACTGTCCCCTATAAAAGTCAGCTGACGCCTAATTAGTACGCAACTTAATACGCTAATTCGCAAACGCAAGACAATACCTGGTGATACGCTCCTAAAAAAATATTTCTAAACGGTTATATGGCGCCTAATTCGTCCGCTCCTAATCTATTTTAATTGGCGCCTAATTAATCCGCACCTAGTAAGTCAAATCGCAAAACGCAAGACGGAACCCAATTAATGCGCACCTGAGATACTTATTCCTAAAGCGTTAAACGCTACCTAGTTCATACGCCCCTGAATTATCTAAACTCTACCTAGATTTATTCGTGTACCGAGTGTTCGCAAAACGTTGGCGACAGAAAGAGACGCAACTTTTTCGCTAGAACGAACGCATCTGGAGAAAAATGACCGATGTGAATGACGAAAATAAAAATGGGAAACCCACAAGGATAACCCAAAATTCAAACAAAATTTATAATAATCTTAACATCACTGTGCAGTGTGCATAGCTACCACGCTTTCCTTAAATTACTGAAGACTCTTGGTGGTTACTCCTAGGCGATTACTCCTTGGCGGTTACTTATTGGCGGTTTCTAGGATCAGGTGTCTCCTAGGTGGATGGCAAATTATTGAGAGACAAAACTTGGTGAATGCGTCGATAATAACTAGAAGATTATTGTACCTTTTACAGGTGGACTCCAGAGGCCCCAAATGATCAATATGGTATGTATCTAAAGGGACTTCGCCCTTTACAAATTGGATTCAGCAACCCATCACATTTTCCAAGCTTTTTATTCATCAGAATACATGGAACACAGTTGGAAATGTAGTTATCAATTCGTTTGCGCATTTTGAAAAAATAAAAGCCTTGCTTGAAAATTTCCTCTACCTTTTTAGCGACAAAGAGACTTCGATTATGAGCTCGAGCAATTACATCGTTCTGCATCAATTTAGGGGCAACCAAACATTGTCTGCCGTCAATAAAGCGGTATAGCAAGCCATGTTCCAACACGTAGTTATCAAATGGCTTTATCTGTATTAATTCCTTAGTCGCTTTTATCAATTCGTCCTTCTCTTGTGCTTGTCGAATTTTACTAACAACATCTTCGGTAACAATCAACATCACAGGCTGTCGGCTTAGAGCATCAACGTGGCGCATGCGTGAACCTGCACGATGTTCGATGGTATAGTGGAAGTCTTCTAATTGCAAAGCCCATCTTGTTATGAGGGTACATATGTTCTTTTTAGACATAGTTTTTTTGGAAAGCAGCGCAATCCGTGATAACTTAAAGTCAGTACCAAGCAGATAAACACGAAACTTTTCCAGACAACGAACAATTGCTAACACCTCGAGTTCATAGCTAGAATAGTTCTTCTCTGCGGCCGTCGTCTTTCTACTAGCAGAGTGTACAGGATGCAGAGCTCCGTCTGTTGGATTTTTCTGCAATAACACGCCTCCAAAGCCTTCTTTCAAAGAATCAGTATGAAGCTCCGTTTCATATCGCTGATTATAGATGGCCAACACTGGTTCTTGAGCCAACACTTCTTTCAGGGCTTCGAAACTACGTTGAGCAGCATCGTCGAAAAGGAATTCGGTTCCCTTCTTGAGCATATCGCTTAATGGTCGTGCCAACAGTGAATAATTCGGTATGAACTTACGAAAGCAGCTCGTAAGTCCGAGAAAGCTTTGAACTTACTGGATGTTGCGTGGTTGAGGAAACTTTGAAACGGCTGCGGTTTTCGAAGGCGATGAACAAATGCGACCGTCCTCGACCACATGGCCAAGAAATTCAACACCCTTCGTTAAGAAGTGACATTTGATGTTTAGAGCATGCTTCTGGGCTTAATCTAGTACCAATTTAGGTCGTTCAATAGCTTCATCCTCGTTAGTGGCTGGTATAATCAGATCGTCCATGTATGATAATATTACTCCCTCATTGGTTAGCTTTCGGAAGATACAGTTGATGAATCTCTGAAACACGGCAGGCGAATTGCACAAGCCAAAAGGAGTTCTTAGGAATTGATACTGGCATTTATTAGTAACAAATGATGAGTACTTTCGGCTGTGCTCCGCAACTTTGACATGAAAGAATTCATTACGAAGGTCCAACGTGCTAAACGCTCGGGCATTTTGAAGCTGGTCTAACTGATCATCGATCAGAGGTAATCGGTACCGGTCCTTTATTACAACACGGTTAAGTTGACGGTAATCGATGCATATTCTTGGTGATCCATCCTTTTTTCGGACTACTAGCACAGGACTTGCGTAATCAGATGTGCTCGACTCTACGATTCCATCTTTAATCCATTCCTGAACTTGATTGTTAACTATTTCACGTTCATGGAATGGCAAGCGCCTCAGCTTTTGGTATATTGGCTTGTCATTTGATAACACAATCGTTAGTTCCACACCAATATCGTCTGAATTTCTTTTTTTCGGGTGAATAAACGCGGATCATTTCTTGCACCTTCTTTTCGTGATCGGGTGGTACATCTTTTCCAAAAATTGGTTGCGTTTCACTACATACCACATCAAAATGAAATAATTCGACGGTAGTAATTTCATCATTTTGCAGCACAACTTCAGCTTGATTGATAATGTCACTACCAATTATAAAATTAATATTCATTTCATCATTGGATAGAACATAAATGATCGTAGGGAAGCGATCATCATCGATAGTAACACACTTCTCAACAAACACCAAAGGCTTCACTTGTTTCCTCCAATTCCTGTTAATGTTAAATCGCTAGGCTTCAAATAGGGTGAACCAATCCGTAAATGTACAAATTGACACATTAAGTTCACAGGACTGCCAGTGTCTACTAAGGCATTGATTTTCTGATCGTCAATAAAAATTTTTTTGCGTTTGTGCGACGTCGATTCAACAAAACCGCACGAAGTGGTCTTTTTCACCTGCGTTGATGGTTGATTGCCTCGGTTCATACTGCAATCAGCTGACTTACGTCCAAACTCTCTGAAATTGAAGCATTTTGGACCTCTATGTTTGTCAGGGCAAATTTCAGACTCGCGATTCTTGTTTCCACTGTTGAAACATCATCTAACGGACTTAGGCTGCGCACTATTCTTGGTCCATGAATTGTTTACTTTGCTTGCATTAGCATTACTGTGAGTTTTTACAGCTGGTTTATTCAAAGGGCCACTGTTCTTACAAATCTCGGCATAAATTTTGATCTTTTGACGAAATTGAGCCTCATTGTAGCTCCATACAACAATACTTTATTGCCGGAGTCGTGGTGAATCCCATCAATAACATAAGTCATAAACGCATCGTCTTCTACATGACCACGACTGGCCAGCTCCTTCATTGCCAACAAGTATTCTTGCACAGTTTCGCCTTTCTTCAGTTTTCGCTCTGATAGAATTGTATGTAGTTTAGCGCTGTTTATATGGGTTGGAAATTCACATCGAAGGGCGTTTCTAAGTTTAGCCCATATATTTATTCCTCGCTCACCAGCAATATACAATTTCGCAAGGCCCTTCAGCAAACGTTTGGCAAATAGATACTTCTGCAGCTCATTCCAATTTAACAGTACCGCTGTGTCTTCAAATTCATCGATCTACTTGTCAATTGGATAATTATCATCACCAGAAAAAAACTATGTAATGGGTTTTTAACGCCATGAAACGTAAGAGCAAACTTAACTTCGTTGTCTTGTTGCACAGTCGCATTGGTTCTGCCATTACAATGCACTTCATGTCTCAAAGGAATATCAAGTTCAGCGTTTCGTACGTTAACTAGGCGATGTAATAATAAAGTTTCTTCGGAATCTAAGGGAGGTTCCATTGTTTTAGTCGTAACGTTTTGGTTCGTCTTTTCTTGTTTGTTAACGACTTCTAGGTTAGGTGTCATTGCAGAGCGACGATCGATCGGTACAAACGTAGCAGAATTCTGTTACGAAGAAGACTGGTTTCTAACTATACGCAGTGGTAGCGCCACCTGGTTGTCGGTAGCGTCGGAAAGTTCATCATTAGTATCTTGGTCTTCGTCTTCTTCAGCCTCGAGCGCTTCCAGATTACTTAACACGTCGATAATTCGTCCCGCTAAAACCGTTTTGTCGCCATTTTGATCTAACTTTAATACACCGCACAGCTTTTTTAATGCACTAAATTCGATGTTTTTTTGCTACATAGTTTAACTTTTATATACGTCTTTCGTCATCGTCGAAATTAAATCCATCAAAGGTACGCAATTTCTTTCGACTACCACGGTGTCCATTTTCTTCGTATATTAGTTGATACAAGGAATACACAATCTTCGTCTGTCCGATACTCAAAAATTTCGGAACAAGGTCACCCAAACGACTGTTTTGAGTTGACTTTCCTTCCTTATTCATTGTCGTAACGGTTTTCACACTTCGAATAATTAGCACAACGCAGTTCTTGGTTCTCGTCACAGTTCGTTATTATCCCGGCTGAGCCCCCAAATTTGTAGAGTTTGCAAATTATGTAGGTTTTATTTGTACTTAAGAAAGATATTCATCTAACCCCTAAATCTGTACTGAAGAAATTTATCCATGTTATATCACAAAACAAGGACTAATCTATATGTTACCATAACAAACGAAAAAAAGGAACACTCGCGCACAGCCTACTTTCGATCATCACTCCCGCTCTCCTCTGCTGGCTCTACTACTCACGCCATCTTCTGAGCTCACATATATGTTCATTATTTTCTGGGATTGAACGCATGAGTTGCCTGCAATGAACTTCTAAATTCTGGTTAAAGACATCAGACTCTATAAAATAAAAATATATTGTACCTATAACACAAACTTATTGTGTACATTTTTTATTTTTTTCAAGCAATGTGAATGATGATAACTTAAAAATCTTGATCTAAAAGATAGGTAAATACCTGTACGTCTAAAAATAAAGGATTACAAATCCTACATTTGGAACGTGTCCTATATTAGATTATTTTATCTACGTCTAACATGTGTTGACCTTCAGATTCATTAGTGTAATTCAATGCCGGTAGGGGTATTAGCCCTCGGAGTAGTTGTTTCTCTTGTTTCTGGTTAGTCTTGTTAAAAATCTTGTTTTCGTTTTTACCGCTCGGCTATAATACTTTCGCATGGCTTACTTAACCCGATAATTGTTATCGTATTTCAGGATTGACCTGTCATCAATCGGGCAGTATTATAACTAAAATTTTGCTACGAACTGCTCCCATAAGCATTGTTCTTCTATAGTCTCTCTTCTCTGGCAATATTAATTTGACTCTGACCAATACGTGTTCGAGTGACCTTAAAGGGTCACATATGTTCGAGGTGATAGGTACCAGATTCAAAAACTGTTTCACCGTCATATCTTCTGTTTCCCCTAAATTGTTTATGCTGTTTTTAAACGACAGATTCACAATAAATCGTCCCGATTCATCGCGTTCGAAAGTGTTAACCGCAATTGTCATTGAGCCTGAATTTATGTAATTTTTACTGTTGTGGTATAGGATTGCTTTCTCCTAAACTAATTTGTCTCCCTTCTAAAATTTCAAAACATACTTGAGCGCCCAATAGAATGTCAATAATTAATTTAATTTATTTAACAAATCTTTTGTCATAAAATTCTACATTGAACAGCTATCTAAGAAACCCCTACAACTTATTAGGGAACCGTCATTCGCCTTTACGTAAATTTGTATTGTAACCAAAAGAACCGCGCTATTACTATTTTCGTTTGAATTTACCGTGTATACCAGCTCATCGGTACATGTTTCGTTAGTATTGGCTTTATTACATACACTGGTACAGCCGTTGTTGTTATTGTTGCCTTTAATCAGATTTTCGCCGTTTGTCGATTTGCCGCCCTTTCATGGTGTGTCTTCCGATGAATCATGCATGTTATTTGGTTTCGTCCGATGCAACAGCGAATTATGTTTTTGTCCACAATATTTGCAAATTTGAGTTCGACACTATTTTTGAAAATGACCCGGTCTTAAACAGTTGCTACAAAGTCTGTATATGACTATTTTGGAATTTTTGACAGTGAGTGATGATTTTATAAATTTGTCGCAATTCAAATGATTTTTTCCGAAAAATTAACAGAATATTTTATTCGAAATTAAATGAGAATAACTTATTTCTAATTTTCCAGAATATTTCGTAAAACCTTTATTTTTGCTGTACAAAGTTTCGAGTAAATTACATCGTTCAGTTAAAACATTTTAATGTTTTATGATTGTTAGAAGTATCTTTTTCCCTGCGTAATATTCTTGAAAACGGCGCCTCGTAACTGAGTCCAATTTAGGTGTAAAATGTATACCAAGAGAGTGTCCCACTTATCTGAAGGTTGACCCTAAGATGTTGATATGATTCAGTTTTTAAAGCTTGTAAATCAAAGAGAGCTTTTACGTGTGCATGAAAAATAAGTTTCGAATTTTCGTAAGCGTTATCATAATTTGCGTCACAAAGTTTCACTGATTGTGTATAATCTCCCTCGTCAGTATTCGTTAAATTGTCAACTCATTGCTCGCTTTGTGTACTTTCTGACGTACTTCACTTTTCTCTGCCGAAGCAGAATGAAATGTCTTTTCAAATGTGTCCCTTTCTTCCTCTTGTATTACCTCTGTAATTTCCTCTGTTTGACATTGTATTTTATCAAAATTTTCTAAAATTTGGTACATTTCCTTTACCCTAGACTCGATTTCAAATGGGCTTTCCTTATTTTTACCAAAATTTGTTGCAAAAATTTTAATCTCGTAACCTTTCCCTTGATTTGTCCCCGTTTTAAATGTAATTTTAATTTAATTTAGTATACAGTCCAGTCGCCATTCTTGTCAATTAAGGCCTGACATCGAGACATGCTTATTGCAAGATTTTCGGCATATGAGATATAAGAGATACGTATTCTCCGAAGCGTGTGCTTTACAAACGACCCCACATTTTTAATCGGGTTAGTATCGGGAGGTTGAGACGGGCATAGTTAACGCCATATACCATTTTCAGCTTTCCAAGCTTTATAGAGGCGACTGCAGTGCTTGGAATCGTTATCTTCTTGTAATATCCAATAATTGTTATTTAGATGGTAACAAGCATTTTTGGTAAATTTCTATCATGCCTTGTGCTGCCAAGGTTTCAGTAAACAAGTATAGAGTACCAAAACCTCGAGTATAGAATCAACCCCAAGCATAGAGCTTCACAGGATGTTTTACGAAGCGTTGGAACAGGTTTTAGATCAAGGAGTAAAAAGTTTAAATTAAAAGCAACAGGATAGATTTAATTTCACGGTGGGAGCGCTCTGATGTCAGCTTGCCGCTTTAATCAGAAAATATAAACCAGCTGTACAATTACATAAGTAATTGCCGTCGATCCACATACACTCAAAAAGTAAACGTCCTATTAAGACAATGAGTGGAAAGTGGAGCCAGTGTTAGAGATAGAAACATTCAAAGTAGCATAAGTCTGTCCTTACGAGAGGGTATTGCGTGCATAGTTGAAACGATTTAGTTGGAGTGAAACTAAACTGAAGTTGCCCAATCATAACCTACATTTTTAATGCATGTATATAACAGTACAGACTTGAGCCAATTGAATACATATATATATATATATATATAACAGTGGCTTCAAAAGGTTTGTCGTTATATGTATAATGTGCTGATCGGGCTTGATTGACCATCCAGGAAGCTTTATCGGCTAAAAAACTCTCGATAGCACATAGTGTTGAGTGTCTGTATAAATGTAAAGAACTTCTTTGTGTATATAATCTACCTATTCATTTTAAATTTAAGTCTGTTATTTCGTCTAATGTTGTAGTTGTCATTGTATATAGCTTTAGTCTTGGGACTTTCTAAATTTTGGAATGCGGGGGCTCTTTATGGCACCCCTTGCACCCACCCTTGTACGAGCATCCTTCGACCGGTTTCTTGTATTTACTGTTTTTTCAATAACTTTCTAAACTGGTCGAAGGGTAGTGAGTTATACTTCAAGGGTCGACTGTGTAATTCGTTTAAGGTTCATTTACTTACAGTCTCATAACCAACGAATTAAGTATTAATCAACCAAATTCAATAAAAAAAAAGTGTAATTACTGTAAATAAAAATTGTATATAAAAGAAAATGCAGTTCACTTATTGTGATTAGTGAGAGGTTTAGTTGCACTAATCCAGTCAAGTATCATCCAAACGAACCTTCGGCGGCATACTGCCACTCATCGTCTTTCAACCTACGAAACACATAGTGCTGCCAATTTATCGGATTTCTTATTAAATAACTACTTATCCAACCTTACGGTTGAGGAAGTAACGTAAAATGTGACAATATTTTGTAGTAGTAGCTATTCACCAAGAATATTTGCTCTATTTTGGAAATACAAAAGAGGCATTTCTTTCTGTCGCCATTTGTGAAAAGAAAAATCATGTTTATATGATATGTGAAGGCGGAAAGTGTTTCATTATTATAGATTGATAATGTTGGTATAAAGCTTTTATTATAATTAATTGCTAAATTTACCATTTATTTAGAAAATTAATTTTTCGAATGGAATTTTCAGCATCATAAAACATGAGGTAAGCTGAAGGCGCGTCAAAAATGTACCATATATGACTAACGTATTTTACCACAAAACTTTTTCCGTCTTCAAAATATACTGCTCCCTTGACCTTACGAACCAACTTAATAATTTGTAGTGATACGTGCAGCAGAGCAGATTTGTAATATGGCATAGAACCACTAACGATTTTAAAGTCTTCTAAATATAACACCATGCAACAAAACAACGAAAAATAAATGCACTTTTAAAGAACAATTTTGCAGGTATTCAAGGATTTTAGGACTGTTGTTTTATGGGATTGTTTTATAATTGTGTTCAGAACGTTTATTCAACAATTCTATAAGGGTTTTCTACAGACATTATAAAATTATCTATTCTATAAAATTTGCTCTGCAAACGTTCTTACAATTTTTATAGAACATCTTAGATAGTCCGCCATATTGAATTGACATTTTGTCATCCAAACTAAACGCGTAGGCGAAATTTCATATCAATCGGTTAACTACTTTAACATTCCGTTGTAAGATTTGACCCTAACATACATAGATATACATTGCAAATTAAATAAAAGCTTTTAAAAATTGTGATGCATTTCATTACAATTATCAGTTTTCCTTCCTTTTCTGTCTGCTATGGTTGGCATCGACTCCAAAAAAAACTGATCATGAATTGTGAATAGGATATACGTATCGTCAATTTCGTTGATTGTCCTTTAATCTTATTTGTTTTGAACTAATTAAAATATTATTTTGTACTTTTTAAATTCAAGTTTGTACATGTAGATATAACTTTGAAGTAAGTTTTTGCATTGTTTTTATAGAAAGAAATTCTATTCCTATTATTATAGGTATATATTTCGATTAAGTTGTCCGTGTCTGTTTGTGCATTCATTTCAGCTTGGGTTTGCGTGTTAGTCTCCGTGGCATATCTGTTAGTGTTTGAGTAGTGAGTGGATTCTAATTGCCGATTGCTCTTTTATGAATCTTGTTTAAAGGGTTTCATTTTGGTCGGTGATCAGTGACTCCTTGATCTTTCTACTTATACGCTTATTCGCTGTTGTCTAGTACCTGCTAGAAGCTTCTCAAGAACTCCAGATCTAGCTAGTCCAGTTTGGTCTATATATGTTATATTGTATGAATTACAGTTCAGTTTGTATACACCTGATAAATCGTCTTTTGTATCTATTTCTGTTATTAAAAGTCAATATCGTTACCACGGGAATGATCGGTAACTGTAGCTACATGACATAAGAGTCTGTAACGAGCGTTTTACAACTTTTGATCAATGTCAGAAACGTAATTTATGGATGAATTTTGGTGGGTACTAATTTTTATAATCATCCATCACTGATTCAGCTTAATAATAAATGGGAATAATTGATGGAGCAAAGTCCAGTCCTCTTAAACACGGGTACTTGCTTTTGGAAATATCATACATAAATATTACTATTAATTACGTTTGAAACGAAACTTCTTTGATGTATACATGCACTGTCGTCATATAAATTAGTCAAATAGCGACGCCCTGGAAGACCAAACAGTTGTTTGTCACATGCGTGCGGATAGTTCGTCTTTTCGTCGCTGAGTCCATGAACGAAAGTACTGCTTTTTCAGACGTAGGGAACCACTACAGCGTATGCGTATTAACATAAATCTACCAACGTCAGGTGTAACATAGCCTCTTGGTTCAATTAAATGAAGAAATTTCCACACGAATGTGACAAGAAATATTGTATGCACCTCGGGAAGAAGGTAGACCAACATAGATATCGTGTTTGCCACCTTATCATTCGGCTCGAGTGTCATTCACACCTGATCTGTAATAACTCACTTTCCTCCCTTGGTACCTAATATACTATTGTTTTCGATTTCAATATCGTGATACCCGTGTACCCGCTTATTATACATACATGTTTAAAACGGTATACTTTCAGTTAAAAGATTTTACAATTTTTCCTTTCCAGGGAGGTACGGAACAACGTGTTCCTTGATGAGTTTCAAGAAACGCCACCTATATCTTCATATTTAGTTGCATTTATAATATCCGATTTAAACTACACAAATAAATTGGACAGACAAAGAATTTTAGCAAGACCGGAAGAAATAAAAGAAGGGAGAGCTGACTATGCATTAGGTCAAGCACATCAAGTCTTATTAGCACTTGAAAATTTCACCGGAGTAAACTTCACACTACCAAAAATGGACGAAGTTGCCGTACCGGAAGGTTATTTTTCTGCCGGCGCTATGGAAAATTGGGGTCTAGTGACATACAGGTAATTGATACACAAACTTTCAATTCAAATTTCACTCCAAGTAACTTGGAAGAAACAGTGTTTCTTATGTTTTCGAGTACACGCGTAAACTTATCATTGATTTAATTCATATGTAATTGTAGTAATTAATGAATCATCGTTTTAGAGAAATATACATGCTCTATTACAATGAAAGCACAACTGTGGCACGTTTAGAATCAATCACTAGTATTACCAGTCACGAATATGGGCATCAGTGGTTTGGAGATCTAGTGAGTCCCCTTTGGTGGCAATATATCTGGCTAAATGAAGGATTTGCAACGTATCTTGAGTTCTACATAACGGGAGTTGTAAGTACAAATAATTCGCAACACGAAAGTATGTTGTCCATTTATTATCTAAATAGTCTTTAATACCATGTTGAATCCAATAATTTTTGACTTCCCTTCAATTGGCTACAACTTCACAATTTCATGTCTGCATACAACTAGCTTTAGAAATGTGCACTATACAGTGACCACCCATCGGAATATTTCGGAACAACTTCGATTTGAATTTTGAACATTTGGGAAGTAATGTATGTAACACTTCCGGTTATACATCAACTCCGTAATTTTAAATGGAACACCCTATAGATTATTACGGTTTTAAATTCTACTTATTATTTAAGGAAGACCTTTATAAGGCTTCCCTACTTTAATGTGAATTGCATTCAAGAACCATCTACAAATTACCTCAAATTAATGAAGAAAAAGGTATTTCTATCATCATGCCCCTATCGGGATTCGAACCCGGGTCTCTGGCTTTACGAGCCATTGGTCTAACCACTAAGCTACGGCGACATAATGACAGCAACATCGACGAAACGTACTTACTAAATCAATGAATCATCGAATTAATGGATATTATTATTAATTTCTATTAGCAATGAAATATCGAGAAATATTTAGTGCTACTAGTTTACTTGCTTCTAGGAATGTGACTATTAGACCATCTTTCATGTCCTTGCTGTTATAATAATTAATAGTTGAAATTAGTTACATACATGCGATTAGATTTGTTTGATATTGTTTAGGAACTGCGTTGCTCAAAATCTTGGCTTTCCGCTAACTCTTTGTGATGACTGAATTATAAAAGCAATTCTAGAAAAGGGGCCAGGAGGTAAAGGAAGAAGGGACAGACCGAGATCAAGCTGGTTAAATTATGTTACGTTGGATTTTAAGATAGCTGGAATCAGGGATTGGGAATGGAGGACAGATGATAGAAAAACGTGGAAACAAATTGATCAGAGAATATAAAACCTTTATTAAATAGAAAATATTCTGGTTTCTTCCATCTTTATTATACCAGTCGTATATTTACATATAAAATATTTCAGGCGGCTATCACATATGTATTGTTGAGCCGGTTCTTTTTTAATACTTCACGCACTGTATTCGGGGGGGAGGGGGTACTGTGGCGTATTCCTTTTCAAGATCGACAAGCACTAAAAGGGTAGTTAAATGATCGATTATACGTTTTTCCACGACTTGTTGTAAAACAAATTAATTATCTACATGTGATCTTGCCATCCGAAAACCGCTTTCCTTGTAAGTTGTCTTCAATTCTCTTTTAAAGTAGTCTACCATACAACTTTTCCACTAAGTGAATAACCGTTATGCCTCTGTAGTTTTGGCCTAACTTTTTGTATATATAACTAATATATCCTACATTTCAGTCTTCATTTTTTTTAGATCTATGCTGATGTCTCCGGATCCAAACGGTTTTTTATTTCAGTTTTCGTGATTTTTTGTACATGGCCATTTTAGTTAGTTTATATTTATATCTTGCATTTGGAATTCTGGCCTGTCTTCTGTTAGTAGCGTCTTATACCATTTTTACCATGTTCTTATTAATTTTAGGTTTATTAAATGTTCTACTTTGTTTTGTCTTTTTTTTTTCAGGCTTGTAATTATTTTCTATGCTTGCTATGCTCTTGTGCCGCTCATGAACCTAGACACTTCTTCGCATGCCTCTTCCTAACTTTCGTTTTTGCTTCTTTTAATTTTCTTTTTTTGCATGTTTATCTAATTCCACATATATTTCCCCATCGTCACCATCTTTTGTATTTAACCATTGCTAATATGCCTTCTTTTTCTCTTTAATTGCTTTCTCTACTTGTATCCTACACCATTCATTTCTTTCTCAGGCCTAAGGCTTTTTCGGTTGCCTCGTGAATATGTTATGCAGTTCTTTCGCCGTCTGTTCTTATTTTAATTGTTGTAGTTTAGTGGCTAATCTTGATTTATACATACTCATTTCGAAAATTTCTTAAGTTATACTTTATTTCGGCTAGTGTGTCCCTCCCTAGGTTCAACATCCCGATCCCCATTATACCCTTACGCCTAAGTTACTTAGTGTAGATATTTGCTTCATAAGTTCGAGTAGGATGTGTCCATGTGAATTTGTGTTTATGAGGGAAGAAGTCGTTTATAATCCTCAATCACACTCCCTAGAAAAGTATTTGTTCTCCATATTTACCTATGGTCGCATCGTCATCCTTGCTATCTGTGCATGCACCAAAGATCTCCTACAATTGTTCATCTATTTTCTCCCTGGCCTTGATATTCTCTCTTAATTTTTTGTGTACAGCTATCTTTTAACCCTAACATGTTTTTCTCTACCACACTAAAAACCACTACTTCTTCATTTCGACTACAACTTCATTTCCTTTCCCTTTTTTTTTAGTTAAAGTAAAGACATCCATTTTTTCTTTATAGTTCTGGATGATCTTTGCATGTTTTATTCTCAAACCTTGTATGTTCCATTTACCGAATTGTAATTTTTTGGGTGATACGGAACTGGTCTATGGTCCCAACCCTCCTCGTTTATCCGGGTTTGGGGCCGACAGTGACTACTGTATTCGATCCACCCACTAGCAGCTCCAGGCGGAGTTAGATTCAAATTTATTATAATATTAATTCCTTGCAGGTACACCCAGATTGGGAGATGATGGATCAATTTGTTATTAGGAATGTCCACTCTGCTTTGTCAGTAGACCAAACACTGTCCACAAGAATTATGAATCAGGATGCTGGTTCTCCTTCCGAAATTAATTCCCTTTTCGATACCATTGCTTACAACAAAGGTAAAGACTACTTCATTATGCATATTTTTATCATAGTATTACAAAATCTACTAATTTATTTTTACGTATGTATGCAATAATTGTCGTGGGGTTTACGTATTAGGTTGGTCGGTAATTTGCCAAAATGGACGGATACCAACCATATACTACTTGTTTCAAATGGTTAGAGATATGACAAAGATAAAAGCTGCGTAAAAGATAGAAACAATAAACGCTAGACGTGAGAAAGACAAGTACTTTGAATAATCAGAGCTTTAGATAACCAGTCTTACCAGGGCTTGACGAGAACTGTACAGTACTGGACAATATTTTTTAGCAATTTACTAAAACAAAAACTGTGTTGCTAGACAGTAAGAATGTATTCAATATAACAATAGAAAACAAAGCAAATGTTTAACTGGTAGTGTGATGGTTGAATTAATTAAATCATTGTAATTATTTGGCTAAATGGGTATTACTACTTTCCACGACACTGCAAATTTTTCAAATGATACGTACACTTCGGTCAGTTCTTCGCTCGATGATCGGTGGTGAAATGAGGTCCTTAGAAAAATAATGATTTAATGTGGAATGGGAAGAGGCATATCTCTAACCATTAGAAATGAGTAGTATCTAATGCGGTATGTCCACGTGTATAGCAAGAATATAAGTTGCACTATAAATATAGAATTGCAATAGAGATATCCATTGAAACACAAAAATGAAATAAAATTTTGACCAAGAAGTTAGTGTTCCTTAGTTTTGAAAAGTCACTTTGTTGAATTTCAGTAAATTTCGTCAATTTTGTCAAAAACTAGCAATGGTTAAATGTGAAATGTCATAGGAAATCAATATTAACTAGTTGGATTAGAAATAACCTTCATTGTGCTGCAAACGTCATTAAATCTGCGATTTTATTTATCAGAGCAGCAATTATTATTATTATTATTGTGACAATAGATTAAAAAAAGAACTACGATGAGTTGCTTAATTTTGACAGCTAGTATTAATGTATTGACAATTATTAAATATTTGATTGAGTTGGCTGATACTTGGTGAAAGTTGTTTTCCATTTTTTAATAAATAAGACACATAAAAAAGCCTTTCACAATATGTATTTATTTAACACAACTTAAGTTTCGCTACACTGTAGCTTTATCAAGTGTAGAATAATTGTGGTACAAGTATTTACAAACTTTTTGCTTATATAAACCTATTCGGGTGGTGGTAATTTTTGAATATATTTAATAAACCTGAAATCAAAATTATGTGAAAGGTTATTTGGTGTGTCTTATTTATTGAAAAATTGATAATTATTGTTATACATATTTGGAATTTTGGAAATTGATTAGAATGATAACTTCCTCAGATCTTCATGAGTGAACGTATTATAGGTGGGTCTTATGTGTAATATTTTAATGTAGTGTGAACAAACATAGAGCTCTCACAATTTTTACGTAAAAAAATTGATGTATTGGAGTTAAGAAAGTAAACATGCATTAGTAAATTATACATATAAGTGGGTTCCTGCAGTTAATACTTTCAACTGTTAGGTCAGTACAGTATAAACGAACAAAACTCAGCAACTTCGTTTAAATTTGTTTAAGAGCAATTATTTTGCTTCAGCTGGTGCGGTGATTAGGACGATGGAAACGTTTCTGACTACTCCTGTATTCAGGAGCGGATTGAATAAATACCTAACAAAAATGTAAGTTAGACAGTTTTGAATTCATCTTTATAATAGTTTGTTTTTCTAGGAGTTTTTCTGCAGCTCAACCATCAGATCTATATTCGTCTTTACAGGAGGCGGCTGATGAAGCTGGTATTAATGTGAATGTTTCTAGAATTATGACCACATGGGATTCAACAGCTGGTGTTCCACTTGTGACAGTAAAGAGAAATTATACTGATGGAAGCATTACTTTAACACAAGTACTTTTTTGTTTATTACGTTCCTATTTTATTAATATAATTGATGTATTTTGTGCAATGTCGTATTGTTGCACTAATATGTACATTTATACTTTTTTAGAACAGGTTCATACTTATAGACCCAAATTATACATCTTATGAACTTTGGCACATTCCAATCAATTACGCAACCAGATCAAGTTTCGATTTTGATAATTTAGAAATAAACATTTGGCTAACAACCTCAACCGCAAACGTACAATTAGGATTAACGTCATCTGATTGGTTATTAATAAACAAGAAGCAAACGAGTAAGTTATTGGATTTTGTTTTCCTTGGTAATTATTCGTTTAGGCTAGTATAGGTAATACGTTCAAAATTGTTTGAATATTCGTTCCCAAAACCCCTTTAATAATAGTTGTTATTTAGTTCTATTTTCTTGCGCACTGCTGAGGACAATAAATGGTACTGATTTGAGGCATTGTTCTCTCTATCAAAATCCATGGGAGCATTTCTTTACGTACAACTGTATACGTCATCTATATAAGTAAAACAAATGAAAACGGAAATACTAGTTTTCTGTAGAAACAAAAATTCAACGCTTCTATGTTCTTCATAATATTACCATTCGGGGTTATGATTATACAGGAGTGTCATTAGTTTGCCAGTAATAACTTCACTGCCAAACTTCACCTTATTTTTCCAAGAATTGTAACAACAAAATTTTAAAGACGAAACTGCTTTTAGAATTACAATCGTCCATAACGTTTTTCTTATATTTACTTGGTATGCCTTATAGAAGCGGATTCGGAGTTCCTGTGAAGTTTATAGTAAACGATCATTATTGAAGTTATGTTAATTTAAGATTTTGTCAATGTCGTGTTTTTTTTTTTAATTTATAAAACTTACAAGCATCAGGCGGGAATTGTAACTTATAGAACTATTTCAAATGTGTCAATCACAGTTGTAGTGATATCATTTCGTATTAAAGCATTAATAAAGTTATGGTAATAGTATCTAAAAATTAAACATTTCTTCAAGGTTACTACAGGGTTAATTACGACGACGACAACTGGAACCTCATTATAGACTATTTGGATAGTGACAATTTTGAAAATATTCCCTTAGCAAATAGAGCACAGCTTATTGACGATGCATTTTCTTTGGCAAGAAGTGACAGAGTTACGTATACTACTGTACTTAGACTGCTAAATTACTTGCAGAGGGAAACACATTACGTACCTTTATATCCTATGTTTAATCACTTCCAGTACTTATGGCAATTGGTACGACATAGCAGTATCGCAGAACAATTTCAGGTAATACAAATACATTCTTCTAATCTTAATCGGCTTTAAAAAGTATGCATTCATTAATTTTTCCTGTGCATTATATCCCATAAACATATCGTTTACAATGAAATATCAGGAAATACTTAGTAATGGTGATTTCAAACACATTGCATATTTTGCTGTCCTGATCTTCTGGCCGGGATTCGAACCCGGGTCTCCAACTTTATAAGCCGATGCTCTAACCGCAAAGCTTATATTTAAACACACTATAGTGTCTTACAATCATAATAATTAGTAATAATATTAGCCATTACCATAGACAATTAAGAAATTATCAATTAACACATTTTTTTAGAGTGCTTAAAATGTCATTAATGCTTTTCAATTATTAAGTAGGCCGTTTTATGATGCTGTCTGCTGTCTACTTCGGTGGCGCTCGAAAAAGATTACTTACTAAAACTATAAACCGGCCGCTACCAACTAATACGATTATTTACGATAGATTTGAAAGCTGCTAATTAGTATTACATTACGTATATTTCTTATACTTTACCGAATACGTATAAGCTTGTAACATATTTTGAAAGAATAGGGGGTGGTGTTTAGTGGCTATTTTTTTGCGGTACAACGACGAGAAACACGTATAATCAGTACATATCCAATTATACATTGTGATGGGTGGAACATATTCAAAAAATAAAAATTCTAGTGAAGTAGACGTAATACGGAAAACTGATTGCAGCGGATTTTTTATAAACTGTCTAATTAACAAGCAAAATAAAGATAAGCGGGTAACACAAGTTCACAGTTTATATAACATTTTTTGTTACGATTTATCCTACACGATTATCTTTATTTCGCATTGCGGTTGGAACTAAACTACGGATGTTGCATTCCGATAGTATTTATATTGTTTATCTAGTTTTAGAAAAATTGAATCTGAGGTCAAAACTTTTAGAAACTCCTATTTTAATCAGCTTATTCTTAATTCATGTAAATAAACGCCACTTAAAAACATTCAAATAATTTAGAGTTGATCGTTCCTTCAAATTGTCAATAAATTATGACCAATTGAAGGAAAGCAAAGCTTTGCAAAATTATTTTCAACCTGTTTTTTTAATTTACTCTATTAAAAAGTGATGCCGAAAGTAGACAAAATTTAAGCAAAATAAAAAGTGAAAGCAAAAGGTGTGCCAGTTATTACTGTTTAAAGAATAAGACAGGCAAAAGATAATGAGCAGAGAATGGTTTTGTAGTGAAGAAAGTTGTATGAAATTAAACTTAAAATGTCCCGTCACTAGGTTAGAAAATGAAGATTTTGAAATGTGTGATTTGAGAAATGTTATTTATAATTTTCATTTGACTAATTCACGCCGAATAACACTTAAAAATTTACAGAAGAAATTAGAAGAATATTTTAATTGGATAGGGAATGGTTTTATTTAAAAAAAACCTAGTTTTCAATGGCTAAAGACATTAAATAATATAAGAAAAAAAAAATCGAGTATAATGGTACCGAGAATCTTTTATCTACAAAACATTCGTCAGTAGAGAAATTAAAATAGACCTGTTATTTTGAAAAATGGTTGAGAGAGAAGCTTATTCTAAACTTACCCCAGAAGTCCGTTATTATAGTTGACAATGCCCCTTATCATAATGTAAATTTAAACCCTGCGCCCAATGGTTCGTCTTCAAAAGAAGATATGATGGATTGCTTCAAGAGAAATCACGCTCATTTTAGTGCAAACCTTTTAAAGGTACAACTTTATAGTATTATTAAGAAAAATTAAGAACGAGTGATAAAATTTAAATTCGACACATTACTGGAAGATAATAGGCATAATGTAATACGACTACCTCCATATCGTCCGGATTTAAACCCCACAGAGTTTTTATAAGGGGAATTATAGAAGGAAGAGCGGCGTCAAGGAATGTCAATGTTACCTTGGAACGAGTGAATATTACTGCCGAAGGAGGGTTTCAAAACATTACCGTTGAAATTTTGAAAAATTGCGTTGAAAAAGTTATATTCACCTATAAGATTCTAATGTTGTTAGTAAATTGATACATTTACAATCAATAAATTGACATTCAATTTTTAATTTATTGATGTCAGTTGTATGCCCGAGTCCGTGTTGTTAGCACCGTGCTGTTAGCGCCGCGACCCCTTTGCGTGCAGTTATCGCCGTGAAGGAAGCAGATAAAATTAAATCGTGCATTTAGCGCCGCGAGTATGCCAATGGTATATATGCCTATGTACAATGCCTTTAAACACATCGTGTCGTATTTTAGGAATCGAAACGGTACTTAACGTTAAGCCCGGGTAGTTGTTGGCTTAAGTTCAGATTAGTAAAATAAAGCACTGCATCCGCAAGCCGCACCTTTGATCTTTTGTCTCGAGGTCCGAGATGTTCTTGAAATAATCCACTCTAAATCATTTTTGAAAAACTGTTATTTTATAGGTAATGTTCGCTTATATTCAAAAACTTAAAATCTAAAACGGCATGGTTTATTAATTTAGCGCGATTGCATTTACTTAACTTACCGATAGTTTAGTCTCGAGCACATTCCTGACTTCTACAATAAATAAAAATCCATCACACCAATATCTTTTTAATACCGAATACTATGTCTATGTTTATTCTTTTTGATACGTGTTTGGCATTTTAACTGTTTTAGGAACATTTTGTTACTCTATTGGGAAATGCATACAGTAGTTTGACAGCAACGGAATCCGATAGTAATTCACATTGTGATAGACGCAACAGACCAAATGTAATAAACAACATTTGTTTGATGGGTTCAAGGGCATGTAGGAATGATACTCTTTCCCTTCTAAGACGGTGGAGAAACACAGGTACTAATTCCTTAACAGTGACAGCGGAACAGCAAATCCTCTGCGGTGCGTTAAGGAACGGTAACCAAGATGACTGGGATTTTGTTTACAATCAGTATATTAATTCCGATGATAGCACCAGAAGAGGCAGATATTTTGCCGCTTTAGCATGTAGTGAAAACTCTGATGTTATTAGCAGGTATAATGCATCCTCCTTTTGTTAAAATACATCTAGATTGTTATTTCGTTTGTTACAGATTTCTAAATCAAGCTTTAAATAGCAGTTCGCCATTGGCAGGATCTCGTCAGGCAGTATTTACAAATGTTTATTCATCGGGAAATGTTGGCCTACTTGCAGTTCTACGTTACATTAGAAATAATCTTGAAAGAATTGCTGAAGCGTGAGTAACAAGAATATACATCAGTGAGAAAGAGCTACGAGAGTTTCCATATTTGTAATCGCAACTGCCCCTTCACACTCAACCGGATCCGATTATCTAGTTCTTGATGACTTTTCACACTATTCCGGTTTCATTTTAGCTGATGAGCTCATTTAGTTGTTAGTTAGAGTGGAGCGCGAACATGTTTTTGCATTGTGGTTTTTTGTACCGCCAGCATCGTCGTCAGAAGAAAAGCAGCGATTGTATTTATATTTCTTTCCCACAAAACTGACGAGCCTACAGTAATGATATTAAAATTTCAGTATCAATTTCACCATAATAATTGCTGCTTATTGGAGTTTGAAGTTGATTAAGGAGGCAGTATGCAAATTAACGCCGAATATGAGACAACAGTGGGCAAAGCTGCCACATTCCATTGATAACCCTCCAGTCCACGTCAAAACCCTTCCAATGAAATTTTATTTCGACAACATTTTCACTAATTTTCAGCTCCTGAACATGTTAGAGCAGAAAGGACATAAAGGCGCAGGCGCAGTACGGGAAAACCGTACTACTAAAGACATTCTTCTAGACGGCAAGAAAAAATTGCTTTAAACACCACGTAAAACGCACCGCCACATCGTTCGTTGGAAATAACGCTGTTGTGACTGCGATGTCAATGGTACATAGCGTATATCCAGTCACAAACATAACGCGGTACCCTTCCTCTGAAAAGAAGAAGATCAAAGTCTCGCGGCCAATAATTTTTGCAGAATATAAAAAAGTCACGGGGGGTGCTGATTTGGTGGACCAAAACGTCAACAACTACCGTATTTTGATAAGTTCAAAAAAAGTGTGGTGATCCAATTTTACTTACCTGGTTGACGAATCCGTTGCGAATGCCCGGCTTTAATCAAGGAGGGCTGGCAGCAACGTGAGCCACCTTAATTTTCGGAGGAATATTGTGCAAATGTATCTTACTCGTTTTAGGAATATTCCTCAAGGTGCTGGGCGTCTATCAACATAAAAGATATTTCGCCAAGGAAACAGGGTCTCTGCTGATATACGCTACGACAAGGTCAATCACCTACTTATTCCGACTAAAAGTGGTAATCGCCTAAGATGTGTTTCTGAAACGTGCTAAAGTCAAACCTTACTATACTGTACAAAGTGCTTTGCGCATGTTGACTTTCATGTAAGGTTTAAAATAAACAAAGTTATAAAGCAATCCTATCTACCTGGAATTTGTTATTATTATACAACACGCACTGAGCGTTTTCATAAACTTAAAACGATAAATATGTTTTATGAGTAAAATTTTATATTTTAATAAAAATTGACATTATTCAGTTGATAAATATTGAAATTAAATACGTAAATAAATCAAGAAACAGAAAAACTAAATGTACCGATTTCCCATAGGATAAGCCAAGCGATGCCATATGGTATCATCTTAGTACAAAAAAAGTACAAGGTGCACTGCAATTCTGATGATCAAGAATTTTTAGTTGAATCTCTAATAACGACGTATTAATAATTTACGCACGCACATCGCATAACTTTCATAAACTCAGGTCATAATGGGTTATTATTTTCACGAGTTAGTGGAGAGTAGCGTAGAACTTAGGCAACCCACCATACATGTAACAAATGAAAACCTACTTGTGATGTAAACCAAGGAGAGAATAGCGTAGAATGATCTGGAAACAACATGCTCGAGGCTTTCAGAACGACTATCCAGCCTATATAAATAGAAGTCGTGATCGCAGAGGAGGAGGAGTAGTAATGACGTAGTGAGCGATAGCGGAGAGAAGAAGGCGATTGGCAAGTAAAAATTAGTGGACAAGTGAATAGTTAGACTAGTGGACAAGTGGATAGTTAGAGTTGTGTTTAGTAAAAGTCTTAAAAATAAGGGTATACTGAACAATAAAGGAGTGGAATAGAATAGAAGAAGATTGAAGAGAAGAAATTGAATCTGACGTCACCGAACAATTCTATCGAACTTTCAAGAAGCTTCCTCGGAATGAGAAATCAAGAAATATGTATTATGCCAGTTGCAGGTAGATATATCGAAGAAAAAATTGAGGAACAAATAAAATCTCCACTGGCGATGATATCGGAAATGATACAGAATTTAAGCAGAAATGACATACAAAACGGAAAAGGGGTAAGAAGGGTTAAAGGAAGAGTTGATGGCAGTATAAAATGAAATGAATATGGAATAAGAAGGGCTACAGGAAGAGTTGAGAGCAGTATAAGATGACATGAATAGGGATAAAAAGAATGAAAAGCAGCATAGGAATAAATGAAACAAAACGTGAAAGCGGAAATAAAGAACGTAAAAGAAACGATGAATGGGAGAATGGAGGAGAAGATACCTGAGATTAGAAACAAGACGAAAGCGAAGCTAGATGAAAGAAAAATTAGGCCAGAGACGCAATTTGGACATACTCTAAGGAATACCAGAGGTTCAACAAAATGACTTCCACCATCTAGTCAACCGCCTAGAAATGAGGTACGGCGACAAACATCTACAGTAGGTACATCAAACCCAACTGAAGAGCCGTAATCAACGAGGTAACGAGACCCTTCAATAATTTGAGTCCGATGTGGAACGCCCCGTACAGTTCGCGTACCCCTCTACACCTACAGAGTTTATAGACCAACTGGCGGTGCAAACACTCATCGACGGAGTAAAAGGACACCAATCTACAGCAAGTCTTCAGATTAGCCGTGTTCTGGTGGAAGATAAATATTTATCGTTCGTTTTTAAACTAAGTGAATGAAGTGTTTTATCTTTGTTTTGAAACTCAACACTTAAAACTCACAGCTACATTAGTAATCTCTGAAATATACCCAGTAAAGAAAATTTCCATTTTCAACAACTATTTTATTAAGCTTGATTTTACCTTTGATAAATGCACACTCACATTCTTGAAACGATTATTTGAATACAGACTTTTCTTTCTAAAAAACTTTATTTATGTATTTCCAACTAGTTTTTCCATAGCATTCAAAGCTTTTCATTATATTTATTTTGCATAATATACAGAATGAAAAATAATATTCGTTTGACTTTTAGGAACATTTCTGCATATATTATTCTTGCTGGGCTGGCTAATAACCTAAACACTGAGGAGCAAGTTAATGAGGTAACACAAAAAATTACACTTATACTAAACTATTGTCTTTTATCGTTATATAAAGTAATTTCCTTATGCTCGTTATGTAATATTCGAATGGTATGCGAAAAGTGACTTTTATGTAGGTATATAAAACGCCGAAAAACAACGGGATTTTTTGTTTCGCCGTTTTTATTTTTATAAAAATTGACAAATGTTTCGGCTGTAATGCCATTATATAAAAAAAAGAAATTTTAGAAATTACTAGTTGTCAACAACAACAAAATTGTATTGCACGACCAAGTGGATCTTGGGGTTTCCGCTTTGGTAAAAGCAGTCACAAGCAAAACTAATACAAATAACACCACTACGGCCTAGGTAAACACCTTTCTATATAAGGAAAATTTTGGTAGACGTAATTCCAGTTTCAATAATAAATGACTTTTTGATAATGGCAGTATAGCTGAAACATGTAAGAATTTTTTAAAAATAAAATTTGTGAAACAATAAATAACAGTGCTTCACCAAATGCTTATTATTATTTAATGTGTGTTACATGCAGTACGTTGAGCAGTAGGTTTTTCTAGTCAAAGTGAGTATTGGCGATTTACTTTAGGCAAAGTCTGATACAGCGAACAAATTCGGACTTTACCTGCGCTATGGTACGGTAATCCTAGATTACTAATTGTGTAGCGGGAAAATAACCTACAATTCACAAATTACTATCACTGTTATGATTATTCTATTAAACGTACGAGTATGAAAGCAAAGCAATTTATAATAACATAATTTAATATGTATTATATATAAAAATATTCCAAATAGACTTTCCCCATAATGAGATGGTTATGCTATTAGATGAATAGATTACGGTTAGATGTAATGCACCCCATTCAAATTTGGACAGGCTCTACTACGGATATAATAAATTGAATCGAGATATTTGGACGGGAGGAGGGAGGGGTACATAGCATTAAAAAAATAATTAAGAGTACATGTCCTTACCGTAACGTCTTTGCTTAATTGATTGACCGTGTTCCAGAGTACTCGTTAATCTCATTAAGGGAATATGCTTATTCAAGAATGTTAACCAAACATTAATATATGAAATAATACTAAATTATGTTACTGTATATTGCTTTGCTTCCCATACTGATTCCTATAATAGAATAACAATAACAGTGATAGTAATTTGTGACTTGTAGATTATTTCGCTACACAAGTAGTAAACCTAGGATTGCTATAACACAGCACAGGTAAAGTCTTAATTTTGCATGTATTAATAACTTAGTAAAACCCATAAAACAAACATATAACATATAACAAACGACTTTTAATGAATAATTAAGCTGCGTTTCGACCTTCAATTTCGGCCATCGTCAGGCTATAAAATATGTAATAAAATCAAAAACTGTATAATAAGTTATGACATCCCTGTCTGTTGGTGAATTTTAATAATTAAGAGTGTCTTTTATATTTATTTCACCTTTTCCAACAATTGTATTCTTCTTCTATAATCTTAACATTGTCCTAGTGGAATTCATGGTCATGATCAAATTTGTGTTCATTCTAATATTTTGGATCCCTATATATATTGGATCGGCATTCCTTTATCCCCGTCAATAATTTTCGTTTAGTGTGGCCTACGTAGATGTTTTAATTATAATTTATGCAACTAATTTGGTAAACTACATTTCATTTTGTGGTTCATGTTTGGTATAGTCATCAACGGATTTTTACCATTTATATAGTTCCTTCTATTTAAATTGTTGGTCGATTTGTATATGTTTCTTTTTGATTTGTTAATACAGTTGAACTTCGATTCGAGATTTTGATTTGAGATTCGAGTCAAGGGAGACGTTAAAAATTTCGAGTCAATGATTTTTCAACTGGCCAAGATAATGAACCTTTTTAAGCAATCACCCCAAACATAAACAAAAATAAGGAACACAGTTGTGTTACTTTGAAATTTTAACAATGTACATATACATTCATTAGACGTATACAAGGTAAAAACAATATATTTTTATTGAATTTTATTGTCATGAGTTCGAGGAGATTGAAGGAAAAAGTCATTATGTTTTACTCACTTCGACTTATAGTCTGATTTTTGAAATTCGATTTATAGAGTATAAATATGTATTATCAATACCTCGCAGGCAAATAATACTTTGTTCGAGTTACTAGGTAATTCTAAATAATTTGGGGTACCGTATATGTAGATGTTTTGCGGAAGGAGATGGCATTTCTTTTATTGCTGCTAAAATAGCTCTGTTACGACTTGTGGTAGCCCCCATAATCGCACAAAATACCACAACTAATACAATTATTATACTCTACACTGAAAATGTATCCAAAGTGACATTTGGTAAGATTAATCTGGATTATCCAAGATCACGTGACTAAAAATCTATCTGCTCGCTGAGGTAAAAACCGAACGCAGCCACCGTGTTATCATTAATGAATTTCCTAGGATAGACAAAAACCTGTGATTATTATACTAAATATCAAACACACTACTTGAATGCTATTGCTCCACCTGCCTCGCAACGCGCTCATTAAGGCATGAAACATACAATTGCACAGATGTGGCCAAAAATTTAGTGCCTTAGTTGGGATGTAACGTTGTTAGTGACGTTAAACTGTCATACTGCGCATCGCCAGCATCTAGTGAGGACGCATGCACCTAAATAATAATAGTACTCATATAATACACGATTGCGTCAGCTTCTATCTCAATTTTGAACATAAACAACGTACTGTTTTACGAGAAATAACTTTAGTAGCAGAACTCCACGAATTTAGCCACCCTTTTAAGACGTTATTTTTTAGCGCGTTAAGTAAGGCGTATTTCGACACAAGCGTTTATGTTAACATAAACGGAGGTGGAGCAGTAGTATAAGGATTACAGAAATTCTACACAATTTAAATTTTAATGTGGTTAACACGTCCGTAATAGGCTAGATTGCATGACCGTTAAGGTTAAAGACAGAAGTGCAAAAAAATAATAAACGAATGTAGTTTACCAAATTAATTGTATGTGCCATAATTGTAAAAACATCTACATAGGTCAGACTAAACGAAAATTATATATGAGGATAAAGGAACACAAATGTAATTATGACCATGAATTCGACTGGGACAATGAAAAGATTATAAAAAAAGAAAGCAATTTTTGGAAAAAGTTGATGGCTGAAAAAATATCTATAAAGAACAACCCTAATTGTTTGTATGGGCACACAGACGCGGATAACTTTAACGAAAAATATACACCTTTAGTTGGCGGTTGAGACATGACTTATCTATTCATCAACAGTTGTTGAAAATTGATAAAAGTATTTTTTAATAATCTGATAAAATCCGAAATTGCTCGTTATTCCAGTACGTGTTGTTAGCGCCGTGCATTTGTCGCCGCGAAGGGAGTAGGTAAAATTATATCCTGCATTTTCCGCTGCGAGTATACCATCAGTACATAAGCCTATCTACAATGCTTTTCTTTAACATTTTATATTAACTTTAAGCATTCTGTTTACGTATGATACCTTAAACGTAAAGTTTTACTTTCCTTTACATTTTAACCCAAGCTTAGAATTTGCAGTTTTGTTTAACAAAACAGACGTGTTGAAATATATAAGGATTATAATGCATCGTCATAGTATATACGAAGAACTTAAATCTTAACTAACTAATGTCACTTCACTTATGTCATATTTATACTTATTCTAATTTTTGAACGTATGCTAAAGTTCGAAAACATACTCCTAATTGCCCATCGTTAAGTCTCCATTGCAAAAGTAATAATCGTTAACAAAATCGAAATAATTTTGATTAGAGTAGATACGTAATCTCATATGTTTAAACAGGTTCGTATTATCATACATAATTTTCTGATTATTGTTATCGTTTCATTAGGTAAAAAAATAGAATAAATAGAATTAGTATAAAAAAAAAACAAATTTTCCTTAGAATTAGTATAACAAAAAATATGACGTAAATGCAATCACATTTGTTATTGTATATAGTATGGCGAAGATTTATAATCCCTATACTTTTAAACTCGTCTGTTTTGTTAAATAATACTGCCAATCCTAAGCCTCGATTAGTGTGGAGGAGAATAAAAATTTGTGCTTAAAATATCATACAAAAACAGAATGGATGAACTTAAAATAAACTATTAAATAAAAGCATTAGGCTAATGGTGTTCTCGCGCTGCTAAATGCACGATATAATTTTACCTGCTTCCTTCGCGACAATAACTGCAAGCAAAAAGGTCGCGGCGATAAATGCATGGCGCTAACAACACGACACCGTTAATTACGACTTTGCCTAAAGCCAGCCGGCAATCCGTACTTTGACTAGGCAAACTTAGGTATGACTGCACAACGTATAATGTACATTGCCGGTAACAAATAAAATAAGTTCTCGTCTTTATTCATTGTTTCAGTTGCAAGAGTTAAGAAATATATATCCTAACTACGAAACAGCAATAAACTATGCAATTACACAAGTTCAAAGTAATGTACGAAGGGCTAATCGGTACTTGCCAGAAATTCAGTCTTTCTACAGAGAAAGGTCGAATTCTGCAGTAGCTAGCGGACCATTAGCATTGATGTGCGTTACAGTCATCTCAGTCTCAACAATATTTATTTTCTAAAAACACATTGCAATGTATTTACTTTACCTTAAATTCTAAATAGTGGTTCAATATATTTTGTGTTTTTTTTAATTGAGCTTTTTTTATTAATTAGTGCAGTTGGTTTCCTACATCATTTGTATGTAGGGTGTCCCACCTAAGTCGCGGTGGTCGATACATCAGAAAGTATTTTGAAAATTTGGCAGTAACGATACTGGGTATATAGCACTTCCTATTAAAGTCAACTTTGCTATTTTAAATGGAATGGCATATTTTTACGGAAGTATCTATCAATACGAATTGAAATAGGATGAAAAAAGGAATCGAATAAAAAATAAAATATGGTAGGTTAGATCGTCTAGTAAATTCAATTACTGTATAATAAATTGTGACAGCAAAAAATCCATATTTTTGGCGGTTCACAAATTTGTGAATCATCGAGATAACGTAACACTGCCTGAAGATGCCAGAAGTAAGATCTGGCGAAACGTCGCATCGAGAAGGAGGAAGACGTCGACCACGGCACAACAGCCCGGAAAGTATACATATATCTAAAAAGTCAAAATTACTTAAAATTACCAACGTAGGGTAAGATAGCTGATTCTGTCACAAGAGGAGGAGTAGGATAATTGACTCAGTTAAGGGTTCATATTTTATCTATATGTTGTCAGTTGTTTTTCTGTGGGAAGTTTGTTGGCTATGTCAGTCACAATCATGTCAATGTCAGTCAGTAATGTAATGTAAGTGTTTATACATATAAAAATAATAGAAAGATAAAAGTATTTAACTAATCAAATAATATCCATGAATTAAAACATTCGACTCAATAAAATAATAACAGACCCTTAGTGATTGAGCAAATTAACCTTACATGTCCCGTGCAAATTTTAATAAGAGAACAATTTTATAAGCACAGGTCGGCTTAAGATCCGCTTTAAATAAATGTTAAGAACACACCATAACTTTAAAATCAGTTGTTCATTTAAAGGGTGATGGACATCCTATGTATTCGATATTAACAAAGTTTACATTAGGAAAGTATTCCACCAAACACACTTTCTTTTGCAACCTCTTGACATATACAACCGTTGACTCCATCAATATAGAATAAATAGTATCATAAATCATTGAGCGCGGAAAATCGCCATTATCCCAATAAAACCCATGTGAATTTCTGGTTAACCAACGATTTTGGCTCCTGTAACGAACAGGGAGAACGTCCCACGGAAATGGAGGTTCAAATGTGAAATGATAAACTAGTTCTTCCTTGAACATAGTATGGAGCTCATAGACGAAAACATTCATACATTTTAGAATGGTGGAATCGTCCTTAATAACGCGAATAAATAATCGTCAATACCTAGTTGTAATTTGATAACGTTTTTTTTTAACACTTTTAGCTTTCATAACGATTTGATCAACCGCTTCAACGCAGTAAGCTTTAGCTCTGGTTCCATAAAATGCTTTAATAGGATTAGTTAGGAACTTATCTTTAAATTTACCGACCACAGATGACGTTATGGGATTATCGAAACTATTATCGCGCGGATAATTGGATGTATGTAAGTGCTGAATGTTTTCAGTAATATCTCGGTAAAAGTCTTCTGTAAGCACTTTAAGAATGATGGAATCAGTATTGATATGAGTACATCAGAGAATTTTGTTAAGTAAGAAATAAAAACACAAAAGGTTTTTTACATTTCTACTATATTTTTTTGAACAAATATAGAAAGTATTGTTTTTTAAATGGTTTTTCATATATGTTTGGAATTTAGTTATAGGGATCAAGGAAATCCAAAGTTTCTTGTGTATAACTATCTCTATCTAAACCAATAACTGTTTATTATTATTATTATCCGCACGAGTAAAAACAATGTTGTTTTCTACAGTTATGTTTTTAATGGAATCAATAAGTTTCTATTCAAAAGGTACTGAAGTTTTTAATGTTTGACGAAAGTTATTAATATAAGATGCTAGTAAATGTTTTTTGGAAATAGTTGATTAAAACGCAATTGATTGATTGTGAAAGAGCATATTGTTTAAAACTAATTTACACTCTACTTCTAAAATTTTAAAAGACATTATCAAAATTATTCATGGATGAGGTAGATAATACGATTTCAAATTACGCAGAATTTAATAAATTATTTACCTTCTTGTAAAAATACGTTGATGATATTTTGGATTGCTTTAACGGTACTATAATACAATTACATTTTTTTTTTTTGAATTATATCAACAATTTACACAAATATTTACCACAAACCGTCTCATGCAGGATTAGTGATACTTAACTCTTCATCACCTCCTGTTTCGCACAAAATTTCAGCTTTCTTAGTCAGATCCATAGATTAACATCTATTCCATTACCTGATGATAACTTTAAATTAGAAGTAGATTTCATTAAACAATTGGCAACTAATTATGGTAACGATCCTGAGCTGATAGACCAATTACTCAAAAAAAACTTAAAAAACAAGCAATTAGTAAAGTTTACTCTGTATATATAAATAGCAATGCTAATTACCGTTTTTATCATCTTCCATACATTGACAAACCTACACGGAAAATAACTAAAAATCTGATCGACTCAAATATCAGTATAGCTTTTAGATCCAACAACAGCTTATGTATATATATTTAAAACAATAACAATAAAACAGATAAAGGTAAAAAGTCTGGTGTATATAGTATATAAACTTAATTGCGGTTCTTGTAGTAAGGTTTATATAGGCCGGACTGGTAGAGCTTTTAAGAAACGCATAAAAGAACACAACGACAGTTGTTCTGAAGAGAATAATAAATCCAATTATGCTATACATCTAGCTAGCGGAAAACATAGATTTGATAAAAATTGACGAGAAATTACGCACCAAATCGTTCACGCGAAGGATTCCCTGCGTTGCGTAATAATGGTGGAAATTGGCGGGACAGTCAAAATAAGGGAGTTATCAGAGTGAAAATAATAGATCACCAGAAAACGAAATCGCGACAATTTTTTAACAAATATTTCTAAGAAGAAGAGGGGAGTAAATCGGAGTCAGTTGTACCAGCGGTGAACATAAGAGTGGGGGGGTGAAAATTTAGTAGGCTTGATAGATTCGGGAAGCCATTATAATTGTTCTTCTGAAGAATACTATCAGAAATTAATAGAAAAAGGTTCGAATTACGTTACCAGCCACAAACGTCCTAGTTGCGTGCGCCGTTGGAGGTAAAACTTACAAAATAAATAAGCAGATATTATTGAAAATACTAATTGCAAATCATGAATTTGAAATAGTAGCATTAGTTGAGGAATTAACACGTTCGTGTATATCTGGTTAACGAAATATGATATTATGCTGATTTTTAAACCGAGAGAAATACTTTTGTAATTGACCGAAAACAAAATTATTACAATCTAAAAAGACAGGTAAAATTCCTGTAACGTCTAAACAATTAAGGATTACAAATCCTACATTTGGAACGCGTCATATACTATAGGTACAACGAACCATAAATTTATCTACGTCTAATATGTGGCTTCATACTCAATAGTGTAATTTAATGCCGGTAGGGTTATTAGCCCTCGGAGTAGTTGTTTCTTTTGTTTCTATTTAGTCTTGTTATTCAAGTGAACCGTGCGGTTTGCGTTTGCCAGCGCCTACCTGATGAGATCCAATAGGTCGAAACCGGTTGTAGGATATGGCTTATGGTTCGTTGTACCTATAGTATAGGACGCGTTCCAAATGTGGGATTTGTAATCCTTAATTGTTTAGACGTTATACTAATTTTACCTGTCTTTTTAGATTGTTTTATCTACGTCTAATATGTGGCTTCAGATTCAATAGTGTAATTCAATGCCGGTAGGGGTATTAGCCCTCGGAGTAGTTGCTTCTTATGTTTCTATTTAGCCTTGTTATTCAAGCTAGCAATCTTCCTGAAGATTGAAATATAGCTTATATTACGTCTATCCACAAGAAAGGGAATAAAAAGTTATGTAAAAATTATAGACGCATAAGCATCACTAGTTCGCTGGGGAGGTTGTACGGTCGAATACTGAAGAAGAGAATTGAGAGCTGCATTGTCGAAATTGAAGAACAGAATGGATTCCGCGCGGATAGATCACGTATAGACAATCTATTCGTTTTACAGCAAATAATTGAGAAACGCAAAGCCAGAAATCTATCTACGCATTTGGAGTTTGTGGATCTAGAGAAAGCTTACGACACGGTACCCTTAAAAAAACTCTTTGAAACACTGACGAAGATCGGCCTTAGCAAGGTATACGTACGTGCTATATGGAAATTTTATGATAGTTCCAAAAGTGTTGTCAAAATAGGACAGAACATCTCAAACCCTATTCAAACCACAAAGGGACTTAAACAAGGATGTAATCTCTCACCTAACTTATTTAAAATATACATTCAACAAGCGTTAAACAACTGGACAAAAAAATATTCTGAAATGGGAATACAAGTAGGCAATCACTGCCTAACAACACTTTTGTTCGCAGACGATCAGGTAATTACAGCGAACGATGAAGAAGATATCGACTATATGCTAAGAAAGCTCAGAGAAGAGTATAACCATTGGGGCTTGCAAATGAACATGGAAAAAACGGAATACCTAAGGATAGATGAGGAAGTAGAAGATCAAGAACTAGACATACGACAGATAAAGAAGTCCAGTGAGTTTAAATACCTAGGTACCATTATTTCCAAAAAGGGTACTACAAAAAAGGACATACAAAACAGGGTACAACAAGGAAAAAAAAGCCATACGTGTTCTAAATCCTTTACTATGGTCGAACAAAATACAACTAAGAACGAAAATGACTATCTACAAAGTTATTCTAGAGCCGATTTTATCTTTTGAATGCGAGTGTTGGCAATTTTCAAAGAAAGAGAGGAAAGATGTTGAGACAGTAGAAATGGACTATTTAAGAAGAGCGTGCAGAGTCTCTAAATTAGAACATATAAGAAACGAAGAAATAAGGAGAAAAACTAAAAGAGTATTTACTAGCGCAGATCGAGTAGATACTAGACAGCTGGTTTGGTATGGCCATCTCATGAAGATGAATGATGAAAGATGGCCAAAAAGAGCATGGAGATATGAGCCCACCAAAAGAAGAGGAAGACCTGGAGTACAATGGAAGGAAGGAATCAGACAGGTTGTGAAAGAGAGCAATAACAGATGAAGATTGGAAAGACAGGAAAAGATGGCGATCGAAATGCGAGAAGCGGGAGAAGCTGCAGGAACCTCGTTATTATTATTATTATTATTCAAGTGAACCGTGCGGTTTGCGTTTGCCAGCGCCTACCTGATGAGACCCAAGAGGTCGAAACCGGTTGTAGGATATGGCTTATGGTTTGTTGTACCTATAGTATAGGACGCGTTTCTAAATGTGGGATTTGTAATCCTTAATTGTTTAGACGTTACAGAAATTTTACCTGTCTTTTTAGATTGTTTTATCTACGTCTAATATGTGGATTCAGATTCAATAGTGGAATTCAATGCCGGTAGGGGTATTAGTCCTCGGAGTAGTTATTTTTTGTGTTTCTATTTAGTCTTGTAACAAAATTATTAAGTTAAGAGAAGGTATACCGCAAGAAGGGTTAGAAATTAACGAAATTGTAATGAATAATATAGAAAATGAAGTTATAAAAGAAACTAAAACTAATAGTGGTAAAATTTTGGTTACGGAGAAAATGGAGAACTTTGAGGAAAAGTATAGGATTAAATTGAACGTGTTATTAGAAAAATACCGAGAGATTTTTTCCGACGAATCAGGAAGTATTAACGTTTACGAACACGAAATTAAATTGTATGATGATACCCCGTATAATCAGTGATCGTATCCGATTTAATTTTCTTTGAGAAACTCTGTAAGAGAACAAATTAATGAATTGTTAAAAAGGAAAGTAATAGAGGCGGCATGTACAGAATATAAATCCACTATTGGTAGACAAGATCGGCAAGAGTTTGCCTGGATGCTATGTTTTTTAATAAAAAAATGGCTGTGGATAATATTGCACCACCTAATCCTGAAACGTTAATGTACGACTTTGAAAAGGGAGCACTATTGATTTATCAGCGAGTTATTGGCAAATACCATTAGCTCCAAACAGTTATGTATGTACAGTTTTATGTTTTGGCTTGTCAACTTCTGTTGGAAGTTTTATGAGGGGTTTAGGTTTCCCATTAGGACAACAAATCGGTTCATTTGCTATACTGTATGTGGATAACATTTAAATTGATTCGAAAGATACTGAAGAGCATCTTTTTCACTTTAAGAAGTTGACAGATGGGGGCGTGGTTACTATCAAGTTACGGAAATGTCGCTTTGCTCGTGAGAAGGTTGCTTTTTTGGGCCACATTTCTTCTGCTGGCGGAATTTATATAGATTCTGAAAGAGTTCGAGCTATTAGTGAATTTCCAAAGCCAAAGAATATTAAGCATTTGCGAGCGTTTTTGGATTTGTGTAATTACGATTAAGATTACTCACAATTAACGTCTTTTATCAAAATTGCTGAAGAAACGTAATATCTGGAATTGGTCAGAGGAACATGATCTGTCATTTGAAAATATCAAGCAGGCATATTTAAAAGTTTCATTTCTGTACCACCCAAAGTTGGATGGTTCTATATTCGGTGCGATTGTTCCGGATATGCTTAAGGCAGTATTATTTCAGATTGACATTACCAATAAAAGTAGTAAAAATTTGTATATGGGTTTTTGAGTAACAAACACTGGGTTACGTTTCACGAAAAAATTATATTCTTCTCTACAATATTGTTTCAACCCTTGCGTTTCATTATAAAAAGCTATGAAGTTACTAAAGGTGCAATTAATGTAACAAACTTATATAAACAGATGATAATAAGCAGTTGTGGTGGTAGTTATCTATTTCGAAAATCCAAAAACAACGGGAAATCCAAAGTGAACATTTTAATTTGATTATTTACAATAATTTGTTTCTTATTAATGGCTTTCCTAATTTCCAAAGATTCGAGCAAACTCAATTTACGACCCTTTTGTACAGAATGTAAAAGTTCAATCGAATTAGTGTCTAAATTATGTTTGAAATCTAAGCAATGTTGAGCTATTCCTGTATTATTCTTTTTGTTCTGAATGGAAAGCACATGTTCTTTAAGCCGAGTTTTTATGGCTCTACCTGTCTGTCCCAGGTAAAAGGCATTGCAATCTTTACAGTACAGTTTTGTAAACGCCGCTTTTATCTATTGAATTTGTTTTATTTTTGTTGTTAACTAGCAGACTTTTTAAATTAATTTTATTGACTAAAATTGGTCTAATGTGTAACTTGATTAGGTGGTGTTTAATTTTATATCCGACTTCTTTTACATAGTTGATAAAGGCATAGTTTTTATTTTCAGGAATTAAATAAGGAAGGAGACCGTTGTACAGATTAATTTCAATGATTACAAATTAATTTGAGTAACAAAAACATTCTATTCGATAGTAAACACGATATTGTGAAAAACATAGTTTTATGGAGACGTTACGTGCATTACGTCCTGTGTATTTGGAAAGGAAGTCTTAGACAATTAACTAATTTTTTGAATATTTTTAATTCTATTGACGTAAATATTCAATTTACGATGGAAATAACAAATTATATTTTCTTAACCTGACGCTATCAAAAAACGATTATAACATTGCCTTTGAAATCTTTAGAAAACCGACCACTACTGATACAGTCATTCCTTATGATTCAAACCAGTCCTTTAGTATCAAATACTAGCTACAATAAAGAAATAGCAATAATAAAACAGATAGCTCAAAATAACTGTTATAACCTTGCAAATTTAGATAGGATATTAAGAAAAAAAAAACGTAAAGCAATCTTAAAACACGTTTACATCGTAAATTGAATGTTCCAAACTATGGAATTTAATAATTTGAGAAAGTTGTCTAATTGTCTTTAACTTCCAAATACAAAAGACGTCATCAACATAACGTCTCCAAAGGGTAATAAGCTTGATAAGTTCCGAATTAAGTTTAAAAAGTGAATTTTCAAAGGAAGCAATAAAAATGTTATCGTTTATATACAAAAGTGTGTAAATTTCTTTGTTTGCCCGGCTACGGGTATAATCCATTTATGTTTACCTGTAAAAAGAATTCACTAAAAAAATACATTCCAACAGTTTTTGCTCTTTCATTATGCTCATCGGAAACGGGAACTGAAGTCAATTTATGGACGAAATCGTCTTTCCGTGGAAACGTTGTCTCATCAAGCTTAGCAATTTCATCGACGTAGGAATAAAGGAAAACGCCTCTCCGCCGCATAAGCTGAAATTGTCGAGGATTTGGGAAGTACTTCTTCACTTGCAAACATTGAGAAGAATCTAGTTCTTCCGACAGCTTGTCGAGGGAAGAAGGAATAAAACGAAGAAAATCGAGAAATCTAATCGTGACAAACATTTTGAGTTGAGTGGTCAGTGTCGGCTTGAACCGCATCAACTCATAATTATTTAGAAAAGGCAATGTATTTTTCTTTATTCTGGGCAATTACGGTAAATTTAACACCGTTCACAGCCATTTCCTTCAAAAATAGGTAGCAATCGTATCCGAAGAGGTTATGGGAAAACACCAGGTACAAAGTTTGGTAGTTTGTAATTAAATTAAATTACATCTGGAGAGAGCGGCACCTAACCGAATTTTACCGGTCAAATGATAACGATAGTGAAGCTGAACGCCATCGTCTAGAAAGGGATCTTCGCAAATAGTGCAAGGGGTGGCCTCGGAGTAGAGACGCATTTGTTCATCTGTCAGGTGTAGCATGGGCGCTGTGATCTTCAAATATCGGTGATAAATACCATAAACGTCTCCATCCAGTGTTTGAACAAATTGATAAGCACAATCCGGTCCCCGATATGATCTGAATTTGTAGAGGAAATCATCAAAAGAGGTGTTGATGTTTGTGGGTAGATGTGGTGGAGTGTTTGTTAAGACCAGGTAAGCATGTATGAATGGGTCGCAATGCGGTTTCGAAGTCTGAATATACAACAAAGGGTACTTTGATGAGTCTCTTATAGTCTTCAAATTTTTAAATGTGATTAGGGATGAACCTATCCACCTTATCAATCTTGAAATCACCAGCAGAAAGGGTGGTGTAGACGAGGTTCAAGTCGTGCTGCGACGACGATGCAGGTGGACTAAAGTGGAGAAGTATTGTAACCAGCCGGCAAGCTGCTGAGCGAGACAAGTTTGACCGCAAGTCACAGTACATGGACGATGTGGTGGCATACTTAGGCGTCGTTATACATCCCAATGTAAAGTAGACAGAGACTGTGACCGTGTTCCGATATACACTGTGAGCACTATGACACGTTACGTCACACAATATACTGTAAACACCGTTCCAGTTTAGATTTTTGTACTGAATCTGCTACTGGCTGTTATATATTGGAACGTATTTCAGTACTGTTTCAGTACTTTTGTCAAAAATAATTACGACACTATCCGATAGAGGCGCTAGATGCATTGACGCATGATTTTAACATTTAATGTGGCATTAATATTGCAATTTTTGGCAAATAAATTTTTTAAACTATTTGAGAATAAAAAAATGTTTATAACGGTATACCTAATAAAATTTCATGATCTTAACTAATGAAAATTACTAACAAGAAAACGTTCCTAGTGACCAATATGTTGTGCTTAGAAGAAAATAAAATAAATAAACCACTTTTAAATGTTTCAAAACGAGTATTTATTTAACTCTACAATTTCTTAAGGGTAACAGGATCTTACTAAATTTAATGCGGTGCTTATCATCTATTTATACCTTATCGTCTATTTATACCTAAAACCTGTTACTACTTGCTCTTGAGAAAGGTATTATAATACCGAAACAATTGTAGAGTTAAATAAATACTCGTTTTGAAACATTTAAAAGTGGTTTATTTTATTTTCTTCTATTCAAAAAATGTTTCATAAAGAACCGACCAAAACTACTGTTAATAGTATATGTTGTGCTTAGGTATATGCTAATTAATGTCAAAATAAGAATATGCATAATTTTTGCAGAGAAACCTTAAGAGTAAAAATCACTTCAAAATTACAATTTCAGTTTTTCACAATTTTCTAATTCATCCAGACCTAGTGAATTGAACACAATGTAAAAGGATGATGAAAACTTCCTTATCTTACATGATTGAACAGGTCTGCTTTCAGAATAAATTTAAGAAAAATGGTGTTTAGTGGTTTAAGTAACAATCAAATTACAAAAACCGTAAAACAGAGCAATAAGAATGTTTCAATTTCTTTCATTTTAAACCTTTTAATGAATTGTAGCTTTTTATAAGTTTCAAGAAAAATATTGGTCCATGTTGTGGTGTGGTCAGTGTTCTTGCCATATCTGCCATTCTTATCTAGTGGAAACTACTGGAAGCGCCTTACCTCCCAGAGGTAATACGCTCCCAGTACAAAGATGGTGGCAAATATGACGTCATTAGTTTCTCTCTGTCACTGTCACGGTGCACTGGAAGCCTATATCGGAACGCATTTCTGTATACTGGCATTACTGTCCAGTGCTCACAGTCTATATCGGAACATGCCCTGTGGCGGCAGGAAATGGCAGAAGACCGGTTATGTCAAGTGTTGGCGACGACGACTCGCTGGCGGCGGCGATAGGGCACTGTATCAGGTTGAGCACGTCGTGGTCACCAATGTAGCGTATGCGCTAACATGTGTCTGGTGCGTGAAGTGGCATTGGCTCTGAGAAGCACCAGATGAGTTGCGGATGCTCACTTCAACATCCGTGATGAGCGTCTGCGGTGAGACGATGAATACCTCTTCGGCATCTAGGAGTGCAAGGAGGATACCTCTTTAGTAACAGTGGAGACGGGTCAGATCTAGACTAATTTATTCAATTATTTACAGGTTATGTATACTACTATTATTTACATGGACCTCATAGCAAGTGTATGGTCATCCGAAAATTTAGGACGATGGTAGCGAAAGCAGAGGAAAGTAAATCGATTTTCTCCTCGAGAGGTGAGTAAGTATGTTAATGCTGTAGGGTGCGCAGATGGCTATTGTATGAAGATTACAGAACTATATTTCACAGGTATCACACCACAGCTCGGAACAGGTGCAGTACATTTCGGTTTTTTGCTCGGTGGAGTGGACGCAGCTTCGTGTAGCACTCGTTTATGGCACGAAGTTTTTTGACGCCAGTAGTAATAGGGGAGGGCTACGGAGATCATGTCCCGTTAGATTGTTGTTCTTTCTGTCTAACGTTAGTTTGCCGTATAAGTCCATCCTTCTCGCACCTATGGGAAAAAGGTTATGAACCGTTACTTTAATGCTGTGACGTAGCAAGGAAGGAGCGTTTTTTTCCCTTCGGTCGCGACCGACCGACGTACCTATCAAGGAATATGTGTTAATTGTTTTTCCGGTTCGGCTGGATATGCATGCCGCTGCCGCAGTGCAAGAAATAATTATTATTTTTCTTACGCGTTCGACTCTAATGAATGAATTTATTAAAGTACCTAATTGCGTGCATTGAATTGCTTCGTTATGAATAGGTAGATAGGTAGGTAGGCAACAATGGCAAATAAAAAGTATTGTTATTCAGAAACAGTTTTATTTTTTAAAAAAAATGTTAAATTTGTAAGCAGTTTTACGATTCCCTGAAGCGGATTATATTAAATGTAGATTCTGATATTGTTTTCTGATATTGTTTATATTGTTTCCTGTTACACGTATTGTTTGGGTTATGTTCCTTAATCAGCCGATCCACGTTGGGTACCCGTGTGACCATGATTCATGCAATCTTTGAAAATGTAGTACGGGGAAGACAGTAGCTGTTTGACTTTTGTTGAATATAGTTGTGAATAATTACCTATGTTGTCTTTTTTTTTATTCATTCATCCTGACCAGCTACAAATTCAGAAGTGGGATAAAGATTAAGAATTAGTGGATTATCCGGTTCGCATTGTTACGAGTACGGTAATTTTTTTTGTTTGGTGGCGAGCTTCTTCAAGTATTGTCAGAAGGGTTGGCGTAGACTTTGGAACTGGGAAATAGTGAAAATACGCACAAGTGGTGCATATTGGTTGTGTTTTTTTTTTTCCACCTGCGCCACCCAACCTCGAAGATGTCGCAAGATTTCACCGTACCAGAGTTGAAAGAGTTTTTGAAGACTCGAAATTTGCCAGTAACCGGCAATAAGGCCGAATTAATTGAAAGATTGGAGAAAAGCGACGAAAATATTTGGTATATTTTGGCTGTAGAAAAGGCACAGCGACGGGAAGAACAATTTATTCCACAGAATGAAGAGACTGATGTTGAGATAACTTCATCTAAACTGATTCAACAAGAACTCGAACTTTTGAAACGGGAGCGAGACTTGATGAAGAGAGAGGTTGAACTTCTTAGACGAGAGCAAGAATTAGCAACCGAAAATGTGAGACCAAGGGAAACAAATAGTGCAACAAATAGCAATATTGGTATTCGAGCGATGAGTGACTTGTTGAGTGACTTTGATGGTTACGACAACTTTGAGACATGGGAACAACAAGTAAAGCTTTTGCAAGCCTCTTACAAATTAGATGACAGTGCTGTAAGAGTGCTAATAAGTTCAAAACTCAAAGGACGAGCTTTGTCATGGTTTCATTCGAAGCCTGAATACTTAACACTCGACGTTTCGAAATTACTTGAGTCAATGGCGAAAATGTTTAATCATCGTCCAAGTAAATTGTTACTCAGAAAAGAATTTGAGAATCGGCAGTGGAAATCAGGTGAGAGATTCACAGAATATTACCAGGATAAGGTAATTTTGGGCAATCAAATATCGATTGATGATGATGAATTGGTTGACTACATTATTGATGGCATTTCGGATCGTCAACTTCGAGACCAGGCCCGTATTTTGTGCTTTGAAACGGCTCCAGATCTGTTGGAAGCATTTGAGAAAATAACATTGGATTCCAGAAAGTTTAGTGATCGCGATCGTAAAGTTAACAGTGGTCATTATAAAAGCATTCAAAACACGGTGGAAAATAAAAAAGTTGTGAGGTGTTTTAATTGTCAAAACACGGGTCATATTTCCACAAAGTGTCCAAAACCAAAAAGGTCGCACGGTGCGTGTTTCGAGTGCGGCTCAACTTCCCATCAGTTGAAGGAGTGTTCTCGACGTGTGTCCAGACAGTCTTCGGGGGAACCGCGGGCACTGACTTCGACCAATTTACTTCAGCCCGCAATAAGCGCTCCGTATATGATAACCATAAGCTATAGCGTTTCTGATAAAGATGGATCAAATTGTAAGTACTCTCTTAGTGCTATGTTAGATTCAGGATCGCCCATTAGCTTAATTAAGGAAAGTTTTGTTCCAATTGATGTCAGATCTCCAGTGTGTCAAGGTAATGTAGAATTTCGAGGAATTAATGGTTCGCTTTTAGAGATAGTAGGAATATTTCATAGTAAAGTAAAAATTGAGGGAATTGTAGTGGACATGAAATTTTATGTAGTACCCGATCGAACGATGGCATTTATGGCTTTGCTGGGACGGGACTTTTCAACACTACCATCAATTAATGTAACACTCACTGATCGTGCGATAATAAGTATCAATACCGATAATTGCGAGAATATTGGTCTGGTAGATAATTTCAGTAAGACAGTAAGCGAAATCATGAATATCAATATTGATGACAATAATGTTAGAGAACAGGAAAAGTTACAAATCAATCCAAATATCGGAAGTCAAGAAGTTGAAAAAATTAAGACTATGTTTTCAGAATATGTAAAAGTTAGGGATTCTACATCATGCCAAATTGATTTCGAAATGGAGATTAAACTTAAGCACAATCAAGTGGTAAGTTTTAGAGCGCGGAGACTCTCGTGTTCCGATAAGGAAAAATTACAATCAATACTGAATGATTTATTAAAACGAGGAATCATTCGTCCCAGCGAATCGCCATATGCCAGTCCCATAGTTCTTGTTCGAAAAAAGAATGGCGAAACAAGACTTTGTATTGACTATAGGGAACTGAATAAGATTACAATTAAAGACAATTTCCCAAGTCCACTGATTGACGATAATATTGATTTGTTAAAAAATAAAAGTTATTTTACCTCACTTGATTTGACGGACGGGTATTATAACGTAAAAATGGCTGAAAATTCCATAGGGTTCACATCGTTCGTGACACCTTTGGGCCAATTTGAATTTTTGTATTGTCCTTTTGGTTTAACGAATGCACCAAAAGTGTTCGGTAGATTTATTCAGAAAATATTTTGTGAACTAATTCAAAGGGGCGAGATGTTGCAATTCTTTGAGGACTTTTTGATTGCAACATCGAATTTAAAAGAACACCTTCAAATACTGGGTGAGGTATTTAAATTGGCAGGACAAGCTAATTTAACTTTCCGATTGGACAAATGTTTTTTTGTCCAAGAGGAAATCAATTATCTAGGATATCGTGTTAGTTCAAAGGGAATTCGACCTACCGATCAAAATATTATGGCGGTTTTGAATTATCCGGTGCCGAGAAACACTAAGGAAGTGTTAAGATTTGTATCTCTGGCAAGTTACTTCCGTCGTTTTATTCCCGCTTTTTCGGTGATTGCAAAACCACTGTATGACCTTATAAAGAAAAATGCAAAATTTGAATTTGGAATAAAAGAAAATGAAGCTTTTGAAATTTTAAAGGAACGACTTGCAAGTAAACCCATTTTGGCAATCTATTCACCGACGGCGGAAACGGAACTGCATTGTGACGCGAGTGCGACGGGATTCGGGGCTATTTTATTACAAAAACAAGGTGACGGGGTATTTAAACCAACATTTTATTTCAGCCAACGTACTACCCCAGCGGAGTCAAAATATCATAGTTTCGAACTCGAATGTCTTGCCGTAGTAAATGCTATTAAACGTTTCCATGTATATCTTGGAGGTATAAAATTTAAAATATTCACTGATTGCGGCAGTTTTAGATTAACGCTCAGTAAACAGAACGTAAATCCACGAATATCGCGCTGGGCTATGTTTTTACAGGATTACGATTATGAAATAATCCATCGGCCTGGTAAGCGCATGAGTCATGTCGATGCTTTAAGTCGATCTCACAGTGTTTTGGTTATTGAAAATAATACGTACGATCAGACTGGCAATTTCTCAGGGTCGCGATCGGGAAATTTGTAAAATACGGGACGAACTGGAACGTGCTGAAATGAAGTTGTTCGAATTGCGTGACGGACTTGTATACCGGAAGGATAGAAACAAAAAACTTCTCTTTTATGTACCGCAGTCAATGGAGAACAACGTCATTAGAACTTGCCATGACGATCTTGGACATGTTGGCTGTGATAAAGTATTGAATAATATTTTAAAAATATACTGGTTTCCTAATTTGCGCGAAAAAATTAAAGAATACATTTCAAACTGTTTACGTTGTATCGAGTTTGCGCCTCATTCCGGAAGACAGGAGGGATTTCTGCATAGTATTGGCAAAGAGAAAATACCATTTCAAACGGTACATATTGACCATTTAGGGCCCCTTGAAAAAACGTCAAAAGGTTTCAAATATCTATTAGTTGTTATCGATGCGTTCACGAAATTTATCAGGCTGTTTCCGTGCAAATCCACCAAGTCGAGTGAATGCATTCAGCATCTGACCGATTATTTCAGGGCATACAGTAAACCTAAACGTATCGTTTCAGACAGGGGAACGGCATTTACATCGGCCGCTTTTTCAGAATTTTTGGAATCGGAAAAGATTGAACACGTCCTAATAGCAGTAGGTAGTAGGTACCCCTCGGGCAAATGGCCAGGTTGAGCGTTACAACCGAGTGATAACACCAATGATGGCAAAGATATGTGCATCACCAAACAAATGGGATCGTGTCCTCGGAATGATCGAGTTTTCTTTGAACAGTACAGTGTCTAGGGCCACAAATAATACACCTCGTCGATTATTATTTGGAATCGATCTGCGGGGTGAAATTAATGATTGCATTAAATTCGTATTAGAGGAAAATAACGGTAACGATGAAAGGAATTTAGATCAAATTCGCGAAGAGGCTAGAAATAATATTTTAAAAAATCAAAAGTTCAATGAGCATGCTTACAATAAAAAACGTAAAGACGCATTAGTTTACAATGAAGGAGATTACGTGATGATTAAAAATGTTGATACGTCTGTGGGTGTCAACAAAAAGCTCATACCAAAATTTAAAGGCCCGTACGTGGTAAAAAAGGTATTGGATTGTGATCGTTATGTAATCACTGATGTCGAGGGATTTCAAATTACACAATTACCATATAATGATGTGGTGGCCCCGGACAATATGAAACCATACATAGCATAAACTAGGCAGGAATATTTTTTTTTGTATTTACTGTGTATTGTATTGTCATATTAAATAGAGTTAGTTTTTATTTCATAAATTGTAGAATTGTTTTCTTTTGCTTATTATTATAACTCATAATTGAAATTGTGTTTTAGCAGCCGAGACGGCTGGATTGTCAGGGTTGACCGAACTGTAAGCAGTTTCACGATTCCCTGAAGCGGATTATATTAAATATAGATTCTGATATTGTTTTCTGATATTGTTTATATTGTTTCCTGTTACACGTATTGTTTGGGTTATGTTCCTTAATCAGCCGGTCCACGGTGGGTACCCGTGTGACCATGATTCATGCAATCTTTGAAAATGTAGTACGGGGAAGACAGTAGCTGTTTGACTTTTGTTGAATATAGTTGTGAATAATTACCTATGTTGTCTTTTTTTTTATTCATTCATCCTGACCAGCTACAAATTACAACATTATTAGATGGAATCCAACCAGACACACGTCGGGATGTTTCGCCTTTTGCAGTTCCTTATCGTAAAATCCTCCCTTTATATCGTTACCTGTTAAATTTTGCAAATAATAGACGGTTGGATTAGAAAATTTAATGTTAACCACTTTAAAAATTTTATTGGACCAGTTTGGAGTGTAACCTTTTGCAAAAACTTCGCGATGTTTGCTAATGCGTACGTAATCTCCAATGGAAAATTTCTTTCTCTTCAGATCTACTGTTTTAATGCGAGAATATACGGTATTCAATAGTAGCTTTTCGTTTTCCTTCTTTACAGCATTTATCGGTTTCATTCATCCATAGACCTTTACCCAAAGGATTTTTAACTGGAGTCGAAGTAGCTGCTATGACATTGGCAGCAGCGGAAGAAAATAGAGGTCCGATCATGAGTTTCTTGATTAGCTGATACTTTTTTCCTTTGTTTCCAGCTATTGGAGCGGTACTCTTGTAGCCAATTTTATGAGCATTTGTTCTATACACTATATCTTTATATTTCGCCAAATCAGATTCCTTATAACCATTGGGCTCCTTTTTAAACAAAAGCTCCAATAATCCTCGGGATAGTGTATACCATTTTGTTAGTTCCAAAGTTTATTTCGGAATCTCCGATAAAATATTTCTGTTTCTCTGGATTAAATCTTACACCATATTGCGTGTCAAAAACTCCTTTAGTATCATGATTTAGGGATGTTATATAAGTTTGAGGGTTATCTAATCAAACGAGCTGCATTATTTTCCTATAGACATCCCTATCTTTTTGCTTATCTCCGACAGGATTCTTTTTGAAAAGTAACTCATATAGTCCCGGCGTTCCGACAAATTTACGTCCCATTATTTCTAGATTTTTACCGACCACCTTCATTTATTCATCGCCAATATATAATTTGTTCTGAAGCCAATCGTATCGAACATCATTTCTATTGTCATATTCTCCTTCAGTATCGCTTAATACTCCTTCAATATAATATCTCGGTAATTCTTCATAATCATCTAATATATCTTTAAAAGCAGGATCGTTTACGATTTTCTGTATTTTTTGTTTAGTGTAATCAAATATTCTATCTTCTTCCTCGTCATTCAGTGGAAGCATTGTAGAAAGATCGGAATCTTTTACCGAGGTATTTAATGAGGTTGGTAATGACGATGATGATGATGGTGAGAATAAATCTGGTGCTATGAACGATTTCTCAACATCTTCTTCTTCTTCTTCTTCTTTTTTAATTTCTTGCTTTATTTTCGGTTTAGAAAATTGTATTTCTTCTTTTAATTGCATTAAAGGTTCCACCAAAGGTTTATAGGATTTCCGCAATATATTTTCTTCCTCTATCGCACCCTCTTTTAAAGCTTGCAATTTTCGTTTTACATCTTTCCTTACCTTTACAAGCTCCTGTTTAATTTTCGAGTCCATTACAGTGATAATATGATCCTCACTCGTTTACTGCTTTTATATTACTCAGAGGTAAATCGCAATGGTTATAAATATATATATTGATCAAAACCTTGAATTTCATATACCGGGCTATCGCTTTTGTGGACCAGGTACAAAGTTAAACGAGGGGTTGGAAAGAGGGGACAAAGGAATAAATCCTTTAGATGAATCCTGCAAAGCTCATGATATTGCATATTCTAATTTTAAAAATCTAGAACAAAGACATAAAGCAGATAGTATTTTAGCTAGAGCAGCACTTAGACGAGTTCATTCATCGGATGCAAGCATTGGAGAACGTTTAGCTGCTCGAGCAGTTGCAACCGCTATGAATGTAAAAACAAAGTTGGGTATGGGAGTTCAACAACAACAACAACAACAACAACAACAACAAAGAAGAAAACGAACTAGTAGTTCTATGAAAAAAAGAAAGGGTGGAAGAATAAGTTTTCGAAAATTTATAAGAAAAGCAGCGAATGTTCTAAAACAGAAAAAGCCAGAAAATGTCATTCGAGCAGCACGATTAGCAATGTCACAGTTAAAAAATGCAAATCAGAAAAAAGTGACCGATTCTCCCAGGATAATACCGGTTCCAAAAAGCGGTGGATTTCATCCATTAATACCACTTTTCGTTGGATTATCAGCTTTAGGTGCATTATTTGATTTATCTATAACCAATGCGGAAAAACATACTCATCAACCGTATACAAATACAACGTTTAAAAATAATGATGAAATCCGCATTCCAATTGAAAACGAAGATGTCTACACTTTACCATGGGATAGTGTATTATATGTTGAAGGAAAATTGCTAAAAACTGATGGTACACCTTCAGCAACTGCTGAATGGAATTGCACACCTTTTCGACGAAATTCGTTACGAAATCGGTGGTAAAACTGTTGATCGTGTTCGAAATCCTGGAATAACTAGCACCATAAAAGGTTATGTTTCTTACAACGTAAACGAGAGCTTGCGTCTTCAGAATGCTGGTTGGGCTCCCAATGATGATACATTTTCGGCAATAGATCAAAATGGAAATTTTAACGTATGCATCCCACTACGTATACTTTTAGGTTTTGCGGAAGATTTTCGAAAAATTCTTCTCAACATAAAACAAGAACTTATTTTAATAAGAAGTAGTATCGATACAAACGCTATAATAAATACAACTGCAGGTGAAACTTTAAAAGTAGAAATAAATAAAATTTCTTGGAAAATTCCACACATATCTGAAGCAGATGTAGAACGTCTTAAACTTTTAAAATATTTGCAAAGAAATCAACAAATGGAAATTAATTTCCGTAGTTGGGAGTTGCATGAGTATCCTTTATTGCCTCAAACAGATAATCACACATGGGCTGTGAAAACTACGTCACAACTTGAAAAACCTCGTTTCGTGATAGTTGCATTTCAAACAGATAGAAATAATAAACCTGAAGAAAATAAAGCCCACTTTGATCATTGCGAACTTAATAATATTAAATTACATTTGGGCTCTTCTATGTATCCTTACGACAACCTTCATCTTGATTTTAAGAATAATAAATTTTCTAAATTATATGAAATGTATGCTCAATTTCAACAGTCTTATTACGGAACGGTTAGCGAACCGGTAATGAAACCATCAGATTTTAAGAAAATTGCTCCCTTATTTGTAATGGATTGTACACATCAAAGCGAAATTGTGAAGGCGGGCGCTATAGATGTACGTCTAGATTTTGAAACTAATGAAGCAATTCAGCAAATACAGCTGCATATTGCTTAATTCTACATGATCGAATGGTTCGCTACAATCCATCCAACAACATTGTTCATGTATTGTAACTTGTACTTACATATTATAAAGATGAAATTCATAGTGGATGTGCAAGGATTTAAGGCAGTGGGTAATACCTTCATATTTAAGGAAGTTGCTTTCGGTAAAATCAGCAATGAAGAAAAAATTGCATGGTATTTATTATCCCCACCATTTCCTTGGTCGCAACTTGCAGCCCGTTACAGAAGTCAGAATGGATGGCTTACTAGAAATTATCATGGAATCGAATGTAATTTTGGATTGCACAGTTATTACGAGACAATAGGTGAAATAGGGAAAATTTTAAATGATTGTACGACTATTTATGTCAAAGGCTTGGAGAAACGAAGATGGTTATCAAAAGAATTTCCCTATCTGCAGAACATTCTAAACTTGGAGGATTTAAAATGTCCATCTCTAACAAAACTTATTGCGGATTATAAAGTCGCTATAACTACTACATCACTATGCACCTACCACCACTACCACCACCAAAATTCAAACTATAATTGTGCATTAGAAAACGTTTTTGTTCTAAGAAGTTGGTTACTAAAAGACTATATGTAGATGTGTATAGATAATGAATAAAAATATTATTTCTCCACTTTATTAATATTTATTAATAGGTAATGAGAAATAATATAAACAATTAAACACTGAGTCGAATCATCTCCCCTCCACCTACCTACTCCTCTTCAATTTGTCATAGAACTATTAGAGAATTTTAGTATTGTTTTAGTATATTTTTACCATGGTACGAGAAAGCATGTCTGATTGCTCATACTACTACATTACTATAAAGTTTTACGAAAATGGTGTGCTGATTGAAAGCAAAACGCTCGAAGCTAAAGGTTTAGTAAACATTTTTGAAAAATTTGATGTTTCTGCATATGATCAAATAGAAATATTGGGTAATTATTTCAATCATCCGGTCACAACTGATTCATCTGATAATAATAATAATTACAACAGCAGCAGTAGCGATAGTAACGAGTTTATTTATTTTCACAATTAAAAAATAAGTACTAACAAGAATGGATCCAACCTCTTATGCAATTTACAATAGCGATGTGAATAATTTGAAAAAGGAACTTTCCTATGCATTTGTTCGAAATAATGAACAGACAGCCAAAAATACTTTTATGCGATTAGGATTTCAAGTGCCCTTCGAAGCCTTCACATGGATTACAAAGATTTTTCCATCTCTATCGTTGCTGGATTTGTTATTTCACCGTCAAATTATATGCGATGATTTTGTACAATCCTTTTTGAATACAGTTCCAGATGATTTAGACTTTTTAAGTGTATTTGATATAGTGAGTGTATTAACTGAAATGAAGGAAATGACGACTTTGTGCACCAATGATATATTTTTCCTTCAAGACCTCCTTTCAAATTATAATCCTTGCAATTTAGAAAAATTTCCCATAAGTAATATTAAGAAAAACTGTAAAAATGTATTAGCATGTTTGGATGATATCATACTAGAAACTGCTTATTATGCACAACCAAAACTATTGTACTATATAATTCAAATTATGAAAGCCAACAAACTGGCTTATAAATTTAAACCATTGCATAATTGTAGACAGAAAGCAGTCTTTCAATGGCATGTTGGTAATTTAGAAAAAGCGAAAAAAGGATTGCCAGTAGGTTGGCAAGATGAAAATAGATCAGATTCTGCAAAATTACCATCAATTTATTCTAAAGACTATAAAAGTGTTTTCAATATTTTGCAAGAATTAATGTAAGACTTTTTTGTATGCTTAACACTAATAGAAATAAAATACTCATATATAAATAAGATTTTTGTTTATTTTGAAAAATCCTACAAATCTTTAATTCCCAATTCTTTATAAATATTATCAAATAGGTAGCAACATTGTTCGTTTTTAGCTGTAGTGGGCGGCGGCGGCGGCGGCGAGGATGGTAGTGGTGGTGATATTAATGCATAAGATTCTTTCTTGTTTCTTTTCCTTTGTCTTTTTTTCCCTTTTTCCGTTACTATTCTTCTTTTCTTCGGTTCTTTAAAAATATCTCTTCTTTTCTGCACTTCTAACGCTAACGTTTTCCCTGTATGGTAAATTTCTTCATTATTACCATTATTAGGATCGGTGGTTTTTGGATAATTTAAAATTTCAGATAGCGGACAATCTACAATATTGAACAAACAAACACGCCAGTGCTTGATGTTCTCCATTTTTCTTCTAAATTTGCAATACTGCTATGCCAATCCTCAGTCGCTTGCATAACATTTGCCAGTTGGATTAATTCAAATGCTGAAAGAACTTTGATTTTATTTCCCGGTTTTAACTGTCCAACTGCCATTTTGCTTTCTAAAGTTAAAACTAACGCATTTGTTTCGAGAACTACTCTTTAAATTGGTTATTACCACTACTATTATCCATTCCTCCTCCTTCTCCTCCTCCTGCTCCTTCTCTTCCTAGATGTTAAGGTCATTAACGTACAAATAAAACACAAGTATCTAATGGTTTCAAGTTAGTTTATTGAACATAATTTTTTCATAATAGTAATTAACTAACTTTATATAATAATTAAAACATTAAGAAATCATTAAAATAACCTAACTTAAATTATTGTTAGTATTATCAGTAATTTTGTAGTGTCCCCATGCTAAAGTCTTATACGTTTCTGGTATATGGAAACGTTTATCATCATCCGCAGACAAAGCAATTTTATTAATGCATTGAGAATAAATTATATGCTTTAAAGACCTAAATACATTTTGTCGCTTCAGTACTATCTCGTTTTTATTTAATACATATTTAAAATCTTTTTCCGTTAATGACTTTATAACATTCTTTTTAACACCTTTAGCCTTTTTCATTACAAAACTTCCTTCTATATTTACTTCATACATTTTAGCTTTAAGACCGACAAATTCCCAAATAATCCTACCACAAACTTCATCTTTCATAAGTGCTGGGATGGCTTTGTTTACCAAAGGCATTTCAAAAATATTATCAGTAGAATAATTTGAGGTATCAAATCTATGTAAATTATTCTTCATTTCATTATAAACATTATCCGTTTCTATGAAATACAACAAACTATCAGTGTCTGTATACAAAAGTGATGCTTTGGAACCATATTTTTTTTTATAAAGTTATAGTGAAATTCATACATTACAAATTTGGCAATTTCCAGTACTGCAAACCCGGCTTAAATTGGTTTATCGTAATAGATTTGAGACTTTAACAATTGTACTGCTGCAAAATTTTCATCAAAAATGGATATACTATGAAAATTGGATTGTGAAACTAATTTCTCAACTCCTTTTTTATGACCCAAATCTTTCCACGAATTGACTAAATTAACGTTAACCCTTTTTTCTATATTTTCGATACATTTTCCATAGTTTGCATTATTTATTAATTTGTACATTTCTTTTTCAAATGCGTTTGCGGCACTTTGTCTTAGACGAGTATTAAAATCGATAAACGGTTTTATCCAAGCAGATTGCTTGAACGTGAGAATTCTATGAATCTTTGACAACTCTAAACCATTTTCAATACATTGCTTAAGAGTCTTTATATGAATAACGTAATTTTGCTTATCGAAAAAGGTTTGTAATAATTTTTTACATTTTGAATTTGGAGGTTTTATTTTTTCAATACACATTGGAAAATCATTGTGCGAATCATGCAAATGTTTTGGGTAATGAATATCGACTTCCAAAACATATCCTTGATCATCAGAATCTGTATAGTTATTTATATTAAATGAATCAATTTCATTTTGTGAGAGCCATCGAAAGTTCGATATAGGCAGTTTTTTCGAAAGCGCATATCCATATAAATTATTTGCATCCCAATATGATATGTAAGATGTTGCTTGTGAATTGTTGTAATTAGAGGGAATATATTGTCATGATATAGGTATGGTCACAATACAATTTTAAAAATATTAACAAATTTAGAAATTGAAACAAAAGTTCCAAAATATTAAAAAAAAAAATATTTTAATGAAATGTATTATTATTATTAGTTATGTATTATAATTGTTTATTTATAGTTTAAAATTGTAACAAACAAAATTTAATTTTAAAATGTTTTGAATTGACTGATGCATTTCAAAATTATTATATCATTCTTGATTGTTTAAAAAAGAAAATTAAATTTTATTTGAAAGATCAAGACACTAGAGAATTTGTTATGGTTACTGAGGGTTGAGACCATGTTGAGACCTTAAAAGATTATTAAGTACAGAAATTTAGAAATTTTAAAAAAATAAATTAAACCAAAATAACATTATCAATTTCAATTGAAGATATTTAAAGTGAAGAAGAATTATAAACAATATTACGATGAGAATCACAGTTTATAGAAAGTTCGAGATTATTTAGAAGGCAGCATTGATAGAACCATACCTGAAGAAGAATAAGTACAAGAAGAAGACAAAGATGAAGAGCCACTACAAAAGAAAAAATAGAAAAACTAATGTGGATGTGGAGTTGGAGTTTTGGTGCAAGCTGATTTTCAATTGACATCGTGACAGTGTGAGAATAATATGTCTAAATAATTTAATAGAAAAACTTTTGACTTTATTAATTTAAAATTTTCATATTTTTAAAACAATTGTTTATAGTTCTAATTAGATTTAGTTATATAGTAGAATTTTTGAATTTAATTTAGTTTTAAAGGTATTTGTATTTTTTTTTATATATTTTTGGAACTTACTCCGAGTTAAGAATTTTCATGCTCTTTGAATTCAGTAAATTAAATTAAAATTTTATTTAAAGAATTGTTTTGTATATCATCCAAAATATTATAACATATTTTATTTGCCCCACATCTCATATCATAACAATATTTATTGTTGGCCTGTGCGAAACGTTGAACCACTCCAGCATAACCACCTCGGATATTTCGTTGAAAAAAGAGTACCATTGAACAGTCAGTTAACTCCAATTGTACATTGGTAAATTTTAGTATTGCCTGCCATGACAAGCCGGGTAAACTATAAAAATGGGCCGGATCTAATTTGTATGTATTCAAACATAAATTTCGGAAATTTTCGAAAACGTCGCATAATAAAATTACGTCTACTTTTAAATAGAGGTTACTGTATTCACCTAAATTTTTACATGAAAATTTATGCCAAATATCGTTTGCTCTTTGATAGTCTGCATCAGAAATTGAAGTATCTTGCATTGAATCGTAAAAATCCATTTTTGAAGGTAAACATTCGTTATTTAATTTTTCCAACGTCTCTAAATAATTGTATGAGAAAACACCCTTTTGACGCATTAATCTAAATTCTTCATCATTTGGAAAAAAGTTTCTCAATTCTATAATTTGATCATCTGATAAATTTGCAGCGAGTGTCTCCAATTTTCGATTCATAAATCGATAAGAATCTACAAAACGTAAATCTATGTAACTGTTTTCATTATTTTTTCTATCAACTAAAATTTTCTTTGTAAATGAAATATACTTTTCTTTATTCACCGGAATGACATTCATTGGTTCGTCATTTTCGGCGGCAAATTCACGTATAAAAAGATGACAATCATAATTGCTAAAATTGTGAAAGAAAACCGGGATAAAGTTAACGGTTTTTACTTTCAAATTACAGGAATTATGACAACAGCCTCTATATTTGCCGGTGAGTTGACAGTGATCTTTAATTTTATCTGAACCTAAATCTCCGTTACATAAATAACAGTTTGTTGCCGATGCGAAATTTTCTAAATCCTCTTCAGTTATTTCTTTCATAGGAATAATATTTTTTAAGTATGTATGGTATATATGAGAACCCTCATTTTTAATCATATTACAGAAAACTTTTGCACAATTTTCTCCCCGAAACGAATAAAATTTCGAAAGTGAATCGTCATAACAACACTTAACGTAATAGGCAAAACTAAATGGCTTATGAATGTGAGTTGATACTGTTTTAGTATCTATCGACGATTCTGAAGATTGTTGAATTGGAACTAGCAAAGATTCAAAATCGGCATATATAACAAAAGGAACTTTAATTTGCTTTTCTATTTGTTTAAATTTTAAAAAATTATTTCCAGCTGAAGGTAAAACGGTTACACATTTCGCACAGTCCTGTCACATATGATTAGCTAAAAGATTTTCGCTACCAAAATATTGCAAGCAACCATCACAAATATATTTAACAGTTTTTCTTCGACTTAGCTGCTTCGAAACAAGACGACTTAAATTTTTAATATAACAGTAATGTTTATGTTTATTTTCTTCTTCGATGTATAGTAAGTTAACATGGTTTAATTTTCTACATTGAGAGAAATAATATGGTCCTACAATTATTGACTTTTCTTTTTGTTTTTCGAGACCAAAAACATTTACACTTATATTAGGATTCAATTTTTCAAACAGTTTTATGTTACAAAAGATCATTGGAAAGGTCATACCTGTTAAATTTAGCTTTGAAAGATATTTCCTATAACTTGATACATGATTTTTACGACATCTGACGGGATATAGTGCAGAAAGAATTGCCCAGATGAAACACATATTATCTTGGTTTTTAACGTTAATAACAGCATTTTTTTGCTCAATGTCCAATGGAAGTTTTACATAGGTGGAAGCTTTCAGTGGATTGTATTTCACCAAATTGACTTCCAAAAATAAAAGTTCCTGAAGTGCATTTCCACTATCACGTTCCTTAAAACAAGTATAAGTGTTTTATTAGTATTATTACTATTAGACTAGACTAGTTTTAACTTACCTGGAACTCCTCAAGCTTTTTCTTTAAATTTGCAATTAAATTTTCAATTACTTCGTTTACACTGACAGATTTATCTACAACTTGGTAGGGAACCAGAAAAGATTTTACTTCCAAGTTATGTTTTCCATCATCATCATCATCTGAGGCTGCTGCAGATTATTTTGAACAGGAACGGGATAACGGGGCTCCTCTTCTGCCGTTAAACGCCGTGAGAGAGGTATTTTTTAATAAGTTAGTAGGTTTCATGGTTAATTGTAGTTTTTTAGCGAGTTTCAGCTGCACTGAATATTAGTGATTAAACTTGAATTGCTTATTTTTTAAATTATAGTTTTATCAATCATATTTGATTAGGTGAATTCCGAGTCATTATCACTGGACTTTACCATTTTCCACTATTTATTGAATAGTTTTTGTTTTGTATTTTTACTGTTAAAATTAGTTTGCAAATAAAGACATTATTTTTGCTATTACTATAAGAATCCAAACTTTGGGTATTTTGCTATTGACGTGGCAACGTTGTAATGTGAACCTGTCATATATTTTGATGACGTGCAACCATTATTTGCCTGAATAGAGTATAAATACTTTGATTAGGAAATAACCGACTTTAAAAATAGTAACGTTTGCACCATTATTTATAACTATTATCCCTCTTCAACAGACAGTTATATTTAATTAAGGAATACTTTTATGCTATTGGTTAAAATTATTTCGAATCGTTGTTATAACCATGATGATGGTGGTGGTGGCAGTGAGTGAGTGTTGGTGATAATTTCCGGCATATAATGATGTTAGTGGAAAATATTCTCAATTAATAAGTCTGTACACTTATACCTATCAGTTATTAATCGCTTCTGTCACTAACTCATCCTTATTTTAAAAATGGCTTTAATTCCAAAATTAGATAATTATTTTTTTGTAAAAGATAGACAGTTAATGAACTGTAAAACTTTAAATTTAAATTTAATCATCATTCAATTAAATGGTTTTTACGTGAACTGCAGCATTCGAAGATTTATAGTTTAAAAAATATTCCTATCGAAAATTCATACAGAATTATTTTAACTTCAGATCAAAAACCTGTTTATTTAGTAAAAAGTTTGAGTGCATTGTGTTTGGAAGTAGTTTTTAACGATTATAAAAAAATTAAAAAGGATGAGTTAACTATTTCGTTAACAGTACGAGCATTGGAGAAACATAGATTCCGTATTGAACTGTTAGGGCCTTGGCAAATGTCTATGCCGAAAAGTGATATGTCGACGTTTGAAGTCCTATTATTTATAAAAAAAGAATGTAACCTACTTAACATTAGGGTAACGTCGACTGAACAAAATTTTACAATTATAACTGTTATTGACAATGCTTTTTGTTTGTCATCTGCATTATACATCTACTATATATAAAATATTGTTGGTGAAGAGAGGATTGTCTGCAGTTAAGCAAACACATATTATACTTACAAATCTTTGCAAATAAATTCAAACTCATTATAAGTCCGCAGTTAAGATTATTAATTATTGGACATCCGTTGCAACTGCATTTGTACGATTACATTTTTACTATAATTGTAACATTTTGCCATATATGTAGCTATTTAAAATTGTAGTTTCCCACAATAATATCCTGCTTTAAATCTGTTTAAGTATTCAACTCAAATCAGTAAAGGATATTTATTTCAAACTTCATGGAAAAAGCAAAGGCTGAAGAAGATTACTTCTGACATCCTGTCACGCAGGTGGTAAATCAACATACCCGTTTGAGCATTTAAAAAAATTATCAGCTCACATAACTACAACATATTGTTTTCAAGTTTCATATTTCCCATATCAGTCATGAATAAATCAACGTACCAGTTTGAACATTTTAAAAAATTATCAACTCACATAAATACAGCATGTTCTTCTTGAAGTTTCTTTATTCCCATTAGCTAACATGAATGCGAATGGTAAGTTTTGTGAGCAAGAGACTTACTTATCCTATATTACATACTATTAATTTAATTTATTTTTCAGAGAAACTTATGGTCATAAATTGCATTGCCAATTTAAATCTTCCGGAGTTGGAGGTAGACTATTTTGATATTTAAATTTCTTAATTTATTTTTATTTTTTCAGAATATGGACCGTTTTACGGTCATTTGCCATAGTCCTCCGGAAGAGGCTATGTATTTAGGGTTGGTAAGTATGCCCACGGCTTGTCCGAGGGCATACTTAACGGTTGAAAGACCTGAGGGGTGTGAACCATGGGCAACCATTTGGTTAGGTATGTATGTAGAAAATTTTAAATGTATATATATTTATATTCTTTAATTCTTTTTAGAATAATGGATTTGCCTATAAAAATATATATTTTATTTTTTGTACTTTTTTTATATAATAAAATTTTGTTAAACTTTTAAACATTTGTGTTTAATTTCTTACATGATAATATAGTTTAAACATATAAGTGTCTCCTCAATTAAATGATCAATTTTACATGGATTCCATCTAATAATGTTGTAATGTAACATTTTTTTAATAATTATTGAAGAATAAATCATTAGTATTATGATTTGTGCAAATAGATCAATAAACAATACCTTCCTCGAAAGGAAAAACTTGCAGTGAATAATGTTGTAATTTAACTTTTTTTTTTAAGAATAAAACTATTTCTGAATAACAATACTTTTTATTTACCATTGTTACCTACCTACCTATCTACCTATTCATAACGAAGCAATTCAATGCACGCAATTAGGTACTTTAATAAATTCATTCATTAGAGTCGAACGCGTGAGAAAAATAATAATTATTTCTTGCACTGCGGCAGCGGCATGCATGTCCAGCCGAACCGGAAAAACAATTAACACATATTCCTTGATAGGTACGTACGTACGGGAAAAAAACGCTCCTTCCTTGCTACGTCACAGCATTAAAGTAACGGTTCATGATCTCAGAACACATACACCTTTTTCCCATAGGTGCGAGAAGGATGGACTTATACGGCAAACTAACGTTAGACAGAAACAACAACAATCTAACGGGACATGATCTCTGTAGCCCTCTCCTATTACTACTGACGCCTTTTTAAAATGTCAAATCGCCTACAGAACGTATTTCAGTAAGGACAACGTATCATATCGACTAGTCGCAAGAGACGCGTCTCGACAAAGACCGAGAATGATCGTTGTGCGAAGGAGATTTAACAGTGTAAGGAAATGGGAGGGATACGGGGAATATGGAAAGGGTGAGTATATTAAAAGGGGGCGCAGAATATATTTAAGAGAGAAGTACAAAAGTTGAGGCTGCGTAAAATTGCTAGCCCATTTGGAGCTGCCGGCGATTCTGGAAAAGTTCCTCCCCAATAACGAGTTGATTAGTACGACATCATCGTCCGGTAGAGGAGAGACGAGTGTAGGAGATGTGGTTACGGAAAGGTCTGTCGCAAGCACACCGCGAACGGTGGCAGGGAACATTAAATATAAAATAATGAAACCTAAGAGACGCACTTGTAATAGGACAGTTTTGAGCGGTCCATTGGATTATTTAAAGAAAGTGGAACAAGTGATGGAAGCAGTTAAGGCTCTTCAACGTGAAAAACGAAAACGCGAAGGAGAAATAAAGGAACATCACAGGAAAGACGCTCTAGTGTTGGATCAGATACATCGGAAAGAGAAGGAGTTAGAGGGCCTGAAGAAAAGTCATGAAAGCAGCACTAAATTAGTGGTGGAAGATAGAAAGCGAGTAGAAGAGGTGGAGCAGCAGTTAGTTAGTTTACGTACTCATTTAATAGATATATTTAAATGAAATTGTAAAACAGAGGCTTGAAATAAAGATTATAATATAATGTATGTTTCACTTAAAATTTTGCTCTGAGGACAAAGTTATTGTACGAGAGAATAATGTTTTTTATTGGTAATAGTTAATGGAAGAAGGTGTACTAATATACGAATGAATTAGGGAAAATTGCTAAAAATTCTATAAAATGGAAATATAAAAATAATGGTAATATGAAGTTTCAAATGATAGCATTGCCATTGACGAGGCGTCCGTATGGCCTATCGCAAAACCGGGTTTTAGCTATTCTTTGTGTAGACAAGGTGTAGCAGCAGTAGTTCATTCATACACAAATGTAATGAAAATGTATGTAAATATCTTGCTAAATAAAAATATAGATAGTTTGAAAAAAAGTAACACATCAATTCTAAGAAGTGGTTATTTCTTCATGGATGGGTCAGAATATTCCTTAGACTTTAATGAGAATGCTGCTGGAAAGAAGGAGTGAAAGGAGGAGATGTGTAAAGTTGAGTTAACATCACAAATGTGATGGTTAGGTTAGGTAAAGTTAGGTTAAAAAAGCATCCTTCTTACACCAGTTATCCAACATATTGTTTTAGGGGTGAAAGTAAAATTGTTCTTTTTTGGAACTTCTACTGCATATTCGTATTTACGTTCTTCCAATAAACATTTCTTAATAATGTTCGACATTCCTTTATCGTCGTATTTTGTCAACTATGACGTCTTGCATTATCTCCTTTTATTTTTAACAACTATATTCTCATAAATTCATTCTCTTATATTTTTTACACCAAACCAACATTCTCTTCCTCATTCACATCCACTTCATACCACACCTTTATCCTCACTTTTCACTCCACCTTCATCCTCACCATTCTCCCCATCTAGTTTCTCCCTATTTAAACCATTCGCTCTCTGTCCACATCATACCTTCTCCAACCTTCCGCATAATAACATCACGTCTATGAACCAAGTTCAATGTACTCTCCTCCAAAACAATTACTCTTTACTTTAACATGCTATCATTGCTGCACAACCGTTCTGACAGGTGGTGCAATCCACAGTCACGATAAAGTTGCAGTGTCAGCAATGCCTTCAGCTATGCCCAGCACGAAAGGCTCCGTTTGCCTTTCATGTCAGCTTATGGAACGCTCTGAGTTTTGTATTATCTGCAAAATTTACTTGGAGGGTGTGGTGAACCGAACTTGTCCTAATTGCAAAGCAGGATACCTTTGCGATAAGACAGGTTTGTTGTATGTGTCTTCGCGGTGTTAAATCTACGCTTCAAGGTATGATAGGGAACAGGTCCACAACGACCTAGAAGATTACTCTATCGTAGAGTTCACACTCCTATTTCACCACTCCTACGTCACTCTTACATCACTTCTTCACTTCCATGTATACCCTCCTTAGGTCATTCAACTCATTCCCTCCTTTTCTTTCTTTCTATTTAAGCCGCTGCAAGTCTGAGGCAACATCATTGCATAAGAACGGTTCTCCCATCCAACATGGACCTTTCCCGTGTATCACTTGAGCTTAAGCCTTTCAGGCAGACAACACACTTAAATATAACCCCGCTGCAATGTGAATTTTATTTACATCTTCGTGAAAGCTGTACGGCTGAGACACGATTCTGTTGTGAAGAAGGTCTTGCAAAACGGGCCTCTGTTTTTTGTCACAGCTGCATGGAGTATCACTATGATGTCATAAACTGGTGTTGCCGATCTTGTAGTCAGGGGACTTATTCGTACCTCTGTGAAAAGTCGGGCCTAGTCTATGAGATCGAGGATACATACACGCTACAGGAGAGCAAATACGTTAACTTTTTCGGCCTATCATGATGCAACCAACCTTCCACTAAGTTTCCCATTCATCATCGTCCTGTCACCTTCCCCATTCCAACCCTTTATTTTAAATCGCCAATGACCTTGATATATTTCACTCACACAAATTCACTCTTCCCTTTCTAATGTACTTACTTACAGTCAAAGATGTTGCATGAATCATTCAACCGCTTGGTGTCAGTTAGTGTAAATTATATCGTATACTTTGTTCAATAGTTAGGGCTCAATGACATCACCCCTCATGTTGTGCCTGAATCAGTTATCTTACTTACCAAAAATGACAGAGTGAATAATGCAACTATATGTCAACACAATCAAGTAGAGAGAAAATATTGCATTTGTGAAAGCTGCTTAACAGACGGAATATGATTATTAAACGGATACTAAATTAAAAGCGTCTTTTATTTCTGAACAGAGAGGGGTGTTGTAGAATATAAAAAGCAGCTCATATGTTTAACAATCAGTATACTTGAGGATATCATCATGCGCATCAAAACAGCTATAACAGTTTTCTCTTATTTTTTAAATAACACGTTATATATTTCAGGACCGGAAAATAGTACTGGTGATATAGCCTACGCTTGTGTTAAATTTGAAAATGAGTTTAAGGGTTTAAATGAGTGGCCGAAAGAGTGGGTTCGTTTAATTCAAATACCAGTCAACAACAGCAAAGTATTTGTTTTGAACATAACACGCTAGATGAGTTCGGTGAAAGTAAGATATTCTATAACAAAGGATAGAAATTTGGAATATATTGACAGCCAATGGCTGTCGGCAACTGAAGTATTGGAAAAGAATACTCCAGGATACGTATGCGAGTCAATGCTATTCCTTCAAGTTGTACCGTGCATAAGTTTGGTTGTATTTCTATGGATATTTATATCAATTATCGCTTATTTGGTGTATATTAGTAGACGCTGGTGTTGCTAATAAAATTTAAATAAAGCACTTTATCGTTTTTTACCGAGCTGTTTTATTTCTTTAATAAATAAAATATTACATTAAAGAGTGTACTAATTTTAAAGTGTGCGTGTAGTCTTCAATTTGGGTGAAAAGCCACTTTGCCGAATCAGGCCCTGTTTGCCATCCTGCTCGCTCTCTCGTTCGCGCTTTAAATAAATTTCCAAGAATCCACTGATAAACTGCTTTTTGTTTTCCAGCTTGAAGCGGGTTGTAGTTATAGAGTAAGTTGTACACTTTCATTAGATGTATAATATTTGATAATACATAGAGTTGAGCTTAGTAAGATGTTTCCAATATATATTCTAAGCAGCATTTCATATTCTTGTACTTTTTTGCAACATTTATGAAAAGAAATTGATCACAACTTGTTACGTTGTTGTTTGTGAGAAGCTCTTGAACATTCAGAATGGCTTTTATCACTGCTATCGGAGCAGTTAATATCGGGGTTGAAATAATAGCTGCAGATTTCAATATGGTCGCACTCAAACACGTTAAACTTTTCACAGATTTGTATAAACTCTTTAGCTTCGATTGTTTTGTACTTTACACTAGTATCATTTTTGTAAATTATCACCACGATGCAATGAGAGCTTACCATGTTTACAGGGTCCAAGAATGTTTGTTACTATAAATTTAAGTAGTAAAATGTTTCATTTGTAACTGCAGTGTAAGAGCATGCGCTGTGATATTATCGAAGAGCTTCCCCCCACAGTTTACAAGAGGGGAGAAGCCTTAGCATAAAAGCACGGAGCAAGCATCCTTTGGTAGTAGTAGTATCACCTTTGCTGAATAATAGTACTATCGTTAATATTGGTATGGATAGTTTTGTAAAAACACTCAACCAAATCGGTATCGGTTTTAAGGAAAAGGAAAGGCGTTTAAATAAATTGTTAAACATTGGAGAAAAGTATTCAGTTCAACGTGTGAAAATTGTGCACACTCAATGGGGGTCACGACTTTTAACAGATTTAAAAGACTTCGTCGTATTCATACCTCGTCGGTATGCTGATGCGCTTACTGATTTGCAAGTAGAAGAAATTAACAAAGAACTCCGTCAAAATTCTCAAGTAGCATTCATTCGCGTAAAGGGGTTTGTTAGAAATCAAAAGTTAGATAAACTGGATGAAGATGCAGAGCTCTTATATAATATGATAAATGATAGTAATATAAATTCTTTTAAACGTTTTTTTAGTAGAATTATGATTTTGAGAGGAATGTTCCCCTCTTTAAACTGCGTTAAAATGAAATGTGACTACAGAAATAAATAAAACCCTTTAATGTAAATGTGTACTTTTATTAAAAAATCATTAATATTTACAAAATAACATTTGTTTTAGAAATCCAACTATTATGACTTTTATCAAATCCAAGCCATTTAACATTCACATTCACATTCTGTTCTAGTCTGTTCCTTATTTACTAGGTCTTTATTGTGCATGTATGCTTTTGTTAATTTCTTTAATGTCCTCAGTTGTCGCTAATGTATCCAATAATGCATCTAGGTATTTTTCCGTAACAACCACATCTTCACCCCCCTCATTAACTCGAGCTAATGCCTCTCGTTCAGCGTCATAATCCACTTCGAACCTTCGTTTAACTGCCACTGGCAACGCTCGGCCGAATTTATCGACAACCATATTACAACTAAGTGTGGATATGGATTATTTACTCGATTGTACCACACTATCGAAGTTCTTCAACAATGGATGCGATTTCATTAGCATGATTAGTTTCACCAGCAGTTTGTGGTGAAATGGGTAATTTTAAACGATCACATAATTCGTTGACATCATTAAAATAAACATATTCTATGGGGTTCTTATTTAACTCCATCCATACACCATGAGTTTCTATTCGGAGCCGAGGTAACGGTAGCGGAGGTTACGGCTATGGATGGAAATAGAAGTCCAGTCATGAGTTTCTTGATTAAACGAGTAGTATGTATTCGCCGGTTCTATGACACTGAGGAGGAGGAGGGAAGTCCTTGACTTCGAACGAGTTCAAACTTGTTGAGTTTATGCCTATGACCTTAATTGGAGTACTGAACTTTTTCTTCAATTTCTGAATGAGTCAATGCCTTTAAGTGAACTTTATTTTTCTTTCTTAGACCATAACAGAAAAAAGCGGTTTAAGGTTCTTTATTAATAATTTAGTCTACAATCATTTGTACGTTAGAAGTGGCTACTTATTATACTTTATCCTTCCATGATTTCATCATCGCTATCTTCATAACTGCTGCTGCAGTAATCGCTCCCGACTCCTTCGTCAGCTCCAATGAGTTCATCTGTCATCTGCAAAATGTCATAATTTTCGACGTTGAAAAAGTCTAAATCTTCTTCGTATAGCAGGCCCTCGAAATACCTTCTGTATATATTTCTTGTATAGTAATTACCATTACGGTCGTAGAACTTTGCTATTACAATATAATTCTCAACGTCGGCGATGTTGCTGTTGCTGTAAACAACTACACCAACCGAAATCTGCTTGTAGTTAGCTATATTGTATTCAGAAAAAAAGTCTTCAAATTCTAAAAGTTCTAAATTTTCGTTTTTTTGTGGCACAATATTGTCATTGTAGAAGTTTATGAAAATTCTACAGCCGCGGTTCATAATAAGATATGTCGATGCTTCCTAAGTTATTGTCAACTAGCTACTGTTTTAATTTATTCTCATGCTCGAACGTTTATAGTATTTTCTATTACTAAAAAGAAAAAATGCAAAAGTGTAAAAAAAAATTTATTTTATCATTTTGAAGATAAGTACATCTGTAACCAATTTTTAAGAACAAAGACATTTTCTAATGCGCAATTATAGTACGAATCTTGAAAGAAGGACTGATAAGTGCAAACTGGAGTGTTTTTATAATTTGCGAGGAGTTTTGTTAAAGATGGACACTCCAAATCCTCCAGATTGACGATGTTCTCTAAATGTGGAAATTCTTTCGATATCCACACCCGTTCCTCCAATCCTTTAACGTATACAGCAGTCGAATTACTTAAAATTTTACCTATATCAGTGACAGTCACTTGATAATCGTGATGCCCACTATTCCACCCTAACCCGTGATAGTTTCTAGTAAGCCACCCATTCTGACTCTTATATCGGGCTGTAAGTTGCGACCAAGGAAATGGTGGAGATAGTAAATACCATGATGTTTTCTTGTCGCAATTTATTCTACTGAAAGCGAATTCTTTAAAAAGGAAGATATTCCCCTCTGTCTTGAAACCTTGCACATCCACTATGAACTCCATGGAATTATAATACTTGGACAATGTTGGTGGAAGGGTTGTAACGAACCATTCGATCGTGCAAAATTAAGCAGTAAGCAGCTGTATTTGCTGAAATTGCCTGATTAGTTTCAAAATCCAAGCGTACATCTATCGCCCCGGATTTAACAATTTCGTTCTGGCGTTAACAGTCAATTACAAATACAGGAGCAACTTTCTTAAATTCTGACGGTTTTAACACCGGTTCGCTAACGGTTCCGTAATAAGACTGTTGGAATTGAGCATACACCTCGTATAATATAAAGAGTTTGTTGTTTTTGAAATCAAAATGGAGATTGTAATAAGGATACATGGAAGAACCTAAATAAAATTTAATATTGGATATTAAGTTCGCAATGATCAAAGTGGGCTTTATTTTTTTCTGGTTTATTATTTCTATCCGTTTGAAATGCAACTATCACAAAGCGAGGTTTTTCAAGTTGTGATGTTGTTTTAACAGCCCATGTATGAATATTTGTTTGAGGTAGTAGTGGATATTCATGCAACTCCCAACTGCAGAAATTAATTTCCATCTGTTGATTTATTTGCAAGTATTTTAGAAGATTCAGGCGTTCTATATGTGCAACAGATATATGCAGGATTTTCCAAGAAATTTTATTAACCACAACTTTTACTGTTTTGCCAGCAGTTGTATTCACTATAGCGTTTGTATCGACCCTACTTCTTATTAGTATAAGTTCTTGTTTTATGTTGAGTAGAATTTTTCGAAAATCTTCAGCAAAACCTAAAAGCATTTGCAATGGGATACATACGTTAAAATTCCCACTTTGATCAATTGCTGAAAATGAGTCATCATTAGGAGCCCAACCAGCATTCTGAAGCCGTAGGCTCTCATTTACGTTATAGGACGCGTAACCTTTTATGTTGCTGGTTATTCCGGGATTTCGAACACGATCAACAGTTTTTCCACCTATTTCGTAACGCATTTCATCGAACAGATGGGCAATCCCATTGTTTACAAATTTTGCAGTTGCTGATGCTGTACCATCGGTTTTTACCAATTTTCCTTCAACGTATAGAATACTATCCCACGGTAAAGTGTACACGTCTTCATTTTCAATTGGAATGCGAATTTCATCATTGTTTTTAAAGGTTGTATTCGTATACGGTTGATGTGTGTGACGTTCCGCATTGGTTATAGATGAATCAAACATTCAAAATTTCAGAATGCATGGTTTCAGCTTAGGTTTCGTTTAACTCGGTATCCTAAACTTTCCAAAAAGCGAGCGTTTGAAGGTGTTAACCGTTTAAATTCTGCATTAGTACTGACGGACCGAGATAATGCAGGCTTCCTATAAATCACCCTTCGCTTGCTTAAGTTTGTATAACGGCAGACCATTATACTTTACTGGAGACGTTTCAGATGAAGTCTTACTGTTACGGTCTCTCCACGAAAATTAATCAGTTCACCATCCTGATCAACTATTTTAATGACGAAAGAGTCGATTATTTTCGTATTTATAGGCAAGTAAATAACATTGGTGGGATTTTCTACGAGTTTGTAGCCCGGCGGAACGTTTGGAAAAAGCTGATGAATAATATGAGCTTCTTCGTTGTTGCTATACGAACCAGAGACAAGATTGCAGTGAATACATATTGCATTTACTTTAAAAATATTCGCAGGATAATCAGAAACTTCATGACTATTAGCTTTAATAATTCTCGGTTTGAATCCTAGCAGTTGTCCTATAGAATCCGGTTTTGTGAAATCAACTTGCTCTGTACATTTAATTTCCAAAAGTAAAGTATTGTTGTTGCCAGTTATATTTAGAAATGTCACATCTTTAGTACCTCTTACTCTCGGGTCGCGTAATTGTATGCGTAGATAACGATTTATATCGTCAAGCTCATACGATCCTACCGGTATAGGTATTATTTTATCACCAACGTAAAATTTATTATTGCTTTGATCTATATTTGGAATAGAATTGTACGTTTCAAAGTTGACTAGACCTAATGAATACTCAAAATTGTCATCCAAAACAATTGGAGGACTAATATTAGCTTGCAAAATTGATGTAACACCAGTTAAAGTAAATGTATACATGTTGATGGTCTGTTAACGTTATGTCAAATGGGGTTACTAACTTAAACTCGCCTTTAAAAGTGGAGGGACGGTGTAGTATTGAATAAAAATTCTAGTACTAGATGACCGCAGTTGAATGAGTTATACATTTGTTTGCGATCGTAATTATAATTAATTTTAAATGGTTGAGAGGAATTTAAATATTTCACCACTTCCGGAGGCGGTCGCAAATTTCCGTAACTATCAAAATAAGCTGTTCTACCATGTTCTATTTTGTATGCCGTCTAATGAGTACCTTTCCCCGTTTTCTTATCGTGATTAACAACTCCGCATTCGATGGCGCGCACTTTCTTGTGTAAACTATCCCGCATGAATATTCCACAAAAGTGAGAAATTCCAAGTTTTTTAATGTATCTGTATAAATTGGTATCAGTAAGCGGCCGGCGAAGTAAGTTTAGAGGGATTTTTTTTTTTTGGTCTGGTAAATAAAGACCTAGACCTTTTTTGTATGGTTTCAAGAAGAGACCTCTCGCAACTGCGATTGCTTCCATAGCTTTATTGTGACGTTCAGACTCGTTGAGACTTTTTTGAGCAACCTTGGTTTCGTTAACGGCTTTCGCGATTCCTGCCGCTCCTCCCGATAACGCACCTAAGGCTGACAATCCAGCGAATAGTGGTATTAATGGTAAAAATCCTCCAGTTTTTGGAATGGGTATTATCCTGGGAGAGTTGATTAATTGTTTTTTATTTCCTTTTAATTACGACATCGCTAAACGCGCTGCTCGAATAACATTTTCTGGTTTTCAGAACATTTGCCGTTCGTGTTATAAATTTTCGAAATTGTATTCTTCCACCACTCCTTCTTTTTTTAAAATATTTTCTACTTATTCGTTTTCTTCTTTGAACTCCCATACCTAACTTTGTTTTGACATTCATAGCGGAAGCAACTGCTCGCGCTGCTAAACGTTCTCCAAAGCTCGCGTCTGATGAATGAGCTCGTTTGAAGTGCTGCTTTTGCTAAAATACTATCAGCCACATGTCGCTGCTCTAGATTTTTTGAATTAGAGTACGCAATATCATGAGCTTTGCATGATTCCTCTAACGGGTTTATTCCTTTATCCCCTCTTGCCAACCTCTCCTTTAGTCGAGTGCCTGGCCCACAAAAACGATAACCTGGTAAATGTAGTGCATACGGTAGGGAATAAGTAAGTCTATTTAGTAGACCACCGCCTTGCCGCACTTTCCTTATTTCTTTCTCAAGCAGCACGTGAATTCTTCTTCAAGTCGTTTTAACAAATGAAAGAATTCATGCTGTGTTAGCGGCTTATAAAATAGAACACATCATCTGAAATGTTTCATTGGGCTATTAACATGCGGATAGTTCAACAAAAAGCGGTGCTACCCATTACCAACCGCGATTTCAACGACGCGCCGAAGGCGAAACGGCATGGACCTCTACTACCGCCAACAATAAGATCAATTGTATTAGGTCCTTCTAATTGCGGAAAGACGAACGTTATTATTTCACTTTTAGAACACCCCAATGGCCTGCGTTTTGAAAATGTATATGTATATTCCAAATCTTTAAATCAGCCTAAGTACGAATACTTAGAGAAGCTTTTCAAACCTATCAAGGGCATTGGCTACTATCCGTATAAGGATTCTGAGAATATTATCCCTCCATCACATGCAAAATCTAATTCAATATTTATATTTGATGATGTTGCTTGCGAAAATCAGAATGTAATTAGAGATTATTTTAGTATGGGGCGCCATAACAACATCGATTGTTTTTACTTTTGTCAAACATACACACATATTCCAAAACATCTAATTCGAGATAATGCAAGCCTAATTATATTATTCAAGCAGGATGAGCGAAATCTCAAGCATGTTTATTCAGATCAATTTAATACTGACATGTCATTTGAAAAGTTTAAAATCATTTGCAAACTTTGTTGGGATGAGAAATATTGTTTTTAAGTATTCTTAAGGACAGCGATCCTAAAAGCGGTCGCTATCGTAAAGTATTCGATCGATATATATATCTATAGTTTATCAAATCATACGAGTTATATAAGAGCAGTAAACGATTAAACATGGATCTGAAAATTAAACGAGAGCTTGTAAATGTGAGAAATGCTGTCAAACGTAAACTGCAAGGAAGGAGCGATGGAAGAAAAAGATTTACTGCAGAAATCATATAAACCTTTGGTTGAGCCTTTAATGCAACTAAAAAAAGAAATTCAGTTTTCCAAACCGTCAATTAAACAAGAAATTAAAAAAGAGGAGGAAGAAGAAGAAGAATATGCTGAGCATTCTTTCTTACCACCATAATCTAGCTCATTCATCGCACCATCTTCATTAACCTCATCAACTACATCTGCTGCCGATCTTAGTACTATGCTTCCAATGACTGAAGAAGAGGAGGATAAATTATTTGATTACACTAAACAGGAAATACAGAAGATCGTGAATGATCCCGTTTTTAAAGATAAATTAGATGATTATGACCCATTGCCGAGGTATTATATTGAAGGGATATTGAGTGATACTTAAGGAGAATATGACAACAGAAATGATGTTCGATACGACTGGCTTCAGAACAAATGATACATTGGCAATGAAGAAATAAAGGTGGATGGTAAATATTTAGAAATAATGGGGCGCAAAATTTGCCGGAACACCTGGACTTTATGAATTATTATTCAAAGCGAAACCCCTCCGGAAAAAAGATTTGGATGCCTATAGGGATATAATGGAGCTCGTTCTATTAGATAACCCTCAAACTTACTTAACAGCTCTGAATCATGATACTAAAGGAATTTTTGATAACCAATACGGCGTAAGATTTAATCCGGATAAAAATAAGTATTTTATCGGAGATTCTAAAATAAAGTTTGCGGCTGATAAATTAACCGTCAAAACTATGCGTTATACAATAACTCACGGATTGTTAGAGCTTTTGTTTAAAAAAGAACCTATAGATTACAAAGAATCCGATTTGGCAAAGTATAAAGATATAGTTTCCAGAACTAATGCTCATAAAATTGGCTACAGGAGCACCGCCCCAATAGCTGGAAACAAAGGAAAAAAATATCGTTTAATCAAGAAACTCATGATTGGACCTCTATTTCCATCCACAACCGTAACCTCCGCTACCGTTACCTCGACTCCGATTAGAAACCCATCGGGTCGAGGTGTATGGATGGATTTAAATAAGAAACCCATAGAATATGTTTATTTTAATGATGTCAATGAATTATGTGATCGTTTAAAATTACTCATTTCATCACAAACTGCTGGTAATAGTAATCATGCTAATTAAATCGCATCCATTGTTGAAGAACTTCGAGAGTGTGGTATAATCGAGTAAATAATCCATATCCACACTTAGTTGTAATATGGTTGTCGATAAATTCGGTCGAGCATTGCCAGCGGCAGTTAAACGAAGGTTCGAAGTGGATTATGACGCTGAACGAAAGGCATTAGCTCGAGTTAATGAGGGGGATGAAGACGAGGTTGTTATAAAAAAATACCTAGATGCATTATTGGATACATTGGCGACAACTGACGACATTAAAAAAATTAACTATTTTTTTGATTTTGATAACAAACGTAACTCGTTTAGCACTACCTACAGCTTCTTGGGATGCTGCAACAAAAGCATACGTGGACAATAAAGACGTAGTAACTAAGGAGCAGATTAGAACAGAATGTAAAAAAGTTAAAAGGGATGCAATGGCTGCGGGGGATAAAAAACGTGATAGTCTTCGAAACGAAGTATTAGTGTTACTAAACTCTCTCAAGTCTAACGCTGATTCACTTAACGCAAATATTCGTATAAATAATTTGTACATTATGCAATCTTCAAGCATATTGGTTTAGAGAAGAATTCTGTAATAATCAAACCGTTTTCTTCGAGCGAATTACCTACCTCAGCCATCTCCACAACAACCACCCCTACTACAACTGACAATTTATAATGGTGAAAATGAGAAAAAATGAGAAAACTGCGAGCTCTATTAAGGAAGAAGTGGTAGCTGAATTACACAAACCTGCTCGAAAAAATTTTACTAGACGAAGAACAATTGTTAAAGGTAAATAAAAAGTTGACCGATCTAAACCATTCATTTATTGACAGCAAAATAAGCTCAACAAATTTGATAAGACTAATGTAGTATACAAGATAGATTGTAAAAACAATAATTGTAACAGCGCATATGTTGGACAGACCAAAAGACACCTAAAAACTAGATTAAAAGAACACAAACGTAACATTACTGAAAAGACTGATTCTGTTATGTCTAGACATGTCATTGATCTAAATCATGAAATGGACCGGGAAGGAACTTCTATACTTGACAATGAACCTCAGTACCATAAACGACTTGTCTCTGAAATGGCTCACATAAAAAAACACCCTAATACTCTCAATGAACAAAATGATTCAGAACAACTTAATAAAATTTATGACAAATTACTTAATAAAATCTAATTTTTTCTTTTCTGGGTTGTCTTTTGATCTGATCTATCACATGAACTGAAACTTACTTTTTGATTATGTTGTTTCTTTTGACCTCTTTTCTACTTTATCTTCTTATATCACCTCTCAATAATGTAATTTTTACTCATTCTTGGATGTTAACTCCTCAAGTTAACATCCACTTTACTTGATTTTTAATTTAATTTTATTAATATGATCTAATATTGTTAATCAATTTCAATTTTTCTAAACCATCAATGTTCTTCCATTAATTTTTATTAATATTTTAAATGGTGTAGTTTTTTAATAAAAAAAATTATTCAACGCAAACCGCATGGTTTTTTAAAAGGTTATTTAATATTAAAGGGGTTTTGATACCAATACACGTTCTTCATCCCCTAGGTATGTATTTTAAATGTCTTATCTATTTCATTAGTTTATTTAATGATTAAAAATCAATTAATGTTTAATTACTATATTTTTTAGAATTTATCTATCACATTGAAAAGGATCCTAAAATTAGGGATCGAAACGTCTGTGTTGTAATTATTTTGCTAAGTCAATAAATGAATGGTTTAGATCGGTCAACTTTTTATTTATCATCACAACCATTGGAATATTAAACTCCTTAATTGTTAAAGGCTTGAATGATCTGTTCCAAGCTGATTTAGTTGAAATGTTACCCTACGCAAAATAAAATAAAGGGTATCGATATATTCTTGTAGTAATAGACGCATTTTCTAAATTTGTATGGGCGTTGCCGGTATTACGGAAAAATGGAGAGAATGTTTCGGAAGCGTTTGAAGGAATACTTCGGAAAAGTAATCGCATACCGGCAAATCTGCAAACCGATATGGGGAAAGAGTTTTATAATAAATGGTTTCAAAATTTAATGAAAAAGTATAGTATTAATCATTATTCGACCTATAGCAGTAAGAAGGCTTCTATAGTAGAACGAGCCAATAGAAACATTTTACTACTTAAATTTATAGTAACAAACATTCTTGGACCCTGTAAACATGGTAAGCTCTCATTGCATCGTGGTGATAATTTACAAAAATGATACCAGTGTAAAGTACAAAACAATCGAAGCTAAAGAGTTTCTACAAATATGTGAAAAGTTTAACGTGTTTGAGTGCGACCATATTGAAATCTGCAGCTATTATTTCAACCCCGATATTGACTACTCTGATAACAGTGATAAAAGCGATTCTGAAGCCGAAGCTTTCATTTAACTAATTAATGATTTTTTAATAAAAGTACACATTTCATTTTAACGTAGTTTAAAGAGGGGAACATTCCTCTCAAAATCATAATTCTACTAAAAAAACGTTTAAAAGAATTTATATTACTATCATTTATCATATTATATAAGAGCTCTGCATCTTCATCCAGTTTATCTAACTTTTGATTTCTAACAAACCCCTTTACGCGAATGAATGCTACTTGAGAATTTTGACGGAGTTCTTTGTTAATTTCTTCTACTTGCAAATCAGTAAGCGCATCAGCATACCGACGAGGTATGAATACGACGAAGTCTTTTAAATCTGTTAAAAGTCGTGACCCCCATTGAGTGTGCACAATTTTCACACGCTGAACTGAATACTTTTCTCCAATGTTTAACAATTTATTTAAACGCCTTTCCTTTTCCTTAAAACCGATACCGATTTGGTTGAGTGTTTTTACAAAACTATCCATACCAATATTAACGATAGTACTATTATTCAGCAAAGGTGATACTACTACTACCAAAGGATGCTTGCTCCGTGCTTTTATGCTAAGGCTTCTCCCCTCTCGTAAACTGTGGGGGGAAGCTCTTCGATAATATCACAGCGCATGCTCTTACATTGCAGTTACAAATGAAACATTTTACTACTTAAATTTATAGTAACAAACATTCTTGGACCCTGTAAACATGGTAAGCTCTCATTGCATCGTGGTGATAATTTACAAAAATGATACCAGTGTAAAGTACAAAACAATCGAAGCTAAAGAGTTTCTACAAATATGTGAAAAGTTTAACGTGTTTGAGTGCGACCATATTGAAATCTGCAGCTATTATTTCAACCCCAATATTGACTACTCTGATAACAGTGATAAAAGCGATTCTGAAGCCGAAGCTTTCATTTAACTAAATGGATCCTATCTCATACGAGTGTTACAAAAGTGAAACAGATATCTTGAAAAGGCATCTGGGAAATGTGCTCCGCAACAGTAACGAAGCTGATGCAAAAAATGTATTTATACGTTTGGGATTTCAAGTACCGTTCCAAGCATTTACTTGGATAACTGAAAGAGTAGACCCACCTCTGCCTTTGCTCAGTTTGCTTTTTCATAGACAGCTATTATGTGATGACTTTATATCAAAATTTGTGGAACAAGCAGCTAAAAAACAATATTTAACTGGTTTTGATGTTATGAGTATCATTATTGATACAAAAGATGTTGTCTGCCGGAATGATATATTCTTTGTTCAAGAGCTGTGATCAATTTATTTTCAGAAATGTTGCAAAAAACTACAAGAATATGAAATGCTGCTTAGAAGATATCATATTGGAAACATCTTACTACGCTCAACCCCATATTTTATCAAATGTTATACATCTAATGAAAGTATACAACTTGGTCTATAACTACAACCCGCTTCAAGCTGGAAAACAAAAAGCAGTTTATCAGTGGATTTTTGGAAATTTATTCAAAGCGCGAAGGGGAGAGCGAGCAGGATGGCAAACAGGGCCTGATTCGGCAGAGTGGCCTTCCATCAAAGTTGAAAACTACACGCACACGTTGAAATTACTGCACTCTTTAATGTAATGTATTTATTATAAAGAAATAAAACAGCTCTGTAAAAAATGATAAAGTGCTTTATTTAAATTTTATTAGCAACACCAAATAAGCGATAATTGATATAAATATGCATAGAAATACAACCAAACTTATGCACGATACAACTTGAAGGAATAGCATTGAATCCCATACGTATCCTGGAGTATTCTTTATATTTATAATATTTCAGTTGCCATTGGCTGTCAATATATTCCAAATTTCTATCCTTTGCTATAGAAAATCTTACTTTCACCGAACTCATTTGGCGTGTTATGTTTAAAACAAATACGTTGCTGTTGTTGACTGGTATTAAAATTAAACGAATCCACTCTTTCGGCCATTCACAAAAACCCTTAAACTCATTTTCAAATTTAACACAAGCTATATAGGCTATATCACCATTACTATTTTCTGGTCGTGAAATATATAACGTGTTATTGAAAAAATACGATAAAACTATTATAGCTGTTTTGATGCGCATGATGATATCCTCAGGTATACTGATTGTTAAACATATGAGCTGCTTCTTTTTATATTCTACATCACCGCTCTCTGTTCAGAAATAAAAGACGCATTTAGTTTAGTATCCCTTTAATAATCATATTCCTTCTGTTAAGCAGCTTTTTACATTTTTTAATTTTCATTTTATTTTACAATCTGTTTACAATGGTAGCAATGTCCTAATGGTAATAAAAATATTAATGTTAACAATAATGAAAAAAGTAAAATAAAGAATGAAAGAAATAAATACCACTTAAACCAGTTTATAATTCGGCATCAGTTAATAGAAAATAAACTTCATTTAAATATTCTTCAGAAACATTACTACTTTCAAAAAGATTATTTAATTGCGAAACCAATAATTCTTCCTCTTCTTCTTTGTTAATTAGTTCATTGCCATATTCAATAGCTTTATGTAATGAAATTATTTTAGGGATGTCGTCATGACCCCAAGCTAAAGTTTTAGTAGTGCCTGGAATTATGAAACGCTTATCATCGTTAGGGCTTAAAGCTACCTTATATTTTAATTGGCTATACATTTGATGCAATCGAGAAGTAAAAACTGACATTTGCTCCATTATCTGCTTTTGCTCACTTACAACGGAAACATAGTGTTTTTCATCTAGGCAGTTTTGAATCACGGAACGTGTCACACCTTTTGCTTTCTTTATGATTGTTGAATCGTTCAATTTAACACAGTACGCTTTCGCGCCAGTACCATAAAAGCTTTTAATGGGAACGCCAGCGAATTCATCTTTCATTTTACCAACAATTGATTCAGTTTTAGGAATGTCGTAACTATTACCTTCCGGATAATTGTAAGTATCAAATTTTTGCAGGTGTTTTTTTATTTCACCGTAGAAATCATCATGATAGATTTTTAAAACTAAAGAATCAGTATCCATGTATAAAAGAGATACATTATCTTTGTATTCTCTTTTGAGAAAATCATAGTAAAATCCATATAGAACAGTTTTTAATAAATCTAAAATGGAGAAACCGAGATAAATTGTCTTATTATAAACAACTTTAACTTATTCCATTTGAATTGCAACACAATTTTCTGAGAAAATGCTATAGTTTTTGAAATTCGGTCGCGCGATTAACGTTTCAGCTTCCAAACTTTTACCAGCATTTTCCCACCGCGTAGAAATTCGTATATCGCTTCGTTTGTCAAGATTTTCCAGGGTCTTTCCAAAAATTGAATTGACCATTTTTTTGAAGAAATCTTTATCCGATTTTACTGATGATTTATTTCTCATTTCGGTATTTAGCTGAATATAAGGCTTCATGAACGCTTCTTGTTTAAATTTTAGCACCCTGTGGATTTTGGCGATTTTTAAACCATGCCTCATGCCCTGTTTCAAATTAAGATAGTGGCTTACATACTTTTCTTTATGATTTAAGGTTGTAATTAGTTTGGTTTGTTTGGTTTTGCTGCTAGGAGGTATAATATTTTCGGAAAAAAATGGAAAATCTGAATGAAACTCATGTAATGAATTCGGATAATGAATATCAACTTCTAAAATATAGCCAAAAGGTGAATCCGTTCCAATATTATCTAAATGAAATACGCGTATTTCGGATTCTGTGAGCCACTCGAATTCAGAAATTGGAAGTTTCTTACTCATAGCATACCCGTATAAATTTGTAGCGTCAAAATACATTATAAAAGACGATCTTTCATTGGGATTATAATCAGAAAAGTATTTATTATTAGCCATATGCTTTCTTTCTATACACTGACATATACCACCTCTTATCCCTTTTTTAAGATAATGAAGCATTGAAATATCGGTAAGAAGCTCAAGTTGCGCATTTGTGTAACATAAAAAACTGTCCCATAATAAAGATGGTTTTGTTTCTAATAATTTTTCAAACGAATCCAAGTAAGAATAAGGAAATACCCCTTTTCTTCTCATCAATTGAAATTCATCTTGTTTGGGAAAAAATCGCCTTACAGATACTAGATCACTGTCGCTCATTTTCGAAGCTAATGATTCTAAAGAGCACTCCAAAAATCTAAATGAATCAATAAATCGCAATTTTAAGAATTTTTTTTTATTTTACCGTTTTCAGATTTGTTTTCAACATGTATGCTTTTAGAAAAAGTGATGTACTTTTCTTTATTTAAAGCTATCACATCTATTTTACTTCCTAATGTGCAAAGCGTCTTAAAGAAAACATGCGCATCATACCCACTTAGATTATGAAAAATTACTGGTATAAAATTCGGGAGCTGATAATTTCAATTACAAATAGAATGGGCAGCACCCCTAAAATGACCTGTTAAATGATAATGATTTCTCACTTTCTCGTCACTTTCCGGAATTTCCTTACAACAAATATGGCATTGCCTGCAATTTTGGCACTGAATTTCTTGTTCTTTACTTAGTCGTTCGATAGGTAGAGTTAACTTTAAATAATGATGATATATATCTATGGCTAACACTTCTAAATCGTTCACAAATTTCTGTACACAATTTTCACCTCTGTAAATATTTAATTTCGATAAGGAATCATCAAAGTTGCATTTCAAGTAATAACCGAAGGAATAGGGTACATGATAACGCGTATCCACAGTGAAAAGTTTGTCTCGGATCTCGGGAAGACATGTTAAAATTGGTTTCAAAATGCACTCAAAGTCTGCATAAATAACAAAGGGTAAATCGATTTGTTTTGAAAAATTTTCGAATCTTAAAATATTTTCAGGAACTAAACTACCATTAACATCAGTTTTTAAATTTGCTGAAGGGGTGACTGTTACAATGTCTTTACAATCTCTAGCTTGATGTTCTAAAAGACTTCGACTGTTCGAAAAATATTGAAGACATCCGTCACAAAAATATTTTTTATGATTGGTTTTATTAATCTGGGTTGAAATCAAACGGGAGAAATTTTTTATCCAGGCATAATGCTGATTACCAGCAAGATCACTTATGATTGATAAATTAATATGCACCTGTTTCCTATTTTTTGTATAATACAAAGGCCCAACAATTTCTGTTGAGTATTTACCGTTAGAAAAAGAGTTTTCCAACCCGTATACGTTCAAAGAAACGTTATTAAGTTCTTCAAATAAAGAAATTTGTTTAAGTTTGACTGGAAAATCGATACCTTGCAGTTTAAGCACTGTTGAATAATGGGGATAAGATGATGTTCTAGCAGAGTTTCCTGAAGGCGGGTAGAGAGCTGATACTACGGACCACGCAAAGCAGTGGTCATCGCTGTTTTTTATATTCACGACAGCTTTCTTCAATGCGATAAACTTAGGTAATGGAATGAAGGAGTTTGCCCGCATAGGATTGAACTTCCCGAAGTTTATTTCGAGAAACTCAATACTGACAAGGGCCCATCCTGCAAAATAAATTATTACTACCATTAATTTAATAAAAATTAAGAAAAAATATTTTTTGCTATTTTGGCTTAAAAAATGTGCGCATATGATTCGAGGTATTTAATATAATATAATATATAATATAATATAATCTTACCGGAATCTCTCTCTTGGTATTCCACTGCTTTAGTTTTCAAAATATCGATGAAATTCTCGTAGTCGGTCAAAAGATCGGATGACTCCGACAGAACAGCATTTGGACTATTAAACGATTTTAAATCAATTTCTTCAGTTCGAGCATGAATAAAAAAAGCAAACAGTTCCATGCAGATTTTGACACTTTTAAGTTTTTGAATTTGACTATTCAGAAGGTCGAAAATTTTTTTTTTAATCTCCATAAAAAAAATCATCCTAATCATCAATTTTGTTTTGGCCATATTCTATACGTCGAAACTTTTTGTCGAAATGCTGATCTTATAGTTTGAACTCCATCGCATACGTTGACAGCGCATTTACTTTTATGCTGCAGAGACAGGGAATGCCCCTGCTGGGCATGCTTTGGTACAAGAACATTACGCTCCTTGCAGAACTTAGCGTCCGACGTACTTGCTTGCACATCACTTTTAAAGGCTGCACCGTCTGCTTTACGTATTTTTCTATTAGGCTCACCAACCGCGTTCGGGATATTGGAAATTCTGCAGGAATGCTTTTGATGCCTTCGAAGATTATCTATCCTAGTGAACTTCTTCTGACACTGATTATATTGGTAGACCATGATAACAAACACTTCAGTTACTGCTAAGTAAATGGGTAAAAGTTGCACTGCATGCCCTTTAAAAATAGCGAACAAACACAAAATTCTCAATTTAATGTAGAATTTATTACAAATTAGACGAATTGATACCAAAAAAATGAAGCAAAGTTACCGTGTTAATTGCAAAGTTTAAAAAAATTAAATCGTTTAGCGCATTTTCTATGATGCTCGGCGCGAAGGTTGGTTATTAGTCGAGCAAAATAAATTGAGAATAAAAATTTGTAATTTATAGTGGCGTATCATCGACCATTTCTACTCGTATAGCGTCAGCTTCAAACATACCAATCATGATGAACTGACACTTAACATAATGTAAACATTCAATAGGCACATTTTTGTTAAAAACAATTCGAATACCGGTCATAAAATCGAGAAAAGTCTCTGATTCGATTTCAAAATTTATTATTATATATTATTCGCGACGCGATGGGTGTATATAGCCCGGTAAAATGGATTGATGGATACTGGTTACTACTCATGGTGCAATCGTGTTGATGTTGGTTAATTTATGTGAAACGTATAAACGAACGTATTGACGCTGGTAGCTGCGTTAACTTATATACAAAAGTAGTGTATCCCTTCTCAATAACCCCCAGCCTCACTCCTCCTACTCCCTCTCCCTTTCCTAGCATTTACGCTTGAATTCAATTGGAAGGTCAAAAGGTTCATAACGTAATCAGTGTATGTTTACCTGTAACTGTTTAACCAAGTTCTATACTTTCATTAAATGTGTAGAAGTATAGCAATATATGTGATTAAAAGTGGAATTCTTTTTGTTTTATTTTATTTTAACAAAGTTAATCATGTTAATGAATTACCACAAAGTATGCGCCGACAAAATTTAATATTTGAAAGGCTTAAATATCTTATTTTCTTTAGATCAGTTTAGAAATAACGTTGTAAATAGATTCAGTATAAATGAACGTACCCAAACATGAGTGGTAGTTATAACATATTCTATGGTTTATATATGTCAGGCAATGTCAGGAAATTAAACTTGTCGTTTATTGCATTTAGAAGAAAAAAAAATTAAGTAAATTGCGCTATAATATTTAACTATTCTAACCTAACCGAACTAGTGTATGTTTATCTGTAACTGTTTAATAATTAAAATATTCAACAACATTAACATAACACGGTTTTTAGTTTTACCACAGACAATTTCTCGATTCAAACTTGCACCATTATTATTCGAATGTCGCGCTTTACGGGTCTGCCTTAACCGAATTCATTTACAGTCACTTTCCATCTGATCGTTAAGATTATGACTGACCAGTCCAATGCTTCGAAGTCTGCGATACACAAAACAAATTACGTACTTTCGCTGTTTTCACATGTCTTGTCGTTAACTGATAAAAATAATGTCGTCAATAATTATAATGTTACCGATAATTACACCTGATCGTCAAGAACAACCAGTCCACTGCTTCGAGATACAAAACAATTAGCCTACTTTCCCTGCTTTCGCATGTCTTGTCGTTAACTGATAAAAATAATGTCATCAATAATTAAAATATTACCAATAATTACACCTGATCGTCTGCTTCGAGATCCAAAACAATTAACCTACTTTCGCTGTTTTCATATGTCTTCTCATTATGTAAACAATCTCGATAATGAATGGTTATCGAACCATGATATTCTACAAACGAATACGATGTTGTCTGCTTATGCCCTCCTCCTCCGAATCATATAAGTACCCTCAGATTTCGTTCGTTCAGCAGAAGATTTCCTCTCGTTGACGAAACAAGTGCAACTTTGTAAGGTGTCGATATTCTTTTACCATTCTGTATGTGATTATTGTAGTGAAGAGAACGTGAATCGCGAGTTCATTTAAAATCAAGGAACTGTTGAAATTAGGTGAGTTATTCACTGAACACCTTGTATGTTTGCATGTTTTAGTATATTATTATCTTTTTGATGATATTGAGCAAATTTAATTATGACAATGGTATTAAATCGAGCTCTGAGCAAATTATGATAGGGACGCGACCTAGATTGTTAAGCTGCGGTGACACAGTCAATATTGGGGGCTGAACCTACAACAAGCATTATTTTATTGTATTCACCGGGACACCCGTAGAAATAAGGGCGGAGGGGGGAGGCAATTTTGGGGTCACAGGGGTGGTTTTGACCCCATTTTATCGCATCTGGCGGTCTAATTTGGTGCTTGGGAATCGGGGGGAAAGAGGGTGTTTTTATAGCTTTTAGATGTTCATACGGCCATGAACGGCCAAACACCTTGTCAGTGACCTTAAAACTTTATATAAACGAGTAAATATATATTTATAAATCACCGTTGATCGACAAATATCTTTAATTTGTTCACAGGGTTTTGTTTACACAATTGTTCAGTAAGATTAAATTTTAAAATAATTGGATTGCATTTTGGTAAATATCGCTTAAACTACAGAAATATTACAGTATTCTGCATCACATTATGCGTATATTACAAGGTTTTCAACTAACTATGCTATTAAAAACGTCATCATCGCCATCCAGCATAATTATTTCATTTAGCTGCTGCTGACTTGCTTTCTGCTTTTCCATTGCTTGAAACATCTCTTCCCATTCCTTATCTCCTTGAGCGTTTTGCGTGAAGGCTTTTGAGAGCGGCTTCTGTACTGGTTTAAGAAATTCCTCTTATATATCTTGAGTTGTTTCCGTTACGCATTTCCCTCTACTTATTTCATTAGCATCTTTCTTAGGGTTTGGTAAGGAAGTAGATGGATTTTCTTCTATAACGCTTTGTGTAGCACATTGTTTCGATGATTTTTTCGTAAGCCTTCATTTGACGTTATCCTTACTTCGAGCAAAATCCAATCCCGCCCTACTTTCGGCAGGAGCTGCTCGCTTTTTACCCTTCTTGTCGTTTAATGCCAACGTTAAATGCTTATTAACTTCTTCCTTCTGCACCTTTATTGACAAACGACATTCTTCGTAGTTTTGTTTTATAGACGACTCCCTATTTTGCAGTATTTTCTCTTGTTTCGTCCTTTCTTCTTGAATTTTTTTGGCTAACTGATGACATTTCTGTTCTTCTAAGCGATGTGACAAAAATTCCGTCATGGATGCAGCAGCCAAACTAATCAGATCCATATCAAACACATCAGTTGCTCGCATCCAATACGACTCCAAAATATGTAGCGATTCTTCCAAATTCTGTGTTTGCTTAAGTACATCCCCCAACTGAATTATTTCGTAAACACTTAATACATTAAATTTATTTCCCGGCGGAAGAATTACAACAACCATGTTTACTTACAATGAACACCTTTCTTCAGCTGACTACACAGGCTTTAGTAAGAAGGTAAAGGTTCTCGCCTCTAAATACTCCACCCCCCACTCACATTACTGCATAGAGCCGACCCGTGATACTTTACCCTCCCCACAACCATTCGACGAAATAATAGTTTAATAATCAAAATTTTCGGTCAACAACGTTCTCATCCGCTATTCTAAATAGCCTTGTTGTTAACATAAGTACATGGTGTATGACCTAATAGCCGGCCAATGCCTCACATGAAACTAAAACGCTTATCGAGGCAACCTCACGCTCGTTCGTAGTCAAGGACTTCCCTCCTACTCCTCAGTGTCATAGAACCAGCGAATACATACTACTTGAACGATATTTTCTTTCTTTGTTTCCATCTATTGGGGCGATGTCCTGTAGCCAATTTTATGAGCATTAGTTCTGTAAACTATATCTATAGTTATTGTATCACGCATAGTTTTGACGGTTAATTTATCAACCGCAAACTTTATTTCAGAATCTCTGATGGAATACTTATTTTTATCCGGATTAAATTTTACGCCGTATTGCGTATTGGATAGTAGCATGATTCAGAGCTGTTAAATAAGTTTGAGGGTTATTGAATCGAACGAGCTCCATTATATCCCTATAGGCATCCAAATCTTGTCTCTTCTCCGACGGGTTTCTCTTTGAATAGTAATTCATAAAGTCCAGGTGTTTCGGAAAATTTACGCCCCATTATTTCTAGATCTTTACCTTCCCTCTTTATTTCTTCATTGCCAATGTATCATTTGTTCTGAAGCCAGTCGTATCGAACATCATTTCTGTTGTCATATTCTCCTTGAGTATCACTTAACATTCCTTCAATATAATACCTCGGCATCTGATTTATCTTTAAAAACGGGATCATTCATGATATTCTGTATTTCCTGTTTAGTGTAATCAAATAATCTATCCCCCTCTTCTTCATTCAATGGAAGCATAGTAGTAAGGTCGGCAGCATCTTCCTCCTCTTTCTTAATTTCTTGTTTGGTTGACGGTTTGGAAAACTAAATTTCTTCTTTTAGTTGCGTTAAAGGCTCAACCAAAGGTTCATATGATTTCCGCAGTAAATCTTCTTCTTCCATCGCTCATTCCTTTAAAGCTTGCAGTTTACGTTTTATAGCATTTATCACTTTTACAAGCTCTCGTTTATTTTTCGGAACCATGTTTACTCGTTTACTGCACTTATGTAGCTCGTATGAAAGTTATGTCGATGCCGAAATAACGATTTAAAAAAAAACAATTTATTTGAACAGAAATACACGTTACACAATATGACTTATCACTACAACGGCTAGCTTAATTCTAATTCTTTTTACTTGTCTGAGTTATTGAACAAAAGTCATTACATAGGTATTTTACAACTAAAACTGTTGTATCAGCTTTGACATTTGAGAAGCTTCGTGCGGTGCATAGAAGTGTGCTATACAGGGTCAATATACCATCGTTATAACACCTCCCCCGTTAAGTTTGATGTCCTCATCAAGTTTATACAATCTTGGGATATATTTGATCGGCTGGGACCATTTTAATTTCGGGGTGTTCCGCTCCATTTTCTTCTGCTGCTTTTTCTTTCTTGTTAGTCTTCCGGACCTGATATGTTTTTATGATGTGCTTTCTACAACATAGTAAGGGCATTAAGGCCATTATAATTATAATAGAAATAGCAGAAATAGAGAGATGTCCGTAGAAGGTGATTGGTTTCAAGTGAATTGGCGTCTTCTCAATTTCCTCTAGTAATTTATTAACATCTTCCGCTTTATTTGGGAATTTCTCAAGAAGATGTATTTTCTTCTGCGGTTGCAGCATCTCAATATGATATTCTTGTATTTTGGTATTAGTTATAACATCGGGATTTTTCTTGAATAGTTCTTGATCGATGACGGTTTTGTCTTCATAGTTGATGATGAAGCTGCCTTTCCCATGTTTTTGGGAGTCAATGATCCACTCTTGGTTTGTAGTAACGAGAAGACTTCCATTCTGTAGTTGATAAACTTCGTGGTATTGTTTAACTTGGAAACTAGGACTTTCAAAAGCGTGTACAATTTTGGTTTTTATCTCATTTTTACAAAAATAACTACAGTTTTCTATCGGAGTACAATGTTCATACCATTTAGAAATTGTTTCATAGCGAGCATTAAGTTTGGAAGGAATAAGGAGAAGAGAATCGTCTGGACTCAAAATAGGATATAATTGAAATAATTTAAATGTCACTGACATTGATATGGGAAACTGAATTATTCCAATAATCAAATCATCTGTTGATATCATTGTTTGCTTGTTGAAATTTAGATATACAATAGGATTGTTTTCAGAATGCGGTAGTAATTGTGTTTTAGAGTATATTTCAGAAAGATGTTGCATCATTTGTAGTATCTGAGTGTTTGAAATTAATTCACAATTTACTATCTCCTCTTTCGCAAATGTTAAGGAACGTTCTATGGCTTGTATTTGATTTAATAAACCCTGAGCGATTAAAATAAATTTAGTTATCAAACTTTCGATATTTAGAGTATTAATTTCTTGCGTGAAGGCGTGAAAGGTTTCATTAAATCTTTTTGTTATAGTATTGAGTGTTTCAGAATAAGAATTAGTAATGTGGTGTGCTAATGACAAAAATTGATTTTGTTTCTCTATTTCTTTCTTCTGATTATCAAACAACCTATTCATATTTTCTTTTATTTGTTGATAATCGTCGTTATTCATAGTGCCAAATAGATATTTGAAGGCATTTCCCATTCCGTTTATAAGTCCACGTTTTTCTCTATAAGGTCTTAGTTTATTTATATTATCATCTACTTGATTAAGAACATTTTCTAAAACGTCAAACATTCCGGTAGTGTGTTTATATTTAAGTATAGCGGTTTTGGTTAATATGTCTAAATATACTAGCCTAATTTGAGTAAGATTAATATTATAGATAAATTTATGATAATGTGAAAAAAGATGAGCGTCGCCCACTTCTTCCTCTAAATACGTTACTGATTTTTCAATTGGCGTTATCTCTAGAGCGAGATGTTGATGGTATAGGCTCATCATCACCATTATTATCAGGAGGGGGTTCATTGTCACCTGTAATAGAGATATTTTTTCTTATTCTCTTGATCTTCCTCTTGGAATATTTCTTAGGAGTATTCTGATTAGGGGACATTCCTTCTATATGTGTATCTTTATTTTCTAATAAAGTTACACGGTTGAATGGTGGTTTTGTTTTATTAGTGCGCTGTTCATTTCTAACATAAAGGATGTTAGGAAGTTCATCGGGTAAAGGATCGTTATTGTGTTCGTTAAGTCTGTCTAAGTCCTTTTGATTTTTGTTTTGAGTTTTTTGTGCAATTTGGGTATAATAAAATCGAAGTTCTTCAATGCGCCTAGTAATATATTCTGATGGTTTATTAAATTCGGGTATTTCTTTTTCTGTAATTTGTTTATACGGGCCGTAAATTATTTCGAAAGGTTTTAATTTAGTTGTTGATTGTACTGAGTTATTATACATAAAGATTACTTGTAGCACTAAATTTGGTATCGTTTCTTCAGGGTTGGCAATTTTGAGGGCGGCTACCTTTTCTTTGATAGTGCTATGAATACGCTCGAGAGGAGCTATTCCCGTAGGGTTACTTATACTAATAACATGCAAATCTATGTGGTAAAGTCGGCAAAAATCTCTTAAATGTACATTGTTAAATTCTGTGCCTTGGTCAACAATAATTTTTCCGGGTAGGTTATGGTGATTGATAAAGTGTCGAATTTTGTTTATATAAGTTGTTATATTGGTGTCTTGTAGGTAATAGGCTTGAGCATATTTTGAAAAATGATCAAAGAAGGTGAGGAATTTATGATTAGCTAATGTAAATGTATCTAACATTACTATCTCGAAAGGACGAGAAGATAGGATGGGTCCTTTATAAGGAGGTTTATATGGATTACGATCATATTTAGCTTGAAGGCAGACATCACATTTGTTAATGTAATGGCTTATTAGTTTCTTTAAGTTTGGATAATAAAATTGTGTTTTTAAATGGTAGTAGGTTTCATCAATGCCATTCTGGTTAGCGTCATGATATTTAGAGATTTCGTCTAGAGCTTTTTCTTGCTTGTACGTAGGCGGGTTGTTAGAAGTTTTGATAATTTTTACTTGATTGTTTTTTTGTGTGGAGATGGTCGTAAAGTACTTCAAAAATTTGTTGTTGAAAATTTTCTGTAATTTTTGGTTCGAAATATATTCCTACTTGATTACATATCCTACCTTTAAGTTCTTCGTTTAACTTGTTTTTTAACCAATTAAGATCGGCATGTTCATTTGCAATGATGTTAAGGGTTTGTCTGTTACCTTTCATTATTAATTTAAATTTTGGTGATCCCAATTTAACGTTGATCATTATCTGGAATGAATTTAGGGGTCTATCAGAGATTTGCATCACAGGTACAGGATTTTCCTGTGCAGAATGTATTGTTTGTAGGTCGTCAAATAAATTCGGGTCGAAATCGTTTAAAATGTCATCAGCATTTTCCGGAGTTATTTCAGGAGCGTTATTAAATAATGAGTCAACATCTAAATTTTCAAAGTCATCTTCAAGAGCATTAATTTCTACGCGAGACAATGCGTCTGCCACATAGTTTTCTTTTCCTTTTATATGTTTTACATCAAAATCGTATTCTTGTAATTTAATTTTCCAGCGACAGAGTCGGTTTTGCGGTTCTTTCAAAGAATGTATCCAAACTAAGGGCTGATGGTCAGTTTGCAAAATAAAATTTCTACCAAAAATATAAGGACGGAAGTGTTTACAGGAATCAATTATAGAGAGAAGCTCTTTTTCAATGGTACAGTAATTACGTTCTGCACTATTTAATGTTCTACTATAAAAGGCAATCGGATGTTTATCTTGAGAAAGAACGGAACCAATAGCTTTATCAGATGCGTCTGTGGTGATAATGAATGTTTTCGTAAAGTCGGGGTAGGCTAATATGGGAGCGTTAGTTATTAATTCTTTTATTTGTTTTACTGCATTTATATAATTAGGAGATTGGTATTCTATTTTTGAATTTTTCTTAAGACACTTTGTAAGAGGAGTGACAATTTTGGCGTAGTTTTTTATAAATTTTCGATAATATCCAGAGAGGCCGAGAAAAGCGCGTAATGTTTTAATATTGTGTGGGATAGGGAATCCCTAATAGCTTTAATTTTGTCGGGGTTAGGTCGTATACCTTCTGTAGTGATAATGTGTCCACGAAAAGGTACTTCTTTACGGAGAAATTCTGATTTATCCAGAGATACATTTAGATTTACCAATTTTAACTTTTCGAAAATAAGTTTTAAATGATTAATATGTTCTTGGAGAGATTTAGAGAAAATGACAATGTCATCCATATAGACAAACACAAATTTATACAAATATTCTTTTAAAACCTCGTCCATCATTCGTTGAAATGTGGCGGGTGCATTCTTAAGGCCAAACGGCATACGAATATATTCGTAGTGGCCGTTATCTACCGAAAATGCCGTTTTTTGTATTGACCGCGGGTCCATAGGTATCTGATGGAAACCAGAAGCAAGATCTAAGGTTGTATAATAACAACATTTACCGAGAGCGTCTAATACATCGTCTATTTTGGGTAATGGATATTTGTCCTCAATTGTTTTCTTATTTAAATCCCTAAAATCAATTACCATCCGCCATTTCTTTCGTCCGGATGCGTCAATCTTTTTTGGAACGATCCAAACAGGGCTTGAGTAAGGAGAAATAGAAGGTCTTATAATATTGTCATTTAGAAGTTTAATAATTTGTTTTTGTATCTCTTCCTTGAGTTTTTGAGGATATCGGAAGAATTTCTTATAAACGGGTTCGTCGTCTGTAGTTCGGATATGATGTTTTACATTAGTAACTGCTGTAAGTTTTGTCTGTTCTTTGTGAAATATGCTTTTATAATGATTGCAAAGTTTAATAATTTTGTATTTTTCTTCTGAATTCATATGATCTGTGCGCAGATCTTTTAATCGGTCAAACTCTATTATGTCTACGTTATTAGGGGGATCTGAGCTTTAAACATAATTGTCCAAAGGTTCGATCTCCATAGGCTCAATAGTATTAAAATTATTCAAACAGTGTACGTAAGCATATCCATTATTTGCCGTATAAATTCCTGGTAATATATGTTTATGGTTGTCTGTAATGACAAAGTTTCCTTTATGTATTGAAACAGGTACATGTTTAAGTGTGTATGTGTTTATTATTTTATCTCGTGTTTCCAAGAATGGAATGACGGTGTTAGGCGTGGTGATTGTTTGATTGTTGTAGTCAATTATAGCATTTATTAATTTTAAATCAACATTACTAATGAGAGCGTCAAAAGTTTCGTGAAAATTGAAAATTAAAAATTCGATTATTGTTTCTTCACCAAATTCGTATAAAAGTGGGATTTGTAGACGATATTGACCTTTAGTCTTACCGTGAGCTGTTTTAATTTCAAAGGGGCTGTAATAAAGATATTCAGAAAAATATTGTTCAGCCAATTTCGGGTTCATTACTGATTTAGAAGCTCCGCTATCTATTATAATTTTGCAATTGAAAGTATATGATTGTATATACGGTAGTCTTGGTATTTTAATTAATAAATTGTTTAGCTCATCTAAATCTAAGTATTCTGATGTTGGTTCGAGGCTGTTTTCGGAAAATTTTCGTTTTCCTGTATAAAATTGTCTTGTTCTGCTAATTCGTCATTATTTTCGGGGTATGTGTCATATTCTTCAGGTAATGTTTCGGGATTAATAGGAAGACATGCGTTTCCATCTTCGTCATAAACTATTTGCGAGTCATTTTCTGAATTTGTTACCTCTTCAATTTTATAATTTGGATGTTGGTTACGTGTAACATTTTGGAAATGATTAACAAAAGGTTTTCTGAACTGTGATACAGTTCGCATATGTAACCACCCGCATCCGGGTGTTACAATATTATAAATAATTCACTTATATTTATTTATTTCACAGGTGGGTTTTTATCTGATAATAATTCTATTTAATTTAATTGCAGGTATTTTTGTTTCTTCGTCTCAATATTTCTTTTATTTCGTATTTCTAATTTCGATTATTTTTCTGATTTTTGGAATGAGAATAAGATTGAATAATTTCTTTAAAATATTGTTCGTACTTAATGAGTGAGAAAAGGACGGAATACGTCTTTAAAACTGGCGTTTTGTGACAACTTTCGTACAACGGAATGCCATCTGAGGCCATGTGTTTAGCCAGAGGGTGTAGGGACGTAAAGGAGGAAAAGGGATGGTTTCGACCACTGCCAAGCCAGTGGAATATGAACACGTGAAAGTCAACTATCGGTAGTTTGAAGTAGAAATATCTGTGTCTCTAGTTTCGAACGATAGGTATCTTAGGGATGTAGAGAAGCGAGGGGAAGCTCGCGAGATACAGAATCGTGTGTTGGTGAGGGTAAAATTTTGGGATAAAACACCGCAAGTTTTAATAGGATAGGCAGTTGAATTTAGGCAGTTGAATTTAGGCAGTTGAATTTAGGCAGTTGAATTTCGGCAGTTGAATTTAGGCAGTTGAATTTAGGCAGTTGAACTTAGGCAGTTGAATTTAGGCAGTTGAATTTCGACAGTTGATTTTAGAGCGTTGAAATCAGACGGTTAAAATTAGAGGATATAGTCAAACAGTTAAAGCAAGAGGGTGAAAGTCAAATAGTCACAGTCCAACAGTTACAGTTAGATAGCTACAGTTAGGTCACAGTAAAATAGATACTGAGGTTTAAACAGAGTTACAGTTGAGTTACCGTCGCGGAGTTACAAAGTTAAAGTTAGAAATTCAGAGAAGTTTCAGAGAGTTATTGCGCCGTGCGGAGAGTTGAGTAGTGTCCTAAACTGATCGGAAGTGAAGTCCTATAGGTATTTATCAAAGCGCATAGTTTAAGTCGAATTGTTCGTGTTTGGTTCCCTATTCGTAATTTGGTACCTGACCGCCGCCACCCCTGATCTAAGTCGTATTCAACCCCGCCACTGGCGTCTGCTTATTAACCATTGTCCGAGAGTCGTACCGTTCGACGCCACCGCCTGACCGACCGTCGAGTACCATAAACTACCCCATGAGCGGTCGTTCGTCCGTCAACCCCGAGCCAGACGCTGTCGATGCCGATGACATACAATACAAAGGTGGGTAACTTACTGACCGATATTTTATTCGTATTTTGAGGTCGTTTAACTTTCCCAGATTTATGATTTTATTTACTGTTATTTTCATTTTGAATTGCATTGCTACCATTGTCTTATTTTACCCTTCAGGGTTAATATATTTTATTCTGTTTGATTGCGATTATCTGGTGTCATTAATTTTAAGATACAATTGCCTAATTCGAGTCCTTTTTGGACCATGTATAATTCTTCACTGATTCATGTACTGCTTCCTGGTACTAGGGAGGTGTACGACAAGCACTTTAATTTGGTTTATTAAATCAGTATAGCCTGAGAAGTTTGATCAATTGTTTTAGAATGGGTTCATTCTAACATTGGTATATTTACCTACAAAATTACGTAAACGTAGATGTTGACTAAATTGGCCTGAAGCTGTAGGCGGCAGGAGTTTAGAAGGATCTATCTACGGTTTACGCTCCTATGATTAATTCAGGTGAACGTGTAGCTACCGTAATTAGATCAATTTGGCGGTATCTATTCTTTCAGTTGAAGGTATCCGTTTTGGTTTGCTTTGAACCACTAACACTGTTTGAGCATCTCGAGGTTTTGCCTTGGTAACAGATGTGTTTAAAAAGATAGCAGATTTGCAGTTGTCTAAATTTAGGCGAAACTCTTAATTGAAGAACTCTTGATCAGAGAGAGGGAAGTCGAGTAAGTTGACATACTTTGTTGTTCTGAACTGCCATAAAATAGAGGCGACGTCCACTAAGAGTGGCGTGTCTCGAACCACCTTAATTAGAGGCTATGTTCACCAAGGTGACGTGTCTCGACAAACCAATATAGGGCTATGTTCACCATGTGTGACGTGTCCGACAAAATAATAAAGGTTTCGTGGTTACCATGTGTGCCCGACTCCTACCAACAAACTATATACAAACTCCCGTGACATGGCATCTTCAGACAACAGGTATTCTAACATGGCCTACCAAGGTAGCCCATGGGCTTACAGCGGTTGTGGCTTTTTCGACGGTTAAAGTTCACGATCTGCACGACTTTCCTTCTCCCAGTTCAAGACGAACATGCGAGGGTTTTTCCTACACAATTCGTTGTTGCACTGTTTGACGATGTTCGAACTTTGTACCAACACATAACTTTGGCTATTAAATGTCTTTGATAGCACATCTGTCCCAACCCTAAATTCTATGGTAAAATAAAAAGGTGCTTGTCTTCCCGAACCGATACCAAGGGCAATTGTAAATATGTATATTTGTAAATAAATCATCTGGTTCAAATTTCTTGTGTTTTCTTTGTTAGCACATATAACTTGTACGGAACTCATAAAAGAATCTACCTTACTACATTCAATTAACACAACGTAATTAAAAGGTCCTAACACTAGACGATTCACATTCACAGCCAAATTCTTCGATTTAATTTAATAAATAAAGATTTTTTGAAAGTTAAATTTTGTTTATTTTTCTTTTCTCGATTTTAACTAGAAAGTGAGGGTACCCCCCTACGTCTGGTTACAGTGGTGCCGTGACCAGGATTATGAGTCATTCAATCCGTACAAGTCCGTGCTAATTAAGGAAAACCAACTTTTAAATATGATTTTTGATACTGCTTTGTTTGAGGTAAACCGCCAAATGAAAGTCTGCTCCCTGAAGGAAGACAACATGCCAGTAATTGCCATCCATCTAGGAGATATTCGACCCCTGCAAGAAGCCAATCGTCCTGTGATTGTCATCCATCCATCTAGGAGCTATTCGATCTCTGAAAGAAGCCAACCTTCCAGTGATTGTCACCCATCCATCTAGATGTTCGACCCCTGGAGGAAACCAGTCTCTCAATAATTTTGCCATCCACCTAGGAGACACCTGATCCTAGAAACCGCCAATAAGTAACCGCCAAGGAGCAATCGCCTAGAAGTAACCATCAAGAGTCTTCAGTAATTTAAGGAAAGCGTGGTAGCTATGCACAGTGATGTTGAGATTATTTTAAATATTGTTTGAATTTTGGGTTATCCTTGTATTGTATGTCACTTGTGGGTTTCCCATTTTTATTTTCGTCATTCACATCGGTCCCCTTTCTCCATATGCGTTCGTTCTAGCGAAAAGGTTGCGTCTCTTTCTGTCGCCGACGTCTTTGCGAACACTCGGTACACGAATAAATCTAGGTAGAGATTAGATAATTCAGGGGCGTATGAACTAGGTAGCGTTCAACGTTTTAGGGATGAGTATCTTAGGTGCGCATTAATTAGGTTGCGTCTTGCCTTTAGCGAATTGACTTATTAGGTGCGGATTAATTAGGCGCCAATTAGTAATAGATTAGGGGCGGATGAATTAGGCGTCATACAACTGTTTAGAAATATTTTCTTAGGAGCGTATCAACCAGGTATTGTCTTGCGGTTGCGAATTAGCGTATTAAGTTGCGTACTAATTAGGCGTCAGCTGACACTTATAGGGGACAATTTCTTAGGTACATACTATTATAGCATTGTGTCTCGATTGTGAAAGGTGGGTATAAATTTTGGGTGTCACTCATTGTGTATAGGAATTATATGCTGAAGGTACGAGAGGTTTATGGTTTTCAGCAATTAAAGAACTCTGATTTTAATGACGAACCTTTTGTGAATAGGTTGTTTTGCTCATATTGTGTCCTTTCATGTCGATTAGTCAATGTTTCTGGTCTTTTGTATTTTCCTTCGCCTCCTGGTTATTTACTTCTTCGTATGTTTGTTGGTGAACAAGTGTGTCTCGCATTCTTTTAAACCATGTGGTACCGATACGGTTAGTTATCTGGGTGCCTAGGGTCCCTGCTAATGTCTTATGTCGCCAAACGGGCGAGTGTTGTAAGTTATACCCTCTATGGGTTGTGCTTTTGTTGTGGTGCTGATTATTGATGGTTTAGGGTAAACGCCAGTTCTAAATATTTCATTTATGGCACAGTTTCTGTGACATTTCTTAGACTGTTGACAAGTATAAGGGGATTAGGTGGATCATTGATGTGGCATTAGGAAATTCGTCCACAGGAAAGTTTAGTAGCCGGTTTAATTCACTTATTATTTGGGATGTTAGGAAATTCGCCCAACTTTAATTCACTGATTATTAGTGATGTTAGGAAATTCGTCCATCGTAAGGTTTTGGTTGAGATTTAATTGATCGATATTATGGCATTAGTGAATTCGTCCACTGCAGAGCATTAGTCCAAATTTACTTCCTTGACATCGTTGACCCGATGTATTTCCTATGTTCGCTTTGTTCCTCTAGGCTCTTCTGCCCTAATCGTCTCAAAGCGCAGGGGCGTCTGTAACCACCCGCATCCGGGTGTTACAATATTATAAATAATTCACTTATATTTATTTATTTCACAGGTGGGTTTTTATCTGATAATAATTCTATTTAATTTAATTGCAGGTATTTTTGTTTCTTCGTCTCAATATTTCTTTTATTTCGTATTTCTAATTTCGATTATTTTTCTGATTTTTGGAATGAGAATAAGATTGAATAATTTCTTTAAAATATTGTTCGTACTTAATGAGTGAGAAAAGGACGGAATACGTCTTTAAAACTGGCGTTTTGTGACAACTTTCGTACAACGGAATGCCATCTGAGGCCATGTGTTTAGCCAGAGGGTGTAGGGACGTAAAGGAGGAAAAGGGATGGTTTCGACCACTGCCAAGCCAGTGGAATATGAACACGTGAAAGTCAACTATCGGTAGTTTGAAGTAGAAATATCTGTGTCTCTAGTTTCGAACGATAGGTATCTTAGGGATGTAGAGAAGCGAGGGGAAGCTCGCGAGATACAGAATCGTGTGTTGGTGAGGGTAAAATTTTGGGATAAAACACCGCAAGTTTTAATAGGATAGGCAGTTGAATTTAGGCAGTTGAATTTAGGCAGTTGAATTTAGGCAGTTGAATTTAGGCAGTTGAATTTAGGCAGTTGAACTTAGGCAGTTGAATTTAGGCAGTTGAATTTCGACAGTTGATTTTAGAGCGTTGAAATCAGACGGTTAAAATTAGAGGATATAGTCAAACAGTTAAAGCAAGAGGGTGAAAGTCAAATAGTCACAGTCCAACAGTTACAGTTAGATAGCTACAGTTAGGTCACAGTAAAATAGATACTGAGGTTTAAACAGAGTTACAGTTGAGTTACCGTCGCGGAGTTACAAAGTTAAAGTTAGAAATTCAGAGAAGTTTCAGAGAGTTATTGCGCCGTGCGGAGAGTTGAGTAGTGTCCTAAACTGATCGGAAGTGAAGTCCTATAGGTATTTATCAAAGCGCATAGTTTAAGTCGAATTGTTCGTGTTTGGTTCCCTATTCGTAATTTGGTACCTGACCGCCGCCACCCCTGATCTAAGTCGTATTCAACCCCGCCACTGGCGTCTGCTTATTAACCATTGTCCGAGAGTCGTACCGTTCGACGCCACCGCCTGACCGACCGTCGAGTACCATAAACTACCCCATGAGCGGTCGTTCGTCCGTCAACCCCGAGCCAGACGCTGTCGATGCCGATGACATACAATACAAAGGTGGGTAACTTACTGACCGATATTTTATTCGTATTTTGAGGTCGTTTAACTTTCCCAGATTTATGATTTTATTTACTGTTATTTTCATTTTGAATTGCATTGCTACCATTGTCTTATTTTACCCTTCAGGGTTAATATATTTTATTCTGTTTGATTGCGATTATCTGGTGTCATTAATTTTAAGATACAATTGCCTAATTCGAGTCCTTTTTGGACCATGTATAATTCTTCACTGATTCATGTACTGCTTCCTGGTACTAGGGAGGTGTACGACAAGCACTTTAATTTGGTTTATTAAATCAGTATAGCCTGAGAAGTTTGATCAATTGTTTTAGAATGGGTTCATTCTAACATTGGTATATTTACCTACAAAATTACGTAAACGTAGATGTTGACTAAATTGGCCTGAAGCTGTAGGCGGCAGGAGTTTAGAAGGATCTATCTACGGTTTACGCTCCTATGATTAATTCAGGTGAACGTGTAGCTACCGTAATTAGATCAATTTGGCGGTATCTATTCTTTCAGTTGAAGGTATCCGTTTTGGTTTGCTTTGAACCACTAACACTGTTTGAGCATCTCGAGGTTTTGCCTTGGTAACAGATGTGTTTAAAAAGATAGCAGATTTGCAGTTGTCTAAATTTAGGCGAAACTCTTAATTGAAGAACTCTTGATCAGAGAGAGGGAAGTCGAGTAAGTTGACATACTTTGTTGTTCTGAACTGCCATAAAATAGAGGCGACGTCCACTAAGAGTGGCGTGTCTCGAACCACCTTAATTAGAGGCTATGTTCACCAAGGTGACGTGTCTCGACAAACCAATATAGGGCTATGTTCACCATGTGTGACGTGTCCGACAAAATAATAAAGGTTTCGTGGTTACCATGTGTGCCCGACTCCTACCAACAAACTATATACAAACTCCCGTGACATGGCATCTTCAGACAACAGGTATTCTAACATGGCCTACCAAGGTAGCCCATGGGCTTACAGCGGTTGTGGCTTTTTCGACGGTTAAAGTTCACGATCTGCACGACTTTCCTTCTCCCAGTTCAAGACGAACATGCGAGGGTTTTTCCTACACAATTCGTTGTTGCACTGTTTGACGATGTTCGAACTTTGTACCAACACATAACTTTGGCTATTAAATGTCTTTGATAGCACATCTGTCCCAACCCTAAATTCTATGGTAAAATAAAAAGGTGCTTGTCTTCCCGAACCGATACCAAGGGCAATTGTAAATATGTATATTTGTAAATAAATCATCTGGTTCAAATTTCTTGTGTTTTCTTTGTTAGCACATATAACTTGTACGGAACTCATAAAAGAATCTATCTTACTACATTCAATTAACACAACGTAATTAAAAGGTCCTAAAACTAGACGATTCACATTCACAGCCAAATTCTTCGATTTAATTTAATAAATAAAGATTTTTTGAAAGTTAAATTTTGTTTATTTTTCTTTTCTCGATTTTAACTAGAAAGTGAGGGTACCCCCCTACGTCAGGTTACACATAGAAACGTCTTTGGTACCTAATGGATTGCGTGGAACAAATTGTTGTTTGGAAAATTGATTCTGAACTTGTGGTTTATTTTGTTGAAGGAAAGCAGGATGAGGTTTTGGCGCAATAGAGGCTTTCGGGGCTTGTCCCATTGTTGTGAACATGGGTCGCGATTGTTGTTTTACGAGTAATTGTGGTTGGGAAAAGAATGACCTGACCTTCTTATTGCTTGTGGATGATATGATGAGAAAATATTATTTACTTTGGGTGGTGCATTTGGAGTTTTTGGAGTATTCTGTGTATGCGTTATTTTGTTTCCTGACTGTATACGTTGCATCTGTTGATACATCATACTTGATTGGTTAAGATTTTCTAATTCTTTACAACACGTTAAAGCATTTTGTAAATTAAAAGGACGTCTATATAATAAATGTGTGCGATAAGGTTCGTTTATAGCGGCGCAAAATACTTTTGTAGCTTCACGCTTGTAGTGCTCTCTACGATATTGTTGGTCAACTTGACCGTCAACTGATTCATTTAATTTACTGAGAATGGAATGTACCCTCAGATAGTAATTTTCATAGTGCTCATTTTGGTACATTGCACACCCCATTAATTGATTATAAAGCAAATCTGTGTTTTCTAAACAGCTAAAACGATCCTTAAGCAATTGTTTAAGAGTGGGCCAGTCCTCAGGTCTTTCAACTGAGTATAATAGACTAGCATCACCTTTTAATTTATTTGTTATTGCTAAGAATTTAGAAATTTGAAATTCTGGGCTCGAAGTAGAAACATTTTTCCATAAGTTATCAGTTGATCTGATAAACTGGGCTAATTCACTTTCTTTGCCATCAAAATTTGGAACTAAATTAAAGAAAAAGTCGAAACGAGTCTTAAATTCAGTAAGAGAAATTGTTGCAGTGGCTGGAGTGGTAGTCATTGTGTAAATCAAGGGAAGCAAGGTTAGAAAGCAATGATACGAACAATTGTACTTACTTGTCTAAATACTTCCGAAAAATAGAGAACGCAATGGATTGTCCTAGTTCCTGATGAATAAGACAGTTTCCTGGGTGTCGCTCTATTTCTTGATTATTTCTGCCAATAATCTTGTGTAGGTTCGGGTTGGATTCCAAACGTTGCAAATCTGAGATTTGAGGATTCTTCTTATTTTTTCAAAATGATTAGTGAAGACCCTTTTGGAATCCTGTTCGCAGCGCCAGTTATGTCGATGCCGAAATAACGATTTTAAAAAAACAATTTATTTGAACAGAAATACACGTTACACAATATGACTTATCACTACAACAGCTAGCTTAATTCTAATTCTTTTTACTTGTCTGAGTTATTGAACAAAAGTCATTACATAGGTATTTTACAACTAAAACTGTTCTATCAGCTTTGACATTTGAGAAGCTTCGTGCGGTGCATAGAAGTGTGCCATACAGGGTCAATATACCATCGTTATAACATGAATTGAAAAACTGTAGAAATATATATATATATATATATATATATATATATATATCGATCGAATCCTTTACGATAGAGTCCGCTTTTAGCGTCGCTGTCCTTAAGAATACTTAAAAAACCATATTTCTCATCCCAACTAAGTATGCAAATGACATGTCAGTATTAACATGATCTGAATAAACATTCTTGAGATTTAGCTCATCCTGCTTGAATAATATAATTAGGTTTGCATTATCTCGAATTAGATGTTTTGGAATATGTGTGTATGTTTGACAATGGTAAAAACAATCGATGTTGTTACGGCGCTCCATACTAAAAGAATCTCTAATTACACTCCGATATGCGCAAGCAACATCACCAAATATAAATATTGAATTAGATTTCGCATGTGATGGAGAGATAATGTTCTCAGAATCCTTATACGGATAGTAGACAATGCCCTTGATTGGTTTGAAGAGCTTCTCTAAGTATTCGTACTTAGGCTGATTTAAAGATTTGGAATATACATATAAATTTTCAAAACGCAGGCCATTAGGGTGTTCTAAAAGTGAAATAATAACGTTCGTCTTTCCGCAATTGGAAGGACCTGCTATAATTGATCTTATTGTTGGCGGTAGTAGAGGTCTATGCCGATTCGCCTTTAGCGCATCGTTGAAATCGCGATTGGTAATGGGTAGCATCGCTTTTTGTTGAACCATCCGCACGTTAATAGCCCAACGGAACATTTCTGATGATGTGTTCTAATTTATAAGCCGTTAACTCAGTATGAATTGCTTCATTTGGTAATGAATCACGCAAAGCTCATGATATTGCATACTCTAATTCAAAAAATCCAGAGCACCGACATGTGGCTGATAGTATTTTAGCAAAAGCAGCACTTAAACAAGCTCATTCATCGGACGCGAGCTTTGGAGAACGTTTAGCAGCGCGAGCAGTTGCTTTCGCTATTAATGCCAAAAAAAAGTTAGGTATGGGAGTTCAAAGAAGAAAACGAATAAGAAAAAAATATTTTAAAAGAAGAAGGAGTGGTGGAAGAATGTTATTCGAGCAGCGCGTTTAACGATGTCGCAATTAAAAGGAAATAAAAAACAATTAATTGACTCCCAGGATAATACCCCTTCAAAAAACTGGAGGATTTCTACCGTTAATACCACTATTCGCTGGATTGTCAGCTTTAGGTGCGCTATCGGGAGGAGCGGCAGGAATCGCGAAAGCCGTTAACGACGCCAAGGTTGCTCAAAAAAGTCTCAACGAGTCTGAACGTCATAATAAAGCTATGGAAGCAATCGCAGTTGAGAAAGGTCTCTTCTTGAAATCATACAAAAAAGGTCTAGGACTTTATTTACCAGACCAAAAAAATTAAAAAAATTCTCTAAACTTACCTCTCCGACAATACCTATACCGGTAGGATCGTATGAGCTTGACGACATAAATCGTTACCTAGGCATAAAATTTCGCGACCCGAGAGTAAGAGGTACTAAAGATGTTACATTTCTAAATATGACTGGCAATAACAATACTTTACTTTGGGAAATTAAATATACAGAGCAAGTGTGGCGATAACCACCAAATTTGACGTATTCCGCCGATTGTGGCGGTTTCGCCAAATATGGGGTTATTAATCGCCTGGATTTTTGCTTTTGGCAGATGGTTGAGACTCGCTTAGCAAAACGAAAGCGCACAAGAACAACCAACAATAAATAAAATAAACTTTATTTAATAGTCGTAATAATTAAATCTAGCGGAAGATGGAAATTTAATAAAATACAATAATAATTCAGTAAACTTACCAGGAACCCAAAGTAAACACCAATATTCCGTCCTAGACGGTACGCGCACGAACTTTTTTAATTGTATCTGCTGGCCTCTTTTATTGTGCCGTCACCTGCTTATTCCGCAGTTACCAAACATTCTTCTTCTTTAGGTGCCTTCTTCATTACTGAAGGTTGGCGACAATATCAGCAAACTCTTCTCTATTCATTGCTGTTCTCAATAAGGTGTGTGTGTCTAATCCTGTCCACTCTCGTACATTCTTAAGCCATGAACATTTTCGTCTTCCAGGACCTCTTCGGCCCTCTATCTTTCCTTCCATGAGCAGTCTTAAGAGTTGGTATTTTGTTCCTCTGTATATGTGACCCAGATAACTTGTTTTTCGGCGTTTCACTTGTTGCAAGAGTTCCCTATCTGTTCCCATCATTCTGATAACGTTCTCATTTGTCATCCGTCTTGTCCATGGGATTTTCAACAGTCTACGGAAGACCCACATTTCGAATGCCTCTATTCGTTGTATTATTCGTTTTCCCATTGTCCACGATTCTACTCCATATAGAAGAATAGAGTATATATATGTTTTCACAAAACGGTATCGAGTATCAAGTGATAAGGTAGTATTTGTAAGTAGTTTCTTCATTCTTATAAATGTGGCTCTTGCGTTTTCGATTCTTGCTCGAATTTCGATTTCTGGATCCAAGTTTTGGGTTATCCATGCCCCGAGGTATTTAAATTTTTCAACTTCCTGAATTGGTGTGCCATATATTTGGATATTGGATCGTAGGTTTTGATTCCTGCTGATGACCATTACTTTTGTTTTTGCGGTGTTTATTTTAAGACCATGTTGATCTCCTGATGTCACTATTCTATCCAGCAGCTGTTGCAATCCCTCCGGAGTGTCTGCAAAGATGACTGTGTCGTCCGCGTATCTTATGTTATTAAGTATGTCGCCGTTTACCTTAATGCCAATGTTAACATTTTCCAATGCTTCTTGGAAGATATATTCGGAGTATACATTAAACAAAAGAGGTGAGAGCACACAACCCTGTCGCACTCCTCGTCCGATTGGTGTGTCTGGTGTTACGATATCACCAAATCGTACGTAGCCTGTTTGCGTCCAATATAAATTCTTTATTAGGTGAACATCTTCATAGTCTAAGCCCTGGGTTTGGAGTAAATGTATCAGTCTTTGATGTTTTATGCGATCGAACGCTTTTTCATAATCAATGAAAAAAAGATATACATCCTTTGATTGGTCTCTACATTTTTCTAGCAACACAGTCAGCCCGAAAAGTGCTTCTCTAGTTCCTAGCCCTAATCTAAATCCGAATTGTTCGGGGCTTATATTTTGTTCGCATTTCAGATAGATACGTCGGTGTATGATTTTTAGCAACACCTTCAGAGTATGACTCATTAGGCTGACAAGTCTGAAATCTGAGCATTTTCTTGCTGCCTTTTTCTTAGGGATCGGTATGAATACCGATTTGAGCCATTCTGGAGGAAAAATTCCTGTTGTGTTGATTCTGTTAAAAAAGTTGGTAAGCAATTGAATATTTTCTTGGTCTAATAATTTTAACATTTCTGTGTATACATTATCTGGTCCTACAGATTTCCCATTCTTAGCCGATTTTATAGCTAAGCTTACCTCTGATGTTAAAATATTTAATATTGGTTCGTTGTTATGTTCTATTTGAATTTCTCCCCTTTCCTCATCAAATACTTCACGTATATATCTCACCCATTCCTCTTTAATTTCTTCTTGGTCTGTAATTATTTTGTTGTCTTCTGTTTGAAGGAAGTTGGTCTGCACTGCACTTTTTCCTGTTCCAGTGATTTCCTTAACTTTTTTATATACGTTAAACTGGTCATGTTTTCCCTGTAGTTCTTCTAGTTCTTGGCATCGATCATTCATCCATTTCTCTTTTGCGTGTCTTATTAATTTCTGAATGATGCGTTGGGTTTCTTTATATTTTTCGATGTTTGTGTTCTTATATTTCCTTCGAGCTTCCATTAGATCTAAGATTTCTTCAGTCATCCATGGTTTCTTTCCTGTTTTTGACACTGTTTCAAGTTTTTCGGTTTGCATTTGATCGATTGTGTGCTGTAAAACATGCCATGTTTCTTCGATCGGTTGTCCTTGTGCTGTTTGCTTATTTGTGTTATTTAGTTGTTCTGTTATTTCACTGCGGAGTTCTGTATCTTTTAGTTTCTCAAAATTAGGTCTTTGCTGTTTGTGATGCTTAATTTTCTTTAACTTTATGTGCACTGTTCCTACAACGGGATTGTGATCGGATCCGATGTCAGTTCCAGGATAAGTTTTAACTCCTTTTATTCCATTCCGGTAGCGCCTATCAATTAGTATATAGTCTATCTGATTTCTAACTATGTTGGTTTTTGTGTCTCTGGGTGATTTCCAGGTGTACAGTCTTCGCTTGGGCAACTTAAACCATGTATTTGCTACCATAAAATTCTCTTCCTGGCAGAATTCTACTAAAAGATCGCCTCGTTCATTTCTTTCACCCAGACCCCAGTCTCCAACTATGTTTCCTACTCTTCCCTGTCCTATTTTGGCATTTAGGTCCCCCATGATAATGTTGATTTCATTCTTTTTTGTTATCTTTAACATTTGCTTGAATTCCGTATAGAATTTCTGGATCTCATTTTCATGGCTTTCCGAGGTGGGAGCGTACACCTGTATAATGTTAACATCCCTAGGACTAGCTCTTAGTTGCATTAGAGCCACTCTATCTGATAGTGGTATAAAAGATTTAACAGCTTTACTGTTTTTATTATCTATTATTATTGCTACTCCGTTGTAATGTTGCATTTGATCATTGCCACTATAGTACATTGTATGCTCTTCTATTTTAATCTGTCCTGTTCCGGGCCACCTTACCTCGCTAACTCCCAGAATATTAACTCTCATTCTTTTCATTTCAGCAATTATATTGTGTGTTTTCCCTGCTGCGTATAGTGATTTAGCATTCCATGTTCCAACTTTCAGTGCAGCATTACTATTCTTTAATCGTCTTTTCTTTGTATTAGTTTCCACTTCTGGGTGGTTCCTAGCATTCGTCGCGGTGATTCTTCGCACCCCTTGACCATTTAAGGTCTGCCGCGGACTAGGGGCCTTTGATATACTCGAGCTTGCCATATTATTTTATCTAGGAATGTTCAGTGAACCTTTAATGTAGTGGTTTTCCATGGCCTTCTACATCTCTATGCCGTTGACTACTTTAGTAGTTCCTCCGCCTTTGGAGAAAATTTCTTTACCCCAGGACAAAAAGATGCCCTACTGCTTACCAGCTCATCCGCCCGAAGCCGTTGGCCAGTAAGTAGGGGACTGCTTATTCCGGCAGTCATTCGGTCGCCAGTTTTGGTCCGCCCCGAGTATTTCATTTCCTCGGTACCACCCATATCTGGGAGGCATTCCCCTATCCGCCACCTGGGGAGGCGCCCGATGGGGGACTAGCAACCCCACACCAAACATTGGTTCACCAAAATAAGTAGGTGACATCGATAACGGTGAAGTAAATCGCTCATATACTGGGTGATATGCGACACAAGTTGATTTCACAAAACCGGATTCCATAGGACAACTGCTAGGATTCAAACCGAGAATTATTAAAGCTAATAGTCATGAAGTGTCTGATTATCCTGCGAATATCTTTAAAGTATATGCAATGTGTATTAATTGCAATCTTGTATCTGGTTCGTATAGCAACAACGAAGAAGCTCATGTAATTCATCAGCTTTTTCCAAACGTTCTGCCGGGCTATAAACTCGTAGAAAATCCCACGAATGTTATTTACTTGCCTATAAATACGAAAAGAATCGACTCTCTCGTCATTAATATAGTTGATCAGGACGACGAACTGATTAATTTTCGTAACAGTGGGACTTCATCAGAAACGTCTCCAGTAAAGTATAATGGCCTGCCGTTATAAAAACTTTAGCAAGTGTAGGGTGATTTATAGGAAACCTGCATTATCTCGGTCGGTCAGTACTAAGGCAGAATTGAAAGGGTTAACACCTTCAAACGCTCGCTTATTGGAAAGTTTAGGATATCGAGTTAAACGCAATTTAAGTTAAAGCCATGCATTCTGAAATTTTGAATGTTACTTAGCGCGCGCAGTTTGATTCACATATAGCCAATGCGGAACGTCGCACACATAAACCGTATACGAATATAACCTTTAAAAACAATAATGAAATTCACATTCCAATTGAAAATGAAGACGTATACACTGCTGCCAAATTTGTAAACAATGGGATTGTCCATCTTTTCGATGAAATTAGTTACGAAATCGGTGGAAAAACTGTTGATCGTTTTCGAAATCCCGGAATAACCAGCACCATGAAAGGTTACGGGTAATGTAACGTAATTTAGACACACACATTTTAGGTGTGAGAATAGAAGAAACCCGATAGTCGGCAAAAAGAGAACTGTATTGGGCTCTGTAGATTGTCACAAAGAAGAACTCTAAACTTCAGAGCAGTACAGCGCTTATATAACATAATCAAAGAAAGGGATCCTAAGTTACTCACGTACATTACTAAGTGAAAAACGAAGACTAAATGAGTTAGTACCTGAATGCATCCCAAAATAAAGATAATTACATGAATTCGCTCAAATTTATCGGTACACAAAAAAACATTAGCTAGACTTCAGATCATACATTAAATCAGGGGAACGTTCAGCATTAACAACTCTATCATATAGCCAAAATACTCAAGATATCACAAATAAACTCAAAGGGTATCCTGTGCTACCAAAACTTTACACTAGATAATACGACAAAAGTCAATAGAATAGCCTATGCCACCAAAAGTTCGGCAAAGACCAAACCACTATATAACAACCTAAATCTCAAGGTAAAATACTAAACGTCATAAAAAGTTAAGAATCTAGAGACAGGTAAATTCCTGTTACGTCTAAATATTTAAGGATTACAAATCCCACATTTGGAACGCGTTCTATACAATAGACACAACGAACCACAAACCACATCCTGCAACCGGTTTCGACCTATTGGGTCTCTTCAGGTAGGCGCTGGCAAAACACAAACTGCAAAGTAGTTAGTAGTGTAAGATGACCGGTTCTAATTCAGAGGAGGAGAGGTTACTTAAGGTCAAATTGACGGAAGGTCATTGACTTTAAACTTGTGTGTATGTAGGGATCGAATGCTTCACAATGAATTGAAACATATGTACATGTATCGGTAATGTGAAATTAAATACGTCTGCAGTCGTCTGAAGTTTACGATTTTTATGACGGAAGGTTTTAAATACGTCTACAGCCGTTGAAGTGTCATTGCAACGTTATTCGAGGAATGATGTTAGGTATTTAGCTAACACTTACACTGATTATTGCAATTGCAATTGTACGTGATTCATTGCAATTGTACAAGATTCATGTAGATATTGTGATGGGGAAGGATGGGAAAGAAGTGCAGTTGTAAGCAGGTAGACAATCGTTAAAGTACTGAGAAGGAAGAGAAGGCAGAAGTAGTTGAGAAGATTGGTTTGAGAATGGATGTAAGAAGCAGTTGTAGAGGTAGTAGTATCGATGAAGTTTGTGGTGGTACAAAAGAAGTAGAGTATCGAAATAATGTGGACCACATGGAAGGATTGAATGATGCGCAGCGTAACACTGTGTTACATAGAGGAGATTACGTAGACACAGAGGAGTATACTGTAAATAAAGCAAGGAAGTATGTAAGTGATGTTAGCTCAATGAAAGGGTCGAACGTAGCTCGAAAACTCTTCAAATGTGAAACGAACTTCTCAGCATGTTCTACGTATGTGCTGTACTGTGACAGGAATAATCTTCGCTACCCACCAATGTGTTGGAGCTGTCGATATGGGGCAAGTAATGGAAGAATTGTGTCATATACACGAGTTCCGAATTTATGGATGTTGGAAGTGTATATCCATGACGAAGTTCACATTCATTGCGGATGGTGTGGTGAGATGTGCAGGTACGAGTTTGTTTGCAGTGAGAACCACCGTATCACAAACAAGACCGTATTTGTAGAAGGATATGTAATAGAAATAAGTAATAATGTTGGTTATGTAGAAGGAGCGTAGAACGTGTACATGTAGGTATATATTTGTGTTAAGAAATAAATAAAGAAGCAAAAGGTAGTAGACGTTTGAGATATAAGATAAAGGTAGAGTTTGGGGATAATAAGAAGTTATATGGAAAGTGTGTCAAGGTCGCAAGTCTTTAAAAAGGAAAAGGAAGGTGTAGGAGAGGGAGGGACAGGTAATGACATAGTAATTGAAAGGTGGGTTTATGAAAACATAATGGATCGGAAGAGTTGACGCCTTTGCTCGTAAGTATTGCAAAGAATACAGTTCATCTGTTCAACTCCTCCAGCTCCTTCTCTTTCCGCTTCATGTACACAGTCAATGAAGCGGCCTTTGTCTCTCTTTCATTCAGTACCATTTCTCGTCGCCGCTTTTCCTCCTTAACACTATTTATGGCTTCTCCTACTTGGTCGACTATCTTGGAATAATCGAATGGAGCAGCCGACAACCTTCGTGTGTACAATCGCTTCTTCGGTTTCATCGATATCGACTTCGTTCCCGCCACCGCCAACGTAGAGGTGCTAGCCACATGCTCTGCCATCGTTGCCGTGGTAGCACTTCCAACACACCCCTCACCTTTAGCAGATGATGCGAAGGAATAGTTTGGAAAGAAGTTTTCCAATATATCAGCCAGCTCGGTTTCGTTCATATTTAGCTCGGCAGCTAAATCAACACCGTTACTCTGTTGTCCAGCACTCATCTTACCACACCGTACCCACTACAGTTTCAGTATATATTCCTTTCGCCCCTCTCCTAATGCCGTCTCCACCTTACACATCCCTCCCCTTTTCCTATAGCTATTTATTGTCCCTCGCGTTCAGTATTCCTCAGTCGTTGTCGAGATATACCTCTTACCGCTAGCCGCTATGATCCCTTGTCCTGTGATGCTTCCTTTACGCGATCTGATAATTTAAAAAGACATCGATTAACTTCTTGTCGGAAACGAGCACAGCTCCAACGTACATCGCCTCTGCCGAAGAAAAAACTTAAAATTGCTACGCCTGCTGGTTCTTCTGACCGCTGGTGTGATACTTGTAACATTTACGTTCCACAACATTCCAACAACGGTTACCTTCGCAACCTCAAGCATAAACAAACTTGCTGCTCTCCTCTTGAGGAAGGAATTACTTTCCTTTCGTCCGCGTTCGCTAACAGAATTGTGTCCTTTCGTATTTCATCCGCCAAGTTCTTCCTGTCGTATTCCGACTTTTTCACCGAAGTTTTCGACAAATGCTTGCGTGTTATTCGTAATCAGATACAGCTGCATGACACGCTTAAACTAAATCTTGAACTTTTTGGACGGTATGTGCATGATGCTAAACAATTGGTTGACGTGAAATCCTTCAACACCAATAACAAAGTTGTCAGTCAGTCGACGGATCTTTCCAATATTCTCCAAAGCTTCTTCGACGTTCTTGAGGGTAAAGCTTCTGAGTTTCAAGAACGAGAGTCAGGTAATTTATCATTCTCTCTTTATATATATTTCACTTGTGTTTACTATTATTTCATTCTTACAGGATGGGCTTTGGAAAGAGTCCTTTTCCTAGAACTCAATTGCAACAAGAACAATCACCTTAGAGCTTCGTCTTACATTCCTCTACCTAAAAAAATTGTACTTAAGAGAGCTGTTGTGAACGTACGAAATGATGACCAAGCCTGCTTTGCGTGGGCAATAACCTCGGCTTTGTATCCTGCCCAAGCCAACCCGCACAGAACGACTTCCTATCCGCATTACTCCCGCACGATGGACAATGACGGTATCCATTTTCCTATTAAATTAAACGACATTCCCAAGTTTGAAACGAAGAACCATTGCTCCGTGAATGTTTACGGGACTGAATACGTTTTGAAGGATGGAAAATGGATCTGGGAAATTGTTGGTCCCCTCTACTACTCGTCCGTCAAACGAAGGCTGCACATCAATTTACTCTTGCTACACGATGATCGAGGAAATAATCATTACTGTTGGATTAAGGATATGTCCCGTTTGCTCTCTCAACAACTCTCCAAAACAGAACATCGCAAATTCCTATGTGACGGCTGCTTGCAATACTTCAGCTCTGTGGCTCATCTGCACCGTCATCAGCGGAATGATTGCAACCACGTTTACACGACGCTGCCAACTGCTGATCTCAAATTGGATAAGATGGGTAGGCTCATCCCTAATAACGTTTTAAAATTTCAAAACTACGACAAATGTATCAAAGTACCTTTTGTTGTTTATGCAGACTTCGAAACCATATTGCGACCCATTCATACATGCTTTTCCGATCCTAACAAGACCTCCACCACACCCACCCACGAACATCAACCGCACTCGTTTGCTTACTTGATTAAGTGCTCTTTTGACGATTCCCTTTCAATATTCAGAACTTATAGAGGACCTGATTGTGCTAATCAATTTGTTAAAACTCTTGATCAAGACGTTTCTGATATTTATCACCGATTTTTAAAAACCCCGGTTCCTATGATACCCTTGACTGATGAAGAAATGCGACTTTTCTCTAAAACGACGTCTTGTAATATTTGCGAAGAGCCCTTCCTAATCGATGATATAAAGGTTCGCGATCATTGTCATTTGACTGGTAAAGTTCGATTAGGGGCTGCTCATTCCAGATGTAACTTAAACTACAAACTACCCAACTTTGTGCCTGTATTCTTCCACAACCTCTCCGGTTACGATTCTCATTTATTTTTAAAAGAAATGGCTGTCAACGATGTTAAATTTAGCGTAATTGCTCAAAATAAAGAAAAATACGTTTCCTTTACCAAATTATTGCGAGTTGATACTGTTCCCGGTGTTTCAGATAACTCTACTCAAAACGTATTTGTTAAAATTCGATTTCTCGATTCCTTTCGTTTTATGGCTTCCTCCCTCGATAAACTGTCTGAAGAACTCGATCCTTCTCAATGCTTCCAAGTGAAGAAGTACTTTTCTGATCCTACACAATTTCAACTTGTGCGACGGAAAGGGGTTTTCCCTTACTCCTACGTCGACGATATTACTAAACTTGACCAATCAACGTTCCCTCTCAAAGACGATTTTTTCGATAAATCAACATCTCTACCTATTTCTGATAAAGATTATGAAAGAGCTGCCACCGTTTGGAAAACCTTTAACTGCTCCACTCTCGGAGAATATTCTGACCTCTACTTGAAAACCGATGTCCTACTGTTAGCTGACGTGTTCGAGAATTTTCGTGAAATATGCATTTCCACTTACGAATTAGACCCCGCTCAGTATTACACCGCTCCCGGGCTAGCGTGGGATAGCATGTTAAAATTCACTCGCGTTAATTTAGAACTTCTAACTGACATCGATATGTTAAAGTTTTTCCAAAAAGGGGTACGCGGAGGAATAAGTCAGTGTGTTCAAAGAATGCATTTCACTAATAACCCACACCTTCCTGATTATGACGCATCTGCTCCCACTTCCTACATTATGTATTTGGATGCTACCAATTTGTATGGACACAGCATGAGTCAATACCTTCCAATATCCCATTTTCGTTGGCTCACCGATGCTGAAATTGATGAATTAAATGTTCTCGATTTACATGCTTCTTCTGAATATGGTTATGTACTTGAAGTTGACGTTCAATATCCCCAAAACCTACACGATTTACATGCTGATCTTCCCTTTTTAGTTGAAAATATTATTTCTCCTGGTAATGCTAATGACAGAGTCAAAAAATTGATTCCGAACCTTATGACTAAGACAAAGTATATTGTTCATTACCTACCGCTTAAACAAGCTCTCCAGAGCGGATTAAAATTACTTAAAGTGCATAGAGCTATTCAGTTTAAACAGTCACAATGGTTGAAACCTTTCATAGATTTGAATACTAGAAAACGCAATATGTGTAATAATAAGTAAGTAATAACAACAGTACTTTCGGAAAAACGATGGAGAACGTTGATAAACGAGTTGACGTCAAGTTAGTTACTCATTGGCAAAACGTTGGACGATACCTTGGTGCTGAAAGTTTAATAGCTAAACCCAATTTCAGAAATTCAAAAATTTTCACCCCCATTTCGCAGCTATTCAGATGAACAAATTACACATTGTTTACGATAAACCGCTCTATGTAGGTTTCGCTATTTTGGATTTATCAAAAGTTGTTATGTATGACTTCTACTACGGCTTTCTTAAGCAAAAATATCAAGAAAATATTTCTTTGATGTATATGGATACTGATTCCTTCATTTATAAAGTATTCACCGAAAATTTCTACAGAGATAAGAACGTACTAAATAGCTCAAACCCCAACGCCAAAACTTGGATCAAAATTGTCCGAAGCACTTTTCGATAACAAAGTTATCTTCTTCAGGGACTGAAGTGAACTAAATGCTAATGGTAATGTTTACATTATAAATACTAACTAATGTTATGGTTCAGTGAACGAAGCTCAATCATAAGATAACAATGTTCAGTGAACCTTACAAAATATCCTTAATTAGACTAAATAACGGAGAGCTGGGAATAGGACCTTTGTCACTGTTGAGGGAGTTCAATCTATTTTTATAAATATACATACTTTCAAAGCTGTCAAGCAGGTGACAACTTCTAATTTCCTTAACCAATTTAAGGTTGTCGATATTAATTCTATGGTTTTCGTGTAAAATATGTTGGGCAACACTGGACTTTTCAGTTCTTCCAAATCTAGCATTTGGCTCATGCTAGATTTGGAAGAACTGAAAAGTCCAGTGTTGCCCAACATATTTTACACGAAAACCATAGAATTAATATCGACAACCTTAAATTGGTTAAGGAAATTAGAAGTTGTCACCTGCTTGACAGCTTTGAAAGTATGTATATTTATAAAAATAGATTGAACTCCCTCAACAGTGACAAAGGTCCTATTCCCAGCTCTCCGTTATTTAGTCTAATTAAGGATATTTTGTAAGGTTCACTGAACATTGTTATCTTATGATTGAGCTTCGTTCACTGAACCATAACATTAGTTAGTATTTATAATGTAAACATTACCATTAGCATTTAGTTCACTTCAGTCCCTGAAGAAGATAACTTTGTTATCGAAAAGTGCTTCGGAAAATTTTGATCCAAGTTTTGGCGTTGGGGTTTGAGCTATTTAGTACGTTCTACAACACCGCCAAAGTTTTCTCCAGTTTCTGATACAGAGATAAGATTGAAAATATTCATCACTTCGACACTTCCAATTATCCCCATAATAATAGTTTCAATATCCCTATTACCTCTTCTGTTATTGGCAAATTTAAAGACGAATTCCCTAATAATCCCATTAAAGCATTCTATGGAACCGGAGCAAAAGCTTACTGCGTTGAAGCCGTTGATCAAATTGTTAAAAAAGCAAAAGATGTTAAGAAAAATGTCATTAAATTACATCTTCAAATCGATGATTACCTACGCGTCATTAGAGATGACGCCACCATTCTTAAATGTATGAATGTTAGAGATGACGCCACCATTCTTAAATGTATGAATGTTTTCGTTTCCGATCTGCATACTATGTTTACCCATATGAAAACGAAAGTAGCCCTTTCTCCCAAAGATGATAAACGTTTCTTAATTCCGAAAACAACGAATACTCTTCCTTGGGGACATTACAATATAAAAAACTCAAACAGTTCCCTTTCAAAGTTCGACGGTGCCGTTGATCGGTTTATACAAAATTTTCATCAACCGTATACCGGCGACTTAACGCTTGGAGAATACTTTATTAAAAGACTTTTCGAAGCTTCGTCACTTCCACAGGAAGCCATTGATAATATTTATGAACACCTACTGTTATACCTACTTGGAGTTCTGTTTAAGTATAGCTTACGCTGAAATGTCACTCAATGTAAATATTTTATCCTTAATGTTGGTTGTATTGTATAAAAAATAATAAAACGTTACTACACAACTTGTTTGTTTACTATTTTTATTCTGCGAAATATATTCCTCAACTTCACAAATAACATGTGTACCATTTCTACTATTACAATTTATTGTTTCAATAACACTAACAATGAATAAATTTTCTTATAATCTTCGATATTACTTGATGGCCATTTGCCTGAGTCAGGACCGCTCTGCCAGCCTGCAGAAAGTATCACACTCTGTACAGCAGAACCTAAATTCTGCTGACAGAGAATTGTAACAGTTCTAGCCGCTAAACTAAGTCAGAACACAAATACGTACACTAGCGTAAATGGCTGACGACGCATTCTACCATAAGACATATGCAAATAAACTTTGTATAAAAAGCAAATACGCACACTAGTGTAAATGACTGTAGAGTGAGGTGTGGATACTTTCTGATTAACACCTGTATATCAGCAGCACTTTGCTGACCAAACTGTGCATATTTCAATAACAATCATAATAGGTATTGATTTTGCTGATATTTTATAAATTAAAAATAATTAGTATTATAAGAAATTATGGCACGAAAATTCCGAGTTCCCAGGAAATTGATGGTATTCGAGGTCATCCTATACCTAAGACGGAGACGTCTTCAATCTAAAGGGGAAGGAGTAATGTCGTGAACCTAAGGATAGACATTGTGTTTGGTATCATCTCATACATGCATAAAAGTTCTGATACATGGCTCATGTAGGGTGTGAACCATTGCTTATTCAGCAAATAGAAATAGGTTACATGTTTAAGAAAACCTGCCGTACCGAAATGTCGGTACGGAAAATCAAGATCAAGTATGGCTGACGACGCATTCTACCACAAGACATAAGTAAATAAACTTTTTATAAAAAGCAAATACGCACACTAGCGTAAATGGTTGTAGAGTGAGGTGTGGATACTTTCTGATTAACACCTGTATACCAGCAGCACTTTGCTAACCAAACTGTGCATATTTCAATAACAATCATAATAGGTAATAAACTTTGTATAAAAAGCAAATACGTACACTAGCGTAAATGGCTGACTACGCATTCTACCATAAGACATATGCAAATAAACTTTTTATAAAAAGCAAATACGCACACTAGCGTAAATCGCTGTTGAGTGAGGTGTGGATACTTTCTGATTAACACCCGTATACCAGCAGCACTGCTAACCAAACTGTGCATATTTCAATAACAATCATAATAGGTAATAAATTTTGTATAAAAAGCAAATACGCACACTAGCGTAAATGGCTGACGACGCATTCTACCATAAGACATATGCAAATAACCTTTGTATAAAAAGCAAATACGCACACTAGCGTAAATGGCTGACGACGCATTCTACCATAAGACATATGCAAATAAACTTTGTATAAAAAGCAAATACGCACACTAGCGTAAATGGCTGACGACGCATTCTACCATAAGACATATGCAAATAACCTTTGTATAAAAAGCAAATACGCACACTAGCGTAAATGGCTGACGACGCATTCTACCATAAGACATATGCAAATAAACTTTGTATAAAAAGCAAATACGCACACTAGCGTAAATCGCTGTAGAGTGAGGTGTGGATACTTTCTGATTAACACCTGTATACCAGCAGCACTTTGCTAACCAAACTGTGCATATTTCAATAACAATCATAATAGGTAATAAACTCTGTATAAAAAGCAAATACGCACACTAGCGTAAATGGCTGACGACGCATTCTACCATAAGACATATGCAAATAAACTTTTTATAAAAAGCAAATACGCACACTGGCGTAAATGGCTGACGACGCATTCTACCACAAGACATATGCAAATAAACTGTATAAAAAGCAAATACGTACACTAGCGTAAATGGCTGACGACGCATTCTACCACAAGACATATGCAAATAAACTTTGTATAAAAAGCAAATACGCACACTAGCGTAAATGGCTGACGGCGCATTCTACCACAAGACATATGTAAATAAACTTTGTATAAATAGCTGTAATTTATTCTAATAAAGTCAGTCAGGATTAGACCTGACTCTCTTATAATTGAATCCTGAAACACGCTTCCAATTCATCGGTCCTTATCAGGACCACCCTGGCTCTACGCGCACCTTTTTGGTAGCAATCACGTCATGTATGTTACAATGTAGCGGACCTCTGCTTTTCTGCCACAGCTGCAGATTTTATCATTGCGATGTCGTAAACTTGTGCTGCCGACCTTGTCGTCAGGGGATTCAATCGTACCTCTGCGAAAAGTCGGGCTTTGTTTACGAGATCGATGATACGCACACGCTATACTGTATTCTTTGTAAAACTTACGAGCAAAGGCGTCAACTCTTCCGATCCATTATGTTTTCATAAACCTACCTTTCAATTACCATGCCATTACCTGTCCCCTCTCCTACACCTTCCTTTTGCTTTTTAAAGACTTGTGACCTTGACACACTTTCCATACTACTTTCTTATTATCCCCAAACTCTACCTTAATCTTATATCTCAAACGTCTACTACCTTTTGCTTCTTTATCTATTTCTTAACACAAATATGTACATGTACACGTACTACACTCCTTCTACATAACCAAGATTATTACTGATTTCTATTACATATCCTTCTTCAAATACGGTCTTCATTTATATCAAAATAAAGAATCGTTCACTATAACGACTTCACTTTCATTTCGTATGTCTATACCTTACACTTGTCTCCACTTCCTCTACATTATCATGTAAACGTATTTAAGAATAGTAAACTTCAGTCACGCTCCTTCTACATAACCAAGATTATTACTTATTTCAATTACATATCCTCCTTCAAATACGGTCTTCATTTATATCAAAATACTTCACGTTAACGATTTATGTACATATGTTTCAATTCATTGTGAAGCATTTGACCACTACATACACACAAGTTTAAAGTCAATGACCTTTCGTCAATTTGACCTTAAGTAACCTCCCCTCCTCTGAATTAGAACCGGTCATCTTACACTACTAATGTAACATACTTTTTCTTGACATTCATAACGGAGAACTCCTTATCCCGCATTAGAACTGATCCGTCTGTTAACATTTCCTTTACAAAATATACGTCGTGTCGCATGAAATTATACTCTGTTTTATTTAAAATCATTTCGACATCATCAACGGTTATTTCCACTGTTTCACAGTAACCTTTTAGAAATTCATCCACCAATTCGTCACACCTTTGCTTTCCTTCGAATATGAAGTATAAAATATCGAACGATATCTCTTGTGTTACAGTTAACCACTTGAATGCTTCCTTTGGTACTGCAACTCCCAACTTCGACAACACAACTTTAACTCTATCTAAATCGTTTGATAGTATTGCTCTTCGAAGGTTGAGAATGAGGACTTGCTTTTCTGCTTGATACAACTCGTACGATAACGAATCCATTTTTATAAAAATTATACTTCAAAATCGTCAGGATCGCTCTGATCGACCACTAAGTAGCCTCCTATTACAATTTTATCGTATTCACCTTTTAATTCGAATTCTTCTGTCACGCTATCCAACTCTGACGCTACCAAATATCTTTTCAAAGATAATAAACCCTCTTTGTAAAATTTAACTTCAATAACGTAACTTTCAACCATTACTACGTCTTAAACGTTCAATGCAGCAACTAACGATTACAACTGATTAAACTCGTCACGTTTTATCTTATTTATAATCATACTTTGGGGAAGGAGTAAAGAAAATCATTATTAACATTGCAGACTTTATTATCAGAAAAAAAAACTGGGGATACATTACACAACGTTCGTTTTATGAATCCAGCTGTTTTGAGATTGGTTAAGCCCCAACCATTTGACGTAAACCATGTCACCTTTTCGTCTTAGTACACGTTCCACCAAATAAACATCTGGATATTTCGCTTTCTGTAGTTCCATACCATAAAATCCTCTTTTTATGTCTTCCCCTTTATCATCCTTTAAGTAATACATAATTGGATGTGACAATTTTGTGTAGCTAATCGTAAATAATTCGTTAGACCAATTCGGGGTATAACCTTTGCTAAACAATTCACGATGTTTGCTTATTCGTACCCGGTCTTCAACTTTAAACTTAATTTCTCGTAAATCCACCTTCTTTGGATTGTTATAAATACCTTCCAAAAGTGTTTCTTCGTTTCGTTTGCTTGGTCTCATTCCGATAGTTCTGTGAACCGAATTGTTATATTCCTGTACTATATCTGGTAATAACTTCAACCATTTGTAGGATCCTTGCAGACTAAAGCGTTGCCACATTTTTTATTTTAGTGTTCGATTTACCCGCTCCACAACTGACGCTTTCTTGGTGCTATACGTTGAGTAATGGTTAATTTTATATTTTTGTATAACTCGTTTCACTTGTTCGTTGTAAAATTCTTTTCCCAAGTCAGTTTGCATATTCTAAGGAATACGTTTACTTCTTTTGAAAATTAACTGTAAAGCCCTTCCAACATATTCACCTGTTTTGCGTTTTACTGCTTGAGCCCACACAAATTTTGAAAAAACGTCTATTACAACCAAAATGTATCTGACACCTTTATTTTATCTCGCATACGGAATCATTTCCACTACATCGGCTTGATGAAGATCATCTAATCCTTTCACTATCACTTTACGACGTGTAAAATTAATTCTCGCAGGTTTATGCAGTTCTTTCACTAGTTCTTCTTTCACATTTAACATTTTCCTTATAATGAAGAACTACATGGACGGAACTGTTGTTGTTGGTTTAGAACTGCTCGATTTGGCACTACCTGTTCGTCTTTGTTGTTGCAGAGTATCTAGCCTTACATTCAGCTCCTTTGCTTCCTTTTTTAGTGATTCCACCATTACCACTAATTCGTTTTTCAGATCATCTTTCTTTTTATTGGTTCGTTGAATTTCTTTCTCTGTAAATTCCTTAACTTTTTTACACTCATCCTGAATCGTCATTTTAATTAATTCAAAACTCGCGTCTATATCATTTTTCATATCTTGCACAATTTCCGTCTTCAATTTCTTCGATACTTCTTCATCCCCTTTCCTAACAAACGCTTCTACATCTTTACGCTCTAGTTTTACTTTTGTTGAAAAGACGTCCATGATTCCGACAGCATTCTATTCTATTATATCGTTCACCTTGTTTGTTATTTCTTTATCCCTGTCAGTATTATATTTTTCAAGTTGTCTTTCCAAATTTTTAATCGCTAACTCTATATTATCACTAAAAGTTTTCATCATCATTTCACCACTTTTGGAGACAGCTGTTTTCAACTCTTCTCGTAAATCCTTTATCCTTCTGACACCTTCACTGACAGCACGATCCTTTACCTTTTCACACTCGATTCTGATAAGCTCTTTTGTTAACCGATCTTTCTCATCTACATACATTTTAGTAGCTGCATGAAACCCAGCGGTAGGCTCGTTCAAATGTGTAATACGCTTATTAGCCACATCAACGAAATACAACACTTTATCGAATGCTTGTCTAATATCGGTTACATCATCTGGCGATGACAGACGTTGCACCTTCTTCTCCAAAAATCGCACATTCACAGCATCATACTCTTGCTGAGGATCATCGATTCTTGTTAAGCGGTTATGATTGAAATCATGAACATTGCTGAATGCTTGCGAAAACAATCGTTTTTTTTTTCTAACGCACGTCCGAACTTATCAACCGTCATTGTCTAACTAATAAGCTTAATAATTTGTTTATACGATTATATTGCACTCACGCAACTCTTCTATAATTGATAGAATTTCGTTTTCATGATTTGTGTTGCCTGCTTGTTGAGAAGCAACCAATAACCTTAAACGATCACACAACTCATTAACGTCATCAAAATATTTGTATTCGATCGGTTTTTCGTTGTATGTCAACAACGACAATCCTCCACCTTTAGAAAATTTCGATGTTGGCTGTCTTAACTTGTAAACTGCTCCCGTACGTTTTAATATATTGGCATAGTCTTTCCTTTCTTTAATCGATGTCCGATAATCAGAACGTAATTTGAAGAGTAGCTCGTATAATCCCACAGTACCTATGTATGTATTTAAATTTTCCATCGATTACAACGTTTGGTCCGTCAAAATCCAGTTCAGAATCACCAATAAAAAATTTGTTTGTGTTCCATTCGTATCGAAATTTATCAAGACGAGGATTCAGAACGTCAGCGTTAAATGTGTCACCATCATTGTCTTTAATAATTCCTTATAAATAGTCTCGAGGTAGAGGATCGAATTCTTCCAAATATTGAGCAAATCGAGAGCTATTAATATAGTCTATGTACGCTTTCTTCAATTGTTCAAAGTCATCATTATCCTGGTCTGTGTTTTCATGACCCGTTGTTGGATCACTTTCGTAAATACTTTCTTCCCTTAAGAATGAAGGAACACCTGGTAGTAAGGTACCTGGAGCATTCGAAGGGTCAAGCTTTCTAATTTTTATTGGTGTTGACGAAGCTGGAACGTCACCTTTCGACCAATTACTCACTTCTGGCTTTAATTCTTTTTTGATCTCTTCACCCAGCTCTGATTTCAAGTTAAGAAGCGATTTTGTAAGTGGTTGATATGCTTGCTGCAACAGGAGATTCTGTCCTGCAGTCGATTCCTTTAACATTTGCAATTTCCTCTTTACCGCTTTCCTAACTTTGATTAGTTCTTTCGTTGCTTTTACATCCATGCTCTTGTCAAGGTTGTCTTTTAACAACTGATTGACTTTATACCACTTACATTAATATATATTTATCGAATCCTAAGCGATATCTTCCCTTTCCAACACTCTACACAAATATTTTTAAATTGGTCAAAAGTCATGTCTGTAGTGACATGGTCTGCGAAGACGTGTTTGAGATTTAATTCATCCTGTTTAAACAGTATTATTAAATTTGCATTATCTCTAATTAAATGTTTGGGAATCTGTGCATATGTTTGATTTAAATAAAAACTGTCGATTGAGTTATGTCTTCCCATACTAAATTATTCCCTTATCTTATTTTGATTTTCATTCGCAACATTGTCAAAGATGAATACAGAATTAGGTCTTGCCTGTGATGGGGCAATTACATCGTCAGAGTCTCTATTGGGAAAATAACCAATTCCAGCAATTGGTTTCAATAATTCAGCTAAATACTTATATTTTGGTTGGTACAATGACTTTGAATAAACATATACATTTTCAAACCGTAAACCGTTTGGTTGCTCCAAAAGTCCCATAATCACATTTGTTTTTCCGCAATTTGAAGGTCCTGCAACGATACATCTAATTGTTGATGGTAATAAAGGACCATGACGATTTATTTTCGAAGGGATGTTGAAGTCACGATTGGTTATGGGTAGAGCAGATGGATGTTGTACTATCCGCATGTTTATTGATTATTAAACGGTTTGCGCATGAACTCTCGGATATATAAATTTAGAGTTAACAGTGTTTATGTAGTCAGTTCGTTCAGTATAGTGAAAGAGCTAACACTACACATGTTCCATGACACGAGGTTTTCTGAATAGGTTTATAGATAAATTACCTATTGAATTACACCTCCCAGGGTATAACTTTTGCGGTCCAGGGACTCGACTGGACAAACGATTAGCTCTAGGTGATATCGATATAAATCCCCTTGACGAATCTTGTAAATTAGACGATATTGCTTACAAAACTTTTCCAGACATTTCCTATGGTCGAATTCCTGATAAGGTTTTGGCGCAACAATCACTACAAAGACTAAAGTCGTCGGACGCGTCGTTTGGTGAACGCTTGGCAGCTCTCACAATTGCTTCAGCTATGAAGGGTAAAGAGAAACTTGGAATGGGGCACAAAAAGCGACGTCGTAAAGTTGATGGTTTAATTTCTTTGCGAAAAATAAAGAAGAGAAGACGAAAAAGAAAAGGAGGAGCTCTACCGTTTCGTAAGCTAGTGACAACTGCGAAAATTGCTCATAAGAAAACGAAACCTCTCCAGCTGATACATGCTGCTAAAATAGCACTAAATACAATTCGTAAATTTGGAAAGCGATCTAAATCTCCCAGAATCATTCCTATTCCAAAGACAGGTGGTTTTCTATCGTTAATTCCGTTAATTTTTGCTGGACTATCAGCACTTCGAGTTCTCTCTGGCGGTGCTGCTGGGATACCTAAAGCTGTACGCGATGCGAAAACAGCACAACAAAAGCTAGAATAAGATAAACGTCATAACGCTTCAATGGAAGCTATTGCTCTTGGAAAAAATATTTCAGTACAACCTTTCCGTAAAGGTTTTGGTTTATACCTTAGACCTTATCAACAAAAAAAAAACGTAAAATTTTTCGTAAAGTTACCTAACCGTCCTTTGACAGATTTGGATTTAGTCAATTACATTAACTATTTACAAATTCCACATTTTCGGGGAATCTTTATGCGTAACGAATTACCCAGAAAAGTTAAAAGGTGTGAAAGTAGAATTGTTAATTTAGATTTAGACACAGGAACTGCTACACATTGGACAGCGTATGTAAAACGAAATAACAAAGCTATGTACTTTGACAGTTTTGGAGATCTCCGTCCACCTAAAGAATTGGTTCAATATTTACAATCTTCCGGACCTTGTGCTATCACTTATAACTACAATCGTGTTCAGAACCCCACAGATTTTAACTGCGGCCATTTAGTTGTCCAATTCCTTAATGAGACTACGCAAACCTTTTCTTAAAAACAAACCATCAAACTAACTTCGTTGTAGTAGACAGAACGTCAAACCGTCTGATCATGTGGCTGGCATTTTCAAAGTAAACACGATTTCAGTGATATGTAACCTCGTAACTAACTCCTACATACATACAAGTGATGGTGCTAAAGGACTAGATGGACATATACTACATCAATTCTTTCCCAATGTACCCCCCGGATTTAAAATTGTTGAGAATCCTACGAATCTTATTTATTTATCAACCAACACTCGTGTCATCGACTACATGTCCCTTAAAATAGTTGATCAAGACGGTAATCTAGTTAATTTCCGTGGAGAGCGTGTCACAATAAGACTGCACTTACGAAAAGCGTAACATGGTAGTGCAATATAGCTGTCCCCAACGATATTCAAAGAAGAATAGTACTATAAAACTACTACCACAATCCCGGATGCTTATTTCGCCTACAACCATTAAGCGATTAACACCGCTCAATAAACAGTTCCTAAAATCTTTGGGGTTGCGATTGAAAAAGAGGAAACGCTAAAATAGTATCAGAAATACTAAATGTTACCGAAAAAGCAGTCTTCGATAACGCTATAGTTAACGCTGATAAACATACTCATCAACCTTATGCGAATTCAACTTTCAGAAATAATGATACGATACGTATTCCAATAGAAAATGAAGATGTTTACACTTTGCCTTCTAGTAGTTTCCTATACATAGGGGGTCGTTTGCTTCTTAAAAAGGATGGAAAGGCAACTGCGAACACTTCTTTTATCCACAATGGAATTTTACACCTGTTTGATGAAATTCGTTATGAATTAGGCGGAAAAGTTATTGATCGAGTCCGTAATCCTGGCACGGTTATAAAAATGAAAGGTTCCGCATCTTACAACGAGAATGAAAGTAAACGTCTCAGCAACAGTGGATGGTTGCCTCCTGCTTTAAGCGATCTACAAGGAATTAAGCTTAATTCTGTAAAACTAGTAGATTCCAACGGTTACTTCAACGTTTGTATTCCACTACGTATAATTTTTGGATTTGCAGAAGACTTCCGAAAAATAATATTAAACGTTCGATAAGAATTAGTTCTAGTTTGCAGCAGCACTGACAATAATGCTTTATATTGCTCAACAACGCCACTTGAAGATGTACTTGTACATTTGGATCAGATTTCTTGGAAAATTCCTCATGTATCTGTAGCAGATGCTGAACGTTTGAAATTGTTGCGTTATGTTGATCGAAATTTAAATATGGAACTTTCATTTCGGAGTTGGGAACTACATGAATATCCGCTACTTCCCAAATCGTATTCTCACAACTGGAATGTGAAAACAACGTCACAATTGGAAAAGCCTCGCTTCATTATTTTCGGATTTCAAACAGATAAAAGTTATAATCTTGCAAAAAATATGATTGCCTTCGATTACTGCAAACTAACCAATTTTAAAGTTCACTTAGGATCTACTATGTACCCGTATGATAATTTGAATTTAGATTTTGATACTTCTAGATTAGCCGTTTTATATGAAATATATGCCAACGTTCAACAATCGTATTATGGTAATGTAAATGAACCCTTATTCGATCCTAAACAATTTCTAGTCATTGCTCCTCTTGTAATAGTAGACTGTTCATATCAGAATGAAACTGTTAAATCTGGTAGTATAGATATCCGTCTAGAGTTTCAAGCTAAAGAAAATATACCAGAGAAAACGGCAGCTTTCTGTTTAATAATACATGATCGTGTGATACGTTACAATCCGTCCACAAACTTAGTTCAAGAAGTATAAAACACAACGATTACTTCCACAATTTAGTTTTCTTACCGGTACTGAACAGTGAGCATCGATTTGTTTTTAAAGAAGTAGCTGTTGTTGCTCTAAAAGAAGAACCAGTTTATCATTTCACATTTGAACCACCATTTCCATGGGACGCTCTCCCCGTTCGTTACAGAAGTCAAAATCGTACTCTACACTTTATGATAGAATTTACTCCATATTGATGGAGTCAACAGTTGTATATGTTAAAGGATTACAAAAGATGATGTGGTTTCAGGAATCCTTTCCTACTGTTAACTTTGTTAACATTGAAGATGTCGGATGTCCAGCTCTCTCCAAACTCTCAACTCATTTTTAAGTTAAAGTGTGTTCTTATCATTTATTCACAACCGCTGTTGAACAGAATTGTGCTTATAAAAATGTTCTTCTATTAAAATATTGGTTGTCTTTACACTCATAAATTGACTGTATTTTTTTCCTTTAAACAAATAAAACACGTTCATAATATAAATTAGATTTTTATTTTTTTATATTCTTATACAATGTTATACATTTTACATATGTGTTTCTAAATCAGCCGCTTTTCCAACAAATCCTTTAAGGCGAATTGATGGATGACCCACTTTATTCACAATTTTTTGTTTATGTCCTCGATTTCTGCATCCGTAAAAGCTTCTGCGTGTCTGCACGGAAGAAATATGATAAAGCTGTATAAATCAGCTAATAGACGAGGTCCCCATTTTGTATTCACCTTTTTGAAGCGTTGCACGGGATACGTTTGATTCACTTCCAGTGATTTCAGAGCACGTATTTCTTTCTCTTCATAACCCACCCGCACATTATTAAACTTTTCGATAAAGGTTTCCATGTTATACTGACTTAAACACACTCAACTCTGTTATGCATCTACCGCTCCTTCACTCGTTCCCGTAACTTATGTAAAATCCCCTTCCATTACATAGGCTTCAGTGGAGGGGAACTTATTATACAAACCACGTTGCTCGTTTTAAATGTCTCAGTTGTCATGGAAAAAAGCAATCATGATCAGTGTGTCGTCGTTACTGATTTTAACATATTTGTATAACAATACCCTCTACATTTCCCGACCTGATAATACTATTGGAGATGAAGCCTATGTTTGTAAAAATTTTAATAAGGATATTGATGTGTCTTGTACATGGAAGCAAAATTGGGATACTATTATTTTAAGAAATGTTAATGGAACAAATGTCTTTACAGTTGAGAACGTGCAGAACCTTCACTGTAAAACTAGCATTTATTGATAAACATGGACAGTTTCGAAGATATATTGAAAGCCGATGGATTCAGCTTATGGATGATGAAAACAGAGACGTTATAACTAAGGGCTATATCACCGACTCTCTTATTTCTACAAGCTGTTAGTACTATTAATATAATCTTATTGTTCAATATTTTGATTGTATCACTTACATACTTCATCTATATCAAAATAAAGAATCGTTAACTATGACGACTTCACTTTTATTTCATATGCCTATACCTTACATCTTTCTCCACTTCCTCTACATTATCATGTAAACGTATTTAAGAATCGTAAACTTCAGACGGCTGCAGACGTATTTAATTTTACATTACCGACACATGTACATATGTTTCAATTCATTGTGAAGCATTCGACCACTACATACACACAAGTTTAAAGTCAATGACCTTCCGTCAATTTGACCTTAAGTAACCTCTCCTCCTCGGAATTAGTTGTTTCTAGTCAGTCTTGTTATTCAAGTGAACTTTGCAGTTTGTGTTTTGCCAGCGCCTGTCTGAAGAGACCCAATAGGTCGGAACCGGTTGCAGGATTTGGTTTGTGGTTCGTTGTGTCTATTGTATAGAACGCGTTCCAAATGTGGGATTTGTAATACTTAAATATTTAGACGTGACAGGAATTTACCTGTCTTTTTAGATTATTTTATCTACGTCTAACATGTGTGTACCTTCAGATTCATTAGTGTAATTCTATGCCGGTAGGGGTATTATCCCTCGGAGTAGTTGTTTCTCTTGTTTCTAGTCAGTCTTGTCACAAAAAGTTGTTTAAATTTTTCAAAAAAACCCTAAAAGTCTCAAAAGGAATCCAAAGTTGGTCAAAAACAGACCAACCACACGATAAGAGAAAAATGCCTTCCAAAAGGCAGAAAAAATAAGCACTCACTTGTGTAAGAAAGGCATTAGGGATTGGTGCATCTGAATGCAACGGGTCTCAAACGTACTCCAAACAAAAAATTACATAATAAACAAGTTCTTTATATGTAAAAGAATATTTTTAAAAAATATTATTTATTACACAAAGAACAAAAATGAACACAAATATTACTGAGACGCTCAGTATAAGCCAATACAGTAAAGAATGGTTGAAGAAACATATTGTATTTTAGTTTTATTATAAAAATACGCATCGTCGGCAGGTTGGTGTCCTATGTCACCATTACCGTGTGAAACCGTAATATGACCATCCCATGATTCCCTCCCCCTTAAGATGAAGGCGTCTCGCCGAAGTTTCTGGGTAAACCGGGTAACGGACGGCAAGGATCGGATAATTGACCCGTCGTTGATTCGTCGGTCCTTCTCTGTCTTTCCATTTTACAGCAAAAACCCACTATTGTCTTTCTTTTGTACAAAAATGTAACTATCATAACTGTGAACAGAATTAGAAATATAATAATTGTATTTGCATGTTTCTGAAACCTTAACAAAGGGGAAGACAAATCCTCCAATTTTATTTCTTCTGGTTTATTTAGATGTATTTCTTCTAATTTCGTTGTCTTCTTCGAATGAGGTAGTGGGGATTGTTCTTGAATCGTCCAAATGAATCTTGGTTTCTTGAAATTGTATAATTTACTGCCAATAATTATTTTACAATTTATTTGTGTAGTGAGAATAAAATTTCCTATTAATTTTTGTTTTTCTATTTTCGAATTACAATTTTCTACTATATCTTCTTCAACTGGTGCATGTAAAATAATTTGATTGTTTTCCAAATATGTGGACAGTGCTTCTTTGTTCGAATTCGTTGCATATTCACACTTGCTGTCTAATTTGCAGTCGGATTTAGTAATGTAGAAAATAAGGACCAAACGATTAATTATTAAAGGTTGGGAAAACCATAGATATTCAGAAGTTGTAAATGAAGTGGGAGGTACTAAAATATTATTTTCTTCATTGGGTAAAGGATATATTTTAAATGTTCGATATGCTTTGGACATAAAAATCGGAAATTTTAAGATAAATATTACAGAATCGGAAGTCAAGGAAACTTGCACCCTTATCAAAGGTATTATTTCATACAGAAGTGCATTATTTAAGTAGGAAGTTTGATTTCCCGGAAATTCTGTTGACAAGAATAGCTTAATTTCATGAAATATGTTTAATGGTAGTATTTCAAGGTTTAACGTTTCTTTTTGTGCTAAGGTAATTGATCTTTCTATCATGTTTATTTTGATAATCAAATCCGTAATAATCGAGAGGCAATATTGCTGCTGCAATTGGTCATTTACTGTTTGTAGCTGGTTATTAGAGCGACCTATTAATTCGTCAGTTAAACGTTGTAATTTCGTAATGTCTCCTCTGAGTGTTCGAGACAAACTAAAGGCAATACTTGAAAACTGATTTTGTTTTTCAATAATATTTTTCTGTGTGTTTGATAGTAGGCGAATATTTTCTTGGAGTTCCTGTAGGTCATTATCATCAACATTTCCTGTTATGAATTTTATTCCAGTTCCCAAAAAGTTAAACAGTCCTCGTTTTGCTCTGTGCATCCTTATTTTTTCGTACTGTCGTTCAAATTCTTCAACTTTAGTTCCCAGTAAATTATAAAAACCGTCTGTGTTGTTTTGTTGTTTTAAATTAATTATTAGCTTTAATGTATTCAAGTAACAGGTATAAATTTCGGTGTGATTTATATTAAAATAGACTTTATGATAGTGGTTGTAGACATAGCCCAATCCCAAGGGTTCCCGAAAATATCCTCCATTGGAACGGATTTCTTCAATTTGAATGCTGTTGACTGGTAGAAGCGTCGCAGAGATCCTGTAAAGAGACAGATTCCCTTAGTCTCTGTATTCTAGAAAGATGTCTGTTACTTTCTTTATTTTTACCCTGAATTGTAACTATTTCTTTTTCTTGACTTATCAAATGAGCCGGTTGAAAACGTGGTTTGTCTTTACGAGAATCATTATTTTTAACATATACTATATCTCTATTTATTTGCACATCATTGTCTTTTCTATTTTCGTTTGCTTTTTCGACACGTTTTTGACCTATTTTTTGTTGTGTTGCAAATATTTCGTCGTAAAATGCAAGTATATCTTTTCGTCGTTTTTCGTTGTATTCGTCATATACTCTTTCTTCTATACTAATTCTAAAAGCGTCTAAATTGTCCCATGGTCCATATAATAACTCGAAAGGTGTGTACTTTGTTGTAGAATGAATAGTATTATTATATATAAAAATTGCTGATTGTACATTATCTTCCAAAACAGTTTGTCCATCATTACTTAATTGCAAGGTTCGAAGTTTTTCTCCAAGTGTTTGGTGAAAACGTTCAATCGGAGAATTCGACGTAGGGTTGAAAGGGGTTGTAAAATGAATTTCTATATTAAAAATTTTGCAATGTTCCTTGAAAAGTTGATTATTAAATTCAGAACCATTATCTGCTACGATTTTTCTCGGTAAATTATGATGTTGTATATAATGACGAAGTTTTCGCACAATAGTAACAGCGTTTAAGTCTTGTATTTCGTAAGCCTGTGCGTATTTACTGAATAAATCGATAAAAGTAAAGAAATTCTTCTTTTGGTATTTAAAAATATCTATATGTACAATATCAAACGGATTCCTAGCAAGCAGTGGACCCTTGTATGGTGGTTTATAAGGGTGTCGTTCGTTTTTACTCATCAAGCAAACCTGACATGCATTAATTATTTGTGTTATTGTTTTCTTCATATTTGGCCAATAATAATAGCGACTTAAATGTTCATACGTTTCGTTTATCCCATTATGATTTTCTTCGTGATATCTGCGAACAGCCACCTTCTGACTTGTTTCGTCAATAATATTTTGGGCAGTTTTTGTAGTTTTTACTATTCTAAAAGGTAACGTATCATATTTGAGCCTTAGATATTTTAGGAATATATTTTCTAACTTTTCTTCTTCAAAATGAACTACATACAGGTGATCAGCTGATAAAAATTCCTCAATTAATTTAGTAATAGTTTTTGATGGTTCTTCGGGCCCTAATTTAACAAAAATTATTTTATTGTTAAAAGCGTTATTTGTTGAAATTGATGAACTTTTTGCGTTAGTGAATCTTATTTGATTTTTATAGCTATTTATTACTTTTTCGGTGATAGGAAATGTAATACCAGGATTTATTTCCGCAGAATGTCGCGTATTATCTGATGTTTGTTCTGCTTCTTCCCAGTAAGATGTAATCATGCTGTCAGCATCTTCGAGCCGCTCTTCTGGATCAACGTGTGGTATAGTTGAAAACATTTCGCAGTCCTCAGCATTTAATTCTTCTCTCATATTTATTTCTATACGACTTAAGGCATCAGCGACCTTGTTTTGTTTACCTTTTCGGTATTTGACCTCGAAATCGTACTCTGCCAATCTTATTTTCCACCTAGCAAATCTAGAGTTAATTTCCTTTGCTGTTGTGAGCCATTTTAATGGTTGATGATCAGTTTCTATAATGAAGCGTTTTCCAAATAAGTAAGGCCGAAAATGTTTGCATGAGTCAACAATCGCCAAAAGTTCCTTCTCTATTGTAGAATAGTTCTTTTCAGCAGTATTTAATGTTCGGGAATAAAAAGCGATCGGTTTCAAATTTTGGGATAAAACGGATCCAATTGCGACATTACTCGCATCTGTGGTTAACGTAAAAGACTTCGTGAAATCGGGATAGGCCAGCACTGGGGCATTGCATATAATTTCCTTGCATAGTTTAAAGCTTTCGATATATTTAGGGTCATCCACATTTATCTTCGTATTTTTCTTTAAAAATTTAGTCATAGGACATACAATTTTGGCAAAATTTTGAATAAATTTTCTGTAATATCCTATTAAGCCTAAAAATGCTCTCAAACTTCTAAGATCTTTCGGTATTGGATACTTCTTTATCGCCTTTATTTTATCAGGGTTTGGTAGAATTCCCTCAGGTGTGATTATATGTCCTAGGAATTGGACCTCCTTTCTTAGAAACTCACACTTATCCACTTGTAATTTTAAATTGTGTTCTTTTAACTTTTGAAAAATTAATTTTAGATGGTGTAAATGCTCTTGTAATGACCTGCTAAATATAATGACATCATCGATGTAAACAAAACAAAATTTATTTAGGTATTCCCTTAAAACGTTCTCCATTACACGTTGGAATGTAGCAGGAGCGTTCTTTAACCCGAACGGCATACGTACGTATTCAAAATGGCCATTGTCCACCGTGAATGCCGTTTTTTCGATTGAATTTTTATCTACTTCTATCTGGTGAAACCCTTGTGCCAAGTCCAAGGTAGAGAAGTAGGTACATCTGCCTAAATTATCGAGGATCTCCTCTATTCGAGGAAGCGGATATTTGTCCTCTATTGTCTTCTCGTTAAGTTTTCGATAATCTATTACCATCCTGTATTTTCTTGTACCGCTGGCGTCAATCTTTTTTGGGACAATCCACACGGGTGATGAATACGGACTTACAGATGGTCTAATAATTTTTCGTCGTAATAGGTCCTGAATCTGTTCCTGTATCTGCTGTTTTAGATGTTGTGGATATCGGTAGCTTTTCACATAAATCGGTTCTTCGTCCTTGGTTCGTATATTGTGCTTAACGTTATTTGTAAAACTTAAATCTTCGGAATTTTTGTGAAATATCGAATGGTACTGGTTTATTAATTGTGCGATTTTTGCTTTTTCTTCAAGGTTCATGTGTGACGATCGAATTACCTCTAAGGCGTTAAATATTTCTGTTTCATTATCTTCAAAAGGAAAAATTTTTGATTCTTCGAATTCTTCCAGAGGCGTGGCTACAATTGGTTGGTCGAAAACTATTTCTTTCTCGTAATCGCAAGGTAAAATGACTTGTCCTTCTTGCGCATGAGCTAGTACATTAATTTCTGGATTGTCTAGGTCAGGTATGATGACTTGTCCTTGGTTAATGTCTACTGGCACACGTAACTGTTTATTTTTTGATTTTACTTTACATGGACGAAAATGCATTGGGTTATTGTAAACAATGAAAGGTATTTCCAAATTTTTTAAACGGATTGTATTAGTTTGATAATTAATTTGAGCTCCTAATTGCTGCAGCGTGTTAGTTCCTAGTAAACCATCAAATTTTTCGTGCCAATTTAAAATTCTGAAATGAATAGGTTCGTGTATCCCCAAATCTTGCAACAAAGGAAAATAACAGTTATGTAAGGCTTCTGTTGTAGTTGTTACTGCTTTAATAACAAATGGTTGATTAAATATGCAATCAGTAGGTAATTTTTCAGCAACGTCATAATTAATAATGGAATTGTCCGCACCTGTATCAATTAACATCTTTAAGCCATTGGGTAATATAATAAACGGTAATTTTGGAAAAGAAACAAGAGAATTAATATCTACTACGTCTGTGTATTGCTCGAGGCCGTCGAAATAAAATTTTCTTCCTCGTAATTTTCATCGTGATTTTCATAATTAACTTCTTCCACATTTTCGTCTTCATATTCATACTCATATTCTTCCTGTTGTTCTAAGTTTGTTAGTTCTTCTGCTATGAAATTTGCTGGTCCAGTCGATTTGAAGAAGTTATTATTTTTGGGAGCGTTTGTCGCATTTGGTCTGAATGTTTGGTTTGTCGATACACTCATGGGTGTTGGTTTCGGCAAATTAACGTTCCCTTTCGGCGCAAATACGTTGGTTCTACCAAAAACTTGTGAATTTGTTGGAAAATGTTGCCTTATGGGTTGTGATCGAAATTGAATTGGTCCTCTTGGAAAGTTATTTGATGAGTTAAAAGATTGAAAATTTGCTGGTCGTTGTGATATGAAATTTGTCGGTTGTCGTGGCAGAAAAGTTGGTAAATGACCCGCTGGTTTTTTGAAGGGTAGCGATAGTGGTAGTTGTGGTTTTGGCAATAGCTTTGGTTGAGTTAATTTTTCGTTGTAGTCGGCTATTCCAGATAAGTAAATTTCATTGTCAAAATTCTTGCATTCCTCCAAAGCGTCTTTGAGATCTTCTGTTTTATTATTTCTAAGATGTGTGCGATATGGTTCTCGCACGCTAGTTCTAAACGTCATTAATGCTTTTTGTTCATAAAACGAGACTTTCATTTTAAAATTAGCAGGATCTTTTAGTCGTACAAAATCTATTAAATTGGCTAGCTTTTCTTCTATTTTATCGAAATATTCGGCGTAAGACCAATTCTTGTTGTGATAGCAGCGCATTAATTCTAATTCTAACACATTTTCCGATCTAGGATCACCAAATTTTTCTAATAATAGATTTTTGAGTTCTTCCCAATTTTTAGGACCTCGATTAATTACTACTCGTTCGGCCTTATCAGTTAACCTAGTCAGCACTAATTGTAACAAAGCAGCATTACGTAAAGATTGTGTAGTACTACCATACATTGTAAGATATGTTTCACTTTTAGAAATAAAATCTGATAAGCGATGAGGTTCGCCAGAAAATTGAGGCACAACAATAATTTGTCGCTGAGCATCAGCAAAAGTAAAAGAATCGTTATTTATAGTCATGGTGGATTTATCAGTACTTGTACTTTGAATATTAATGATAGAAGGTTTTAACTTTAATTTATGTTGCGGACTACGCAATGAAGTTTCAGGTTCAGAATCAGACATGAAAAAGGTACTTACAGAAATAAAGACAGGGCGTAATGCATCTTATCCTGTAAACGGGGGTGTGAAAGGAGTTATTCCTCTATTGATAGACTCTTCACGTGTGAATATGATCGATGTCCTCGGTGGTAGATCACTCACAAAGGGTAGGTCCCGAATCGTCAATTAAGAAATTGAAATTTCAGGATATCTTTCACAAAATCACTTCACTTCGCGAAAAACACCGTTGACGATCCTGTTCGCAGCGCCAAACAAGTTCTTTATATGTAAAAGAATATTTTTAAAAAATATTATTTATTACACAAAGAACAAAAATGAACACAAATATTACTGAGACGCTCAGTATAAGCCAATACAGTAAAGAATGGTTGAAGAAACATATTGTATTTTAGTTTTATTATAAAAATACGCATCGTCGGCAGGTTGGTGTCCTATGTCACCATTACCGTGTGAAACCGTAATATGACCATCCCATGATTTAATAGCCAACAAGGTAAAAATTCCGGAAGGAAATACTTTTTCAAAATTACTAAGCAACGAAAGTCGTGATAAACATGAACGGATCCATAAGTCAACAACAAACACAAGCAGAGATAAGGAAGCACGCTTTAAAATTTGAGTCTATGACGAGCCTTTGGGCGACTCCCACCAAATTGTTCACGAAAAGAAGAATAACTCTTAAGCTCGCGCGAATAACTACTGATTCGAAAAACCGGAATTCTTAAAACCAGAAATCATAATGCGCAATTTACAATCGCGAAACCCTGACTCATGCCGATACACGGAAGGAAATACCTTTCTTAAATTAGAATTAAAAAATTGTGTTCTAATACCACGGTAACGTAAACTAATACGTTCCGAAGATGAAACAAAATTTCTGAAACGAGAAACTAGCCAAAACGAGAATAGCTATTACTGTCAAATATAATTCTGCTTTCGGATATGGAAAAGTTACAGGATGCTCCGTTTAAAATAAGAAAGTTTTTCTTGTTCCCAATCTTCAGTTTAATTGATTAGAACACCTTGTATAACTTTTGAAAAATTTTTTTAGATGATATCAAAGGCCATTCAACAGTGGACTTACAGTAAAAACTTGTTTAAATAATGAGCATTACTGTTGACGCTATAAAATTATTTTTGAAACCCTGTTTTTTTTTTGTAAAAAATTGAAGAGAATCGTTCATTTGCCAAACGGTGGAGTTTTCAATTAAGTTCATGTAATGAAACTTACCTTTAAATTAACTAGCAATTGTAATGGTATGATAAGATACAGGGTGTTCCATTTAAAATAACAAAGGTAGTGTCTATTTCCGGTATAACCGGAAATGAAATTTGCTTTAAAATATTTTAGACTAAAAGTTCATATGAAATTACTACGAAAGCGAAATTTTCAAAACGAATGACTTCCTTGGTACACCCTGTATATGACCACTAAGCTGATCCACACAATAAATGAAATTCGGGGATAGGCGTAACGTATTTTCTGGAAGCCCAGAAAACAACGTTACATCATAAACAGTTTTTATTCAACTAATATTGTGATAATACTGCAGATTTTTATTTGTTTCATTTTGGCGACTTTTCTTAGTTCCACTTGTCTGACTAACATTTTCGACGGTTTTTGTAGTGAAGCCTTCGTGAAGCCTGCATACCGACAGGCGAGTCGTTGGAGGTAATTGACTAAATAAAATAAGCCTATATAATCCTTACTATGTTTAATTCATTTCTGTTCGTTAATGCTAATGGAGGATGTTGGCCAGATTATTTGTTCGCTTTACTATTTGTACGTAGACTGACCTGTTCAGGTTAGCTGAATTTTCTAATAATAGGCGTGTATTCGTTTATATGTATTGCTATACTTTTAAACACCTTTCCTTATCTTATTTTCCGTACAATGAAGGCTAGCAGTGTTATTGCTAGAATTACCGCCATTAACTGCTCTGGTGTTATAACACGACATGCTCGTTAAATTGTGCTAGATAGATAACTCGATCGAAGGCGCTAGATTGAGAAAGTAATGGCTTAATTTTGAATTGTAAAATCTAAGAAATAAATTACCTCCGCAAATGAACTCCCTCTTCGTAATAAGCGGTCTAAAATCACGCAACTAATTTAAATATCACTACAACCTCCGATTACACTAATTTACAGCTTAGCCAACAATTCATATAACACCCAAATTGCTATGGTCCAAATCGCTTTTTTGTATGCACGTTAATAAGCAGCAACAAAAAAGGTTCTACTATTTTATCAAAATGTTAATTCAAAGCAAATGAAAAACAAATCTCGGGGTTAGTTTCTCCTATAAAGTAGATTAAAAAATAAAACACACGTATCGTCAGTATCAATCAACTAAAGACAGAATAAGAAGCGATTTAACGCAGTGCCTTCAGATATTTAAATACTATCGTTTACTGAAACGTTCATAATAATATAATGTACTGTCATGTATGGCACGCCGTTAGTATTTTTAGTCGTCATAATATTAATAGTTTAAATCAAAATAAAATAAAATAGAATTGAAATTCATGGTAAATATTTTGATTATTATAAAAGGAAAAAGAAATAATTTCTATTATGCATTAAGATAATATTAAATGTTTTGTTTTCATCCTTGTTGATGGTTTTAATTATAACAGTATAGAAAAAAAAACCATTACTGTGCAAACGAATTTTAATTTGTACAATTGCAATTCCTTGGAACAAAAATGAAAATTGCCGCATGTTTATTTTAGACAGTTAAATAATATTTTGTGGAATTTTTATTTAGTAATTTAATACGGAGCAGATTTTCATTATGATGCAGCTAACTAAAAAGATAAATCTTCTTATACCATAAGAATTTGCACAACTAAAATTATTTCTGCAATACAAAGAAAAAAATTATAATTATCTATAACGTAATTTTTATGCATTAATTTACAATGTCATAATAGTTGACTCAAATAAATTTCAGTTAGATATCGAGGTAAAATATATGGCTTATTCAAAAACTCTACAATTGTTTCGGCATATTATGCCTTTCTCAAGAGTACAAATAATAATTTAGTATTATATTTGTACTCTTGAGAAAGGCATAATATGCCGAAACAATTGTAGAGTTTTTGAATAAACCTTTTGAAACATAAAAAAGCATTCTTTTTATTTATTAGTATTTCAATTATGTTTCACAACTTCCCCACCGCGGAGTCTATACAAATTAAAATATATGGCTTTAAACTAGTGATATGTTACTTAAAAAAGTAGAATAAAAATAATTTATAAAAAACTGTAAAGGACCTGACAAAAAAAATTCATGCATAATTTTAATTCAGTGAAATTCCATTAAGTACATAATTTTATTTCCAGATATTTTCTTTATATTGTATTTTTCAATTGTACATTTTATTTAAATTGAATTAATATTATCTATATTGATTATTTCAATTTCTGAATTAAAATTATACATATTCATAATAAAAATTCTGGATCATGTGGCTCCCTTTCGGATTCTTTATATCTACGTTACATTTCCTCGTTCCAAGCGAATTAAAATTATCAAAAAAGATAATAAATTAATTCAAGAATTTTTATTGTTAATACACGTAATCGATACAAACAGTAATGTTTGAATTATATTTAAATTCTAAATAACTCTTTTTTAGTTAAAATGGTCGACATAGTAAAAACAATTTGACTGATTTAAATTATTTAAAAAAAAAGGTTTACAGTAAAAATTCGCTGCAATAAGAAGAAATAAATTATTTTGAATTTTGAATAAATATTATGGCAGTCTTTTCTTGAAACTTAAAGTAATAAATAATAATAAATAATCTTGTATTTCTTTGTGATGCACATTAATGTTAAACTATAATCATATTTTCTTTTAAAATGATAATTCCTGGTTCACCTTTTGTTCTGCTACCATAAAATGAATCCCAATCCTAATTATTATACATAATTTTATTAATGAATTCGATAAATTATCATGACTATTAGGATCAGTTAATTTAATTTCCATGATATAAATTTCTAGGGTATTCATTTTTATGACATTTCTTTACCAATGGTTAAGTGAAAAACCATTTAAGGGGGTGCCATAGTTATGGTATATAGGATTTATCAAGTTGATGAGCTATTAGAAGTGTACGAACTGGCATAACGAATTCAATTCTAAAACTTGGACTTATCTTGTAATTGTATATGCCGCTGCTTTTAAAAATATTTTCAAGTTCGATTTACTTCAGGTTAAACCGGAAGTCGACACCAACGTTGCTGTTTTAAATGGAATGATGCATTTTCATACCGAATTCGAATAAAACGTGAAATTTAAAGATAAGTTTGATAACCAAGTCGTACACGTACAATGGGTGGTTTGTGAGACAATTTAATTTATAAAAAAAAATCGCTAGTGCAACCCAAATTATAAAAAATCGTATCATTCACAAAATAAAGATTATGGTACTGAAATCTTTACTAGTGATAGCTCATGGTATAATAAACTTACAAGGTAGGATTGCAAGCGAACTCAAAATCGTCCACCGCTGCGCATGACGTCATGTGGTACGTACTCACGGTTATTAAACTAATACGGTTGACTCACTTGCCGCCAACCAATCAGAGCGCACTAGCCGATGACGTATCTCAGAATGTACAGCGTAGAGGAAAGATATGCAAAGTAAATCCAACACGAAATATAATGTTTCACGTAATTGAAACTTACCGGTTTTTTATTAATTCTATCGTATTAAAATATACTTAAATAGGTGCTTTTATGTATTTTTAAGAAAATGTTTATGTTCGTTATCAATAATATGCAATTACGTTAATTGACAATTCGCTTGAATTTCTTTAGTCTTCGAACTTGTCGCTGTTATTTTTCGTTTTAGATTTTTCCTGAAGTTGTAAATTTAAATACCTAATTCTTATAAATATTCTATCACCACATCTTAGTAGAAGCGATGGTATAGCTTAAATATTGAATAATAAATCAACTTTCTAACATTTTACGTAATTTCGACCAATGTACGAAACAAACCTACCATGAAATTTTAAGTTTTCTGCCTTCAAATTTCTTTCAAAATATGAAGGTAAAAAGTGCAGGCTACAAATCCGGACGTTTATTACATAACTTTTATCGCCTCCATGACATCGATTTATCCACTTTTTTAAATTGAACATCCTTTGGGAATAAAAAAAAGACAAGTCCTTATTTTTTCCCTGTTGGCTCTTACAAGAACCGACAATACCTCAGACTAGGAAAGAGAGGGGACACGTAACTCCTATGCCGACTGTACGTCGAAAATTGACGCAATATTTTGGTACCGGCTCCATTTACTGATCCCAAACAGTGCGTTGACAGCGTTTTGTAAAAGTGTCAATATAATTAAATAGTGTAGTTAGGTTTTAGTGGATTTTTGTTTAAAACAATGCTGATTTGTTCTTCTTACGGCTGTAAAAGCCGCAGTGAAAGAAATGAACCAGAGATCACATTTTACAAGTAAAAAAAATTTTACGTAGTAAGGTTAAGCAAAGAAAATCGTGTTTAATTTGTTTATTGTTTACATACTACTTAAAATATATTATGATTTACGTACAATAATCATTAATGCATCATATTTTTTTTTATTGGAATGGTTTACTGATAGTGTAAGAAACAATAAATACTTTCAAAGTTGTAAGATGCATGCGTTTACCACAGTATTACCATAGGCGGCGTCACTTTCAGTTATAAAAATCTAAAAAAGTAAAATTAATTAATTAATAAAATTCGTCTTAATGTTTATTAGTTCCGCCACATCATGTTAATTAACGTTAATAAAATAATTCTTTGCATTTAATTTCATTGAACATGTATTCTCTTTGACATGAAATAAATAATATTTTCTTAGTAACGTAAGACGCAAAAAAACAGTTATTAATAATTGTTTACGTTTTCAAATAAACAATTGATACTCTGTATGAAATGATAATTGTACGAATAATGGTAACAAAACAAACTCCCTCTTAACATTTTATGTTGCGATACTGAGCGCTGTCTGGCGATCCCAATCGTCCTCAATTGGCAGTCGACTATTACCTGTCCCCTTTCTTTCCTAGTCTAAGGACAATACAGTATTTTGTAAATAGTCTACAAGTTGAAGATAACCTTCAGAATTGAGTAATATATGTATGCCTTATTTATATTAACTTCATTCATAATTGCATTATTTTACAGAAAGAAAAATTGTTGTCCAGATAATTTTAAGTAGGTAGCTTAATTTTTACGTAAATAATGGTTGCCAGTTAGAATAGAATCAGTTATAATTTTATTTGCGTATAGATAAAAGAATCATTTTTATAAAATTATTACAATTTAGGAGTTCGAAAAGTGATCGTAACTCATTACTTACTTTGAATTACTTATATTATTACTGGGGTCATTATCAATCGTAATTATATAATATTGAAAATAGGTAAGTAGGTACATATAGTAAGCGGCGCGTAAGGAGATTCAGTGACGGTCAGATTGACAGGTAGGTAGGCGGAAACATTTAGTAGAACAATAAATGGAAGAGCGAATAATATCGTAGGACCGAAGTGATAGACGATAGAGTGTTATTGCTCTGACCAAGTTGCAGTTCAGTGGCGCGTAGTCAACAAAATTTATTTCATGCTGACTAGCTCCGCCCCGAGTGGGCTACTCTTTGCCACTGCGCATATTATGATTTATGGCTTTTGAATCTCCTAAGACGCCGGCAATTATACAAGCTTACTTACCTATAATGACAATGGCTATGATATGTAAAATATTTTTGGTTCGTTTTTATGAATTATCTATATACGGCATGTATACAATCCCCTAATTTAACATACCCTTAAGCACTAGTTCAGTTTATCTAACACTTTTAGTATCGTATTTTAAAAGTAGTCTATTATTAAAGAAAACTACAAGCGAATAGCAGACAGACTATTGGCGTTGACGAAGTCGCCCGTAGCTCGTACATTCTGAGCTACGTCACAACCTAACTAGATCCTCTTCCCCCGCGCCTACAAGCTGATCGAAGTGAGGCAACCGTATTAGTTTAATAACCGTGGTACGTACTAGTCACGTTGAATATCTACATACATGCGTTCAACAATTGTTCATGTTAATAAAAAAAAATAAAAGTAATGCATTTGAAATCTTATTTTAAAGAAAAAAAAAAGAAACGACTAACAGATAGTCGATTCATATAATAAAACTACGTACATAGGTATTTTCCATAAATATATTTTTATTTAAAAAACTTTCACAAGTTAATCTTTGAAAAACGATGAGTGGTACTTATTTTACTATCGTTATAGGAAAGTATTATAGGTACTTTTGTTGTTGGATTTTATTAGTTATCGATATTTTAAATAATACAATATTGCTGTTAGTTTTACCTAAAGTGTAAGAAAGATGATGAGACTTTGTCTCTGTATCTGTCATAGTGGTATATTTCAGAAACCAATAAGGCTATCGATTTGAAATTTGGCGTACTTATAAAAATAACTTGACTAATGTTATTGAAAACGAAAAAAATAAAAAATATTTTTATGTTCCCTGGAAAGGCGGTTAAATGCATAATAAATTTACAAAGCACGTCTGTGAAACTTCCAAGAAATTTATAAGCTTATTTGGTTGAATAATTAAAATATGTACTAATAAATAGTACGGTGTGAACTTTATTAAAGTGGCAATGTTAGAGGACAGAAATCTTTATTGAATCTATTTTGTAATTTAATCATCAAGTAATAACCTGCTGTTAATTTCTTTACTGCATATGTATATGAATCGTATGCAACGAAATTTGATGACACCCCTATTAAATAATGAATTGATGAAGCTGTTATATTTTGTACCTCCATAATGAAGTAACACAAACCCAAAAGGTTACAAAACTTTTATTGAAAAACCACAATAATATTATTTCACCACACAGTGGCTTCCTCAGGTTGAATGATAATGATTAAGATTTAGATTTTTGATTTTATGACATTACAGTAAAACCTCTGATAAAGGACACCTCTTAAAAGCGGACACCTCTACATAACGGAGCTAATTTAAATCCCCAAATATGTAGTACTCACTTTGTACACTTTCTAACCTCTTGACAACGGACCCTCTAAAAAGCGGACACGGACAGTCGGTTTTGGTACAAATATATTTGTGTATTTGTGAAAACACCTCGTTATAACGGACAACTTTACTAGACCCGACGATATGACCGGATGTTTTATATCAAAATTAATGTTTATTATAGGCCGAGGGTAAATTTTTTAAATAATTTATATGCTGAAATTATACGTATTTGTTTGTTTATAATGTTTGCCCGACTTCTGTATTTTCAATAAAAATATTTTTGATTTTATACATATTATTTAACTATCCCTCTTAACTACGGACACCTCCCAACAACGGACATTTTGCCAAGTCCCGCCGATGTCCGCTAAAGAGAGACGGTTTACTGTATTTAAATCTTTTAGTATCCACCACTTATAAATTTCTCATTTATTGATAGCAATTGATATTTCGAACTGTAATTAGAGGGCAAAAAAATTTATATTTAAACTTCAGGAACACTTACAGCGATTTTGTACAACAAAATAAGAAAATTTTTCAACTAAATAACACATAACCGACCGTTACTAAGGTTTTGCTAACGCACCAGGTGACGTCGCAATAGCTCCGCCCACCTGCGTCAAATCCTACCTTGTAAGTTTATTATACCATGGTGATAGTTGCATCTCAAAGCTGACAACATTGAAATTAACAATTTGTACAAAATTTAAAAGTTTAAAAACTCCAAACACGAATAACTTTATTGTTTCAAATGGCGTTTACCATATTTTATTTTTCCATTAGATTCCTTTTTTTAGCCTTTTTAGACCTACATGGGTACTTTCTTTTGTTTTATTTGAAATACTTTGAGTAATTTTGACGTAATTATTTTTGGCGTAATAAGAGTGTGCTTTGGACAATTGACAACTAACGACAATCACAGTAAAACCACACTAACACCCTTTCTTTGGATTTTTTTCTTCAGGAAGATGTTCAAGAAAAATGTTTATAATAAATACTTCAAATGAAGTTTTTTTTTGTAACAGTTTAATTGAAAGAACGCGTTTTGACTTTATTTTGCTTGATTGCCGTTGGCTGTCAATTGTCCAAGGTGGTCCAAGGCATACCTATTTATGCGAAAAATATAAAAAATAGGCAGCATCAAGTTAAAACTAAAGTAGAATAATAAAAATGAAACGCACTGTTTTTGAGTTTCAAAATTTTGTATATTTATAGTTTCACAACTATAGTTTCACCACACTGTGGCATCATCAGGTGGATGAAGAAATGATACAATTAATAATTAGAAAGAGAAGTAGTGGGAAAATTTATATTTAGTAAAGGTGAATAGTTTACTTCTATTTGATCATTTAGTAAAATTTTTAATTTATTATGTTTATTTATCTCTAATGATTCTAGCAAATTTAATTTGTTGCTTTTGTTGATAACATGCAATATATCGTACTCTGGATTAATTTTGTGTTTAATTAATTAATCTATCAGACGTTCTGCATAACTGGAGTCTGTTTTTTCGGATTCGTAACTGTTGATATGTTCCGTTATTCGTTGTTTGGATGTTCTTCCCGTCTGCTCAATATATACTTTATTGCAATCTTCACATTTTAACTTATAGATGCCTGACTTTAATCCTTTATCCAATTTATCTTTGTGGTTTTTTATGAAACTTACTAGGGAGTTGTTAGTTTTGAAAGATATTTGACTTTTAGTAATTTTGTTTAGTTCTATACCTAGTTTTATAGAAATATCTCCAATTTAAGTTAAATTATTGGGGTCTATGACGTTTCGCCGCGGCCGTTCCGCCGCGAGCGTTTCGCTGCGGCCGTTTGACGACCTGCCCTTTTGCCGCCGAAGAAATAAAACAAAATTGAACCTTCAATAATTTTTATTGATTAAATTGTTAATTATTCGCTATTGAATATTCAAGTCGAGTTCGATTGTCAAAATCCCTCACAATTCTCAATATTCTTTCGTCGGCATCGAAATTTTTTGAATTTTAGAGGTGGAAAATGTCCGGCCATTAATTGTTCCATATACACATCACCTAACCTAACCTAACCTAACCAAACCTAACCTAACCTAACCTAACCTAACTTAACCTAACCTAACCTAACCTAACCTAACCTAACCTAAAATATGTTTAGTATAAAAATTTTGTAAAATTTGATAAATACGAATAAGTGAAGTAAACATGTTTATGTTTAGTATAAAATTCTTGTAAACTTTGTTAAATACGCCACTTCCATTAGAAGTACTGATTTAATGGAGGCATTTTGTGCCGCCGGCGCCGAACTGGCCGCGGCGAAACGTCCCATACCGAAATGATTGTAAGTCAAGCTGTTGTTTACATTATTTGTAGGATAAATGGAATTTAATAAGTATTCTGAATTTTATTCTTTAATAAGTTTTGAATTAAGTTTTTAGGATATCCGTTATTTTTTGCTACATAATAGATTCTATTAATCTAAAAAGACAGGTAAATTCCTGTTACGTCTAAATAATTAAGGATTACAAATCCCACACTTGGAACGCGTCCTATACAATAGGTACAACAAACCACAAGCCAATTCTACGACGTCTTGTTGTTCAAGATTCTATTAAGTTCAATATTAGTTTGTTTTTGAATGGGGAATGATTAAAAGTCTAAAGAGCATAGAATGAAAATAAGCTAATTTTTGTGTGAAAGGATGAAATGAAGTTGAATGTATTATCATATCTGTTTGAGTGGGTTTGTGATAAATTGAGAAGTTGTGTTTATTGTTGAATTTATTTATTGTAAAGTCTCAGAAATTTATTGAATTATTGGCTCCTAATTCTATGGTAAATTTGATTTTTTGATGTATGGTATTTAAAAAATCGAAAAATTGGTCCAGTTGTCTCTTTGTGCTATTACTAGTATGTCGTCCACATAACGATACCAGTATTGGCAAAGTTTGAAACGGTTATTTTTACTAATTATATTTTCTAAAGAGTTCATAAGTATCGCTGATAATAACGGACTTAAAGGGTTACCTATAGCTAAATCTTCGCTTTGTGTATAGAATTTATTATCGAATTGAACATAGTTTTGTTTTAAACAGATGTCGAGAAGTATTAAAATTTCCTGTGTAAAAGTGGGATTTACCCGGTTGTTCTGTAATAGTTGTTCTTAAATTATTTTTACCTCCATGGGTGATATGGTAGCGAAAAGGTTGGTAACATCGAAAGATATTAATTTTGAATTACTAGGAATGTGTGTATTTGAAATTTTGTTTATTAGTTCGAAGGAATTTTTTAAAGCAAAGGTTGACTTAAATTTTGTATAATATAAAATTAGTTCGAAGGAATTTTTTAAAGCAAAGGTTGACTTAAATTTTGTATAATATAAAATTTCTTCAACTAAGAATTTTGATAATTTACCGGTCCATCACAGGCAAGACCTAATTCTCTATTCATCTTTGATGATCTTGCGATTGATAATCAGAATAAGGGAATACATAACTCAATCGACACTTTTTACTCGAATCAAACATATGATCAGATCCCTAAACATTTAATTAGAGATACCTAACGCTAATTCAATTGTACTGTTTAAACAAGACGAATTAAATCTTAAGCACGTTTTTTCTGACTATGTTGCTCTAGTCATGACATTCGATCAATTTAAAAGTATGTGTGGAGAATGTTGGAAAGAGAAGTTCGGGTTTCTAGTGATAAACAAGGATTGTGGTATAAATGTGGGGAGATATTGCATATGATATGATAAATATATATTAATGTAAGTGAAATAAATGAAATAAGTTGTTAAAAGACAACCATGACAAGAGCATGGATGTAAAAGCAAAGAAAGAACTAATCAAAGCTAGGAAAGCTGTAAAGAGGAAATTGCAAATGTTAAAGGAATCGACAGCTGGACAGAGTCTCCTGTTGCAGCAAGCATATGAACCACTTACAAAATCGCTTCTTCACTTGAAATCTGAGCTGGATGAAGAGATCAAAAAAGAATTAAAGCCAGAAGTGAGTAATTGGTCGAAAAATGACGTTTCAGCTTCGTCAACACCAATAAAAATTAGAAAGCTTGACCCTTCGAATACTCCAGGTACCTTACTACCAGGTGCTCCTTCATTCTTAAGGAAAGGAAGTGTTTATGAAAGTGACCCAAGAACGGGTCATGAAAACACAGACCAGGATAATCATGAGTTTGAACAATTAAAAGAAGCGTACATAGACTGTAATAATAGCTCTCGTTTTGCTGAATATTTGGAAGAATTCGCTCCTCTACCTCGAGACTACATAGAAGGAATTATTAATGACTGTGGAGGTGGTACATCTAACACTGACGTTGTGACTCCCCGTCTTGATAAAGTTCGATACGAATGGGACGCAAATAAATTTTTTATTGGTTATTCTGAACTGGATTTTGACGGACCAAACGTTGTAATGGATGGAAAATTTAAATACATAGGTACTGTGGGATTATACGAGCTACTCTTCAAATTACGTTCTGAATATCCGACGTCTATTAAAGAAAGGAAAGACTACGCGGATATATCAAAACGTACGGGAGCAGTTTACAAGTTAATATAACAAACATCAAAGTTTTCCTAAGGTGGAGGATTGTCGATGTTGACATACAACGAAAAACCGACAGAATACAAATATTTTGATGACGTTAGTGAGTTGTGTGATCGTTTAAAGTTATTGGTTGCTTCTCAACAGGCAGGCAACACAAACCATAACAATGAAATTCAATCAATTTTAGAAGAGTTGCGTGAGTGCAATATAATCGTATAAACAAATTGTTAAGCTTATTAGTTAGACAATGACGGTTGATAAATTCGGACGTGGGTTAGAAAAAAAAAAAAAAACGATTGTCAAAGGATTAGATGATCTTCATTAAGCTGATTTAGTGGAAATGATTCCGCACGCGAGAGAAAATAAAGGTGTCAGATGCATTTTGGTAGTAATAGACGTTTTTTCAAAATTTGTGTGGGCTCAAGCTATAAAACGCAAAACAGGTGAATATGTTGGATGAGTTTTACAGTTAATTTTCAAAAGAAGTAATCGTATTCTTAAGAATATGCAAACTGACTTGGGAAAAGAATTTTATAACGAACAAGTGAAACAAGTTATGAAAAAATATAAAATTAACCATTACTTAACGTATAGCACCAAGAAAGGGTCGGCTGTGGAACGGGTAAATCGAACACTAAAATCAAAAATGTGACAACGCTTTAGTTTACAAGGATCCTACAAATGGTTGAATATATTACAAGGTATAGTAACCGACTATAACAATAAGGTTCACAGAACTATCGGAATGAAACCAAGCAAAGTCAATAGACGAAACGAAGAAATACTTTTGGAGAAGGTTTACAACAATCCAAAAAAGTGGATTTACGAAGAATTCGATTTAAAGTGGGAGACCGAGTACGAATAAGCAAATATCGTGAATTGTTTAGCAAAGGTTATACACGGAATTGGTCCAACGAACTATTCACAATAACTCGTATACAATTGTCTGATCCAATTGTTGTAGGCCGTACTTGTTGAAACTTCATAATCAATTAGATAAATATAAGAGAGTAATAGTTGCAAAATAAATTTAATAGTTCACAACAATTGTTTCACCAAAACATTGGCTTCTTCAGGTGAATATATAACTGGATATAATAATTACAAAATTAACTTAAATACTAAGGTTGTTGGTAATGGGAGTAGGTGGGGGTTAGTGTAAGTGGATATAATATTTTGCTTTTTAAATTGAATTTAACAGCGGAGAATTGTTTACTTCAATTTGATTATTTAGTAAAGTATTTGATTTGTTATATTTGTTTATCTTAATAAGTCTCTTAAGACTTTCTGTTAGGTTTCATTTTCGACTTTTAGGTAGTTCTTTTAAAGTTTAAAATTTTCATTAAAAGAATGGTTTTCTTTTAAAATGTGCTCTGCGTATGTAGAATCTGTTTTTCCTTTGATGTAGCTTCGTTTGTGTTCGTTGATCCGTTGATTGAAGGCTTACCAGTTGGTCTTACATATACTTGATCTGATTTTGATCCTTTATCAGTTTTATCCTTATTTCTCTTAACAAATTTGGATAAGGAATTACTAGTTTTAAAAGAGGTTACTATATAATGTGAATTTTTCAGTTCTCTACTTATTTTAAGGGAAATGTCACCAAGGTAATTTAATGAACAGAATTTATTTGATTTAGATTTAATGTCTGGGTAAATAGAATTTAAAGTTTTTTTAAAAAGATTTTTATTTAGTAAAGATAATATTAGATTTACCGGGTATCCATTATTTACAGCTATTTTTAGTATCCTATTTAATTCAATTTGATACTTATTTTCGTTTAAAGGTAGAGATCAGTCTGTGTAACATAGAATGGAATGCTGCTAATTTTTGATTAAAAGGGTGGAATGATTTGGCGTGTATAATTGAAAATTCGTGTTTATTGTTAATTTTCGTTATAATATATTTGTAAGGAAGTTAATTTTTTTATTTGCTTCTAATTCTTTGGTAAATTTAATGGCAGGGTGTAATTTATTGATGAAATTAAATAAGTTATTAAATTGACGTTCAGTACCATTAAAGCAGATTAATATGTCATCGACATAACGATACCAGTAAAAACAATTATTGTGCTTCTAATATTACAAAATATGTTCTCGGTCAGTATTCCGTCGAAAACACCAGACACGGATCGCGATTTTGAGCTGGTTGGCTCTCGTCAGCGTGTCGCAAGTGGCTCCGACAGAATACTGACCGACCAAAGTCTCCTCTTACTAGAAGTGGATTTAATAAAGACCAAAGATGTCTTTTTTATATTATAATGTCCCCAAGGAAGCGTATTAGTTGTTTTTAGGATTAAGAAACGTTTATCATCATTAGGGCAACGGGTTACTTTAGTTTGTGTGAACATAGTGTGGAGGTCTGAGACGAAAATATTCATACATTTTAGAATGGTGGGATCGTCCCTAATAACGCGAAGATAATCGTCAATACCTAGATGTAACTTTATAACGTTTTTCTTAACACCTTTAACTTTCTTAACGACTTGATGAACCGCTTCGACACAGTAAGCTTTATCTCTGGTTCCATACAATGCCTAAATGGGATTATTTGGGAACTCACCTTTAAATTTACCGACCACAGATGAGGTAATGGGAATATCGAAACTATTATCGCGCGAATAATTTGAAGTATCAAAGTGTTGAATATTGTCGATAATATCCCGATAAAAGTTTTCTGTGACTATTTTAATAATGAAGGAATCAGTATCCACATTCATCAAAGAAACGTTTTGTTGATATTTTTGTTTAAGAAATCTGTAGTAGAAGTCATACATAACAACTTTATAAAACCAAAATAGTAAAACTACATAAAGAGGTTTATCGTAAATAATACGTAATTTATTCATCTAAATAGCAACGAAATTTGTTGTGAATATTCTGGATTTTTTAAAATTGGGTTTAGCAGTTAAATTCTCAGCTCCCAGGAAGCGTCCCGAATGTTGCCAATGAGTAACCAGTTTCACATCAACTCGGTTATCAACGTTCTGCATCGTCTTTCCGAAGGCGCTGTTATTCATTAATTTGAAGAACGATTTCCCAAATTTATTATCAGACAAATTCCGTTTTCGGGTATTTAAATCAGTGAAAGGTTTAAGCCAGTCAGACTGTTTAAACTGAATCACTCTATGAACTTTAATTAATTTTAGTCCATTATGTAGGGCTGGTTGCAACGGTAGCTAGTGAACAATATATTTTGTCTTGTTAATAAAGTTCGGAAAGAGCTTTCCAACTCTACCATTAACATTAGCAGGAGAAATAATATCTTCAACTAAAAAGGGGAGATCAGCATGCAAGTCATGGAGGTGTTAGCTTGTCGAGGGAAGAAGCCATGGAACGAAAAGAATAGAGAAATCAATCGGGTCCCCGATATGATCTAAATTTGGAGAGGGAATTATCAAAGGAGCACTACATCCAATAAGTGAACGAATGAAGTTGATGTTTATCGGTAGATGTGGTAGAGTGCTTGTTAGGATCAGGTGAGCATGTATGAATTGGCTGCAATACGGTTTCAAAGTCTGCATATATAACAAAGGGTACTTCGATACGTTTGTAATAGTTTTCAAATTTTAAATGTGGTTGGGGACGAACCTACCCATCTTATCCATCTTGAAGTCTCCGTCAGCAAGGGTGGTGTGACGTGGTTGTAGTCATACTGTTCATGACGATGCAGCTGGACTCAAGTGGAGAAGTACTGTAAGCAACCGTCACATAATAATTTGCGATGTCTTGTCTTGGAAAGCGGTTGAGAAAATAAACGAGACAGTAATAAGTTTTGCCTTGATCATCATCGAGTAGCAGTAGATTGAAATGCAACCTCCGTTTGATGGGTGTGTAGGTGTGTAGTATAGGGGACCAACTATCTCTCAATAAAGACTGAAGACAACCGCTCGGAGAGGTAAATTTAATAGTCTAAGAAAATGGGAGAGAGAAGCGGAATTTTAAAAAGGGTGAGGATCTTAAGAGAGGGGACAGAAGATATTTAAGAGAGAAATATAGAAGTTGAGGTTACGTAAAATGACTAAAAGGTAGAGTGTGGTGTTGCCGAAGTGCCCGTCATTACCCTCGACGAGTCGGAACTGTCGGCGATGTTGGAGCAGTTCTTCCCCAATAATGATTTGATTAGTAAGACGTTATCGTCCGGTGGAGGAGGGACGAGTGTAGGAGACGTGGTCACGTAAAAGCCTGTCGCTAGTACATCGTGAACGGTGGCAGGGAGCGGTAAATCCATAGCTATAAAGCCGAAGAAACGGATGTACAACAGAAGAGTTTCGAGCGGTCCGTTGGACTATTCAAAGCTTGTGGACCAAGGTACGGAAGCAGTGAAGACTCTTCAACGTGAAAAACGTAAACGTGAAGGAGAAATAAAGGAGCACCACACGAAGGACGCTCTACTGTTGGAGCAGATACATCGGAAAGAAAAGGAGTTGGATGACCTGAAGAAAAGTCATGAAAGCAGCAGCAAACTGGTGGTGGAAGGTAGAAAGCGAGTAGAAGAGGTGGAGCAGCAGTTAGTCAGTGTACGCACACATTTATTGGACATATTTGAATGAAACTGTAGAAAAGAAACATGAAATAGATATATGTAATTAGTATAAATTTCATATTAATGTTTTTTTCAAGTGTCGGAAGGTAATAGTTATAAATCGCTAAAATCGAATTTATTATTTTAAAAATTACATTAATATATACAATATATATTATTATATAGAAGAATGCGATGCTGCGCATATTCCGTATTTAACGTATTGTGCGACTCCGGAACCCTTAACCTCCAACAACCGGAGATGCTTCTCCTGTCCATAATGAAATCCACGGGAGGCATCTTGTCCTTTATAGTGACAGTGGTGACCGTCCCTTCCGATGTCTCCCACTGCCGGTGTAGTAAAACAAAGAACTTGTTGGGGTTGATTTTCAGAGGTGTCGCGGTGTATACAACGAAGTAATGCATCGTTAACTTGCATTTGTTGAATGTGTACTAGTAGTTATAGCGAGAAGAAATCTTCTGCCGAACGAATGAAATGTGACGGTATTTATATGATTCGGAGGAGGAAGATGAGTGGGGCGAAATAAGGAGCTGTAAAGTTGGAAATAAAAAAATCTACAGTTACAACAGTACGTAAGCAGACAACATGGAATTCGTTCGTAGAATATCGTGGTTCCATAACCGTTTGTTATCGAGATTGTTTAGTGATAGAGGAGTGGGTAGGTTACCTGTTTTGTATCAGATAGACTTCGGAGCAGACGTGTGTGCAGAGGAGTGGTCTCAATCTTGACGATCAGGTGTAAATATTGAGGAAGATTACCGACATTATTTACCAGTTAACGGCGAGAGATGCGGAAACAGCGAGAGAATAACAGTGATGGGTTATGTGCAACACAATTATAGTTTGGAAAGTAACTGCTCGTTGGAATATATATAGTGAGGTATGGGAAAACAATTCTGTGAGAGTAACACGAAAGATTAAATAAAGCGCACGAATTTTAATGAGGTCGCAGGAACGAATGGACAGATGTTTTTGTGCATCGCGTCTGCAGACGGCATTCCGATTATGGTTGATGTAGGTCACGTCTGCAAACCACATTGTGTTGGCGAATAACTTGTTTATAGGTACCATACGAATTTACTTAGTAATAAGCAATGAAAAAAAATATTTGAAACAGATTTATTCAAAAATAATGCCACTTAAAACTTTTATAAAAAACGTTTCATAAACCAACACACAAAAACGCTAATGAATTTTAAATAACAAAAAATCAACAAAAAAAATCTAACAATTAAACTAAAAACCGGGTTAGGTTAATGGGTAGTATAAGTTGTAACCCTTCAGAAAACTGTAAGACAACATTGTTTTAAATAAATTATAATGATCGCACTTTAGCTATGTCCTAGCACGAAAGACTTCGTTTGCCTTTCATGTCGGTTTATAGAACCCTCTGAGTTTTGTACTAGCTGCAAAACTTACTCGGAGGATGTTGTAAACCGAACTTGTCCTAATTGCAGATCAGGATACCTCTGTGATAAGACAGGTTTGTTTTATGAGTCCTCACAGTATCATACCTTGCAGTGCTACATTTACGTTTCATGGTGTGATAGGGAACAAGTCTGAACGACCTAGAAAGTTATTCTACCGAAGAGTTCACACTCTCGTATTCGTCTTATTTCTTTCTGATCCTTTCCGACCTGTTTCGACTGTAACACATTCGAAACATCGGCTTATATACTCTAGTTTTTCCAATCCTACGCCACCCTTACCCCACGTTTTAGGTCATCCCCACTTATCCCCTCTCTTCCTTCTTCCTATTTAAGCTGCTGTAACTGTGTAGCAAACATCACTGGACGAGTACGGTTCACTCGTTCAACATGAACCTTTCTCGTGTTTCACTTGTCGTTAATACTTCCAGGCAGACAGGTTCCTTAAACTTTAACCGGTCGCAAAGTAGATATGGTTGACGTCTTCGTGAAAGCTGTACTGCTAAGAAACGATACTGTTGCATCGAATATATTGCCAACGCACACCTGTTTTTTGATGTCATAAACTGGTGTGGTGACTGATTCATACCTCTGCGAAAAGTCGGGTCTAGTCTATGAGATCGAGGATACACACACGCTCTTCTGTTTACTGTGTACTACAACTGAGCAAAGACGACAACCATTTCAATACATCATGAGGCTACCAACCTTTTATTTATATCAAAATAAAGAATCGTTAAATTTAACAGCGTTTCCGTTAAATTATAACGTTTCGAGAGGTAAACTGGAGCGAATGGTTGGATGGGAGAGGGGAGGCGGGAGTAAGCTGATGTATTTTCTAAATATTATGTATTCATATATGTAGGTACATCTACCTATAGAACGCTTCCAGCACTGAAAGGTATGATACTGTGAGAAGGTAGCCGGTTCTGAAACAAGGACGGGGAGGAAGGTCGTTACACGCGTTTTTTTCAGATTTTGCACCGATTTATCTCTTAAATTTAGTTGCCAATTAGTTCTTGGTTTTAGTTTTTGCTTTTTAGATAACTTTTTAATTCGTCTAAATTCGTTTAAAATAACTTTTTTTTCTTTAATTAACAGCATTAATTTATTTCAATGTAAAATTTTTGTTCTTTAATGAGGATATAACAAAATTAAAGAAAAATAAGGAAATTTATTTAGACTTACTATGTTTTACATTTTAGCACAATTCAGGCAGCAGGTGATGAACTATTTTCTAGATGCGTAGTTCATGATGCAATTACATTTACAGTGGTAATCAACACTAAAGCAAGGGGTTTCTACCATTTATAATAAGAGTTGTAGGTAAGAAGCCGGTTTATTCTACGTCACAAGAAATCTTGTACCTAAGGGACAGTTAGGGCAAAAAATCAACTGCAACTTCCCATAGCTTAATTTGTGGTAAAACTCTTAGAGTAAAAAGCGTACGTGTATACCACCTGTTAGGTTTTTGAACATATATCTTCAATTGTATAGGTCACTTCACTTGCACATTTCATAGCTATGTTTCAATGGATCATGATACAAGATACACTGCGTTGAACGCCAAGAAGAGAGTGATCACCGCCGCTGTTGGACATATCGAATCACCCGTCGAGCTAGTGACTGAAACAAATTAGTCGCAAGTTAATTATACTGCAACTTATAAATTAAAAAAATTGCATTGCACAATATCTAGCATATAGTAGAGTAAAAGTGCTAAATGTGGAATACCATTGAATTAAATTGAAAAAAAATATATTGTTAGTTTTTCTCTTAAAAAGCATATTGGGTTAAGCTCAAGCAGCGACTGCCAACGACAACGTCGAGCTACTTTGACGTTTCGCTCTCCAGGCGCAACCGCGTGAGTAACCACATTACGTCTTCCTGCTTAAGCCAGCTTAAGCCGATGATAGCAGGATTGCCAAATTGACAAATATAAAGTGGATTTGAAATAGAATATAACAATATAAGCAAATTTTTATTAGGTCGTAATGCGAAACGGCAGCGTAATGTGGAATAGTGTACTGTCATAATGTGGAATATATTCACCTTAAATAAATGTCAACAAAACAACTTCGAACCGAAAACATATTTTATTCACGTTAGCGACGATAGGTACATAAAATTAAATAAAAAGAAACATTCTAATTAAAATCTTTATAATTTATTTCATCATATTTATAAATCAAGTAATGGACTGACAGTTGACAATCAGATATTGACTAATGTGTTTAATGTCAATTTATTGATGTTAGTTGTTTGTCCGATAATTACCGAATTAGACGGTCTAAACATCGTAAAATTAAAGTGATTTTGATAACTGTTGGATATTGGCGATATAAGCTTCCATTAATTATGAATATATCAATTTACCAACAAAATTAGATCCTTATAGGTGAGCATTCTGATTAAGGTTTTAACAAAAAAAGTTTTGTACTTTAATATTTAAAATCAACCCAATAAGAAAATGCGTAAATAAAGACTCATAATAATTTCAACAGCAGAAATTGTATATGTAATTATCATCCTGAACGCCAGAGCATGTCTCTTGCGCCCATAGGAGACAAGCTGGACACATTACCCACAGTTCCCCACGATTGTCTTCAGAAAACTTTTAATCACAAAAAATGCATTGATCATATTGATTTGGAATGTCCTCCTGGAAATCTTCCTCATCAGTGAAATTCTCTGTGGCAACTGATGTAGATAATGCCGAAGATCGTTGACGTTGTTTCTGAGGTTTATTTTGCAGCATATGTTTAGATCATTCAACTAACGGCGTTTTTTGCAGCTCGGCCTAAGATAATTTCGATGAATAAATTTTGCGTTAAATTTTTATTTGATGTAGATACGGATGATTCTAATTCATATTTATAGGGCATTGAAGTAATTATTTTAGCTTTTCCAGGCTTTTGACCGCTCGTTCCCTGTTATCTTCTTATAGCTTTGATATAGTCACCACTGCTTCAGGATAAACTCTACTTGTAGAAATATCAGTTTCTGCTGCCCTTCAGCACGTGGCTCAGGGTCAACATGTTTCGGCAGTTTTTCAATGTTTTCTTTTTCGGCTTCTAGAAACTTTTCTTCTGTAAATGCGACAACACTTTGTTTAGCAGTAAGTACGATATCTAAGTTCCTCGAGTGCGTATCATGCCCATCCAAGATAAGCAAACCGGGCCATCTTCTGTTGGTCACCAAATCGTGAATACGTTCATTTGGATCCATCCTGAGATATGATATCGAATTGGAGCTCCCGGTGGTCGACCATTCTTTAACTACTGACTTGCATTTTTCCTAGGAAAACGTATCAAAGTAGGAACGAAGAAATATACAAAAAGAAACTCACCCCTAAATACTATAAACACTAATGATGAAGCGGACACGTGTTTCGCCCACTTCCAATATGGACATTATCAACGCGAGACAGTCTTGAGACAGATATTTTGATATGTCAAAACTAACGACTTACAGCTGTGGAAACTAGTTTGTAGCCTAGTAGTTTGACCCATTCGGTGTTTTAATAGTCAGCAAATTCTAGTGCATTCGATCATCAGACGACACAGATGTATACGATTTGACTTTTGGCAAACAGTGCCATCTTCAATTGCTAATTTCTATTAAACTGCTTTATAAATCGTGATGAAATTCTGCAAAATCCTACTTCATTTTAATTTTATTTGATATCGTTTATGGTATTTTGCGCGTCTCTTGCAGTCTTTGAAAAATCCGAAAATTAGAATTCTCGATATTGCCAGATCAATAATATCTAATCTTGCCAATAACCGACAACCTTTAATTAATAATCAGGCAAAGTTTCGACCGTCAATTTGTTTTGTTAATTAAAAGTGGTTGGTTATTGGCAGGATAAGATTTTATCGATCTTACATTATTTCATTTATACCAAACACACAAACGACCATACACTAGAACAGTAGAACAAAATATGCTCTCAGGTCAGTATTCTGTCGAAACCACCAGAGACGGATCGCGATTTCGAGCTGGTTGGCTCTCATCAGCGTGCCGCAGATGGTTCCGACAGAATACCGACCGACCAAAGCCTCTCCTTACTAGAAGTGGATTCAATAAAGAACAAAGATGACACTAGAGCGCCATCTATGGTCAACGCTATTTAATAATAGGTACTGTAGTGTTCAACAAGATAACTTTTCATTAAGGTAATGCTTGTTGAACCAGACCTACGCATAGCTACGACTGCGTGAAAGGCACGCGAACCTAAATAGAACAAAATATGCTCTCAGGTCAGTATTCTGTCAAAACTACCAGACACGGATCGCGATTTCGAGCTGGTTGGCTCTCATCAGCGTGCCGCAGATAATTCCGACAGAATACCGACCGACCAAAGCCTCTCCTTAGTAGAAGTGGATTCAATATTGAATCCACTAGAACAGTGGTTCTCAACCTAACAATTTAATATAATTTCAAAAAAGTCGACATGAAATTTTTTCACGATTTCGGATTACATTAGTACAGAAATTGTAAAATCGCGTTTGATTCTAAAAAACTAATTTTCATGAACTATTTCGAAACATTTTTAGAAACAGATTTCAATCTTAAAAAAACGTATATACATATGACTTCGTTACATAGACGATCTATTTTGAATTTGGGTTGGCACAGAACGCCAATTACATAATTTTCTAAATCATATTAATATTATTATAAAACATCAACAAAATAAAAATAACCGGTCCACTTTAGAAAAAATAAACAATAAACGTTTAAGTGTTCTAGATCTTCAGCTTACCATAAGAAATCATTAAATTAATTTGACATATTTTATTGATTGCATTATTTCGTCTTATTCAAACTACTCCTTAATAAAATATAAACTATTTTTGGTACAATTTTTGTGAAACTGCGTGGCAAATAGAAAAAATAAAACAACAACGGAAACGTTTCACTATATGTATATTTAAGTCAAATCTCGACAAACTTGTTTCGGCCCCAACGACCATTAACTAGAGAAATACAGATGATTACTAAAATATAGAAGATGTACAATCATATCTTCTTTACATTACAATTTATAAAATAAGAGAGGGGAGTTAGAGGTAGTGAGTTCTAATTGATTATTTTCTAAATTCAGGTTATTGAAGAGGGGTTTTTTAATTTCAAAGTTCTCTAGAAGTGATAATTTTCTACATTTAGGGATATTAGCATGTAAAAGTCTAAAATTAATTGTATCTAATGAGTGGCTCGTCTGTAAACAATGGGCGACCATACCACTTGAATTAATTTTCTTATTTTTAATAGCGGAAGCGTGCTCAGATAAACGTTTTGAAATAACCCTGCCTGATTAACCAATATAAGTGGCGTCACAATTACTACAAAATATTTGATATATACCGCATTTTTCACTCCCTGAAGCACTTCTTCTGTGATTAACTAACAAAGATCTAAGATTAATTGAACCGTTTTCAATTATTTTACAGTCAAACCTATTTTGTAATAGAGATTTAAAACTAAAGCTAAAGTTATTAATACATTTAATAGACCCATACAAGGGTTTATTTTGATGAGGGGAACTACTGTTGTATAATAAGACAGAAGCGTGTTTTTTAACTTTAGTTTTTAACAAGTTATCAATAACAGACGTACATAATAATTATTGGATAACCTTCCATGTTCTTCTCCGTGTACATAATAATTATTGGATAACCTTCCATGTTTTTCTCCGTATATAAAACGATAGGTTTTACCGTCAATTAGATGGTCTCCCCATGGGGTCACCTCTTTCACTGGTTTTAGCAGAGATGTTTATGGCTTCATTCGAAAACATACTTTTCAATTTGAAAAACCCCCTATTAAAATATGTTCATACATGGTACAGGTATGTTGATGATGTTTTCTGCGTATGGACAGGCACAGACCGTCAACTTGATTATTTTCTAACAACTTTAAATTATATAAATTCCAATACCTCTTTCACAATCGAAAAATAACTCAACAATAATTTAAATTTTCTAGATATGTCCTTATCAAAAGAAGTTAAAAAACAAGCTTCTGTCTTATTATACAACAGTAGTTCCCCTCATCAAAATAAACCCTTGTATGGGTCTATTAAATGTATTAATAACTTTAGCTTTAGTTTTAAATCTCTATTACAAAATAGGTTTGACTGTAAAATAATTGAAAACGGTTCAATTAATCTTAGATCTTTGTTAGTTAATCACAGAAGAAGTGCTTCAGGGAGTGAAAAATGCGGTATATATCAAATATTTTGTAGTAATTGTGACGCCACTTATATTGGTTAATCAGGCAGGGTTATTTCAAAACGTTTATCTGAGCACGCTTCCGCTATTAAAAATAAGAAAATTAATTCAAGTGGTATGGTCGCCCATTGTTTACAGACGAGCCACTCATTAGATACAATTAATTTTAGACTTTTACATGCTAATATCCCTAAATGTAGAAAATTATCACTTCTAGAGAACTTTGAAATTAAAAAACCCCTCTTCAATAACCTGAATTTAGAAAATAATCAATTAGAACTCACTACCTCTAACTCCCCTCTCTTATTTTATAAATTGTAATGTAAAGAAGATATGATTGTACATCTTCTATATTTTAGTAATCATCTGTATTTCTCTAGTTAATGGTCGTTGGGGCCGAAACAAGTTTGTCGAGATTTGACTTAAATATACATATAGTGAAACGTTTCCGTTGTTGTTTTATTTTTTCTATTTGCCACGCAGTTTCACAAAAATTGTACCAAAAATAGTTTATATTTTATTAAGGAGTAGTTTGAATAAGACGAAATAATGCAATCAATAAAATATGTCAAATTAATTTAATGATTTCTTATGGTAAGCTGAAGATCTAGAACACTTAAACGTTTATTGTTTATTTTTTCTAAAGTGGACCGGTTATTTTTATTTTGTTGATGTTTTATAATAATATTAATATGATTTAGAAAATTATGTAATTGGCGTTCTGTGCCAACCCAAATTCAAAATAGATCGTCTATGTAACGAAGTCATATGTATATACGTTTTTTTAAGATCGAAATCATTCGACTAACCGACTTCCTTACAACCTCCTACTTACATTAGCTGTTCGTTAGAGCGAGCAGGCCTTCTCTCACGATGTTAACGATTTTGCACACTTGGGTGAATTAAAATATGCATAAAGGGTGATATACTCATCACTCGTGAGGCCAACCAAATAACTGACAGTTGGGTTCAGGAGAGGCAAAGAAAAGAAAATAACTCTATATACGCACATATTAAATGTAGGGCCGATTTTTAGCGTTACGTACAAATATCCAAGTCAAATTTATATACTTGGGTAAAGACAGAAAACTCATGTCGACATAGCGTTCATTTAAGTAATTAGTTAAATATTTGACGAGGTACAAAAGTAAAATGGAATGTGAATTAAGATCTGCATGACTCAAAAGACACCATCTCTCATTTTTTTGCACTAAACCTTAAGCATTAATACATAGTAAGATGAATACCTAACAGTAAGGCTTCTCTCATATCCTTGATGGGTAAACTTTGGACGACGCTTTCTCGGTCACCACGCCATAAAACTGGGGAAACGGAAGCAATACATTTGACTTTCATTAAACCACCTTGAAAGTGGGTACTGCTTAATGTAAAACGTAGTCCTAAGGTCATAGATGCGAGACCTTCGTTGAAGTATATTGGAGGATAATGTATAAGTGATGAGTTGCCTGCGACCTGAAAATAGAAACGGTTTAATATACCGTATTATATAAAGCAGAATATTTTCTACAAAATAACATAATTCGTTATAGTAATGGTATTCTAAAATGTGCAGTTGCTTTAATTGCGCCATCTTTAGATGACACGAATAATACTGATGAATGTTTTGAAACTCTGAACTGTTCAGAATAAAGGTTGGAAACAAGTAATTTTTATGACAGGTTTTTTTTCTGTAAGGCCAGCCAAAGTAAACCTGTTTAAATTTTATATTTCAGTTAGCAAATGTGTTTCCTTTAGACAATCGAGTTACTTCAAATTACATGTCAGTTCTGATATTGTGAATCGTACTTGTTCACGTGCATTCGAATTCATTAGAAATTATTCTTCCTTCAGTGAATGTTTTTGTAGAGGTTACCCTTCCACAGACTTATAGATGACGGAATTTCGTTTCAAAAGACACCTGGGTGCCTCAAAGCATTTGATACCTTAAAGATTGCCCTCTATGAGCCTCAATAGTGACATACACAGTTCAGCAAGCCTTTCACAGTTGATGCCGATGCTAGTAATGAACGACTTGGTGGAAATAGAAACTGAAATGGAAATTGAAATGGAAATGGAAAAGAGAAAGTAATTGAATACTTTCGAAACTTCAACGGATCCATTGTGTCACTCGGCGAGAGTTTGAAGATGTCATAAACTAATCGAACACCAGAGGAAAGACGGAGGTATTGGTCAAATAATGAAATTGAAAGAATACGGAATTGCAAGACCATCATGGGCAGATATTAGCTACCTATGTCCGACAACAAAACGTTATTGGTCCCAGTGGTATACCCCTTATTTTTAACAGCGGCATTCTAAAAATTGATTGGGAAAGTTTGGATGGTACGAAAAACAAGCTTCATATAGTACTCTCGAAGAACAGAGTTCCAGGAATTTTATAAGTAATCCATGGAGAAGGGCATTTTGATGGCACGAATACTCTGGGAAAGGTACGCGAGCGATTTTATTGGCTACGTAGTTGAAGCGATGTAGCGGACTGTTGCAAGGGATGCCCGATATAAGCTGTCTGTAAGGGACCGGAGATGAAAAGTCGTGGGCGAATGCAGCTCCTTTTGATAGAATCGTAACCATCCCCAATGACAAACTCAGGTAACAGATATATCTTGGTCGGCATGAATTACTTCAGCGAGCGGCCCGAAACATCGGTAATTACAAATCAAGAAGCAGACACCATTGCCGTCAGGCTTGTAAATAATCGGATTAGTCGCGACGGAGTGTTAATGGAGACGCATTCTGACTAGGACAGGAGTGAGTCGGCTTTGTTCAAGATCACCGAACTAACGTGAATCAACAAAACAAGAACCACGCCGTTACATCCGAAGTCTGATCGAATGGTGGAACGACTTAACGCTACTCTGGGGATCAGTTTAAGATGCTCATCTGATCGATACATACCCTTTTCGTCTTGGTCCACAGAAATGTTATATATGAAACAACTGGAGAAACACCACCAGCAACTTATTTCGGAAAGAACTAAACCTGCCATCAGACGAGTACGTGCTTCTTCACCTTCTTGCTTTAATAGGACATAGAATGAGACTCATCTAATGTGTAGTTTCTCCTATTTCTTGGCGTGGTGACATTAAGTTGTTGATTTCGAGCGGCCGTGGTACCGTCTTGCTTGAGGAAGGTACGATCAGCTTCCGTCTGGCGAGGCTAGTCCAGTTAGGCCTTTTCGTCTTTGCATTAACGAAGCAAGATCAGTCTGACTTTTTGTTCGGTTATGGTTACGGGGAAGGTGATGTTTTGTGTGTGTCTACGTGCTAATTTTTACCGACTCCATGGCTTATTTTTATTTATTTTGCTACCACTGATCCATTTGATTATTTTCCATATTGATGAGTTAAGTAGTTAATTAGCTCTGCCTTGTTACAGAGCATGCAGTCCTAATGTAGAATTTTTGTAATATCTCTTTTGAGCTCATTATCTCAGTCAAATACTTCTATATAACGCACGTGCAGATCTTCAGCTAATTTCATGACCTTTGGGCACTCATTTAGTCTAATAACTCTGTATTACTTTTCCAAAATCATTTAAATTACTAAATGTAGTTATATTGTTTATTATCCGTTACTTTTTCAATTTACCTTGCCTCTTTTGAAAGTGCTCACTTTGACCTGAGTTTGCACGGATGTATGTTACGTCCCTGCATTTATTTTAAATTATGTTTAGTGTTAGCAGAATATTTTTAATAATCTGAATAAAAACCAAAAAACGTTCTATAGTTTCCACAAACAATGTTTATTTAAACATGACAGCTGTTTCGATATACGTACAATATCTTCTTCAGATGAGTTGTAAACTCATATTATATATCAACACAGCTGTCATGTTTTAAAAAATATTGTTTGTGGAAATGAAAGAACGTTTTTTGGTTTTTATTCACATTATTATTATGGATTTCCACCAAGTAAAGACCTCAACCATCATCAAAATAATATTTTTAGTTTATAATATCATTGTTAGATCTATTTTCGTTAATATCTTTCTTTTTAGTATTCATTCAATAGACAAAATTACCTGACGACATTCATATTCTTAAAATTAGTTATTATTATTTCTTATTCCTAGATTATAAATTCCGTTGTCACTACCACGTATTGTTAGATTTAAATTCATTACACCCTTTGTTGGGTTTTATTACTCTTCGTCAATTATTCTACCTCTTCTAGTACCTGTGCACTTTTATTGCAAACAATCCCTGAAATTTTAAATGGAGGTTTTCTGATAGTTGTAATTTACCTAGCTCTTTGTTAGTCCTTTGTCAAATATTCTTGGAATATTCAAGTTATGTCGGTGCATTAAGCACCCTCTCCACTAAGACGTCATCCAAAATTCCCAATTTTCAACCACTACTATTTAATTTAAGCTCCACCCCTTTTTTTTATCTTGTTCTTCTAGTTTTAATTTTCAATTGTTAGTTAGTATGTAAGTAACAGTGATTAATTATTAAGTATTGGGAAAATCCAGCCACAATAGCGGAGAATTTATTGCGACCATTTCTACCTGATTGTTAGCTATGTTATCTTTATTTTTAATTGCTTTCTTAATCTCTATAGCCTCTAACAAATCTAACTAATTAACAACCTTTTTTGTACATTATGTAATAACTTTACTGAGTTAGTATCTAATGTTTGATTAAGTTCTAGACAATGTTGCGCTATCCACCCCTTTGCAATAACCAATATAAGAATGACCTGAAAAGGTAGAAACAAATTTGTCGAGATTTTAATAAATATTTAGTGCAACGAAACCCAGTGTTTTTCTTCTACTCATCTTCTTCTATAATTTATAAAATGTTGCACAACGAATGCGATTCATATTCAATCAATTTTAAATTCATCTTCAAGTTCCTCAACAGACCAAGCAGCCAGAAATTCTTCGTTGTCGGCTATTCTTTTGTTTTCATGATTAGCAACAATTTAGCACTTCCGGTAATTCAGATACTGCACTATTTACGTTCATGTGTTAAGGCAGAGGCTGCGGATATCATTCGTTCGTTTGAATTATCGGAAGCTAACTACCAAGTGGTATGGACACTTCTAAAGGAACGCAATAATAACACACGTTTAATTGTTCTCAAACATGTCAACGAAATATTAACAGCACCATAAATTAAGAGGTCAGAGGGTTCACAACTTGCACAATTGCTTACTATTTTTCAGACATTTAAGAGCGTTAAAAGCTTTAGAACAACCTACCGATTCTTGGCATGCATTACTCATAGGTATCATTCTACCGAAATTCAATAAGGATACACGTGACCGTTGGGAAGAAACACTAGCAGACACAAACATGCCAACATTGAAGGGATTGATGGAGTTCTTGGATAGGCGCCGACAAACTCTAGAAGCTTCGCAGACGAAACCACAAGAAGAAACGGTTAATTCGTCCTACAACCTTAGAAACAAACGTGAAGAACACAAACACTATCAACAGAACTTTCACACACCGCATGTAAAAATTAACTATTTACTATGTAAGGAAAATCATTATCTTCGAGAATGTCTAACATTTAAACGGAAACCTCTTCAAGAAAAATGTAACTTCATTAAGCAAAAAGGGCTTTGTGTGAACTGTTTAAAATCGAATCATCAAGCACGAGATTGTCGCTCAATACATTGCCGAAGATGTCCTAAAAAACAACACATGTTTCTGAACTCCGAAATGCAAACCACGCCATCAGATGACACAATTGAACCATCGACATCAACAAACGTCACTATGTTTGCTGAAACATCTGTTTAAGTGGTCCTATCCACAGCAAAACTTTTAAATCAAGATCAACATGGACAATATCATGTGTGCCGAGCTTTAATCGATCCAAGATCCTAGTCGCAATTCATAACAGAAAATTTGACAAATAAGTTGCAATCAGGATTAATTCCTCACCTCACACACTCAAGACCTTCATATCAAATAGATAGCTGATATTCAATCATCTACAAGTCCTTATCAGTGGCGACATGTCCCATCTGCAGACAATTCCGCAGATATTTTTTATCGTGGTCAAAGTATTATGCAATTGAATTCAAGTACACTGTGGAATCATGGACCCTCATGGCTTCTCAAGGAAGAAACTGATTGGGCAAAATTGCACATATCACCTAGTAAAACAGCTGAACACAAAATTACCATCACACTGAACGTTGCAATTTCAGATTTTACTATTTCAACAAAATTTTCCTCCTGAATAAAATTAATACGTGTGTTATCATGCTGCAAGAGATTTGTACAAAACACTAAAGGCATAAGAAAAACCGGACCGTTCTCAACAGATGAATTAAACTTAGCAAAGGTCATTATAATAAAACTGATTCAAAGAGAAGCCTTTCCACCCGAACTTGATTAAATACAACAAGACCGAAACGTTGTTTCCAACAGCAAACTTTTACCTCTAACCCTTTTATTGATGAAAAAAGAATTATTCGTGTTGGTGGAAGAATAACAAGGGCATCGGTGTCGTATGAACAACGCCATCTTGCTATTTTACACAAAAACTCTGTCGCTACAACCCTCATAGTTCGGGACAAACATGAACGTTTTTACCATGCAGGAGCGCAACCTACATTATACGCAATTAGGCAGGAATTTTGGATTATATATCGACGCAATACTGTTCGACGTGTCCTTAAAAAATGCATAAAATGTGTTAGAGCCAAACCAAATGCTCCTGAATACCGTATGAGAAATTTTCCCTAATCTAGACTGACATCTGCGAGACCATTTTTAAACTCAGGTGTAGACTACTGTGGGCCTTTCCTCATCAAGAAAAAGAAGTTCCGCAACACGAAGAAGTTAAAAACTTACCGCAATTTTCGTGCGTTTTGCAACGAAAGTCGTTCACATCGAAATTGTCACCGACCTTATCTCAAAAGGTTTTATTGCTGCATTGCGTCGATTTGTTGCTCGCCGCGGAGTGTGCAAAAACCAATACTCCGACAATGCAACAAATTTTGTCGGAATAAAAAAGAAAATTTTCCCTTTTGACCTCACCGGACTACAACACAAGGATTTCCGAATACCTCGCCAATTGTGGTATTAATTGTCATTTTTCGCCGCCACGGGCTCCTCATTTCGGTGGTTAATGGGAAGCCTCCGTTAAGTCGTTCAAGCACCACATGCTGTGGGTGCTAGGAAATACGCTTTTCACCTATAAAGAACTGCATACATATACTACTGAAATCGAAGCAATACTTAACTCCCATTTCCACTGATGCAAATGACCTAGTAGCATTAACCCTGGTCACTTCCTCATTGGCGACTTATTGACCGATCTTCCCGAAGAGATGCTTCTATGGAATTTCTAAAACCAGTATTCTGAAGATATTAGAAAGACACAACCTTCATCCGTATCACATTTAGATACATCAAATACAAATTACCTCAAATTAATGAGGAAAACAGCTATTGCTGTCATGATGCCCCCTTACTACGCTTTAGAATCTCAATTCTACAACGCCCAGATCTGCAAAAGAACCTACAACATCGAAAACAACGGTTTGCTGCCCATAAGAAAATTAAATTCCATAGAGGATTGAAAGTTCTTCTAAAAGGCTGCAAATTTGGAGGATTTTGGAAACAGGTTAGTGCATTTTCGGTACCTATCCTTTCTACTTGTCCTCCCCGTTAAATTCTACATAAGATGACTACCGCAACAACCTCCTCAATTACTATCAACGAATTTAAAACGAAATTCGATTTATTTAGTTCGGCTATTTCAAATTTTCATGGAGCAGAGAACGAATTAAGTCAATTTCTTAACGCCTGCGATAATTTCCACAATGTTGTGGCTACTACCGCAGAAGAATATATCACTTTGAAATTTAATCTAATTATGAATAAATTAAAGGGAGATGCATTTCTTTTATATTCGGTAGAGAGACCAACGGGTTGGGCCTCTCTGCGCGCTTTATTAAAAGGACGCTTTGGTCCTGCCGAAGATGAAAAGTTATTATATAATAAGTAAATAGGCTGCTACATGTTCCAAAACGAACACTATGAACAATACTATTTGCGATTACATAATATATTAAGTAAAATTTGCGAAGCTGTTAGTGGTCTAACTGATCAGCAATACAGACGAAGTCACTATAAAAGCGAGGCTTTGAAAGTATTTTGCGCTACCATTAACCAGCCCTATCGCCAACATCTTTTATATAAAACCCCAATTAGTTTGAAACAAGCCCTTTCATTTTGCAAAAATTGGACAATTTATATCAAAATTCGTTACTATATCAACAAATGCAGAAAATACAAATACTAATAACATTAACAGAAATCCAATTAAGGCTTCCACGAATCTAACACAATCATTTAGACCACAAACCCTTAGAAATCCTCCGATCACTTTTCAACCAAATTATGTACAAAGGAAAGTACCGCAAACCTTCCCTACCATTGACAATAGACCACCAAAACCATTTATCTTCCAAAAACCACACCCCTCCTTCCAAAAACCTTCCGATTCTAACTGGCCTAATAGAAATTTTAATAATCAAAACCTTTATCGCCAACCAATCATAACGCGAATAGTGGAGATGTCAGTATGCGTACTGTCACACAGCAACAACGTCGACCATTTATCAATCATTTCCAAAATAAATCAAACCAACCTCCTAAATTCATTGTCGAGGAATTGACTAATGCTGAAAGCAAACCTTACGTCTACGACGAAGAAGGCAACGCTTATTTGCCCGTACAGTATTTAGACAATTTTGCAGAAGTAGAAAATTCAGAGGAAAACCCTGAAGAAAACGGCGATGACCAAATTGACCAAAATTTTACACAACAACAAATTACGAAGATGGCACTTTAAAGACTAGACACTCAATTATAAAATTTCACGAAACACGAGACAAAATTCTACCGGAACCAACATTTCAAAAAATCCCAGTAAATTTGCATAAAGGTAATTGCGTTATTACAAATCATGCCGACATTATACCTGGCATCTACCCTGTGAATCACGGATACGCTGACGTGTACTGTTTAAATAATATTAACCTGACTGAACCGATGGACGTCGACCCTTTAGAAAGTTACCTTTATACAGACCGACCGCCTTCAATAAACCCCTCCGATGGCGACATTATTAAAGAAATACGCACTTCTCATATGAATCCCGAGGAAAAAGATAAGATTATCAAAATCTGTAGAGAATATCAATCCCAATTAACCGCTGTCACTAATGTTACTCACAATATTAAAACCACGGACGACGAACCCGTATACCAGAGAAACTTTAGGTATCCTCAAAAATTAAAAGAGGAAATTCAAAATCAAGTTCGCAAATTACTACAAGATAACGTAATCAGACCTTCTGTATCCCCTTACTCCTCACCGATCTGGATAGTCCCGAAAACGATGGACGCCTCTAACAAAAAAAAGTGGCGTATGGTCATCGATTTCCCGAACTTAAACAAAAAAACTATCGAGGACAAATACTCTTTACCGAGAATTGACGATGTTTTGGACTCTTTAGGGAAATGCTCTTATTATACCACTCTCGATTTGTCTTCCGGATTTCTCTAAATACCTATGGACCCCAATAGCATAGAAAAGACTGCTTTCTCTGTGGAAAACGGCCATTACGAGTATGTTCGTATGCCGTTTGGCCTTAAAAATGCCCCGGCTACATTCCAACGAATGATGGATACTGTTTTGAGAGACTTTCTCTATAAATTCGTATTCGTCTACATGGACGACATTGTCATTTTCAGTAAATCCCTTCATGACCGTGTATTACATCTCAGACAAGTTTTCCAACGCCTTAAAGAAGTAAACTTAAAAGTCCAGTTGGACAAAAGTGAATTTCTCCGCAAGGAAGTCCTCTTTCTAGTCCACATTATTACAACTGACGGAATACTACCCAACCCCAATAAAGCGGCCGCTGTTAAAAAATTTCCTGTCCCTAAGACACAAAAGAATTAAAATCATTCCTTGGCCTTAGCGGATATTACCGCAAGTTCATAAAAGACTACGCAAAAATTGTTTTACCTTCGACCAAATGCTTGAAGAAAAATTCCAAAATCAATACTAACGATGTTGAATATCTAAATGCAGTCAATAAAATCAAGGAAATTATTTCCAACGCTCCCGTGTTAGCCTACCCCGACTTTAAACAAACATTTTTCATTACGACTGACGCGAGCGACAAAGCAATTGGCTCAGTAATTTCACACAACAATCACCCTATAGCATTCTACTCCAGAACCCTCAATAGTGCCGAGAGAAATTACTCCACTATTGAAAAAGAGTTGCTCTCTATCATAGACTCATGTAAAAATTTTAGACCGTATATCTTTGGCAGAAAGTTTATCTTACAAACTGACCACCAACCTTTAGTATGGCTACACAAGTTAAAAGAACCCCAGGGACGACTTAATCGATGGAAAGTCAAATTATCGGAATATGACTACGAAATTAGACACATTAAAGAAAGAGAAAATAAAGTCGCTGACGCCTTGTCGCGAGTAGAGATCAACGCTTTAGAGGACGAAGACGACTGTGACCTTTTATCCCTTTTTAATAACGTAGATACTGAACAACAACTTGACCCTGAAATGGCAGACGAAATACTATCAGAATTAGACAAAAATGCGTCCAAAAAAACAGTAAGAAATAAAGATGATGACATAAATACGGTGCACTCCGCTATCGAGAATCCTACACCTGTCATGCCAATTGCTGAACGACCCTTGCAGGTTTTTCATATATAAATCGCGATCCGATACGGCTTAAAAAATAACCTTAAAAGAAAACGGCTTTCGGAAAAACTAACTATTCATTCACTTTGGAAAACGCGGACTATAAAGATTGGCTTACCGAAAGATTAGACGAAATTAAACCGTTACCAACTATAGGAGTCTATTTCGACCCCGAAATTGACGAATCGACTCAACACGAGATGTTTCTGTTAATACATCGGTACTTTTTAGAAAAACTTTCCTCATTCAAATTAATTAAAACCAATATCAATCTACCTAATTATAGTTAAAACAAAGCTCTAGAAGCAGTCCAAATTATCATGAAAACAACCATAACGGTATTGAAGAAACGTTTAGCCATTTCAAAACACAATTTTACTATCCAAACCTTAAGAAATTAGTCCATCTTCAAATTAATAAATGTGAATCATTTAATAAAGCAAAATATGATACAAAATCCCTACAAACCCCCCTACAAAGGTCCTGTCATATCAACGCGACCGTTCGAGACAGTCATGCTAGATCTATTTAGTCTAGAAAATCACACCTTTCTTACTATCTTTGATCATTTTAGCAAATACGCTCAAGCCTATCATATTACTGATAAAAACGCCACTACAATCATAAACAAACTACGACACTTCATTAATCACCACAACCTACTAGGAAAAATAATAATTGACCATGGCACTGAATTCAATAACATACATTTTAGAAATTATTCAAAATTGACCTACACATCGCTAGTATAAAAAACCCTACTTCTATTTCACCACTTGAAAAAATGCATAACACGTTGAAAGAAAGGATAATTATTTTCAAAGAAAAAGACAGAAATGAGACGCTACCCAACCTCATGATTAACGTAATATTCGTGAAATACCGAAAGTAGGTCAAGTTTCGGGTAAAGGTCGTTGTGAATGTGCGGAGTGAAAAAACAAAGAAATTGAGTAGAAAAAAGCCGAGAAAATTTAGGAAAAAGATATAGAAAGCGAGATAAAAGATCAGACGAGCCATCTGAAAGTGAGAAGAAGATAGAAAAGAGACAAGGTAGGAGATTCTGCAAATAAACTGAACAGAAGGTTATGTCAAAAAAGATAAGTAACAAAGGCCAAGAGCGAAAAGCTCAAGTAATTTACAACATATTACAGACTTCTACAAGCGTAAGCGAGAAACAGAAATTGCTTTACAACAGGAAGAAAACTGCCAACTAAGTAAGAAACCTGCATTATTGGAATCCGACACCACCGCCAAAACAAATAGAATTCAAAAAGAAGTCAGTTTTTCGGAAATGGACAGGGAAGAGGAATTAATAAATCTAGTAAAGGAATTAAGAAATGATATAAGGGAATTAAGAAAGGAAAACAAAGAGTTAGCAGAAGAAATCAAAACAATAAAAGAAGAGAACCGTATGGAAAGAGAGAGATGGGAAAAAGAAAAAATAGACTTACATTCCAAAATTGAAAGTTTGGAAGAAAAGATGGAAAAAATAGAAAGAACCGAAAAAAAGAACAATATAGTAATTACAGGATGGAAAGCAAAGGAAAACAACACGGAGAAAATTAAGCAAGAATTAAATTTTATGCTACATACTAAACTAAATGTAAAAGCAGAAATAGTTAAAATCAGCAAGTTAGAAAGGAATAACAAGCAAACTACTTTCGTCACAATAGAAAATTGGGAAAACAAAATGCAAATATTGAAAATGAAAATCAAGTTAAAGGGCACTGACATATACATAGACTCAGAATTGACTCAGAAAGAAAGGGATATACAAAGACACCTTTAAACAGTATGCAGATAAAGAAAGGGAAAAAGGAAAGAAGGTCAGAATAGGATATAAGAAATTAAAAAATTGGCGAGGAATGGTTCTTTTGGAATGAAAAAGAAAAACCCTATCAAAAAACTATAACAAAAAATTTGTAAAAATGATATAGAAAGTAAGAATAGATTAAGTAAAAAATGTGTCATATGCAGATGATGTAATTTTAATGGCAAGTAATGAACAAGGGCTTAAAGAATTGATTAAAAGATTTGGAAGGTACATTTCAGAAAGAGGACTTTAGTTAAATATCAAAAAATCAAATATTCTCAGAGGAAAAACATCGGGAGGAAGAAGAAAAAAAATGGAATTCACATGGGATGGAAAAACCTTAGAAGTAAAGTCTTTTAACTACTTGGGATATATTCTACAGCAAAATAATGGAAATGAACAACACACAAAGTATTTAAAGAAAAAAGCAACGACAGCACTGGGAAGGATATGGAGCATAGCCGAAAGGAACTTCAAAGACTGTTGGAAAAAAAGAATGTATCTTTTTGACACACTAGTAGAAAGCATACTAATGTATGGGGTGGAAATCTGGGACTGGCAAGAGTACAAAGGAATAGAAGAAATTCAGCACAAGTACATCAAATGGACACTAAATTTAGATAGAACAACACCGGGATATATGCTGCATTTAGAGACAAAACGAGAAAAACTAGTTATAAAAGCAGGAAAAAGAGCAGTAAAATATGAAGAAAAGATAATTAGACATGAAGGAAACGGCTTACTTACAGAATGCGTAAAGATCAAAAATAAAATAAGTACAGATTGGGAGATAAACAGAAGAAGAGAGACAAAAGAAAAATGGAAGAGAACTAGAAAAAAGCACTTAGAAGAAAGAGGATGGTCGCTTGAGTATTATAATAGAAAAATTGAAAACGAAACAAACAGATTCATTAGTGTAATTCAATGCCGGTAGGGGTATTAGCCCACGGAGTAGTTGTTTCTTTTGTTTCTGGTTAGTCTTGTTATTCAAGTGAACTTTACAGTTTGTGTTTTTCCTGCTTCTGCCTGAAGAGACCCAATAGGTCGAAACCGGTCGCAGAATTGGCTCATGGTTCGTTTTGCCTATTGTATAGGACACGTTCCAAATGTAGGATTTGTAATCCTTTATTTTTAGACGTACAGGTATTTACCTATATTTTAGATTATTTTATCTACGTCTAACATGTGTTGACCTTCAGATTCATTAGTGTAATTCAATGCCGGTAGGGGTATTAGCCCTCGGAGTAGTTGTTTCTCTTGTTTCTGGTTAGTCTTGTTATTCAAGTGAACTTTACAGTTTGTGTTTTGCCTGCTTCTGCCTGAAGAGACCCAATAGGTCGAAACCGGTCGCAGAATTTGCTCATGGTTCGTTTTGCCTATTGTATAGGACACGTTCCAAATGTAGGATTTGTAATCCTTTATTTTTAGACGTACAGGTATTTACCTATATTTTAGATTATTTTATCTACGTCTAACATGTGTTGACCTTCAGATTCATTAGTGTAATTCAATGCCGGTAGGGGTATTAGCCCTCGGAGTAGTTGTTTCTCTTGTTTCTGGTTAGTCTTTTTATTCAAGTGAACATTATTTTTAGTTCAAAAGACAAAACTGACAAATTTGAAAAAACTGGAGTCTAAGCTAGAGTGTTCAGAATGCGATTCCTTTTACGTAGGACAAATAGGAAGGTCCTTTAGAACTCGTTATAATGAACACTTTAGATCATTTAGATTAAGAAAAGATAATTCAAATTTTGCAAACTTTTTTTTAGAAACTGGCCATCAGTTTCCTACTATAGAAAACCTTAAAATATTGCATAATGTAAATCAAGTTAAACTTAATATTTTAGAATCCGTTGAAATATATGTCATCTAAAAATTCAGGTAACAACTTATTAAACGACCAGGTAGATTTGTACCATTCAATATTATTCAGTACAGTTAATAACTAGGGGTTTTCCAAAATATATATAACACCGGTGTACATCTGTTTGTATTCATTCTATTTGAATCACTTGTTTGATAATGACAAACTATTTGTCGAAACTATAGTCACAGGGTTTTGTGAATAAATAAAGTGATAATAAACAAAGTAGTGTTTTTTTTTTTCCATTTATCGCTAAGATGAATTATCACGTATTAACGGCCGAGTCAATCCAATATTTACAGTTTGCTTCCTTCTGAATCGGAACGTAAAAACCGGATTCCTCTCCTATTCAGCGTGGCGTCAAACGCTGTAAACGTCCATTTTTTTAAAGAAAGTGAAATAACTTCAAGACGGTGCTACCTAGGTCCTGTGTATTATTAATGAAATGACATTTGTTTTTTATGTGTGATTCAAAAAGGCAATAATATATAGGGGCTTCCATTCAAAATAACGGTATAACCGAAAGTTTGCCATCTTTTAAAATATTTTTATGCTATTCTATGCTCCATTTTGGGTAACTGTTGTGTAAAAAATTTCTCTTTATTTTGAAAGGTACGTATGTTACAGACCGATTAAGCCTTAGTAATTCACTCTGTATGTATTTGGTCAGCATGACGAACTCTACAACATACCGTATTTTCAAGAAGATCGAGTGGAGATGACCCAGGCTGCAGAATTACCAAAATATTTTTACATGTTATTTAATGGGATAAATTCAAATTCAGTCGGCGAGTACTTAAAATTAAAAGTAAGAGTACATCTTTGGTGAGATTATTTTTATTCGTTTAGAGCAATTTTCCATCAGTGGACCGAGAAAAAAAACAGTCAGCTCAAACGAAGCGCCCTAGTTTACACCATAGGTATGTAAATTCTTTTACCTGTTTCAATAGGGTTCCATCTATTTCTACTTGTAGATTTTTGCTGTTATTTCCTATGTGCATTACTTTTGTTTTTTCTTACTTTCATATTCATACCCATTTGTTTAAGCACTTAGTTCCAATTGTTTACTTGAACTGTTTATCATTTGTATTCTATTCTAATTTCTAAATCGTCAGAGAATGCGCATTTATCGACTTCCGTTACTTCTACGCGAAAGTGGATTTATTATGGCCTTAGTTCGGCACAGATTGTTAGGCGGCGCCACAGTAAAAATTACAACCGTTCCTAAACAACAAGAATTATTAAATAAATTATCGATACAAACAAACAACAATGTAACCATCAAAAATACAATCTGTCAAACCGGCAAAAGTAGTACAACAAAAATATAAGGTAATGTGAACCTTTTTATATGTGTGATTATTGATTAGGTATGTAGAAGTAAAGAAACACGAGAAGTTGGAAACGAAATGTACAGTATGTAAAAATATAGAAACTTAGCTTGATTTTTACTTCATTGAACTGGTGTAATTGTGAGTGCTTACCTTTTTCTTTTACGTAAAATTTTATTGTAACCGTGTTTTATTGTTTTTAATATTTATTTAATCATAATAAGTCAGTAGGTAAGGGTCTATTGTTTTGACTTAAGCAATACTGTATGATATAACTGTTTATCAGTAATTCTTCAATAAAGCCTATTTTCTGTAATTTTTTTTGTTTTATTTTTACTTATCTACTCCTACCATTATTGTAAAAACCAAAACTATATTTACAAAAAATTAAGACTTTAGTAACAGAATTTCGCTATTATTCAGAACTTTCTTACTTCTATTCCATAAAAGTTCACCAAACATCATTATTTTCATTAAGAATGTTTGGTAACTTTTGTGAAGTAGGCGTAAGAAACTTCAAAATATTATAATCACAACGAAAAAAATTGAAACATTCAAATTTGCCGCCATTTAACGTTTAGTTCGGCCCAGATTTATAGAGGCGCTGATCGGTTTTTAGTTACTAAAGAAGTGCCGATTCTTATATACGTTTTATATATAATATATTCTTTGATAAAAACACTATTGAATAATTACTTACTTAGATTAATAACAGCACTGTTTATTTAGAGATTATCACTAGTCACTTCGCGTCTCGATTTATTTATGAAAACACTTCTACAGCTGTCAATTTATTTATCATGTCACTTCTACGACTATCAATTTATTTATGACTCTTTGGCGAACGTCTCTTATTTTTATACTCTAATGTTTTCTTTATGGAAGCTTTGTGAAATATTTGGAAACGTCGCGATAAGTCTATTTTACACTTGACTGCCTAGTTGCTTTCTTAGAAGGCAGGTACGATACATATATTTATAAGTACGACGCACACCAGCGAAGAAGTCGCCCGCGGCAATCGGTTAGTCAATCCGTCGTTCACGTACACGTGTGTCTGATCATACATAAGCATACTCGTATTCGCTACTTTGCCCCCACTATGAAGATGTTACGTCTCGCAGCATCTGCAGTTCTCGCCCTCACGACATCCGCTCCGGGAATGGAAGGAACAGTCCACGCTCTTCTAATAGTTGGTCCGATTTGGGTTATTACAACGTCCGTCAGGCAGGCACACTAGTCTTCTTCCCTTTTGTACATGGTCTTTAATATGTTCCAACCCGCCAAATCTGCGTCTGAACTCGGATACCGCGGTACATTCGGAGATCCTTCTAAACGCAATAGACCAGAAATTATTCCTTAGATATAGCAAAGAGGTCTCGTCGGATTTCTTGTGTCACTCCAAATTTCCCGTTGACATGAGGGCCTTCCTTCATGAACTCTTTGAATGTGGGTTAGTTCTTAATAATCTGGCCCGCGGATCCTATTCGTTTGCGCCGGTGAATGGAGTCAAGCGATTAAAATGGACTACCTTCGGCTTTCCATTTAGAGTTCTCTTAATTCGGTACAGCACGTCGTCAAACCTCTCCATTGTTTTGTAGTGTCCCCCCCAATTCTGTTGGAACTTAGGTGATAATCCACGGCGACAACGAGAATCATACAACCAAACAAGATCTCCAGTTTTTAACCACCTGCTGCAGCCTTGATATCGTAGTTTTCTTTAATCCTGTCACTAGTAATTTGCGTATGCAGACGAACCGACTCGTGGATATCGTTAATGTTTCTTCGTAGGTTAGGTTAGGTTAGGTAAAATAATCTTTTCCAGTCAACTCATCTCCTGGTTTACAGCCGAAATTGAGGTCGCAAGGTAGTCGTAGCTCGCTTCCAAAAAGTACTAAGCCAGGTGTTTGGCCAGTCGTTCAGTCGACAGATGAACGGTATACCATTAAAAATAAAGACAAATAGCGGCCTCTGTACCTTTGGTGATCAGACACTACTTTGGAGAAATATTTAATTAAGGTCCGGTTCATTGTTTAACAAAGTTTCCAAGTAAAGTGTTTTTGAATTTACCTTCTGGCCCAAAACTGAGAAGAAGGTACTTCCAAACTGCGAAGAGGGATGGTAGTTATTCTCCAAAGACTATCATTCGATGCTGTGAAGACCACTTTGCCGTAGGTTGGCAAATATACCTGTTATACGCTTAGTTAGTCTGCTTTTACACATAAGAAACGTTAGTTAGCTACCTGATACTTAGTAAAATTGTGTATGTGAACTGCTCACGCTGATTGGTGTATTTGAATCAATGTTATGTAAAATAAAAACATTTCAGTGGTCCTTCTTTTATACAGTTTTTCAAAATTTTATTCACAAAATTTTCATAAATATTATATTTGCATCATCGCCTTAGATAACTTAGAGACCAATCTAACAATGCGAACAACAAGCCAGATCCAGTGGGACAAATGAAAAGTTATGTAATATGGGTGGAAATCTTAATTTGATGGACAGCTGTAATTCCGCTGATTTTTAGAAGAAATTGAAACAACAAATTTAATATCAGAAATTAAATTAACGCCGAATGCAGAATTTAGACTCAATAAATCATAAAATTCTGACCCGGGTTTAATTACAGATATGAAAAACCACCTATATTATCAAAAAAATCAGCAACGGCTCTTTCCATTAAATTGCATCAATGTACACAAAATTCTAAATCTACTAACTAATTCGGAAAAGCGATTAAGGAACTAATGTTTGATTTAACTATAGCTAAATCAAGAGCGCTGCACCATGTTGATTACGTCACCAATGTTGCGTGTGGGAGGGTCGCAGCATCACTTTGGGCGGTGTCGCTGGCGGCGCGACTGTGGCGGCGGCGGCAGCGGTGGCGGCGGCGGCGGCAGTGGCTGCTTCACCAATGTAGCGTGGTTGCGGGGGCGCTGCATCCCGTTGTCGGGTACATAATCCATGTGACGTCCTTGCAGGGGCGCTGGATCACGCCGGAACGTGCAACACGTGGGAACTTACATCACGTGTGGCGAAGTGAGCAGCGTTGGACTCGTTGATCTCTCAAATCACGTCGGCATGCAGATGTATTTCACATAAACTCGTTACAAAAAAACATAAATTTTATATTCGAAAATAAATGCAACAAAAGTTTAAATTTCTTTGATCTAAAATTAACATCATATGGCAATAAATTATGTTTAGAAGTTTCTAGGAAAACCACATATGTATATTAATAGAATAATACCAGAATATCCGAACCACCCTTGGGAAATTAAATTAGCATTCTTCTATTTAATGATTAATAGATTATTACCGTTACCATCATCGTATAACAGTTGCACCAAAGAATTACCGTAACCACCCGCACCCGGGTGTTACAATATTATAAATAATTTTCTTATATGTATTTATCCAGCAGGTGGTGTTTATCTGATAACCAATTCTATTTAATTAAATCTCAGGTATTTTTGTCTCCTCGTCTCAATATTTCTTTTATTTCGTACTTTCAAATTTTGAAATATTTCTCTGATTTCTTTGAAATGAGAATGGGATTAAATAATTTCTTTTAAAATATTTCTTATATCTAATAAGTAAGAAAAGGACAAAATTCACCCTGGAAACATGCACTTTGAGTAAACGGCGTACCTCGGAGTTTCTGGGACACCACTATGTGGTTATTGTAGGAGAGAGAGAGTAATACAGAAGCTTCTGGTAAATAAGCGAGAGGGAAAATCTGGTGGTCTGGTCGTTCGTCCGTAGTTACTTGCTGGTATAGGGGGGCAAAGGGGACATCTTAGGGCGCTTGTAAGTCGGCTTGGTAATAGGAATGAGCGAGAGGGCTTTAGAGAAGCGAAAGAGAAAGTCTGCGAATCAGGTCTTTCTGTCAGGAGCTAGGCGAGGACGTAGAGAGGGAAAGGGAATATCCTCAGACGTTGGGACTTCACGTTTCAATAAGGACGAATGAGATAGCATTATTTAGGAGTGAAACAGAGATATCCGCGCTCGTTGTGTACCTTGATAGGCTTGTTAGGGATGTAGGAAAGTAAGGGGAAGCTCGCGAGATGCAGAATTCGTGTGGTGGAGAGGGTAGAGTTACATTACTTATTAAGTTAATAGCTAAATGTAGCAGTCATGTCACCTCACTGATAAGCTGATAGACAGTAAAAATACAGAAATTAGTCAAAAAACCAACATAGTAATGAGATCAGTGTTAGGTCTTTTAATAACCAATATGCATCTTTACATTTTAGCAACTGTATTAGGAACAAATACAAACATAAATTACAGAAACTGGGTATAATAGAAGTAGAACAAAATAGCACCACTTTATTGCATCTATTAGTGAACATTAAAAAAAATGAAATCGTCGTTAAACGAGGAATTCCATACTTGGCTTTACCAGCCCCTTTTGTAAGCTCCAAGGGTTTTGTTTGTGTATTTCTTTCTGCTGGACTTTCCATCCTTTTGTTGTGCTGGGTAGTTCCAGGCAATTAGGTATATTCACCCTCCTACACAGTTTTTGCACTTAGCAACAACACATTCAATTGCATAGATTTTAAGTTAATTTTATCATTACATCTTTGACTATCGCACAGACCAGTCATTTTTACATTATTTTATCTAATATTCATTTCATATTCATTTTTGTGCATATTATTCGGACGAATTGTTAGTTAGTAGTAAGACGTTTGGATTTTAGTGTTAGTTTAAAATTTAATTAAAGGTTTTCCAAAACGACGTGAATTTTATTCTAACTACCGCGATTCGAAAATAATTAGTTGCACAATAAAAAAAATTAGTTTTGGCGTGTAACGTACAGTGAACTGTACAAATAGAAATAGCTTAAAAACAAGCATCTTAGAGCATTGTATCTTGTCTAACCCTGGAACGGTAACGTACGTAAAATTTACGTGTATCTTGTATAAATTTGAGTGTTTCCTCATGTGCCGCCCACACAGTAGTGCCTTGGTTTCTCTTTTACCAGCCCTGTTGAACCGCGACAATAGTCAATATTTAGTGGATGTTGAATGAGAAGCTTATCTATGAATGTTCTTACGTAACCCTGACGTGTCGATGCTTATAAATGCGTGGCGTATATTTTACGTGTCAGTATCGGTTGTGTACGTAATTTTTTTGGTTACCATTGTGTTGTCTTAATTTTTACCAATAAATGATATCGCCAAGAAATTTATATTTTGAAGGGGTTGAAAAAGTTCTCAATGAAAGCGATAATAGTGGAATGGAGGATAATGTCGAAGAAGAATATGTGGAGGAATACGAAGAGTCATGAGGTAGCTTGTCTGGTCCGAAATCGCAGCTTGGAGAAGAGGATCAAGGATTTGAGAATAGCCTAATTAAGTGTGGGGAGAAAACGGGGATGATCAGCAAGATTTCGTACTTCAAAATAAAAAGAACATGGAAATTACCAAGCGAGGTACAAAAATCTACTCTCAAAGATGTTCATCGAAAGGTCAAGGAAGAGTTTCTCCCAAGAAAAGTCGGAAGATGAGGTATGTCATTTTAGTTTTCTAAAACTTATGTGGTTTTCTTTTATTTGTAGTTGATGACAGTGCAGGCAACGTCATCTTCAATCACGAGAACTTTAAACAATTACATAATTGTGTAATCTGTGTTCAAAGGTAAAAATGGGTATGAATGGGAAACAGAATCGTTTTCACTAGATAAAATGCCTTCAAGAAACGTTGTTCATATAATGTCTCGACCGACTGCAGCATTGCTTAGTATCATATAGCCTTTGCATGCGTTTCAAGTCTTTTTCTCGGATTCCTTGCTAAAAAAAGTTCTAGTTCATACAAACGAACAGATCGGTTCAACTACAAAATAAAGTACAATCTGCGACTATTTCAAGAAGTAGTAATGAATTAAAAACTCTACTGGGTTTGTTTATAATTGCTGCAGCCCTAAAGGCAACCATCTTTCGTCTGAAGTAATGTTTCGATAGTACATTTTGCGCCACACGCTACAAAGCTACCATGGGTCAAAAGCGATTCGATTTCCTCTCTTCCAGCTTACGATTTCATGACAAACGGACTAGAAATAAACGAAGAAAAATAAGAAAGGTTCGCACCAATATCCGAATTTTGGGAAGAATTCATATAGGTATGCAGACAGTCTCATAAATCAATTTCATACGTGACAATCGATGAATGAGCAGCAGGTGGGTTTTCGCGGTGCCCATTTTTCATGTAAGTTGCCAGCAAATCTGCTAAATATGACATAAAGTTTATTTTTCTTTGTGATGTTTCAACCAAGTACTTTATTGATGCACTTCCTTATGTTGGAAAATCTACTGACACAACAGACGGTCCATTGGCAGAGCACCATGCAGTAACGCTAACTAAATCCATCCATGGCTCAAATCGGAACATAATCATGGATAACGGGTTTTCTAGTATTCCGTTAGCAGTAAAACTGCTGGAGGACACCCATAAACTAACGATGGTAGGAACTTAAAAAGAAAATAAGGGTAAAATTCCACCTCAGTTCGTTGAGAACAGTAAACAACGACAACTGAATACCTCTTTATTTGAATTTAGCAGCAGTAACATCTGCCTGGTACCTTACAAGCCGAAGCGTAATAAAATTGTTCTTTTATTATCGTCCATGCGTCCAACAAGCAGAGTAAATAAAGCTACACATAAACCTGAAATAATCCATACTTACAACTCTACAAAAAGGGCGGTCGATACCTTCGATCAAATGTGTGCGAATATGAGTTGTAGCCGTAAAACAAAAAGGTGGCCAATGTGCACCTTCTACAATATGTTAAACATGGCGTGCATAACACTCATATCTTATATTCATGTAACGTGTAATCACATTGAAGAGGATAGACATTACCTAGCAAAAGGTTTGTGTTCTAGTAAAGAGGCTAAAAAATAACAAGCTTAACGTCACACTCGCGGAACGAATCTCAGCCGAGAATTAAAAAACATCTTTCGTAAGCTCTCTTTGGGGAAGAGCCATATGAACAGGATATTGTGCCCGTAGTACTGGACCAAAATGGTCGATGAACTTACTGCCATATAAATGTCCCACTTCAAAAAGAAGAATGACTGCCACATATTGCCTCATATGTAAAAGACTAGTTTGTGAGAAGCACCAAAATAAACTTTGTTCATCCTGTTGCAGCTTGTAAGCTGTACAGTACACTTTTTTCTGCCCTTTATGTACTCTTTTTATGAAATTTGGTTTCCTTCGTCAGAAACAAATACCAGTGAACGTTTTCCAAGTGTATTATTCGAAGACACTAAGATTAAACACTAAGCAAACGTCGATACTGTAAAAAGTCCACACACAAATATTGCAAAATACTGTTGTCAAGTAAGCTACTCTTGCAAAAATACAACTCTAGTACGTATCTAATTTAGTATAAAAGTTACTTCTGATACATGGATTAATACTGAAGCATATGTCTTGTTTTTAGGTAAATAAATTTGTGAAAATAACATTTTGTTGCTTTTTTATCACAAATCTATCAAGTTTTATACAATCTACTACTTTATTTTTTAATTTGTAGTTTTTAGATTTCAACTAAAGAAACTGCCTAAAACTTTTAACATACTTTGTAACGCATTAACACTATCAATTTTATTTTCTGAACTCACCTTCTTTCCATTGATAAACCACAACAAGATCGGAGCAGGATGGCTTTTACCGGATGTGCAATTAAGGTTTATTTCATCTCCAACTTGATACTGATCCTTAACGCCGGTTATCTGAGGATTTTCTTTTGGAAGTGCTGAAACAATAATTAAAACTACGTAAATATAGCTTACTGAGATACAATACTTGAGAATAGGCTTATTAAATCTTTATTTCATGAGCTAATTTGACACTCGTTAATTTAAATCTCGATAATTTAAAAAAATCAATATTAATTGATCCTCTCGTCAATTTGAAGTTTAAGTAATATTATTTTGCTCACTGTCATGCAATAATTTGAAGTCCAGGCTTCCCTACTCACTATAATTTGAAGCGCAAACCTGTCGTTTGTTTAAATACATGTATAGCTCTCACCACTATAGAAATTGGGCCAAGATAGACTGAGGTCGCTCATTCAATACAAAATTACTTCTTCTCAAAATTAGCATTTGTGAATAATTATACAAATTTTTGAAATAATAAATCACGAATTGTTATCAACCTCTTGTTTATTTTATTTTTGTTTGTGAAAACCGATAGCCATAATAACCGGTGATGTTTTCGAGATAGAAAATATTTTTTTTATTTAGCATTATTGAATGTGTAGGTGCATACAAATCCATAGAAAATAGTGGACTTTTTCGAGATCATTGAGTCACAATATACTTATGTTACCTGTACCGTTGTAGTGCCAATCGGTACCTATTTGGCAATAATGTAAGTATTGCGGAATTTGGGGTTCATTGGTCTACATTCGATAGTGTTGTTTGAGTAAGACTTAATACTATTATTAAATTTATTTCAAAGGATACTGAAGTATTTTGATTTATCAAAACTTCCAGTATTTCTCTAATGCCTTAAAATAATAAATAAGACATTACATGGCGCCTCCGTAATTTCGACGATACTGGTGGAAAATAATTCCTTTGTTGATATTGTAGCGAACGCGAGCGTGCTTGTGTGCGACCGGGTACGCTTGTATGGGTTGCCGGCCGACTCGACTAGCCAAGGCCGGCGTCGGGAGTGTGCGTTGTATTTGTGAACGTGTGTTCCGTACCTCCCTTTCAGGAAAGTAATTAAGCGGTTCGCTGAAAACGTAAACAATGTAAACAAACTTCGAGACTTCTCTGGAATATAACATGATGCTACAAAAGTGGAAAGACGTTCGACAGTGAGTTAGTAATAAATTGACAGTGACAGTGAAAAGACAAGTAAATAGAGACGCGCATATAAGTGAGTGTTGTAAATAAATAGCATGCTAAGTTCCGTATTAATTAATAGTGTTTGAAGGTAGTTAATTAAATCAGAGTAAATAAATAGTATTCCTGTACTTACTCTTGCAAATAAAAACTTAATAAACCCACGAACACTACAATATAAAAGTGCCCCAAACTTAGTGAGTAATTATGGAGAGGAGGAAACAAAAAGGCAAACACACTGGTAGGGGTTTTTAGAATGGGATCATCAAACAAAAGAAGAACTATTAATTGCTCAAAATGCAAACAGTGAAGTTTCAGCATCCAAATTACTAAAGAAAACCTAGTGGTTGCTTTTAATTTTATGAGTAGGGATGATAATTTAGGTTTTGAGACCGAGTCTACTGCTACTTGGTTGAAAATCATGATATAAAATTAATAATACACTGATGATTTTTTCAACTTTTTATTATGATCACTTGACGATCATTTCGCCAAACTTTGGCTTCTTTGGAAAGGGTAAACCATGCAGAAATTTTAAAACTAGAATTAACGAACATAAAAGATCTTTCACTAATAAAAAGCAGATTCCAATTATGCCAACCGTCTTATATGTAACAATCATTTCGACGATAATTTCAAAATTATGCATGTTGAAAACAAAACACAAAAATTATCATTCCTGGAAATAGTAGAAATTAATAAATTTAAAAAAACCAATAGACTAATTAATGAACAGATAGACTTAAATAACTCCCCACTGTTAAACTTGTTCCCTGAGACCACCCTCTCAACTAGTATATAAGGCCAATTTTTTGTCAATAGATTAAGTTGACTTACAAACTTCCGAAGAAGCCAAAGTTTGGCGAAACGATCGTCAAGTGATTATAATAAAAAGTTGAAAAAATCATCAGTGTATTATTAATTTTATATGATAATTTAGATTCCGATTTTATGTGCCAATCGGTATCAAAAGTGCTTTAGAAGAACTATACGCCAAGAAATCCACGGAAATAAATTCCAAGAATCCACAGGCGGGATAAGTAATGCAGAAGTAGTATAAAAACAAATATTTATGTATATATTAATAAATAAGCAATAGTAATAATAAATACCTAAGTAGTGAACTGCAAGGTCGACGTTTCCTTCTCTACTTTTGAGTGATTTTCGAAAACAGGACAGAAAGTTTTAAATGCTTAACTGTTTGAACCAGAGTAATTGGTCTCCGTTTTTTTTGGTGCAATAAGTTTTACATATGTCGTTAACCGACCTACTAAAGGTAAATTTGCTGATTCGATTACACCTGCACTTTTATTTTAATTTCTTTATGTTGTGATTTATGATTAGCATGCGTTATTTATTACTGGTAAATATTTTTATGATGATGGTTCTATTTTTAAAAATAGGTACCATTTAACGTTATATGTGTATGAGAATTGGCTTACAAAGAAGAAAGCAGGTTAATACAAATTTATGACGAATTGAAGGGATGTTCAAAATACGTTTTTTTACATATTGATACACATTCATTATGTTGTTAGAAACCATCATGACACACCACTTTTAATTTATAATCGATTAAAGCTAATGTAGGATTATCCTTTTAGATACTTACGACCTAGGCGATAAGACGACTATGTTTTGGTTTCAAAACATTGGGCTAAACGTTCAAGTGGTCCCATTTAAGGGCGTGTGAAAGGTCGGCAAGAGGGTGGAATGGTTTGGGAGATATCGAATATTTTGTGTTTTATAAGTTAATCTCTTTTTGTACCTCACATACGAAAGAATAAACCTTCAAGTAAATAAATTGATTTTATTAAAATTATATTTTATATATTATACCCTAAATTCGCCAATAACTAATAATTATTGAGAATCACTTTATTTATGCGACAAATTTAGCTTCTATTGATTATAAATATATCAATTTTACAAACAAAATTAGATTCTTATAATTGAATTTACTACTTTCATTTTCACAAATCAAATTTGCCATATCTAACAATAATAATATACATTAATTCGGCGATTCCGTTACTTAGTAAGTACGTTTCATCGATGCTACTGCTGTCACGTGTCCCTACATGTCTTCGTAGCTTAGTGGTTAGAGTATTGGACGGACCCGGGTTTGAATTCCGACGAGGACAAAGACAGCAACAGATTTTTCCTCTTCAATTTGAGGCAATTTTTTGTTGATTTAATAATGTGACTTGCATTAATGTATTTTAAATCACTACAATTAAATATTAATCGACAAAATAATAACTTTGTTCTCCCACCTAAGGAAAATATATATATTTTTAATCTTCGTTGCCAAGGTATAAACACACGATAAATAAAAAGTCGAAGTTAGCACTTGTTGTTTTTTAATAACCATATTCATGATTTTTAACGAAAACAATGAATTATAATGTTTACAATGGTTTAAAAGATTCCGATCACTTAGATCTTTTGGCTTTTCTGGTGTAAGACGACTCCGGTGTTTCTCTAGCAATGGACCAAAAATAATTGGCAAGCATAGAGGGTTCCCATTTGCCTTGGTAGCGGTTTTCAAATGACGCGATGTCTTGGTGGAATCGCTCTCCGTGCTCGTCACTTATGGCTCCCATATTTTGTGGAAAGAATATAAGATGTGATTGCAAAAAGCGTATTTTTAAGGACATTTTGCATCCAATTTTTTGATAAGCTTTTAATATCGTTTTGGCGATATATACATATTGCGGAGATTTGTGATTGCCAAGAAAATTTTTGGTCACTTCCACAAAGGACAACCAGGCTTCTTTTTCAACGTCATTTAATGCTGCCAGAAACTCTGGATCCTTCATGAGTTTCCTTACGTCAGGTTCAACAAATATGCCTTCTTTTATCTTGGCATCGCTAAGAGAAGGAAATTTATTTTTGAAGTGTTGAAACCCAGGACCATTTTTGTCCATGGCCTTAACGAAGTTTTTTATTAATCCCAACTTTATATGTCAAGGTGGCAAGATTATTTTTTTGGGATCGACTTTTACATTTTTCTGGGCAGGGATATAAGCTGTTCTTTCAGGCCAGTGCTCTCGAGTGTAATGTTTTGACCGATCTCTACTATCCCATTCACACAAGAAACAACAGAATTTAGTATAGCCAGTTTGGAGTCCCTAAAATTAAAGCAACTACCTTTAAATCAGCACAGATCGTCCACTGGAAGTCTTTGTAGTTTATTTTGTCTAAAACAAGTCTCACCACTTCATACGTTTCTTTTAAATTAGCACTGTACGCTACAGGAATGGATGGAAGTTTGTTACCATTATTTTATTTTATTTTTATAACGGGAGCTAAACAAACGTAAGTATTATTATTTTTGTGGTAAGGTGAAGGATATCTAACAAAAACAATATAAATCGCTTAGGTGGGAGAACCGTTGTTGAATAGTGATATTTTCTAGTATTTTAATTTCTACCATGCACTTCCGGGTCTTTCTATAGAGAGAAATATTCTGTTACAAGTTTAGAATCTACTTTATCGTTGGAATCGTTTTCAGATTAATTTATTACAACATATGATATCTATGTGTTTTGAGAACCATTAATTAAACGGAATGTACTCGTATATACATTTGTTTAATATTATTTAATATAATAGCTTATAAAGTAATTACCTCAGCAGGGAGCTAACTCGATCAGTACCCAGTAAAATTATATATATTCAATCGGGCGTCGAGAAATGTGAAAATATAAAATAGCGAATAAGGTAGTTATGACTTTGTAGTACATTTTACTTAAATCGGAGTAATATTTTTCTTGCTCAAATGGTGATTTTCCATTTTTAGTTTAAAAAATTATTATAATTAGATTCCCTATTTACTAGTATTGCTCAAATCCAGTGTATGATCGCAATCGTGAACGTGTTTTTTTTAAGTAACAGTTTCGGGTTTGTATTTCTATATCTACATTCTCTTATAAAAAAGTCTACCGCATGTTGCGCAGCGATAAGTCGTAAAATAAGTGGAAATATATAGATATACCTATAAATATATACTTTTGTTCTATTATATTGATTTTGACATCACTTAAATCCTATATTTGTACCTATTAGAGCTACAATTTTACGTTAGTGACGTTGTTGCCATTTTTGCTTTAAAATACACAGCCTTCGTTTAGTTGTGTGTGGAGTATCACTAACGATAAGAGTAAAAGGTCGACAACAGGGAAGGAAAAACTTTACTATCGTATTTGGACCCATTCGTGCCCTATAATTGGGTTGTGGAATTTTCCCTAAGCTCCTTTGTTGAAACATTATGATGCTTGTCAAACACCATTCTCTCTTGAATATCCGTCAATTTTCTATTTCTAATTATCTCCTTGTGGCTATACAATCTATCATTCTGTTTTTGTAATGCATCGTTCTACTAACGCATGAAAGGTTGTGTTTCCAACCAAGAATTTCAACCGAACTGCTTGGGGATCCCTCCTCTTCCTTTATGTTGTGTTACATACAGGGAAACTACCATGGGAAATATATTTTCAAAATAGGATTCAATAAAACGCCACGTTAACTAAACGGAACATCTGTTATAATAAAAACGCTATTGTTATTCTATTTTATTGATATCAAAGGTCCACAAAAGTTGGTACCAAGTTGGTACGAAACGCACATCTTCACTAGTAACGTATCGATTTAGATAGCGAAATATACAGGGTAGTCCGAAAGTCTGAAGACGACTGAATGACTTTTGAATCGCTGCTGATAGGACAACGAAATTTTGGAAGTGTTTCTTGACAACAAAAGACTATCTTTCACATAAATCGAAATTCTGGTTTCCTCCAATGGAGAGGCTCCAGCCCTAACAACTTTGGTTATTGGCAAGATTAGATTTTATTGATCTTACAATATTTTATTTATACCAGCAAGACTAAATTCATTAACTGAAAACCTACCAACTGTTGTTTTTTAAATAGCAACCCCCCACTTGTAGTACATCGTTGAAAAGGAAATCGGAAAAGAAACCGCAGCGCTCTACTTATTTCCGTTTGAAAACAGCAGCATAAAAATTTCGAAAAATAAGTATTTTGTTTACTTATCAACAGACTACTAAGAAACTGAGTGTCGGTAGATTTTTGGTTCTGTAGGATTTTGCTTTGCACAGTTGTGCCACTTCTTTTTTTATGGGGAATTATTTCAATGGATTTTAACTATTTAATAACGAAATGGACGGTGATTTTGATTATACTAAAACTAAATTGATAAATTGATAAATAACGTGTACAATTCTTCGAAGAAAAAATTAGTGGTACTCGCAACCTTTTTTAAATGAGTTTTTACGGATTTTACACCCGCCTCCCAAATACCTCCAAAGTGAGATGAGGATAGAGGAATGAAATGCCAATTGATTGATTCGTTGTTTAGCGACGTTTGAATTATTTCTTGATTGTTTTGGTTTTGTAAGAATTGTCCTAATTCTATTAGTTCATTATTCGCACCACAATGTGGTGCTGTTATCGGAATAAATATTAAATGAGCTGCCAGAAAGGATTCTGTGCTGAGACTACTAACTAACACTAAATGTATCGTGGCGAAATGTAATGTGGCGAAACAGACAATCACACGAATATACGCCTTATCAAGCTTACAACCTCTACCTCCTTTATTTTTTATTAAAATTGGGCCAGCATAATCGGCTCCGCAATGTAGAAGACGATTATGTTCATGTTCAGCAATAAGTCTTGTAAACAAGTGAGATGAAGGAAGAATGATAAGAGGCAAACCTAACGGGTCAAAAGTCTGTGCTACACACGATAAAATTGTTCTTTCTGTCACAGAATCATGCCTGTTATCTTCATTTTCTGCATAACCAAAACTATCCTGCTCTGGATTCCGAATTATGCCTAGAGTCTTTGCGTTTGCATTACTGGATATATCTAGCCTACCTTGTTCTAAATTGTTATCTGTGGTGATTTTATTTAACAAAGAAGTATCGTTAGAAAGCCACTTGCGTAATGTTAAGTGTCCTGAATTTAAAATTTCAAAATTTTTCGATACAATCGCTAAGTTTATCGCTTTCAATAGATGTAAAACAACTAACGTTTTGATTAGAATGATTTTGAGTTGTATGATTAATTGGTCCACCAATAATCTAGACAAGTAGAGTTTTCTGCAATACAGGCTGTTGCTTCCCTAATTTATGTTTGTATTTACTTTTAATGATCCCAAATAATGACATCTATTTTCTAAAAATTCTAGGAACTCATCAAATGTAGGAAATCCATTTAAAGGTTTGAACAATCCCCATTCATGTCGGGTAGTATTACTCAATTTAACACTCATTATGTAAATTAGCAGGGTGTCAACAGTTGGTTGTCCAAAATTCTTTAGACTTTCGTAAATCTTTAAAATGTCGTCTAGCATACTTTGTAATGTTAAATGTGAATCTCTCTTTATGGGTTCTAAACCAAATAAGGCTTTAATATTATTTTGGATTATTAGTTTCTTATTTTTAAAACGTCTACGCAAAAGATTCCAAGCTATAGTACAATTGTCGAACGATACCTTTAGAGTTTTAATAGCCTTAAATAAATAAAACGCAAAATTAGCGTGAGACGTATCTTTCTCGCCTCAGTGATTAGTTTTTCTTTATTTTTTATCTAGTACTATGTGTTACAGGTTCTGAATTTCTACATAAAATTGTATAATGAACTAAAAGCATTTCAGTTACATATATTTTAAATGTCACTATACCTGAAATTTATTTCAAAAAAAAACTGCATCATAAGAAAACTCACTCATTTTCACCATCTCTGAAGTCTTCGAAAACAATTACACGTCTAGAGTCCTTGTTTACGCAATGAGCAAATGTATGAGTGCGGTCTCTGCCATCATCTATTTGGAGTTCAAAATTTTGCCTGCCTTTGATGCTACCAAGTAAATGATAGTGAAAGTTCGAAACGGACGGTAATTACAGAACTGTTCGGACTTTTACCATTCAGAGCTGGTAACTCTAAGGTTTTACCGGAAAATGTTAGGATTCCTATTAGGATCTAATATCGAAGCGAATTTTCCTACTGAAAAGCCTGGCCTTTTTCACTTTATAGCGAATTTGACGGCAAGTTGAAGGATGCATCTATAATCCAGTCAAATTAGCATACTTAATTAATTTTACCGTTTTTATCGTATCATAGAAGACAAATTATATGTTTCTCGAAGTACCTACCATATCAAATTCATTTTACTTCTTATTTTTACGTCTTAATCCAACGACTGTTACGAATAACGCCTTTTCGCTATGTTCTTAAATTTTCTTATTTTCCACATATCCTACTCACTTTTTCTAAACTAATCAATAATCATTAATTATATTCGTTGGCAGTTCATGCGGGTTATGTCCGACTGAACAATTTATTAGAAAAGATTAATCTAATTCCATTTGATGGTACATGATGATTGATACATGTGTATAAGATATTTATTTCAGATTAGCACTCGTATGTAAAAAGTTGACTAGAAAATTAACATGACTTTAATTTCATTTTTCTTGAATACATTAAGAAAAGGTATGAATTTTCGAGAATACTATCGAATTACGTATGCGTAAAGTCAGGATGATTATTCAAACTAGTTGTACAACAACATATTTCCATTTCTTTTCAATTGAGCTATTGTCGTCTATACTTCAAAATGTCTCACTTCCTTTATTTTATATAAGCTCGTTTATTTAACATTTACAGAATTTCAGGTGATATCTGAATTTGTCGCAAAAAGTACGCCATTCTATTTAAAATAACTGGAAATGCTACAAATTTAATAATATTGTTATCTCATAGTTAGTAGACACGCTGCCCAATCTTATAGATATGTGTATACAAACACAGGCGACAGAGCAGGGATACAGCTGTAAGTTATTATTAAACGCAACGTACCTAAATGAATATTGGTCCCAGCATATTTTGTTTCATATATACCCATATACATATTATACATACATTCATAAAATGCATACACTTAGCAAAAGCAACGTAACAGAAAAATTAAGACATTCTTACATTAGCTTAAGTTGTATAAGAAACGAGACAATTATACGTGTTTGTTATCAGTGATCGGTATTATTGTACTTTTTTTTTGAGTTTTTAACAATATTCTAAAAATGTTGATAATGTGCCGTGGCTGCTACCTATTTTTTTTTTTTCAGAATTCTCCTACCATTGGTTTTCCATGTACCTTCTTCTAATATGCCATTCTGTATATACAGGGTTATTCACGTTATACGACACGGAAGATTACGCCTATATTATTCGTTTTGGAAAAAAATTTATTTTGGAGATAGATAGAGATCTACAAGCGGTACATTTTAAAATTATTTTCATAATGTACAGGGTGTTCTAAAAACGGTAAACATATCAAAGTTGTATTTTTTTAAATGGAAGCCCTGTATATTTTCACATTTTTGGATTGTATGATCAAAATAACAGTGAGTTTCATTAAGGTTTACCTTACCTAAACCTTAAGGATTTTGAATTATTTTGAATTTTGTGAAAATGTAGTAATAATTTTAAAGTTTAAATTCTCAACATCTATTTTTGCTTTCAAAGCCAAATTTGAACTGAGGCCTACTAATTGATTGAGTTTTGTGCTGCACTTGTGAAAAATTGACCAATGTGTACAGGGTGTCCAAAAATTGTGGTTAAATAAATACAAAGTTTAACAGGCAATAACTTGTTTATTTTAAATGGAACACCCTGTATTTTATGTTAGCATCAATTGTAGAATTTAATTCCCTATCGAATACTATTATACCTTCCTATAGCTAACTGTTAAGGTTTTCAGGAAAAACGCACAATTTCAGAATGAAATGCAATTTTAACGAATTTAATATTTATCAAGGCAGGTAGATATGGCATTTTAACCGATTAGAACTGATATGTTAGGTATTCACTCCCAGCAGTAATTCTGTTCAAATCTGTTCAAATTGTCCAATAGTGCTAGATTTTGGTTTTTGTTCTTTTTCATTTTATTTAAAAAAACCACTGGTTGCAAAGTAAAGCAGTAGGAGAAGTTATACAGTGTAAAGACTACTATTTAATTAACCAATAATAAATCATCTTCTACATGTATTGTATATGTTGGGCGCGGAAATATGCCGTTCATGGTGTTTTCGAGCTCCTAAAATTTGAAATATTTGTAACAATTGCTTCATTGGGCTTGTGTGAACTCGATGAGGTAACATCATTAGTAGCTGAGTGGTTGATTTATTTTAATATTGAAACCATGTAATATTAACAACAACAATGCACACTACAACATACTGTGTTAAAAAAAAAACTGGGTTGGATGGACCGTATGAATACAAAAACAATCTTTATTGTTTGAATACACAAGCAGAACCGGACAACTTGTGCAAAATGTATTGATTGATAAAATGAAATAAAATATAAAATAAGTAGGTACTTACATCATTCTTATAAACATAGAAGTGGAATGTCATATATTCGCTGATATTGTTAGGCAACAATTTATCAAGTATTTTATTACTGGTTGAACCCGTCTTTGGGCGCTGGCTCATAGCATTAGCATAGAAACTATAATCAGGGCGACAATTAACCACTACACCTAAATAAATTTGTTATAAAAACACCGTTGAATCTTCGTATACGCATTCCTTATGTTAAATGGAACAAATTTTTGCAAACTTTTTTTTGGAGGGGTTGTTTCCTTTTAGGACCCCGCAAAATATTAACGTTGCCAGTTAATTTGCAATATCTTTGCTAAGCTATTCTGACTAAACGTTCTTTGATAAACACCAAAATTCGAGGGTTAGAATCCAAGTAATAATAGTGTGGGAACACTCTGTATACATCGAATTCTCGAAAGTAGTTCACACTGTACAGCAGAAGTCAAACTCTGCTGACAAAGAATATTGTCATTTTGAACCACAAATTAGGTCAACACGCAGATACACATACTAATGTAAACGGTTGACCATACGTTTTGCCGTAAGACCTGTGTAAATAATTCTTGTATAAATAGCTGTAATTTATTTAATAAAATTAGTCTAACTCTGACTCGTCTTCTGTCCTCTCCAATACCGCAGTAGGTATACACCCTAATACCGCAGAAGGTATTGATGGTACATCTCGGATGCTGGCATAAAAACCGCATCACAACGGTTCTTCTTAGAATCACCAGCGCACGCACCCCGTTCACGTTAGCGACGCACACGTACGCCACAATAGTATAGGCAACCCACATCTAGCTTTACGTAACCTCACGTCCTATTTGAGCTTCTGTCTTCTTAGAATCTGGACTTTTCAAAATTAACGATATTTAACTAGAAATTGTAATTCAACGATAGAGGAAACCTTCGATTTTTGACATGGACGACAACTGTTATCAAATTCCAGATAATTTTATCTTCGGAAAAGACAGACCTCTACGATTTGACTTTAACCAAAAATGCATTTTTTCCCTTTTTCATTTGCTAGTATCATTTAAACCGCTAAATAAATCGGCATGAAAATTGCAAAACGCTACTTTATTTTTATTTAATCAATATCGCATTCTGTGCGTCTTTCGCATCTTTTCAACAATCTTTATCGGAGTGCTTGACAGATACACAGCCATGCACTGTTCAAATTGGACGGTAGTGCATGGCATTTAAGAAATCATAATCAGGTTAACAGTTTAGTATCATGACCTCAGTTCCGTTTTGAAAACTTCTTTCTAAATCGTTTATATAATAATTAAGCTGTTTTGATAAAAGTAACACATCCGTTAAAGTTTGGATGACGGTTCATAGCACTGTAACAAATTTAATCAGAGGGATCACTTTGTACCGTAACCTCACGGTGGTGCATAGCACTTACCCGATTGATGCTTAGCACATACTTTATAGGTGCATTGCACTTACTCTACTAGTGCATAGCACCTATTGGCGGATCATTTCGATTTACCTCAAAACAATAGAATAGTTCAACTAATACAACATAACTTTTACTATTTATATTATGTGCAGCGTATAAAGCACCTAATTATTTCAAAGAGACATACCCCTAAATATCACAACGATTTTTCCAAATCCCATTTCACTACTCTATTGCTTCATAGATGCAGTTATTATTTAATTATTTCCGCAGAAATAATAATATTTATCATTTTAGTGCTTATATATTATTTTATTTACATATTTATTTCGTTTTATGTTTAGCATGAAAGGTACAACGAAAATTAGTGCACATTTCATTTTATCATGTTTTTTGTATAAACGTCAAAGTTGTAGCATTACAGTCTACATGTTTAAGTAATAATCAGTAATAATAATACAGGCAACCCATAATATCGAAGATGTTCAGCTTTTTTGTTAAGACCTGTACCTGTCAAAGTTAACAACTTTTAATAACAAACTCCGATTAAATGAAAACATCATTGATGTCGACAATAGGCCTTAGTAAACCTTCAGTCCTTACATTGTACATTTTAGTCATCCAAAAGTGCCAGATCATTCTATTTTCGGAGCAGTGTGATGAACGCGATTTCACTTTTAACCAAAAACGCATTTTTCGCAGTTTTGATTCAGAATGTTTGACATTTCAATTTTCAAAGCGGGAAAACCATGTGAATGTGTGATCTCCGCGCCCAACATATATGCATATTTTTTAATGTATAAGCTTGTAAACGTTGAAACATGTTTGGTCAAATCATCACCTGATGATGCCACCGTATGGTGAAACAATATTGTAGTGTTTTTACAATAAAATTATTTTCTTGAAACGATACTTGTGTTTGTGTTTTAAAGTTTTTCAAAATTTAATACATGCATATTCTCGTTAAAAATGACGAAAACCACAACATACTAAACTTTGAATTGAATCGGAGCTGTTCCATTTAAGCTGATTGCTACCCTTTATCACACACCCCATGTTTTACCGCTGTGGTACTGTGGTCAGCTCTTGGACGGTGGTGCACAGCCTTCAACAAATGTAATCATGAGGACCAGTATCATAGTAGGCTCATACACAGCATAGGTGATTACGCAATCAGTGCGAAGGCCTTGTCTCACGATGGGAACGCTCAAACACACAAACATCCCACCATTAGAACAGTATTATCTATAATATTGATGATGATGATGGCTAGTTGATCCAGTCCAAATTTGGACGATGCTGCATAGCGTTTAGGAAAATATAATCAGGCCAACCTTTTAATACCATAACCTCACTTGCTTTTTGTGAACTTCTTTCTAAAGGGTCTATATAGTTAAACTGATTTGAGAACATATATGCTTGGAAGCTTTCACGGCCGGAGTCAATAGTAGGATGATTTTCCGGGCTGATGAGCCGTGGTCCAGTGGAATTCGTAAGTTTTCCAGACGTTTCGTTCGAATCTGCGCCGAACATTTTCAATGGAGACGATGATGACTACGAAGTATTCTTCTTGAAGAATCAGGAGCGTCTGAGCTCGAATCGGTCGAGGCGACCGTATTTATAGGTGTAGGTGGTAGGGAGTTTATCTCGCTGGGCGGTGATTGGTCGACCGCCGGACCATCTTTGCTAACTTTGTTTTTTGTTCAGCTATGTGGTTTTTCCGTTCGGTTTAGAGCTGGGTACCAAACATTATGTAGTTTTACGGCTTCCTCCTTTCTATTAAAATTATTGCCATGTTTGTAGATTTCAATGGCTTCCCTGTAATTCCTTCGGTAGTAGTATGGTATCGTAGAAAGTACGTCCGTTTCTTCAAATTTTATGATGTGTTCATTCCCAAGATAGGCATGCTCTGCAACAGCTGATTTTTCCGGTTGGCCTAATCGACAACAACTTTAATGCTCTTTCAGGCGGGTTTTTATACTCCGTTTAGTGGTACCAATGTAAACCGATCCGCAGGTGCAGGGTATTCTATAAATACCTGCCGTAGCTAGTTTTTCCCGTTGGTCTTTTGCGGAGCGGAGTAAGCTGCACACTTTGTTGGTGGGTTTATAGACAGCCTTCACGTTATGTTTTTGTAAAATTCTACCTATTCGATCCGTGACCTTGTGTATGTAAGGTAAAATGGCTGCAGTTGTGTAAGTTTGGGCTGTATTGGTTGTCGTGGTTCTTCGTGGATGCAAGGCCCTTTTTATTTCTTGTTTTGTATACCCATTAGCTTGCAGGGCGTGGTTGAGGTGTTGCAACTCCTGTTTTAATTCCGAAGGTTCACAAATGCGTCTAGCTCGATTAGTCAACGTTTTAATGATCGTACGTTTTTGCCCTGGGTGGTGGTTAGATGACTTGTGTACGTATCGGTCCGTATGTGTGGGTTTCCTGTACACCGCGTGTCCTAACGTGCCATTGGATTTTCTGCTGACTAGCACATCTAGGAATGGGAGCCTTCCGTCTGTTTCCTCTTCCATCGTGAATTGTATTTGAGGATGTATGCTATTAATGTGTTCCAGGAACTCTTGCAGAGTTTCTCTTCCATGGCTCCATATTACAAACGTGTCGTCAACGTATCGATACCAACAAGTGGGTTTGAGTCTGGCAGTGCTGAGAGCTTTATTTTCGAAATGTTCCATGTAGTAGTTGGCGACCACTGGGCTAAGAGGGCTGCCCATTGCCACACCGTCAAGTTGTTCGTAGAAGTCACCCATGAATTGGAAATACGTTGTAGACAACACATGTTGAAACAGGTTGGATATGTCGGCCGGAAGAATTTGTTGTACGTGTGTCAACGCTTCGTTGAGTGGAACTTTGGTAAAAAGTGAAACCACGTCAAAACTAATCAGTATATCATTGGGCTGTATGGTAAGCGTTTTTGTTTTTTCTATGAAATCTGTAGAATCTCTGATGAAACTATTGTTTTTCCCCACGTGCTGTTGCAGTAGTTTTGAGAGATATTTAGCTATCTTGTATGTGGGTGAGCCGATTGTGCTGACAATAGGTCTGAGTGGGACACCTTGCTTGTGGATTTTAGGTAAACCATATAATCTAGGTGGCAAGGCCTCGCTGACCATTACATCTCGCTGTTCTTCAGGTGGTATCGAAGACTGTTTTATTAACCCATTTGTTTTTCGGAGTATGCGTGCCGTAGGATCTTTTTTAACGGTTTTATATGTATTGGGATCCAGAATGTCCTTGATTTTCCTGTGGTATTCTTCTGTAAGTACGCGGTATTTCTTTTGTGTTAATTAATTATAAATTAAGAACGTTTTAGACAATGAACTGAATGTAAAAAAATACATAATATACTTCAATACTAATATTTTTCAAATTTGGCATGAAATGAATAGCAGGTAGCGTATAAAAATGTATAAAAACTAAACCAAAAGCAGAGCTCCCAAAATTTGTGTAGGCTAACCAATAATTCTGAACATACACCGTAGCATGTAAAGAATTTAGTAGAACCCGTCTAAATTTGGACGGTGGTGGATAGCATTTAACAAACTTAATGAGAGTGACCACTTTCTGCCGTAACTTAACAATTGTGCATAGCATTTACTCTATTAGTACAAAGCATCTAGCCGTGATTCATAGTGAAATCCAGATTTACATTTTTCTTTCCAAATTATATAATATTTTAACTATAACACAACTTTTAGTACTTATTTGAAAAGTACAGCACATATTATTATTTCAAAGAGACTGACCCCTAAACATCATAACGAATTTTGAATTTTGCACAATACATTTAACATTATAAGAATAACTAATTGAGTCCTGTGGAACTTCACTAAAGAAAATGAAACTAAGAAGCCCTAAATTCCACACAACGTTTAGACACTGAGGATGACACCTTGGGTGTCGAAACGCGTTTTAGGTGTCTAGGGCTTCTTAGTTTTATTTTATTTACATTTAACATTCTATTACTTCAAAGATGTGGTTATTTTTAACTACAGCTAAGATTAATAATATTGTAACGCGCGTGTATGTATGCGAGAGCGGCGACGAGATCCTAGAGCAGATAAGCGGAGTTCAAAGAATACCGCCGTCGGTCGGCGCTTTGATGACAACAAATAAATTAAACGAACACAATAGGAACTCGCGTAAAGTCTAGTACGTCATTCTCGATTCTTCTTGAACCTTCGGTGTCTGTATAAATATTTGTTGACGTGGTCAGTGATAGTGGTTTACAGTTAGTTTCCGCACGAGTAATATATATACAGAACTACGATATACCAAGTGATATAAATACGCATTTTCCTTGTCATATAAATAAGATGTTGAATTGTTATTAATGTTTAAGTATACTTTTAGTGTTTAAGTGTTAAATAAATAGTTGTAAATAAATATCCGTTAAATAAATAAGTTAAACTAGAAAAGTCGTTACATTGGTGTCAGGTGTGGGGTGCTCAGCCAATCTATCCCCTAAAGAAGAGAATTTTCTAGTAGAAGAAAAATAGTTATATAAATCAAAATGCCGAAAAAGTTGTTGGAGTTGAAAGTTGGCGAAATGAAAAGTGCACTCGAGGAGCGAGACGAAGATACGTCTGGTGACAAGCTCACCTTACAAGGGCGACTCGAGGAAGCTCTGATACGAGAGGGTTTCGATCCGAATACCTACGAATTTGAGGATGAACTAGAAAAGAAATTAAAGGAAAATTCAAAGGAATTAAAAGATAATCTGGAAATGAAAATGGAAAACCTGGAAGAGAAATTAACCGAAAATTCAAGGGAACTGAAAGAAAATCTGGAAGAACTGAAAGAAAATTTGAGAGAAGAATTTAAAGAAAATTTAGAGAAATTCGACGCAAAATTGGCCGAAAGAGAACAGAATTTTGCAGGAAAATTTCAAGAAATAGATTCACGAAAAACATCATGGACCACTTTCCTTAAGAAATTTGAAACGGCCGCGAAGTCGAACACATGGACGTTGGAAAATAAAGCCTCCGAGCTGGTCTGCGCGCTGCATGATGATTCCGAGGAGATTTTGGATACCATACCACCCGAGAAGTTGAACGACTATGAACACCTAGTGAAGAAGTTAGAAATGCGGTATGGTCAGGCACATACGACGAGTATCAGTCACGTGCAGCTAAGAAACCGACGTCAGAAGGCAGGGAAAAACTTGCAAGAATACGTGGCCGATATCGCTCGTCTGGTCCGCCTCGCGTATCCAGGTACTCCCGACGACACTCTAGAAAAGTTGGCTGTCGACTTTTTCATCGATGGGTTGAGGGATGACGACATACAACAGCGACTTCGATTAAACAGGCCAAAAACACTCGCTGACACGTTGGCTCGGGCACTGGAGTATGACGTCGTTAAACAGGCATCGCAACGGCAAGGTAGAGTGCGGGAGCTGTGGGAGGAGCCCGACGGTCGATACGAAGACAGACTAGAGGAAATAGTTAGCAGGATAGTGGGAAAACTAAATAAGAAACCGAGAGCGATAAGATGCTGGAACTGCGGGAAATTTGGACATGTAAGAAGCGCTTGTAAGAACGAAGAGGTTACTCAAGAGCGCGTGCCCCGCGTTCCGGAAAACTAATCAGGGACGACGCGGCAGGGCAAACGTCGGTCCCGGGATACGAGGGCCCGGGTTTAGTAGCACTGACTAAGACAATGAAAGGCCGAACTGACAGCCTTTTTCTCACTGGACTCATAAACCGGAAGCAGTGTTCATTTCTGCTGGATACTGGAGCTAGCAGAACAATCATAAGTCCCGGAATATTGACCAAGCCCAGTAAACTTTTGCCAACGCAATGGAAGATCCGTACCGCCACTGGAGAACAAGTAGCAGTCAGGGGCGAAAGTTACGTTAACATCCAAATGGGAAGAACGTCTTTTAAACACTGCGTGTTAGTGGCAGAAATAGAGGACAATGTAATACTGGGTTTGGACGTCCTCCGAAAATATGACTTCTGCTTGAATTTCCGGAGAAAGAATGTGACACTGAACGGCGAAACCTTCCAGTTACACGCCCAGGACACTGCCATGCCACAAGTAAAAAGAATGAGTTCAGGGATGCGCAAAGTCCAAGGTATTCCAGAGGCGTTGTTGAAACTGTACAAGGAGGCGGGTGAAAATCGTAATCAACCTGAACGACGTCGAATAGGGGAACTACTCGACAAGTACCAGGACGTGTTCGCATTGTACAACGGCAAGAAAGGGCGAACCAACATCGTCGTCCATAAAATCAACACTGGCGAAGCGCAGCCCATCCGTCAGAGACCGAGGAGGCTACCACTGGCCAAAAAGGAAGAGGCCGAAAAGATTATAAGCGACATGCGGAAGGACGGAATAATAGAACCATCGACCAGCCCATGGACGTCGCCGGTAGTTTTTGTCAAGAAGAAGGACGAATCTACACGTTTCTGTGTTGAGTACCGCCCGCTAAATAATGTCACCAAGAAAGACAGCTACCGTTTGGAACGCATCGATGATACCTTGGACACGCATGCGCGGACGACAATATTCTCAATGCTAGACCTTAAAAGTGGATACTGGCAAGTAGACCTGGATCCTGAGGCCAAAGAGAAGAAGGCATTTTCGATCGGAACCGGGCTGTGGCAGTTCAACGTGATGCCGTTCGGGTTGTGTAATACGCCAGCCATATTTGAACGACTCATGGACACGGCCTTGAACGGCATGATTGGAAAAACTTGCCTTGTATACCTTGACGACATTATCGTGATCGGAAAAGACTTCGACGATCACCTGAAAAACTTGGAAGAGGTACTTCGAAGGCTGCGTGAGATGTCAACCTTAAATTAAGCCCCAAGAAACGCCAGCTATTTCTAGAGACAGTAAATTACCTGGGGCACGTAGTCACGAAGACCGGCGTTTCAGTCGATCCGCAGAAGATCGCAGCCGTACAAGAATGGCCAGTACCTACTGACGTACATCAGGTCAGAAGCTTCCTTTGCCTGTGTACTTATTATCGACGCTTTGTTCCTGGATTTGCCAATATTGCCAAGCCATTGACTCGACTAACTGAAAGTAGCAGACCAAGCTGCCTTCGAAAAGTTAAAGCAAGCTGTCGTTTACACACCCGTGTTGAGTTATCCGATACCAGAGGGGAAATTTGTTCTGGACACCGACGCTAGCAATGTTGGGTTAGGCGCAGTACTCTCACAAATACAACACGGAGAGGAAAAAGTCATCGGCTATTTCAGCAAGACCCTATCCAAGCCCGAACGAAACTACTGTGTAACCCGACGAGAACTACTGGCAGTAGTAAAGAGCGTGGAGCACTTTTATAAGAACTTGTATGGAAGAAAGTTCCTGCTCCGAACAGATCATGCTGCTTTACGGTGTTTACTGAGTTTTAAGAATCCAGAGGGTCAAGTCGCGCGTTGGATAGAAAAGCTCCAAGAATACGACTTCGACATAGAACATCAAGCTGGAAATAGGCATTAGAACGCCGATGCCTAATCCACAAGACCATGTTCCGAAAATTGCAAGGATTGCAAGCGCCTGAAGGAACATGAAGAAGTCCGGAGAATAACCGTCACGGATGAACAATGGCATCCTGATAACATCAAGACGGAACAGGGTTCTGATCCGGTCCTGAGCTTGTTCCGAAGATGGAAGAATGAAGGCAGACGACCGACCTGGCAAGAGATCGCCGTTAAATCTGGGGAGGTGAAATCGTTGTGGGCCTAATGGGACTCTATCGTTGAGGAAGATTGAATCCTGAAGCGAATAGTGGAAAACCAGAATGGTACTGAGAGCTAACACCAATTGCTTGTATCGAAGAGCCTGGTAAAGGAAGTCTTGAAGTGCCTCCATGGCGATGCTTCGGGGGGACATTTTTGGTGTTAACAAGACCCTTGGAAGAGTCCGTGAGCGGTTTTACTGGGTCAATTGCAAAAAGGACGTTGAAGACTGGTGCAAGAAGTGCACAACTTATACAGCAAGCAAGGGACCAAAAAGACGACGGTGTGCTCCTGTGGGCCAGTACAATGTCGGCAGTCCATTCGAACGGATTGCCATGGACATCACAGGATCGTTTCCAGAGACCGATGGCGGCAATAAATACATCCTGGTGGCGATGGACTACTTCACGAAATGGGTTAAAGCGTACGCACTCCCAAATCAGACAGCCACCACAGTAGCGGAGGAGCTCGTAAACCATCTGATCAGCCGGTTCAGCTTGCCCATGGAGCTCCATTCCGACCAGGGTCGGAATTTTGAGTCGGTTGTGTTCCAGGAGATCTGCAAGACATTAGGCATTCACAAAACCCGGACAATACCGCTGAATCCTCAACCAGACGGCATGGTAGAGCGAATGAACAGGACCATTAACAAGTACTTGTCCAAAGTGGTCTCCAAACACCAAAGAGACTGGGATCGCCATCTGCCACTGTTTCTTATGGCACTTCGATCATCGATCTACGAAACTACTGGACAAACACCAGCAAAAGTACTATTTGGTCAGGAGCTACGGTTGCCATGTGACCTGAAATTTGGCTGCAAACCTGGTGAGGACGTTGCCGGAGAAGACTATGTTAGTGATCTCCGCAGAAGACTTGATGATATCCATGAGGAAGTACGTTCCCGGATGCAGATAGCTAGCGACCGCATGAAGGACACCTACGATATACGGGCCACTGATGGAGGTTTCCAGGAGGGAGACATGGTATGGTTATATAATCCATAGCCCCGTAAAGGTCTTTCGCTGAAGCTACAGCAGCACTGGGAGGGCCCATATACAATCGTCAAGAGAAAAAATGATGCTATTTACCGGATTCGACGAACACCAAATGGAAAACCGAAGGTCGTCCATTTTAACAGTTTGGCCCCATATGTCGGTGACAATTACGAAGAAGAACGGATCAGGCTTATGCAAGCTCGTTCTCCAGATTCCCAGTATGACGGGTTTATGGCCACGACGAGCTTGTATGCCAACTCCAGATTCGGTGTCACCTCCGAGAGATCCGAAGATTTGTTTACTGCTTCGGACTCGCTGGTTCATTGTGTGGCCAAGGACTTGAGGGTGGATCGCGGTATTGCTCTTAGGTGGCTTCGTAAATGCTTTCGATGAAACACCGTGCCCATTCTCCCGCCTCACAGTTCTAGCTTCATTATCGATCTGTTCGGACATTGTCGTACATAGAAACCTTTCTTCAATTTCTTTAATTCGTGAATCTATTTCTTGAAATTTTCCTGCAAAATTCTGTTCTGTTTCGGCCAATTTTGCGTCGAATTTCTTTAAATTTTCTTTAAATTCTTCTCTCAAATTTTCTTTCAGTTCTTCCAGATTTCCTTTTAGTTCCTTTGAATTTTCGGTTAATTTCTTTTCCAGATTTTCTTTCAGTTCCCTTGAATTTTCGGTTAATTTCTCTTCCAGGTTTTCCATTTTTATTTCCAGATTATCTTTTAATTCCTTTGAATTTTCCTTTAATTTCTTTTCTAGTTCATCCTCAAATTCGTAGGTATTCGGATCGAAACCCTCTCGTATCAGAGCTTCCTCGAGTCGCCCTTGTAAGGTGAGCTTGTTACCAGACGTATCTACGTCTCGCTCCTCGAGTTCACTTTTCAGTTCGGCAACTTTCAACTCCAACAACTTTTTCGGCATTTTGATTTATTTGACTATTTTTCTTCTACTAGAAAATTCCCTTCTTTGGGGGATCGATTGGCTGAGCACCCCACACCTGACACCAATGTAACGACTTTTCTAGTTTAACTTATTTATTTAACGGATATTTATTTACAACTATTTATTTAACACTTAAACACTAATAGAACACTTCAACAACTTATAAAAATTCAACAACTTATTTATATGACAAGAAAAATGCGTATTTATATCACTCTGTATGTCGTAGTTCGGTATTTATTTTACTCGTTCGGAAGCTATCTGTAAACTACTCTCACTGACCTCGTCAATAAGTATTTATAGAGACGTAGAATATTTCTAGAAAGATCGGGAATGACCTACTAGAATTTACTCGTGTTCGTTTGATTAAGGCCTTATTTATTGTCATCAAAGCGCAGACCGTCGCTGGTATTGTTTGAACTCCGCTTATCTGCTCCCGGATCTCGTCACCGCTCTCGCACACATACACGCTCGTTACAGTATGCAGTATGCAAATTGGATACCTTGTATGGAAAGAGGTCAGACGTCTCTATTGAAGGTTTACAAAGGCAATTCTTTGGATATAAATATAATGAGAGTAAGTCTTCTATAGAAAACTGCATACAGATTCAACAGTTAGTTGATAGTTTGTCTGCTGAAGGTGAAGAAATGAAGGAAACTAATATCATGCAGAGAATTTTAGGTATATTACCACCAAAACTGCATCACTTTCGAACAGTCTGGGATAATGTTAATGGGGTAGACAAAAGCCTTAGCAATTGTTAGATCGTTTGAGGTTAGAAGAGAATGGGTTAAATGAAGGTCAGTCAACAAGCAAACCTGCATCTCAAAACGCTTTTATATCAAAGCAGAAGGGCAAATCAGATAAGTCAAATGGAAGCTAAAAAAATAGTACCATAGTTTTTGTTTCAAATGTGGAAAGACTGGCCACATAAAATCACAATGTCGTGGTAAACCGTCTGCAAAGTATTTGGAGTACTGTAAAAATACTACTGGCTGTAATAAGTGCAAATCTAAGGGATATTTTGCCAAAGACTGTCCAAATACAGACACTAGTCAATAAGAATATAAATCTAGTAAAAACAATAATAAAACCACTAACAATAGACGTGCTCTAATAACAGTAAGTCTATCATCTATTAGTTCTCTTAGCATAAATTCTGAAAACTGTTGGTGCTGCGACTCAACACATGAGCTCACATAAGGAGTGGTTCAAAAATTATGTTACCCTCAAACAACCATCAATGGTTATTATTGGTGATGCAACTGAACTGGAAGGTATTGGCATGGGCCATATTGAACTAGAAGCATTTGATGGTCAGACCTGGTGAAAAATTGTCTTAAAAGAAGTATTGTACTCGCCAAAGATGCCCTTTAACCTTTTCTCAGTAAGTTCTGTACTGGACAAAGGATATAAACAGTCAGTTGAGGCAGATAAATCAATTTTCCAAGATAGTAATGGTAATGTCGGTGCAATAGCAGTAAGAGAAGGTAAATTATATAAAATGCAATTTCGCAAAGAGCTCGAAAAATGATTAGTAAGCATCTCCTTGACAAAATGGTACGAAAAACTTGCACATGTGCGAGATGTACTAACCAGAAATTGAATCAAGTTTCAAGATGATTGGAATGGATACATATGTCCAGGATGTACCTATGGAAAGCAGCATAGGGTATCGCAGCCTTCAAATCCAAAGACATCAGCAAGACCACTTGATCTAATACACGTAGATTTATGTGAGATGAATACTCACTCCTTAGGAGGAGCAAAGTATTTCTTACTTTTCAAGGACGACTATACACATTTCAGGACAGTGTACTTCTTAAAACATAAGAGTAAGACGGCTGCAAAATTTGAAATATTTTTAAGCCAGATTCAACGATTACATAACCGATACAGCATTAATAATACAAGATAATGAGACTGGTATAATAGATGGAGCAAATGACATTTCTGTCACTGAAGCTCTCAAAGACGAAAAGTGGAAGAAAACTATGTCAGAAGAATTTGAGTCATAATGAAGTTAAAAACATGGATCTTAACTGAAAAACGGAACGATATCACGCCTCTAACCTGTCGCCTGGTACTACGTAAGAAGGAAGATGGAAGGTATAAGGCAAGACTCGTTGCCAGAGGTTTTGAACAGAAAGAAGGTAGAGACTATTATGAAGTCTTTAGCCCTGTTGCTCGTCATATGTCGATCAGACTAATTTTAAGTATAGCTGCATCTGTAAGTATGAATATAATGACGTTTGACATGAAGACTGCCTTCCTACATGGCAAGCTAGATAAACGGATCTTTATGTATCAACTAGAAGGTTTCAATGACAAGTCTGGGCAAGTATGTGAACTGAAGAAAAGTCATTACGGTTTAAAGCAAGCACCGAAGGTTTGGAACGAGACGTTCACAAAATTTCTAAGGTCTCTGCACCTTCTGTCTACTGATGATGATCCATGTGTTTACTATAATAAAAACAGAAGTATAATTATTTTCTTACATGTTGATGATGGTCTTATAGATGGAAAAAAGAGAAACGGTATGCTTGAAGTCTTGAAGAAACTGGATGATAAATTCAAGATCACCTACAACACTGGAAAAGAAAACAGTTTCTCATATCTTAGAATGCAGATCAAATTGTCTGAAGATAGAATTTTTATAAATCAGTTTAAATATGCAGAAAGAATTGTTGAACGATTCAAATTTGGAGACATGAATCCCGTACATACACCAATTGAAAGAGGGATGGTCACGAGTCCTGAAAATTTTGTAAATGACAGTCCTCTGGACAAATCAAAACCATATAGAGAAGCCATTGGCAGTCTACTATACCTTGCCACCATATCACGTCCAGATATCAGTTTTTTAGTCAACTATCTCAGTCGCTTTAACAACAAACCTATGAACAGTCATTGGAAAATGGTCAAACGTATCTTTCAATATGTAAAAGGAACTTTAAAGTTTGGAATATTCTTTGATGGAAGTAAAAACCTGTCTGTGTATAGTGACTCTGATTATGGTGGTGATTCAGAAACTGGACATTCTACGAGTGGAGTCTTATTGCTACGTAGAGGTCCTATTGTATGGTTTAGACAGAAGCAAAACACTGTGTCTAACTTTACTGCTGAAGCTGAATATCGAACAGCAATATCAGCGATTGATGAAACTTGCTGGATTAGAAGACTTGCTAAAGAAGTAAGACAGTTGAATATAAGTCAACCTACGGTACACTACATTGACAATCACTCTGCCATTCACATGTTAAACAACACTCATGAACAGAAGATTACAAAAGGAAAAAAACACATTGAAGTTTCAAGAAAGTTAATTCAGCAGCATATTGGCACTACAGTGACACCGTTCATGTTAAAAGTGGAGATCAGCTCGCAGATATTCTGACGAAGCCCCTGCTAGGAGTGTTGGGGGTAATTGCTTTTTATGTGGACTAGGTTTAAGGCAGATGTGTGTCTCGCGCATGCACATTGCTCCGTTTTGTTCAAATGTTAAATAAACATGTTTAATCGTGTTACCGATGGTTGTTAAAAATAAATGAAGGTGAATATTATTATCAAAATACAGTCAGTGTTATTTTTGTAAAACTTTTGTAAAACATTTCGATCTAACTATATTTCAATAATAACAACATAATTCAATAGCAACGTGTCGCAGGAGGTTCCGATAGAATACGACCAACCAAAGTCTCCTCTTACCTGAAGTGGATTCAACAACGACTAAAGATGTCATGAGAGCGCCATCTTTGGTAAACGCTATAAATAACAGGTACTGTATTGTTCAACAAGATACATTTTTCAGTAAGGAAATTGCTTGTTGAACCAGACCTTCGTATAGGAACGACTTGCGTTACAGTACCTGTTATTTATAGCGTTTACCATACACATAGTTTAAAGCATTAAAACATGAATGCCGTGTTTTAGTATAACCTCGGGGTGTGCAACTCATAACTGAAATGTAAAAATATTAGCATTATATTGCCGATTTTGTGGGCAGCAGGACACATAAAATGCGCTAACACCGTACACGATAACGCTCTTCTAGTTACTTATTCATTGATACGTATTAACGTAACGTAAGCCATAGTTCCCTCTAAGCTGCGCGGCTGCGCGGCCGCGCACTAACTTTTTGAAAGTTGCACAGCCATTTTTGTATTTTGCGCACAATTTTTTTAATCATTTTATGAAATAATTGTAACTAAAAAAGACAAAAATCCAAATTTCACAAAAGAAATGTTGAAATATTTTGAAATTTGTCTGACATTTAAAAAAGATTGATGATAATACGTCCAATGGTTACAAGAGGGTTGTAAAAATCTCGTGCAGGTACCAGCTACCTAGCCTAACAGGAACGGGATTCTGAATTCTGCAAAAAATTTTTGTTTTGAGAGAGAGCGGTCAGTTACCAGATGTTAAACCATAAATTTTGGACAAAGTTTAAAGTATATTACCTTATAAACGTTCAAAAAAAAGAATATTTCTTAAGGCTCCCCTACAACGTTAAAGAGCATTGCTTTTTTGTATGCATCCCAAGTTTTGTAGTTTGATTCAAAAGTGCAAATATTGAAGAATTAAGGTAAACTGTTGTAAAATTTGTTGAATTTCTGTATTATTGTTACATAAATACATATAATAGTATATTATTATTACTATTACCTATAGTTGTGGATTATAGGAACTTTCACTAAAATTTATTCGAGAACCTCGACAAATTTGCTTCGACTCAAACGGTCATTTAAAGAGGAATTCAGAAATTTGTCGAGGTTATGGAATAAATTTTAGTGAAAGTTCCTGTTTTTTGTTTTCTATTTTTTCGTTGTTATAAAAGTAAATTTTAAAACATAAATTTTATAATAGCTCGCCCTAATTAGGCACATATCTGCATATGAGCATTATTTATTTTAGATAAAAATGTCTAAACGAAAATTAAACTATTACGAAAATATTGACAAGATTAAACAATAATGTAGAAATCCTTTTCCTGTTCATGTACTAATTGAAATACTTCAAAAAGTAATTATTAAAAAAACTATGGCACCGGACCACCCTCTCACTTGCACACTTATATACGTTTCGAAAATTTTTGCTACTATACAATTTTGTTCCGCGGTCAACATAAAAATTAGAGGGGACATTGAACGTAACTAGGTGCCATAGGAGGGTGTTATGGAGATGTCTTGCTTGGTTTGTTTTATCAGCTGCGTCGTATGTTTCCAATTCTCAAGAGGCGTTGGTATTAGCTAGCATATACATAATTAATTGTTTCAACCATCCCTCGTTACGCCTCCAAGCATCTGTATAGATCCATTATTCTCTCATCTATTCTAGCGAGGCAAATTTGGGTGTAAGGAAAAAGTATAAATTTGAATACTATTTTGCATACCGTCTATGTAATAATAATTAATTAATGGGAAAATGGATTTGTGTTTTCTGTAAATAATTTCTACTATTTAGAATTACTACAAAGTTTTTCCTTATATAAAACCAATTCCTCCTGGCGTCATAAATTCTTTTATTAGTAGCTTGCGATAGTACCAAAGGAAAATATAGTTTCCCTGGCGTTACGTTCGTTGGACTATTGCAGGCTTTTATTTTATTTTAAATATTTAGTCTATTGTCTAAGACACGCAAACGATGCAAACTGAATGTTAAACTCAATGACAGCGAGAATCCTTGTTACACACCGAAGGCCTGAATTATAGACAAGAGAGTACTTCATAGATATCACAGACAAAAAAATGTTGTTTAGTTAAGTAGTTTGGTTAATTGTAATTATGCCCTCATTTATTTACTGAGTGATTTCCATTTCCGACGAATATTTAATGTGCCCTAGATCATTAATTTTTAAATTTTGATGTAAACCTTTTCCAACTCTTTTACATCTGTATCAGCCAACAGAACATCAACAAAATAGACTAGCACAAATATTTTGTATGACTTGGTAACTTTAACATTTAACAGTATACACATTCTGATCATTTACAAAGTAGAACTTAACCATTAATCTATGGAACTCATTATTCTACTTCTTTGGTGAAAATTTTAAGCCATATAAGGATTTTTTGGTCTACAAATAGTTCCTTGTTTTACGTACAACCTGCTGTTTTGTTGTGAAGTGACGCCATTGACATTTGATGACGAACACCTCTATTTTCCAGAACATGTCTTATGTCTTGATTTACAAATTCATTATAACTGTCAAGGGAATGATCGGTCATGGATAGAACAGAAAAACGCGTTATTAAATAAATTTTCGGAATCAGTAAGCAATCACAGTGTATATATTATCAAAACGCAAAAAAAAAATGACGAAACATATCATGATAACATGTATAAAATCCTCGACATTGCTTCGCAAATTAACGTGGAAGTGACGTCAGTTATACATTATATAATTGAAAGTATACAAAATGAGGAAGTGAATAAGGTTATTTTGCATGAGTCTCAGGGTATAAGAAAACTTAAAGGAAAACATTCTCAGTATAAAACAATGAAGATGGATTTTAGATCAAAGCAGATATATACAGTCGGGGCGAACACGAGAAATAAAAGTGTGGAAAGATGTTAGAACTGTGAAGAAAAGAACTAGCGCTAACTGTCCTGAAAAAGCGAAAGGTACCAAATGCTTTAAGTGCGGTGCATATGGACATGTTTGTGTCAACAAACTGTTCTTCGATTTTTTCATGCCAACCCCTTCAAAAGTAACAAATCCGTTGAAAAGTGGATTAAACAAGTGCCATAAAGAAGAAGAAATCGCCCAACAAACTTGTTTCGCATTAATATATTCCGGGAGTGACTTAAGTTTGCTAAATTCCATTTCGTGGTACTGGCTCCAGAACTAATCATACAATGGGACAAACCCAAGTTGAGATGCAAATACAAGAACAAACCCGTTTCAGGACTATAACGCAACTGCGGAAACCGAACTACGCACAGACGCGTCTGCGGTTGGTTACGGTGCAATTTTTGAAACAGCGAGCAAGTGGCGATATATACTACACCAGCGGGAAAACTACCAGCACCGAAGAAAAGTACCACAGTTGTGAACTTGAAGATTTAGCAGTCGTTACATCTCTTAAAAAGTTCCGCGTATATTTAATCGGAAGCCCGTTCAAAATCGTAATAGGTTGTCAAGCTTTCGCTAAAGTGGCCAGGTGGACTATATTCTTATGAGACTGTTAAACACCAACTCTTAGATGTGATATTAATTAATGAAGAAGACCGTGATTTTTTTAAAGAATTTAAAAGAGTAAACTGACTACAGACTAGAACATGGATTGCTATATCGAAAAATAAACGGTAATTTTTTCATAGTGATTATAAGAAAAATTCCAAGTAACGTTATACGGTTCGTTTATGAGCAGGGACATTTTGGTGCAGGCCAACGAGAAAATTTAATACGAAGAGATTATTTGTTTTCAAAAATGCATTGCAACGTTCAAAAACCTACCAAATACCGCGTAAATTGCATATTGGCTGAAATAAAAGCTTGAAAGCAAGAAGGATTGTTATACTCGATGAATAAGGGTAACATACGTACCTCTCGATACTTACCATAGTGATCACTTAGGTCCTCGGCCGTAGGAAGTACAAAAATGTGTTCATGGTTGTTGGTGTTTTGACTAAGTTTGTGTCGATTTACCCCAAAATTTCTCCTTCAGCGGAAGTTATTGATCGTTTGAGCAAATATTGCACCGTATTTGGCAACCCCAGACCTATAGTGACTAATGGTGTTGGTCTGATTCTTCTTCTTACAAATCTGCTTCCCCCAAACCAGAATCATGGCACAAATACGTAGATAGAAGTTAAAAGTACCTAAATCATGTTCTCGTCCGTCGAAGCATTCTCAGTTTGAAATTGTGTTTGGTACATTAATGAGACTTTAAGAAGATCCCAACTTGAGAGAAATATATAAAATTTACAATTACCTATTATATTAAATTAAATTCTAAAATTCTACATTATAACTAAAACTAATTAAGTACTATTAACAATTATTTTTTAATTTTAATATTTTTTTTATAAACTCAAAAATTGTTTTAATTAATAAAGCTTAAACTTTGAATAGTGCACTTTTTGTGAAACATTTCAAATCAAAGATAAAAATGAAAACAAAAACAAATAAGTTTCACGAAATTTCTATTGTCTCGACAATATTGTTTCGGTCGATTCGACCATTATCTAGAGAGTACAAAAGATTACTAAATACACAAAATATGTTCGAACAATTTATACTATTGCATTACAAGAATCGTGGTGGGGGGGGGAATAATGTTATAATTTATACAAAATTAAAGGAGAATTATGGGATACTAATTCTAGTTGGTTATTTACAAGATTACATTTATTGTAAACAGCTTTTCTGATCTCTAAGTTTTCCAATAAAGACAGTTTCCTGCTTTTTTGGATGCTACAATGTAAAATTTTAATCTTATCTAACTCTAAAAGATGATTATTAATAATGCAGTGTCCGACAAAACCACATTTGCTATCCTTTTTGTTAATGGCATTATTGTGTTCAGAGACGCGTTTTTTAATAGACCTGCCACTCTGTCCTATATAAATGGCATTACTCAATGCTTTAGAAATAGTGAGGTCTAAAAAGTTTAGACTATTATTTAGTTCTTTTTCAATTGTAAAAGTAATAATAATACATTCCAATTCAGTATTTATAGGAAACCTACCACTACAGATACTATCATCCCATTTGATTCATACCATCCTTCACAAACCAAACATGCAGTATTCCATTGTTTATGACACAGGTTAACATCTATACCTCTTTCCCCTTTAGATTTTAAGAACGAATTAGATATTATTAAATCCATAGCGGTTGCCAATGGTTATCACTCCAACTTAATAGATACAATTTTAACCAAAAAACTGAAAAGTCAAGCCAATAAATTATTATATAATAACGACATAATTGAAAAAACCATTCCTAAGTTCGGTAGTGTAAAATTTGTTCAAAATATTAGTCATAGATTCAAATACAAATTAGAAAATTCTTTTAATTGCAAAATTGTAGAAAATAGTCCAGTTAATTTAAAATCTATATTTTGTAAAAATAATAAAAATATTGATCCCTTAGAAAAAAGTGTTATTTATCGTTTAGGTTGCAATTCGTGTAATGCCATTTATATTGGACAGAGTGGCAGGTCTATTAAAAAACGCGTCTCTGAACACAATAATGCCATTAACAAAAAGGATAGTAAATGTGGTTTTGTCGAACACTGCATTATTAATAATCATCTTTTAGAGTTAGATAAGATTAAAATTTTACATTTTAGCATCCAAAAAAGCAGGAAACTGTCTTTATTGGAAAACTTAGAGATCAGAAGAGCTGTTTACAATAAATGTAATCTTGTAAATAACCAACTAGAATTAGTATCCCATAATTCTCCTTTAATTTTGTATAAATTATAACATTATTCCCCCCCCACCACGATTCTTGTAATGCAATAGTATAAATTGTTCGAACATATTTTGTGTATTTAGTAATCTTTTGTACTCTCTAGATAATGATCGAATCGACCGAAACAATATTGTCGAGACAATAAAAATTTCGTGAAACTTATTTGTTTTTTTAATTTTTATCTTTGTTTTAATTAAATTATGATGATAAGTTTAATTCACTCACTGCTTCCAAAGTCAATCAATGTCAATTGAAAAATCAGCTTTTACCAAAAATAAAGCAATTCCACATCCACGTTAATTTTTCTTTTCTTTTAAAGTAACTTCATCTTCTTCTTCTTCTACTTATTCTTCCACTTGTATTATTAAAATGAACCTGCTATTCTTAAAAATCTTGAATATTCGATAAACTTTGATTTTTTTTTATACACTTGTAATACTTCATCACTTAAAATATCTTCTATTTTTTAATAATGTTCTTTTAATTTAATTTATTTTCTTTTAATTCCAAAATTTCTGTTCTTAATATATTTTTTAAAAAATGTCTAATTTTTATAATAACAAATTCTCCACTGTCTGGATCTTTTAAAATAAAATTCAATTTTTTTTACTGCAATCATGATTAGTATCATATTAGTATTATAATTTTGAAATGCTACTGTCATTTCAAAACATTTTTTAATATTAATTAAAATTAAATTTTATTTGTTACATCTTAAAAATTTTAATAAACAACCAAACGTAACTAATAATAATACATTTTTCTTTTTAATATACTTTTTTTACATATTTTGGAACAGATTTCAAGCAGTGTGATTGAATGGAAAAGAATGAAGAAACAATTCGACGCGTCACGGGAATCAATGACGAGTGGTTAGCTGAAAATATAGGACAAGACCAAGAAAATGACCCGGACTTAAAGCAGGTGACGGAATGGAAAAGAGACGGAAAACGACCAACGTGGCAACCAATTTCTTCCAGTACCTAAGTACTAAAATCGTTGTGGGCTCAGTGGGACTCATTGGTCTTAGAAGATGTCATCCTGAAGCGTGTTGTTGAAAGTACAGATGGAAAGGAAGATAGGAAGCAACTGGTTATTCCTCGAAACAAAGTTAACGAGATGTTGCAGTATCTTCATGATGGATCATCTGGTGACCATTGTCAAGTAACTAAGACGCTTGGGAAGATTCAAGAGCGATTTTATTGGGTGAACTATAAGGAAGAATTGGAGTAAGAAGTGTAGCCGCGAGTAATGGACCACAGAAAAAGCCAAGAGCGCCATGCGGCAATACAACGTTCCCATCCCATCCCAGAGTCCGAAAAAGGTAACAAGTACATCGTAGTCGTTATGGACATTTACCAAGTGGGTAGAAGCATATGCAATCCCGAATAAGGAGTCGGAAACCATGGTTGACGAGCTGGTGAAAGAGCCGAGCAGACGTTTTGGGGTACCCTTGGTTTTACTCAGATCAAGAGAGGAATTTTGAATCAACTATATTCCTTGGAATATGCGAGCTTCTAGGAATTAAGAAAACTCGAACAGGTCTAGATATTGTTTGGTTGTATAATGCTCGTCGTCGCCGTGGACTATCACCTAAGTTCCAACAGAATTGGGAAGGACCCTACGAAATACTGTAGAGGATTAACGACGTAATCTACCGAATTAAGAGAATTCCAAATGGAAAGCCCAAGATAGCCCATTTTAATGGCTAGCGTCCATTCGCCGGTGCAAATGAATAGGAGGCGCGGGCCAGATTATTAAGAACTATCCCTTCCGAGTCTACATTCGAAGAGTTCATTGAAGAAGGCCCCCATGTTAACAGGATATTTGAAGTGATGCAAGAAATCCGACGAGACCTCTTTGCTATATCTAAGGAATATTCTCTGGCCCACTGCGTTTCAAAGGGTCTCAGAATGAGCCGCAGTGTCTCGTCCGAGTTCAAACGCAGATTTGGCGGGTTGGGACATCTTGAAGACCAAGTTCAAAAGGGCATAAGACTGTTGTGCCTGCTGACGAACGACGCAATATCTATAACCTAGTAACTAAAAGAAGATGCTCTGATAAACCAACTTATAAAGACCTTTGGGATGCCGCAAACATCTTCTAGAGAATAACGTACAGAAGCTGGCGATTCCGAAGCTTGGCTGTGGACTGAACAACCTAGATTGGAGGATCGTACGAGAAATTATTGAAGTCCTGTTCCGTCGCTCTAACGTGGATATTTTGGTTTGCTGTAATAACCTGAATTGGACCAAACATGAGAATACCGTGGACTGTTACTTCTATTTCCGGAGCGGATGTTGTGAAGGCGAGAACTTCAGATTCCGGCATTATCCTGCGAGACGTAAAGTGAAAATGTTTCGGGACGAAACATCTTTAAGGTGGTGGCAATGTAGCGAACACGAGTAAAAAACAGTACAGTGTAAATAAATAAGTATAATTAGTAAGCTATGTTTAGTTGTAAATCAATAGCGCATTTAAGTTTCATCAATAATTACTGTAAATAAATAGATGTTGCTGTTGTAAGTATTTAAGTTTGAATTTGTTAAACCCACCAACTTTACAATACAATACATGTATTATTAGAATTAAGTGAAAATGAAGTTTGAAAGAGACAGATAATATAGCAGCAAAATAATGCATATGGCACCTCATGATTATGTACATAAAAAGTAGCGTAATAATCTTACCAAAAGCCACAATGCTCCGCCTATGATGTCCTCGATTACGTCGTCTACAATGTTGTGGTGGGCCATACGTGATAACTATGTCGTACTTTTCTACGCGGAGATGTATTAATACTGGGTATCTTTTAGATTAAAAATTATAAGGTCCTTTTCGTTTTATGCGCTATTAAAAACTACTAATTGTAAAAACACTAGAAACTAATGCAGTTGCTGTTCTTCATCAGTTGTTGCGAAAGTCAGACTTAATACTAGTGTACTTGTTACGGTAAATCTCGAGCGTTTGTATAGCCTACCTACGAAAGTTGAAATTTTCGATTTTTTGAAGAAATATGTCCATCTATTGGTTGTTTATCGTGCAAAATTACGTTCATGTTCTTCAGGCAGTCTTTATGTAGAATACAATGTCGTCAAAAAAAATTAAAAAAATCGTGAACTGTCAAGTTGTAGCATAAAATTGTGTTTTTTAAAGGAATTAAACTTGGCTATACTTCAGTTTAAAAGATTTTTTTCTGTTCAAAAATAAATACAACGGGGTAGCTTCTGTTGTGGAAAGAGCTATAAGAAAACGGAAATTAACCCTTAAATTTAAGCTTGTTTTCTGACAATAAAGTGGCGAGTTTATATACACCCCGACACGTCCTCACCAAAGTACTGCATTTCCAGCTATATTTATCGCGCATCAGTTTCTTATCGGCGGGGGTTAACATTTTAGGGGCCAAGCTGTTTCTGTCAAGTAATATGTTAAATTTTTCTCTTACGCTTTTCAGCAGTTATATATTATAATAAATTCAAGTAACAAAGTTGATGTATTATTTGAAAAATGTTGAACAATAGAACTTTTCATATAATGCAGTATTTTCTGATTCTGGACGTCGTATTTCAGGATTCGGATGAAAATAAGAAATCATTAGATGCTGTAGTTTCGGAGAAAATTATATAAGGCAGATGAAGGTGTCTTGTTTATTGAATAGCCTGAGTCAACATTCATAAGTAATTCGTACAGAGTATGAGAAGGAGTACTGTTGTCGTTATACTATATTCCATTTTTATCGATGAAACCTTTTTGTTTGTGAAAATCAAAAAAGTTTTCCGATTGATCCTTTTTCTCAATTAAAGTAAATACTGTGCACCTCGCTTCTTACTTCACACTTCATTATTCTACCAGCTGCAAAACCCGGCGTTGCCCGGATTATACATCGCATGTTTAATAGCACGAACATTCTAGAACATTTGGGAGCATTCTGGACGATAATGAACCATGCTGATTCATATTAACGTCTTAGAATGATTTTTGAATAATCTAAACCATTTTGGCATTTTCGAGAACATTCTAGAACTTTCGGGAGTATTCTAGACGATAAGGAACCCCCCTGATTTATGTTAACGCCTTTTAGTTATTTTTGAATAATCTGAATAATTCTGGAATTTTTGAGAACTTTCTAGAACGTTTGGAAGCATTCTGGACGATAATGAACCCTCCTGGTTCATTTTAACGCCTTTTAATAATTTTTGAATAACCATAATCGTTCTGGAATTTTCTGGAATATTCTAGAACATTTTAGAACATTCTGGACGATGACAAACTACCCTATATCATTTAAAAAATTTTGAAAAGAAGTAGATCATTTTAGAGCATTCTGGAATATTTCTGAAAAATGTAGAATATTTTAAAAGAGTTCCCATGTGATAGTAAAGGACAGATATATATTTTTCCAAATTGCTCGGTTTCTCGGCGCTTCCTGATTGGTCGATTTGCTCGCTCAGTTGCGGGCCAATCGGGTTGATTTTCTTCTGCTTTAGCACGCTGTGCCAAATTTTTGGTAATTTTAGGCCCTCTTCCTTTCTATTGAAATTTCCTGGATGTTTAAAGATCTCCGCGTAGTTTTTCTACGAAGAGCGTGGAATCTCTAACGAAACTGTCCGTATTTCCTTTGTGTGGCTTCTGAATCGAAGTAAGGAACTAAGGCCACACACACACAGACCGATACCTGAACAAAACATCTAATCATCACCCCCAGCAGAAGAGAGGCATTAGTCAACAGGGCTAAACGAATTTGTCAACCTGAACGTCTCACAATCGAACTACAACACCTGCAAAGACCATTTGTGGCCAATGGCTACTCTACAAAAGAAATAAGACGAGCCCTAAATCCGAAGCGGCACTCACGGAGAACAGACCGCGAAACTACGCTCCCCAATGGAAAGACGTTTTTGCCGTATATTGATTCAGTCACTAGTCGTATAGGAAAACTTAGAAAAACACGGGATTAAAACGATCTACAAACCAACCCGAAAAATAGGTGAAACTTTAAAATCCGCAAAAGATGCCATAAACCCTCTACGAATCACTGGAATCTACAAAATTCGTTGTTCTTGCGGTCAAATCTATATTGGGACCACAAAGCGCACGATAAACACACACCTGGTTGAACACAAACGAAACTGCCGATTGGGGCAAACAGAAAAATCTGCCATCGCTGAGCACACCCTGACCCAGGAAAATCACAAGATTATGTTCGACGAAACAATGGTTTTAGCACGAACACACTCGTATTTCCCAAGAGTGAACACAGAAGCCATGGAGATCTTTAAACATCCAGGAAATTTTAATAGAAAGGAAGAGGACCTAAAATTACCAAAAATTTGGCACAGCGGGCTAAAACAGAAGAAAATTAACCCCATTGGCCCGCAACTGAGCGAGCAAATCGACCAATCAGGAAGCGCCGAGAAACCGAGCGATATAAATACGACCGCCACGCCCACACAGCAATCACTTGCCAACGCGACTCCGAGTAGAAAACTTCGACTACGAAAGCGAGCCACTGAAGATGTCATCCACAGTCGATGACGAAACGTCTGGTTAGGTTATCATCAACCAAACTGGACCATGGCCAACAAGTCCGAAAAAACGCAGTTCTCTTATTACTTTATCGTTGTCGTAATGAAACTTATTATTGAATTCATCTACGTTCGGAATAGTGTTGAAGGTATGGAACTGTGTTAACCTTTATCCGCAATTCTTGTTTGAATCAAGTTGAATAGGTGGATAATAGTCTGTTTTTAGAATATTACTACGTCCTAACAGAGTGACCGTATGCGACATGACTAATGAAGTTCGTTGATTGTTAATAGTTTTATAGAGAAATCGAAGGCACAGATGTAAGTTCTAGCGTGGGCCGTAGATTACCAAAACTGTCATACTGTAGCACATCTTTTCATTTCTTATAGTAAGCACACCAGTGGGAACATAGTCCTGATTTATTCATCGATTAAATTAATAACAGCTCTTTCTCTCTACCACTGTTTATTTAGTAATTTATCCTTCATAATCGCTATCTTAACAGTTTCATGAACCCTTTCAGGTTTCAACTATTTTAGAATATCTTTAGTTTTAGATTCTGCCGCTTTGCGGAAAGCAGCTTTACGCTTTACAACTTCATATCCTTGTCTTATCTCATATATCTTCAAACTCATACCCACCTTTCTCTTGATTTTCGTAACGTCTGTAACTAACCACGCTGTAGCTATTTCTCCAACACATGCGTTTGTAGCTGTGAGCCGTTCACAGGCTCGATTTTTTCAAAGTTTCATCTGTTTTTTAAATCATAAGAATTCAAATAGCCAATGTCGTGTTCTTTAGAGGCACCATCTAGAGCGTTTATTATCTCCACACTTGAGTCGTTTCGTTCACTTTGTACCAGCTCCGCAGTACTGATAGCCACCAGGTAAATGTAACTCGAACGGGAGTTTGTTTATAACTGAATTAAGTACACTTCCCCCTTGATAGTTGAATGACATCTAATGTAGTATTACTATCAACAGTTATTTATAAACATATAAAAGCTTCCACCTTAGTTTTGAATGTCATTTAAAGTACATGTCATATCGACAGCAACCTATAAATAGAGGTACATTTGTGAAATGTTATCAAACCATGAAAATAGTCCACCAGCAACAAACGTTAAAAATTCGTAATCTAGATGTAGTGAATGGTGAGACAATTCAAGACATGGCCAATTACTACCTTCATCAATTTGAGGTATTATTAGTGGGCCATCTGGATCAGGAAAGACGAATTTAACGTTAGGTTTAATAACAGAACCGAACGGACTTGTTTAGATTTAGGAAATTTTTTCATACAACTACAGATGCAATAGCTAGTAGTACTAATTGCAAGGGCACAATAATGGATGTAACCAATAGAACACTTGATTACCGTTATTGGGATGAACCCAACGAATTGGTTGATCGCTTACGTAAACGTTTTCCTTTTAATCAGTCAGTGAAGCAGGTATCGCCCTTCAGTTAATATGCCAGTAAGTAAATTTTGACATTAAGGAGAAAACATGCGTTGAAGTGAGCAGCGCTATGGAACGCATCTTTTTTCTTCTTCATTTAATGAAAAAAATACAATATCCAATGATTACTCTACATTCAGTATTATAAAAGCAGCTATAGCCGAGAGAGTTATAAAAAAAAAGTAATCGTGATGAAATTTTGCAAAACCCTACTTCATTTTAATCTAAATTGATATCGCTTATGGCATTTTGGGTGTCTTTTACAGTTTTCAACAATCCTTAACCGAAAAGTGCAATTTTCGATAATTTATTTTTTCATTACTATGAAAACATGTCCTAGTAATGGTAATAATATAGGCAACCTGTTTCACTGATTTCTGTTTCAATTGTTCTATTGCAATCCGGAGTTGTCAAAATCAATTGATCCTTACTGAGACGTTTTAGTAGTCTGCAAATTCCAGTTTATTCGACCTTCGGACTTTTGGTAAAAAGTGTGTTTTTCCCCGTTTTCATTTTTAAACCACTTAATATATCGTAATGATATTTTTCAAAACCCTAACTCATTTTAATCTTAATCGATATTGTTTATGGCATTCTGCTCGCATTTTGCATTTTTTCGACAATCTTCAACCGAAAAGAACAATTTTCTATAATTTTTTTATCACTTACAGAGTGGGGACCAAACGCACAAACATCCGGATACTAGAGCATAATTACAAATGTGTTATGTTCCATCATTATTCTTATTGGTATTTTTTACTGTTATAATAATACTACCTGACAAGAAATGAACGGTGGTGCATAGCATTCAACAAATATAATTAGAGGGACTACCTTGTACCGTAACCTCACTGTGCTTCTTAGAACGTTTCCTATTAGTGCATAAGACACCCTAGTAGTGCATAGTATCTATCGGCGGTTCATGGCGAAATTCAAACGTATTTTTTGCATTTCTATTGGCCTAAAAAGCATACAGTACTCTAAATATAACAACATAACTTTTTGTAATTATTATGTATAGCACACCTTATTATTTCTCACCAGTAAATATCACATCGAATTTTACACAACGCGTTTATCATTCTGTTACATCAAAGATGTAGTTCTTATTTATTACCACAAAAGACAAAAGAAATCATTTAGAATTTTACTGCTTATATACAGGGTGTCCCCTCTCAATTGGAAAAAACTTCTAGGGCATATTGAGGAACCATAGACTAGCAGTTTGAGATATTAGACTGATGTCCGGAAGTGCATGGTTTTCAAAATACATGGTGTCAAAGTTTTTTTCAAAAAACTTTTTTTTTGCGCGAATCCTGGGTCGACAGGTGCAGAAAATGCATCGAAATGCATGGTGAACACTTTGAGCATTTGCTTCACTATTAATAATAAGTTAAAGTAAAGTTATTTTCCTAACAGATAATGAACCTTTCAATAGAGTTTTTAATAAAATTTTTTTCTCGTAAACGGAGAGAGATACGAAAAAATATCAAGTGACAAAAAAGTTGTACTTTTAACTGAGCTTTCTAAAAAATATAAAATTTTCAAAAAAAGTCAGTGGCGTACATTTTTTTGTCATTTTTATTCGTTACACTGTCCCCCGGGGCGCTACTGGAAGTAATAATTACCATTTAATTAGTGCTAACTGAGCGTCTTATTAAAGCTTACATCACCAGCGAATTTCAAGAAAATCGGTCAACGTGCCTTTGAGATATTGATAAAAAAAAGTTTTTTGAAAAAAACTTTGACACCCTGTATTTTGAAAACCATGCACTTCTGGACATCAGTCTAATATCTCAAACTGCTTGTCTATAGTTCCTCAATATGCCCTAGAAGTTTTTTCCAATTGAGAGGGGACACCCTGTATTATTTGATTAACTTCATTTTTTGCTTTCATGTTTGGCATGAGAACTATAATTAAAATTATTCCTCGACAACACATTTCATTTTCTCATATCGTATCTTTTATAAACGTCAAAAAAAACTAAATTGCAAAAAGAGACTAACCCCTAAATACCACAAACACTAAAAGCAGACACGTGTTTCGCCCACTTCCAATGTAGGCATTATCAACGCGAGACTGGTTTTTAAGACTTAAAATAAAGTATTTATAATACAGCTACTACTTTTTCATCTCATTCAATTTAAATTTGCATCAAAAATTAAAGGGTTAAACAATAAGTTTAGATTACTTACAAAAACTATTCCCATTCAACTTTCATCAAAGCAGACAGTCTTTGAAGTTAACAATTAAATTAAAAATGATTCTTCTGAGTTTTTCACCAAAGTTAGAGAAGCTTGTAAAATTAAAATCGAAAACAATTTATCTAACAAACAAACCTTGTTCTAAAGATTCTCTAATTTTAGTAAGATTACGGGGGAGGAAGGTCGATACCCTAACCTAACCCGTCGGGTAACGACCTTCCTCCCCCGTCCTTGTTTTAGAATCGGCTACCTACTATAAGCAGATGTCCATACATGACATTTAGAAAATACAACAGCATACTCCCCCCTCCCCTCTACCACCCAACCATTCGCTCCAGTTTACTGTATGTAGAATATTGTATTATCTGTATTTACCTCTCGAGACGTTAGAATTTAATGGAAACATTGTTAAACTTAACGATTCATTATTTTAATATAAATAAAAGGTTGGTAACCTCATGATGTATTGAAATAGTTGATGTTATGACATAGTGATACTCTGTGACAAAAAACAGGTGTGCGTTAGTAATATATTCAATACAACAGTATCATGTCTTAGCCGTACAGCTTTCACAAATACGTCAACCATATCCACTTTGCAACCGTTTAAAGTTTAAGGAACTTGTCTGCCTAAAAGGATTAACGACAAGTAAAACATGAGAAAGGTTCATGTTGAACGAGTAAACCGTACTCATGCAGTGATGTGCGCTACACAGTTGCAACAGCTTAAATAGGAAGAAGGAAGAGAGGGGATGAGTGGGGATGACCTAAGAAGTGGGGTAAGAGTGGTGTAGGATTGGAAAAAGTAGAGTATATAAGCCGATGTTTCGAATGTGTTACAGTCGAAACAGGTCGGAAAGGATGAGAAAGAAATAAGACAACTACGAGAGTGTGAACTCTCTCTTCGGTAGAATAACTTTCTAGGTCGTTGCGAACTTGTTCCCTATCATACTATGAAGCGCAAATACAGCACTGTAAGGTATGATACTGTGAGGACTCATAAAACAAACCGGTCTAATCGCAGAGGTATCCTGATCTGCAATTAGGACAAGTTCGGTTTACAACATCCTCCGAGTAAGTTTTGCAGCTAGTACAAAACTCAGAGGGTTCCATAAACCGACATGAAAGGAAAACGAAGCCTTTCGTGCTAGGACATAGCTGAAGACATTGCTGATACTGCAACTTAGCGGTACCCTTGAAGGTGATAGAGGCTTTAACCACCTGTCGGAACGGTTGTACAGCAATGATAGCATGTCCAGGTAATGAGTAATTGTTTGGTAGGAGAGTACCTTGTACTTGGTTCATAGACATGATGTTGCTATGAGGAAGGTTGGAGAAGGAATAGTGTTGTAAACAGAGAGTGAATGATTTATCAGGTGAGGGTATGTAGTGTATATGAAAGAGGAAGATAATGTTGGTTCGATGTAAAAAGTGAAAGAGAAAAAATTTATTTATATATTTACCCCAGTTTTCAACACCGCCTTACCTAAACACAACCTGACCCAGGACAGATAAATTCACCAAAAGTAAAATGCCATCATTATAATTTATTTAGAACAAAGTTCTCTTACAGTTTTCTGAAGCGTTGCAACTTATACTACCCATGTTCGACAATCTGATTCATTTATCAAGTATAAAATTTATTCTTTTTGCAGTTAAACATCTATTCTAATTATCGATAACTGCTGAATTTCAATGCCCATAGTGTTAGTTTTATATTTTTGCCAGGCTTAAATGTCTTATTTCCTTTAGATCAGTTTAGAAATAACACTGTAAATAGATTCAGTATAAATGAACGTACCCAAACATATGAGTCGTAGTTATAACATATTCTATGGTTTATATATGTCAGGAAATTAAATTCGTCGTTTATTGCATTTAGAAGAAAAAGAATAAGTAAATTGCGCTATAATATTTAATTATTCGAAACCATTAGGTTGTTTATTTAATTTATTAATAGTAGGTGTAAGTATTTCATGAATAATCTGCATTTCTCTCGTATATCCTATTAGTGTGTGTTACCTAACCTAACTAGTGTATGTTTACCTGTAACTGTTTAATAATTAAAATATTCAGCAACATTAACATAACCCGGTTTTTAGTTTTACCACAGACAATTTCTCGATTCAAAATTGCACCATTATTATTCGAATGTCGCGCTTTACGGGTCTGCCTTAACCGAATTCTTTTACATTCATTGCGATCTTCACGTTCCTGGGCAGTACGATTTCGGGTTGTTGTCTGCTTGCAACCGCACATTTTTTGTATTTTATTGTCTGCCAATATTCTCTCGCTGTCGCATGTCACCAATAATTACTCCTGATCGTCAAGATTATGACCTACCAGTCCTCTGCACACACGTCTGCTTAACCGAATTCTTTTATCTTTCATTGCGATCTTAACGCTCCTGGACAGTACGATTAGATTGATAATTAATTTGATTCGTTGCATTTCGGGTTGTTGTCTGCTTACATACTGATACAATCACACATTTTTTCGTATTTTTTATTACCAATATTTTATCCCTGTTTTCACATGTCTCGCCTTTAACTGATAAAAATAATGTCATCAATAATTACACCTGATCGTTAAGATTATGACTGACCAGTCCTCTGCACACATGTCTGCTCCGACACAAAGCAGGTAGCCTACCCACTCCTCTATCACTAAACAATCTCGATAATGAGCGGTTATCGAACCACGATATTCTACAAACGAATATTATTACTAACCAGCTGGCCTTGCGAACTTCGTACCGCCTAACATTCGATTCATTGATTTTTTAATACTTATTCTGCTATTCAGGACACCGGGTCAGGTAGTAAGATAAAAAAAGAAAAAAGAAAGTTGATAAGTCAACAATTACATTATGTATTTCAATATTGACAAACTGAGTTCATTGGTTCAATAGCAAGACAGTTGTAGGCACTGTAATCAATTGACATATCGTAACATAAAGCAGCTCGATTCAAACTTGCATCATCATTATTCGAATGTGGCGCTTTACGGGTCTGTCTTAACCGAATACTTTTACGTTCATTGCGATCTTCACGTTCCTAGGCAGTACGATTAGATTGATAATTAATTTGATCCGTTACATTTCGGGTTCTCCTACCTAAATTTGTTCACCGCCTTATAGGAGACATATTAAGTAATTCTCAAACACACACTTTTAATTTTATAGAAATTTGTGGCTTTTAGATTAAGTAATATTATATATGCACAGCAAAGAGACGTTTATATTTCATGTGAAGTTTTACCACAGACAATTTCTCGATTCAAACTTGCACCATTATTATTCGAATGTCGCGCAATACGGGTCTGTCTTAACCGAATTCTTTTATCTTTCATTGCGATCTTAACGTTCCTGGACAGTACGATTAGATTGATAATTAATTTGATTCGTTGCATTTCGGATTGTTATCTGATTACATACTGATACAATCACACATTTTTTCGTATTTTTTATTACCAATATTTTATCTCTGTTTTGACATGTCTCACCGTTAACTGATGAAAATAATATCACAAATAATTACACCTGATCGTTAAGATTATGACGGACCAGTCCTCTGCACACACGTCTGCTTAACCGAATTCTTTTATCTTTCGTTGCAATCTTCACGTTTAACCGAATTCTTTTATCTTTCATTGCGATCTTAACGTTCCTGGTCAGTACGATTAGATTGATAATTAATTTGATTCGTTGCATTTCGGGTTGTTGTCTGCTTACATACTGATACAATCACACATTTTTTCGTATTTTTTATTACCAATATTTTATCTCTGTTTTCACATGTCTCACCGTTAACTGATACAAAGCAGTAACCTACCCACTCCTCTATCACTAAACAATCTCGATAATGAACGGTTATCGAACCATGCTATTCTACAAACGAACCCCATTTTATAGCCAATATTTTTTCGCTGTTTTCGCATGTCTCATCGTTAACTGACAAAAATAATGTCACCATAATTATACCTGATCGTCAAGATTATGACCGACCCTCCTCTGCTTCGAAGTCTGCAATACAAAACAAATAACCTACCCACTCCTCTATCACTAAACAATCTCCAAAAGGAACGGTTATCGAACCACGATATTCTACAAACGAATCCAATGTTGTCTGCTTATGTCCTCCTCCGAATCATAAATACCCTCAGATTTCGTTCGTTTCGCGTACACCGTTTAAGCGAATAACACCCTCCAATAAACATTTCCTTAAATCCTTAGGATTGCGATTGAAAGAGACGAAAAGTTAAAATGGTTGCAGAAATGCTTAATGTCACCGAGAAAGCGGTATTCGACAATGCTATTGTTAACGCTGATAAACATACTCATCAGCCTTATGCGAATTCAACTTTCAAAAACAACGACACCATACGCATTCCCATAGAAAATGAAGACGTTTACACCTTACCTTGCAACAGTTTCGTATACATAGGAGGGCGTTTGTTGAAAAAAGATGGAACTGTACCCACCAGTACTAATTTTATAAATAATGGAGTTTTATACCTTTTCGATGAAATTCGATATGAATTGGGTGGAAATTTTATTGACCGAGTCCGTAATCCTGGTATGACTACAACAATGAAAGGTTACACGTCTTACAATGAAAATGAAAGTAAACGTCTCATTAATAGCGGATGGTTGCCTCCTACTTTAGGCGCTGTACAAGGAGTTGCCCTTCATAGCAGAAAGCTAATTGATGCAAACGGTTACTTCAACGTTTATATTCCTCTTCGTATGATTTTGGGATTTGGAGAAAACTTTCGAAAAATAATACTTAACATACGACAAGAATTGGTTCTAGTTCGCAGCAGCACTGATAATAATGCTCTCTATTGCTCAGCAACACCGGTTGAAGAGGTAATTATACATTTGGTATGTTGGAAATTTCCTCATGTATCTGTTGCTGATGCCGAACGTTTGAAATTATTACGTTACGTTGATCGTAATTTAAATATGGAACTTTCGTTTCGTAGTTGTGAACTAAATGAATATCCCTTACTTAATAAATCGCATTCTCACAACTGGACTGTGAAAACTACACCACAATTAGAAAAACCTCGCTTCATTATTTTTCAAACCGACAAAAGTAATGATCTTACAAAAAATATGAGCGTTTTCGATCACTGCAACTTAACCAATTTTAAAGTTCATTTAGGATCAACTATGTACCCATATTATTATTTGAATTTAGATTTCGATCTTTCCAGGATCGCTGTTTTATATGAAATGTATGTTAACTTCCAACAATCGTACTACGGTAATGTAAGTGAACCCTTATTCGATCCTAAGGAATTTCTAACGATTGCTCCTCTTGTAATAGTAGACTATTCTTAACAGGATGAAATTGTGAAATCTGGTAGTATCGATATTTGTTTAGAATTTCAAACTAAGCAGAATGTACCAGATAAAACAGCAACTTACTGTTTAATTACTCATGACCGAATGATACGTTACAATCACTCTACAAATTTGGTTCATGAAGTATAAAACCCAATTACCACTTCCCCACTTTACTTTCTTTATTGCTAGTGAACGGTGAGCACTATGACTTTCATGCTAGACGTTCAAGGTTTTTAGTGTAGTGAGAATCGATTTGTTTTCAAGGAGGTAGCTGTTGTTGCGCTCAAGGAAGAACCACTTCATTATTTCACATTTGAACCACCATTTCCGTGGCTCGCTCTTTCTGTTCGTTATAGGAGTCAAAATCGTTGGTTAACCAGAAATTTACATGGGTTATATTAGGATAATGGTGATTTTCCGTACTCTACGATTTATGATACTATTTATCCCATATTAATGGAGTCAACGGTTGTGTATTTTAAGGGATTACAAAAGAAAGTGTGGTTGATGGAATACTTTCCTAATATCAAGTTTGTAAACATCGAAGACATCGGTTGCCCATCTCTCTAATTTAGCAACTGATTTTAAAGTTAAGGTGTGTTCCTATCATTTATTTAAAACAGATCTTGAACCGACTTGTGCTTATAAAAATGTTCTACTATTAAAATATTGGTTGTCTTTACACTAATAAATGCGCTGTATTTTTTTATTCTAATTAATAAAACATATTCAACATAAAAATTGTTTTTTATTCTCTTAAAACAACATTATAGATTTTACATTTGAATTTCAATATCAGCTGATTTTCCCACAAATCCTTTGAGACGAATCGATAGTTGACCCACTTGTTTATCAATTTTATCATTTATATCCCCGATCTCTGTATCTGAGTATCTGAGAAGGCTTCTGCATGTTTACATGGAAGAAATACAACGAAGCTGTACAAATCGGTTAACAGGCGTGGTCCCCATTTTGTATGCACCTTTTTGAAGCTTTGCACGGGATATGTTTGATTCAATTCTAATTATTTTAGAGAACGTATTAATTTTTCTTTTAACCCACGTACACTATTAAACTTTTCAATAAAGGTTTCCATCTTCTACTGACTAAAACGCACCTAACTCTGCTAAACAAACATCTACCGCTCCTTCGCTCATTCGCATAACTTATGCAGAATCCCCTTCCACTAAAACAAGTAACTGTGGAGAGGGGGTTGTGTATTAACCATCTCAGTTGTAATGGAAATGCTGATCATGATCAGTGTATCGTCGTTACTTATTTTAACATATTTCTATAACAATACTCTCTACATTTCGCGACCGGACAATGCGGTTGGTGACCAAGTCTATGTATGTAAAAAATTCTAATGGAGATGTTGATGTGTCCTGTGTATGGATGAAAAATTGGGAATCAATTAGTTTAAAAACTGTTAATGGAACAAATGTCTTCACTGTTGAAAACGTGCAAAACATTCACTCCGTAAAATTTATGTTTGTCGAAAAAGATGGACAATCACGAAAATACATCGAAAGCCGATGGATTCATCTTCGTGGTGATCAAAACAGAAAAGACATTGTTACAAAGGGTTACTTGACAGATTATTTCCTATTTCTACAAGCTGTTAGCACTATTAATGTAATCCTATTGTTCAATATTTTAATTGTAGCTCTTACATACTTTATTTATATCAAAATAAAGAATCGTTAAATTAAACAACGTTTACATTAAATTCTAACGTCTCGAGAGGTAAATACAAATAATACAATATCCTACAGACAGTAAACTGGAGCGAATGGTTGGGTGGGAGAGGGGAGGGGAGGGAGTATGCTGTTGTATTTTCTAAATATCATGTATGCACATTTGCCAATAGTAGGTAGCCGATTCTAAAACAAGGACGGGGGAGGAAGTTCGTTACCCGACGGGTTAGATTAGGGTATCGACCTTCCTCCCCCGTCCTTGTTTTAGAATCGGCTATCTTACCCTACTGACAGTCTTTGGTTATTGGCAATATTACCTTTTATTGATCACATAATTATTTTTTTTATTTACTGATTTAATTATATTATATACTTTATCACAATTTTCAATTAAGTAATCCTAGTATAAATATCAGGTTAATTCTATTGCAGCTTGATGTAAAGCCTACAGCAGGTAACAAATTTTTCTTTACTGCAGTATTTTTGTAAATCTTTACTTCACCTTTTTCTCCGTGTATCTTCATTTTGCCAACTCTTGTAAATAAAGTCATTTTGTTGAAAACATTATGAAATTGTTACAATTGTCGAATTATTTTTTTACTTTGCTGCTCTTCATATAACAGTGCATTCTAGAAGAAATTTTTAAATTAATGCATTTGTGGTGGCCTGAATGTATTACGCGAACTGACTGACATTGGTGTTGGCAATACATTAGTTTAATGGGCTTGGGAAAAGTTTGAGTTAGGAATCGTGGGAAAGGTGGCCTCGAAGACAATTGGAAAGGTACGTACTTATTGAAGTTTTGTTATGTTGAGGATGAGAACACGAGGCTCGTTGAAATTGCGGAATGGTTAGAGGCATTCCTAGAAGTTATAAGAGTGGTTTTTGTTATTGCTTTAGTCTGGGAGAGCGTGTTGCTGAATTTGTGACATTCGAGCAAGCATTTATGATGTAAAGCATTGCAATTTGGGTACATTAAATACTGATCAAATGGCTCTGATATTCATGTTTAAAAACTTTAACAAAAATTTTTTTAACTTCTAAATTTATTATTGTTATTGAAGGCAAATTTAAAATTTAGTCTCCGCTGTAGGGCGTCAATTTGCAACAAAGGGAACGTTCTATTTGGGATTAAAACCAATCAGAGTTGAATTAAAAATTATAGAATGTAAATGTTCGTGCACTAATTATCAAAGGTAATAAAATAGAACAAATAATAAGGGTAAACACAGCCAGTTGGTTCCTCAACTTACCTGACACAATAAAAAAAGTTAAAGAAATAATAATAATTAAAGAACAATGAAGTCATTAAAATAATCATATTTAATTTAATCTACAAAAAGTCGTAGAACCTATAGTAAAGGTTGCCCAAAAAAAAAACGTTACAAGTTACAATAATTAATATAAATGAATATTTTTAATATAAGTACACTGTCTTTACAAATGTCCGAGAGCCACATGACCTCTGTTTTTAGGTAACCAGCAATACGAGATGCACAAAATCAATTCAAGTATACCGAGACGATTTCTGACAAATTACAGTGGCGCCGTTTAAGGATATTACAAAAAGGTCTGAGTAATAACCATTGTTCAAAATGGAAAAATTACTTAAACTTTTAGTTTTGAGCCCAACAATGAATGAGAAAGGCAAACAGGCAAGAAGAATTGTTTTATTACCTTTAATCGAACATAATTAAAACTCACAAGTACAACAATAGCATTTTGTTGACAGATGACAGCAATTTTAGTAACCAAACAGTATCTAAATCCAGTGGGCCAATCCCAAATCAACAATGACACTGTAGGTTACCAAATACTGGCTCACGTGGCTCTCGCACATTTATTAAGGCACTGTAGGTATATTAAATTTAATTATACAGTTTATAGCAGGCTCATCTACAGTGCGGCTTGGCACGTCATAACCCTCTGGCCATTTACTATTTATACATTCGGAAATTAATTGTTTAAAATGAATCTTCACCTGAATAAGCCAATGGTGAATCAATTATTATGAACACCTAAATTATACTTTGAAACTTTTCTCTGATTTATTTGCGTTTATTGCTTACTGTTTTAAAGGGCGGACGACATCTCTTAATTAAATCTAATAAACTACAACAGTGCTTTTTATTTAAAATGGTTAAAATGTGGTGGTCTAAGATGGTGCAACTGTGGTAGTCTAAGAAGGTTGACAGCATTTTTGACACCCAAACCATTTATTTGATTACTCTTATTTTATTTTTTTTTTGTTGTGGTTTAATTTACAATTGATTTTGTACTCACAAAGGTACACTGCTTCGCTCTTATTTCTCAAATCAACACATAAAATATAAATAATTTCATTTGCTTACTTACATAAAACTTCCATCCGCGCTTCCGCTTGTGCAGACGAGAATGATGGTTTCTCAGCAGACACTTCACATCGAAACAATCCACTCGTTTTAATACTCACTGAGCGCAGAACAACTCTTGTACTATTTGACGAATTCATCTAGAACAATACATTAACTGTTAATTGTTAAACTTCAACAAACTTCAAAATACAACTTGAAATTGTGTGCGGTAGTATCAATAGTTCCGTAAAACAGGTAGGTGTATTAATTAAACGTTATACGGTATGTATTACTATTTATCAGTATCAGCTGTAAATTAAGGGTGAAACGGTGAAATAGGTAAGTGATAAAGAACTATTTATAAGTTTAAAAAACTCTAAATTAAATTTCAACTTGCTGAAAACTTATTCATAATAACAACTTGTTCGAAAGCAACACATAACCTATTTATGAAATAAGAAAACTGTATCTGTGAAACAAATACTTATTTACTTAACAAGATACATTAAGTAATTTCGTAAAAGATAAAAGTAAGAGAAATACAAACTTCTGTGTATTACTTGTTCGAAATTTACTGAGTATAATGAAGGCCATTGTAATTTTTCTTGATTCTTGTAACGAACATGATTGCATCCTGAAAGTATTTGTAAATGACAAGTTGGCAAATTTTACTGATTGTGATGTTCTAGTGAATTCTAAAAGTTGAAAATATTTATTTTACATATTTTATTCTGAATAAGTAAGATAAACTACAAGTTTGCTAATAGTATAGCAGCGTAATGTCAGAGCTATTTTTCTCACGGAATAATTAATGTTTTAATTCTATAATAATGAAAACAAAATAAGTATTAAACAATAATCGCCCTAAACTGCTAAAGTAGATGTCTATTACCTCAAAAACGTGACTATGACTAATACTGTATAATAATTGGTTTGCGCTTTTACATGCGATCGCCATCCCATTTGCGGATTGGGGAGGCGATGACATTATTGTTCCATTCCAACCATTCTTTAAAAAACACATTAGAAAACTAGCCGAAATTGGTTTATAAAAATGTGATGTATTTATATTGTATAGGTACCTACCGCAAATAAGTTTTTGAGAAAATGCAAATATTCCACACTTCTAAATTGGTGCAATAACTACATAAATATAGTCGAAGTGGCAATAATAAATCGCTAAAGCAACTATCCTTTACAGTATATTCTTCACTGCAATGGTGCGCTTTCCACATTAAGCATGAAGCAACCGATTTTAGTAATATTTTCGAATATATTTTGTTAATGTTACAATTCCAGTTTTAACTACTAGAAGAATCCCAGTAATGCAGATTTAAAAACAAATTATAGTCAATATTCACTACAAAGATTTAACGACAACCGTGTTGATAATAAAAGGCAAGTTTGACAAAATATTTCTTACAGTGTAGTTACTGTACCTGTGTCCGAAAAATATTATAACTTTGAATTAAATAGAATATAGGTTATTGCAGTTAATAATGGCTTTCGTATATCAACTGTGACAAATCTACTAAATTAAAAAAAAAAAAAATTTGGTGTACCCTAATAATATGGGATATCTTCCTAAAAGTAGGAAAATATTTATCAAATTTAACAGAGGCTGTAATTACATTTAAAACGAATAATACATTGAGTTAATACATAAAAAATAATGATTTTTCAGATAAAGGATCTAAATCAGGTTGTAACGGTTTTATTTGTGCGTGATTCGCAATATTTACATAAATGGACATTTTGGTGCCACCTATGTAGGGGCGGTGTAAGTTAGAAAAAGGGAAGGGGCTGAGATTAAAAGGTAATTCGGAGAAGAAGAGGGGATTCGAGCGGCGACCGTTGAAGGTGAGAAAGGAGATGCACGCCGACCACCGACCAGGACAGTTGGGTGGTTAGTTCGGGTGCTCCAGTTAAAAATATCGGTCAGTCAAATTAGTACTATATGCGTACAAATTGGGTCTTAACAAGATACACCTATAAACACCAAGTGTGTTTATCCAACCCCTTTCCAAAAGGAGGATAATCCGAAAAATAAAAGGGGTCCCCAACTTATAAGAGTAACCAGGTCAGACTACAAGTTTATTGTTTTAGTTCCTTGGACATTAATATTTTAATTTAATTAAAAATAACAATTTTCATTTGTTTAAGTAGTGTTACCTGATTTCATATATATTTTGTATTAAAGTGTTTCTTTTGATTTGGAGTAATGCTTTTTTCTTTAAGTGTGAACTGGCAATAATATTAATTTATTCAAAGATCCCACGAATATCCTTTGATTCGTGCATTTTTTGCACGTTACAAGGTTTCTATAAATTCATGTGTGGCAGTTGTAAGAAAACATACGTAGGTCAAACAGGCAGAAGTTTCAAGGAAAGAATAAATAAACACCTAAAAAGCGTAAAATAAAAAATGTAATTTGACATGCGCGACAAAACAAAAAACAAAAATTATAAAATTCTTCATAACGAAAATAAGGGCCTAAAATTAAACCTACTAGAAAACCTGGAAATAAATAAATTAAATAGTTTAGGATTTTAGTTTTTATTGTTGAAAGAAGTTGGTAAAGGAGAGGAAGAGGCTTGGGAAAAATATAAAAAATGTAGAAATAATTTTGTAAACTGTTGGAGAGAATCTAAAAGAAAGTATCATGAAAACAGTTTTGAAAATCTAAAAGATGATCCAAAGAGACTTTGGAAATACCTGAAATCATTATATAAAACTAAAAATCAAGAAATGAAATTTGTAAAATTCGGTGATGAATGTGTATTTAATTCAAACGAAGTGGCAAATAAGCTAAATGATTATTTTGTGAATAGTGTAGATGAAATAGTTAAAGGTATAACTTTGAGAAATGAGTACATAGTGGAAAACGGAAAACAGTATAACAGTCTTAATTCATTCCAAGAAGTATCAGTGCAAGATATTGAGAAAACTGTCAAAAATTTGAAAGACACAACTGGCCCTGATAGAATAAGCAGTGAAACTTTAAGAAAATTATGGTTAGTTATTGGAAGTAAAGTTACTGAAATAGTAAAGGAATCACTTAATCAGAGAATATTACCAAAAGCATTAAAAACATCAGTGGTCATTCCGATTCCCAAAATTAAGAATAGTGCAAAATGTAGTGATCTTAGACCAATTAACACTCTTTCAGTCATTGAGAAGGTCACAGAAACATTAGTATACGAAACATTAATGAAACATATTAAGGAAAATAAAATATTAACAGAACATCAATCAGGTTTTAGAGAGCGGCACAGTACTGAGACTGCAATACAATTAGTAATTGAGGACTGGCTACGAGCAATAGATAGAGGTAAAGGAATAGTTGCAGTGTTTTTGGACTATAGAAGAGCATTTGAAACTATTAACAGGAAACTTTTGTTAAGAAAATTGAAAGAAATGTACAATATTGGCGGATGTGTATATGAATGGTTACAGAATTATTTAGAAGACAGGTATCAAAAGGTGAGATTTAATGATGGTATGTCAGTCGAAAAACAAGTGACACATGGAGTACCACAAGGGAGTAAATTGGGACCATTGCTATTTATTTTATACATTAATGATCTACCGGGAATAATAAAACAATGTAAAATTCATTTATTTGCAGATGATACATTAATTTACCTATATGGTAATAATGTACAAGAGGTAGTTAGATTAGTTAATTTAGAATTAGCGTCAGTATATGAATGGTTAAGTAAAAATTATTTAAGTGTTAATGTGACTAAAACAAAATGTATGGTGATGGGAAAAACAAGTTTTAGAGAAGAAGCTGAACTTAGGTGGGAAATTAGACTTAAGGATTCGCCTCTGGAATGGGTTAGTAAATACAAGTATCTTGGGGTAGTAATAGATAGTAGTTTGAATTTTAAGGAACATGTACAGTTCATAAATAGCAAAATAGCCAAAAAAGTAAATCTGTTGTACAAACTCAGAAAGGTTCTTTCAAGACCAGGGAAGGAATTATTATTTAAATTAATCGTAATGCCTCACTTAAAATATTGCTCAACGGTATTAATTATGATTAATAAACAAGAAATTCAGGCTATACAGAAAAACTTTAACAAAGGAATGCGGGCAGTATTGAACAAAGGAAGAAGTGAAAATATTAACAGTATGTTAAAAAAATTAAAATATTTACCAGTAGAAAGAGAAATAAAAAGAGACGTTCTTACCTTTATTTATAGATTAGAAAATAAATTATTACCACAGTATATAGACGGTTTAGTTAAAAAAAAATAGCGACGTGCATCAATATTCCACAAGACAAGCTAATCATTTCCATATTGAACAAATTAGTAACACGAAAGGACTAAAATCACTATTTCATAGAGGAATTTCAATGTATAATCAACTATCCACGGAAATTAAACAAATAAAATCAGTAGGAAGATTTAGGGAAAAATTGGGTATTTGGTTAGAAAATCATGATGTGATATAATAAGAACTTAAATTTTAGTATGTTTAGATTTTATAGAACTTTAATAGTAGAAACATAGAAATGCTATGTTACAAATAACCTGTTTATAAAAATTAGCCATAGGCTATTTGCGTGTAAATAAATAAATAAATAAATAAAAATGTAAACGATCAGTTAGATGTCGATCATTCCCCTTTATTAAATTTTCAGTCCTTTGCTGAGTGAAATCCTCCCCATCTTAAGATTTTTGTATTTAAGCAATTTTTTAATTAGGTTTAATTCATAATACTTCATCCACCTGAGGAAGCCATTGTATGGTGATATATTCATTGTGGTGCATTAAAAAAACTTTGTAACTTTCTTCATGTGTTTCTTTTTCATTTTTCATTATTATGGGGTTACGATGTATTAATGTTTCGTCAATTCAATTTTTAAAATATGCCCATATGTTGGTAGTTTATTAAAATAGGAAAAAAAAAAACATTTTCACGTTCTTCAGACACTTTTTTACGTAGAACACAGTGGCGTCGAAGAAAGTTTAAAAACGTCATGAACTTTTCAGTTATAGCATAAAGTTGTGCTGTTTTAAATGAGAATCATAGTTGGCTATGCCTTAGTTAAAAAGACAATTTTTTCCTCTTTTCAAAAATTTATAATATATGATGTCCCTTTTGTTGTCTAAAGGCAATAATAGCGAAACCAGTTTTTTTAGGCCTTTATTTGCTTTTTTATATTTATTCCTAGTAGGCGTCTGACATTTACGCCCATTTAATCTTAAAACTACAAAATGTTTTATGAAAAGTATGACATGCTAGAATGCAGTAATAATAATAACAATTCTGATATGGCATCCGAAACATATTTCAATCGTAATCCAGAAAGGGACCAACTTCATAAATCTATTTTTGCAAGAATGAAACAAATCGCATCAATTATGCATCACGTAACTAGCCATGACCAAAAGCGAGAAATTTACATCTAATTCTCTATTGCTACAATTCCTCCTATAATTAATAATCATAAAAATAATTTAAGTCAAAATAAATGTTTAAAATGTTGTCCGTTCTTCTGAATGCATCAATCAACTCTCTTCATTACACTATGAATTGCGTTATCAATGGAAATGTTAGAAACTCAATAGACACAGTCTGCGAAATCTTGAAAACGTTGTTTAACGTTCTGACCAGGACCCCCTCTCTCTCGTGACGTATACCTCCGTATACCTTGAACACCATTCCAGAGATGGCGCCGCGATGCACTTTTTTCTCAAAAATAAATTAACGTGAAATGGGGGTTGCCAATGTAATAAGAAATGTAAAAACAAAAATTGTTATGATAATATTGCCTTGAAGGAGGTTGCATATGTGAATTTATTTCATAATTCAAGGGAAACCCACAAATAGCGTCTTTGAATACACAAATGTCAGTAAAATGCCGGTTGAAAAATGTAATGTATAATTATTTGGAATTGTGAATGTGATGGGGTAATAATTTTATTGTCATGGAAAAAGGAAAAGAATGTTGCAGCCTGAAAACTTTTGAAAATGTGTGTATTCAAATGATTAATATATACATAATAGTAAACAAATTTTGCTTACGATTAGATGTTGTATTTATAAGTGAAAGTTGAAATTTTCAACAAATAACGCTTTATTAGTTGAATCGACGTAGCTTTCAGTTGTTGTAACTCCATAATAAATTATAAATAAAACACATCGTTTAAAGTTACAAAATTATATATTGACCACAATGATCATTTCACCACACAGTGGCTTCTTCAGGTGGAAGATATTATAAACATAAACTAATACAAAATCTCTTATATACAAAGAATTATACTAAATTAGGGAGAGGGAAAAAATAAAACTACTAAATATTAAGGAGAGGTGAATTGTTTACATCTGCTTGATCGTTAATTATTAAACCTAATTTATTAAGTTTGTTTATTTCTAAACATTCCAGTAAATTAAGTTTCAAACCTTTCTTTTCCCTATGTAATATTTTATTTTTATTTCGACGAATGAATCCCGCTGTTTTCACTCGAAAAGTTCCAAAATCCCGACTTGACAAAAAAAAGCTGGCAACGCTGGTGGTAAGACTTGCATTACTGCAGATATATTTAACTTTTTTTTTTTAATCTAGAAACAAAATTGGCTGTTTTTATTCTTTATTAATTAAGAAACAAAAATACCTTTTTTCACTACATCACCTTATAAAGTAGATTTAAATCTCCTTTTGTAGATAAACCAATTTACAACAAAAAAAATCAAATTCGAAATTCTTTATAACGATAGGTATTTTAGTTTACATAAATCATTAATAAAAAAAATGTTTGCATCTATCGGATTGATTAATATTACTCCAAAATTTAAAAATCTCTTCAATAAGTTTAATGTAATACTAATCGAAAATAATAACAATAACTACATTGACTTACTATGTATTGTTTATATTATCGCAGTAGCTGTGTAATGTATTATCAAATTATCATCCTTACAATTAGATAAAGTTGGTTCAATCAATGGTCATTGTAAATTACACATACGAGCACGGTAATTTTCACTTCTTATGAAGTGCTTATTGAAAAGAAACATACACAGGTATTATCCGGGCGCTATTTCAAGAAGTAAATCGCATAAATCATTAATTTACCTTAGGGGTGGATGCTTTATTGGTTTCATCTTTGTTTTATAACTGTGTTTATTTTGAAACCTCACATCTGGCTTACCTACAGGTCAACTATTGTAAGGTTTTATAAGCAAATAGATGATAGGTCATCGGTTTTGGTTACAGAATTATTTAATTCTTTCTAAGAAAGAAATCCTTAAATTTCGAACGTTTTATTTTTCGACTAGAAGTCGCCTGTTGTTAACTGTTGTTCGCCACCTAAATCCTAGTTTTTTTGACTAGACTTGTTAAGGAAGTGTTTCTTTCTATCCACCCGAAGTCTTCATGGAGTTGTTGTCGTAACTGTTCAATTGGAACACTACGTTTTTCCGTTAAATGAAAATTATGAATTATATTGCGAATGTTACTGAGCTCATCATTTTTCATTCTCCAAACAAGTAACAGGACATATTTTTTATGATTGTGTTTTACTGGTACACTAAATTTCGGAAAATTGTTCTTTTCTGATTCTTTAGCTTCTCTAATCACACGCTCTACACTACTTAATGAGACCTCTGTTATTATTTGGCTATTATTTGTGAAAACACAATTGTGATATTTGTTTCCAGTTTTTAATTGTCTATTTTTAATACAATTAAATTTGATTAAAATCAAAACTGAAAATAAAATTTTAGAGAAAAATTAAAGTAAATTTTTTTTAAATCTTTGCACGTGAATGCCTTCAAACCGAATAAAAGCAACAGGCGGAGCCAACCACCACCACTGTATTTATTTACCTCCCTTAAAAGTGACAGGTACTTCTTGAAATAGCGCCCGTACTATATTTTGTGTGAAACTTTGAAGACAATGGGAAATTAATAAGTATTGGAAGATAGCAATTAGCGATATTGAGAGATACGCCGCTTTTTGAAATTGTTCCGAAATAATTTATAAAATGTACTTATTGTTAGTCGTCCTTAGGATTTGAAAAATTTGATAATAAGTGAAAATTGCTTGTACAAGATTGTATAAAAAGAAAATACGGGCGCTATTTCAAGAAGTAAATCTCATAAATCATTTACCTTAGGGGTGGGTGCTTTATTGGTTTCATTTTTGGGTTATAACCAATCAAGTTAAATCAGCATTTGTGTACCACAATAAAGTCTGTGCAACTAGCCGTTACATTACTATTCAGTGGCGTGCTCAGTATTTTATTCGTACACGATAACAAGACTGTTTGTGAAATGTAAAACAAAATCTTCATATGAAATGAAAATTATGAATTATATTGCGAATATCACTGAGCTCAAAATTTTCATTCTCCAAACCAGTAACAGGACATTTTCTTTTATAATTGTGTTTTACTGGTACATTAAATATCGGAATATTGTACTTTTCTGATTTTTCAGCTTCCCTAATAATCACACGCTCTACACTACTTAACGAGACTCCTATAGCCACACTCACTTCACTTTTCACAGCCTTTAAATTTGTCGTAATATTTTCGTCTTTCCTCAAATTAACCATGAACAGAAATACATTGTATATTACTTTTTTTTGTTTGATTTTGAAGAACTTTATTTCGTCCTAAATTGCACATTCTAGAATCGTCTTTGATTGTTGTCCACAATAGACACGACAGTTATAACAGATGATGTAGAACTAACGTTAATTTTTAAAGAAGAATAAATTTTAGAAGTAACTTTACAATCATCATCTAGTGGAAATCACAAATTAATGAGATACCTTTAGTGACATATACATAGAAGGGATCATACCAAGAGCAATTACCTACAGCTACTTAGAATTTAGGTAGGTAAAAACGATAATTGCATCTATTAATGTAAATAGTCATTACCATTTAATTGAATTACCTATTAGACATAAGAATTATAATAATTGAAAAGGAATAAGTATACAATATTAAAATTTGTATACCTATGGTAAGAAACACACTGATTATTGAAATTGACGATTTCTGATAAAACAAACCAAGCAGTGAAATTCATAATAACAAAAAAATTTTTTTATGTTAAAAAAATTACTATAGTTGATCTGGCGATTATGAAAAGTTAGTATTTGGCTATTATTTGTGAAAACACAATGTGATATTTGTTTCCATTTTTTATATATCTACCTATATAAAAATTAGTGTAAATGTAATTTAATAGAATTAAATTTGATTAAAATCAAAATAGCAAATAAAATTTTAGAGAAAAATTAAAGTAAATTATTATTCTTTTTTCATTATCTTTGCACGTCAATGCCTTCAAACCGGGTAAAAGCAACAGGCGGGGCCAACCACCATTAGTGTATTTATTTTTTTAATAGGGTGCATGAGCTCAGTAATTATTTATACCTATCTACAATATTAGTAGTCACTATTATTTTTCAAAATTTTAGCCTCATTATCAGTAGTTTCGAATAAAAAAGAAGGGAATCATCAGTTTTCAGCAATCTCTTTAAATTACATAGGTAGGTACCTATTCTAATTAAACTGTTAAAAACTAAAATCCGATTAAACGAAACAATCGATGAGTGGTTTACCTAATGAACCTAACATTCCCAGAAAAACGAATAATTAGGCTGTGACAGACAGACATACAGAAACTATTTCGCGACATACGGAACCGTAAAGACCACACATGCAAAACTTGATAGAAAAAATATATTAACAATCATTTATTTAATCGTATACATATGAGTCGTAAAGACACAGGTATAATTTAATTTGATTTCTCTTATCGAATGTAAACATTTCTCTATCTCGTTTACACTCATGGACGGAATTTGTTCTTGAATGTGAAGTTGACCTTGCAACCACAACTAATGTGCTTATATACGTCTATAAAAAAACAATTATACCGGGTGCTCCATTTAACTTGAGATAGGCTTTTATAAAGAAAAAGGCAATTTTTCATTAATCCAATTTTATTAATAATCGGTACAAGAATGTAATTATCAATTTTTATTCAAGAGTCGCATTCTCATCTTAGTCTTTTTCTCCACGAAAAGATATTCCATATTTAGCGGAATATATAAAAACTGATAAATAAATAAACTTAAACGAACAATAGCTAATTCAATTTCATTAAATCTGACAGTATAATTTCGGGTGAGTCGTTCTCTTTTTATCAGTTCGGGTAATTAAAGTACCTATGAACAATTGAGATGTAAATGATTAATGGATTGAAAATTAATAACTATACTCTTGATTGTTGATTAAGAAAATTGGATTAATTAACAATTGCCTTATTGCCCTTATCTATTGTTCCACTATTCATCAACACTATTAATGAATAATGTTTTATGTTCTATCTTCTAAATTTACAATCGGATTAATTTTTTTTTTTTAATAAAAGTTAATTATTCTTTTTCGTATAATTCTATTATGCAGTAAAAAATATAAGGGAAGTGACCTTGAAATAACCTTAATAGGGGTGTCACATTGAAAAATTAATGTCACCATCTTCTTTCCCCCTTAATACTAAACAACTTTCATTTAAACTTTTTCTTTATAGAAGGCACCGTTGTTGAGATACAAGCCTGTCTCAAGTTAAATGGACCACCCGGTATATAAAAAACAATTAATAATTGTTATTCAAAATCAATAGCCCCAGAATTGTTTATACGATTAAGAGATTAAGGAATTACCCAATTAAAAATATTATGAAATGATAATTTTTAAAGCTTTTTGCTCATAAAATTTGTTTAGTTAAAAAATTAGCTTTATATATTTAACAATTTTGAATATTGACATAAAGATCCATGAGGTACTTATTAAGTCCTCTTTGGGAAAGTATGTTCAGAGTAACCGGAATGACATTTTTCCGGCAATTCTTTCGCCTAAATAGTGTTCTTTGTTAAAACTACGAAGATTTATAAGCATTTCATTCTACCTACTTTTTTTCTCTTATTTAGAGTGCACCCCCAAACATAAGAAAAACCACGAAACTGCCGTTATTCCCAGCTTCACACCTTTCCAGTTTCAACAGCATCGGTAAGTTAAAGTGGGAAAAATTGTCTTCAATGTACGTAACAATTATTTAATTGTAGGTGCACGCCCTCAAATGTCCAAAAAATTGCCGAACTACCATCATTTTCTGCTACCATCACACCACTACAGTTTAAACAGCGTCACGTTTCTTCTGGAGTCAAGTGGAGTCTACAAGTTCCGATAAGTTAAAGTGGGAAAAACTGACTTTAATATACGTAAATATTCTTTATTTGTAGGTGTCCGCCTTCAAATGTCCAAAAAATTGCCGAACTACCCTCATTTTCTGCTACCATTACACCAGTCCAGTTTCATCAGCGTCTTGTTTCATCTGGAGTCAAGTGGAGTCTACAAGTAGCCTTTGGTGAGCGGTTTTAGTTGGTAGGTCCCCTTGGAGGGAATCCAACACTGCCCAGTCGTACGGGCGGCTGGGTGTCTTGAAGATTTCCCCTCTTCCACAAAAACAAAAAAAAATGGTGTGGTAAGTAACTTGTTTCATAGGAATTTAAGCAAGTGATTAAAGAAAGTTGTATAAGAATGTTGGAACTTTGGAAGTTAATTGTCTCTCGTTACTTTAGCTTTTTTTCCCTTTTCTACAAAATTCACCTGCTGATCTTCACTGTTTTGTTTTTCACTTAACAATTCTTTGTAAAATGTTTATATTTCCTTAGTGTGTACTTCTTACAATTTTTTCAATTGTGATGTACGTAATTTGTGCAGATTTTTTTTTTCACCAAATAAAACTTATTTTAAACTAATGTTTCTTTTTATTATTCCTCCACAATACTCCTTTGGTTACAATTTGACATGTAATAACCATTTAAAAAAAAATGGTTGTTGCATGTCAAATTCTAACTTCTGTTTTGAAAAAATAGTTGTGAAACCATATAGACTCCACTCAATTTAAATTTCGCGCCTTTACCTATATAGTTTGCATTACATTCCAGAGATGGTGCTGTCCCTCGAGATTTTCATCTATATACCTCCCTTGTCTATGGTTCTGACTTGGTCTTTTTATAGAGTCTGTCTTCAGTTTGCCCCCAAAAGAAGAAATCTAATGCTTTAGTGGTCGCGGAGGCCACTTTACTGGTCCGTTAATTCCTATCCAATTGTCTCCATAATTTGTATTTAATAGTTCTGAAACTGCTCCGATTCTGAGGGGGTGCGCCGTCATGCTTATAAAATATACATCTCGCATTAATCTGTGGCACCATTTTCCATAAATTCTTGGATAACAAATTGATTTAAAATGTTGTAACACAGCTGACTATTAAGAGTTTCTTCGTATATATGATTCGCTACAACACGATTTTCAACCAGAACAAATCAAACACTGAAACCAAATTGTCCCTGTGTTCCAACATCGACGCAATGATCCGGTGAGGGTTGCTACAACACCAGTAGTGTTAGTTGTGTCTATTGAAAACTCTAGCACTGGTAATGTATGCTTCGTTTATCCAGATGACTTTACCCGAAAAAAATCGATCTTATAAAACTTTTTGATGGTACCACGAGCAAAACTCAAATCGTCGCTGAAAATCGACTGGTTTCAAATAAGGATTTTTCTTAGTGTGTAAGGCTTGAATTTATGCCTGTGTAAAATACGTGAATATTGACGTCGTGAAAAGTCAAAAAATTCTTCAATTTAGGGACTTGATATTGACGGATTTACAATTCCAAAAGCTTTTGTATGCAGCAGTCTCTTCTGCATCGTCTTTACTGCAACTTTTTTTTCTCGGTAGGTTAAATGATCCATTGTTGAATGATTCCATTTTAAGCTTGTTAAAATAGATTTATGGGGTAGCTTCCCTTCTGGATAACGATTTAAATGTTTCAGACGCTATATCAGAATTTTTATTACTTTGAATAAACCGTTCTAGCATGTCATAGTTTCTCATAATTTTCTGTAACTTAATAATATGTGTGACGCCTAGGTACTAGGAATAAATATAAAACGGAAAATGTATGCTTAAAAATCTTGCTTTCGCTATTATTGTCCTTAGACAACAAAAGCGACCCCACATATATATTTTTGAAAAGAGAAAAAAAATATCTTTTTAACTAAGGCACAGCCAACTGTAACTGATTTAAAAAAAGGGCTGTAGTTCCGAATAGCGGTCACCTCCGATCGCGGCGAAATTTTGCACGTATGTTACCCTTGATAGTACATGAAAAATCCTCAATGGATTTTAGGTGGAAATGCACCACTAATTTTTTATAGGGGTTAAAATGGTAGAACTTCCGCATCGCGATCATTTTTAAAAATAAGTGTTTCTTTATGCAAAGAGGCTGGGGAGGGGCTATTTAGCACCCCTTTTTATAATTAATTGTGGATTTTTAAACTTATTAAACTAATATTAATGACAGCATCTTATAATCGTTCGGAAATTGTCAGAAGTAGTCAGTTAGGCGAATTGTTGAACCTACATCATTTTTTGTTTCGCATATACCTACGTCAAATTGGCAAGGATATAAATTTCATTAATGCAAGCTCACACCGAATCGTATTTTAATTATTAAACGATGGTTTTAATGTAGTTTTAAAGTCTATTTCAATGAGTTAATATCTACTATATGTTTAGTTCTAATAACCTCAAGTTAGGTTGGGTTATTGCTTGGGGCATACAAATATATACACTGTGAGTTACTAAAGCCGAATCGGCCTGTAATGTACGTATCTTTCGAAATAAAGAGAAACATTTCAAACAAAAGTTTCCCTAAGTTGAGCATAGAATCGGATAAAAATAATTTCAAATATTGCGAACTTCTGGTTGTACCGGAAATTTAATCCAACTTCACTATTGTATATGGAAACCCCTCTACATTATTGCCATTTTAAATAATACATAAATTTTAGTCAGTTTATTAAAAATACATTGAACCTAGGTTGCACCGTTTTGAGTAATATCATTTTCTTTAAAAAAAAAATTATGTTTGCAGCGTTTAAAGCACTTAGAGGGATGCGGTCTTTACGAAGAAGGAAATAAACTATTATCTACAAGTACTGCGCACACATATACTTTTTAAATACTATAAAATTTATCGATACCAGTTTTCGAAAATTCAAACGGAAATAAATTATTTTTTTTGAAACAGAACCCCATATTTTTATACCGTTGTACAGTGCAGAATTAAATGATTATTGTTTTTATTGTATCAACAATTGTTATTTTTACTTATTAGTTAAAAATGGAAAGAAACTGGGAAAAGATATTTTTTTTAAAAATTATTATTTGTGTGATTGATGTAGGATATTATTATAGTCCCAAAGTGTCAGTCCCAAAGTGTCCGTTCTCAAATTGACCGTTAAATTTTGTTTAATGAATACCATTTCACTAATGTTACGTTTGAACCAGTTGTTTTCAAAGTGTACAGTGTTTTTAATACAGAATCGCAATTTTAAGTTTAATTTTTTAACAAGAAAAATGACTATTTGATGGATTTAGTAACCACACAGTTGAATGATGTATAGTTGCCCTTTGTAATTGACTAACCCAACCTGTTTTGGGTTTTAAACATATTATGTTACAACGAAAAGAAAGAAATTAGAAAATGAGGTAAATATATAATTAAATTATATACATGTTTAAATTTTCGTACTAATATTCTTTATTAAATTATACTTTTGTAACTTTCAATTTTTATACCTAATCATAAAAAACTTTTCAAATATAATCAGTTAAATATTTTATCTTAAATTAATGTATCTAACAAATTGCTTAACGTTCATATTATTTTATAACCTTTTTAAGTTCTAAGTTAAATTATTTAATGTTAAATGAGGTAAACACACATATCGGATACAGAGTAGTTAGTTTATAACAAACTTTGTAGTTGCTGAAGAAGCTACAATAAAGTCGCAATACGTCCAACGAAATTTTCAAGCTACCTTTCTTTGAGTTTTTCTAACCTGTCCAAATCCCCACGATTCACCGACTTTAATGAACTACATGGACATGAACACAAACAGATATACAATTACTTTAACTTATATGATCATTGAATACTTTTGATTTGATTACTTTTACTGATCATTCAAATCTCTGTACACATTATTAACCTGCATATTTCACAACTTACTCCTTTGAGTCACATGTCACCACTGTATACTTAATCTCGTGTGTTTTTTTTTTGCACTCTCGCTCTCACGCTCCGCAATAGCGTGAACATTCTTTTATAAACAAAACAAGAACAACTCTGTGACTCAATAATAAACAAACGCAGCTGTAATTATTGATCCTATCGAACAAGGATTTGTCTATTTAGCTTAATAAACCGGAAAAAAATTACAGTAATATACATTATGTAAAGGATAAAACATTTTTAAAAAAATCAAACGCTACAAACCCGATTGGCTATTTAAAAGATTGGGTGAGTCTATATTAGACGAAGCGAAGGAATGGTTGTATTGATTGTTCAATTGATTATTATCAATAATATCATGTGTATATAAATTGTGAGTGACATTCTGGTAGGCGCCTATGCTGCGGTGCAGGTTGGAAGCACCCCACCGTGCATCTAGCTAGATATTCCTGGGGGTAGAGGTACAGAATACTAGTTACAGATAGAGGGTGCCTCCTCTTGACCTACTGTATACGGCACTGGCTGACCGTGTCGGTAAAACTGCGGGGTTATCGGTATGGAAGGCGTCCCGTAGGGGTATAAAACCCTACAATAGCCTGCCTTATAGTGCAAGGTTAAGCAATATAGGCGATCCATGTACTGGGCCAGTACATGGAACTGCTCGGTTATTTACCTGGGGCCTGGGTGTGGCAAACACCTATATCTTACAGGAAAAGCCGGTCAGCTAACCCAAGAGGTTCTGAGGTTGCAGCGATCCATGCACCAGGGAATGAGGCAGGGTAGCCCCACCAGGGGCGGCCGCCCCTGTAAGTTATTAATCATTGCACATTTATTTAACGAACTAATGTGGGTTAATTCTTTTCGTGTTGCTTTTAATTTCCATTTCCGTCTTCGCTCAAGAGTCGATCGTTTCAGTAAGATTTAATGTATTTTATCTAAATAATTTCCTACAATTGTCAGGTGTGGGAGGCGGAAGAACAAAATCATATGATTCTTTTGTGTATACACATCGACGTACTTGTACAGTAAATAATTTATTAACATTAATCTGAATTTGTTCACCGAAAATTATTACGTGATATTGTGGTGCGGAATTTATATACACCCATGATATCTTAGAATCGTTTGTTTATTTTAAAACAGCCAGTACGTAGAAGGAAATACTGAGTCGATGTGGCGATAACTCGAGGCTTGATTGATAAATAAACCGTTGTGTTTATGTGGTATAATTAGGGTATCGAATTTTAAGGCCTAAATTAGCTTGGTACAAAAAGAAAACAAGACGAACTATAATATAATTCAATAGTTCGAAGAGCAGTTGGTTGTTGATCTTTGTATTAGTGAAACGGTAAGTTTACGGACCTGTGAAAATAGTGTCGACCTAATAGTAGGAACAATTTTGTTTAATTGAGTGTGAAATTAATAATTAAATATAATATTTAAACTGTCTAAGGTGCACATCTGATGAAACATTTTAATATATAAATCAAACGAAAAGGTTTCAACAATGAAATATTATATTAAATAAAATGTCTAATATTAATAGAAGACGTGTTCGACAAATTTCGTCGTCGTCTGAGGTCGAGCAAACTAGTGATGTACAACCAACACCTCCTCTTCGTAGTATAGAGCTACCATTACCAGTACAAAACCCTTCAGAACAGTAAAATCAACTGACACAAATTGTTTATGATTTAACAAGACACGTCTCTACTTTGGATAGTCCAACACCTTCTTCATCAACAATGGTGTCGGGCATGTCGAGCGGACCGCAGACACTTCGAGACGATGTGACACCTAAGTTTGACCCAGAGAAGCCCACTCATGATACTCTTCGATGGATCCAAAAAGTTGATCAATTGAAAGATTTATTTAATTGGTCCGAACGAGCGACTACCTTACAAGCAATTTCCAAATTATCCGGATTGGCTTTGAAGTGGTATGAATCATTGTCAACGGTAAAATACTCGTGAGAAGAATGGAAACGGATCCTGTTGAATGCTTTCCCGACGCGTTAAGATTATTATACTATCCTATGTGAGATGATAAGCAGAAAGAAAATATCAGATGTGTTTATGTTGGAGTTAAAAAGAAAAAAAAAACTTTACCAACACTTGAGCTCAGTTTATTAATAAAACTAGTTCGAAAAAAAATAACAATTATACTAAAATTTAAACCTAAAAAATGAAGCTATGAAAATACCTAAAGATCGGAGTTACAGATTTTAAGCGTACCGTACAGTCGTAATTCTTACTAAGTACTGCTCTTTTATGTGCGTATTCTAAAATGTAAATTAAGATGGTACATTCCAACGAGGGGTGGAACAACATGCATTTTCTAAGAAATAAGTAAGCGTAAATTCCAGGGTTAATGGTACCACTGGAAGACGAATATCTGACAAAAATAACCTGGTTCTTGATACCTACCTTAAATGTACGGATTTTCCCCTCGTTAGTTCTGATACCTGAAATATATGTACAAGCTTCCAAGTGTAAACAAATTTTAAATCACAAAATACCTGAAGGTAACAAAGGATGTAGAAATACCTAAAGTATAAGTTTCTAAGAATAATTGTTACATCTGTCTGGCTTTAACAAGATGAAACCTACTATTTTGTCAGACTAGTGGTCCTGGTCGAAACGTGCTATTGAATAAATTAATAAGAGTCGACGAATTGTACATCAATAAACTTTATGTGTCAATAAAAATAAATATTTTTGTGAGAATTTACCCCACGTTATAAATGACTACTGTTGCAAATTAAAATCCGAAGACTACTTGAAATTATTTAAATTAAATCTAAATGATATTAAACTATTGAAATTAAGCTGAATAACATGAACTACGTTTGTTAACACAAACCAATACATATAAAGAAAACATATTTAGGGAAGAAATCCTGAAACAAATCTCAAACGCGATTCGTCGCATCGTTAAAATCATAGAAATTCGTAATGATGTGTCACGTTGTATGTAAGGTTAAACTAACGTTTATAAATATAGAAGGTACGCAGCTAATTCTCCCAAACTACCCAGCTAGATCAAAATTATACATTCCTAACCCTGTGAGGCATCACTAGAATCCAAGAAAAATTTATGAACTTGAAAAATCGTCGTTCAATAAAATTTTGTTAGGTTTCTTAAAAGCACGACCGAGGGTTAAATATAAACTTACACAAAAACGAGAAATGCTAGAATTTTGCTCCAAATTGTATTCAACAGTGTTTAACAAAATCTTGCATGATATTAACTAAAGCTGAATTTATGAATGATGAAACAGAACTCACTCGTGTGTTAAAACAACCCTTTGTGAGGCTTTCAACTATAGTTTTTTATAATGTTATAGTAAATAGTAGTTTATGAAAATTGACGATTCCCTGGGTGGTAGGTCTCTTTAAATCTGGAATTTGTCGACAATTAAAACGTCCAAGTTAAGGACAAAAAAGCTGAATAGGCCTATTTTCGAATCGGAAGGTGGTGTCGTTTAATTAGAATTTGTAATTAAAAATCGTTAATTTTGACATGTCCGGATTCTAAGGAAACAACTGCTCAGAGGGAAGGGCGGGGCTTATATTGTCATTACTTGCTTGGAAGTGTAAATTCTAATCGTGGAAGTTTGACGTTGAAAGAACGTTTATGAAAGATACGAAATGAGAAAATAAATGTAATTTATAAACAATCATGCAATAAAATTCATTGCAGTTTTCATGGTTAATGTAAAATCAAATAAATATAGGCTCACAAGACAAATCGGTTCGTAGCGTATTCGGTAGTGCACCGATCTCGCTATCGCTTTATCTCCAGCAGTAGTTGGTTCAAATCCTATCCGACAAATTTTTTTTTTCTTTTTAATTTTACACGTCTTGGAAGCTGGAAAGACCAAATAAGCAGAATCGAATGGCATATATCAAACTTTTAAGTACTAATTTAGTACTAATTTGTACTACTAAAAAAAAATTGTACCACGTGCCATTACAAAGAATATAGTGGCGCTGCTAAGTTCATAGGGAGCTAGCAGGACCATAAAAAAAATAAATAAAAAAACCAAACAAGTACATAAATAGCAATAATATAATTTGTACTAATTTGTACTAGCTATTAGGAAGCAATATTTACATTTATTCGTTTGAAAACATCCCTCAGTAAATTTATCAACACTATAACCACTAAAAAAGTACCACTTTTTATCAGCAGAATCGAATCGCGTTTTTTGCAATGAATATGGGATAATTTGTACCGCATAGATATGCAATGACAGATTTTGTACCTTTTGCCGTTCACCGAAAACTACCCCGAAGGGACTTTACGTATAAGAGTAAAGTACCATTTTTTACCAGCAGAATCGAATCGCGTCTTTTGCAATGAATATGGGATAATTTGTACCGCAAAGTTATGCAATGGCAGATTTTGTACCTTTTGCCGTTCACCGAAAACTACTCCGAAGGGACAATACTGTACAGGACAGTGTCTGGTAAAAATTTAGTCAATCAGAGGATTTCCGTTCGATAGTATTAGGATGTCCAAGCTTTAAAAAAATCATGAAAAAAAATTTTTTCGAATGGCCAAAAATCTTTTTAGGTACTGGTATCTAGTATAGAGTAGAGTCTCTGATAAAAATTTCATGTGGTTCCGAGTGTCCTGGTTTTCGGATCGCCAGCCAATTCGAATATATATAGTGTATCCTTTAAGTTGGCGGTTTTCTTTTTCGATTGCAACAGTACATACATACATTTATAATATTAGATTGTCTCTTTTCTGAATAACAAGTTATTCAGTTGTTTCTGATATAGAACTATTTTTGCTGAAAATAACACAGTCTAACATGTCACTCTTTTCGAAGTTTTTGAAAATGTTTTATTAAATTTGATGTAATTACGAAGATGCAAATTAATAAATCGCATTTTGAAATAACAATGGAATACAAATAACAAACGTCGGCTAGAAACAATAATATAAAAGCAAAATGAAGGCTACAATAATTTTATTTTTCATACTCAACAAAAGCGACCCCGTATGTTATATATTTTCAATAAGAAAAAAATTGTCTTGCTTGCTAAAAGATACCCAAATGATTCTTATTTAAAAAGTACTATTTTATGCAATTATTTGATAAACAAATGTATGCTATTCTTTACTGTACTCGTTTGATGTTGGCGCCCAAATTTTCAAAAATCATTCTAATTTCGGGCATTCTGAGTCAGATATGCGTAGTAATGGGGTTCTAGCATAAATTCTCAATAGTCCACCGAAAGAACTCAATAATCATGGATATGCTCTTGATAGCGCTGAAACAATTATATCAATTGTTCCGGTTTCATTTTTCAATTGTATTTAAAACAGAAGAATTATTCGCGATGCTGTTGACTTTGGGGAAAAATATTCAAATATTTTTTCAAATTTATTGAACTTCTTACGAAAGTAACATTTAATTCCTAATACTTGTAAATCAAAAAAAAGCATCCGAACTCAATGGACGAATGACGGTGTTACCTCTAAAAAATGTATATTACGTTTTGCGGAGCTATTGTAAATATTGTACAAGAACTTATTAAAAAATACCTATTTATTTTTGAAAATGAAATTGATGAGGCTTCTATTTTTTGTAACTCTATGATCACAATACATTAAAACACGAAAGGTTACAAAGAATTGTTTATTGAAAGTCCGCAATAATTATTTCACCCCACAGGGACTACTTCAGGTGGAAGAAGATTTCATCCTTCCTCCTAAAGAATTACATATTTGCAACCATTCGTGTTTTATCATATTGTATTTATTTTTTAAGAAATTCGGGCGCCAACTTTACTTTGCTGTGCACCTTGTTATTTTACTTTCATGTTCACCTATTTTGCTTAATAATTTATTAAATGCCATAATTTAACATCATATTTGTAAAGAGTTGAAAGACCAAAGCTAATTGTGGTTTCAAAAGTCGATGTTCGATTCTGCTGATAAAGAGTGGTACATTACCCTTATGCGTAGTGTCCCTTCGGGCACTTCGGGGTAGTTTTCGATTAAAGGCAAAAGGTACAAAATCTGCCATTGCATATATTTGCGGTACAAATTATCCCATATTCATTGCAAAAAACGCGATTCGATTCTGCTGGTAAAAAATGGTACTTTGCTCATATGCGTATTGTCCCTTTGGGGTAGTTTTCGATGAAAAGTAAAAGGTACAATATCTGCCATTGCATAACTTTGCGGTATAAATTATCCCATATTCATTGGAAAAAACGCGATTCGATTCTGCTGGTAAAAAATGGTACTATACCCTTATACGTAATGTCCCTTCGGGGTAGTTTTCGGTGAACGGCAAAAGGTACAAAATCTGCCATTGCATATCTTTGCGGTACAAAATATCCCATATTCATTGCAAAAAACGCGATTCGATTCTGCTGGTAAAAAATGGTACTTTGCTCTTATGCGTATTGTCGATTTGGGGTAGTTTTCGATGAAAGGTAAAAGGTACAAAATCTGCTATTGCACATCTTTGCGGTAAAAATTATCCCATATTCATTGCAAAAAACGCGATTCGATTCTGCTGGTAAAAAATAGTATTTTGCTCTTATGCGTATTGTCCCTTCAGTGTAGTTTTCGATGAAAGGCAAAAGGTACAAAATCTGCCTTTGCATGTCTTAGCGGTACAAATTATCCCATATTCATTGCAAAAAACGCGATTCGATTCTGCTGGTTAAAAATGGTACTTTACTCTTATACGTAATGTCCCTTCGGTTATGGTAATTGTACGCGTTTATTCCCATCTCCCCGATTCGATTCAAATATTAGTATGTGGTAGTATTTATATATGTATGCTAGGCGCAGAAATCACCTCTTCACATAGCTTTCCGCTTTGAGAATTCAAATTCCAAACACTGAAAATTGAGAACCATCTGGAAAACGTTTAACAATACTGTTGTGGTGGGTGGTGTGGGTAGTAGTGAGTGTGTTTTAGGTGGTAGTTACAGAGGATAGTGGTTGCAGTTGTTGGGGGTTTGAAGGGGGTCTAGAACTCCCCCTACGACACCCTCGAACCATTCCCAAACTTTCATTTTATCCGTGATATTTTCCACCTCCTTCCCGTACCACTCCCTACACAACCCCCACCCCCCCATCACACCACCTCATACAGCAGCCCCGCCTCTGACGTCACTTACATCCTCTTTTATCCTGCTAGAAGTTCGCCATAAACCGCCGATAGGTGGTATGCACTAATAGGAGAAGTGCTATGCACCAGTAAGGTAAATGGTATGCACCATTAGGGTAAGTGCTACGCACCACCGTGAGGTTACGGTACAAAGCGGCCCCTCTGATTAAATTTGTTACAGTGCTATGCACCACCGTCCAAGCTTTGACGGATGGTATTCATAACAGTAAAAAATTGGATGTGTGGTGAAGTGAAGCAATCAGTTAAAATTGAAACTTTTGCAACAATGTGTAACTTTTCTTAAAACAGCATGATTATTATATGGACGATTTAGAAAAAAAAATTGCAAAAAGCAACTGAGGTCTTGATGCTAAATTGTCAACCTGATTATGATTTCTTAAATGCTATGCACCACCGTCCAATGCTGGACGGGTTCAACTAGTATAGTATAAAACATTAATATGCCTTCCGAATATTTCCTTCTAATGCATTAAAGATATTATCAGTGCACACAAAAAGATTATTTGTTATGGCAAGAGACTTTTTAATTTTTAATTTTAGAAATCAATTAACGATTTAAATACATTTGAGAATACCTTTTCACTCGGTCTTATTGTTATTATTTAAGATTATACTACAGGACAGAATTGGTAAGTATATACGTATATTCAGCACATCTGTCTACTGTCCGGTTATTAAATGGTAGATAACATGTTCATCATATGAAACCACCGAGATGCTTCATATTTACTTCAATTTTCCTGCACGCAAAACTGTCAGAAAATATTTACTACAAGTGATACAATCTGAAATTCCTTTTTTCATTTATTCATTTCCTTAACTTAAGTGTATTAGAAAAGAATTAGTACGGTAAAAGAAATAAGGAGGGTAGGAATGTTCAATTCTATTCAAAGCCATCGGTTATGAAGGATTAAAACTCTTTAAAATAATCTTCGTGTCACATATCGCTTGGATTGGATTCCTTTTCTAAGCTGTAAAGGCTCGAAATAAAGCCCCCGCATAAGCAACACTTCTTTACGAATCTTACTCAACATTTATTGTGAATTCGACAAAAGCCACGTCCAACTTTTATATTCCCTGATGTAATGGTAAGCAAGATTTAAAATTGTAATAAAGTGGACACTTACGTCGACTTCAACGCCCTCGACTTTGAAGCTGTGAGCAGGAGGGCGCGTTTTACGGACGTACCGGTAGAACTCTTCATGATCCTTATACCACTTAACGGAATAGAGAGTGTCATTGCCTAGGTCATAATCGCACTCTAACATCGCAAGTTCTCCTGGTGCCCTGAACTGTGGAACTGTAACTTTTACCCACTTCAAGCCTCCTGTAGTGGCTGCAAGAGAACAGAGCATTAAGCAGTGAAATTTGCAACATAACCGCGCTAGTAGCAATAATTTGCACGTAGAAGCACAAAATATGAAGCTATCCTTCACTCTCCAAATAAGAAGTTTCTTATGCATACCAGTTTTATTACGAGTACACGTAGCTACATCAAGGACTTACCAGCCATATTCACTAAAAAATGATGTACATATTAGGGTGGTGCGAAAAATTTCAAAAGTATATTTTCGATTCACTGTACCGCGCAAATGTTGTCTTAGGTCTATTCTATTCTGATTGAGCAAAAAGCCGAAAGTTTTTTCATAATTTCTTTTTTAATTGGGGTTTGTATTTATATAGCGCAATGGTGCTAAAATGTCAGTACTACTAATGTATGGCCTGCAAAAAAAATCACTGCTTTAAAAGCATATTTTCTAATCGCGCAAAACGTCTGAATATTTGCAAAAATTGCAAAATTTTCATTTTTCCAATTGAACATGTATTTATATGCATATCACTGTTTACATACAAATGTGCTTGCTCAAAGATCATCTAATTAATTTTAAATTTATAATCTAAACAATCCAGAACTCACCACAAGGAGGTATCTGAACTTCGAGTTCCAACCACACTCCACCCTCAATTCTACCTTTAAGGGTATATGGTATTGGATTTTTGAATTGATTTTTAGAATTTGGTATTGGTATTGTAATATAATAGACCTTCAAAATTTACTCTCAACTTGAGACGGACCCACGTCGGAAAAGAAAAACAAATTATATAAAAGCTAAAAATTTGGGAATGCTTAAATTCAAATAAAAGACCATTAAAAAAACCAACAATTGAGTTTTACTTCATAAAAACAATTAGAAAATCTGACAAAAGGGGAAAATTACTAAATAAATATATTTACTAAATAATTGTAAATTAAAGAACAATTACAAAGATTATGTAGAAAAATTACAAAAACCAAAATGGCAATAAATGGGAACAAAACAAAATTAAAGACAACAATTGAAAAAGAATTAGAAACTAGAATAAATTTAATAATGGAGAATTATTTAAATCTAGTTGGTCGTTTAATAAAGTATTGTTGTTTTTTAGTCTATTTATCTCTAATGTTTCCAATAGATTTAACTTTCTTCCTTTATTCGATGTATGGAGTAATTCGAAATTATCGACAAACGTATAAAAGAACAGGATAGTTTTACTAAAGAAGATAATAAATCTAGCTATTGCTATAGATTTAAATAGCGAAAAACATAAATTTGACGATAATTTCGAATTACTCCACACATCGAATAAAGGAAGGAAGTTAAATCTATTGGAAACATTAGAGATAGACTAAAAAACAACAATACTTTATTAAACGACCAACTAGATTTAAATAATTCTCCATTATTAAATTTATTCTAGTTTCTAATTCTTTTTCAATTGTTTGAAAAAAATTTTTCAGTAAATTTTTTGAATTAACGTTGTCTTTAATTTTGTTTTGTTCCCATTTATTGCCATTTTGGTTTTAGTAATATATTTATATAAAAATAGAAACTCCAACTCTGATGTGTTCAACCAGCCAGATAAAGACTGAAATATCATAATAACAGTGATTTAAAAACAATAATAATAATAATAAGAAGAACAAATTTTATAAATCAAAAACCTGCTATAAATCTCCCTAATCTTCCCAAAAATCCAACACTGAAATTTCAAACAAACCGAAGAACCCTTGTTAGATATATCCGGCACAGTTAGAAGGTACTGAGGTCCTATACAGGAGGCAACCCAGCTATAGTTGAAAATTAGGATACGATCTGGGCCTCACTATAAATTGATATTTCAAAAGAGAAAGCCGAAAGGGACACATGAATATAAAACAGTTTCGTGAATACTTCACAGATCTGATATCCTGCACAGGTGAAAATGTTAATAGATACGACAAGGCACAAACATTCATAAGATCATAAGCAGGTTCAACAAAGAACTAAATTAAAAATTTACTTGTAAGCGAAAATGTCAAAAATATGAATATGGCGTAATTAAATAAAATATTTAAAACCACGAAAAACAGCCAGTGATACACATCAGAGCTAATCAGTAGATATAATTTACAAATTCACATATAATAATTTATATGTTTAAACTGGGATTGCAAGTTACAACATGAATTAATGAACAAAAAAAATGACGACATTAAGCCGTGGTTAGGAACTCTCCAGGTATTCGAAGCGGCTCTCCATAAACCAACTCTGCGGCTGACGTTTTTAGATCGTCTTTCCACGCTGTACGGATTCCAAGCATCACTACGGGAAGAATTTCCGTCCAACAGGAAACAGCGTGGCACATGATTGCTCCTTTCAACTGTCGGTGAAAACGTTTGACGATACCATTAGCTTGTGGGTGCTAGGCTATTGTCTGAAAATGAGCAGTACCAGTTAGGGCATTCAGTTCGTGGAATAGGTGAGATTCGAACTGCCTACCTTGGTCGGTGGTAATTCTTAAAGGAACCCCGAACCGGGATATCCAATTGTAGAAAAACGCACGTGCTACAGTTGCGGCTTCCTGATCCTCCATGGGTATGGCTTCGGACCAGCGGGAAAACCTATCAACATAGGTTAAACAATATCTGCAACCTTCTGAACTTGGCATGATGATGATATCTATGTGTACATGGTCAAAACGTCCTGATGGTGCTATGAAGTTCCCCAGCGGCGCTATTGTGTAGCGTGTAACCTTGGACTTTTAGCATGCTTCACAACTTTGGACCCATTTCCTGCAGTCCTTTTTTATCGAAGGCCAAACGTAACGTTGCGATACTAATTTGACAGTTGCTCATACTCCGGGATGCGAAAGACCATGGATTAAATTGAAAACTGTGCGCCTAAAATTAAATGTAACGAAAGGACGGACATTTTCTGTTGATATGTCACATAGTATCGTGGTGTTGGTTTCTGGCATTTTGATCATCTTCAGTTGCAGTGACGTAGAATTTTCTTGAAGAATGGCTTTAATTTCCTCGTCAGTCTGTTGTGCTGTTGCCAAAGCTTGTATATCGAATTTGGACACCTCGTCAATCCGGGAAAGGGCGTCTCCTGAAACGTGGCGAATATCTGTGGAAAATTGTCCAATAAAATCTAAATACCTGAATTGACGAGGTGTGCATTGTTTCTCTTTTTTCGAAAAGGCATACACTAAAGGTCGATGATCTGTGAAAACGGAGAATTGTCTGGCTTCAACCATATGGCGTAAATATTTTATCGCCTCGTATATGGCTAACAATTCCCTATCGTAGGCAGAGTATTTTTGTTCTGCTGACGAAAGCTTTTTCGAAAAAAACGATAACGGTTGCCAGGATCCATTCACTTGTTGTTAAAGCACAGGTCCAATGGTGAAATCAGAAGCATTAGAGAATACTGCCAACGGTGCATTTGGTACTGGATGTGCAAGTAAAGTAGCTTGCGCCAAGCATTCTTTACAAGCTTCAAAAGCCTTTTTCGTCGATGGTGTCCATGTTACAGGTCTCTTCCCTTTGACGTTGCCTTTTAGTTGGTCGTTGAGGGTTGCTTGGATCTTCGCTGCATTGAATACGAACCGCCTATAAAAGTTTAACATACCCAAAAAACGTCGGAGTTGTTTGATGGTGTCCGGCAGGGGAAATGAGCGAATCGCATTGACTTTTTCAGGAAGTGGCTGTGTTCCCTCACTGGAGACGAGATAGCCTAGAAATTTAACTGAAGATTTTTCGAGAACACACTTTGCGGGGTTAATGATCACGCCGAAGTGTTGCAACCGTTCGAAAAGGGTTTTCAGATGTTCTTCGTGTTGTTCCGGTGTTTCTGACGCAACGAGAATATCGTCAATGTAGGCGTAACAAAAGTCGAATCCACGAAGTACCTCGTCTATAAATCTCTGAAAGGTTTGTGCGGCGTTCTTTAGCCCAAAACCCATGTATGGAAACTCAAACAAGCCGAATGGAGTAGTGATGGCAGTGTTTACGATTTCCTCTTTCGCAACCGGTATTTGGCGAAAGGCTTTTACTAAATCGAAGGTGGAGAAAACCTTTTTGTTGGAAAGTGTTTGGGAAAAATCCTGTATGTGGCGTACGGGATATCGATCCGGTTCGGTACGGGCATTCAGGCTTCTGTAATCGCCGCACGGTCGCCATTCATTTCCTTGTTTCGGCACCATGTGCAGTGGAGACGACCAACAGCTGTCAGATGTCCTCGCTATTCCCAGTTTCATCATGGTGTCAAATTCCTTCTTTGCAGCTTGTAGTTTGTCCGGGGCTAATCGTCGTGGTTTGTGTGTAACCGGTGGCCCTGGCGTAGTTCGTATGTGATGTAGCGTATGGTGTCTAGTGGTTCTGACTACGCCATCCGGACGGGTGATTTCTGGGAACCTGGACAGAAGTTCGTGGAAGATTGTTGATCCAGATACGATTTTAACACACGGCATCCTCTCCTTGGCTGCTCTCCCTTGGGTCGTAATATGCGTCGTTGCATCTTGTAGTCGCTGATTTCTCACATTCACAAGTAAACTGTAATGTGCGAGAAAATCGACGCCAATTATTGCTTTGGACACGTCGGCAACAACAAACTTTCAGGCGAAATCGCGACGAAGACCAAGGTTGAGGTTTATGTTGGTCGTGCCGAATTTTGCTATGGGTGTCCCGTTGGCCGCGCAAAGTTCGTATGAAGACTTTTCACGTGGTCCTTTGACATACGAGCGAGGATACACACATAGGTCAGCACCGGTGTCGATTAAAAACTGAATTTTTGTATGAGTGTCGGTAATGAAGATGCGGCGTGACGTCGTGGGGTTACAGTCGTCTGCCGCCATTAACGACTCCCCGAAGCGTTTCCCTGGTCAGCTGACTGGAAAAAACATGGCTGAGTGCACTTCCGAGCATTGGAACCCGACTTACTGTGATACCAGGAATGTTCATTGGAACTACTATGATTTCGGGATCGTGGATGCGAATTGGAACGGGATCTTGACCTATAACGATGACGGTGTTGGTGTCTAAGTTCGGCAACTTCTTGCTTAATTGACGAGAATTCTTTTTGTAGCGTTACGGTTAGCTGTTGCAATTGCGATACAAGTAGATCACCAGGACTACGTGAAGTTTATGCACTTCGGGGACGACTATCCGTAAGATCGATGATTGAATCTGCTAAGTCCGCTAGCTTTTCTAATGTGATGTCACGGTGAGTAGCTAATATGGCCTGCATGTGTGCCGGCATTCGGGCAAACCAGAGTGTTCGCAGCATGGAGTCGGGAACTGTATTTCCATCCATAACTCGGGATCCGCGGAAATGGTACGCGAACTGCGACGCGGTTAACCGACAACGCACTTTCAGAGGTGTTATGCTAGGTGGAATTGTTTAGAGCCATTTTTAGCGCAAAAAGAACCTAAAAACCGCGCACTCACGACACAAATTAACGGTAAAAAGTACTTACAGTTTACAAAGTCCTTATCACACTTTGAAGAAAAACGGCGTTACTTTCCGTCGGGGTCACCACTTTGGATATGGTTGTTGTAAATAAAAGAACAATATCCAATAGAATAAACACAATTAGGCTGTACACATATATTTACACAAAAGAAACGATGATTAAAAAAAAGGTTGAAATAAATGACGAAGTTGAAGAATTAGTTAATATAAGTTAGTCAATAAGAGCAGACTGTAGTTTTTAAAATGAAAGCAAGAATCGAACTGATTAATGAATTGGAAGATAAAAATTTTAGGAAGACTATGAGGGTGGAGCAAAAATATATCGTTTATCTAAGTAGGGGTTGAAGAGAAGAGAATAACCTGTGGAAAGTTTAAAGACACTAAAATACTAAGAAGAAAGCATACGACCTGAAGTCCAAAGAAACCCATCATTATAAAGATATTAAGTTGTTAGTACATGAAACTGAAATGTTAAAAGGGATTAATGGAAAGTACAGTAATAAAGTTATTTACAGAAGGAAGAATAGAGAGGTATAGTTATAAAAGAATTTGAAAAGAATACTTGAACGGATATTTAGAAAGGTACAATAAAATCAACACACACAATGACAGAATAACATTTACAGTAGTTATTAAAATTTGGAAATTTGAAATAATACAATTAAAATAATAATAGGTATAAAGAAAATAGCACTACAAAAGAATAATAAAATTTGATCTTATGTACAATAAAATATGTGGCGTGTATTGCAGCCACACAGTGAAACTAGAAGAAGGATACAAACATATCTTTCGATGTAACGGCTCTATTCCTAAATGTCCCCATAAAGGAAACTTTATTATTTTTATAAGAATGGTTATCAAAATTAAAAATCCTAAACGGTGAAATCACAAAATTAATTAATTTAACAAATCTATGTATGTCACAAAGTATTTTTTAATTCAGGGACAAAACGTACAAACAAATAGTCGGCACAGTAATGGGTAATCCTCTACCCCCCTTTTTAGCCAATTTATTTTGAAGTTATTTTGAAACAGAATTAAAAACAAAGTATAATTCATTTCCGAAACTTTGGGTACGTTATGTAGATGATGTTTTGGCAATAATTAATTTAAACTTCGATGTAACAAATTGTATCATCGTTTTGAATTCACAATAAAATACAATCAATTTTACTCTTCAAACTGAATGTAATAATTGCCTACCTTTTGTAGACTTATTATTTATTAAAGAAAACAATTGCCTAATGTACGATATCTTTAGAAACTTCACCCATACAGCTAGGTATACAGGGTTTTTCACGTAAACCGTTTGTTAAAAGTTTTTAAACTTATAATACCGGTAGAGTTTTGAAAATGTGGCAAATAACCTAAGAACTAACGCTCTATCTAATTAAAATAATTGTAGTCGTCTGTCACTTTCGGTTATACCCGAATTCGACACTAACTTTGTTATTTTAAACGGAATGGTATACCTTTTACGCCGAGTTCGAATAAAACGTGAAATTTTAAGGTAAGTTTGATAACCAAGTTGTACTCATACGATGAACGGTTTCTGAGATTAATTTATATAAATAAATTGCTACCATAACCCAAACTATAAAAAATCAGAGTATTGAAATTTTTGTTGTGATAGCTGAATCATAGAGCTAAATTATTGACAAAATTAAACTTATTAATTTATACAGGGCCTTAAAAAAAATACTTCCCATTATTTTATTTAAAAAATTTTGAGTAATTCTGAATTTGCTACCAACAGTTTTTGACAAATTCGCAATTTCCTATAATTTATGAATATCGTCTGTATCCCGTTAACCACTGTTTTTGTTCGGCGATTTTGTTTTGTTGCAATAATGTTTGTTCGACGAGTAAAAAGTACAATAAAACAAGAACGATAATAATTGTAGATAAAATAAAAACAACAATTATTTATATCTTCTTCAAAACAGTTTGAAAACAATCGTAGAAAGTTTAGCACTTTCTCTAGTACAATAGATATGGTAGTATAACATCACGGTGACTATGTGAGGGATTTCCTTGATATCGAATTTCCAAACAAATCAAGATATGGTGGAACTAGTTCGCAATGCGTTAAACAGCATAGACAAAAAAATGTTAATAAATTTAAATGATTCTTCGTTTATCCAACTGCGTGTACGTTATCGTGAGGCTGAAGATATTGTCAAAAAGCAAATTCAATTTTGTTTTTCTTGCTTTCAGTCCTTTTTACCATAATGTGTTTTATTGCGCTAGTTTTTATTGTATAATTGTTATTGTTCTTTGGCAGTATGTTTAACGCCATCTGCGTAATTAAGCTACAAAATAGGTTTTATTAATTTATGAAATATTACTGTTCTTGTCTAAACAAACATTACTGCCAACAAAACAAAATCGTCGAACGGACACGGTGACTACCGTAATGTGCCGCTCTGTTGTACTTCGCAAGTGGCAAATTTTCTCCGATTTCCTTCAAACTTTATTAAAGAAGATATAAATAATTATTGTATTTATTGTATTTAGAATTGTTATTGTTCTTGTTATACTGTACTTTTTACTCGTCGAACAAACATTACTGCAAAAAAAAAAAACAAAAAAAAATTGCCGCGAAAACAGTGGCTAACGCGTTATAAAGACATTATTCAAAAATTCCAGAAAATGGCGAATTTCTCAAAAACTATTGGTAGCAGATACCAACAACCCTATATCAGTAGAAAGAAATTTTAATTCTGCATTGTACGGCGTTGAAAAAAATGTGGGGTTAAACAAAAATAAGTTCTGTGGGATTTCATTTAATCCTGCCTTTTGTTTGTAACTGTATATATTCATTTTTATTCATTCCACTGGTTACTTTTTAGACTAGGAAAGAGAGGGGACACGTAACTCCTATGCCGACTGTACGTCGAAAATTGACGCAATATTTTGGTACCGGCTCCATTTACTGATCCCAAACAGTGCGTTGACAGCGTTGTGTAAAAGTGTCAATATAATTAAATAGTGTAGTTAGGTTTTAGTGGATTTTTGTTTAAAACAATGCTGATTTGTTCTTCTCACGGCTGTAAAAGCCGCAGTGAAAGAAATGAACCAGAAATCACATTTCACAAGTAAAAAGAATTTTACGTAGTAAGGTTAAGCAAAGAAAATCGTGTTTAATTTGTTTATTGTTTACATACTACTTAAAATATGTTATAATTTACGTACACTAATCATTAATCAATCATATTTTTTTTTTGGAATGGTTTACTGATAGTGAGAGAAACAATAAATACTTTCAAAGTTGTAAGGTGCATGCGTTTACCACAGTATTACCATAGGCTGCGTCACTTTTAGTTATAAAAATCTAAAAAAGTAAAATTAATTAATTAATAAAATTCGTCTTAATGTTTATTAGTTCCGCCACATCATGTTAATTAACGTTAATAAAATAATTCTTTGCATTTAATTTCATTGAACATGTATTCTCTTTGACATAAAATAAATAATATTTTCTTAATAACGTAAGACGCAAAAAAACAGTTCTTAATAATTGTTTACGTTATCAAATAAACAATTGATACTCTATATGGAATGATAATTGTACGAATAATGGTAACAAAACAAACTCCCTCTTAACATTTTATGTTGCGATACTGAGCGCTGTCTCGCGATCCCAATCGACCTCAATTTGCAGTCGACCATTACCTGTCCCCCCTCTTTCATAGTCTAAGGGTTACTTTTTATTTGTTTACTTTATTTCGGTATAAATCTGAGTTGTGCTTCTGCGACGTGATTGCGGCGTCACCGGTAATGTGATCTCGCGGTGGTTCCCTGAAATTTCCAGATAACGTGTCGACACAGGTCGCGTACCGGGGAGCGCGTAGGGATCGGACATTCTATCGCTAACATTCAGGCGTGAAGGTGGCAATAGCAATCAAAGACAGTATTACTGAGTGTAATACTTTGGTGTAATATACTGAGTGTATGGAAGAAAGCCGTTCAGAGATTGTACGGTGTACAAATTAAGTGTCATGTCGTAAAATTACTTATCTACCGTAATTTGTTACTTAAAGCTGTGTTTTCAACCAATATACATTCTTTTCAATCAACGTATTCTAGAGGCCTTTTATTTTAATACCCTAAACAACGAAAAGGATCCTACAGTTATTCCCGTTTGAATTTTCGAAAATTGGTATCGATAAATTTCATAGTATTTAAAAAGTGCATGTGTGCGCTATATTTGTAAATAATAGTCTATTTCCTTTTGAATCGAAACGTAAAAACCGCATCCCTCTAAGTGCTTTCTTTACCGAGATATTCAATGTGGCGTTAAATGCAAATGACAATTTTTTTAAAGAACATGGAATAACTCCAAAACATTGCAACTTTGGTCCCATGTATTATTGATAAACTGATATTTATTTTTTTATGTGTAATTCAATACGGAAAAATTATGAAGGGGTTTCTATTTAAAATAACGAAGTTGAGGTCCATTTCCGGTAATACCGGAAATTCGCCATATTTGCAAATCTTTTTACGCCATTCTACGCTCAATTTTGGGTAACTTTTGTTTGAAATATTTCTCTTTATTTTGAAAGATACTAATTTTATAGACCGATTCGGCCTTAGTAACTCACAGTTACTCAAATACAAAATTATATCACATATTTTTGCAATTGTTTCATTATTTCTTCATACTTATTCCAGGCTTAGGATTGGCAAAATACGCAGTAAAAGAATACTTTACATATATGTATGTTCACTTCTCTCTTTTCTTTGTCTGGCGCACAAATATTAATTTATGGAAAAAATATTTAGTCTGTTTTAAGATAGCCCTGACATTTTATATTTGAACATGAACAGAAACATGTATTTCATAAGGGTAGAATAAATAGTTTTTGCATTTTTCTCTTGTAGACGAACTACTTTTAGGTATAGCCCGTTCAGGAAAGTAGACTACGTGGACTCAATGTGCGCGGGCTGTCCTAGTAGGAGTGACTACGAGAAGATGCGTAGGTCTTCAGTGGCTTATGGTTAGGTTTCGATTAGAAAAAGCATAAATAAAAATAATGGTACTCCGTGCAAAAATATGATTTTTGGAAAGATTTCTTTTTCATTTAGTTAATTGTTAAAAAAAGGATAATTTTTCATTTTTATAGTTAAATTACATCACAATAAGTTCAGAATCGACAGTTTAAATGTTTTTAAAAAATATTAATGAATGAATTTATTTAGCATACTTGCTACATTATAATACATCATATACTATCTACTTTTCGACTATACGAATATAATACAAACAACCATGGAGGCAAAAAAAAAAGGTATTCACTGTATTCGTGGACCTGGAGAGAGCCTATGATACAGTAAATAGAAAGGAGTTAGTAAAGAGTTTAAGAAACAGTAAAATTGACGAAGGACTGATTTATAAGATAATGGAATTATATAAAGAAACTGCCGGGTGTATAAGGATAGAGGGTAGGGAGACAAAAAAATTTTGGATGGATACAGGGTTAAGACAAGGATGCAAATTAAGTACACAGCTGTTTAACATATATTTAAGTGATTTAGAAAAAAGAGATTAGTAAAGTAAAGGAGGGTGGGATAGTAATAGGTAGAAATAAAATATGGACGATTTCGTATGCGGATGACATAGCACTAATAGCGACAAGCCACGGTGCGATGGTGGATATGATGAGGATCCTGGAAAAGTATTTAAAAAGAAAAGGTTTGACATTAAACGCGAACAAGACGAAATATATGGAATTTGGGGAAGTAAGAGGTAGAAAGGGGAAAGAAGTAAAAAAGATAAAGTGGAAAGGGGAAGTTATAGAGAAAGTTAAAAAATAGGTGTATCTAGGGTATCTTATGGGAGAGAATAATAGTGATAAAATACATATAGATGCACAAGTAGCAAAAGCAAACGCCTTGCTAGGAAGTATATGGGGAATAGGAAATAAATTATGTAAAGATGACTGGAGTCGGAGGAAAAGGCTGTTTGATTCTATAATTAGGAGTATAGTACTATATGGGGCAGAAATTTGGGGGTGGAAAGAGCAAAATCAGGTAGAAAACATACATAAGAAATATATAAAATGGATCCTGAACCTCGACAGAAATACGCCGGACTATGTGGTTAGAAGGGAATTCAAATGCGGAAAGATGGTAGAGGGAACCAGGAAAAGAGTAGCAAACTACGAAAAGAAATTAGAAGAGCTGCGGGAAGGGGATATAAGAAAGGAATTAAGTATGGAAAAAAAAGACACAAAAAAATGGGGGAAAAAATAGATACGATAAAGACAGGGACGAAATATTCAAAATGTTAAAGATTAATCAGGATCAATATAGGGAGTGGATCAGAATGGGAGAGAATGTAGGGGAAATTATAAGAAAAAGAAGTGAAGAGATGATAAGAAGGGAGAACCTAAGAAAAATAGATAAATCAAAGTATGCGGAATACTTAAGGGGGTTGCTTTGGGAAAATTGGCAGAGCGATTGGATGCCTGAATATGTGAACGGATGGAAGGGTATGAGCGTATTGGCAAGGGTTAGAGTGGAAAATGAAAGCAGAGGATGCAAGTACTGGTTGCAGAAGGAGGAAAGACTATGTGGGATTTGTGAAAGGGTGGAGGAGACAGTGTTACACGTAATAAGTGGATGTGAAGAGAAGAAGGGCTCAGATGAATGTAAAAGAATATTACAGGGGAAGGATGACGGAATGGAAGTACTAAAAAATATATTAAAAAAAAGAAAAGACTAAGAATAAATGGGGTTAATGGGGCGGGCTAGCGAGGATTAATAATATTTTTCTGCTGTTTTTTTGCAAGAGGTCATATGTATTTATTTATATTTATTAGCTATAAGGCAAATGGATTTTGTTTGTTTAATTATAAGTGTTACTTAGTCACACGTCTAGAGAGACGAGACTGAACTATATGAATGTAGTTTTTTGTTTGTATTAACTTAAGGTTTAAATAAAGATATTTATTTATACTATCTACTTATCTATCTACTAATCTATCTAATCATCTATCTAATAATACTCTTATCGAGATAATACTGTTTTAATTTGTTTTTAAATTTATTTAGTGATAAACTTTTGAACTTATTTGATAGTTTGTTATAGTCCGCTACTCCCTTGAAAAAAATTGAATTTTGTGTTCTTTCGTACATTACATGTCGTAACTGTAAGTCCTGTCTATAGCGAGTGTTGCAATTGTGTACTTCTTGAAAAGAGTTTATCATATTATTGAAATACTCTTGTAGTAGTCGGAGTTTTACTTTATGTATTAATATTATCGTTAGATACTCTGTATGCTCTCTTATAATCATCCATCCTAGTGTATCAAGCATTGTTTGAATATTTATATATCTATTACCCTTTAATATTACTCTCATTGCTCTATTTTGTAATTTTTGTAATTTGTTTATTGCTTGTTTGTTTCCTAAATATAACACCGTCCTAGCAAAATAGAAGTGTGGAAGTATTATTGTATTGTATACAGTTAGTCTTGCCCATTGTGTTAAACACTCACTGCTTCTTCTTAAGACTCCAATTTTTTTTCGCGACTTTTTTTGTAGTATAATCGATATGTTCATCAAATTTTTAAATTTCATCTATTATTACTCCTAAGTAATTTGTTACCGATGTTATTTCCACTGACGTTTTATCAATAACTATTTTGATGTTACTTTTGATTATCTTTTTGTTTGGTCCTAGGAGCATTGCTTTTTTTTTGTACGTTTAGCTTCATTTTGTAGCTGCATAGCCAGTCATCAACACATTCTAAGTCACTGTTCATCTTTTCTTGTAACTTTTTCCAGTCTTTACTTGAATAATATAAAATCGTATCGTCTGCAAACATGTGTATTCTACATGATGTTATATTCAGCGCTATATCATTAATGTATACTATTTTGGTAGTCTAGTTGTTGTTGATAAATGTAGTCGATGTTATCTATACTATTTATTTACATATATATACACATATAAGACTTACACAATTAGTTTAAAGAAAGTAACGGAGTAAAAGAGAGTTAACAGAAGAGTAAAGAACGAACGAAGTGATACTGAAGACTTTGGTTGAAGAAGTTCCTTCTAGAAAAGTAGAAAAGAGTTTTTAAGGATTCTGAAAGAATAATTTTAGAGAGATGGAAAAGTGGAAATGGCAAAGGCACAAACGGAAAAATATTTTAAGGGTGGAGTTATGAAATGGTAGGAAACCAACGGAAAAGAACGTAGGGAGGAGCTACTCAAGATAAGGAATATTAGGAAATTTAGACGTAGGACGTTCTCACCTAATGATGGTAGAAACCCGTCATTAGGTGGATAGCGGAAGAGGGTAACTTATTGGAACTGGTGATAAGGCAGGTATCTAGGAAACTCTGAGTAGCACAATAGAGGAAGGTACATGTAATAAAATTTATTAAGTTGAAGAATAAGAAAGGTTCAGAAGATAAGAAATTAAGTAGAATTTGTTGAAAAGATGTTTACTTAGTCACAATAGGAAAGATATTTGTATAGAAACAGACGTGCACAAGGAATAATAGAATTTAGAGATTTGAAAGGAATAATGAGTTTATGATAGGTAAAGTAGTTACAAGAAAGCAATTATTCACAATAGACTGAAATGTTTGGAATATGTAAATATACGAAATGAATGATATTGTTAATAGAAAGAAGAAAGGCAAAATTATGTACAATAAAATATATACAAAACAAGAATTAATTTTTGTGGCGAGTATACGCGGCCACACTATGAACAATAGCGGGCCCAATATACTGCCTTGTGGCACCCTGTAATTTATTCGTAAATCACCCTATACTAATTCTCCATATTTCACTCTTTGTTTCCTATTATCTAGATAGCTCTGAATCCATTTTATTAACAGTCTTTCCCTGTCAATAGTTTCAAAGGCTCTCTTTAGATCTAGGAAAATTATAAGGGTATTTAAATCATTATCACAGTTATTTTGCCATTTGTTTATCACATATTGTAAGGCTGCTTCACAGCTGTATCCACTCCTAAAGCCTGATTGGTATGGTGATAAATGATAATGATTAATTTGTTTATATACCGTTTTTTTTAATATTTTACTTACAGCTGTTATTATGTTTATGGGTCTGAATTCGTCTATTTTTAGGGTTCTAGTGACTTTCCTTATTGGTACTATTGTTGAATATTTCATTCTTTGTGGTACTACTCCTATTTCTAACGAATAGTTTATTATGTTTAACAATATATAACCTATTTTTTCAGACATTTTTTATTATTTCTATCCCAATATCGTCTGGGCTACTTTTATTCTGTATGGTAAATACTATTTCTCTTAATTGATCGATTTCCAGTAATCTAAAAGAAGAAAATTGAGTTTGTGTTTGTTCCATGTTTATGCTCTTTGTCTTTTTCGGTATAGTTCCTCAATACTTTCAATAAAATATTTATTGAAACTTTTCACTATTTCTTTTCTGTCTGATATTGTTCTCCCGTTATATTGTATTTCATTGTACTCTTCCTGCCCTTTTCCATTTATATCTAATAGTTTTTAGAGTTTTCCACATTAGTTTAGGATTTTCTCTGCAGTTATCCACTGTGTCTCGATAATATTTCATCTTTTCCTGCTTTAATAGCTTCACTGTTTTGTTTCTTGTCTTGTCTAAGTCTAAATTTGTTAACCCACGAACATTAAAATATATTAACGGGTTTTTTTATTATTTGTTTTTGGTAAACTCCTGTAAGACCAAGCCAAGGAACAGATAGAAAATATCAAAAAAGTAAATATCAGAAAGTGCATCCCATCTTTACTGAACAGCCTAAGTTCAACTAGTTTCTTGATGAATCCCAATCAAGCTAAACCAAAATATCTAATATAAATCTTCATATTAGTTTACCAGGAGAAATTATTTTTCTCACGAAACTATCATCTGACAGCAAAATTCGTCTAAACACAATTTTTGTGTGCGTCTGGCTATGGATTTCTATGTAAGCAAAAGCTCAGTGGTAAAATCACTACATAGTATAAAGCAAAGTCGCTTCCCGCTGTTTGTCCCTATGTATGCTTAGATCTTTAAAACTACTAAACGGATTTTGATGCGGTTTTTTTTAATAGATAGAGTGATTCAAGAGGAAGGTTTATATGTATAATACATGAATAATATAGTAGAGAAACACTGATAATTTTAGAGGTTTTTAATGTAAGGTCGTAAATAAACAAATGTTTTTGCGCTTACATTGCAAACGCTGGCTGAACCCTACGAGATAGATCAAAATAATGTACTACAGTATTGTACACCTTAAAAAGGTCTACAAAAAAGTCCGGTATGGTATATCTCTATCTCTTAGGGATAACCCACAATAACCATTTTTTATCCTTTACTTATTACGAGAAAATAATGACTTATTTACGCAAAAGCGATTTTAAGCAATACAGCATTAATCCTTATCCAATTAAGTACCTTAAATACATTGTGTATGTAATATAGATCAATATGGCCCTGTACATCATGTAATTTAAATGAATATTTTCGAAGATATTACAGATTTAAAATGCAGGGACATAGCGGTTGCGGCGGTACCGGCCGGGGGTCGCGTGCCTATAGATAGTGCGTCGAAGGCCGCGCTTCGCCCTATAGCACTTAAAAAAAAGCCGTGGACGTTGTATATAAAGACATTCTGTAGTATATTTAGTATCAGCATTGCACCTGTGTAAAGCCGGGGCGGGTCGCTAGTATTTAATAAACTGTTCCCGTAACAGCCAATAGAATGAAATAATTTATATATTTTCCACCCGTCAAAGAAATTCGTGATAAGTTGCCGGTATCATTTAGAGATATTCTGCGACAATGAGTATGTTGGATTGCTTTGAAATAAGAATAGAGAAACCTTCAAATGCAATTCAACAGGCTTTGCTGTGATCCGGGTCTTAGACTAGGAAAGAGAGGGGACAGGTAATAGTCGACTGCAAACTGAGGACGATTGGGATCACGAGACAGCGCTCAGTATTGCAACATAAAATGTTAAGAGGGAGTTTCTTTTGTTACCATTATTTGTACAATTATCATTCCATACAGAGTATCATTGTTTATTTGATAAAGAACTGTTGTTTTGCGTCTTACGTTACTAAGAAAATATTATTTATTTTATGTCAAAGAGAATACATGTTCAATGAAATTAAATGCAAAGAATTATTTTATTAACGTTAATTAACATGATGTGGCGGAACTAATAAACATTAAGACGAATTTTATTGATTAATTAATTTTACTTTTTTAGATTTTTATAACTAAAAGTGACGTCGCCTATGGTAATATTGTGGTAAACGCATGCATCTTACAACTTTGAAAGTATTTATTGTTTCTTACACTATCAGTAAACCATTCCAACAAAAAAAAATATAATTCATTAATGATTATTGTACGTAAATCATAATATATTTTAAGTAATATGTAAACAATAAACAAATTAAACGCAATTTTCTTTGCTTAACCTTACTACGTAAAATTCTTTTTACTTGTGAAATGTGATTTCTGGTTCATTTCTTTCACTGCGGCTTTTACAGCCGTAAGAAGAACAAATCAGCATTGTTTTAAACAAAAATCCACTAAAACCTAACTACACTATTTAATTATATTGACACTTTTACACAACGCTGTCAACGCACTGTTTGGGATCAGTAAATGGAGGCGGTACCAAAATAATGCGTCAATTTTCGACAATTTTCGACGTACAGTCGGCATACGAGTTAGTGTCCACTCTCTTTCCTAGTCTAAGATCCGGGTATTAACACTGCAATACTATGAAAAATTTGATTACGCCTGCGGACTAATCAACCTTATTTCTGAAGACAAAATAAAATAAAACACTGGTTTCAAAATAATATCTTTTTAATACACAGCATATGTTTCGCCTAACAAAGGCTTCATCAGGTGATGATCTTACAAATTACAAAGTTACAAAATCTTCTATATATACAAACTTAGACTAAGAAAGAGAGGAGGGTGTGAGTAATCTTTAACTAAAAATATTTAATAGGGGGGAATTATTGTACTCTATTTGATCATTTAGGGTTAAATTTTGTTTATGATACCTGTTAATTTCTAAGTTTTCTAAATAATTCAACTTTAAACTTTTAGTTTGAATATGTAATATTTTATAGTCATTATTAAAATTATGGCCCTCTGTTAACAAGTGTTTAGCATACGTTGAGTCGTATTTTTTATTATTAAAACTTCTTAGGTGTTCTTTAATACGGATGTCGAATGCCCTACCTGTCTGGCCTTTATATACTTTTTTACAATCTAAACAACTTAAAAGATAAACTCCTGAATTCAATGTTTTAGGAGTTTTACATTTATTATTAAATATAAATTTACTTAAAGAGTTCTCAGTTTTAAATGCAATCCTACTATTGTTAATTTGTTTAATGTATTTTCCTATTGTTATGGAGATATTGCCTGATAAGTGAAAATGTTATATTTTTCTATTTGACTCTTAATTGGGGGGTAAATTTTATTAATTGTTAATTGATGAGTCTTTTTGTTTAGAATATTATGAACTATTTTAGGGGAGTAGCCATTATTTTTTGCTATGGAGTAAATTCTATTTAATTCTTAGTCATAATGTTCTGAACTGAGGGGTACGGTTGTAAGTCTATGAATGAAACTGTAAAAATCAGCTAATTTGTGTTACATGGGATGAAAAGATTTGGCATTTATTATACAATCTGTGTGGGTCGGTTTGTGAAAGATATTAAAATTATGTTTTTGGTCTTTGCGTAAAATAGTTAAATCTAGGAAATTTATTGATTTATTTTCTTCTAATTCTAGTGTAAATTTAATGTTTGGGTGCAAATTATTGATATATTCAAAAAACAAATCTAGCTGTCTATTCGAACCATTAAAACGGACAATGATGTCATCTACATATCTCCACCAATATAAGCAATTTTAAATAATGAGTGACTTTTAATTTTATTTTATAAATTGTCCATAAATATTTCTGATAACAGAGGACTCAAAGGGTTCCCCATTGCTAGACCATTTTGTTGATTATAAAACTTATGATTGAATAAAATATAATTTTGATCTAAACAAATTCTCAGTAGATTAACAATATCCTGAGCAATAAATGGATTGTAATTACCGTTAGTTAGCTTATTATTAATAATTTGAAGGACATCCTGTGGAGGTATACTAGCAAACAAATTCGTAACATCGAAAGATAACAATTTACTATTATTGGTTAATTTACTGTCTGAAATTTTGTCGATTAAATCTAATGGATTTTTAATTGCAAATGCTGATTTAAATTTTGTGTATTTCAAAATAATATGTATTAAGAATTTTGATAATTTAGCACAAGGTGCCTGAAGATATGTCACTACTGGTCTGATGGGTTTAACTGGTTTGTGTAATTTAATTAGACCATATAATTTTGGAGCCATTGGATTCATTAAAGATACTAGTTTTTTGATTTTGTCGTCTAATAGGTAGTTTGAATTCTCTAACACAATTTTTAACTGTTTTTGATATTTCAAAGTTGGATCAGCTTTCAGTTCTGAGAATGAATTAGTATTTAAAAATTCTAACACTTTTCTATTGTACTCTGTTCTGGGAATAGAAATAATAGTATTACCTTTATCTGCTTTAGTAAAAACTAGATCAGAATCTACAGATTTAGTAATTATATTTTTAACAGTTTGATATTCTAACTGATTATAAGCTTTAGATTTATAATTATGAATTATATTTTTTATATGATACTTAACTCCTAAATCTTTTATTTGATAAAGCTAATTCTATTTCTACTCCTAAATTTTCCAAATGGCTCTTTTTAATACTAGGTCTTAAGTTATATTTCAAGCCTTTATTTAATAAGTCTAATTCATTATTATCGAAATCAACGTTGGATAAATTAATAAATCTACTAAAAAAGTCGCAATTCTGAGAAATATGATCAGTATGCCGTTGAACGATAGTTGTTTTAAGTTTGTCTAATTTCTTTTTCTGAATTACATATTTTTTATGGATGATTTTATTAATTTTAAAGTTAATAATTTCCAAAAAGTTAGTGAATTGAACGTAGTGTAATTTATTCGCTAATTCTGAATGTAAATAATATAAATATGTAGAAATAACATCTCTCTTACTGTAGTCCAATTTCAAAGTTTCTCTAATCCAGGTTTTCTCTGCTTTCTTGATGGTGTTAATAGCTGCTATTCTTGATTGATTGATCCGGATATTAATATGCTTCGGGGTAATATCTTCCTTTTTGCACTTAGACACCCCCCCTCTCTTTCTTAGTCTAAGTTTGTATATATAAGATTTTGTAACTTTGTAATTTGTAAGATCATCACCTGATGAAGCCTATGTTAGGCGAAACATATGTTGTGTATTAAAAACCTATTATTTTGAAACCAGTGTTTCGTTCACATAGGTATTTGTTTTTGACCACAGCCAAAGTCGCCTAGTGAAACAATAGTTTCTTTCTGCTTTTGACAAAGTCTTGATAAACTACCCGATTTTTCCACTTTGAAAAAAATATAATACATATAATAATATAAAATAGGTAAAAAATTATGTTATAATAATCGGCGGAGAATTTGATGCTGAATTCGCGTACTTAATAAAAAATAGGTCAATTCATTTAAAAGAATGATCTTATGCTATGTTGAAGTTTGCCATTTCCAAAAATTAATTTAAAACACCCTGTATGCTGTAGACTGGCAAACTGGTATTGAGTCGAAAGAACGAGCCTTGCTTTATAACTTACACAAAAATGAATTCATAATCAATACATAAAATGCGTTTTCAATTTTCAAAGAGTGGAATGAAAATGGCAATTTTTTTACAAAAACAAAAATATCTCAATAACTATTGTATAAGTTACACCCATAAAATAAGAAAGTTGGAGTCCATTTCCGGTATAACCGGAAGTGCTGCGACATTGCAAAAAATTTTGCTGAGTAGGGTACATTGAACTAGGTCTACTGTATTTTTTATAGAATTTTCCAGTTACTCATTTCATAGTAATCGATCGACGCAATTCCCGGTGGGACACCCTGTATATGATGATTTAAAATTGCGAATTTCTTAAAAAATGTTGGTAGCAGATACCAACAACCCACCATCGGTAGAAAAGAATGCTCTGTACTTATTACTCTAGGGTATGATGCTGTCTTTGACGGTATGACCCGAGCCTCCAACAACAAGCTTCAGGCGTGTTAAAAAGAATCTCCGAAACGATCGTTATTATTTTTATTTTTTGCGGTGCTTGCAAACGCGTATTCAGCTACCGACGAGATTGCTAGTATCCGGTCATTTTTAAATTCAAAATTTCGTCGTATTCATTATTCGGGGTTTTGTATATATGTATATATTTCTTGACTGCGAACATAGGTTCTGCAACCGTGTATATATTTTCTTTTAGGTTTATCTTTTCTTATGATGCTTCGGCGGAAATACATGAAATGATACCCTCTCACAAATTTCCGCGCGAACTTTACTACGATTCAAACTATAATTCCTTGGGAAATTCATTTCTGATGTTCTAGCCAAAGCATCCCATTCTTTAATTACAGTTAAGTGGTCTGGTTGGGGTTTTCTGTGTTTTCCCCAACTCCACGCAACAAATGTTGGACCACATGTATATATCTCCCAGTAAGTCGTTAATCGCGATATTTGTAAGTTCTGTAAATATTTTTGAAAACAACGCTTTCGGTGCGCATGCGCGGAACTATCGTACATACCTGATTTTCCTAATTTTCCCTTTTACTTTCATTGTGTGATTTCACTTGCGCGTCAGCAAAGCGGAAAGTTCCTCGCATTCAATCCGAAACATGCAAACTCATTGTGAATATAATTCTATCAGGCCCTCCTTCGCTCCTACCTTAACTTTTAAATTTTTTTTTTTTATGTACCATTTATTGCCAAATAAAGTCGCTTTCGAAAGTTTCGGAGTTTTTTTACCCCCGTGAATGGTAGGCCGAAGGAGAAAACGTAGGGATTATAATTGTAACTGAGTTAATTAGATTAATTATTCTCTAAGTTAGGTTAATGAATATAGTTTTTATACATATTAAATATATAACTGTACATATTAATATTAGCGAAGACCGCCGCTGTAGTACCTTCGGGTGGAGCAGCGGCAGCATGTAAATATTTCAATTAATAATAAATTATACTGTACTTATTACTCTGTATACATTTCTTAAACTTTTATAATGATGATATCTCACGGAAATCGTCACCCGGTCGTGGCGCATACCCTGTGGGTACCAATCGTTTTCTATTTTAGTTGTTCTATGTGGTTTTAAGTACGAGCCTATTTCCAATTACTTTTCGATCTTTTGGTTGTTCTACAATTTCCTGCGTATTTTTCTTAATTTGCGCCAGATACTCATCTTCCGTGCGTAACCTCCGCCACGATGCTTCAATATTCTGAGTGTAATCACTAGTGGTGGGATCCACAAAATTTTCCGAATGATTGGTCGTAAGATGCCTGTACCCATAATTTTCTAAATTGATGTATCCTCGCCAAAGATCAGTATGGATTTCTGTATTTGGCGCCACATGTTTTTGAATCAAACTTGTGAGGGTCGCCTCGTCACGTTTGTTGTTGTCATTAGGATTCTCAGAATCAGAGGCTAACTTAGAGTTTTGAGAGAGTTCTCAGATATTTCGGTCTCTAAGGGGAAGACTGCAGTCTCCGATATTCCAATATTTAGGAGATAGATTATATTCTCCGAGATTTCAGTCTTAGAAGAAAGACAGCAATCTGTCAGTTGTCAGTTGTAAGAGAAAACTGATATTCAGTCTTTTGGAAGTATATACATAAGTACCTATTATATTAGTACTTTAATAGAAAACAATTTAAATGACTCTCCTGACAATCCCAATCCAAAGCCATCACACTTCTGTTAAAAAGGCGTAGTAACACAGAAATGCATGATACAGCCATTGTAGTTCTCTTTGATTTTTATTTTGTTTTGTGTTTTTATTATTTCACTCTGTAGAGGTTTAACAAATAACCCTTTTGATACCACTGATCAAGGTAGTAGTTGCAACTATGCACTAGTTATGAGTACTATTCAATAAACTTTTAAAATGGATGTAAAGCACTCAATAATTTAGAAATATGTAGAACATGTGTGAAATTAATTATTACTGTACTTTTGCACCGTCTGAGTGCCTTTACGGTACTGTGGAGCCATACCTCGAGATGGTCAAAGGCAGGTGCAGGAGCCAGTTAATTTCTAGCCGGCTGGTTATAGTATCCAACGCACAGACAAAACAATTTTCTTTAGTGTTGCGATTTTTGTCAGATCAGTCCTTTGATATTGTGAGAATATTGGAACCTTTTTCTAACAGATTAAAGAACCTGAACAATCGCACACATAAAACAGTGGGAGACTATGAAAGACTGCAAGAGACTGTTTGAGAGACTATGAAAGATCATCAGAGACTCTCAGAGACTGATTATTGCATCGTGGGCAATTTACAATAAACGCCAAAGTTTTCTTTATATACCTGTGTTATTCATTAGATGTATATTTAAATTCGTCACAAGTAATTTCATGGAATAAAATATTTTACAGTACATATCGTGATATTATAAGAAAAGTAAAGCCACTCTGGCAGAAAATATTTTGTTTCTGGAGTTCCTTTTCGTATGTTTCCAATTTCATCAAAAATTGATTATCTTACTACAAGGGGGCGATAAAGTAAGGTGAATTGATGCAAGTTAAATAAGATAGACAAAGAAAACGATTCGAAAGTCTTACTTCCAACGTAACTTGTTTCCGACTGTTAGAGTAAATAAAATAAGATTAGTTCTCTTGTACAAGGTTGAATTCCAGAGCAATCGCCTGTAGCACAATCCGCGAACTATAAAAATTTAATACTCCAATCTGAAATCGCTAAATTTAAGATTGCGGGAATTTAATCAATCAGAAATGCATCCTAATAAAGCTGGAAATGGGGTCATTCGACCTAAAACACAGTACTTGGTATCAGCGCAACCGAAAAATTTTTAGGTAAGTGAATTTGAAAATTCTGTAATGTTAAATGTGGCACTTTTATAAAGGAAATGAAATATTGACTTCGTTAATAACCCAAAGAATGATATTCATCCGAGTTCATTCCAATCTATTTCCAGTGAAAATAAGTCTTTAATGGTTGCTACAAATGCAAATGAATATGAATATTAGTACCAGTTGTTGAAAATTGAAGATACACCAGAAAATGATTCTATTGTAAACATTACTCAACACATAATAATCTAGTATGTGTATGGGGGGGGGGAGGGATTCCAGATATTATACATGATCGGTAATAGTTATTAATAAGGGTGATATAGGAAAGTCCACTTGTTCATTAATAATGTTACGTTGTTTGTTTTTGGCTCTTCGAATTTCTGTAATTGTATGTGTAGTAGTTATACTTTATTTATTTAAACCTTAAGTTAATACAAACAAAAAACTACATTCATATAGTTCAGTCTCGTCTCTCTAGACGTGTGACTAAGTAACACTTATAATTAAACAAACAAAACCCATTTGCCTTATGGCTAATAAATATAAATAAATAAATACATATGACCTCTTACAAAAAAAAAACAGCAGAAAAATATTACTAATCCTCCCTAGCCCGCCCCATTAACCCCATTTATTCTTAGTCTTTTCTTTTTTTTTAATATATTTTTTAGTACTTCCATTCCGTCATCCTTCCCCTCTAATATTCTTTTACATTCATCTGAGTTCTTCTTCTCTTCACATCCACTTATTACGTGTAACACTGTCTCCTCCACCCTTTCACAAATCCCACATAGTCTTTCCTCCTTCTGCAACCAGTACTTGCATCCTCTGCTTTCATTTCCCACTCTAACCCTTGCCAATACGCTCATACCCTTCCATCCGTTCACATATTCAGGCATCCAATCGCTCTGCCAATTTTCCCAAAGCAACCCCCTTAAGTATTCCGCATACTTTGATTTATCTATTTTTCTTAGGTTCTCCCTTCTTATCATCTCTTCACTTCTTTTTCTTATAATTTCCCCTACATTCTCTCCCATTCTGATCCACTCCCTATATTGATCCTGATTAATCTTTAACATTTTGAATATTTCGTCCCTGTCTTTATCGTATCTATTTTTTCCCCCATTTTTTTGTGTCTTTTTTTTCCATACTTAATTCCTTTCTTATATCCCCTTCCCGCAGCTCTTCTAATTTCTTTTCGTAGTTTGCTACTCTTTTCCTGGTTCCCTCTACCATCTTTCCGCATTTGAATTCCCTTCTAACCACATAGTCCGGCGTATTTCTGTCGAGGTTCAGGATCCATTTTATATATTTCTTATGTATGTTTTCTACCTGATTTTGCTCTTTCCACCCCCAAATTTCTACCCCATATAGTACTATACTCCTAATTATAGAATCAAACAGCCTTTTCCTCCGACTCCAGTCATCTTTACATAATTTATTTCCTATTCCCCATATACTTCCTAGCAAGGCGTTTGCTTTTGCTACTTGTGCATCTATATGTATTTTATCACTATTATTCTCTCCCATAAGATACCCTAGATACACCTATTTTTTAACTTTCTCTATAACTTCCCCTTTCCACTTTATCTTTTTTACTTCTTTCCCCTTTCTACCTCTTACTTCCCCAAATTCCATATATTTCGTCTTGTTCGCGTTTAATGTCAAACCTTTTCTTTTTAATTACTTTTCCAGGATCCTCATCATATCCACCATCGCACCGTGGCTTGTCGCTATTAGTGCTATGTCATCCGCATACGAAATCGTCCATATTTTATTTCTACCTATTACTATCCCACCCTCCTTTACTTTACTAATCTCTTTTTTCTAAATCACTTAAATATATGTTAAACAGCTGTGTACTTAATTTGCATCCTTGTCTTAACCCTGTATCCATCCAAAATTTTTTTGTCTCCCTACCCTCTATCCTTATACACCCGGCAGTTTCTTTATATAATTCCATTATCTTATAAATCAGTCCTTCGTCAATTTTACTGTTTCTTAAACTCTTTACTAACTCCTTTCTATTTACTGTATCATAGGCTCTCTCCAGGTCCACGAATACAGTGAATACTTTTTTTTTTTGCCTCCATAGTTGTTTGTATTATATTCTTTAGTAAATAGATCGCGTCGACTGTACCCCTTCCTTTTCTGAACCCAAATTGTGTTTCATTTAATACGCTATTTTTGACTAATTTCTCCTCTAATCTATTTTTGATTACCTCCGTATATATCTTATACCCCGTATCCATGATAGTAATACCCCTGTAATTGTTTATGTTATCCCTCTCTCCTTTTTTAAACACTGGTACTATTGCCCCACATTTCCACCCTTTTGGTATACCTTTTCCCTCACACATGATTTTAAACAGGTCATATACCTTATCACATATCAAGTCTTTTGCTTAAATCCAAGCTTCACCCGGTATCCCGTCCCTCCCACAAGCTTTTCTCTTTGGTATCGAGCTAAAACCCTTCATAATCTCCTCCTTCTCTACGTCAGTTATCTTTCTTTCCGCCCTGTTTACCTCCTCTATATCTATTTCCCATTCACTCCTCTCTTCCCTACCACCTAACCTTCTCTTAAAACGTCTTAACCATTCTTCCTCATTTATTGCGCTACTTAAACCTCTATTTACCTGTTTTTTTTTTAAAAGCATTTACTATTTTCCAAAATTCTTTTGTTCCCCTTGCCTCTCTGAATTGCCTTATCATTTCAGCGCTATATTCATTTTTACTTTTCCTAATTTGTTCCCTGTATTCCCATCTCTTTCTTCTAGAGAGCTCTTCCTCGCATTTATTTCTTCTCCACAAACTCAACGCTCTCATGTACTCTTTCCTTTTCATCCCACATTCCAAGCTCCACCATCTCTCATTGTCACTCCACTTTCTTACTCTGTCTTCTACCATACATTCTTTCATTACATTTATCAAATCCCATGTTTGTATATCATTCATTCTTTCCTTTAAGTTTTGTCTATATGTTTTAATTGCATTTTCGATCCACATAATCATTACTCTTTTGTCATAAATCTCCCTGTATGTGTTCACTACATTTTTCCATTCTACTTTTATTGGTAAATGGTCTGATCCTATTTCTTCCAAGACTTCGAAACATTCTATGTCATTCCAAGCCCTACTATTTACCATTGCGTAATCGATAACTGTTTTTCCCCGCCCTATAAACGTATATTCTCCCTTTAAGTCTCCTTTAATTGTTCCATTTAAAAAACCTAGACCATTTCTTATACTCCATTGTATTAATTATTTTCCCTCCTTATCTATATGCCCATCTTGTGAATTTCTACTATTCCCATTATCGTCTACTGCAGCCCCTATTTCTCTCCCAATTCTTGCATTAAAGTCCCCAATTGTCATTACATTACCATCTTTATTTAACTCTATCTGCTCTTCTATTACATCTAGCCTCCTTATTCTATTTTCATTAAGATAAACAAACATAATTAACCATTTTTCTTTCCCTATAACTCCCCTAATTGTTACTACATCTTTATTTAGTTCTTTGATTTCCAAATTCAAATATTTCTTTATTCCGATCAAAATTCCCCCTTTTGCCCTACCTTTCTTCGATGTCCTTACTGCATTAATAGTTGCCCACTTATACATCTTATTTAGCTTTATACTATTATCCCCTTTTCCCTTTTCTTCTAGCCACGTTTCACTCAAGCACACTATCTCATATCTATTTATAAATTTCCAAAAATTATTACCTTTAGTTTTTAGTCCCCTAACGTTCCACGCAATCAAATTAACTTTTGTTTGCTCACCATGTTCATTATGATCCTTCACATTTTTCACGAAAAATCCTATTTGTTGATTCTTCTACCATCATCTTCTTGTTTTCGTCCCAAATCCACCATACCTCACCTATTTGCACTTTTTTATATATCACTCTTACTTCCTTCCCTTTGTTTCTCTCTTGCTTTGCCATATTCCATATAATTTTGTTTATCCTTCTCTCATCCAATGTTAGGTCTTCCTTGATGTACACATTTGAACCTTTTAGTTGATTCTTATTCTTTAATATTTTCAGCTTTTGTGTAACATCTTCTAGCTTCACTCCGTACACTTTTTCTTTCACCTTCCATACATCAACTATACCTACATTGACATTCACTTTCTCATTAAACATTTGAGCCATCGCCTCCTTCCAGTTTCCAGATCCCAAATCTATTCCAAATATCATTACATTGCTCTTCTTTTCATATTTATTTCTTCTTTCCATTTCGCTCTCCATATTTCCTATTCTTTGTTCTTGCTCTTCTATTTTTCTTCTTAATTCATTGTAGTTCCCATTATCAATCCTTTCTGCATTACTTTTCAAACTGTCCATCTTCTCTTCTATCTCCTTGGTTTTTCTTGTCAGCTCATCTATTTTCATTTTGTCTATTTTCTTATTCTCTCTGATTTCTTTAATTTGTTTACTCATCTCATCGAATTTCTGATTAACCTTTATCTCCATGTGTTTCATCTTATTCTGCCATTCTTCCCATCTTTCGTCTTCTTTTTTTTCTCTTGCTTTCTGCCTGTCCTCTTCTTCTCTCCATCTTTCCTGTAACATGTTTTTTATTTCTTCCATCTCCAATGCTAGTTGCCTATCCGTATTCTTCTTTTTTGCCGTTCTGACTTCTTGTTCCGGACTTTCTGCGGTAATTTCCTTCTTCCTTTTTTTATTTTATTTTTTCCCAGCCATTTACATAATACAAAAATATATTCTTTCCATTTATTATATATCTAGCTGAAAAAAAGCTCAGAAAAAAAAAACTGTATCAGCTCCAACTTTTTGCGCCTTTAAACTCGTTCCGCCTGCTGGCCCGGGTCGACCCCTCGAAGGCCACACGTTGGTAATTTGGGTATCACACAATTATGTAGGTTTTAGACCTCTAAAAACATCATTTAATCCATCAGTGTTCGGCATCAAAACTACAAAGAACATTGACACAGTTATATCCGCAGAGCGTCACTAAAAATTGAATTATTCGGACTTGAAATGTTCAACAAATAAGGCTTTGCAGACCGAGTACATTTCACACGTCTATACACGACGAACTCTTCTGTAATTTAAAAATAATTTAACCGTTGTCCTTTATTGCCTACGTGTAATATTTGGAAATCCTGAATATTTATGTTATGATTATTCAAAATACAATGGGCTATACCAGTAGAATTCTTCTTATCTAATACTGTTTTTACTTTTTTCATGCTCTTTTGACTTAGTGTGGAAATATCTACCTGTTTGGACAGAGTAAAAAGAATCGTAATTGGCGCAATCAATTTTATAAACCCCTCTTTTACATTTTATCAAGTTTGTCTTTATTATTGCCTAATAGTTCTCTCAAGTTGTTTTTATTAGCCGAAGCACAGCTGATTTTTTGTTTCTTTTTTTTTTAACCTGTTGGTAATCTTTTTACCGACATTCTTGATGTGATGATTTAGATAATATTTGGATGGTTTTTCTGCTGTTTGGGCGTAAAAATATTTCCGAATTTGTTTTTGTTTTTTCTTTTTATTAACTTATCAATAATGTTCTCGTCACAACCATTGTTGTTAGCTATGGCTTTTAAAATTGAGATTTCGTTGTCATAGTCATTTTTAAACAAAGGGAGACTTAAGAGTCTATGAAAATTGTTTGATAACCCGAAGTTCGCCATATTTGAAAATATTTCTACGCCATTCAACGCTCTATCTTGGCAACTTTCTTTTGAAATATTTTTTCATATTTTGAAAGATACGTATTTTACAGACCGATTCGGTCTTAGTAACTCACCCTGTATAGGTGTTTGTGGACAGACCCCAAAATCTAGATAACAATATCTAACGAATTAAAATCTATACTATATAATAATGTTCTAGTGTATTGTGAACTTTAAAATAAATAGTTGTTTAATGAATATAATAATTTATGTGTATAATAGGCCAAATATAGGAAATATCTAATAACAGCTATAATAACGACTGTTATGCAAGGAGTCCCGGCACTAAGTGCCCCTTCTGGCCTCTCCAGTACTTCCGTTCGTTAGTATAGTCTGTCTAAAGTTTTAGTGCGGTTATGACTTAATTACCATTTAACTTTTATGGGATCCTACCTGGAAACAGTTATAAAACGTGATTGACAGGCGAACCTTTTCGGACAAATTCTTCATCTGCACGTGCCATCTTTCAATGAAAGTTGCCCATTTCTATTTGAAGGCTTTCTTGGAGCAGGGCCGTATTTGATAAATATATTAAGTACAATTACACCTTTAGTTTTGCAATTCGAAACAAAATGCAATATATTTTATAAGTACCCATATTGTTATTCTAAGATACTTGTATAGCCAAAAACTCATTAGTGGATTGTACCTGTATCTAATGAAGGTATTGACAAACCATATTGAATAAACGCAAGACTAATATCTATATACATTAGGTACAAAATATACATATTTGCTTCGGAATTCTCCTTACGCCGCATAAACCACTACAATTTTAAATTACAATAAACAATGTAGAAACTTCTTTGTTAATGATGCGAACGAACAAACAACTTATACAACAAACTATAATTTTAACTACTACGGACCTTAACGCTCATTGTTGAGGGATAAATACCATCCTGATAGCTTTATTACTTACAACAACAGGAGGTACCATAAACCTCTTAAGAAATCAAAGCCATAAACGCACTAAAAGTTTAGACAGACTATACTCGACGACGTATCGCTATCCATAACCCAAAAAAATCTTAAATACAATTAGACCATTAAAACCTGTTGCTAATAGTATGGATGTCTGTCAAACACTCAGTTAGCCATGGAAAAAGTAGCGAAGATTGCACTTTTCTATTAACGATTGTCGAAAAACTGCAAAAGACTCGCAAAATGCCGTAAACGATATCGATTAAGATTAAAACGAAGTAGGGTTTTGAAAAATTTCATACAGATTTATTAAGCGGTTTAAAAGATATTAGCAAATGAAAAAGGGAAAAAACGGGTTGTTGGTTAAAAGTCATAACTTTCAGATCTATCTCGTCCGAAGACAGGATAATCTGGAATTTGTCGACAATTAAAACGTCCAAGTTAAGGACCAAACAGCTGAATAGGCCTATTTTCGAATCGGAAGGTGGTGTCGCTTAATTAGAATTTGTAATTAAAAACAGTTAATTTTGACATGTCCGGATTCTAAGGAAGCAACTGCTCAGAGGGATGGGCGGGGCTTATGTTGTTATTACTTGTATACGTGTAGATTGTAACCTTGGAAGTTTGACGTTTATCAAAGAACGTTTATGAAAGAAACGAAATGAGAAAATGAATGTTAATATGTCATGGTTAATATAAAAGCAAATAAATATAGACTCACAAGTCAAATCGGTTCGTAGCGTATTCAGTAGTTCACCGATTTCGCTAACGCCTTATCTCCAGCAGTAGTTGGTTCAAATCCCATCCGACAAATTTCCTTTTTTCTTTTTAAATTTTACGCTTTTAACGGTAATGGTGGACTTTAGCCCACCAACTTAGATTACTTTGAGCTTGTAGTATGTAGTAGAGCATGTTGAGCTGAACAAGAATATATAAATATATGTGAGATAGAATACAATTTTCTAAATAGAAATTATTTTATTTAATTTAAATATTAAATTTATTAATTCGAGTATGAATATTTTTCTCAGTGAGTTTCGAAAAATTGAATTAACAGAACCATTTGTAGGTTATTCGAAATGAAAAAAACACATCTGAATTTTGCCATGAACCGGCGATAGGTTAGGGTAAATTCGTTGAAGGCTATGCACCACCTTCGAACTTTTGACGGGTAGTACTATTACAATAAAATAATGGGTGCGTTATGAAGGTTAGGGATCAGAGCCTAGGTGAGTTGGGCACCGAATACAAGTAGTCTTTCAAAATACCCGTGAGTTGGGCACCAAACGAAGATCGGGGGGATTAACAACCGCCTACCGCGCTGCAGGTAGTTATACAGCGATGACAACTAACGCGGTAATTAAAGTACATAAGAGCAATTAGCATTAGTACATTTTATTCTGATTTTAAATTTGCATCAACAATGACAACTCAAGTGGTGTTTAGTAATAAAGGAAAGAAAATGTTAGTTGTAAACCATTATAAATTTTGTTTCGGAAAACAGTTAAAAAACGGCGATATTTTGTAGAGGTGTTCCAAAAAAAGAACCAAATGTGGGGCAAAACTTTACACGCCTTCCCAAAACTACGAAGTTGTTATACAAAGTGAATTGGAGCACAACCACCCACCAGAACCTAATTTAGTTAGACAAATAGTGAGCAATTCCGTAAAAAGAAAAGCTACAACAGATGTGTATACTAAACCAGCGAAAATGATCCACAGTGAATTAAGAGATTCTCCTCATCATTTGGAAGAGTTATCAACCCTCGATTTGGACTACATAAGAACGAATATGTACGTGGCAAGAAGAAAGTTAGTGCCTGTTTTACCACGGAATAAAAGTGAAGTGTTTTCTGTGGTAGAAACTTTAGAACCCAAAACATGTAAAGAAGAACGGTTCCTACAAATCAATAGTATGGAAGATGAAATTAATGTGTTTTCTTGTTATTCCAATTTGTTTTTTTTATGTTCAGTAAATACTGTTTACATGGATGGAACTTTTGAAATTTTTTACACAGTTATTTACTATTTATGATTATAAAAACGGACATTATGTCCCACTTGTATAATAAATATCTTTATTTAAACCTTAAGTTAATACAAACAAAAAACTACATTCATATACCTAATTCAGTCTCGTCTTACTTAGTCACACGTCTAGAGAGACGAGACTGAATTATATGAATGTAGTTTTTTGTTTGTATTAACTTAAAATTTAAATAAAGATATTTATTTATTATTATGTTCCACTTGTATTTTGTTTGCTTCGTAACAAGAGTGAATCGACTTATCAGTGTTTATTTAAAACGATTACTAATAAATGTGCAGAATATGGTTTAGTTTTCTATCCCCAGAATGTCGTCATTGACTTTGAAATAGCAATACATAAAGCTGTTACACATATTTGGCAAATCACTTCTATAATAGGGTGCAGATTCCATCCATCAGAAGCTTGGTTTAGAAAGTTACAGTCTCTAGGTTTATCATCGGAGTATAGAGAACAAACTGAAATAGGAAAATTTTTAAAATATTGTTTTGGATTAATGTATTTAGAACCATCTTCTGTTAGCGACTGTTTTATTGAAGATTTAATGTCGGTCATGCCAACTGATGAAAGAGTGACTGATGAATTAGTGGATTATTATATAAGTGATGATTCTGCATTTCCACCTGACATTTGGGCAAGTTGTACAGCTTCCTTGCATAGAACGACAAAAGCTTGCGAGTCGTTTCACTCCAGCTTTAAGGACATTTTTATCACAACCACCCCAATATTTTTCAATTTGTTGAAATTTTAAATAACTAGAAAACAGAAGTGTATATAAAAATAAATACGGCAAATAAATTTAACAAAGTAAGATAAACCTATTAAACAGCGATAAAATTTGTAGAATCGCATTTCTTATGGCAGTTTGTTAGTTCTCCTTCGGCATAATGATTTGTTTGTAAACATTATTTTGTAGGTAATTATTATATTATGTATAGGTGTGTATAATGTGTGTATATTTGACGAAATATAATAATATTCTATTTATATGTCGTTTTCTTACGATTAGAAACAAAATTTAGATATATTAATTATGTTACAATAATAACAATAGCAACATAAATTTTGCCTCCCGCGGAGGAAGCAACTAACTTACGGTGCCCAACTCGAAGGTAAGCTTAAAGGGACCCTTGCTGGCATGCGATATTTGGCAGGTAAAAGTGCCCAACTCGCTGGACCCCAGCGATCATCTTAGAAAACATGGTAATTGTACGCGTTTATTCCCATCTCCCCGATTCGATTTAAAAATCAGTATGTTGTAGTACTTATCGCCCCTAGCAAGATTATACATGTATACTGGGCGCAGAAATCACCCCTTCACATGATTTTCCGCTTTGAGAATTCAAATTCCAAACACTGAAAATTAAGAATCATCTGGAAAACGTTTAAGAATACTGTTGTGGTGGGTAGTAGTAAGTGTGTTTTAGGTGGTAGTTACAGAGGGTAGTGGTTGCAGTTGTTGGGGGTTTCAAAAGGGTCTAGAACTCCCTCAACGACACCCTCGAACCAATCCTAAACTTTTATTTTATCCGTAATATTTTCCACCTCCTTCCCGTACCACTCCCTACACAACCACCAACCCCCCATCACACCACCTCCTACAGCAGCCCCGCCTCTGACGCCACCTTCATCCTCTTTTATTCTGCTAGAAGTTCGCCATAAACCGCCGATAGGTGCTATGCACTAATAGAAGAAGTGCTATGCACCAGTAAGGTAAATGCTATGCACCATTAGGGTAAGTGATACGCAGCACCGTGAGGTTACGGTACAAAGCGGCCCCTCTGATTAAATTTGTTACAGTGCTATGCACCACCGTCCAAGCTTTGACGGATTGGATGTGTGGTGAAGGGAAGCAATCAGTTTAAATAGAAACTTTTACAACAATTTTCAGAGATGTGTAACTTTTCTTAAAACAGCATGATTACTATATAGACGATTTAGAAAAAAGTTTGCTGAAAGCAACTGAGGTCTTGATACTAAATTGTCAACCTGATTATGATTTCTTAAATGCTATGTGCCACCGTCCAATGCTGAACGGGTTCAACTAGTAAAGTAATAAAGTAAAATGAATTAATAATTACCAGGTTTTCATTATAATAATTGCTCAACATTTACATTTATAAACGTAAACCCAAGATTCCTCTTCAAACACTGTCTACGATAACTCAACAACCTACATAATTATTATTTTTTCTTAATACATAATTCATAATTAAATTTATCATCCCGACATTTTCCTCGCTTTCTCTAATTTGTAAGAGCTTACCTGCTGCGCAGTTACTGTAGAGTGCGTAATAAATTAATGTCATGAAGCTTATGAACATTGTGATTTATTTCGTCAACGACATGATCCAAGCTGAAACAAAAAAACGTTATTAGCGTGCAAACTCCATATTTTATATATATATATATATATATATATGTATGTACTAGCTAGAGCAATAAATTACAACAAACTTTTTGGAACAATTTTTTAATTTTGTTAATTCCTTGGTATTCAATCACTACTGATTGCATTTTTTCAGGAAATAACAGCTTATTTTTAATTTATTGGTTGACAATACAGTAAAAACTGTTAATTTTGTTAGAGAAAGCAATTGACTACTTTTAAATTTGCAATTGTGAATTAGGGGAGACCGGAATGGGTGACACAGGGACTGGTTGTTACGGCAAATTTATTATATACACGTTGAAATCAATACGGCGCCACCATAAGTATAGTCTGTCTAAAGTTTTAGTGCGGTTATGACTTAATTACCATTTAACTTTTATGGGATCCTACCTGGAAACAGTTATAAAACGTGATTGACAGGCGAACCTTTTCGGACAAATTCTTCATCTGCACGTTCCATCTTTCAATGAAAGTTGCCCATTTCTATTTGAAGGCTTTCTTGGAGCAGGGCCGTATTTGATAAATATATTAAGTAGAATTACACCTTTAGTTTTGCAATTCGAAACAAAATGCAATATATTTTATAAGTACCTATATTGTTATTCTAAGATACTTGTATAGCCAAAAACTCATTAGTGGATTTTACCTGTACCTAATGAAGGTATTGACAAACCATATTGAATAAACGCAAGACTAATATCTATATACATTAGGTACAAAATATACATATTTGCTTCGGAATTCTCCTTACGCCGCATAAACCACTACAATTTTAAATTACAATAAACAATGTAGAAACTTCTTTGTTAATGATGCGAACGAACAAACAACTTATACAACAAACTATAATTTTAACTACTACGGACCTTAACGCTCATTGTTGAGGGATAAATACCATCCTGATAGTTTTATTACTTACAACAACAGGAGGTACCATAAACCTCTTAAGAAATCAAAGCCATAAACGCACTAAAAGTTTAGACAGACTATACCTATCGTATGTTCACCCGACGCATGGTCATCTTCCTGTGAGGTTGTGTTCAGCACCGCACTGATTCATATTTTTGTCCCTTGTGTACTTAAATTAAATTGTACGTATAGTACGGCAGTTTGCTCATACATAGCGGTTGAGACAGGTTGGTACAGTGACATCGGGACCAGTTATTACACTGCAACCATTTACCCCAACACGTGATTTTCCGTAAATTCAAATTGAAAACGTGTGTAATTTAAAGATGAACACCTTTAAAACAAGGGAATGCAATGAGAAACTACAAAAGAAAATCTGAAAGGAGAGAAATACCAATCCAAGCACTTTGTAGTCGCATTTATTATTCAGAACAATTTGTCCCATTGTATATTTTATTGTATAAAGTGTTAACTGTATTTTCTGTGTGTATCTTTTCAAATATTCTTGTTTTGTGATATTTACAAATATTTCAGTTCAAATTCTTTTCATCTATACCTGTTTATTGTTCTCCATATAAATAATTACAATTTTATTTACAGACCGCATGACGTCTATCGTTTGCATTCCTTCTTAATTGTTCTTTTATGATGGGTTTGTTTGGAACATTTGGGTCAAAATATTTTCCTATCATTTTAAGCATTCTTACTTTTCAAATTTTGTTCTCCTCTAATTGGCTCCCTTCTTTAATCTAAATACAGTTAGCTGCTCCCTAATTATCATTCGAACATTTTTCATTTTTCAAATACTAATACTTCGATTTAAAATCACAAAGTCTTTTAATCTTTCTTTGCAGCCTTAAGTTTGTAAATAAAGTCGCTACCTTAAAATATCGTTTTTTTTAAATTTTTTATTAAAGAGTCATCATCATCATGATTATTAAAAGTCAGTCATTTCTGAAACTTCATTCAGTTGCGAAAGAGGAACTGGAAAATGAAAGTTCCGTTTAAACAGCTTCAGATCAATTTTCCATCAATTTTAGGACGCTAGATAGATACTGCAAAAAAGATTTAAAAAAAAAGTTTCGTTGATATCTGTTTTAAGTTTGCCCCTACTCGACTCAACTTATATGCGACTGGGCTCGCAATCCAAATTTTTATTTTAATGAGGAACATATTACAACAAAAATTGTGTCACACCCTTTTTATAAATACAAAAATAAAAGATCTCTGTGCTCGCGATTGGTTAACCTGGAAACCTACAGATAACAACTACAGGTGTGTTTGGATCACGACTGTTTAAGATTGCTAAACGTAATCGTCTAAGATAAATATATGTCGGATAATGGCATTTCTGAACACATTATTTGGTTTTATGGCATCGTCGAATCGTATTGTTATGTTTCTGGGTCCATATTCTCTAAAAGTGGTTTAGCCCTATTGTGAGAATGTTTTCCTAAGTTCTAGTATTTCAAGTCGAGGTGATAAGTTATTGACGTCACCGAACGTAGACACCCGTTGTTCTAGTATCATTATTATGAGATTGGGACAAGGTCGTTAACAAACTTGTGTAATCTTGTCTAAGGAGACGCCGGAGGAGAGCAGTCGAGAATTGGCAGCGGGTGTATTCGTTTTGGCTTGATATAATATTGTCACAGTCTAGTTATTCCTTTAATAATCGATCCTGGATCATCGCTTGGCCACCCTGATCCGACATATAAATTAAATACATCATTGTCGTTGTTACGTCTCCTTATTAAGCGAACATCAAAAACTAATGGGCATTTATTTCAGAGTCATTCTGATTAGTGATTATATTGTACCATATTATCGGATAGAATCCATGTTTAATAAGCAGTCATTTATGTCAATTGTACATTCTATGTACGTATACTTCTCAAATGTATCAACACTGCCAGGTAAAACCTGACGTACATTTAGTTCGTTAATGTAGATGATTCATGAGTTGACAATTGATAACTATACTCTTGATCACCATTTATTAAGAAAATTAGATTAATGAATAGTTGCATTATTGCCCACTATTCATCAACATTATTGATGAATAATGTTTCATGTTCTATCTTCTAAATTTACAATCGGAATAATTTTTTTTAAAATAAAAGTTAACCATTTTTCTTCGTAGAATTCTATTATGCAACAAGAAATATATGTTTCCATTAAAAAATAGGGAATAACCTTGAAATAACCCTCAAAGGGGCGCTACACTGAAAAACCAATGTAATCATTTTTCTCCCTTAATACTAAACAACTTTCATATAAACCATTCTTTTATGTAAGCTACCGTTTTTGAGATACGAGCCTGTCTCAAGTTAAATGGACCACCCGGCATATTTGACGTTATCAGTCCCAAGTCCGCATAAAAGCGCTAGGGAGAGTTGTATCTATATGTTAACTACCTATCAATGATAAATATATTACGTCCAGGTAATGTACGCTTAGAGCACGCTTGAAAAAGGACTGGTCGCTCAGAACATGCACAAGAAGCATGCTGAAAAGAATGAGCAGGCGAAATAAACACTTCAATACCAAGAATGCTTCTATTTATCAAAGCACCAATCTACAGATGGTTCGAAGAAAATGTGATGAAACCTATACCAACCAAGCTTGAAAAAAATAATCTAAAAGATAGGTAAATACCTGTACGTCTAAAAATAAAGGATTACAAATCCTACATTTGGAACGTGTCCTATACAATAGGCAAAACGAACCATGAGCCAATTCTGCGACCGGTTTCGACCTATTGGGTCTCTTCAGGCAGAAGCAGGCAAAACACAAACTGTAAAGTTCACTTGAATAACAAGACTAACCAGAAAAGTTTTAAGAGAAAGAATTGTGTAAAACAATAAGTTTCTACTCGAAACAGTTTCTGTTCACAAGTCTGAGAATGGTCGAGAGACCGAAGCAATTGCAAGAGGCAATTACAAACAATTAAAACAATTTAAACGACATTTTGTGTTCATTGAAGTTCACATTAGATTATTATGGATGTTTTACCAATTTCCAACCGCAAATACATTATAAAAACATTATTATATTAACATATTTTGATAATCTATAAAAGTAGTTAATATCCTTTACAAAAATAATATATCAGTCAGCTTTAAACCTAATAAAACTATACAAAAAATTATTCTTCAATAACAAAGACATTGTCAGCAAATATGAAAAAAACAGGAGTATATTATAAGCTTAAGTGTTTTGAATGCGATGCTTTTTATCTGGGTCAAACTGGATGATCTTTCAAGACCCGTTACGATGAATATTTTCGCTCTTACAAATTACAAAAAACAAATTTTGCAAACCATTTTTTTTTTTATTTTGATCACCCTTTTCCAACAATTGAAGGATTGCAAATAAAACATATAAAATAAAGGTTTGAAATTAAATGTTCTTGAAGCTATAAAAATTTATAAAGCAAATATTGTAGTCGAAAATAATCTTTTAAACGAGCAGGTAGATATGTACCACTCAATAGTAAGTAAAATAGTGGTAAACTCCGATCTTTATCCATTCGTACCTGTATCGCTTGATAATTTTAACTGTTGCCGAAACTACAGTAGCAATTTTGTGAAAATAAAAGTGATAAACAGTTGTGTTTTTATTGATTTACATGGTCGTAGAAGTGGACGATTTGAGCGAATCAATTAGTTCAATTAGTCTTAGTAGTATTTTTAGTAACTAATACTTAACAACGCCAAATCAAAATCAAAGTGTGGCTTTTCTGCAAGCAACAACAGAACAATTAATACCTCTGGTTAGGAAGTATAGCGAAATATTTTCTAAGTTTAAGGTTAGTTCTAGTACTAGTTCTAGAAACTTTTGTTATTATAAGATAGATAAATTTTATAATAAGTTTGGAATTTCGACTGGCGGTACGTTAAATAAATACACTTTCTGTCTTATTTACAATAAACTTACTGCCGAGACAGACGATTTCGTAGCTCATGGCCCAGATTTGGCCAAAATTTAATGGTGTAAATATTGTTCCATCAGTTTATAACTTTGAAAACTAAACCACAAAGAAATTTACGAACAAATTAATGAACAAACCGCGTTTGAGGTGTTGTAGAAAAATTATCCACCAATGTTACAGACAATAAGGTATGTAAAACAGCCAAATTTGTTAGGTTATTTTACGAACCATCCTCCTGAAAAAAACAAGACTTCCACTAGTCCACCAAAATACAAAATTTAGGAACCTAAAATTTCACAATCACAAAAATCAAATTTCTATAACAGACCGACGACAATACAGTATCTCTAAATAGAAGTAATGCTGTTACTTCACATTGCTCATTTACAAACCAAAATTTGCTACTTAGTTCTTTTCAAAGATTTGTAACCCCAAGAAAGAATAGACCCGAATTAGAATAGATCTTTTAATTCAAATTACACAACAAATTATCCAAATCGCAGTTTAAATCGTGAAGATTCAAATTTTCAATGGAGTGCTTTTAAAAAATGGCGGCAACCAAATGTTTAATTTTAGATAAACTGCCAAATTTCTCTTAAAATATTAATCGACACAGGAGCCACAAATTCACTAATTAGGCCGGAAATTGCTAAAAAATATATTATAAATAATATTTACGAAAAATTTTTTCTTATACAAACCATTACAACTAAAGCAGCACTTAGTCAATGTGTAGATGCTGACCTCTTTTTTTATTTTTTATGGTAGAATTTCATAGATTTTTTGATGTTCTATTAGGTTCTAATACTTTAGAAATCATGAAAGCGAAAATAGATTGCGAGTATGGAAATATAGTGGTGAATAAGTTTCATTTCTTGGTAAAATATGATACGTGGTTAGCTACTTATTAGATAAACAAAAATTTTCACTTTCGATAAGGAAAAGATTAGCTTTTATACCAGAACAATGTGTGAATAATATTAGAATACCGGAAACGATTACTATTGCCGATAAATATCAGTGCGTGGTTCTTATACAAGGCAGCAATTTAATATTGTGACGGACCCCAGACTACAATGGCTATTTAATTTTAAGGAACCAAATCTTTTTCCCTAATATCCGGCAATTTTATTTTTTTCGAGCGCACAATTTCTTATCTATTCCTCGACTATTTCCCTATTTTTCGCGTACGCGTATAAACCGAAATAGACGGAATATTCATTGCGGCGCATAATAGACTTTATTTATATAGACATTTTCGTATTCAGAAGATAAACTTGTTGATAAGTTGCAAACTGCATTTTACAAAAAATGTACCTTTCAATTCCACTCTTTCTTCATTAATTACGCCCATATCGAAAAAACTACAACCGAACCCCCATGTTTAAATTGTTTTAAATAATGAAATACCTAAATGGTTAATATCTACTTTACGTGTACCTGTCAAGATGTACTATTCGTACTGTTTACCTTTTTGTTTCTTGTGGGTTAGTATTTTCATTCTCCGTTTTAAAAATTGACATTAATTTATTGCTGTTAGTTGTTTGCCTGATGATAACCGAATTAGGCGGCCAAAACGTCGCATAATTAAAGTGATTTTTAATAGTTGTTGGTTATTGGCGATGGTCGTTTGAAAACTACGACAGCTAAGCAATATGAAGTTTTTGCTTTCAATGCAAATTGTATGGAGGGATAAAGGGAATTTAGGAGTTTCCAGAAGCTATCTAATTCTTCATCTGAACCTATTTACATACATAGTAAATCATCAAAATAACGAGTTCAAAATACCTTATGAAATTAGACTTTGTGTGATATTTTTTTTTTTTCTAAATTAGCCTTGAAAATTTTATTGAACAAAGATGACAAAGATGAATTCATTATGTCAAAAGTTGGTACATTCTATTAATAAATTGAATATAGCCTTGATTTATACAAATGTGTTCATTAAGCTTTTAGTACGCAAAATAATAAACAACTGCATAAATAATATGTTCTTTTGAAGATAACGAAAGCGGAAGTTAAAGGAATTTATAGTTTTTGCTTTACTTTTTCTTATACCTAAGCATAAATATTCCCATTTGCCGGTTTTCCTTTACTACAACCACTTCGCTTAAGTCAAGGTGTCATAACACGCCTGATATTCTACGCTTTGGTACGTATGTAAAGAGTGTGAGTTGCTTAGAATAAAGATGGAGAAGATAAACTTCATTGCTTGCATTCACAAGCGGGAAATCGAAAATGCATTTTTAATTCACTGTTGCCATATAACCCCGTTTCACATGAATGGCAGAGTATAAAAGGTTTCCTTCGAATAAACAAACCAATAAATGCTTAATTAGTCGGTGTAGCGTTTTTTATTGGTTTAAAAAATAATAATGATTTAAATGTTGTAATTATTATCAGAACGCATCCAAATTCTTCTCCTAGCCTTTGGTGTAAAATTCGTATGCCTACAACACAATCAGAAAGACCCAATAAGCGTTATAGCCTATTGTAGGTTATTTAGTTAGATGGTGACGATCAAGGAACAAACTTTTTCACAATTTACTAAGACGTTACTAGTTACATCAACAATGATCTCTGCATTGGTGTTATATACAATTTGCTGCCAAAAATCATTCAAACTTATTAAACAGATAGATGCGCAATTCTAGCTGAAGACTAGACCCCAGATTGTAGTAATCGCTTCATATTTTAAGTTCTGTAATGTTTAAACTAGCCCAACCTAACGTACCCTGGCCCAGTTATGATAATAATTATGAAAATGAAAAAAAAAATCCAATTCAAATACTTATAACAAAAGCGGTTAAGGTAATTTGTAGGGGCCAACATACTGTGAAAACCACTGCCCGGGTCAGTCAAAGTAGTAAGATATAACCCTAACTATAAAAAAAACGTTTCGATTAATGGATTATAGTTTTCGGGTGGATTATCTCCCTTGTGTCCTATTGTAAAGGGTCGACTTTAGGAAAATAATAACACCTACGTGATTTGCAGGAAAACACCTGCGAATGTTCGAATGGAATAGTTCCTTTAGTATTTGTTTTCCAACACAAACTCTGAAAATAAAACTTAAGGAGTTTGTGGTACATGTGTTGTGAAACATTTTTAATTCAAATTAATAATAAGGAATACAAACACAATTGGAAAGGTTTCACTTGATATATTGAAAAATTCTTAACAAATTTGTTTCGATTGTGAAGTCATTATAAAAAGATACAAGAGTTTGTATTAAAGCTAAATAATGTCTTAATGTCTATTTATACATATTGGGAAAACCTACAATTAGGAGTGGGGTATTATTACTGAGAAGTTCAATTTGGTTGTTGACTAAGGGCGAATTTTGATATACAGCTTTCTTAATTTCTAGATTTTCTAACAAATTTAGTTTTCGACCTTTGTTGGCGGAATGCAATTTTTTAATTGAATCTATATTAATTTTATGTTGGTTTTCGATGCAATGCTCAGCAAGCCCTGTATTAGTTTTACGGTTTTTAATGCTATTAACATGTTCAATAATTCTACATTGAATAGATCTCCCTGACTGACCAATGTAAAAGGCCTCACATTCTTTACAAAAAAATTTATAAACTCCGCTTTTTTCTAAGGGGTTGGTTTTAGTTTTATTGTTGACCAAGAATGTATGAAGATTCTTTTTATTAATTTCAATAGTTGTGAGATTGAATTTAGAAAGTTTATTCTTAACGCGATTACTAACATTTTTTATGCAATTTAAAGAACAGTATATTCTGGTATCTGAGTTAGTTTCGGAAATACTATTATAAATTTGTTTCCTTAGAATGAAGCGTTGTTTATTTTTTAACAAAACATCTACCATTGAAGGTTTGTAACCATTATTGAGTGCTATGGTTTTTATTATATGTAGTTCTTTATTAAAATTTGTACCGAATTTTAGTTCATCATATCGTAATACATTCTAAACGAATTATACATTAGGGTTTACAGTTAAAGGAAAATCAACTTCGAAGAAGAAACAGACAAAATAATACACGCAATACACCATATTAATTTTAGGGCTGAACCTATTATGGAATAGAAAAACGTACTGTCCCTTATTACAAAAATAGCAGTGTTGGTGGGGGGGGGGGGATTATGGGTCTTCTGACCAGCACTACCTCTGCTCAATACGATGGTCTATTCACCCCAATGTTTTCCAAAGCTGCAGGAAATCCGTGTAGGGAGTAGACCGCAGCCATGTATTGACGTGATTTGGAGATTCTCGGAGTAGTAGGGCTTTTTTTCTAGACTCCGCCACAGGTTGCCTCGACCTCCCCCCCCCCTTAACAAGGGGGCAGAAGAGACAACTCTTAGGTACAAAAAAAGCGGAAGCTAAAGTTCAATTTTAGTAATAAAAACTGTGAAATAAATAAGGCCAAAATAAGTTCACAATTAAATGATTAGATCTGTAATTTTAATAATCTTAAAAAGCTAAGAACGATTCTTGCATGAATTGAACTTTAGCTTCTACTTCCACATCATAAAGAGGTCGAGGCACCACTCCAGAGAACTGTTACCTACATCACCAGAATATATGGCTGGAGTCTACTTACCTACACTGATTGCCTGGATTTTTGGTTCAGCCCTAAATATAATATGGTGTGTTGCGTGTTTTGTTATGTCTGCTTTTTCTTCAAAGTTATATAAGAGTATAATGTATTATGATATGATGAATTATTCGAAATTGTTATTGAAGGCTCCTTCAGTATTTAGGAAATTTTTATGAGAGCAACCTTTTCGTAACCAATCTCATAACCACACTAATTAACAGCTTCTCGTTTTTGCACACCTTTTAAGAATTTTGTATCCAAGCTGGTTTTTGTTTACTTGTGACCATTCATTAGGGTATATGATCTTGGTTTTCATAGTACGTTCTGATTTCATATAACATGATAAGTTGTTTCCTACTTTAGTGTGATTTTTACCTTAATTGCCACCATTCAAGAATTTCTTACCCCACGCCATATCTAAAATACAATGTAAGAGAATTAATCACAACAGTTATAGAGAGGGCTCCATAAAGTTTGGTAAAATTTGATTTCTTGTATGCTGTTCTGGTTGAAAGATGTGATTATTACTTAATTATTATAAACACAAAATTTAATATTATTTAAATTTTTTATATTTATTGCTTTATTTCGAACGAAAGCTCTGTTGTTACTAGCCATCAAAGTTTTAAGAGTAGAGTCGCAAAGTCTCTTTCTATAGATGTAAACACTGAATATGTAGACAGGAATTCTGATTAAACGATATCATACTGGAACTCAAAATTAGGCCTGAACAACCCTATGTTCCTCAACTTAGACGTTGTAATAGTTGTAAGTTCGAACGGGCAAGATAGACGGACAAGGTTCGACATTCACCCTAATACGCCCTTTTTTAAATATACATTGCCAAGTCTGTATTGATTGTTTAAAAAAACAACTATTAACAAGAAACGAAGTTCAATAAGTGGCGTTCAGTATAACATGTGCTCACATTTGTTTAAAGTAATCTACTAGATAACAGACCAAGCAGGATGTCTCTGTTATTTAGTGGAGTAAATGAAGACGAAAAAGTTGCTCAACTTAACTCAGCAAATTCGAAAAAAAGGTCGGATTGACTCCAAACTTTTTGCAAAACCTTATAAATGCCCAACATTTGATACTCCAACATTTCAAAACTCTTGCTGCTACCCTGGTAGTTTGTCGAGAAGTTTGTTATGTTTATGAAAGGGTGATAATAAAATGTATTGATTTATTGCGGTAACGGAAATTGATGCCGAGAACCTTGATCGTGTTTATACTTGTATGTGAGTAATAATGTAATTTTTTTTTCTTTGTCTGTATTTTTATTTTAAGAACAATATAAATGTATCAAAGGAATTAATATACCTGAACTTGCAATAGCTGTTATCTTCTTTCTCTTGTATATACTATCACTTTCCTTTTCGTTTATATGCTTATATATTTGTAACTACGTATAAATAGTTTCTTACCAGAATTTTACCTTCAGTATTGTTGTTATCTGTACTCTTGATAATGGCCTTCGGCCGAAACAATTGTCGAGTCGATCAATAAAAAGTTTTGTGAAATTAAAGCCGTGTTTCATTGTAAATGTTATGAATTAATATACAGCTGGTTTTTACCTCTCGTTGCGTTTGCAATAATTGGGTCAATTTCTTCCTTACAAAGTTTCTACTATTTTACCCACTAGAATCATAGGAGACTTAGTTTGTGTACACACAATTATTATTTTGTGTATCGCCATAGAGTCGAGTAAAACGTTTGTTTATTGTTCCTTTGTCAGACGCGGAGTTTCATTGTGAGATCATTTCCTCCAAGACTTCCATTATGACGGGTAAATTAAAAAACTTCAAAAAATTATTTTCAAAAGTTTTATTACATACAACACAAAATTATAAAAACCACAAATTAATCGCAGTTGTTCTCTAACGAGTCCAACTCGTCATCAATTATGGCCGGAGCGGTGTTGATACACTCATAACCACATGGAGTTGTTTGAGGATTGTGTACTTGTCAACGTTCAATTTGTTTCATATCATTTGCATTTGTCAATTTAAGTGTCGCGCGCACATGCGCGCGGCCCCACTTTCTGCATGAGCGATCGGTCGACGCCACGGTTATTAAACTAATACGGTTGCCTCACTTGCCGCCAACCAATCAGAGCGCACTAGCCGATGACGTATCTCAGAATGTACAGCGTAGAGGAAAGATATGCGAAGTAAATGCAACACGAAATATAATGTTTAACGTAATTGAAATGTACCGGTTTTTTATTAATTCTATCATATTAAAATATACTTAAATAGGTGCTTTTATGTATTTTTAAGAAAATGCATGTTTGTTAACAATAATATGCAATTACGTTAATTGACAATTCGGTTGAATTTCTTTAGTCTTCGAAATTGTCGCTGTTATTTTTCGTTTTAGAGATTTTTCCTGAAGCTGTAAATTTAAATACCTAATTCTTATAAATATTCTATCACCACATTTTAGTAGAAGCGATCGTATAGCTTAAATATTGAATAATAAATCAACTTTCTGACATTTTACGTAATTTTGACCAATGTACGAAACAAACCTACCATGAAATTGTAACTTTTTTCTATAGGGAACGTTTAGAAGTTCTGCCTTCAAATTTCCTTCAAAATCTGAAGGTAAAAAGTGCAGGCTACAAATTCGGGCGTTTATTACATTAATTTTATCGACTCGATGACATCGATTTATCCATTCTTTTTGTAATTGAACATCTTTTGGAAATGAAAAAAAAGACAAATTCTTATTTTTTCCCTGTTGGCTCTTACAATAACCGACATTACAGCGTATTCCACCTCCTACCATTTTATAAATAGTCTACAAGTTGAAAATAACCTTCAGAATTGAGCAATATATGGGCGTTTCTCTACTATTTGGAAATTCGTCCGTACAAGACTGTCCTAAGCAAATTTTATCAAATGTTGAGAATGTTTCTTAAAAATTTGAGGGCAATAGTATCTATCTATCTATTATCGAAGGGCCTTTCTACCGTAATGGTGTAAGGCTTTTCACTGCTAGTTATTGTACGATTATATCTGTTGATAGTAAAGTTATCTTAATATTTCACTGTTGATAAAACTTCTCCACTTCTTCCTATCTTGTGCCAGCTCTTTGCCCTGGTGCAGCGTCGTTCCACTTCTCTCTAGGATTTTCCCTATTTCACTTGTCCATGTATTTCTCGGTCTTCCCCTCTTCTTCCTTTTGATTATTCCCGTTTCCCATAATTTTCTTGACTGCCTTTCTCTGTTCATTCTATTGACATGTCCGAACCATCGCAACTGATTCTGTTCTATGATGTTATGTATTGGTTGTAGTCCTAATTCTTTTCTGATGTCCACGTTCCTTATTTTATCTAACCTTGTGACTCCTAGAATTATTAGAGATATTTCATTTCCATTGTTTGTAGCTTGCTTTTATGGCTTCCAGATAACACCCATGATTCAGAACCGAAGGTCAATACTGGTCTATACAGGGTGGTTCTGATATAAATACGGATTTTTGGAGGGTGTCAACTAGATGCAATATGTAATCGAATGGTCACTACAGCAGCGCGGTGAAGAAACAAAAAAATTTTCAAAATTTTTGAAAAACATCTAACATGAATTAATTTGAATACGGTCCTGTGCGTTTTCGCTTTGACTTAAGCAACACATTTGGCAACTGTCACAAAATTCTGATGAACTAAACGCCATTTTCGAACACACTTGTTTACGTTACAGTAACCGAGTAACCTCATTCACGGTCAGCTGATTGAAGACAGCGTTGCCACTACACACGACCAGGTCAATCGAGGACACGTCTTACACAGGACCGTACTCGGTTTTACCTGTATTTTCACATACGTTTTTCTCGAAAACGGTAAACTTTAGGACCTGCGAAGTTTTGCTTAATTTTCTTATTTTCTACTGCCCTATCACCTCCTTAAATATCCGCAGTTATATCAGTAACACCCTGTATACGGATTTGAAAACGTCTATCTTTGTTTTTCTGGACACCTATCTTTTTTTGATGAAGTTTTTATTTAACGCACCGAAAACTTTTGCAGCTGCTGTTGTTCTTTCATTTATTTCTGTTTCTTGCTTTCCTTCCTCATTTAGTGTACAGCCTAGGTATTTAAAGTCCCGTTCCTGTTCTATTATTGTTCCGTCTAATTCTATTTGTATGTTACTTCTGTTATTTCCAATGTGCATTACTTTTGTTTTTTCTATATTTATTTTCATGCCCTTCTTTTTCAGCGATTCGTTCCAGATATTTATATTGAATTGCATGTCTTTCTCATTCTTCGCAAAAATCGCAAGGTCGTCCGCAAAGGCGCATTCTGTAATTTCTTTTATCTCTAGATTTCTGTATCCTATTTGTAATGCTTTCACCCTCTCCCTGGTTTCCCTAATAATTTCATCCATCATTATAATAAATAGGAGGGGACTTAATATGCTTCCTTGCCTTAAACCTTGGTTGGTAGTAAGCTCTTCTGTGATTATGTTTATCGTCCTAACAAAATTTCTACATATTCTGTACATACTTTCTATCGCTTTTAATAATTTTTTACCCACTTTCCTTTTTTTAAGAATGTACCATATTTCTTGTCTATCTGCTCTATCGAAAGCTTTCTCTAAATCTAAGAATACTATACATGTCTCTCTGTCTTGCTCTAATATTTTCTCTGTTATTTGTTTTATAGTAAAGATGTGGTCCTGGATGCTGTAACCTCTTCTGAAGCCACTTTGCGTATCGATAAGCTGGTTTTCTATTTTCTGTAGCAATTTTGCTTCAACAATTCTTTCGTAAACTTTAGCTACAACGCTTAGTAGTGTTATTCCCCTATAATTCCTACAGTCTTTATTATCCCCTTTTTTGAATATGGGTATTATTACGCCTATTTCCCAATCTTTTGGAATTTTCCCTATGTTCCAAATTTTTGTAAACAGATTTTTGAGAAATCAAATTCCCGTATTTCCTAGTGCTTTTAACATCTCCGGCTTAATGGAATCGTGCCCTGCTGCTTTTCCCTTTTTAATTTTCTGTATGGCTTCCTCAATTTCTTTTGTAGTTATATCATGTACTTCCTCCTCCTCTTCTTCTTCCTCCTCTTTTTCTTCTTCCTTTTCTTCTATATACGCTGGTTCTTTATTAGCCGTTTCTTCTTCTTGTTTTATGCATAGTAGCTCCTTAAAATATTCTGCCCATCGTTGTCTTATGTCGTCCTCTTCTGTTAATAGTTTGCCCTCTTTGTCCTTAATTTGTATTCCTCCTCTTCTATTATCCTTGCGGATTGACTTTAGCATGTTATAAATGAGTTTATGTGGTTGCCTTTTCTAGTGTTTTCTATCCGTTCCCCGAACTCTTCCCATGTTCTTTGTTTTGCATCTATTACCAAATTCTTGACTTTTATTCGCTGCTTCCTGTAGTCTTCGTATGTATTTTCGGTTTTTTCTTTAAGGTACTTTTTCCATTTTAGCTTTTTAATTTTCACCTGTTCCCTTATTTCATTTGTCCACCACGCTGTTTGTTTTTTGCTTTTATTTATTTTTGCTACACCACATACCTTTCTTGCAGTTTTTAATAAAATATCCTTGAAAGTATTCCATAATTTTTCTATATCGTCCTCTTCGGATATACTCTCATATTCTGTCAGCTGTCGCTCTAATTCTTCAGTGTACTTCGCTGCTATATCAGGTTCATTTAGTTTATACACTCTGACTGAGTCATATTTTGGTTGCTTGGTATTTGTTGCTTTGATTGTGGTTTGTTTTTGATTTTCTTTAATTTTTCCTACCAAAAGGTAGTGATCGCTGCCAATTTCAGCTCCTCTTCTGACTTTAACGTCTTTTACTATCGTTCTGTGATTTTGTTCAACTAGGATGTCGTCAATAATAGATTTTTCATTTCTACTTGTCACTTATCTTGTGAATTTGTGTATGTCTTTGTGTTGGAAGAAAGAGTTCGCTACAATAAATCCGTTTTCTCGACAGAAACGTATCAGCCTGTTTCCGTTGCTATTCCTTGTTACTTCTCCGTGTTTTCCTATTACTATGTTCGTCCACCTGTCCGCTTTTCCTACTCTACTATTTAAGTCCCCTGCTATTAAAATTTTACCCTTACTACTTTCTACTGTGACTATTAGCTGGTCCCAGAAATTGTCCTTATTTTCTACTGTATCATCCTCGTTTGGGCCGTATGCCGCTGTTACTGTAATGGTACTCTTACTATCTTCAAATTCTAGCGAAAGTATTCTTTCATTAATGAATTCTACCCTTTTTATCCTTTTTCTCCACTTCTCGTTTATTAGGCACCCGACACCTGCTCTCGCTCTTTGTTGTTTATCTACTCCAGAATACACTAATAGACTACCTTGTAATTCTATTTCCCCTTGCCCTTTTCTTTTCGTCTCTGTTATAACTAGTACATCCAGTCGTTCCTTTACAAATTCGTCATATAGTTCTTCTTCCTTTCCATTGATACTTTTAATATTCCATACCCCCAAAGTCCAAATATTATATTCTGAATCCTTAAGTCTTAAACCATTTGTAATCCGGTCCGTCATCTTCCCGTCCTTTAATGTTTTTCTAGTCAGTTTTTTGTCTGTATGTGATCTTCAGTTGATTGTAATACTTTTTCTGTTTTGTTCCATACCCATTTCCTGCCATTTATAAAAAGTTTTTGGTATCCTACTTTGACTTGGTTTCCCTTTTCTTTTTCTGCTTTCGCTTTCATTCCTATTTCTTTTTGTATTCTCCTTTCTATATCTGTAAGTTCGCTGTTTATGTATATATTATTTTCCTTCAAATACGTACATTTCTCTTTCAATTGCATAATTTTAATTTTCTTTTCAAAGTTTTCCACTTCTACTATCCACATGTTGTCATATATTTTCTTGACCGATCTTACCGTTTTTTCTAATTTGAACCACTCTTTCAGTGACTTCTCTAGCGTTAGTTTTATATCATTTTCGCACTTGTTCTTGCACAGTTCTTTTATCTTTGTACCTGATAACACTATATTGTTTTTTATCTTCTCTCTTTCTGTTTTTTCTATATTTCGTTCAACAACTTCTAGATGTTCCACTCTTCTTTTTAAATTTGCCATTTCTTGTTTGAGTTGCTCGTTTTCCTTCTTTATATTTTTAATCTCTTCTTTATATTCCTTGTTCTCTTTTCGGATTTCTTTTATTTCTTCCCATATATTGCTCATCATTTCCATCATGTTTTTCATTTCTTCTTTAGCCTGGTTTTCCTTTCTTGGTGATCTTATCATTTTTTTACTTCTACTAAATATATCCCCGGTTGAACAGTCCAAACGTTTTCTTTTGAGTGCATCGTCTGATGTGTATTCTGAAGCACTATCATTCATTTGGAGGTATGATGTGTTGCCTACTCTATGATGATGGTTTGGCGCCAGGCGTTCAATATTCCGGTTCAACACCTCGGAGAATTTGAAGCCTACCAGCTGATCGTAGGTTAACGCCCTGGGTATTAAATTTCTCTTAGCTATTGTTTTACCTTTAGTATTTGTTACTGCACTATATTGGTTTTCTGGCACTGACCACTCTAACAAATTGTTGAAACTTATTTTTCACTTTATATTTGCTCGAGACCTTCCGTATTCGGATTTAATTTCGGAGCGACATAAAGTGCGTCTTACTAACCTTGACTTCGACCTTTACATGGCAATAGTAAATTAAATATATATGTTAAAAAAGCCCACACATTTTCCTCTTGGTTTTTGAGTTATGAACGATTTTATGCAAAATCGTGACAGGGGACTGTTGTAGCCATCCAGGGGAATGTTTTTATGGACAAAAACAAATATTTTTGTTTATTAAAGTAATCAGTCTTTATTTTTCTTTGTCATTCTTAAAATATATATTTTTTTAGAATAAATCAACAGTATTAAAACAAATTTTACTTATTAAAGTGACTTTTCTTAAGACTAAAAACATCGTGTTAAACTGCAGAATCACCTTCTTAGTTTAGTATATTAAGACTTATTATATGTTACTAAAGTCAGTCTTTATAACAGTACAAAATAAAAATTTAAACAAAGAAACATTACTACTGATAAATAATTATCACAATTGATATTTTGGATTGACATAATACTTTGAAACATTTGTACTTTTGAAGTAACTAAAGAAAACAACATTAATCATAAAAGCATTAACATTACAGTTAAGGAAAAAATCTTAAAATTAACATCTCTCAAAAACCGGCACAGATATTGGAAAACAATAAAATAATCTTTTCCCTATTTTTTAAGACTTAAATCTGGATTTGGTAACTTCTCCAATATTTGGCTAAAACTGACATCAGAAATATCATTTTCGTCCATTCTAAAATTGTGGCCCTTATCATCAGAAATTTTCATAAAAGTTACTGTTAGTTCACCTTACTCATTATCTGAAATGACAGGGGACTGTTGACCAGGGGACTGTCATTTTTACATGAATACTTTAAAAAAAAAAAACCGTTTAAACATATCAGATTTACGACACAGATATGGCTACATACTAGATAATAAATTGTTTTAAACAAATGTTTGTGATTAAAACTCCTTAAATAGTAAAACAAAAGCTTACCAGGGGACTGATTTCACTAACAGTCGAGACGCGTGGTTCACCAGCAAACACAGTCGTAGTACCAAAAAATGGCAGCTGGCCGCTTAGTTCCACAACCGAACGAACTTCACACCGATTAGGTTTCGTTTTACGATCTAAATGTTTCGCACTAATACAAAATTTGACTACAGCGCGGTTTTAATAATTGTTTCATATAAATTTCTTCGTTTAACTTTCCGTGTGAAAATGCAGTTTTTATATCGAACTGTCCTAGTATCAATTTATCACGCGCAGCTACACTTATTACAAATCGTACTGTATCAAAACGAGCGACTGGACTAAAAGACTCCTTGTAGTCAATACCCTCCCTCTGAGAATACCCTTTTATAACTAACCGTGCCTTGTATCGTTCCGAACCATCTGCATTTCCCTTTTTTGTAAAAACCCAACGACTGTTTATTACTTTTTTGTCTTTCGATGCGTCGACCAAAACCCATGTTTGATTGTTAAGTAACGAATTTATCTCATCTTGCATCGCGGCGAACCATTTATCCCTATCTTTTAAGATCTTTACTTCTTCATAATTAGAAGGTAACGTCTCGGCTAAGTAACTTATTGGCAGCCGTAAAATTCAGTCTGCTTAATTTCGGCATTGCTTCATAGTATACGATCTGATTTTTCCTTATTTACGCTTTCCGATAGTTTTGGAAGAATATCTTCCGCATCTTCAACTGAATCATTTGCAACTTCGCTCTCACTTACGTCATCATTTTCATCTGACTTAATTTTGACATTTTCATTGACTTCGTTAGCGCCTTTATTTTCAACTTTATTTATATCCCCAATAACACCAATGTCATAGCAAACTCTCTCGGGCTTGAAAGTAACATCCCGACTAACTACAATGTCTTTTCGCTTAGGTAAATAGACGCGGTAACCCATATTATTTTCATGATATGCTACCACATACCCCTTTTCCGCTTTGCCGTCTAGCTTATAACGTTTTTCTTTTGGTACGTGTATAAAGCATTCTGTCCCGAAAACTTTCAAATTTTTAATGTCCGGTGTTTTTCCGAACCACAACTCATACGGTGTTTTTGTTCCCTCTTTCGTCGGTCCTGTCCGATTGATTACATAAACCGCGGTACTCATCGCCTCAGCCCACAAAAATTTCGGTTACTCCGGGTTAGAGTATAGCATTGATCGCGCAGCCTCGACAATTATTCGATTATCGCGTTCAGCAATACCATTATGCTCCGGTGTGTAAGGAGCATTTACAGAAAACTTTATCCCTTTACTGTTCAAGTACGCGACAATCTGACGGTTATCGTACTCTTTCCCACCGTCGCTATGTATTTCCTTAATTTTTTCCGAGAAACGATTTTCTATTTCAGCGCACACAATCTTTAATTTATCAAAAACTTCTGATTTATACCTTATAAAATGAATCATTCGAAAACCAGAAAAATCGTCCTTAAAGTCTACATAATACCGTTTTCTACCGAGTGATTCAACTTCCATCGGTCCGCAAACGTCAGAGCAAATAATTTCACGTGCTTTCGTTGCTCTTTCTACTTTCTTATGAAAAGGCAAACGATGCATTTTCCCGTAGATACAACCCTCGCACACAAAATCGTCGGATGAAAAACTTATATCTTTACTCTTTAAAAAAGATTTTACATGTTTTACTCCTTGGTGACATAATCGCTCATGCCAAATACGCAAACTATCGTTCTTTGAAGCTACATTGGACATTTTCGGCATTATAACATTAATATTTAATTTTAGCAAATTTCCGTATTCAGACCCTGTAACTAAAATCTCATTATTACGCATTAAATAACATTCAGTACCATTCTTTTTCGTACAAAAATCTACGCTCTTTTTTACCAGAAGCTTTTACCGAAAACAAATTATGTATTATATCTGGTAAGAATAATACATCATACATCGTTCCCGAAATACGTTTATCATTCAATACACTCTCAAAATCAACATTCCCTTTTCCGTACGCAATCATATAGTTACCATTGCACATGCTGATTTTTACCGGTGTTGTGAATTCTTCGTACGTTGAGAACCAGTCACGTCTCTTGGTCATGTGGTCGGTAGCTCCCGAATCGATCACCCAAACATCCTTTTGGTCGTAGTCTCTGCTTCCCATTAAGGCCACTTTTCCAGTAAAATCTTGAACCAAATTCGTTGATTCACTGCTCCCTGCATAATTTGATGAGCGATCTGCTGATATTCCATTCTTTTTATAGCAGTTATAGCTCTTGTGCCCCTTACGTTTACATATGTAGCATCGAAAACAATCCTTTTTAACATGATTAGGCTTACCGCAATTATAGCAAGTAATTTTCTTCCCTTCTACTTTGTTTCCAAACTGTTTATTTTTATTAATTTTAACTTGAGAATCGGCGATCAAGGCCTTTGACTTCTTTAAATTTTCTTGAGTAAACATTCTTAATTCCTCAGCCATGAGGCGAGCCGTTAAATTTTCAAATGTTTTCTTTTCGTCGATCACAGAGTCCCACGCACTATGAAAATGATTGAGCCTTCTAGGTAAAGTTGACAATACCCGCGTAATGAGCATGCTCTCTTTCACTTCACTGTCAAGTGCCTTCAATTTTCCCGCCAATTGTTCTATTTTTGCCAGATTATGCGCAACACTTTCATTTTCAGCCCATTCTAAGTCAAAAAATTGTTTTTGCACTAAACTCATGTTTTCACATGATTTGTTGTCATACACAGTGCTCAGCTTTTTCCACATTTCATGAGCCGTTGTCAGATTCATGATTAATTCCATTGGCTTACTTTCAACTGTTGTTACAATTAACCTTCTCGCAGTCTTATCTGCATTTTTCCATGCTTCCAACGCTTCTTGATTGTCTTTTGTATCATTAGGTTTTTTAATTGTACCTTCACAAACAGCCAGCACCAAATCGTTATCTTCCAGCAAGGTTCGAACAACGAACTGCCATTGCTGCCAGTTATCTTTGTCTCGTAAAATCTGAATTTTGAGACCAGACTCCATCTTTAATTTTATTTATCACTTTTCACAAATTATACCTTTTTCACTACACCACACCCTGGGCCCATAACCTGTTAAGGTTTTTATTATTATGAGGGACTAAATAACTTCTGTAGTTGTAGGAACAAAAACAATAAACTTTAATATAAGACAAAACTGAATAGTTCATAGGTATAAAAATAAAAAGGTGATTTCCGATGCTCTCAACATGAGACTCGGCTTGTTAACTTGTAACGTATAACTAAGTAACGTATAACTAACGTTCATGCATGCAAAAAACTACTCCCCACTCATTCACTTATCGATCGAAGACGCCAATGTTACTACAATAAAAATATTTCCTTAACAATAACAAACATGCATTTTCTTAAAAATACATAAAAGCACCTATTTAAGTATAATCTAATATGATAGAATTAATAAAAAAACTGGTAAATTTCAATTACGTTAAACATATTTCGTGTTGCATTTAGTTCGCATATCTTTCCTCTACGCTGTACATTCTGACATACGTCTTCGGCTAGTGCGCCCTGATTGGTTGGCGGCAAGTGATGCAACCGTATTAGTTTAATAACCGTGGGTCGACGCAGCACAACTCGATGCCTTAGTTAACAAATTGTTACCGGCTCTGATTTAATAGCTACCAAAAAAATATTTGATGTTTTTTTTTGTAAAATTTCCAGTTTGTTCGAATGGTGCTTTCAATTTTCCAATAAAAATGATCATTATCATCATCATCTATCTATCTATCATCTATACTATATAATAATCTTCTAGTGTCCGGATGTATGTTTGAGCCCCACTCAGTTGGCCATGACAAAAAAGCATTGAAAATTGCACTTTTCGGTAACAGATTGTCGAAAAACTGCAAAACACGCGCGAAATGCCATAAACGATATCGATTAAGATTAAAACGAAGTAGGATTTTGCAAAATTTCATCACGATTTATTAAGGGGTTTCAAAGATATTAGCAAATGAAAACGGGAAGAAACGCGTTTTTGGCTAAAAGTGAAATCGCATGCAACAAACTCCTCCGAAGATCGAACGAACTGGAGTTTGCCGACTATTAAAACGTCTAACATAAGGACCAAAGGGTTATATAGATCTATTGTCGACATCCATAATGATTTCATTTAATCATAATTTGTAATTAAAAGTCGTTAATTTTGACATGACCGGATTCTAAGGAAACAACTGCTCAGAGGGATGGGCGGGGCTTATGTTGTTATTACTTGTCTTGTATACGTGTAGATTCTAACTTTGGAAGTTTGACGTTTATTTTGACGTTTATCAAAGAACGTTTATGAAAGATACGAAATGAGAAAATAAATGTAATTTATAAACAATCATCGTGCAATAAAATTCATTGCAGTTTTCATGGTTAATATAAAAGCAAATAAATATAGACACAATTCAAATCGGTTCGTAGCGTATTCGGTAGTGCACCGATCTCGCTAACGCCTTACTCCAGCAGTAGTTGGTTCAAATCCCATCCGACAAATCTCATTTTTTCTTTTTAATTTTACGCTTTTAACGGTAATGGAGGACTTTAGCCCGCCAACTTAGATTACTTTGAGTTTGTAGTATGTTGTAGAGCATATTAAGCTGAACAAGAATATATAAATATACTGTAGATAATGATATGTGAGAGAATAGATTTTTTTTAAATATAAACTATTTTATTTAATTTAAATATTAAATTTATTATTTCGAGCATAAATATTTTTCTCAAAGTAAGTTCCAAAAAATTAAATTAACATAACCATTTGTAGGTTCTTCAAAATAAACGAAAACATCTGAATTTTGCCATGAACCGGCGATAGGTTACGGTAAAAGTTGTTAAAGTCTATCCACCACCTTCCAAGTTTTGATGGGTAGTACTATATCAGTAAAATATGGGGTGTGTTATGAAGGTTAGCGATCATGTTAGAAAACATGGTAATTGTACGCTTTTACTTCCACCTCCCCGTTTCGATTCAAATATGAGTATGTTGTAGCATTTATCGCCCCTATCAAGATTATACATGTGTGCTGTGCGGAGAAACCACCTCTTCTTATGGTTTTTCCACTTTGAGAATTCAAAATCGAAACACTGTAAGATCTTCTTGTAGGATAAAAGAGGATGAAGGCGGTGTCAGAGGAGGGGCTGCTGAAGGAGGTAGCGTGATGGGGGGTTCGGGGTTGTGTAGAGGGTGGTAAAGAAAGGGGTGGTAAATATTGTAGATAAAATAGTAAAGTTTGGGATGGGTTCGAGGATGTGGTAGGGGGACAGTTCTTGACCCTCTTCAAACCCCCAACCCCTACAACCGCTACCCTTTGTAACTACCACCTAGAACGCACTCACAACTACCCCAACCACCCACCACAGTATTCTTAAATTTTCTCAATATGATGAGGGAGAAACGGTTGCGATGGGGTGTGTGTCTCCGAGCATGTTTTTTGTCAAAGATAGGAATCAATTTATGTAAGGATTGAAGGAAGTTACGGAAGCGGGTGGGTGTACGCGTAAATATACATAGTATTCATTATACCTTTCATGCTAGACGTAGAAACATAAATATGTAAATCAAATAATATATACACAGTAAAATGCTAAATATTATTAACTTTTGCGCAAATAATTGAATAATAACAAATATTTGAAGCAATAGAATAGTAAATGCGTTATGTAGAATACGTTTTGTATTTAAGGGCGGCTTCTTTGAAATAATAGGATGTGCTCTGCGTCATAATTACTAAAAGTTAAGTTGAAGTATTTTACGATTTTTAGATAAATCAAAATTAAAAAAATACATATGATTTTCGCCATGAACCGCCTATAGGTGCTATGCACTAATAGGAGAAGTGCTATGCACGTTTAGGGTAAGTGCTATACACCACCGTGAGGTTACGGTACAAAGCGGTCCCTCTGATTAAATTTGTTACAGTGCTATGCACCATCGTCCAAGCCTTGACGGGTAGTAGTACTATAATAGTAAAATATGGGGTAAGTTAATAAGGTTGTCGATCAGGTTAGGGTAATTGTACGCGTTTACTGCCACCTCCCTGATTCGATTTAAACGTTAGCATATTGTAGTATTTATCGCCCCTAGCAAGATCATACATGGGTCCTGTGCGCAGAAACCACCTATTCACTCGGTTTTTCCACTCTGAGATCTTCTTGCAGGATAAAAGAGGATGAAGGTGATGTCAGAGGAGGGGCTGCTGTAGCAGGTAGTGTGATGGGGGGTTGGGGGTTGTGTAGAGGGTAGGTAAGGGAAGGTGTGGTAAATATTGTAGATATTCGGTTATGAGGGTGTGTATGTGTGTGTGTGTCTCTGAGCATGTTTTTTGAGAGGTGGGGATATTGTCAAAGATGGGAATCAAATTATGTAAGGGTTGAAGGAAGTTACGGAAGCGGGTGGGTGTACGCGTAAATATACATAGTATTCATTACAGCTTTCATGTCATGCTAGACGGGTAGTACTATTACAGTAAAATATGGGGTGTCTTATGAAGGTTATCGATCATGTTAGAAAACATGGGAATTGTACGCTTTTACTTCCACCTCCCCGTTTCGATTCAAATATTAGTATGTTGTAGTGTTTATCGCCCCTAGCAATATTATACATGTATGCTGGGTGCTGAAGCCACCCCTCCACATGGTTTTTCCTCTTTGAGAATTCAAAATCCAAACTTCTTGTAGGATAAATGAGGATGAAGGTGGTTGTTATAATCGCTTATTCTTACACACTAAAATATAAACAAGAACACAGGAATACGAACAAAATATATACAAAGGACTAAAATGGAACAATTACAAAAGCAAATATATATAAGGTAGGATCGAAACTGAAGAAAAGCAAAACACTAATTGAAATGAGACAAATACAAAGGCAAAGATAGAAATGAAACAAACAGTATATGCCAAAACAGAATTAAAAGGTAAATATGTGCAAAAAAGATAGTTGACAGACACCAATATATATATACAAAGCAAAACAAAGAATTGAGTGATATGCAAAGCCAGAAACTGATAATTGAACAAATATACCTAAGTGAAAAAATCTATGTAACGCATTAGGAAGACTACTTTACTAAGACTCCCTCTCCCTTGCCACGGGTGGGTGGAATATCGGATCTTAAGTAAAGAGGTTAAATAAGATGGATCTCTCTCTTCCTTGCCGCGGGTGGGTGGAATGTCAAAGATGGTGGTACTGAGGAAAGCATCGGTTATTTATACATCCTCAGTACCAAGCAGAGTTGGAAAAAAGAGGGGTTGGAAATGGGGTAGGTAGAGAAGGGCGAAAGTAATGATAAAAATGAAATTGTCTAAAAAGTTACTATCGCGGCGGAAAACGTTAAATTTAAAAGTGGTTAAAGAAATTTGTTATGTACAAGTTCGGTTGTAGCACAGGGGTAGGCCAGGTAAACGGCAAGGTAATTAAGCTTGTCGGCGACAACTACGTCACCGGGAAAAACCAGTAATGCAGCAGAATATAAATTTCCAAGAATAAATTTTGGTAATATAATATAATATATATAATAAAGTAAAATAGGTTGCTTACAACATGGTGTCAGAGGAGGGGCTGCTATAGGAGGTAGTGTGATGGGGGGGGTTGTGTAGAGGGCGGTAGAGGGCGGTAAAGGAAGGGGGTGGAAAATATATATAAAATAATAGTTTGGGATGGGTTCGAGGGTGTCGTAAGGGGAGAGTTCTTGAACCTCTTAAAACCCCCAACCCCTACAACCACTACCTTTTGTAACTTCCACCTAGAACGCACTCCCTACTGCCCCCACTACCACCACAACATTGTTCTTAAACTTTTTCAAGATGACAAGGGAGAAACGATAGGGTGTGTATGTGTCTCCGAGCATGTTTTTTGACAGGCGGGGATATTGTCAAAGATGGGAATCAAATTATGTAAGGGTTGAAGGAAGCTACGGAAGTGGGTGGCTGTACGCGTAAATATACGTAGTATTCAATATAGCTTTCATGCCAGACGTAAAAATATAAATATGTAAATCAAATAATATACACACAGTAAAATGCTAATTTTATTATACAATTTTACCATTCCCTTGCAATAACAACTCGATTTTGTCAAGAAATCAAGCTAAATGGAAAAAATATCCGTGAAATTCATGCCTGATCGTCTAATACCTATAATTTCAGCATTATGTGTCAAAATACAGGAAAATAGAACGCAAATGCTACCAATAACGTTCAATTGTTTTGAAAATCGTGTCAAAATGAACGGCTGATTCTATTTTGTTATACAATTTCACCATTCCCTTGCAATAACGACTCGATTTTGTCAAGAAATCAAGCTAAATGAAAAAAATATCCGTTTTATTCATGCCTGATCGTCTCATACTTATAATTTCAGCATTATGTGACAAGATACAGGAAAATAGAACGCATATGCTACCAATAACGTTCAATTGTTTTGAAAATCGTGTCAAAATAAACAGCTGAGTCTATTTTATTGTGCTTTACACCATTGTCCAAGCTTTGACGGATAGTATTCATTACAGTTAAAAATGGGATGTGTAGTGAATGGAAGCAATAAGCTTAAATAGAAACGTTTGCAACAATTTTCAGAGATATGTAACTTTTCTCAAAACAGTATAATTATATATAGGTGATGATACTAAATTGTCAACCGGATTATGATTTCTTAAATGCTATGCACCACCATCCAGTTTGGACGAGTTCAACTGGTTTTATTAATAAAGTTGTACACAAAAAAAACCTATTTTTGCATTTATTGTGTTTAATATAATAATTCCAGCCGGAATCTTCATGAAGCGGACTTTTTACCATATATTATTGATACCATAATATAATAAAGAGATTAAAGAATAGTTCGCCCTATCTTCGACATTTGTAGAGTTGAAAGGTGAGCTTTTACATTAATAATTACTATAATTAAGAAGATGTTGATCGATATAAACCATTCATTTATTAATAAAAAAAAATTTGTATTTTTTTTTATTAATAAATGAATGGTTTATATCGATCAACATCTTCTTATAAATATAACCATTGAAATATTAACTCCTTTTCACTAATTACTATAATTGTTGTGAATAACGTTTCTAGTTAGGGGTTCATGTTGTAAGAAAATTGGTATCTATCAACCTAACTGCCCAAAAAATTCTTATGATAACTACCTAAAATATATGAAGAATTATCACAAAGTAACCGTGGAAGCAACTTTTTAATGACAATTGTTTGCATTTTTATCCATGATGAATCATGCACGTTAAGAGGGTACTTAATGGTCTACATTAAAATACAGTAACAAGATAGAAATAGAAAAACTATAGAAAAAATAGGGTTCGGGCTTGTAGGCCGTGGTCTATAGGAACTATTAAGTCCAGATGTTTCATCAGCAACTGCGGCTGACATCTTCAGTGGAAGTGTTGAAGAAAACGAGAATTGTATCTTGAAGTCTCGACAGCGACTTCAACCCGAGACCTAGTTTTTCTATGTATTCCGGCCGTGAAAGCTCATGTTCTTATAAAGTAGAAATAATAATTAAAACTATGAAATCAAATTATCTAGCTAAAGTCGTAAGGTAGTATTAATTAAAAAAATAAATAAAAAAAGGCCACAGGTGTTCATTCGTCAATTTCGCTGTATTATAAAGATCTAATAACGCGAATGGCAGATGATGAATTATCTGACTTAATTAAATTAATTTTTGTCAATTTATACATTAAGGATCTTATTTAGTGGTGGTAAAATAAGCGGCATCATTGAATATATAACGGAACATTTAAGGTAAACGCTAATATGGCAGAAATATAGATTGGTGGACTCAGCAACACATAGATGTTTAGACCTGGTACTTATATTTATTAATTTATCCTAATACCCGCAGTATAAACATACGGATGCTTTTTGATCAGAGACGTGCTTATTATATAGACTGAGCATAAGTCGCAATTAATGTGAAACGAAGTGAAGCCAAGACGGTAGGCAACCTTCATATCAATGTGCAGGCAAAATATATTTCAGTTCCATTTGAATAGCATTAAGCGGCGGGGAGTTTATAAAATAATTCAGTAGTTTCAAGTAGTTAAAACTTTTGATGGTCATAAATATACATTTAACTAATGTATTTTTAATAATAATTTAAATTTGCATGTCATTTACATCATTACACTACTTAAATAAGTAAATTAAAATTAAGGAAGACATTGTTACAATTTAAATTATAGAGACTACGTTTCTGTTTGTGTTTATATTTCTTATATTCTATTAACAGCTCTTATACAATTATAATAAAGATAACTACTATAACTTTATTGATCAGAGATAAAAACACGTCATCAAAGTTTAGATCTTATGAACTGTCCTCAGCCACTTCATATATTTGTATTATGAAAATAATTTAGTGAAAATTTCCATTAAAAACATGGTCATACACCGTCCAGAAGCAGGTGGTGAAATTTCTACATCTAATGCTTCTTCATTAAAATTATTATATATTTGCTATAAGAAGAGTGCTTACTACATTTTAAATTCTGATTTATTGTCAAAGAGAGTAACTTATAACAACATTCAACAAACATATACTTGCATACTGAACAAAACCCTGACGGTTTGCTTGGATGTTTAAGACTTCCCATGCAAACATTTTTATATTAGATGTTGTTAGTTTAAACCTATTGATAGGAAGTATATATATTACATTAACAATGAAATATTTAATACTGGCGTATTTTAAATACATTAATATGAATTCAATTCATGAACCAACTACAAATTACCACAAATTAATGTGGAAAAAGATATTGCTGTTGTCATCATGTCCCCGGCGGGATTCGAACCCTCGTCTCGGGCTTTACGCGCAATTGCTCTAACCACTAAGCTGCGGCGACATGATGACAACAACAATACCTTTTCCACATTAATTTGTGGTAATTTATAGTTGGTTCATGAATTGAGTTCACATGAATGTATATACAGGGTGTCTACTAAAGATGCGGCCAAAATTTAAGGGGTTATTCCTTGGACTATTTTAAGAATATTTTGTCCTTTGGTGATTTTTGAAGAACCGCTTTGTTTCGATGATACAGGGCGAAAACTATTTTCGACAATAACAACATTTTATTCTGAAAGATTACAAGTAATTGTTTTTAATCTACAAAAATTGTTGGAAATGATTACCGCCAGCTTGTATACAAGAATCCATTCTTCTCCTCATTGATTGCCGGACTCGTTTAAACACACCTGGGTCGTTTCGTATTGTGTTACACCCAGCAATTATCCGATTTCTCAAATCGTCGACATTTTCAACTGAAGTAGTGTAAACTAATGACTTTAGGTTTCCCCATAAGAAATAATCCAGAGGGTTTAAGTCCGGGGAACGAGCAGGCCATAAGTGAGGTCCACCTCGACCAATCCAGCGATCTCCGTATGTTGTTGTCAAAAAGTGACGAGCAACTATACTAAAATGCGCTGGTGCACCATCGTGCTGCTGCCAATGGTACATCCTGCTGTACAGCAATAAAATGAAAAATAAAAAACCTGCAGTTTTTGCATCGTACAATGTTTTTGCATTCGATAAAAATTATCAACATTGATTTTCTCGAAAATGGTTTTCGCCCTGAATCATAGAAACAAAGCGGTTTTTCAAAAATCATCAAAGGACAAAATATTCTTAAAATAGTCCAAGGAATAACCCCTTAAATTTTGGCCGCATCTTTAGTGGACACCCTGTATATTACACGTAAATGTATGTAGGAGTACCTTTTAGAGAATTTCTTGGATGTTGTTGTCAAGTTTATACTTACTCTGGAAAATACCGGAAGAATTTCTAAAAATATTTTTTAGGTTAAAAAGGCACTTACACATCCTGATCGTGGAGGTACTGACTTTTAAATTAAGTGCGTTGGGAAATTCAAAATAGAGGGTATAGCGCCTTTGAATAGTCTCCTTCTCCCAGCTAAATCAAAAAAATCAGTAGATACTTAAAAAGTACTAAGAACTTCGCGTTTTGCAGGGTATAGTATCCGCGCCTTATCGCTTTGATCCACCATTTTCGAATTTCTGGATTCGTAGGAAACCTCAATAAAGTATATTAATAAAAAAACTTTCAATTTATTGATTAGTTGTATTTTTTTACCTATGAAACGATACAGAGGAGTTTTTCATAAATCTTTTTGTAAAACCGTATGCGCAACACGAAGAAACCATTTTTAATTATTAAAATCAAGATTTTAGTCACTTCAGTCAGAATTTAATTAAATATTAACGAACTACTTACTACTCTAAAACACAACCACTGCGTTTGAAGACGCTAAAGTGGTGGTTTACGACAAAAACTTACCTTTTCGTCCATTAAGCTAATATTCTTTTTGCCTGCACAACGGAAAATGTGTTGCCTATCGTATTGGATTCAAACAGCTATGCATTGTGGCGATAACCACCAAATTTGACGTATTCCGCCAATTGTGGCGGGGATTTGAGAGGTTTCGCCAAATATGGGGTTATTAATCGCCTGGGGGTTAGCTTTTGGTACATGGTTGAGACTCGCTTGGCAAGGCAAGAGTGCACACGAACAATTAACAACTAATTTATTAATAACAATAGTAACAAAATTATTAAAGACAATTGAATAATAATTTATCCTTAAAGTAATAATAATATGATACAACTTACCCCAGAACCCAGAGTAGACAATAATATTCCGTCTTCAGACGCTGCGGACACTGATTTAGCGATATGTTCTTGGTGACCTCTTTTATGGGGCCGTCACCTGCTTATTCCGCGGTTACAAAACATTTGTTTGTCGGAATAAGTAGGTGACATCGCTACCGGGTGAATAAAGATTCCCATATATTGGGTGATATGCGGCAGCATGAACTTAGTCTAGTATGTGTACATGTCTCTGTTTTTGATAATACCGGTACGATGCGGCTCATTTATTCACAAGCACGTTCATTTCTTAGCTGAGGTAGCTGGTGATATAAAGTAATTCGCTAATAGAGAAACCTCTGTTCAGTAATACGCCTTAAGCATTGTATGCTCTATTAATTCTACTAATACGTTGTAACATTAGTTTAGCACAACTCAAGCTCGAATAATTTGCAAGAACAAACAAAATTTCCGCAATACTTGTACAAGTTCCTTCTGAAGATACCGCCTTTCCTAGTATTCGTAAAGGCTATAAGTTACATATAATAATAAAAATGTAAGAATTATATTATTATCTCCTTATTTAAACAAAGAAAAGACCTGACATGTCACCGATTCTGTAATACCCACCCCATATCCTTAAACCTACAAAGCTGAAGCTTTGCAGATGTTTGTGATATAAACCAGGAATAAGGAAAAATTTTTCGAAATTCAACCCCTAAAGGGGTTAAACACGTATTCAAATTTAGTAACGAAAAATACTTTTCAAACTTCGTATAGGTACCTCTCCTAAAAACAAATAATCTGTTAATTAATGATACAGGAATGATTTACGAAAACCGCCGGCAAATTCAAACTGAACAGACATTATGTCTATAAATGCATTCATTATGCTTATGTCAGATTATAATTTACTACCGTTATTACGTATGTTAGTATGCTAGAACCCCATTACGTCTATTATACTGCAAGGAAATAACTCATCGGTAAGGTACGCTCAGGAAATGGATACTGATTAACGAAGAATATGTTGAAGTCACAAGAAATTTGACAACTCTTAATCACCTTCAAATTAAAGAAACATAGTGTTTAGAAAAAAATCACATCATACGCCTATTGTAAATGCAACGAATATAATTGCAAAAGTGCGACAATCCTTAAATTGAACAGGATCTTATACAACTACTACAACTACAACAGCTATATATTTTTTTAATGTCCTGGCATTGCTATGTCCCACAACAATTCATTCATCCACACCCCATATTTTAATTTCACCATGTTCCTAAAATCCTCTCTTCTTATTGTATGGCAACATTTATTTCTTATCATCGTATCTTGTGCATTCACTCCCTTTTTTTCCTGATTCTCCAGTTTGCACGTTACAACATTATTTGTAGTGTTGCATCCTACCACCCCTTATCTCGTATATTTTTTCTGCCAATTCAAAGTGACAAAGGAACTAACTTAAAAAAAACAGTGTGGCTTATTTATAGGTAGTTCACTAATTTAGTTAACAATAATTATATGTCTGTAATGAATTTGAATATAGAGGAATTCAGGAAGCTATCAAAATTTGGCAGCAACTTGAAATGAAGAAATGGCATACCAGGAGATACCACCTACAACTTCACCAGATGTTAATTCACAAAGAATTGCTTTCTAAAATATCAAATCTTCTGTTCGACTACATTGACAACAAAATCCGAGAAGAGGTAAATATTCAAATATCATCGCATCACCAACGACAAACGAAGAAATTATTCAAACTAAAAAATCCTTTGCAACTAGTAGATAATATTCACCAATGTGTTAGTGTGAATAAAACTGAATTTTATCCGAGATTTATTAATTTATCCAACATCGCTTTCATCGGTAATTTTGAATGAATAGCTAAAGTATAGCCCACACTTTCATAATAAAAAAAGAGTTAGATTTACTAGCCGTGAACACAAAAATTGCTTTAAACAATTTAGAAAATATATCTAGTGAGGAAAAGAATTTTGTAAAGTTTAAATGTGCAAAAATTATAACAGATAATGTTAAATTAGGTGTCAATAATAGAGGTGCCAGGAAGAAATTCAAGATTATTAAGAGTATAAAAGATAAAATAAATGAAAATAACTTAATCTTAACAAACGCTGATAAATCAAATACTTTAGTCATTATCAATAAAGCGGACTACATTAGTAAAACATTATCTACTAGTTGCAAAGGATTTTTTAGTTTGAATAATTTCTTCGTTTGTCGTTGGTGATGCGATGATATTTGAATATTTACCTCTTCTCGGATTTTGTTGTCAGTGTAGTCGAACAGAAGATTTGATATTTTAGAAAGCAATTCTGTGTGAATTAACATCTGGTGAAGTTGTAGGTGGTATCTCCTGGTATGCCATTTCTTCATTTAAAGTTGCTGCCAAATTTTGATAGCTTCCTGAATTTCCCTATATTCAAATCCATTACAGACATATAATTATTATTAACTAAATTAGTGAACTACCTATAAATAAGCCACACTGTTAGTTCCTTTGTTACTCTCAGATGATGACCTAAGCAGTCGAAACAATTGATAGAGGTTTTTAATAAATATTGTAAAACTATTTAGTTTATTTTTGCCTTACTAATTATGTTATACAAATATCCTGCCGCAGAATTAACTAATATTGTTAACAATCATTCTTGTACAAACTCGGCAAACGTCTTCGAAGCAGTCAATTTAAAGGTATCCCCTGTTGTACGATATAGGTTGGGTAGACTAAGAGGAATTTTTTTGTAAGCTATTATTTAATTTTTTTTCTATAAAAAGTTGACTATTCTACAAAGAAAGAGCCTGACAGAGAAAAAGTAGCCCGATACACGATTTTGCGATGCAGTTTGTTGTATCAATTGGGAATACTTTATATCCAGTCCGTATGTTTTTGTATATGGCTTGCTTTAACTAAGTAAACGAAGGTAGGTACACTGATAAAAATCTTGTGTTGAAACTGCAATACTTCTCAGGAGATTGTAAGTGTAGAATAAATGAAACGTTATTATTACAATACTCCCTGTAACACTAACAGTAAATTCTTGGCAATTTTATTTAAATTTATATTGAGAATTAGTATCCTTGGACCTTTTATTTTAATGAATATAAGGTTTTTTTATATAAAAATTAATTTAACTCTTCTAAAAATACGACTCTTTTTTGTAGAAATATCATTCTACTGTAAACTACAACTGTTATTTATGGCTATTAACATTTCATATTGCTAAAATGACGCTTACTGTAGACCTTACATAAACATCTGTTAAAAAACGAAACTTAATGAATGACCTGTATTTGATCGTATATGATTTACAGATTTCTTTCCTTAAACCTACTGTGAAATCGAAATCACGTGGTCATCTTCGTTCGAATCACAGCACGGAATGATTAATATCAGAGTAAGGGCGCTAGTCACGATCAGCGTATTTTAGTGTTTGTGCATTTTGTTATATTATATTTGATAAAATTGTATGAAACCTCTTTCAAATGATTTACAAACTTTTATTTAATATTACATAATGTAGCTTTTCCTTTTAGTGGATTGTTATTCCTTTTTTTTTTTACAAGTATAACCAAAGCGAGTTTGGTGGTGATTTCAATTTTCTTTCTGAGGTTGGATTGAAACCGCAAGTATACAGTAACAAGGACACAAGGAAGTATTATTAAATAGCAAAATTATCCAAAATAGTACTACAACTAAACACATATTGGCCAATACAATTAAACAAGAAATGTAAATAGAAACAAAAGAAACAACTACTCCGAGGGCTAATACCCCTACCGGCATTGAATTACACTATTGAATCTGAAGGCACAAGTTAGACGCAGATAAAAGACAGGTAAAATTCCTGTAACGTCTGAACAATTAAGGATTACAAATCCCACATTTTGAACGCGTCCTATACAATAGGCACAACGAACCATAAGCCATATCCTACAACCGGTAACGACCTTCAGATTCAATAGTGTAATTCAATGCCGGTAGGGGTATTAGCCCTCGGAGTAGTTGTTTCTTTTGTTTCTATTTAGTCTTGTTATTCAAGTGAACCGTGAGGTTTGTGTTTGCCAGCGCCTACCTGATGAGACCCAATAGGTCAATACCGGTTGTAGGATATGGCTTATGGTTCGTTGTGCCTATTGTATAGGACGCGTTCCAAATGTGGGATTTCTAATCCTTAATTGTTTAGACGTTACAGGAATTTTACCTGTCTTTTTTAGATTGTTTTATCTACGTCCAACTTGTGCCTTCAGATTCAATAGTGTAATTCAATGCCGGTAGGGGTATTAGCCCTCGGAGTAGTTGTTTCTTTTGTTTCTATTTAGCTTTGTTATTCAAGTGAACCGTGAGGTTTGTGTTTGCCAGCGCCTACCTGATGAGACCCAATTGATCGATACCGGTTGTAGGATATGGCTTATGGTTCGTTGTGCCTATTGTATAGGACGCGTTCCAAATGTAGGATTTGTAATCCTTAATTGTTTAGACGTTACAGGAATTTTACCTGTCTTTTTTAGATTGTTTAAACAAGAAATAATTGAGAACAAGAAAAAGAAATATGCTGTTTCAAAAACTTCTCTAAAACAACGTTTATAAAAAATTACACAAAATAGCGCTCAATTCAGTTTATCCTACTCTCAGATAAAAACCCAAATATTATCACATCTTACAATTTATAGGAAATTTAACGATAAAAATACCATCCAAATTAAAAAAAGAAAATATCATTAATATAGCGTATAGAACATATAACAAATTAGGCAAAATTATTAAAAACAATAAAGATAAATGTAAAAAACTAAACAATCAGGCATCTACAAATTATCTTGTGGATCGTGTGACAAATGTTATATTGGACAAACGGGTAGATCTTTTAATACGAGAATCTGAGCATCTAAAAAGTTACAATGATAAAAAACAAAACTCTGATTATGCTTATTATTTATCGACACAAAATCACTTATTTAATGAAGATTTTAAAATTCTACATACCTTAGAAAAAAGTTTCAAATTAAATCTATTAGAATCATTAGAAATTAACAAAATAAAAAATTATAATCCAGATTTATTGTTAAACGACCAATTAGATTTAAGTAATTCACCTCTTTTGAATTTGTTTAAATTCCAACCCCCTTCCCTAGCAATAGAATTAAATATAAGCAAAAAATCTGTATACTCGATTTGTACAATACCAATAACACTTGATAAAGCTATATCATAGCGAAACTATTGTTGTGTAATTTTAAATATATTTGTGAAAAGTTATTGTGCCTTTTTACTTTCTTCAGTATGTAGAACTTTTACCAAGTAAATGCCAAATCAATATCCTATGGACAAAATTCCTCTTCTAGAAAGGTCCGGAATTTATAAAACAGATTGCAAAGATTGTAAAACGAAGTATGTTAGGAAAACTGACAGATAAATTCACATTAAATTTAATGAGAATTTTGCTCATGCTAGCTTTCGTAGAACTAAAACAGTCAGTGTTTCCCAACATATTTTAAACGAAAATCATGGAATTAACAACTTTAAATTAAATATAAACTATCGAGGGTGCATTTCTTGTGAAACATAATGTGAATAATTTAAAGAAAACAACAAATGGGAAGTTTCACTAAATATTTTATTGTTCTCGACAATATTGTTTCGAGCTATGTGCTCATTATCAAGAGTAACATTATACTGAAATTACAAATCTTACATGCTAATTTATAGGTAACTTAGTATAAGAGGGGATGAAAAATTTCCTAGTTCTATCTGGTTGTTTACAATATTTTCAGAATTTCTTAAGGCTTTGTTAATTTCTAAGCATTCTAACATAGAAAGTTTTTTACTTTTAGCAATATGGACATGTAGATATTTAGTACTTTCTAAATTTAAGCTATGATTTAAGGTAACACAATGTTCGCTAATTCCTGATTTAATGTCTTTTTTACTTATAGATTTAACATGTTCACTTATCCTAGTTCCGAAAGCTCGGCCTGTCTGTCCTACATATACAGCATTGCAATCATTACAACATAATTTATATATACCACTTTTTTGGTTTACATCTACCTTTGTTTTGTTGTTAACTAATAAATTCCTTAGATCCCTATTATTACATTCTACAGCTGAAATATCTAATTTTTTAAGTGCATTTTTAAATATGAAACTATCATCTTTTATATAAGGTAATGAGCAAAAATTGTTGTTTTGAATTCTATAACTGTCATTATATAACATTTTTGTAGCTTTTTTGTTTAACTTATTTTGTAGTAATTTGTCAATAGTAGAATTCATAAAACCATTATTGTTAGCTATTGTTTTTATAATGTTTAACTCAATTTTGAAATTTTCTGGGGATAAAGGTATGGATATTAATCTTTCTAAAAAGGAATTGTAAGCCGCTAATTTTGTTCGTTTAGGGTGATTCGAATCTGCCGGTATAGTTGTATCTGTGGTTGTCGGTTTGCGATATATATTGAAGCTAAGGAGGTTTTTGTTTTTTTGTATAGTAAGGTCCAAAAAGTTTAAACTATTATTAATTTCTTTTTCTATTGTAAAATTGATATTGTTATCTAAAGTATTTAGGTAATTCCGAAAAATATCCAATTGTCTATTAGTGCCTGACCAAATGCAAAATGCATCGTCCTCGTATCTGTTCCAAGAATAAATATAATTGATAATTGGATTTTTAGAGTTGAATAAACTATGTTCAAGAGATGCCATGTATATTTCGGCTAATACGGGCGATAAGGGAGACCCCAAGGGAGTCCATCTTTCTGTTTGAAGAATTTGTTGTCAAATTGGAAATAATTTTGATTTAGGCATAATTCCAACAATGTAATTAAATCATTGGTTTTAGTTTTTCCTAATTGACTTTTGCATAATTTATCTTTTAAAATCGATAATAATTTAGGTATATGAATAGAAGTAAATAAGCTAGTAACGTCGAATGACACAAGAATTGAATTGGGAGGCAACTTAAGTTCTTTGGTTCTATTAATGAAATCTAATGAATTTTTGACACTATGTATCGAATGGCACGTAATATTATTTAATAAAATAGAATTGATATGTCGACATAATTTGTAGCACGGCGCTTTAACATAGGATACAACCGGTCTCATAGGTATCTGGTTTTTGTGGATTTTTGGCAAGCCATATAGAACAGGAGCAGAGGGATTCATATTTCTTAATTTAAATAAATTATTATCAATTAGCCAACAGTTTTTGCTATTTAATACGTTGTACAATTCTGACTGAAATTTCTTAGTAGGATCGTTTTTTAGTAATATATATGACTCATCTAAAAGTAGATTAATTTTTTCGGTATAGGAATGTTTGTCTATTATCACAACGGAGTTGCCTTTGTCGGCTTTTGTGATAATTAAGTTATTAAAATTACATTTATCTTTGAGAGATTTGATGGTTGATAATTCGACCGAATGGTTTCTATTATTCTTGTTGAATTTTTTATCTCTATATATGGAATGAATATTGTTAGCCAAGCTATATTTCAAATTTTTGATATGTTGGGGATCTTCACTACCTACTTTGGTATTATTTAAGGCTAATTCTAAGTCTATACCAAGATTTTTCAAAGTCTAATTTAGATGTTTTGAGGTTCGGGGCGTATTTTAGACCTTTACTTAATAATTCGGTTTCAGTGTTACTCAATACTACATTGCTTAAATTGATAACTCTATTATAGAATTGAACGGGTACCTGTTCAGTAGAAGGTTCTGATGTGATGTTGTTGTTCCTTTCTTCCTCCGGTGGTTGTTGTAGTTTTTTGAGTTTACCAGCTTGTTGAAGGTGCTGTTTTCGAATTTTCATGGTGACTTCGTCGAAGGTAGTATCTTGTAGTACTTGAAGAAAGAGGAAGAAAGGAACAACAACATCACATCAGAACCTTCTACTGAACAGGTACCCGTTCAATTCTATAATAGAGTTATCAATTTAAGCAATGTAGTATTGAGTAACACTGAAACAGAATTATTAAGTAAAGGTCTAAAATACGCCCCGAACCTCAAAACATCTTGCAACGGTTACAAAACAGCAGGATAATGGGTCGAGAGGGTGGTAAACTTGACCATAATAAAGTGGGTACGGTCGTTTATGAAATTTCTTACGTTTTCTTCAAAAACATCTAATAAAACCGTAAAAACTTAAAAGTGCACCCTATCGACGCATCCACTACCCTTCCGAGAAGGGTCACCTAACGGAACTAGCAATAAAGTCAATTGTGACAATGAGTTAACAAAACTAAATTGTCAACGTTTTAATAAGTAACGTGCCTTATCGGCAGTTGACGGTAGACATAACTCACGCCAACCACCGATATACTTATTTTGCAAATTCCATTATACTTCTTGTTTCATTAAATAAATTAATAAAGTCAGTTACTAAGTTCTCTTCAACGGGAACGGGTCGGCATCTTTATCCAAATATACTTAACGCACATAGTGTATTAGTAAATGCGGTAAGATAGTAACTCCTATCCCAAAAGGCCATTTTATAACATTTTATTATTTAACAAATTGTGAAAGGTTAATTAAATAAATAAAGCTAATTTGTGCCTAAATAAAAAGAATTTGTTTCTTTTTAAAAACAAACTGGGATAGCGTCGACCTAAAACTAATGCCGAATATTTTACGCCACTAAACATACCGCCCGCCTTGAACGGTCTCCGTTCAAAATAATGAGAATAAAACATCTATCGAATACAAAGAAAAAGGCAATGCTATAAACTGCTAAACATTTGTGAATATACCACGAACTTTAGGAAAAAGAGACAAAGAAAAAGAGTATATACCTACACACATAACGCATTTTAAAATAATTAAACATACTAGGAATATATACTTACGTACACACAATGACGAATTTTAGAACTACACATAAAAGGGTTGAATTTGAAGACAAAACATTAGACAAACCAATTAGTCAACTAATACGTATATGTTTAGCTTAAGTCTTTAATAAACCTACGATACCTATATCTACAGAACAAGAGAAATTGTCTTAGTACACCCACGTTACACTTATTAATCTAGCGGCAACGGCACTACGCGGGTAACACTGCGTTTGTAAATTCCGGATTTAGTTTTCACTGAAACTACTCGAACTATTTGGTCGTCCCCTGGAAAAAACTTCTGTAATTTGGCCAAGTGGCCAATGTAAAGAAGGCGCATTGTCTTCTCGCAGAATCACTAACGCACCGATTTTTAGATTTTCCACACTTTGGTGTTGCTACTTTGTTCTCGTTACCAGTTGGTTAAGGTATTCCTTGTACCATCTCCTACAGAAGTGTTGCTTAACGAACTGGATGTGCTCCCAACTGGATAGGCGATTCACAGGTAAATGTGTGAGCTGTGTGTCAGGTATACTTGCAAAAGTATCTCCTATTAGGAAATGATCAGGTGTAAGTGCCCGGAGGTCATTGGGATAATCGGATAAAGGGGTAATAGGTCTTGAATCGAGGATGTCTTCTATTTCAGTCGTGTATGTTACTAATTCTTCGTAAGTGAATAACTGATCTGCAACCGTTTTATAAAAATGACCCTTAAACGATTTAACTGCTGCCTCCCATAAGCCACCAAAGTGTGGCGAATTCGGAGGAGAAAAATGCCACTGTATTTCCCGTTTTTCGAGAAATTGCGATACTTTGTCATTATGAGTTTGAGAATTTATTAACCTGCAATTCATTTTTCGCTCCAACGAAATTAGTAGCGTTGTCTGAGTAGACATTTGCCGAAAGTCCGCGCCTAGCAAAAAATCTCCGCAGACCTGCTATAAAGGCGTCTGTGGTTAGATCGCTTATCAATTAAACATGAATTGCCTTAGTCGCGAAGCAAACAAAGACGCAGACACATACTTTGACTTTACCACGGTTTCGGTTTTTCTTTTCCTTAACATAGAATGGTCCACAATAGTCCAACCCTACATTAGAGAAAGGTCGCGTTGGAGTAACCCTATCCTTAGGCAAATCTCCCATCAGGCACGAAATGCTTAGAGGTTTAGCCTTAAAACAAACAATACATTTTCGTACAACTAATTTCACTGTGGTCTTGCCATTAATAGACCAATACCTTGCTCTTAGGGCTTTGAGCCCCTCCGTGCAAACATAAAACGTGTTCTTCGCGAATTATTAAGTTTGTTATATGATTGTTTTTCGGCAGTACAATCGGATGTTTCTCTTTGAAAGACAAAATGGAATTTTTTAATCTTCCCCCTACACGATTTAATCCAAAGTCGTCTAAAAACGGAGTAAGCGACCGAAGATCGCTATTTAAATTGACGAATTTTTGTTGGGTCAATTGTTTAACGTCACTGCTAAAATTTTCCTTTTGAATTACCCTCAAAATTACCTTTAATGCATTATTTAACTCGCTCATTTTCAAATTGCCGCTTAACTTTGTTTTACCCTTTGAACTATTATTCGCGAATCTCAGTACATATGCCATTACTAATTTTAATTTATTTATTGACGAAAATTTCTCGAATATGTTAAACGCCTTCATTACTGTTAGTGTCTTTAATGGTTTTAATTCAAGTAATGGGACCACCTGCATTAAGTCATTTCGCCATTGTGATTGCTCTTGCGTGAGCAATTCTGGACCCGTTTTCCACAGATGATTTTCTAAAAGTTCAGCTGGCAATTGACCGCGTGAAAGAATATCCGCTATATTACTTTCCGATCTTACGTGCTTCCACCGCATGGTACTTGTGCTGTTTCTTATTTCCGAAACTGTTTGCTACGAAGGTTTTTAACAAATTTGGTTCTGTTTTGATCCATTGCAAGGTTATTGTTGAATCGGACCATAAGAAAACCTCATTTATTGGTTTACCAAACGCATTCAAGACTGTTCTAATGAGTCGCGAAAGTAACAAAGCTGCCATTAACTCTAATCTTGGCAATGATAAGGTGTTTAGTGGAGCAACTCGGTTTTTTGAACAAAGTAAATTTGTTTTAATTCTCCCTTTATTATCTATCGACCTAACATACACTGCTGCTCCTTACGCTCGTTCACTTGCGTCACAGAATCCGTGACTTTCTGTGCGTGTCGCATTTTTTATCATACTCTTTCGACAAAATCTAATTTCGTTTAATTTGGATAATTGATTTTTAAGGGTCAGCCATGATGTGTAAATGTATTGTGGTAACGACTCGTCCCATCCGATCTGACATTGCCATATCTGTTGCATGATAATTTTTGCCGAAGCAATTACCGGCCCTAACAAACCTATCGGATCGTACAATCGCGCAATATTTGATAGTATACTTCGCTTTGTGACCTTGGAACTGACCTCATTCCCTTTCACCCTATAAGTAATTTCATCCTTTATTCTATCCCAATATATGGCCAAGGTTTTCGTTTCTGAGGTCTTATCATCTAATAAATTGATATTAAATAGCTCATGAGGTAATGAGTCAATGACCTCTGGACTATTTGACACCCATTTCCGTAAGGTGAACCCACCCGCTTTGGTAATATTTATTAGTTCGTCTCCTAACCTTATTGCGTCATCTACATTGTCTACACCTGTCATCACATCATCCACGTAACTATCGCGCTTAATAATTTCACTAGCAAGTGGATAGTTTTTACCTTCATCATCAGTTAATTGGTTCAGCACTCGAGTCGCGGAATGAGGAGCTGATGCTGATCCAAATAATTCAACAGGTATCACATAAGTTTTCAGGTCATCAGATATATTTTCGCGCCATAAAACAAGTTGATACTGCGCATCGCGTTCGTCTAAGCGAATTTGTTTGTACATTTTTTCGATGTCCGCGAGCAATATTATTTGGTGTTCGGAATCTCAGGGTAATATCGAAACTAGTAAAACAGCACCCACCTTTAAACAATCGTTTAATGATATTCCCGTACTTGTTTTCGCCGATGCATTATAGACAATCCTTAATTTTGTGGTGGAGCTTGACTCTTTAATGACCGGGTGATGAGGTAAAAAAACAGTGTTTTTCGTGAATTTCATTTTCTTGTAACTGGACCATATGTCCCGCTTGCATGGCTTCGCGCATGTTTTGAATGTACTCAGTCCTTAAATTTGGATTATTAGCAAATTTCTTCTCCAATGAGAAAAACTGCCTCTCAGCGATTTTTCCCGACTCACCTAAACGACTAATTTTTTCATTAAAGGGCAAACGCACCGTGTAACGACCCGTAGTTGGATCGCGTTTCGTGTTTTCCTTAAAATGCTCTTCAACCTGAAACTATTCTTCAGATAAAAATGGTTTTGTCTCGATTTCCTCAACTTCCCCAAAACGCGATATTGACTTTTCTAAGGCAGCACACGTAACCATACATGCCTTACTATTTGTGTTTTTTGTGTCATCGCCTATTTTCCCAATATTAATAATATTAAAACGGGATTTGTTAAAATGATACCCGGTATTTATTAGTTCTTTTTGATAGTTTGAAATAAAGGCATAATTTTGGGAGAGAGGTGTTAGATCCTTAAAAATTAGAATGGTATAAAAGGAGTCAGAGGGTAGGATAAATCCCTTTTCTTCGAAATGGATTTTATTGTCACGTAATTCGGTTACGGTTAGTTATCCGTGGGAATATTTTTAAATAACACATTCTTATAAGGTTTTATTTGTTCAACGCTAACCATAGTAAAATTTTTACTGTGGTCCTTCTTATTAATTCTAAAGACATTGTCTGCTATGATTTCCATCATTGTGAAAGGTCTAAGCCATTTTGGTTGGCCTTGTTTATTTAAAAGTTGGTTTCTTTAAAACACCGTATTGCCGACACGGTATTGTGGGATTGATCTTCGGAGCTTTAAATTGTATTTATCCTTAATATTCATATCCGTATTAATTTGGTTTTCATATGCTTTTTCCCTTAACGTTTGTAATTTTTAATTTGCTTTATTTAAATATTCATCAGTGGTAAGTTCATTGATTATCTCTTCGTCTAAGTTTTTAAAATTTCTGTGTTGAAACCGTAGAGGACTTCCTAGGGAGTTAATTTAGTGACATGATGTATTGATGTGTTATAAGCAAACGTTGCTGAATTTAGGAGTGCTTTTGGGTCTAATTTATTTTTTTCTTTGGTGAAATAGGTAGTAATAGTATCTTTAAATGAACAAGTAACACGCTGGGCCATCCCGTTTGTGATAACCTATGGAATGGGTATGCTGAATATTTAATTAGGACATTAATTTTTGTAATACTTTGTTAACGAATTCTCTCCTCCTTGAATTCGTTTTGGAACCTCAAATGTAGCTACGAAATTTAAAAGTTTACTTTTAATTGTTTTGGTCGATTTATTTTTTATTATATAATTTTTAAAAATTTTTTTAGTAGGTCTTGGATGACTAAAACGAATTCCTTAGTTCTTGGAGTGAAACAAATTTCAGCTACATCTATATCAACACGTTCGAAAGGTAATGTAGGGGTTGAAGTAACCGTTAATGGGGCTATATAACTGAGGCGAACTGTTTTATTTTTTTGACACCCAAGGCAAGAATTAATGTACTCAGTAACGTCATCTTTTATTTTAAACTAAGTGAAGTATTCTTGTATTTTGTTTAAAGTTTAATACCTTTAGGGCCATAAGCTGGGGGATCGTGATGGAATTTAATTATTTCCTTCTTTTTATCAGGGTCACCGGAGTATTGGAATGTAGTTGAAATTTGTATTTCTATTTCTGGATCTAAATTAAATTTGTTTCTTAAATAATTTATCATTCTTACTAATTCATTACAAGTATCCTTACTACATATGAAACAAAATTTGTCTTCTTTTTGAATTAAGGTAAAAATAGTAAATAAGTTCTCAAAGACGCTTTTTTGATCTGCTGAATTGTCAATCACATAAGCTAAATTGATTAAGGCTTTCGCGGCCAGTTGATGAACTAGTGTTGTCCTTCTTTGGGTGTAAAGGCCGTCGTCGGTTTAATGCCATTATGTGTTACTATGTGACTTAAAAATTCTGCCTCTCTGCGGAGGAATTCGGATTTATCTGGTTGAATTTTCAAATCATATTGTTTAAACGTTTTAACACATTTCTTAATTTGTTACAGTGGTCATCTAAAGAGTTCCCGAAAACAATAATATCATCTAAATATAGTAAACACTGTGTAGGAGTTAAGCCTGGTAAAACATTATTCATCATCCTCATAAAAGTAGAGGGGGAATTAATAAGCCCGAATGGTAGACGGAGAAATTCATAGCGTCCTGTTGTGGTTGAAAAAGCTGTTTTAGGAATCGGGTTTGGGTGCACCTTAATTTGGTGGAACCCACTCGCAACTAGGGTCGTAAAATAATGTGGGTTTCCTAAATTATCGAGTATTTACTCGATATTTAGTAAGGGATATTTCTCGGGTACAGTAATTTAATTAAGGTTTCGATGGTCAGGTTAGGACGATCCATATTGGAGAAGTATATGGAGAGTCACTAGGCCTAATAATATTTTGATTAGTAATTTTGAAATTTGATCATTCACTTCCTCTTTAAGGCATTTGGAAAGCGGTATGTCTTTGCATGTATGGGATTTTCATGGGTGGTTTTTATCTTATGTTTTACTAATGATGTAAACGTTAAACCGTCTCCTTCCAAATATAATAAATCTCAAAAATCGTAACATTATTTTAAATTTCGTTATTCTTTTCAGAGTTAAGGTGATTTAACCGGAGATTCTATTTTAATTTTTCCAATCTGTTTTCTATTTTAATTGAGTCATTTCAAATGTTTTGGATGGTGGTTTTTCTAAAGGTATTCGTTTACGGAGAAATTTAATTCGGAGTCGATTAAATTTATTGCTGTTGTAAAGATATTTTGATTATCGTCAACCTTTATAAGCCATTCTGGAATCAAAAGTTTATTCTCTAAGTTTATTTTGGAAAGAATTCCTTCTATACCTGGTTTTAAATCAGTTTTGAATTTAATGACCTGTTCAGCACGTTTAGAAAGAGTAATGTGGTTTATTATCGTGGTTTCATGTTTCGGTATCTTGTAATTCTTATCTGAGAACAAGATGTTATTGTTGTTTAAGTCTAAGTTACAGTTAAGCGTTTTTAAGAATTCGACACTTAAAAAGAAATATCTAAGTTAGCAACCTAAAACGTTTTTGAACTTAGTGTGTATTGAACCGATAGATTTAAACGCATCAGCATTTAATCCTGAAACTGTGATTGAATCGTTTTTATCCATAAATTTTTCAAATTCGGGTTTAAATTTTAAAAGATTAATAGATAATAATTTAACGGGTAAGCCATTTATATGAGTGTTAATAAATGGTAATATCTCGGTAATAATTTTTCCAGTATTAACTGTACAATTAACAGAATTTTGAAAATTAGGGGGATTTTCATTTAGTGGAATGAACAACCCTCTCCTGTTTGGTTCAATGTTAAGTTTAAATTACAGAATCTTAATTTGTTTCGTCGTTTTCATTTTGAATTTCGCACGTATTAATTTTTGCATTTTGCAGGGAACATCCTCTAAAAGGAAAACCACCGTACGATTGACGACTAAACCTACGAGTATTTGTTTATGTTTGTTTAGTGTTATCTAGATTAGAAGTACTTTTATTAGACGTATTATATTTATAATCAGATGTGTCACCATCTGGTTCTCGTTTCGTGAATTCTAATTCTTTTTTAAATGTTAGTTTCTTGTTTGTCATGACTTTATCTGAAGAATAGTTTTTATTCATTTTGAAATCATTGAATTTTTCTTGGTCTTCGTGTTCCTTCGCGTTTCATCAATCGTTTATGAGGCGAAAATGTATGCGAGAAAGCTACATCTAACGTTTCCGACTTGGCAAGTGCAATACAAATTTCGACGTCTTCGGCAATATTATCCAAAAAGGCCGTTTTGGCAATTTTGTCTAAAATTCTGAGAGAACCGCGATTGGATCGTCACCCTCAGGAATATTTTCGGTTGTGGCGGCTGCAACATCGTCGCAAATCTTCGTTATTTGATTATAGGTTTCCTTTATTGATAATTTATTACCATTCCTAAACCTAATTAAATTAGAAATGGGTTCTTCTACGGAACGCTCGAGACCAATTATCATGAATAACAAGACTGACTAGAAACAACAGAAACAACTACTCCGAGGGCTAATACCCCTACCGGCATTGAATTACACTATTGAATCTGAAGGTACATACATGTTAGACGTAGATAAAATAATCTAAAAAGACAGGCAAATTCCTGTTACGTCTTAATAATTAAGGATTACAAATCCCACACTTGGAACGCGTCCTATACAATAGGTACAACGAACCACAAGCCAATTCTACGACCGATTTCGACCTATTGGGTATCTTCAGGTAGAAGCAGGCAAAACACAAACTGTAAAGTTCACTTGAATAACAAGACTGACTAGAAACAACAGAAAAAACTACTCCGAGGGCTAATATCCCTACCGGCATTGAATTACACTATTGAATCTGAAGGTACATACATGTTAGACGTAGATAAAACAATCTAAAAAGACAGGCAAGTTCCTGTTACGTCTTAATAATTAAGGATTACAAATCCCACACTTGGAACGCGTCCTATGCAATAGGTACAACGAACTACAAGCCAATTCTACGACCGGTTTCGACCTATTGGGTCTCTTCAGGTAGAAGCAGGCAAAACACAAACTGTAAAGTTCACTTGAATAATACCCCCACCGGCATTGAATTACATAGCAGCAGAATGGTCTGCTACTTTCGGTTAGTCGAGTCTATGGCTTGGCAATATTGGCAAATCCAGGAACGAAGCGTCGACAGTAAGTACACAGGCCAAGGAAGCTTCTGACCTGATGTACGTCAGTAGGTACTGGCCATTCTTGTACGGCTTTGATCTTCTGCGGGTCGACAGAAACGCCGGTCTTCGTGACTACGTGCACCAAGTAATTCACTGTCTCTTGAAATAGCTGGCATTTCTTGGGGCTTAATTTAAGGTTGACATCACGCAGCCATCGAAGTACCTCTTCCAAGTTTTTCAGGTGATCGTCGAGGTCTTTTCCGATCACGATTATGTCGTCAAGGTATACCAGGCAAGTTTTCCCAATCAAGCCGTTCAAGACCGTCTCCTTGAGTCGTTCAAATGTGGCTGGCGCATTACACAACCCGAACGGCATCACGTTGAACTGCCACAGCCCGGTTCCGATCGAAAATGCCGTCTTCTCTTTGGCCTCAGGATCCAGGTCTACTTGCCAGTATCCACTTTTAAGGTCTAGCGTTGAGAATATTGTCGACCCCGCAAGCGTCTCCATCGCATCATCGATACATGGCAAGGGGTAGCTGTCTTTCTTGGTGACATTATTTAGTGGGCTAGTCGATGGTTCTATTATTCCATCCTTCCGCATGTCGCTTATAATCTTTTTGGCCTCTTCCTTTTTGGCCAGTGGTAGTCTCCTCGGTCTCTGACGGATGGGCTGCGCTTCGCCAGTGTTGATTTTATGGACGACGATGTTGGTTCGCCCTTTCTTGCCGTTGTCCAATGCGAACACGTTCTGGTACTTTTCGAGGAGTCCCCTATTCGACGTTGTTCAGGTTGATTACGGTTTTCACCCGCCTCCTTGTACAGTTTTAACAACGCCTCCGGAATACCTTGGACTTCGCGCATCCCTGAACTCATTCTTTTAACTTGTGGCATGGCAGTGTCGTGGGCGTGTAACTGGAAGGTTTCGCCGTTCAGTGTCATTTTCTTTCTCCGGAAATTCAAGCAGAAGTCATATTTTCGGAGGACGTCCAAACCCAGTATTACATTTTCCTCTATTTCTGCCACTAACACGCAGTGTTTAAAAGATGTTCTTCCAATTTTGATGTTGACGTATCTTTCGCCCCTGACTACTACTTGTTCTCCAGTGGCGGTACGGAGCTTCCGTTGCGTTGGCAAAAGCTTACTGGGCTTGGTCAACATTCCGGGCCTTATGATTGTTCTGCTAGCTCCAGTATTCAGCAGAAATGAACACTGCTTCCGGTTTATGAGTCCAGTGAGAAAAAGGCTGTCAGTTCGGTCTTTCATTGTCTTAGTCAGTGCTACTAAACATGGGGCCTCGTGTCCCGGGACCGACGTTTGACCGCCGCGTCGTCCCTGACTAGTTTTCCGGAACGCGGGGCACGCGCTCTTGGGTAACCTCGTCGTTCTTGCAAGCGCTTCTTAGATGTCCCAATTTCCCGCAGTTCCAGCATCTGATTGGTCTCGGTTTCTTATTTAGTCTTCCCACTATCCTGCTAACTATTTCCTCTAGTCTGTCTTCGTATCGACCGTCGGGTTCCTCTCTTAGCTCGCGCACTCTACCTTGCCGTTGCGATGCCTGTTTAACGACGTCATACTCCAGTGCCCGAGCCAACGTGTCAGCGAGTGTTTTTGGCCTGTCTAATCGAAGTCGCTGTTGTATGTCGTCATCCCTCAACCCATCGATGAAGTAGTCGACAGCCAACTTTTCTGGAGTGTCGTCCGGAATACCTGGAAACGCGAGGCGGACCAGACGAGCGATATCGGCCCCGTATTCTTGCAAGTTTTCCCCTGCCTTCTGACGTCGGTTTCTTAGCTGCACGTGACTGACGCTCGTTATATGTGCCTGACCATACCGCATTTCTAACTTCTTCACTAGATGTTCATAGTCGTTCAACTTCTCGGGTGGTATGGTATCCAAAATCTCCTCGGCATTACCATGCAGCGTGCAGACCAGCTCGGAGGCTTTATTTTCCAACGTCAATGCGTTCGACTTCGCGGCCGTTTCAAATTTCTTAAGGAATGTGGTCCATGATGTTTTTCCGTCGAACTTAGGTGGCTTCGTATATGCTTTCGATGAAACACCGTGCCCATTTTCCTGCTTCACACTTCTGGCTTCATTATCGATCTGTTTGGACATTGTCGTACATAGAAACCTTTCTTCTATTTCTTTAATCCGTGAATCCATTTCTTGAAATTTTCCTGAAAAATTCTGTTCTGTTTCGGCCAATTTTGCGTCAAATTTCTCTAAATTTTCTTTAAATTCTTCTCTCAAATTTTTTTTCAGTTCTTCCAGATTTTCTTTCAGTTCCTTTGAATTTTCGGTTAAAATCTCTCCCAGGTTTTCCAGATTTTCTTTTAGTTCCTTTGAATTTTCGGTTAACTTCTTTTCCAGATTTTCTTTCAGTTTCCCTTCCAATTTCATTGAATTTTCCTTTTATTTCTTTTCTAGTTCATCTTCAAATTCGTAGGCATTCGGATCGAAACCCTCTCGTATCAGTGCTTCCTCGAGTCGCCCTTGTAAGGTGAGCTTGTTACCAGACGTATCTTCGTCTCGCTCCTCGAGTTCACTTTTCAGTTCGGCAACTTTCAACCCCAACAACTTTTTCGGTATTTTGATTTATTTAACTATTTTCCTTCTACTAGAAAATTCTCTTCTTTGGGGGATCGATTGGCTGAGCACCCCACACCTGACACCAATATAACGACTTTTCTAGTTTAACTTATTTATTTAACGGAAATTTATTTACGACTATTTATTTAACACTTAAACACTAATAGAATACTTAAATACTAACAACTATTCAGCAACTTATTTATATGATTAGGAAAATGCGTATTTATATCACTGTATATCGTAGTTCGGTATTTATATTACTCGTTCAGAAGCTAACTCTAAACTACTGTCACTGTCCACGTCAACAAGTATTTATACAGATATGGAACAATCTAGAAAAATTAGGAAACCTTCTAAAATTATCTCGACTACCTATTGTGTTCGTTTAATTTATGGGCTTGTAAATTGTCATCAAAGCGCCGACCGACGCCGGCATTCTTTGAACTCCGCTTATCTGCTGTCGGATCTCGTCGCCGCTCTCGCACACATATACGCTCGTTACAGTATTTTATAACTTCGCCTATTTTTAGTCAGCAGAACGCTGCACTTTGTCTCCACATCTATCTATTATAACATGTAACATAGATACTAACAATATTTTTTTTAACACTGTTCGAATCGAAAAAAAAAATTCGAAACAATATGTCATAGAGCATAGTAAGGGGTGTTTATAGAACAAATCGTGGTAGTATAAGAACATAAGCTTTCACGGTTCGAATCCGTAGAAAATGTAGTGCTTGAACATGCAGGCAGGCCGAGGTATGTAGGAACGTTTAGTCCAGAAGTTTCTTCAGCAACTATGGCTGACATCATCAATGAATTAGTATTAACAAGAGCGAAGATTGTATGTCGAAGTCTCGACGAAACGAAACGAAACGTCTGGACTAAATTGTTCCTATAGAACACGGCCCACAAGCCCGAGATCTGGTTTTTCTAAATTGTGGTAATGTTTCTTAAAATATGACATTTTTATTTAGTGTTTTGTTTTTCAATTATACGAATTTAATTTTGCTTGGTGTGAATAAAATATTTTAAAATCAATAAAAGCTAATCTTACCAATAACCAATGACTGTTAACGAATAATCAAGCAACGTTTCGACCGAAAATTTCGGCCATTGACAGGCTAGTATATAACAACATCAACCACAGCATAATAAATTATGAGATATATTATTAGTTTTTTGAATCTCCGTATATAAATCACTGCGATGACTTAAATATTTCTTGTTAAACACTTCTTTTGTGTATCTAGCGTATGCATCAATTTTTTTTTTTTTCAAAATCCGATCAAATTGATTATTTGAAGACGTGCGTCATGAGATCTGATAGAAGGTAATGTGGTGGTGAAAAGAAAATATCAACCTACTTTCCCCGGAGGTATCTCACCCATTGTTATCCTGCTACACTCCTTGTGTGTGTCATAGTCAGCTAGTGAACATTTGAATAACATCGTCACATACAAAATAGGATTGTCATACATCATTACAATGTGAAAATAAAGTGTCTCCAATTTCGACAAAATCATGTATGGCTCCCATAAGCAATAAGAAAGCTCCTCATATTTTCTCGAATACAAATGCAGATAGAAATTATCTGAAAAGTTCACGAGACGCGGACAAATTAATTGTCCAAATAATGTATCAATTGCGGTGACCGAAACTGACGGTCGAAACGATGCTTAATTTACTCGTGAACAAGTGTAGGTTATTTGCAGGATTACCATTCATTATTAGGTTTTTGGATACCCGTACTGATCTTTGGTGTTAAGTGGGATTGCTAAGCCCTTAAATTTGATTAATTTAGTCTTATGGCTTGATAAGCTTGGCCAGGTATTTCAGAATGGTAACATTGGAAAATATACCTCAAAATTTTCCAAACATGCAACACCACCAACACAGATATTAATCTGCATACGACATTCGATAAGAAGTGGAAGATTTTGTAATATAAATTATGATATAGTTCTATAATTTTATAGCGGAATCCCTAGTCAAATTCAGAGGAGCATTAGTGATACAGAAGGATAAAGTATGACAGACGGCGGTGATAATTTCATCGCCTAATCATATAGAAGTAGAAATATCGACAGAAATGTGTACCGAAAAAAACCTACCAGAAAATTTGCAAAAAAAAAACCTAATGAGGACGCTATTTTTACGTTTTGATACAAATTTTTCGAAGATTTTAGTAAACAAATCTATATCCAATACAAATTTTGAAGTGACTGGGCACGCAAAAATTGCTCACGTGTAGTGAGCGATCATTCTGCTAGTGATTCATGTAGTTAACCTTTGCTTCTGTCTTGCACTATTGTTGCCATTGTGTTTGTTCGAAATTCGTTGTTTTTTGAGCTGATTTCCTTGCGCTAAAAAGTATAAATTAGATTTTTTAGTAATAAGGTGGCAAATCACCGGATTATTTAATAAAATGTAAAAATAAAAGAAACGAACTGCAACTCACAGCCAGATTCAGATTGGGTTCGAAATCTAGAGCCAACAGACACTGGGAGACCGAACAAAACAAAATGTGCCGACTATGTAGACAAGAAGACGAAACGTTGCAGCACATATTTGAAAGGTGCAAGTTCACGGGAATAAATGGAAAGAGCTGGAAACAACAACTTTTGGGGAAGAATTGCCTGGAAAGAAAGTGGAACATAATACGGATAAGAAAGGAGAATGAATAAAAAGATAGCACAATTCAATTCACAATTCGCGCATTCATTTCAATTAAAAAGATTTTATTTTATATAATGTAAATACTTATAGAACATGTAACAATTTTGTTAATAAAGCTTATTATTATTATTAATAAGGTGGCATTTTCGTATATTACCCGAAGGTGAAGTTTTCGTATGTTCACCCGAAGGTGACTTCTTCGTATGTTTAGCCGAAGGTGACTTGTTACTATTCATTCATATGTGATCAATGGAAACTATACCTTCGTATAGTCTTTACGTTCGTGTTGTACTAGGCAAATCTCTGACAACTAATCTGTCTTTTAATAAGGACCAAAGATGTCGCTAGAGCGCCATCTATGGTAAATGCTATTTAATAAGAGGCACTGTAGTGTTCAACAAGATGCTTTTTTCATTAAGGCAATGCTTGTTAAACCAGACCACAAGCACAGCTATGACTGCGTAGAACAAAATATGTTCTCGGTCAGTATTCTGTTCTATTTAGGTATGCGTGCCTTTCACGCAGTCGTGGCTATGCGTGTGGTTTGGTTTAACATGCATTGCCTTAATGAAAAAGGCATCTTGTTGAACACTACAGTACCTCTTATTAAATAGCATTTACCATAGATGGCGCTCTAGTGACATCTTTGGTCCTTATTAGATCCACTTCTAGCAAGAGGAGACTTTGGTCGGTCGGTATTCTGTCGAAACCATCTGCGGCACGCTTATGAGAGCCAACCAGCTCGAAATCGCGACCCGTGTCTGGTGGTTTGACAGAATACTGATCGAGAACATATTTTGTTCTAATCTGTCTTTGTCCAAAGCTTTTATCTAAGCCGTGCGTGCCCGAAATTCATATCGATTGCATACCATCGCGCAGTGTCGTTGCGCAATCATGGCGCCGCAGTTGAAAGTGAAAGCTGAAAGCCTTCATCAGCTGTTTGCTGTCACTCGGGCCCGAGCTGTTTGCTGTTTTATTATTTGTTTTTATTTTTAAGCGTACTGTAATAATTGTTTTCGTAAGCTGGTAGTAGTAGGTTTGTTCCATGCGAACTTTTGCGGATCGTAACGAAACGATCCCAAAACTGCTATGTATTAAATTGTGCGCAAGTCATCAGTCTGTACTGTTTGAATACTGCGCATATCAGTCCAAAACTTGAACCACCTATAGACAATGTACTGAAATGATCGTCACGAAACTATTCCATGTATGGTCGCAGTTTGCTTGGAACGAAAGTAAAACCGTACAATGAACGATCCTACTCATGCTTGGAACGTTTATTTTGTTTTGAGCAGGTTTATGGCAATGCAATGTACGGTAATTTCGTTGCTTGGAACAAACCTAGTGTTATTTGAACTTATTATATTTTTCGGGATTTGTAGTAGTCTCGGTAGTATTATTTGAACTTGTTTTATATATTTTTCGGAATTTGGTTAACCTAATAGACTTAAAAAATGGCAGAAGCAGAATGTGGTGAATGTAAAACAAAATTCTTAAGAAAGGACAGTTTGCGGACTCATGCAAAGAGAATGCACCCAGGTAGGTACCTAATAAATTGTTTTATTTTTCATCTTATTTAGTGAAAATACCAACTCATTTAATTTGCAGAAAAAGTTGACATTTTGGCTCCCAAAGCTAAGAAAAAAGGTGCAAGTCATACATGCAAAGAATGTTAGGACACTTTTTCAAATTTTAGCAATTTAAGGGTCCATATCAAAAGAAAACACCCGGGTAAGATTAAAAAACTTTTGCCAGTATATTACCAATTTTCAATTTCTTGCTTGTTTCATATCAACTGGAAGAATTAGCTCCAATTAGGAAAAAAATATTTAAATGTGCAATATGTCAATCAGAGTTTGGTACTCTTAGAGAATGTAACGTGCACAAAAAGAGACATAAGGCAATTAAGATGCTTAAGTGTTCTTTATGCCCTCAGTCATATTCTTTAAAAGAGGATATAGTCAGGCATTATACTGACCAGCATACAATAAAAATTGAAAATGAAACCATAGAATTTTCCTCATTTGATGATTTTCAAGCATGGAAAACCAAAGTTGAAAAAGAAACATTTGCCTCATTTATAACAAAGCATGGATTGTATGAGTATACTACTACTAAGGTCAAAAAAATACTTTATATGTGCCATCTACATGCAAAATCCGATGGCTCATGGGCTCGCACAGAATCTGACAAAGCTAGTTTATTTGCTTCGCATTTAAGCAACATTTTCAAACCTCATGATAGGACAATATCTTTAGTAGAAGAAAAAAAATTACTAACAAAAGATAACACAGAAGTTAAAGATAATATTGTTAATATAGTCAAACTCAAAGAAATTACAGATATAATTGAAAATATTAGCAATAAAAAAGCTCCGGGTTACGATGGTATTCATAGAAAAGCATTTAAAGAATTACCAAACAAGGCTGTAAGATTTATTAACATTGTAACGAATGCAATTTATCTCCTATCATATTTTCCAGAACAACTGAAAAAAGCGCAAATAATCCTTATTCCGAAGCCTGGAAAAGACCCAACACTAGTTACATCGTACAGGCCCATAAGTCTACTTCCAGTGTTGTCAAAAATTATTGAAATTACAATATCAAACAGAACAAATAAGGTTATTGAAGAAAAGGAGCTTATTCCAAACTATCAATTCGGTTTTCGCAAAAAACATGCTACAATCGAACAAGTTGATAGAATAACAACAATAGTAAGAAAAGCCTTTGACAGAAATGAGTATTACAATGCTGTCTTTTTGGATGTGTCTCAAGCTTTCGATAGAGTGTGGCACGAAGGTCTTATTTTTAAATTAAAAAATTTTTTGCCAATGAGGCTGGTAGAATTGTTGCAATCATACTTGAGCGATAGAAAATTCAGAGTTAAGTTTAGGTAGCAACTCTCATCATTTTTCGCTATTAAAGCAGGTGTGCCGCAAGGCAGCATTCTTGGTCCTACGCTCTATTTATTATATACGGCTGATTTTCCCAGTTTTTACAACATTACCATTGCGACCTAAGCCGACGATACAGCCATGATACATACGAATTCAGATGTAAAGGCTGCCTCGGAGGTTTTACAACAAGGAGTCATAATAGCCGAAAATTGGTTTAAAAACTGGAGGATAAAAGTCAACGAAGATAAATCTACCAACGTAACTTTTACTCTTCGTAAAAATACTTGTCCGCCAATTAAGCTGAATAACAGAACTATTCCACAAAATAACAAGGTTAAATACCTTGGCATGCACCTCGATCGTCGTCTTACCTGGCAGGATCACATCTGGAGTAAAAGAAAACACCTTAATCTTCTTTTTAAAAAAAATGTACTGGTTATTAGGAAGAAGATCTCAAATGTCAATAGATAACAAAATTCACTTATATTTGGCTACCTTTACTTACACCGGTATGGACCTATGGAATCCAACTGTGGGGCACCGCATCTAAATCCAACATTAATATTATAGAAAGGTTCCAAAATAAAACATTAAGAAATATTATTAATGCACCATGGTACAAACCAAACGATCAAATTATTAGTGATTTGAAAATTCCACCTGTTAATAAAGAAGAATTTCAAAGACACTTCTCAAGATACAAAGAGAGGCTTTCAACGCACCCAAACCAGCTTGCCAGAAGACTACTGACACGGAACAAGAAGTCAAGATTAACAAGATATAGATCAATAGATTAATTAAATTTTCTTATGCAAAATTAATAATATTTCAACAAATTATTTTTTAACTTCTTTTTATTTTCTCATTATATATAATTTGAGTACAGTCAATGGACTGTTACCAAAATGTTATTTTTGGTCTCCGTACACTATTTTTTTTTATTTCTATTCATTGTACTAAAATTGCTTATTGTCCTAAAGGGCACATTGTAAATAAATATGGAGTTATAAAAAAAAAAAATATGTGCCATCGAAGTGGTGACATTAGAAGAAGAGGTTCAAATACCAGAAGTCTAAAAACTCAGGGTAGCAATAAACTTAATGCGTATTGTCCTGCCAATATGAATGTTATAGTTGAAGAAAACAAATGTAGACTTACTTTTTGTAAAACTCATTTTGGCCATAAACAAGAGGAAGATATGGGCCATCTTTTTTTATCAACATCAGATAAGCAAAGTATAGCCGTAAAAATAGCTGCAAAAATGCTTTTAGACTCCATTTTAGATGAAGTAAGAGACTCGGTTTCAGATTGTAAATTAGAACGAATTCATCTATTAACCAGGCAAGATTTATATAACATTGAAAAGGCTTTTAATTTAAACAAAACATCTATAAGACATAAAAATGATGCTGTTAGTGTGGAGGCATGGGTGAAAGAAACTAAAAAGTAGTGGTTCTATATTATTGTATAAACCACAGGATAGTGTAGACATCAATCATCCTGCATTAAAGCCAGAAGATTTTTTCTTAGCTATAATGACTAAAGGACAAAAGGAGTTATTACTCAGGTGAGCAAAAATTTATTTTTTTTTTCAATATTATTTGTAGAATTACCATTTACATAAATAATAATTATTGTCTTTTTTTTGCTTTAAGATTTGGGAAAGACTGCATTTGTATAGATGGCACACATGGCCTAAATTCCTATGGCTTTGAACTTAACACTATACTAATATTAGATGAATTACGAGAAGGATATCCATGTGCCTTTTTAATAGCAAACCGGAATGACACAGAAGTTTTAAAAATTTTCTTTTCATGTGTCAAAGAAGAAATTGAGAAAACAATAGCACCAAAGGTTTTTATGTCTGACATGGCAGAATCTTATTTTAATGCTTGGGTGCAAGTTATGCATCCTCCCAAGTTTAGGTAAATATATTTGATAGAAGAACTTCAAGCAGATTGTATGTGCAAATTAGTGTGTTACGAATGTATAGCATGCATTCATAAATACACTTGTACATGTCTTGACAGTAGTGTGAAATGGAACATGTGTAAACACATTCATCTCGTAGCTCAATTTTTAATAAAAAATCAGCCGACACCTGATGGAGTAGAGGCAATTTTTTCAGGTAAAATTTACTGCATTTTTATTCATTTACCTTAACTAATTCATATTGATTCCCAGTTATATACATATATTAAAAAAAAGATATCTATTAAATCTGGGAGATAAAAATTACTACTTCTTAAGTTTACAAAAACCAACTAACAGGTAAATTTTTCTACATTTACGTTCAGGACTGAGTCAGGAAGGAAATCAACAGATTCCACATAGACTAAATTTTGTTCGAAATGTAACAAATTACATAATTCAGGTGGTGGAATTCATGTTCTGGTTTATAAGAAACCTTTAATACTTTAATGTATAAAAGTGTTTTGTAGAATGGTTTTTTTTTTAATAGGAGTTTTGTAGGGTTTTTTAGTTGTTCATTAAACTTTTGCTCAAGAATACATAATAATTAAGGAAAAGCGAGAAAGCGCATTGGCTCTTTTAATATTATATTGGGTGGTATGAATAAAAATGAAGTAAATGCTTCTATTTCAATTTCTTGAAATCTTATACAATTTATAAACAACCGACAAAGATAGTACTATAGTAAAAGTATTTACTTCTCTTTATTCATACGGGCCATTGAGTCCATTTCCCAGTGGACAATTGTTATACCATACAAAAACTGCTTTTCATGGTTTCAAAATTTAATATCAGTTATGTATTCTTGGCTTTTACTATTTTGATTATTTATTTATTTTTTTTGTTTTTATAGAAAATGAGTTGGTAATTGATACAAACCAAAAACATGTGGAGATTTCTGGATTAGTAGAGGCTATAAGCACTACTAGTAGTACTAGAGATGCAAAACAGGAAATTGAGGAGAGAAAGAGAAAGTTTCTTCAGCTCATTCAAGATGAAGTCTCTAAAGTATCTACTTCTGAAGAAGTGGATGCTGTACAGAAAATGTTTGCTCCAATGAAGCCAACTCTTGCTGCTGTGGGAAGTCAGCAGCAATTTGCAAAAAACTTTGTTGGTGAATCAAGTAAAACACCTTCTAATAAAAAAATTGAACCTCAAAGACGCCTCTTTTCAAATAAGAAACGAAAAACACAAAAGGCAAGCTTAGCAAAACCAACCGCAGAAGAGGCAGATAGCTAGCAGTGCAGCTATTAATGGAATAAACTGCATTTATAGACTTCAAACTTGGCTAATTAATATTTTTAATTTATCATTTTTCAAATTTTTCTTTTTTTTTGTATATATGTATTTTCCATATTTAAGTTAGAAGAAAAACAAAATATTTTGTTGTTTCAAATTTTTTCTTATATTTTACATTTAGGCATAAACTTGTAATGATTAGGCATGAACACACAGGTTGCAAGTCATTATTTACACCAATCAAGATGAAATAATTGAGAGCCACCAAGGGTTTTCCCCCATATTTGAAAGTGACTTAATTTTAATATGTCTTTGTAATGTTCTATACACCTATGCATATGTAACTATTTTAATTTTAAATTTGACTGTTTTAAGTGTGAGATCAGAACACTGTAATAGATGAAGTTTGTTCTATCAATCAGAGCAAAATATATCAACCTGGCAAAGAAGCACTGAAGATGATATAGGAAATCATTGAAAGGACAGCGAACTGTAAACAAAATGTATTTTGAACATATTGCATTAAGAAACACATTTAAATTTTGCATTTGTGTTATCCATTTATTTCTAAAATTTCTTTCCCATGGAAGATAGTAACAAAGCAATTCCTTCAAAATTGCAGATACCTATAACAATTCGAAAACTAATTTTATAATTTCTATTCAAATATAAAAACCTATTTACCTATAGGGTAAGAAAAGAATATAACTTTAATTAAAAAAAACTCGATGATAAACATTTTAAAACTAACATCCTTCAAGAAACACAAAATGAAAATTCTTATATCCCTACCCCAGGAAATATTCAAACTTCACTCGTAATTGCGGCGCAATGATACTGCGCGTGCGCGATGGTATGCAATCGATATGAATTTCGGGCACACACGGCCTAGTAACTTTTACAACTTCGTATGGTACACAATATTTTTGCAGCAATTTTCTGCTTTTCTCATCATTGGATGAGGTCACCTTCTTTATTAATACATGCTGATCCACACTGTATGACGGAACTTTCTTCCCTTTCTTATCGTAGGTGGTTTTCTGCTTTTCTTGGTTCGATCTTATTGTGTGACTTGCGTTCAGGCGTGTCCCAGCAAGATCGTTATTTCTTATGGTTTTACAGACTTCCAAAGAAAGGAATGCGTCATTTGTTTGCCTTGGTTGGTAACCTAGGAGAAGCTGGTATGGCGTTTTATCCGTTGTCTTATTTATGGTGGTGTTTAATCTCTAATGTACTTGTTTCACCACATAATCCCTCTTTGTCTCATCATCACGGCTGCAATGGCAGATAAAATTGTTTTATTACATCTTTCTGTCTGCCAATTTGCTCGCGGTGTAGCTGTTGCATTAAGGTTCACTTTTACGGCTAAGCCATTACAGAACTCGATAAATTGCTTACTTGTGAAGCAGCTGCCTCGGTCACAAATGAAGCGTTGAGGAACCCCAAACATATTAATTATTTCGCCACCTATGCATTCCTTACCACTTTCAAAAAACAAAACTTCGTGAAACCATCTATTGCTACAATCAGATAGAAATTCTTCCGTTTGCTTTGAACGAATAGCCCCACATGGTCAATCTGTATAGTGTGCATTGGGACATCGGTTTTGTCAATGAGGTGTAAAAACCCTGTACGTTTTCCCGTTAGCTCTGTACGTACATGACAAGCAACATGCTATTTCGCATTTGACGTGTTTGCTCATACGCGCGATTTGGAGTGACTCTGAAGATTCGGTTCTGTTTTAAGGCATATTCTTTGTGAATTTTCTTTTCATCCTCATTCGTTGAATAACGTGACAATATATTACATAGCCACTGCTTTGTTCATCTTTCATTAAGCAGTTAGCACCCAGTTATCTTCATTCAAACATATGTGAAGAAGGTACTTCTCTCTTTCTGTATCTACTTCTTGCACTGTATGATTGCGACGAAGTGCGTTCACATGTGCCATTTTGTGTCCTGGTCTGTATTCTACAACAAAGTCGAACCCCTGAGTAAGTAAACACCATCGTCCGATTCTGGGAATCAGATCTCTTGTATTCATAGTCGCACGGATGGCATTACAATCTGTGATAACTTTAAAGTGTCTGTTCAGTAAATAAACTCTAAAGCGTCGCATGGATTCTACAACTGATAATGTTTCCAATTCAAAGGAATGGTTGTTTTTCTCGATTTTGCTCATCTGGCGACTAAAGTAACACACTGGTCCCAACGTTTTGTATATTTGTACCTGAAGAAGTATACTACCAATTCTATGATTGAACGCGTCGGTATGCAACCCTGTCGTTCAATCTTTATTGTATAATGCTAAGACAGGACGTTCTGTTTAAGGTAGTTTTAAAGTTTGAATGCAGTTTCTTGCTCTTGTCCCCAAACGAAGTTTCCTTTCTTGTCAGTTTTGTTATGGGTTGCGTGATACCCAGCAGCTAGGTCCAGCGTAGTAAAAAACTAGTTCCACTTAGTCTTTCCAAGTATTCGTCGACCCTTGGAATAGGATATCTATCTTTGACGGTCTTCGTATTTAAAGCTCGGTAGTCAACACACATCCTGTGTTCCCCCATTTTCTTTTTCACCAACGAAATGGAAAACGAGTAAGGTGAGTGAGAGTCTTGTACCATTCCTTTGCCCTTTAATCCCTGTTAAATACTCCTAACAACTTCTCTTTCCGAAATTAAAGTCTATAATGGCGATATGTAACCTGTACATTATCACTGAGGTAAAGTTGCACCTGGGTGACGTTCATTTTACCTAACTCGCTCATATTGGATGCAAAATATTCGCGAAAATTACTCAGAAGTGTTAATAATTGTTCACATTGCTCTTTAGTTATATTTGTACCCACTTGTTTTTTTACATCATCAAGCTGAAATGGTGTTACTTTACACTTCTCAATTGACAAGTTACTCACCTCATCGAGTGTTTCGTCTTCCCTTGAGCATGGGACACCTCTTTTTTAGGAAGAAGGTTTAGATCAGGAAAGATAGCTAAATGTTTTTCAAATAATCGCACTATATTATCACGCACCACCATTGTTACTTTCGCGCGATTTAAAAAGGGTTCTATTTGAAGTTCCTGAGCTTCCTTTTCGCGAATGGTGACAATCCTACATCCGGTGCCCAAATAGTCCTGTAATCTTGCTCCATTTATCTATTTCCCATTGCATTCCGATAATTTTCTAAGTTTGAATCAAATTCATTTTACCAAAATAATATTGACTTATTGTTTCAGTGGTTTCTTTACACGGTTTTCAAAGTTGCTGCAAAGTCGTGTTGATCCGGAAGTCTTAATCAACAGTTGTTTCATTCTTCCCAACTGTACGTATATGTGCTTAAGTTATCGTACCAGGTACGTGCTAGCCCAGATAACCTATTTTGCATCAGCTGAATGGTTGTACTTTCGTCCCACCTGTTAATCGCCACTAGTTGGTCTATTTTATCAACCCATTTTATGGAAGACCAATTTGTACTGCCAGGGGTAAATTCTGGTATACAATCACCTTTCACATACATTTTTATTATTGTTTGACTCTGGACGCTACTTGGAGATTTACGTCTCAGTAAATGTTCAACCACACTTTCGAGATACTGCAATCGTTTCGTTTGGTCGTCGCTTTCTTTATCACGAGAATGTAAATTGCGTTTGCTTGCTCTACTGTCAGATTTGCGTTTTCGTTCATCCATTGGGCTACGAGATCTACCGCGGGTGGTACCTCTCCAATCTTTTCCCATTTTGCCAATTCGTTTGCGATCACCCTGTATATTCGAAAATTAAAAAAATGGCTTACATTATTACCGTAGGAGTAAGTGAGAATTAGAAACTTATTACTACATTCATTTAAAACTTACGATAAGCAATGCTGGGAAAATTTCAAAGACATTTACAAGAAACTGTTAATTATAACTTCACTCGGAATACTTTTAACTTAAACAATTAATTTAAAAATTTAGTCAGTATCGGTTTCTCAGCAAAAGGACTTTCAATCTAATGGTTAATCTATCATCCGAGACTTAATAATATCCCGTAAGATGAAGTTATCTCAAGTATTGAACGAAATTGAAATTTTCTGCCAGACAATACGAAACAATACATCCGTGAATTTTAAGATAACCCTTTTCAAAAAGTTTAATATTTTTCAAAAAACACAAAATAGTCTCAAAGGGAAAAATTCCATATTCATCTAAGTTAAACAGAATAACATTCAACGTACAGAAAATATCATCGAAACCTGTCTATAGACCTAATTTTGAAAAACCCGTTGTCTAAATAATTGACAACTTATTAAAATCCTACGCACCTATTTACTTACGTCGATGACATGCCATACAAAGGTGTGTAAACTTACTGACCGATATCTTACCTATACCTATCCTTAATCGTATTGAGAAATTAAGTGTTACCCAATAGATTTTTAACATTGGCCCTATTAGTTTAAAACTAATAAAGGAAGTCTCCTGCAAATCAGAACTCGATTCACTTGAAGTTTGAAAGAATAAAGAGCCCTTATTGAATTCAGATCTTGGTACTATTCCACATTCTGCTTTTTTTCAGCTCCTGCAAAAGACTTACTTTCTTAGTGGCTTTAATTGTTAATATTAATTTCCCCCTATTCCCTCCCTTAGCTTGATTTTCGTTTTGTGAAGCGTATTTATTACTTATCTGGGTTTGCGAAGACCTAACGAGCAAACATGATAGTTCTTAGCTCAGGTAGATTTTGGTAGGCCTGCAGAACCAGAACGGAGGGCGCTGGTTCAGGCAACGGTCGGAGACCAGCCAGAGTATAGGAATAAGCACTTAAGCAGCCTCTTATCTAATCGAGCGAGCTCAAAAGGATTTAGACCGTGTTTAGTGAACTTTTATACTGCAGACAGTTAGGCTAATTCAGATTTTTAAATCTGGCAACAGTTATTCATAGTGCTTATCGACCTCATACACTACAGGTCGAACAACGCCAATTCCGAAGGATCTCGCAACAGTTCAAATCAAGGAAAAATTGCTCAAAGTGCTTTTTCAACTCATGTACTGTAGATCGAGCTAAGCCAATTCTTACTAAGTCTCGCAACAGTTAGAATCAAGCAAACAATAGTGAGCCAACAATATTCAAACTTCTTATGAAATCTTGTCGAAAGCCGCTGCTATCTCTACCAAATTTGTGCTCCCTCCACCAAGCGAATTCTAAATCTCACTAGCTTATCATTCTTTTCTTACAACTCTAATGTCTCTATAGATCCACCCTAAGGGCGCAAATACCCGCTACTTCGCGTCTCCCGTACCTACTACTCTTTCCCATCCTTCTCCTTCTTCATCCTTCTCCGGTGTTCTAAAATCTTCCTTCTTCCTCTCTGCAACCTCAATTACAGACAGAACAAGCGAACTCGCTGAGTTTTCTTCCCACATCCTTTTTAGAGCTTCCTTAGTGCCTTCTCACTCGTCATTTACAATTACCACGTACCGAACTGAAGACATTCTAAGGGCGAAGTTGAGACAATAAGTGTGAATTTAGGACATCTTGTGTCCTTCTTTCATTCATTAGGTACAGAAAAATATTTTTGAAAAATTACTGAAACCCTTTCTCATTTTTTTTAATTTATGAAATAATCACAATTCAAATGTCCCAAATAAACAAATTATTTAAATGAAGAGACAAAAGGAAATAAACTAATAAAAGAGTATTATTCCTAAACTAAATAAATTCAAATATAAAAACATGAACCCAGTATCCCCTATTCTACACGGGTTACCTAAAATCCACAAAGAAAATGCTCCCCTACGTCCGGTAGTTTCCTACATTAATGGCCCTGTATCTAAATTAAGTAAATTCTGTAACATTACTCTCCGTAACTTCCTCACTTGCTATTCCAAATATTCAATAAAAAATTCCATTGATTTTGGTAATAATGTTAAAGATATTTCAATTCCGGATAATTCTATTTTTGTTTCCTTTGATGTTAAAAATCTTTTTACCTCAATACCGGTTAACCATCTTTTATTAATTATAAAAGATAAACTGAAAAACACCCCTAACTTAGATACTAATCACAAATCAGAATTTTTAATACTTTTATCCCTTTGTTTAGATCAGAATTATTTTAGATTTCAAAATAAATATTACAAACAATTAGGGTAATTACGGGAGAGATGCCCTAGCGGGAGAGATGCCCATTGCGAATATTTTAATTATTAAACATCCGGTATCGTTGCAATTACGTTCAGACGTTGAGCAGTAGTAGATCACGTCGCGCACGTGTTTGGATGCAGTGAAATTGTAAATTTTTTATAATTATTGTGTGTTATTGTTTGAGACGAACCTAAAAATTTTTTACGCAGGTGAGTAACTTTTTCATATGAGGTTTGTTTGAGGTGCATGTTGAGAAATTGTTATGTTTGTGTGAAATTTAATGTTTTAAGGTTATGTTAAGGGCGGTCTGTGTGTCGATGAGTATGTGCTCAATTTTAAAATCTTGTGGGCATCTCTCCCGTATTATTGGGAGAGATGCCCAAGCCACAGTCTGGTGAGACGCCCCACTGCTTGAAAGTTATAAGTTTATTCGTTTTGCTATAGACTAAAATGCCAACCAACTATAATCGAATAATAAGTGGATCTCGCGGAAACTGGACCCAGGAAAACTTACAATTGGCAATAACAAATGTCAAGGAGGGAAAAATCACTGTTGAGGAAGCCAGTAAAAATTTTGAAATTCCTAGAACATTAAAAAGAAGAATTGAAAAAAATAATTCCGAAAAAACTGGAATGGGGATAACCAGTACACTGGGCAAGGACGCAGAACAAAAATTGGTGAATCACATATTTAAACTACAAAGACATGGATTCTCTCCGTCGAGGCAAGATGTGAGAGAAATGGCATTTCGATTAGCTGAACGTTTAAATCTGACGCATAAATTTAACCGAGAAAAATGTTTAGCAGGCTACGATTGGTTGCATTCATTTTTGCGCATCATCTAGTGATACTTCAGAATCTAGCATTTCGTTAGATGATTCTACCGATGAAGACTACTTCGGTGACGAAACCAGTGCATGTGTTGGATGCGGTGAGGAGTATCTGAGAACTACCAAACAAGATGACAAAATTTGTCAATATATGTGACCTATGTGTCAAAATTCTTGCTAAAAAAAAATAAAATAAGATTATGGGCGTCTCTCCCATAGGTATTGGGCGTCTCTCCCCGACTGTAGAGGAGAGATGCCAGAAGTAACATTTTGAAAAAAGTTCAAATTTATGTTTTTGTAGTATAGAATAATGTTTTATTTTATATATTTTATATGCAATATTATATTTTTTGTTAGTATGTCACAAACTTTTAAATAAATCTTTAAAAACAAGTTGGTAATTTTAATTTGTAAAAATGTGTGGCATCTCTCCCGTAATTACCCTATATGAGTTACCAATGGGTTAACTTTTGTCCCCAATCTTATCCGAAATTTTCATGTCCGATTTCGAAGAACGATTATTTGAATCTAAAAACAATTTAATTAATAATACAATTTTTTGGAGGAGATACGTGGATGATGTTTTTTTGCATCTGGAAAGGTAGTGCCGGACTTAATATATTTTTAAATTTCTTAAATTCTCTTAACAGTAAAATTTAATTCACTATGGAATTAGAATCCAACAAATCTATTAATTTTTTAGATCTAAAAATCAATGAATCGAACAATAGGATCGACATAGAATTTATAGTAAACCAACCGCTACCGACACTGTTATCCCCTTTCATTCGAATAAATCCTTTAGAATAAAAATGGCTTCCTTTAATTCATTTATTCATAGATTACTAATGATACCCCTAAATCCTAAAAATTTCAACAAAGAATTACTTATAATTAAAACTATAGCTCTCAACAATGGCTACAAACCCGATATGATAGACATTATGTTAAAACTTAAACAACGTTCTTTTCTAAGAAGACATATTTACAATAGTCTAACTAAAGATATTTCAAACACCAATAATATTTTTTGTTCATTAAACTATATTAAAAATGTTAGTAACCGAGTAAAAAACAGATTATCTAAACTCAACCTTTCAATTATAGAAGTTAATAAAAACAATCTCCATTCTCTCTTAGTTAATAATTAATCCAAAGTCAACAACTTAGAAAAAAGCGGTGTTTTGTTCTATTTAAGAATGCGGAGGTCTGGTTCAACAAGCATTGCCTTAATGGAAAAGGCATCTTGTTGAACACTACAGTACCTGTTATTAAATAGCGTTTACCATGTATGGCGTTCTGGTGACATCTTTGGTCTTTATTAATATACTATTTGAACCCGTCCAGCATTGGACGGTGGTGCGTAGTGGTGCGGTGCGTAATCAGGTTGACAATTTAATATCATGACCCCAGTGGTTTTTGCAAATTTTTTTCTAAATCGTCTGTATAATAATCATGCTGTTTTGAGAAAAGTTATACATCTTTGAAAATTGTTGTAAAAGTTTTTATTTAAACTGATTGCTTCCCTTAACCACACATCCAATTTTTTACTGTTATGAATACAATCCTTCAAAGCTTGGACGGTCATGCATAGCACTGTAACAAATTTAATCAGAGGGGCCGCTTTGTACCGTAACCTCACGGTGGTGCGTAGCACTTAACCTAATGGTGCATAGCATTTACCTTCCTGGTGCATAGCACTTCTTCTATTAGTGCATAGCACCTATCGGCGGTTAAATCTAATTTAACCTACGCTGTAGTACTACCTGTCAAAGCTAGGACGGTGGTGCATAGCATTTAACAAATAAAATGATAGGGACCACTTCCTACCGTAAACTAACGATGGTGCATAGCACATACCCTATTAGTGCATAGCACACCCTATTGGTGCGTAGCATACCTTAACGGTGCACAGCACTTAAACCATTAGTGCATAGCATTCAACAAACAAAATCATGGGGACCTCTTCTTACCGTAACCTAACGATGGTGCATAGCACATACCCTATTAGTGCATAGCACCCCTATTAGTGCATAGCACATCTTAATGATGCATAGCACTTACCCCATTAGTGCATAGCATTTAACAAACAAAATCATAGGGACCTCTTCGTACCGTAACCTAACGATAGTGCATAGCACTTACCCTATTAGTGCATAGCACACCCTTTTGGTGCATAGCACTTCCTAATGGTGCGTAGCATTTGCCCTATTAATGCATGGCACTCATGGGCGCTCCATTGCGACAGTTCAATACATTATACAATTTTGAAATGAAAATTTAAAATTATCAATTATTTAGAGATTGTTTCCTTTTTCACTTTTAATAACTTCTACACTCGTCATTCTCACCTATAGGGGGCGAATATACAACTGTCATAAAAGTTGACCTGTTTACTTTGGGAGCGAATTTGAGACAACCGCCGCTTTGTACCGTAACCTCACGGTGGTGCATAGCACTTCTCTTACTGATGCATAGCACTTCTCCTAGGAGTGCATTGCAATTACCCTATTAGTGCATAGCACCTATCGGCGGTTCATGATGAAAATCATTTGTTTCTTTAATTCTGTTTTATCTAAAAATCGTAAAATACTTCAACCTAACTTTTTGTATTTATGACGTAGAGCACATCTTATTATTTCAAAGAGGCCCTTAATTACCAAAGCGTATTCTACATAATGCATTTACCATTTCATTGCTTCAAATATATATTATTATTCAATTATTTGCGCAATGGTTAATAATATTTAGCATTGCACTGTGTATATATTATTTGATTTACATATTTATGTTTTTACTTTTTAACTTGCTTAAACCCTTACATAATTTGATTTCCATTTTTGACAATATCCCCGCCTGACAAAAAGCATGCTCGGAGACACACACATTTACACACCCTATCATAACCGTTTCTCCCTTGTCATCTTAAAAAAATTTAGGAATACTGTTGTGGTGGGTGGTGGGGGTAGTAATGAGTGCGTTCTAGGTGGTAGTTACAATGGGTACCGGTTATAGGGGTTGGAGGTTTTAAGCGGGTCAAGAACTCTCCCCCAATCACACCCCCGAACCCATTTCAAACTTTTAATTTATTTATAATATTTAAAATATAAAATATGAATAATATATAAAATATATTAAATAAATACTACAACATACTGATATATGAATCGAAACGGGGAGGTGGAAGTAAAAGCGTACACAATTACCTACCATGTTTTCTAAGATGATCGCTAACCTTCATAACACACCCCATATTTTACTGTAATAGTACCTACTACCTGTCCAAACTTGGAAGGTGGTGCATAGCCTTTAACGAATTTACCGTAACCTATCGCCGGTTCATGGCAAAATTCAGATGAGTTTTTTTTTTTTCGAATAACTTGCAAATGGTTATGTTAATTTAATGTTTTGGAACTTACTTTGAGAAAATTATTTATGCTCGAAATAATAAATTCAGTATCTAAATTAAAAATAATACTTAATTGATATTTAAAAAAGTTGTATTGCATCCCACATATAATTACAGCATAGGTATTTATATATTCTTGTTCAGCTTAACATGTTCTACAACATACGTACTACAAGCTCAAAGTAATCTAAGTTGGCGGGTTAAAGTCTATCATTACCGTTAAAATTGTCAAATTCAAGAAAAAACAAAAAAAAAGAAATTCGCCTCGGATGGGACTTGAACCAACTACTGCTGGAGTAGGCGTTAGTAAGATCAGTGCACTACCGAATGCGCTACGAACCGATTTGACTTGGGATACTATATTTACTCGTTTTTATGTTAACCATAGCGACTGTAATGAATATTATTGCATATAAATTATATTTACTTTCTTATTTCCTCTTTATTAAACGTTCTTTGATAAACGTCAAACTTCCAAGGTTCGAATCTACAAATATATACAAGCAATAACAATATAAGCCCCGCCCATCCCTCTGAGCAGTTGTTTCCTTAGAATCCGGATATGTCAAAATTAACGATTTTTAATTACAAATTTTGATTAAACGAACACATAACGGATGATGAAAATAGGCCTATGTAACACTTTGGTCCTTAACTTGGACGTTTTAATTGTCGACAAATTCCAGATTATCCTATCTTCGGACGGGATAGATCTAAAAATTATGACTATAAACCAACAACGCGTTTTTTCCCATTTTCATTTGCTAATATCTTTTAAACCACTTATTAAATCCGGATGAAATTTTGCAAAACCCTACTTCGTCTTAATCTTAATCGATATCGTTTACGGCATTTTGCGCGTCTTTTGTAGGTTTTCGGCAATCTTTAATCGAAAAGTGCAATTTTTTTCATGGCCAACTGGGTCGTCCTCAAACAAACATCCGGACACTAGAACATTATTATACAGGGTGTTACTAATATAACTGCGGATATTTAAGGAGGTGATAGGGCAGTAGAAAATAAGAAAATTAAGCAAAACTTCGCAGGTCCTAAAGTTTACCGTTTTCGAGAAAAACGTATGTGAAAATACAGGCAAAACCGAGTACGGTCCTGTGTAAGACGTGTCCTCAATTGACCTGGTCGTGTGTAGTGGCAACGCTGTCTTCAATCAGCTGACCGTGAATGAGGTTACTCGGTTACTGTAACGTAAACAAGTGTGTTCAAAAATGGCGTTTAGTTCATCAGAATTTTGTGACAGTTGCCAAATGTGTTGCTTAAGTCAAAGCGAAAACGCACAGGACCGTATTCAAATTAATTCATGTTAAGATGTTTTTCAAAAATTTTGAAAATTTTTTTGTTTCTTCACCGCGCTGCTGTAGTGACCATTCGATGATATATTGCATCTAGTTGACACCCTCCAAAAATCCGTATTTATATCAGAACCACCCTGTATATGATGATTTACAAAGTTTGTTGTGATAATTGTAACGTTTTTTATATTGATCAGTCAGGCCGATCTATTAAATGTCGAATTACCGAACATGTCTATAGCATAATATTCCAAAAAAACTACAGGGATCGCAGAGCATTGTATTTTAAACAAACACAATATAAATGTAGACTCGGTTAAACTATTACATTTAGTAAACAAAAGCCAGAAATTACATTTATTGGAACACCTTGAAATTAAGTAAGCGGTATTATAATCTACCCTTAGCTAACAACCAAACCGAACTTCTTAGTAACAATACACCACTCTTAATTACATATTACAATACAATTTCATGTATCGTTTGACAATGACGTAGCTGTCGAAACAAATTTGTTAAGAAATTTTAAATATACTTTGTAGAAATTATCCAACTGTGTTTTTGTATTCATTTCTGATTTTTATTATTTCACAAATTTCCTACCGCAAATTCATTTGAAATTGTTAATACTTTAACCTGCTAAATATCATAACACCTGATGAAGCGGTAAGCAAACGAGATTTCACTATCAGTAGTTAGGAACAAGGATTCATTTGTAGGAGTCTACTTTTATTGAAAGTAGTGTCTAAATCTCTTTGATAATGATGAGAATTTTATGAGAATACATTTAAAAGCAAAATTTAAAAAGCATAATGAAAAAATAGAAAAAAGTAAAAGCTATGATGAATTTGATAGAAATGAAGGTACAGGAAATATAAAAATAACCTTAAATAAGGAAGTGAAAGGTGATGTGTAAAAATCAGAAAACAGAAAAGAATAAAGGAAAGACGTACAAAGACCTTCAACGAATTGTTGAAGAAACCGATGAAAAGAAGTGTAAACATAAAAGAAATAAGCTTTAGTGAAATGTCTCCAAGAAAAGGTACTAGATGTGAAAGAGACATATGGAAATATAGACAAATGGAAAAAACTAGAGGCATTATTGAACTATTGATGGAAGTAATGAAAACAACTATAGGTAACGACACCACGTGGTAAGACAAAATGGTAAGAGTACTCCTCCACGTCAAAAGAAATGGAACAGAAAATAAATAAAAATAATGGTGGCGTATAAGGTAAAATTACAATTAAAAAATATCGGTGCCGGTATAGCGTGCGCTCAACCGACTTGTTACTGTTGTAGTGTGTGCTCTACCGGCTTGTTGTAGATTAGATAATACAGAATAATTTATAGTATTTTTCTATAGGTGATACATGATACTGTTGGTTTGTTTAAACTTTGAAAGCGGTTATTCTTAGTGTGTTACGAATACAAATTTTTAGGAAAGGATTAGGGGTATGTAAATTTAAACACACTCATCCTGAACCGTAACCTAATGCAATACACACGGAAATTTTTTGAAGCTCAAAACTAGTATGAAGATGTCATAGATCAGAAAAAACTGTCGTAATATTTCCGTGTGTATTGTATTAGGTTATGGTTCAGGATGGGTGTCTTTACATTGACATACCCCTCACCCCATCCCAACAGCAACTCGGTAGAGCACACACTACAACAGTAACAAGTCGGTAGAGCGCACGCCATACCGGCACCAAAATATCTTCTTCCATAACATAAAATGCAATCGGTAAGTATGTGACTATGGAAAAATAATGGAATGTATTTTGTTATACGGTTGATTTGCATTTTGTATGCGGCTACCAATGCGAACTATTCCTTCTTTTAAGTGCGGATTTAATAACAATATTGGTTAATTATACAGTATGGGTCATCCCCACCCGATTTTCTTGAAATACAGTTTGTTGTAGAGTTCGTCATGCTCATCAAATATATATATAGGTATATTGTCATGATAGAAGGCAATTAATTAAAGAAGTTATCAAAATTAGAAATTGAAATAAGTTCCAAGCTATTAAAAAAATGTTTTAAAAAAAAAAAAAATTATATATAATTAAGTATCAAGACACGTTGTTGTGGTCAGTTGTCTGCTTATTAACAGAAAATTTATGTTAGAGTATTCATATTGATCGTTATGATCAAGTGATTAAATGTAGTCGTCGTTTTTATGTATAGTTAAGTAAAGTTGTTCAAAAATATAGTGAAGCTTTTATTTTCCATTAATCAACCATAAGAGATAATACAGCAGTGCTTAAGATATAAGCACCAGAGCACGGCTTCCAAATTGGATACCGTTATACAACATTTATAGTCCTTCGAGCCGGATAACCGCATAATAATACAACATCCAACGAATATCGATCAAAAACAAAGGTCAGTCAATTGTATCTTTCCTATCATTAACAGTGTATACATTTCCCACTTTCTATTTGTATTAGAAACTTTCTGGCATTATTTATTACTTATATCATTTGTTTCAAAATGGCGGAAGAAATAAAACAGTTAAATTTTGCCCGCGGAGAATTAAAAACTCGCCTTACCAAATTTAGGTCATATTTTGAAGGTACTTCTGATATTAATATCACGCAATTAAAAATACGTTTAGCCAAATTTGAACCAACTCTCGATGAATTCGATAAGGTTCAATCTCAAATAGAATTTCGTGAACCGTCCGAAAAACAAGCAGAGGAACACGACACGTTTGAAAAACAATATTATGATATAGTAACAGCTGTAACCGAAAAACTGAGTAAATCTTCTATGAAAGGTACTAACAATTCAACAGTGGCCAACTTGCCCACAATTTCTAGTGATGCTCAAACAACAAATAACCTGGATGGTATATCAAATGAAAACTCACAAATTAAGTTACCAACGCTAAATTTATCAAAATTTAACGGTCAGTATGACCAGTGGCTCTCCTTTGCGGAGACATTTGATTCCTTAATTAATAAAAACAGTAATTTAGATAACATTCAAAAGTTTTATTATTTGTAATCTTGCCTTATAAACGAAGCCGCTAGTTTAATTAATATATTGACAATTACAGCAGACAATTATCAAGCAGCCTGGGACTTATTAAAATCACGATATGAAAATAAGAGACTGATTATTACAAATCACTTAAATGCGCTGTTTAATTTATCACCCATATCAAAACCATCTCCCTCGACCTTAAATCATTTGCTTGATAGTGTAACTCTAAATTTAAAGGTTTTAAAGAGTCTGAAATTGCCAGTAGATCAGTGGGATGCAGTCCTCGAACACTTTATTACATCAAAATTTGACGTCGATACACAAGCAAGGGGGGAATCGACCTTAAAGGGAGATAGCCCGAAGTTTAAGGAACTATCTGATTTTTTGAAAGAAAGATGCAAGGTATTAGAAGCAGTTGAATTTACCAAAAACGCTCAGAAGAATCACTATAACAAGCCTAATACTGTACATCCCGTATCAAATAAATCAAATTCTTATTTGGCGACAAATTCATTAAAATGTCAATTTTGTAAACAAACTCATTATGTAAACCAGTGCAGCGAATTTTTAAAATTATCAGTAAGCGAGAGAATTAAGGAAGTTAAAAAACTTAATCTTCGAATTTAAACTTTCTAAGGTGCAATTGTTGTGAAACATTGTATAATCAGAAATAAAACACAAGTAAAAGGTTTACACTTAATTTAATCGAAAACTCGACAATTGTTTCGGGCATTGCCCATTATCAAGAGTATAATTACTAAAGAATAAGTATAACAAACAGTGTATATATATTTAGATATATATATACATTTTCCGGGCTATTGTGCCGTGGTCGACATCTTCCTCCTCCTCGTTGCGACGTTTCGCCAGATCTTGCTTCTGGCATCTTCAGGCAGGTTACTTATCTAGACGATTTGTAACTGTTTGCTCATGCTTCTTGTTACCCTTCTTATACCTGTGTTTCGTCTCGGATCACTTGTTATGGTGGTGGAAACAGGTCCAACGGTGCTTTGGGGGGCGGAGCCAGGTTCCGGTTCAGTGCTGTTGATTCTAACGGTGGCGTTTGTAGTGACTGTGTCATCTGGTAGTTGTGATTTGGGCTGCTTGTTTTGAAGGATCCCGTGCCATATCCGACTAAGCTGATACCCGTTGTCCTTGTTGGTGTTATCTGGATGTTGGTATATCTCGATAGCTTCTCTTCTCACCAAGCGGTGGAATCCAGATAGTCTGGCGAGGACTTCGGTTTGGTTAAAGTTGACCTGATGTCCTTCGGTTAAGGCGTGCTCTGCAATTGCTGATCGCTCTGGTTGGTTCAGTCGGAGATGACGTTCATGTTCCCGTTTCCTTGTCAGGACAGACCTCCCTGTCATACCGATGTAGACTTTTCCGCATTCACAAGGAACTTTGTAGATCCCAGGTGTTAGTAAAGGATCCAGTTTTTGCATCACAGGACGTAGAAAACTGGATATCTTGGTGGTGGGTGTGAAGATAGTTTGGATTTTCTTTTTTCGAAGAATTTTGGCAATTCGGTCTGTTACATCCTTCACATATGGTAGGTATGCTTTATCCATTCGTTCCTCCTCTTGTTTGTTACTATGTGAACCACGTCGGGGGTTGATGGCTCGCTGAACCAACCAGAGCGATCAGCAATTGCAGAGCACGCTTTAACCGAAGGACATCAGGTCAACTTTAACCAAACCGAAGTCCTCGCCAGACTATCTGGATTCCACCGCTTGGTGAGAAGAGAAGCTATCGAGATATACCAACATCCAGATAACACCAACAAGGACAACGGGTATCAGCTTAGTCGGATATGGCACGGGATCCTTCAAAACAAGCAGCCCAAATCACAACTACCAGATGACACAGTCACTACAAACGCCACCGTTAGAATCAACAGCACTGAACCGGAACCTGGCTCCGCCCCCCAAAGCGCCGTTGGACCTGTTTCCACCACCATAACAAGTGATCCGAGACGAAACACAGGTATAAGAAGGGTAACAAGAAGCATGAGCAAACAGTTACAAATCGTCTAGATAAGTAACCTTCCTGAAGATGCCAGAAGCAAGATCTGGCGAAACGTCGCAACGAGGAGGAGGAAGATGTCGACCACGGCACAATAGCCCGGAAAATGTATATATATCTAAATACAACGCCGGCCGTGAAAGCCTGAAAACTACAGTGTATATATAGGTAAATCTATAATGTGCTGAGTAGGAGAGGGGATGTTGTCTGTCCTAATTCTAATTGATTGTTGACAATATTTATTTATATCAAATCACCCTTGGCAAACTAAACTATTAGCCTTTCATAGTTTAATTAATAGATTAATACAATTACCCTTATCCGAAAATAGTTACAATACAGAATTAAATGTTATAAAAACTATTGACAGAAACAACGGGTATAATGAATATTTAGTTGACAAATTAATTCTCACAAAAAAACAAAAGTCAGTAAGAAAATTATTATATCATGACGATTTTAGTATTAATTCTAGTAAGAACTTTGTTTCTTTACATTTTATAAAATCTATTAGCAATAAGTATAAACACAAATTACAAAATTTAGGTTTTACCGTGGTTGAAAATAATAAATTCACTTTAAGAACAATATTAGTTAATAATAAAAAGAAAACAACTTCCTTAGAAAAAAGTGGAGTTTATCAATTAACTTGTGACTCTTGTGACGCAACATATATTGGTCAAACGGGTAGAGCTTTTTCAACTAGGATAAAAGAACATTTAAATAGCATAAATAAAAATAATTTGAATACTGGAATTTCAGAGCATTGCACTTTGTATAAACATAATATAGATGTCAAGAATACAAAAATTTTACATTCTAAAATAACAAAAAGTAAGAAATTATCGATGTTAGAAAATCTAGAGATAAAGAAAAGCCTTCACAACAAAATAAATATTGTCAACAATCAATTAGAATTAGGACAGACAACATCCCCTCTCCTACTCAGCACATTAGAGATGTACCTATATATACACTGTTTGTTATACTTATTCTTTAGTAATTATACTCTTGATAATGAGCAATGCCCGAAACAATTGTCGAGTTTTCGATTAAATTAAGTGTAAACATTTTACTTGTGTTTTATTTCTGACTTAATCTTTGTACTAATTGTCTGAACGGTAACCATTTTTATAGCAAATGTTTCTCAAAGCAAAGATGCAAACAATGCAATAAAAAACACCACACTGCATTACATTCTACCGAAAATGTGACCAACATCTCTAACCGCGAATTGCCCAGTACATCAGAATCATCATTGTCATTCAACAATAATTATCATTGTTATTCTCCAGCAAGTCATACTTTCAACAGTTATCGTTCAAATGGCAAACGAAGAAGGTTCATTTCGACCGTGTAGAGCACTGTTGGACGTAGGCTCACAATCTAATTTCATAACAAAATCCACGCGTGACAAATTAGGATTATAGCTAAAATCGACATCAATCCCGATTATCGGTATTAATCAAATAAACACCTATATCAATCAAATGACTCGAACAACAATACATTCTGCATACAACAAGGCTTTCAAAATAGATATTACCTGTTTGGTACTACCGCGTATCACAGACAACTTACCTACAACAAGTTTTGACCCTTCTTGTCTTAACATACCGAAAAAAATCAAATTAGCCGACCCTAAATTCTTTATGTCAGGACCGGTAGATTTATTATTAGGAGCACAGTTGTTTTGGCAGTTACTGTCTCTCGGTCAAATAAAGTTAGGTCACAATTTACCATTACTACAAAAACCCGAATTTGGTTGGGTTGTCGGCGGTGGGTTGAATTTTAATCAATTAAAGCAAAAACAGGCCTGTAATGTATCCATTGATACCATGTTATCAGAAAAATTAACCAAATTTTGGGAAATAGACGATCAGATCCAAGAACAGAAATTTAGCTTTACGCGCTCAGAATTAGCATGCGAAAATCATTTCACACTTACATACCAACGTGATCATATAGGACGTTTTATTATCGAGTTACCTTTTAAAGAAAATGCACCCGTGTTAGGGGATTCCAAACCGCAAGCGTTAAAACGTTTTCATTCATTAGAAAAACGATTAAACCAAAATCCAAAATTAAAACAAGAGTACACTAATTTTATGAACGAGTATGCACGATTAAGACACATGAAAAAGGTCAGTGATCACGAGCATTCTGAAATCGGGAAAACATTTTATATGCCACACCACGCAGTAATTAAAGAATCAAGTACCACAACCAAATTACGCGTAGTGTTTGATGGATCGGCAAAAACGAACACCGGAGTAAGCTTAAACGATACCTTACTAGTAGGGCCAACCATCCAACAAGATTTATTTTCCATTTTATCCCGTTTTTGTACTCATAAATATGTATTCTCTGCTGACATTACTAAAATGTATCGTCAGGTTCGAGTTACGGAAAAACATCAAAATTATCAGAGAATAGTTTGGAGGGATAACGATAACAAAAAATTAGAAACATTCGCTTTGACTACAGTCACTTATGGTACCGTTCCAGCACCCTTTTTGGCGATTCGTTGTTTACAACAGTTAGCTAAAGATGAAATATATCGATTTCCGTTAGCTCATTCCGTCATGTTGCACGACTTTTATGTGGATGACGTTTTGACAGGCTGTAATTCGTTGAGAGAAACTTTAGAATTAAGAGATCAATTGACAAAGGCGCTGAAACAAGGAGGTTTTGAATTGAATAAATGGGCCTCTAATCACCCTGAAATTTTATCGAATACATCATCAGATATTGGGTTAGACAAGCCAGAAACAAAATTGTTGGGTCTCAATTGGAATCCTAACTCGGATTTAATTCATTATACAATTAAAAGGTTCGATATTCATAAAACAGTCTCGAAAAGACAAATTTTATCCACTACTGCCCAATTATTCGACCCCCTAGGTTTAATATGCCCTATTCTCATCAAAGCAAACTTTTGCTTCAAAAATTGTGGTCCATTAAGTTGAATTGGGACGAATCGGTTCCAATCGATGTTTACACATATTGGAATTTATTTCTCAAGGATTTGCCCGAAATAAACAAAATCAGTATACCTAGAGCCATTATTAATATTACAAAACCGTTAACATTCGAGTTACACGGGTTTTCTGATTCATCACAATCGGCTTATGGTGCGTGCATTTACCTCCGTGCAAATGATAACAACGGAGATTGTTCCGTACATTTGTTTTGTGCCAAATCACGCGTCGCTCCACTTAAAACAATTTCTATACCTCGTCTAGAGCTATGTGGAGCCCTCCTGTTAGCACGTTTAATGCACAAAATCAGTCAAATATTAAATTTATCAATTAGTAAGTACCACTATTGGACTGACTCAACCATAGTTTTATCATGGTTAGCAGAAACCTCTGGAAGTTGAAGACATTCATTTCAAATGGAATTTCCGAAATCCAATCTTTAACCGATGCAAATCACTGGCGTCACATCCCAACAAAACATAATCCTGCAGATCTCATTTCCCGCGGTACAACAGCGTTGGAGTTATTAAACAACAAATTATGGTGGAATGGACCCAGGTGGTTAAAAGGGGATCCAATAGAGTGGCCCACTACACCTTCTAATATCTATCAGAAGACTGATTTAGAGCGAAGAAAGGTTGTCTTTTTAACTATAAGAGTGGAGGAACTAGAAGTTTTTACGAAATTTTCAAAATATTCAAAATTGCAACGGACAATAGCATATTGCTTCAGATTTATAAACAATTTAAAAAACAAAAACAACAAATCCTACGATAATCAATCCTCAGCTAATGAGTTAGACGTAGCTTCACTCGCAATTTTTAAACACATTTAGTTAGTTACATTTCCATCAGAAATCTCGAGTCTACAAAACAATAAACCAATACACGCAAAGAGTAAATTATTATCATTGGCGCCATTATTAGACGACAACGGGCTTCTACGCGTAGGTGGTCGGTTAAAAAAAGCCGAATTGGAGTACTCCATCAAACACCCCACAATATTACCCGCAAATCACCATGTCGCAAAGTTGTTAGTTCAACACGAACATGAAAGAGTACTTCACGGTGGACAACAATTAACCTTAGCATCATTAAGACAGCAATATTGGCCAATTAATGGTCGAAGTCTTGTACGGCAAGTTTTACATAAATGTATGGAATATTTTCGCACAAACCCAAAGGGATCCATCGCGCCTATCATGGGAGATTTACCAGTTAAACGGTTGCAACCTGCGCGACCTTTTATTAATTGCGGCGTGGACTATGCCGGTCCCATGCTTTTAGAGAGAGGACCTGGTCGTACGAAGGGTACAATTAAATCATATATAGCTCTGTTTGTTTACTTTGCAACGAAGGCAATACATATAGAGCTGGTCAGTGATTAAAGAGATTTATCGCAAGAAGAGGAAATATTTGGCATATATTTTCCGATAATTCAACTACCTTTGTAGTGCCTTTCGGTCATTTAAGGAAATAAATGATATAGCCAATTCTTCCACATTTAAAGACTTTTTAGCTACAAAAAACATAACCTGGCATTTTATTCCACAAAATTCTCCCTATTTGGAGGAATTTGGGAAGCCGGCGTAAAAAGCGCAAAAACTCATCTCAAACGTATATTAAAAAATTCTTTATTGACTTATGAGGAAATGTATACACTGCTAGCTTCCATAGAAGCCTGTTTGAATTCCCGATCTCTTGTCCGATTGTCCAATGATCCCAACGATTTCAATGTCCTAACCCCTGGCCATTTTTTGATCGGGGAAGCACTAACGGCACCAGTAGAAACGAATCTACAAGAGATCAACAAGAATCGTCTATCACGTTGGCAACGATTGGAGCAGATGAGGCAGCATTTTTGGTCAAGGTGGTCAAACGAATACCTTACCCAACTACAACAACGAGGAAAATGGAAGCAACATCAAGCACCTCATTTCCACAAAGGAATGCTTGTTCTAATACGCGATGACAAGCTACCACCACTTCATTGGAAATTGGGACGCATCATCAACACTCATCCAGGCACTGAGGAATCGTGCGCGCCCATTCAATCAAAACGGTTGGTGGAGTAATTAAACGTCCGGTTGTAAAGGTGTGCGTGTTACCGATAGACTCTCAAAACAATAGTTAAAAGGTGAATTGATAGAAATTAATCTGTCAATTGTGGGGCGGGATGTTCGGCAACAGCCTTGAACAGTTACAAATATGTACATTTATTGGGGTTGTACCATAAAAGCTGGCCGTAACGCTATGTGCGCACTGGTTTGCCCGTTTTCAGACAAACGCCCCCAAAGAGGCCCCCCAACTCATAGCAATCTATTTCTAAGAAACAGGGTAGTGGTAAGAAGAAGAAGGTTTGAGAAGACGATTCGTATTCGACACGTTGTTGTGGTCAGTTGTCTGCTTATTAACAGAAAATTTATGTTAGAGTATTCATATTGATCGTTATGATCAAGTGATTAAATGTAGTCGTCGTTTTTATGTATAGTTAAGTAAAGTTGTTCAAAAATATAGTGAAGCTTTTATTTTCCATTAATCAACCAAGTTTTATATTAGATTAGAATTTTAGAATAATATTTAATTAGTTTTTATTTTAGATTTGAATTTTAGAATATTATTTAAATAAAAAAAAGTTGTAAATTTAATTTTTGGAACTTACACTGAGTAAAATTATTTACGCTCGAATTAAAAATTTAATATTTAAATTTAAAAAAATATATATATGTATATATATATTTTTTTTTTGTGATGTATTTGTTAGAGATAATAAAATATGTTATGATTTGATGAGATACAAAACAATTTTTTAATTTTAATTATAATTTACATTACTGAATTCAAATATTATTTTTCTTAAATATTTAAGAGCATGAATAACTCTCTTCTCAGTGTAAGTTTCATCATATATAAAATTTGCAATTTCCTTTTTTTTTATATTAAATAAAATTCTAAAAATTCTACTTTATAACTAAAACTAATTAAGTACTATTAACAATTTTTTTGTTTTAATGAAATTTTAAACTATCAAAAATTCTATAGTTTTAATTAAATTATGGTGACAAGTTTAATTCACTCACTGCTTTTAAAGTCAGTCAATGTCAATTTAAAAATCAGCTTTCACCAAAATATGAAGTAATTCCATATCCACATTAATTTTTCTTTTCTTCTGTTTTAAAAACTCCTTTTTCTTCTTGTTATTGTATTATTACATTTATATTGCTTTCTTAAAAATCTTGAATTGTCGATAAACTTTAATTAATATATTTTTTTATATTAACACTTGTTTACTTCACCACTTTAAATATCTTCTATTTTATTAATTATGTTCTTCTGATTTTAATTTATTTTCTTTTAATTTTAAAATTTCTGTTCTTAATTATTTTTTTTAAAATGTCTAATCCATGTCTAATCTAATAATAACAAATTCTCCACTGTCTGGATCTTTCAAATAAATTTTTTTTTTATGCAATCATAATTAGTATTATAATTTTGAAAAGCTACTGTCATTTCAAAACATTTTTTTTTTATTAATTAAAATTAAATTTTATTTGTTACAACTTTAAAATTTTAATAAACTACTAAACGTAACTAATAATAATAAATTTTTCTTTTTAATGTACTTTTTTTTAATGTTTTGAAACTTGTTTCATTTTCTAAATTTGTTAATTTTTTTTTTAAATTGTATTATAGGCATCCTTCTATCATGACAATATATATTGTCATTATAGGAGGATGCTACAATACAATTTTAGAAAAAATAACAAAAATGGAACATGAAATAAATTTCAAAACATCAAATAAAGGAAAAAAAAATTATTACTAATTTACGTTAAGAAGATTATTAAAATTTAAAAGTTGTGGTAAATAAAATTTAATTTTAATTTAAAAAATATATATGTTTTGGAAATAGTGTTTTGGAGATTGTTTTGAAAAGACTGTAGTATTTTAAAATAATAATACTTATCAAGATTGGTTTAATATTTAAAAAATAAAATTTTTTTTTGAAAGATCCAAATAGTGGAGAATTTTGTTTATTATTTAAAAATAATTAAGTAAAATAAGTAAGAAGTGAAAAAATTAAATAAAAATTGGAATAATATAATTATTAAAATAGATCTTATTTAATGTCGTAAGAAGAAAACAAATATTTTAAAGAAAAATTAGTTTATGGAGTTATTGGAAAAGTTAAAGGAACAGGTCAGAATGACAATACAGAGAGAATTTAAGAAGTTGTTTTAGATTAATTAAAAGGAAAGAAGAAATAAGTTGATTAGAAGAAGGAGAATTTATAATAATTTATGGAGATGCTGTTTTCAAATTGAGATTGGGACATTAAGGCAAGATAGTTTAATTTATAAATTAATTGTCAAAATGTATAAATTAATCAAGAAGACAGAAGTGAGTGAATTTAGACATATCATCACAATTTATTTTAAAAACTGTAGATTGTATAGTTAAAAAGTTTATTCTGAAAGTTTGATCAATAAAGCCACAGATCTCAGATCAAAAGGAAGTAGGATTTTGGTTTCATTTGATGTCTGTTCCCTTTTTCCAAGTGTAGCGATTCCGCTTACTTTGACGTATCTAGAGGATTTATTGAAAGAAAATGGTTTTACCGCTGATATTGTAACTAAGTACGTTTCTCTAGCTTCAGTGTGCATGCGGCAAAATTATTTTCAGATAAATGGTTGCTTCTACGAGCAGAGGGAAGGAATATCTATGGGGAACTCCTAATTACCCTTTATAGCTGATATTTTCCTAGACCTACACCTAGAGTATTTTCCTCGGCTGTTGCGAAGATATGTCGACGATATTTTTGCTGTTATTGATTTAAACTCCTTTAATCTGAACTATTTCCTTACTAAATTAAATTGATATTTCCCTTTTGTTAAATTTTCTGTGGAAAAAGGAACAGATAAATAGAGATAGGTGTAAAAAAGAATTTCATACTATTAAATGTATTGCCAAAGAGAATGGTTATACGTAATACGTTGATAAAATATTCAATAAAGTTAAATTTAAGAATCTTGTTTCAAGATCCTCGACTTTTCATATTAATACAGATAAAACCAAGTTTATAACTATGGCATTCGAACCAAGGTTTACCCAGTTGAATAACAATACTAACTAGAAAAAAAAATGCGGTTTGTGTTTGCCAGCGCCTACCTGATCAGACCCAATAGATCGAAACCGTTTGTAGGATATGGTTTATGGTTCGTTGTGTCTATTGTATAGAACGCGTTCCAAATGTGGAATTTGTAATTCTTAAATATTTAGACGTTACAAGAATTTATCGGTCTTCTTAGATTATTTTATCTACGTCTAACATGTATGTACCCTCAGATTCAATAGTGTAATTCAATGCCGGTAGGGGTATTAGCCCTTGGAGTAGTTGTTTCTCTTGTTTCTAGTCAGTCCTATTTATTATGTTCTCCATTGCATATATCTATGGGTTGCTATTCACTAGTCTATGGTTTAAGTCAATAATGCTTGTACGTAGAGTGAATGTTGTCTGTCATGTTGTCGAAAGAAGTCATGTTGCGTTTTTTGGAAAAGAATTACAATCTATATATCGTTGTATTACTAATAAAGAGCAATCATTTCAATAGTTAATAACAAAAATGGTTCTGGGCCCAGACAAAGAGCTTCTAGCAGAATTTAAAAAAGGCGTTTATTAAAAGAGTGAAGGAAAAGAGTACAGCTGCAAAAAAAAACACGAACAAAATGGCGTCAGAACATTTGCGAGTGAATTTACCTCAACTAGAAAGTGAAAATCTTGAAACAACGAACGTTGTGATTTAAAAGATGAATGTTAATTTTGTAGTGTTTCTGGGTTTATTATTTATTTATAATTTATTACACTGATTCATTTATATTCACTTAAAATGCTATTAATTAATACTAAACCAAGATTACTTTTTATTTACACCATTCACTTTTATAGCATCCATAGAACAAGTCGGGAAAAGTCTAGAATATTAGAAACGTCGAAAGTTGTTTACAATCCTGCGAACCGCTTAATTGCTTTTTTAGAAAGAAGGTACGAGACACCGTCTACAAACACGACGCACACACTGCCGAAACCGGCCGCGGCTAGTCGAGCCGGCCCGCAACACATACTAGTGTACCCGATCACCCACAAGCATGCTTGTGTTCGCTACACTGGCCCCTCCTTAAGAATGTATCGTCCCGAAACATTTTCACGTTACGTAATGCAGGATCATGCTGGAATCTGCAGTTCTCGCCTTCACGACATCCGCTCCGGGAATAGAATGGTTGGCCTGATTTGGGTTATTGCAACAGACCAAAATGCCACTTCAGTACGGCGGAACAGAGCTTCGATCATGTTTCGTACGATCCTCCAATCTAGGTTATCCTGTCCATAGCCAAGCTTCGGAATCGCCAGCTTCTGTACGTTATCCTCTAAAAGATGTTTGCGGAGTTCCATTACTGCGTCCCAAAGATCCCTATAAGTCGGCTTTTCGGAGCATCTCCCTTTGGTCACTAAGTAATAGATATTGCGTCGTCCGTCAGGCAGGCACAACAGTCTTCTTCCCTTTTGGACTTGGTCTTCAAGATATACCAACCTGCCAAATCTGCGTTTGAACTTGGACGCGATACCACGGCTCATGCTGAGATCCTCTGAAACGCAATGGGCCAGAGAATATTCCTTGTATATAGCAAAGAGGTCTCGTCGGATTTCGTGCGTCACTCCAAATCTCCTGTTAACATGGGGGCCTTCCTTCATGAACTCTTCGAATGTGGGCTCGAAAGGGATGGTTCTTAATAATCTGGCCCGCGCCTCCTCTTCATTTGCGCCGGTGAATTGTATCAAGCGATAGTCCACACCGACGACGAGGATTATACAACCAAACAAGATTTCCAGCTTGGTAACCACCTGCTGTAGCCTTGATATCGTAGTTTTCATTAATCCTGTCACTAGCAATTTGCGCATGACGGCGAACCGACTCGTGGATATCGTTAAGCTTTCTTCGGAGGTTGGTAACCTAATCTTCTCCGGCCAAGTCATCTCCTGGTTTGCAGCCGAATTTGATATCGCAAGGTAGTCGTAGCTCCCTTCCAAAAAGAACACTGGCAGGGGTTTGGCTAGCCGTTTCGTGGATAGATAAACGTTATACCTTTAATAATAAAGGAAAATGGCGGTTCTAGTCTCTTTGGTGATCAGACACTACCTTGGAGAGTTATCTATTTAGGGTCCGGTTCATTCGTTCAACCACGCCGTCCGATTGTAGATGAGTGGAGTAGTTCGAGTTTTCTTTATATCTAGGCGCTCGCATATTCCACGTAATATAGTTCATTCAAAATTCCTCCCTTGGTCTGAGTGCAACTCCAAGGGTACTCCAAAACGACTGATCAACTCTTTCACTAGCTCTTCAATTATGGTTTCCGACTCCTGGTTCGGGAGGGCATAGGCTTCAACCCACTTGGCGAAATAGTCCTTAACGGCCACGATGTACTTGTTACCTTTTTCGGACTCTGGGAAGGAACCTGCCACATCAATTGCTATTATTTCAAAGGGGGCCACAAACGTTGCTTTGACGCATTGGCGTCCTTGGCCTTTTCTGTCGTCCATTACTTGCGGCACAGGTGGTACATTTCTTACACCAATTCTTGACATCTTCCTTACAATTCAGCCAATAAAATCGCTCTCGAAGCTTTCCAAGCGTCTTAGCCACTCCAAAATGGCCACCAGATGGTCCATCGTGAAGATACTGCAACACCTCTTTAACCCTGTTTCAAGGAATAACCAGTTGCCTCCTATCTTCCTTTCCATCTGTAGTTTCAACAACACGCTTCAGGATGCCATATCCTAAGGCCATTGAGTCCCACTGAGCCTACAACGATTTCAGTACTTGGGTACAGGAAGAAATTTGTTGCCACGTTGGTCGTTTCCCTTCTCTTTTCCATTCCATCACCTTCTTCAAGTCCGGGTCGTTTTCTTGGTCTTGTCTTAAGTTTTCAGGTAACCACTCGTCATTGATTACCGTGACACGTCGAACTGTTTCTTCGTTCTTTTCCATTCGATCACACTGTTTGCAATCTGCTTGACAGGATGTTCTAGGAAGTGCATCGGCATTTTTATGCCCTGTTCCCGGCCGGTGTTCTACGTCAAAGTCATATTCCTGTACCTTCTCAATCCATTTTGCTACCTGGCCCTCCGGATTCTAAAAATTCAGGTCACTGCGTGATCTGTGCGTAAAGCGAATTTCCGTCCATATAGGTATTTGTAAAGGTATTCTACGCCTTTTGCTACAGCCAGCATCTCTCGCCTAGTGACACAGTAGTTTCTTTCGGCTTTTGACAAGGTCTTGCTAAAATAGCCGATTACCTTCTCTTGCCTATTTTGTAGCTGCGAAAGAACGGCTCCCATTCCCACATTGCTGGCATCGGTGTCTAAAATGAACATTCCATCATTGGGCAGAGGATATACCAGTACGAGGGCTGTGATTAAAGCCTGCTACAAAGTCTCAAATGCCGTTTGACAATCCGAACATAGCGACGATAATACGTGCACAAACCCAAGAAGCTTCTTATGTCGTGAACATTTTCATTGTATCCACGGCCACGCCTTCGCTGATACAACATGACCTAGGTAAGAAACTTCTTCGCGGAAAGGGTGGCATTTCAAATTCGCTTCACGTAACCACTGGAAAATTGCTTGCAAATTCTGCAGGTGTTCATTGAAGTTTCTTCTAATCACTATGTCATCAAGTATACCAAGCAGGTCTTTCAAATTTGATCGCTCAAGATTTTCTCCATCAACCTTTCGAACGTCGCCGGGTCATTGCTTAACCCGAAAGGCATAACCGTGAACTGCCATAGGCCCGTGCCGGTTGAGAATGCGGTCTTTTCCTGGTCAGTAGCATTTAATGCAATTTGCCATTATCCGCTTTTCAGGTCGAGTGTGGAAAACATTTTCGAGCCTGCAAGCATATCAAAGGTATCATCAATTCGTGATAGCGGATAACTGTCTTTCTTGGTTACGTTGTTGAGTTGTCGGTAATCTACACAAAAACGAATTGTTCCATCCTTTTTCTTTACCAACACTACCGATGATGTCCACGGACTTAATGATGGTTCGATTATACCGGTCTCATGCATTTCGTGGATTATTCGCTCTACTTCTTCCTTCTTCTCCAGGGGCAGTCGTCTAGGTCTTTGACTAATCGGCTGCGCATTACCGGTATTGATCTTGTGTTTTACAATGTTAGTCCTTCCCCTACCATTCTTGTCAGTTTCACAGACGTCGACATTCTGATAAAGTAAAAGTTGCACTTTGCATTTCTGCCCACTGGTTAGATTCCTACAATATCCGCCAATCACTCCACTTATTTCGGCAGGTACTGTTTCAGAATTTACCTTTAGCGTTACCGCCTCCTGTCTATGTTTTATGAGACAAAATTGTTCACGATTCAATCTCACACCTCTCCTTAAATTCTTGTCAAAATCGTAGTTTTGTAATATGTCCAGTCCAGGAATAACGTCGCCTTCAATATCTGCTACCAGCACTTGATGGTCAAACACTGTCTTGACAATTTCAAATGACACATTAACTTCGCCATGACTTCGTTAAGTGTACTAGATGCGCCAACATCCACTTCGGTTGGTTTTATCTTGCCATTAAAAATCATTTCTACCAGCACTTTTATCTTTTCTTCTGTTTCTTGAAGTTTGTTATTAAATTTTTCTTCCAATTTAGTCTCCAGGCTTCTGCTGTTTTCTTCCAATTTGCTTTCCAAACTTTTAGTGTTTTTTTCCAATTTCTTTTTTAAACTTTTACTGCTTTCTTCCTATTTTACTTCCAATTCACGTTCTAAACTTTTACTATTTTCTTCCAATTTATTCTCCAGGCTTCTACTGTTTTCTTCAAATTTGCTTTCTAAACTTTTACTATTTTCTTCTAATTCCTCTTCTAATTTTTCAAAACTTTTGCTGTTTTCTTCTAGTTCATATTTCAAACTTTTCATCATTTGCGATAATTTGTCTTTGAAAAGAAACGTCTCAGGATCATGGCCATCCTTTTTCAACGCCTCTGCGAGCCGCCTCTGAAGCTCCGCTTTGTTACCGCTTGTCGCTTCATCCTGTTCTTCTAATTCAACAACAACTTCTTTGCCATTGCAATGTCTTGTACTCTACCCGCACTAAAGTCTTCAATAGTTATGTTTCACACCACACTTGACACCAGTTGTAGTTTTCGTGGGTTTATTAAATTTATTCTTTACAAACTTAAGTACAGGAACAACAATTTATTACACTGATTTAATTATATCTACTTAACACGCTTCTAATTAATACTAAAGTTAGATTACTTTTTATTTACACCATTCCTTTATATGCACGTTTATATTTACTTGTATTCTCACTATTATCACCTGTCGATTTATTTCTTATATTACTACTGTCACTGTCGATTTATTACTAACTAACTCGGCGAACGTCTCTTCACTTTTCTAGCATTCATAGAAGAAGTCGGGAGAAGTCTAGAATATTCGAAACGTCGAAAATTGTTTACTTTTCTGCGAACCGCTTAATTGCTCTCGTAGAAATACGCGCCCTGTATATTTGTTCTCCTTTATATTAATTGTAATCTACTTCTAAAAAAAGTAATGGAATATTTCGAACTGTTGGAATTTTGTCCTTGTAACATCGTTGGAGTTAATCGTTTGGATACAACCTTCATGAGGTTAAGGGAGACGAGGTCGGTCACAATGTTAGCTGAAGGATGGTCACGTATATCTACACGATGTATAAAATAGAGAAGACTACGTAAAACAAGTAGGAGAGTACTAGTACTGACGCCGAGTAAGTCTAAGCGAAAGCCTGCTTGGATGGATAATCGGTGGTTCTTTTAGCGATACAGAAACCCCTAGCAAAAAAAACGCTACGTAGCTTGCAACTTAATACTAAAATCAAGCAATCGCGAATTAGGAGATTTAATTGAAAAGTTTTGGACACAAGAGGAACTCGGGGATACAGAAAAATCATTATCTAGGGAGGAAATACAATGCGAAAATCACTTTGTAAATACAACCGAGCGCGATACTTCCGACGGAAGATTCATAGTGCAGCTGCCCTTTAAAAGATGTGTGATTTAGGTAACTCGAGTAACATGGCTCTGAAGTGTTTATTCTCCCTAGAAAGAAAATTCCGAAAAAACCCTAAACTTAAAATTGATTATGCTAATTCAGTAAATGAATTAATAAATTTGGGAATTATCGAGCGTGTGCCTGATGGAGAATCTCATTCAGATAACTCTTTTTATCTGCCTCATTCGGGGGTTTATAAACAATCATCGTCTAAGCTCCGCGTTGTATACGACGGTTCCGCGAAGTCCAGTCATGGTCAAAGTTTAAATGACAACTTAATGACTGGACCCAATCTTCAGAACGATTTGTTTGATATTTTGATCAGATTCCGTTCATACCAAAATTGTTTTGTCTAACGATATAAAAAAGATGTTTCTGCAGATAAAAGTCTGTAAGAAATATACCGATTCTCAGCGATTCCTTTGGAGAGGAAACCGAAGATATTAAATCGTATCGACTCACGAGAGTAGTTTTCGGCTTAACTAGTTCCCCGTTTATCGCAATGCGGTGTATTCGACAACTGGCTGACGAATCAGCTGACCTATATCCTAAAGTCGGTAACGTGTTGAGACATGATATCTTCATGGATGATGTTTTGACTGGTACGTCAAATATCAAGGATGCAAAAAAATTACGAACACAATTGACCGAGACTTTAAATAAGGGCGGTTTTGAACTATCCAAATGGTTAAGTAACGAACCGGAAGTCTTATCGCTAACTAATACAAACTCTATCGAGACACCAAAAACCTTAGACCTTGAAAATTCAGATGTTACGAAAGTACTTGGACTTTTTTGGAATCCGAAAGAGGATTGTCTAAGTTATCGTGTAGAAACGGAAATTATACCTATGGAATTAACAAAAAGAACTATCCTTAGTTCTATAGCAAAACTGTTGGCCTTCTATCTCCCGTGATTGTTAAAGCGGAAATTCTCATGCAATCACTGTGGTCGTTGAATTTAAGCTGGGACGAAACGGTACCCCCAGAAGTGCAAACGATATGGGAACAATATCTTGCAGAGTTATCATATATACTTAAAAGATTTCCGAATACCACGAAAAATATACTATAATCTAGACTCGGAGATAGAACTCGCGATATTTTGCGACGCATCTATGAAGGCTTATGGGGCAAGTATTTATGTACGAACAAAAGAAAATAATGGTGAATATTCGAGTCATTTGCTATGTAGTAAATCGAAAGTTAGTCCAATCAAAGTCTTGACACTGCCTCGACTAGAGCTGTGCGCCACTGTAATTGCTGTAAAATTAGCGAAAAAAAGTAACTGATGCATTAAAACTGCATATAAACAAAATATTCTATTTTACAGACTACTATTGTTTTGCACTATATTTCCAAAAACGCGAATACTTGGCAAGTATTTATTTCCAACCGTGTTTCCAAAATCCAAACCTTGAGCATTATCAGCGATTGGTATCATATCGACTCAGCACAGAACCCGGCGGATTTGGTTTCGCGCGGGGCATTTCCACGACAATTACTCGAATCTAAGTTATACTGGAGTGGTCCAGATTTTTTAAATATGAACGAACCCGAATGGCCGACATCTCCCTTTGTTCCATTCTTAAGGTACGAAGAAATACCGGAAAAACGAAGAACATGCTTAACAGCCACGGCACGGGAAGAGCTGCAAACTGAATTACCCGTATTAATAAACTTTTCATCTTTTTCTAAGTTACAAAGAGTTTTAGCTTACACCCTTCGTTTTATTCATAATGCTAAAAGACCGAGAGATCGTCTGACGGGATTCTTATTGTGTGACAAATTATCGAAAGCTCGGGACTTCATTTTTACTTTAGTTCAACAAAATTCTTTTGCTGATGAACTGACTACGTTAAAAAAGGGTCAGTTGATACAAAAACAAAGTAAGCTTTACTACTTAGATCCATACATTGACGATAACGGTATATTGCGGGTCGGTGGATGATTAGAGGAATCATCATTTAGTTATGATCAAAAGCACCCCGTAATCCTACCAAGTAAAAATCATGTTACTAATTTACTTATCAAAAGGGAACATGAATCCTTACTCCACGCGGGACCATCGCAAACCTTGGCTTCCATTCGCTCGAAATATTGGCCGCTAGGTGCCCGAGATTCAGTTAGAAAAATAATTCAATCTTGTTTACGATGCTTTCGCACCTCATCCAAATTGTTACAACAAAAGATGGGAAATTTACCATCTGATCATTTAGAACCTTGCAGACCATTTCTTAAAATAGGTTTGGACTATTTTGGTCCTATATATTTAAAATTGTCCGGTAAGCGTAGTAGAATGATTACAAAAGGCCGGGTTGCCCTTTTTGTCTGTATGACAACCAGGGCTGTCCACTTGGAAGTTGTTGGCGACTTAACTACTGCCAGTTTTATTAACGCATTAAAACGTTTAATTAGTAGAAGGGGTAAAGTAAATCATATATACTGCGATAATGCCACTACTTTCGTGGGGGCAAAATCTGAGTTGGATGAAATTTCAAAATTTTTAGCTGAAATGTCAAGTTAAAATTCATTTCAAAATTTCATGCAAAATTTTCATTTCATTCTCCCAAGGGCCCCGAATTTCGGCGGACTGTGGGAACGACTTGTTAGATCGACTAAACAGCATTTGAAACGCGTCACAATGAATGCGTGTTTAACATTGGAAGAAGCTTCGACCATATTTTGCCAGATAGAAGCTGTTATAAACTCTCGCCCAATATGTCCTGTGTTAAATGATCCTTTTGACCTAAATATATTAACTCCTGCACACTTTCTTATCGGCCAAACCCTAAGTGAGCTGCCTGAATATGACCTATCTGATGTATCAGACAACAGATTAAGCAAGTGGCAAAGGATCGAAAAAATAAAACAACATTTCTGGAAAAGATGACGGAAGGAGGCTCTACATCAGTTTCAGCAGCGCCAAAAATGGTGTCAACAATCAGCAGAACTCCCAAAAGTAGGATCACTTGTTTTGATCGGGGATGACACACCTCCATTAATACAGAAATTGGGTCGCGTGGTTGAGCTGTTCCCCGGATTCGACGGAATAGCCCGTGTGGCTTCAGTCCGGACATCTCAGGGCATTTATAAGAGATCGATAAGGAGGCTTGCTCTTCTTCCGCTGGAAGATAGTGCGGAAAAAAGGTGACGTAGTGTAGTCATATGGCCTTTTAAGTGATTCGGTGTCAAAGGATGTGGTGCGATAAACTTTAATGAGATTAACCTAAGTTACTATTACATGTTATCGTTAACCTTGTTAGTTTTAATTGTTTAGAATTTTGATTTATTTTGATTCTTATGATAAATTACTTTTTATGTATAATAATTTTGTAATTGACATCTCGTCAAAGTCGGGGAGGATGTACGCGCCCTGTATATTTGTTCTCCTCTATATTAATTGTAATCTACTTCTAAAAAAAGTAATGGAATATTTCGAACTGTTGGAATTTTGTCCTTGTAACATCGTTGGAGTTAATCGTTTGGATACAACCTTCATGAGGTTAAGGGAGACGAGGTCGGTCACAATGTTAGCTGAAGGATGGTCACGTATATCTATACGATGTATAAAATAGAGAAGACTACGTAAAACAAGTAGGAGAGTACTAGTACTGACGCCGAGTAATTGAAGGGACTCGGCAATTCTCCCTTCGACTATATAAGAATAAACATCTGTAACGAATTTTGTGTAATCAGTTTTCTTTTTATTTTAAATATATTCTATCGTAGTTTTGCCGGTCTTTTACTTAAAAAAAAAGTATAGACGAGCGCACAAGACACACGTTTACAAACACGACGCACACACTGCCGAAACCGGCCGAGGCTAGTCGAGCAACACATACAAGTGTATCTGATAGCACACAAGCATGCTCGTGTTCGCTACAATTTTATGTTTTATTGTAGACATTTACAAGTATAATGGATTTCTTCTAATTTCTTATTAAACATTACGCCACTGTAGATCGAAATTAGAAATCTGCTCTTTAATATGGACGGTTTAAGTTGCTTTCCTGCCAACAACAAATTACCAAGGTACAAATAATAGTAAGTACCTACCACACAGCGATTAGTAGCAAAGGAGGAGTTCTTAAGAAAGCGATTGTATTTGATATTCAAATATAGTACTTCAGATATCAGCTTCAATAGAATAAAGGATGAGTTTTTCTAGCCATTTTGATATCCACCTAAAGTAATTTGGCCCCATTTTAAAGGAAGCGAGGCGTATATGCAAATTCAGTTCAGTTTAAGTGTGCTTTCTCATTCTCCATTTCGCGTAAAAGACTCCTTTGATGTAATGCCTACTTTGAATGTCATAAACTGCAATATTTCGTCTTATGTTACTAAAATGCAGTTAATAGGGGACCTACTAAAAGCTACAATAACAATTCATTTATACATATACGGAATTCTAAAAGCAAGGTCCTCCTTTCTGTGTGTGCTATGGCATGCGTTTCAATAACGTACATAATAAGAAGAATAATCAATAGTTCGATTTTCACCCTAATGGAGTCATGGTTTCCCAGAGGTATGTCAGATAACGATTATTTATTCATCCTGTTCGGAATACCACAACAAAATTGTACGACATACAATGATTGTATTTTTCTACGCAAAAACTCTTGAGGAAACTTAGTTTATAATAATAAAGTAAAGTCCCCAGATAATCAAAGTTTGGACGGATGCATTTACTTGCTTGAGTAAGACAGAGATCCTTCTCTCCTTTTCTAAAGATAAAAAATGGTGCCGTGGGCGTGACTGCGTGGCTATCGTCAGTAGTTGATCTGAATGAAATCATAGTGAAATCTGTTGCGAAGGTTAAGTGCGTTAAGTGCAACTTCAGTGTTGTTTGAAAGTGTTTAAAGAATATACTAGTGTTGTTTAGGTGTTACAAAATGTTTATCTAAAGTAGTTTTGGTGCCGTATCACTTTAGGTTCCACAAAATTAACAAATTTCCCGTATAGAATATTAATGAGGAGATTCAGTTGAGTAATTATATGAAACAAAGAATGCGGAATATTCACAAATTTTGGCGAAAAAGGATATAGAAGTAGCGTACTGTTTTATCTTTCGTAGGAATTATGGAAGGTTAGGTGCATTTGTGGCGATTTGTAGTGTCAAATGATCAGATGTGCCGTTTTAATGTGACTGAAGAACCATTGCGCAGAGATTCTGTTAGCGTAGTGATATTTAGGTTTTTCGTTATATACTCATTTCGTCTATGCGGTTGTTGGTGTTTGTTGTTGGCTAGGTTCTATTAGGTTAGGGTAGGGTGAGGTTTCCTTTAACGTGTAAATAATATAATTTTTTAGAAATATTGTTTTGTATGTATTGTTATTTGTACATATTTAATTCTTTCGTTGTACAAAACACGTTTCCCGCCTAAATAGTTGTTTTTAACACTTAGATAGGTCTAATTATTTTTTTGTTTTACCGCACTTTTTTCTACTCTACTTCGCTATTCAGGCTATATTTTTTTCTTTCGTATTAATTTTTTCCATATTTTAAAATAGTAATTTCTTTTGTATAATTCTGGAGAATTGTAAATTATTTTGTATGCAAAGAACTTACGTCCGTTAATCATTGAAATAAATAAATAAGTAAAAACATTATAAACTAATTTTCACGCCAAAACTTGTTTTTTTTTAATTTACTGTAAATTTTTTATAAACTTGTATACAATTCAATGAAAAGCTCAGCTGTTATTAAAGAATATAGCTGCCATTCAATCCCACCTTTTATTATTTTCACTTACTTTCATTCGCGCTGCCATTCTTTCTTTTTCCAATTTGGTGATTAATACGCATTGACTATCTAGGGACTTTATATTAAAGAGCATGCTAGCGCTATCTCAGGCAATTTCGCTAAACTGTAAGCTTCAACAATATCCCTAATTTTAAGAAAAAAATTATACTTGCTGGATACCTACGTTATCAAAACGAGATATAAACCCATAGGCCAGCTAATGTGAAAAAACACAACGCTTATAAATGGAATAATATTTAACAATAATTGAAAAATTGTGCTTCGTTGGCATTCTGCCGAAACCACTAGACATGAATCGCAATTTCGAGCTTATCACAAATGTTTGTTAAAATCAAAATGTTTTTTTATCAAATAAAGAGACTTCCTAATATTTAATTTATGGCAGTTAAAAACTCCACCCTGTATATTAGTGTTGCACAACATCTTAGGAGCATCGACTTGCAACGGTTTTTGTTTAGGTAGCCGTTACTAATGTTCCTGCGCCTTTTGTATAGTCATTTCCTTTGCTTAGTGGCTGTCTTCGTGTGTTTTCCTACTTTGTGTCTCACTTTATTTGGATATAAAAGGAATCACGCCCTCTGATTGATGCATGTCTCCTTATTCGTGTGTTGACGATAGCTTGCTGATATTAAGCGACGGAGTGGGCGTGGGCGGCTTGTTCTTTCAGGAAGCATGTTGCTTTATTATCTGCGATCTTACAATTGGCTAAAATTAAGTTTATCTTTATTTTTGAACAAAAGCTGTAAGTAAACATAGCTTAAACTAGATGGCGCCACTTGTACCATTTTAGATTTAGTTACAATAAAAACCAATACCACCACTTAACTAAATAATCTAAAAAACACTTATTAAACAAAATAATGTAATAAGTATAATTATTGCTTGTGTAATGCTACAACGCCCATCTTATTCATAAAATAATAATGTTTATTTTTAGACAGACTTTTGGTCAATAAGTCAGCTGGCATTTCAGAACTCTTCAAATATTCTAATTTTATAAATTTATTATAAACTGCTTCCCGTATAAAATGAAATTTTATATCTATATGTTTGCTGCGTCTATGATATACAGAATTTTCAATAAGTTTTAGAGCACTTTGGCTGTCATTATATATCAGAATAGGCATATTGTTTTGTCTGTTAATTAATTCACATAATAGATTTTTCAAGAAAATTGCCTCTTTGCTAGCTTCACATACAGCCATGTATTCGGCTTCGGTGCTTGACAAAGCTACCGTCTGTTGCTTTCTACTTTCATGAGATACTAAACAACCTGAGTATACGAAACAATATCCTGTATAAGATCTTCTATCTAAATTGTCGGACGCCCAATCAGCATCAGCGAAACCAATTAAATCTAAATTATCTTTAACATATTTTAAACCAAATGACCTTGTACAACTCAAATATTTTAAAACTCTTTTAGCATGTTTCCAATGTGTTTCTGTATCACAGTTATTAAACTGACTTAAATAACTAATACAATACGAGATATCGGGTCTAGTCAAAACTGAGAGATACATTAAGCTCCCTATCAGCTGTTGATAAGGAAATTTGGAATTTAAATTTTTCTTTTTTTCAAATTTCAAATTAATTTCCATAGGAGTTTCTACATTTTTACAGTTTTCCAGACCAAATTTATATAATAATTTATCAATAAACCTTTCTTGACTAATAGAAATACAATCTTTTTGTATCTTAATATCCATACCTAGACACTGTCTTAACTGACCTAGGTTTTTTAATTTAAATCTTTTGCTTAATTGACCTTTTAAATATTCTACTTCTTTATGACAGTTAGAAAATATGAAAAAATCGTCAACGAACAAAGCCACAAATGTTTTAACATTTTCTGATAATTTTATAAATAAACAATGTTCATACAATGACTTTTTATAGCCCAACTTTTGTAAACAACCATCGACCTGCTTATACCAGGCCCAAGCTGACTGCTTTAGCCCATATATGGCCCTTTTTAATTTTAAAACTTTATTCTGATCCATATCACATTTGAAATTCTGAGGTAACTGCATATAAACAATCTCGTCTAAGTGGCCATTTAAAAATGCTGTGGTTACGTCTAAATGGGATATGTTAAGATCTAATTTAACACTTAAAGCTAATAACAATTTTAAAGTGGAATATTTAAGCACTGATGAAAAAGTTTCTTTATAGTCTATGCCTTCACGTTGTGTGAAACCTTTTGCAACCAATCTTGCTCTATATCGCACTGTGTTATCAATGTTTAATTTCTTTTTATACACCCTCTTGCACTGTACCACCTTAGCATCACTTGGTTTGTTTACTAACTCCCAAGCTTCGTTTTCTTCAAAGGATTTGAGCTCTTCCTCCATGGCGTTGCACCACCACTGCTCTCGTTCAGGTCCACTCATTACCTCCTCATATGTGAAATTGTTCTCATCCAAGCCCTCATTAATTTTACATATATTACCATATCCATACCTGTCTGGTTTTCTTTTTGCTCTCTTCCCAATGTCAGCGAACTCTGGTCCTAGACTTTCAGCTTCATCATACAGAGACCTGCCGTCACAGAATTCTTCTGAACTAGACAAGCTAGTAGTCACATCGGGTATGTAAGTATCATCCTGTTCAGTGATTAAACTATCTTCTTCTAGACTCGGAGTGGTATCTTGCTCTTCTTCATCTTCAATAGTTGGCTCAATATCTTTGGTGTCTTCCACCACTGCTTGTATTATATCCGAGTTCTTTTTCTCCATAATGAAAACGTCTCTGCTGGTGGTAATATTCTTTGTCTTTGGATTATATAGTCTATAGCCCTTGGTATTTTCGGCGTAACCAATCATGATATATTCTTCAGACTTTTTATCCCATTTAGTCCTCTTCGCTTTAGGAACATGGACCATTGCACGACTTCCAAATATCCGAACGTGGCTGAGATCTGGTTTTTTATTATTCCATAGCTCATATGGTGTTTTTTGTAGCCCCGAAGCTAGCGTTCTATTCCGTAAATAGACGGCAGTATTGACTGCTTCTGCCCAAAATCTTTTATCAAGATTTGCTTCAAACAAAAGACATCGAGCTCTCTCCACAACTGTTCTATTTAGCCGTTCGCAAAGACCATTTTGTTCTGGTGTATACGGGTTTGTTGTTTGATGCACTATTCCATTTTTCTTTAAATAGTCGTCAAATTCCACAGAGCAAAACTCCCCACCATTATCTGATCTTAAAACTTTCACTTTCTTTTCTGTTTGTGTTTCAGCAAGAACTCTAAACTCCTTGAAATACTTTAAAGCTTGATTTTTGGCCTTGAGGAAGTAGACAAAAGCAAAACTTATCATGACAATCGATTCATCCATTTATGTTCACATCAAAAATGAGCAAACAGTTCAAGGTGTGTGGAAACGCTTGAAGTGTCTTTATGACGACTCTGGTTTTACGCGTCGCATCAGCCTACTACGTCAGCTAATTTCTATTCGATTGGAAGATTGCGAATCAATGGGGACATACGTTACACAAATGGTGGATACTGCACAGAAATTAAAATAATAACCTAACCTAACCTAACCTAACCTAACCTAATGAAACGCACAGATAGTAGCTTGAAAACAGACTTTTTTTCTTCAACGGAGCTTTCATTAGTCGATTCCTGTTTATGAATATCCACACCATCTAACATTAGAAAATTTTCCGCTGCAAACGCCCATTCATCATAGTTTTCTCGCCCTTTTAGTTTAGGCACATTCACTATGTAACTTCCAGCCATTTTTGCAAAAATTCACCACGCCACAAGGTATCCGACAGTCAATCAGGATATAAATCCACAAAGGGACAATTTCCACCGTGATTTATATTTAAATATCAAACGGTACACTGATAGTCCACGAGAAGTAAATAATTCGGAATAAAACTTCAATCTTTTGCGAATTATGTGCTGGGCCCATAACCTAATGAAACGCACAGATAGTAGCTTGAAAACAGACTGATCTTTATTTTTGAACAAAAGCTGTAAGTAAACAGCTTAAACTAGATGGCGCCACTTGTACCATTTTAGATTTAGTTACAATAAAAACCAATATTTTATAAGTGCCTGATATCTTAGCATATACCTGGCTTTGCCAGTTGTGTGTTATTTCTCAAAACAGACGAAAGACCTGCCCATCTACGATTCGATAATCTAGTAAATATAGTATAAGGACAAATAATTGAACTGTAGGTAAGAACCATAAATAAATAGTAAACCAATCTCATGATAATTATCATTATGTTTATTTGTTTTGGAAATTCTTTTGTTTTGAGAACTTTCAATAACTGTTTGTTAGTGTAAAAATCTTCGAAGTACATACCATTTTCAATTAAGAAATTTGCAATGTCGTTCTTTTTACTGCTGGACTTTCAGGACTCTTTACGTCTCTATTCGATGGATGACAATAATAATAGCATGCCCGGTTTATTGTAGTAAATACCGTTTGCAGTATTCACAAATACCCAGTTCCTAGACTGCACTAGAGTATTTGCTAGAAATCAAGTAACCGAACTATTTTTAATCCAGATTCGAATTAATCCGAATATTTTAATACTGGGAACATGGATTACTTTTAATCCGAATTATCATAAGACTAGTTTGCATTACACGCAACGATTTTTATGTTGACAATCGGTTGAGAGGCGCAGATAATATTGAGGATTTAATTCAAATTCAGCAGCAAGTTTCTTCTATTCTAAAACATCGAAAATTCAATATACAGAAATGGTACTCAAATAATTCAGAAGCAACTGATCATATTGAACACAAGAATAAAAATGAAGATTATTTAACTATTTGTGTCGATCAACAAGAAAAAACTGACACATTGCATTTTACAAAGAATTTTGATCTAAACAAAAATATTTTTTATTTGGGTATTACAAGTCTTTTTGTTGTAGTAGTCAAACTAATCATTCAGAAATTGTGGAAACTAAAGTTGTCGTGGGATAAATCAATTTCACTTGATTTACATACCTTTTTATTAGTAACTTATATATGCTACGTTCGATAATGATTCCACGACACGTTATTTGCAGAAAAATAAAACAATTATACTTACAGGGGTTATCGAATACTTCTAAAAAAGCATACAGTGCTTGTATATATTTAAAATCAGTTAGTGCGGATGGAACATCAAAAGTAAATTTATCGTAAATTTTCAGAAACTCCTAAAATTTTAGCACATCTATTTCCGAATGGAAAATTCTTTAAAATTTTTTCATCTTTGCCTAAATTACAGAGTAGTCGTACATTGCTGGAGAGTTTTACTAATTGTAAAACAAGTCAAAATAAATAATCTGGAAACATGAAAGTTTATGAATTGGAAACTGCATTAAAGTTACTTGCTAAACTAGCTGAAAATGAATTTTTTAATGAAGACCAAAGATGTCACTAGAGCGCTATCTATGGTAAACGCTATTTAATAACAGGTACTGTAGTGTTCAACAAGATACCTTTTTCATTAAAGCAATTCTTGCTGAACCAGACCTCCGCATAGCTACGACTGTGTGAAAGGCACGCATACCTAAATAGAACATATTTTGTTCTAATTTTTTAATGATGAACCTTTGACATTGCATAATTCAGGTGCTGTTCATTCAGTAATCGAGCTATTTTGTTTAAATTTTTTTTTGGATAAAGAAGCTATAATTCGTGTACATGGAAGATCACGAAATTCAAACTTTGATTTTTCTAAAAAACACCCGACTATATTATCTTCTAAACACATATTTACTAAGCTTATTATTAAAAATGAGCACATGAAGAGGCTACATTGTGGTCCGAACATATTATAATTGTCTATAAGGAAACAATCTTGCTAGGCAAGTAATGCGCAACTGTGTAACTTACTTTAAAGTTGAACCAAAAAGTTACACATCAAATGGGACATTTACCGAACACCTGAGTTATTACCTTCCTTTAACTGCGGTCTTAATTCAAAATTGGTTAAGGCTTACGTGTGTTCATATAAAGTTAGTAAGCAGTCTTATTTCAGATAAATAAAAGGGAAAAGTATTAAAACGCTGTATCGCCCGCAGACGCAAACCACGAAATATTTACTCAGACAATGCAGTAATATTTGTGGGCGCTAACGCTGAGTTAAAGGATGTGTATAGTTTGATTGACAAACACAAGACCAATGTTAATAACTTTCGTATTAGTCATAATATTGCCCGGCATTATATCCCCCCTAGAGTATTGCATTTTGTCAGTTTATGAGAAGTTGGGATAATGTCAATGAAAAGACACTTACAGCGACAACTAGGTGATTCTCATATCACGTACAAGGAGCTTACAACAATACTAACGCAACTGTATTAGACTGATTTATTTTGTTATTTGTATTTTCTCGTTTCTGATGTCACAAACTTTGTTGGGTAAATTTTATAAACAAGCATTTTATGTTGTTTTGTGTTTTCAAGAATTTGCACTGCTTTAGTTTACTCTTTTCTGATTTCGAATTTTGTAATAATTTACGTCAGAATCTGCGTTTTGCTTTCTTTGTGTAAGCCGTTAATTACAAAGATTATCTTTTATAATAATTATCGTATTATTAGCAATCGTCCTGGCATTCTTTTATGTAAGAATCAAAGAAGCCCCCCCCCCTTTGAAAAGGAAGACAAAATTTACAGTCTCATTTGTTCTACCGCACCTACTTGTTCATCTTACATTATCAGATTTAGAGATGTTAGGATTTAGAAAATTGAATTTTTTAATCGTACCTGTAATATTTCCCTGCTTATTTAATCTGCATATTTTACAAAAAAAACTTTTAATTAGCTTATTTAAAATTAATTTGTAATGATAAATTACAAATTTTAAAAGGATTTAAAGATCAAAATTATTTTCCGAAGAATTTAATAAAATAACCTTAAACAGCGTAACTAAAAGATATAAACACATATACTTGGAATAACAAAAAATATCTGATAAGAAAGAAGAAAAGCTGTAGTGTAAAATATAAGTATATACCTACAGAGTCTATCCCATTAAGTGTGTGAACTTTTACGCGAAAACTTTGAGAGGAGCGAATTATCAGTGCGACTGGATGCTCAAAATTACAAGAGAAGAGCAAACCAAAATGTTATTGAATACTTCTATGAAAAACAGGCTAGGTGCAACAAAGCCAAAATGTCAGATACGGAGACTGTCGAGTTGATCGTCGATGGTAAACGGCTGTTAAATCGCGTAGTCTTTTGGTGGAATCCGTTGGTAACTAAATCGTCGCGATCGTACGAGAAAAAATATTGTATACTCTAGTTTCTAGTACAACAGTTCGCTAAATCTATAAGAATGCATAAAACATCGATGCCGCAGCGCGATCAGCTTTTAGTCCTTCCAGCTTCCGGTGATAAAGATCTAACGCATAAGAGAGCCAGTCGGTACCAAAGGATTACTGTTTCTTTTCGAAAGTTCATTGTTAAACTCCGCCGCATTGTAAGTAGTTAACAAATGGTTTATGGGCGTGACCACCAGGCGATTTGAAATTATTTCTAAATTATCATAATCGTCCGTTAAATTATTCAGGTGTTAATACTATTGAGTACAGAGTATAGAAGAAGAGAACAAAACTGAATCGATAGATTTATTCCATTTTTGGAATATATATTCTACGTGCTTTAATCTAAAAGTGCTTTCAAAGTTTAGCTTTCTAAAATTTCGAATTGTGAGTCAATCATAACCGATCTTAGAATCTCAAAAACGGTAGGATCTGAACGATGTACGTTTATTATTAAATTTCCAAAATGGAGATAGATACTGCTTTTAGTTTTTTCACTATAATTGACAAACAAAAAATCATCCCGCCTCCCACAAGCTCAGCCCACAATTATCCCCAATTATTTGCATTGACAAATCAGCGTTCAGTTTTGTAAAACCTATCTAATAAATTACAAGGTACCTGAGGGATGGGGGTATCTATAAACGAATGTCCACTTCTGATTTAGGACACCATTGTTATTTTATATTTATTATCGGTTTATTGTGGTTTGAGTGGTGTTTCCTGTATATTCAGCCTGATATTTCTTAAAATAGTCTTTTTTAAGACTCTGCTATAATTTTGTGATCAAGAAGTAAGTATTTTGTATAATTATTATTTACACTTGTTTAATATTTTGAATATTATTTAGTATCACGATTTTATTTGTTTTAACAAAATCGTACAATTAAATTAAAAAGGTACGGCCAGGAATAGACCTTTTATGAAGCTTTCTACTACTTACAATACAAAAAAGATAATTCTACATAAAACTTTCTACATTTAATACTTTTTTGTTGTAATTATAAGTTTTTTAAGTCAAGTCGTTTTACAAAAATGAACGCAAAGGGGAAATCTACTAAGAGTAGGGAAGAAGACGGCTAGATCAATGCTTATTAGAAAACCTAATCGAAATCGGTATGTTATTTCAACTACAATTGTATTATTTTTGTTATTATTTAGAAAATGCATTGTATTGTGTGTAGTTACCACCAAAATATTTAATTTTTTTACAGTTGGGCTACACTCGGCAAAACAGTAGTGAATGGTAGTGGAATAGACAACTCTGAGAGTAAATACAATATCCTTGTATCTACATCTATTGAGAAGTGGTAATAATTACTGGAAAATTAATGAAACTGACAAAAACTGATTAATTTGTAGGTTAACCTATACTTGGACTGAAGGCACATTCTGCAAAACGCTCTTGAGATCTTCGCCATACTCTCTCACGCCCATCTGGAGACCGCAGGCTAAATCTGGACTCATCGGTGAACAAAACGCGTTCCCATTCATTTTCAACCCAGTGCCTGTGATTTCTGGCAAACTGAAGTCGCCTAATAAGCTCTGGGCCTGTTGCAGGTCTACGACTGGTAAGATTAAGACCGTGTTCCGATATATACACTGTGAGCACTGTGACACTTTACGTCACACAGTATACTGTAAACACCGTTCCAGTTTAGATTTTTGTACTGAATCTGCTACTGGCTTTTATATATTGGAACGTAATGCGGTGCTTATCATCTATTTATACCTTATCGTCTATTTATACCTAAAACCTGTTACTCTTGAGAAAGGTATTATAATACCGGAACAATTGTTAAATAAATACTAGTTTTGAAACATTTAAAGGTGGTTTATTTTATTTTCTTCTATTCAAAAAATGTTTCATAAAGAACCGACCAAAACTACTGTTAATAGTATATGTTGTGCTTAGGTATATGCATGCTAATTAATGTAAAAGTTAAAATAAAAATATGCATATTTTTTGCAGAGAAACCTTAAGAGTAAAAATCACTTCAAAATTTCTATTTCAGTTTTTCACAATTTTCTAATTCATCCAGACGTAGTGGATTGAACACAATGTAAAAGAATGATGAAAAGTTCCTTCTCTTACATGATTGAACAGGTCTGCTTTTAGAATAAGTTTAAGTAAAAACGGTGTTTAGTGGTTAAGTAACAAACAAATTACAAAAACCGTAAAACAGAGCAATAAGAATGTTTCAATTTCTTTCATTTTAAACCTTTTAATGAATTGTAGCTTTTTATAAGTTTGAAGACAAATATTGATCCATGTTGTGGTGTGGTCTGTGTTCTTGCTATGTCTGCCATTTTTATCTAGTGGAAACTATTGGAAGCGCCTTACCTCCCAGAGGTAATACGCTCCCAGAACAAAGATGGTGGCAAATATGACGTCATTAGTTTCTCTCTGTCACTGTCACGGTGCACTGGAAGCCTATATCGGAACGCATTTCTGTATACTGGCATTACTGTCCAGTGCTCACAGTCTATATCGGAACATGCCCTAACTTCGTTAAGTCTTCGTCCAACTGTCCGTTCGCTGAGATTGGTATTCCGGACGTGATGAAGTCTACAGCTGTAGCACTACGATCTCGTAAACTTTGTAAAACAATAAAACGGTCATCATGAGCGTTAGTTCTTCGTTGGGGACCAGTTCCAGCTCGTCTGTTGTAAGCTCCAGTTTCAAAAAAACGTGTAAAAATACGATGCGCAGTGCTATTGGGTATGTGATGTTGTTGGGCAACATAGGTATCGCTCAGTTCTTCCGTCTTGAAGCAACGCAACAATAGCAGCCGCTGTTTCGGGATTAACAGCCATAACAACAAAACTTTAAAATGTGATTTACACTTGTATCGACTTAACATATTTTCACAATAATGAAAACAAAACACTTTTACCGTGGGTTCATTGCCAACTACGCACTTCTAAGTGATAAGATCTGTGCGTTTTTTGATTTTTGTGAGTTATTATTCAAAAACAATTTTTCCTTCCAAATAACCATTCAATTTTTATTAAATAATACTTAAAGTATGTTTATTATGTCTCTCTTTAAGATATAATAATTATAAAACATCAAAAAGCGTTGAAATTTTTAATTTGTTTTAAAAAATTCAACTGCTCCGTTTTTCGTGCCGGTGACTGTATTTATATTACACGTATTATGGGCAAGGGGCCATTAAGCGCAACGGAACGGTTAGAAAAAAAATCTGGTAGTCGATTATTAATTAGACAATTGCAATGGATTAATATACACTCAACAAAATTAATTCTATTGCAAGTCAAAGGAGATTAAAACTACAATAAATTAATAGAAATTATATAGAAAGAATATTAGCTTAATGGACGAAAAGGTAAGTTTTCGTCGTAAACTACCACTTTACCGTCTTAGTTCAAACGTAGTGGTTGTGTTTAGAGTACTGAGTAGTTGTTCGTTAATATTTAATTAAATTCTGACTGAGGTGACTAAAATTTTGGTTTTAATAATTAAATATGGTTTCTTCGTGTTGAAAGTTTTTTATTAATATACTTTGTTGAGGTTTCCTACGAATCCAGAAATTTGAAAATAGTGGATCAACGCGATAAGGCGCGGATACTATACCCCTGCAAAACGCGATGTTCTTAGTACTTTTTAAGTATCTACTGATTTTTTTTGATTTAGCTGGGAGAAGGAGACTATTCAAAGGCGCTATACCCTCTATTTTGAATTTCCCAAAGCACTTAATTAAAAAGTCAGTACCTCCACGATCAGGATGTGTAAGTGCCTGTTTAACGTAAAAAATATTTTTAAAAATTCTTCCGGCATTTTCCAGAGTAAGTATAAACTTGCCATCAACATCCAAGAAATTCTCTAGAAGGTACTGCTACATACATTTATGTGTAATGTATATACATTCATATGAATTCAACTCACGAACCAACTATAAATTACCACAAATTAATGTGGAAAAAGGTATTGTCATCATGTCCTCGGCGAGATTCGAACCCGCGTCTCTGGCTTTACGCGCCATTGCTCTAACCGCCTAATTATTTTAAAAATCAGAAGTTGACTATTAATTTAAATAAGTTGATATTTAATTGGGATAAAACAGTAACATAATAATTTATAGTCAAAATACCTACTATTAGTATTCGTGTGATATTAATGAATTGTATAAGAGCTATTAAAAGAATATAAGAAATACAAACACAAACAGAAACGTAAAGTACCTATAATTCAGATTGTAACAATGTCTTCCTTAATTTTAATTTAATTATTTAAGTAGTGTTATGATGTAAATGACATGCAAATTTAAATTATTATTAAAAATACATTAGTTAAATGTATATTCATAACAATCAAAAGTTTTAACTACTTGAAACTACTGAATTATTTCATAAACTCCCCGCCGCTTAATCCTATTCAAATGGAACTAAAATATATTTTGCCTGCACATTGAAGTGAAGGTTACCTACCGTCTTGGCTTCACTTCCATTCACAGTAATTGCGACTCTTGAGTAAACGGACCACTGCGCTCAATTGTGCTACACCCACGTATTACTAGTAGGTGTTAGATTATTTCATGTTTCTAGGTAAACGGTACATAGTTATTGATAATATAATTGAAACTAATCAGGTAAACAATTCTTGTAGTTTTGCAATTAAGCTAATTACGTTATTCCACTAATTTCAATGATTTTAGTTCATTAATTTTGACCGAGACAATAATAACTTTAAAAGGATATTAACCTGGAGCTGCTATAATATTTGTCAAATGCGTAACCAACGTTAGCCTTTATGTTAGTTTAGAAGAATTAAACTGCTTCTCAGATGCACCTCCTATTGAGTTCGAAAATGATACAGCCTACAGCACCATAAGAGATAGAATTAAGGGTAATCGTATATAATAATCTACTGCGATAACTGCGAAAAGTCGGTAGTGTTACATCGCTCTCCCGAAAAAGAATTAAACCACGCAGTAGTTTGGGGTAGTCTTTCTGTTGGGGAAGGACATAGACAATGTGAAGAACTTTTTTCCTTGCTGGATCTACCTTTAATTTCTTCTAACACTTTCCGTAAAATGACCATTGAAGTTAAAAAGTTAAGAAGTTGGTTTATACAAAAAAAAATACATATTTATTGTTTGCACATTTTAGCAATGGAAAAAACATTTACAAATAGAAATGAAACGAGCAGGAGAAGAAGAGCTTCAAATAGCGAGACAAAAAATCAAATAGCTGCTGGTGGAATTCCATTCATAACCGTCACAGCAGATGGCGGTTGGAGTAAAAGAACTTACGGGCATGGTTACAATTCGGCTTCTGGAGTGGTGAGATTATCACGTATAAATATACTTCAGGATATAAAAAAAACTAGTTAGTTTTTAGGGAATAATAGTAGGGACTGCCACAAAAAAAAAAACCGTTATTTTTAGGAGTACGAAACAAAGTGTGCTCCACATGCCATTATTATAAAGCAAAGGATATTCCGGTAAAAATTCATGAATGTGCTCTTAATTTTAAAGAACCATCTACAGCTATGGAGCAAGATATAATTGTAGAAGGGTTTAATAGGAGCCAAGATTAACGTGGAGTGATTTACAAATATTTAATTGGTAAGTATTGAATAAAATGTGATACATGAATTCGAAATAGCGATTTCTTTTTATATTTTAGGTGATGGAGATTCCAGCATTTATGCCCGAATAGTTGAAGGTGTATCATATGCTAGTCACATGACACGTTGTTTAAATGACAAATTGCATAAATTCATTAATAACACGTCATTCCCCATTAACTCTCGAAGATTGTTAAATCAAAAAGTAAATGGTGTATCACGACTTGAAAGATTGGTAAAAGGAGTCAGAACAGCGATAAAGCGACATGCAAACAATGATGTAAGTTCTTTACGTAAGTAACTTGCGAATTGGCCTTTTCACATCTTCGAAATGAGCAGGTATTTGCTTTTTTTTTATTGCATATGTATGATCATATAGGTACAATTATAAGTTTTTAGTGATATCTGTAAAAAACCTGAGGAAGAAGACTTAATCAACAAAATAGACCAACGCCTTTTTTGGAAATAAGCAAAATTGTTGAGCCAATGTTAAACAAAGCGGACCGCTTAGTTTTTAATGCCACAAAAAACCAAGCAGAAAGGTGATTACTAAAATACATTTAATGTATGCAGCAACTTGTTATTTTTAATTTCAATTTTCATATTTTAGATACATGTCCTTAGTAGCAAAGTGTTAATTTTACAAGGCAACAATCGTATACTGCTAGAGCCTATGCAGCTGCGATATCGTATGTACATGTCCAGACTAACATTTGAATTCTTGGGAAGGTACAAAAGGGTACTACATGACAAAGATTAAAAAAAAAAAGAAAAACAGGAATGTTGAACAGAACGGCAAAAAGGAAGACGAGAAATCCAAAAACCACGTCGGCTTTGCCAGATTGCCATTATGGACAAAATGCAGCTAAACCTGATATCTCACAACAACAAATGTCGGAGAAAAAGAATTTTTTTTGAAATTCCTTGCTGGGGAAGTATCCTTCAAAGAAAAAATACTCCCTCGAATAACCTATTAAAGCGGTTATTGTATTACACGAGTGACATAAACTCCTTGAGTATCCTTTACGCGCGAGTCAACGAAAGAAAGGCTATTCAATTAAATAAAAATAAGACATGGAAGAAGGTAAAAAAATGTTCGTTGACCAAGCGAATTACTTTTTGGCAGCTTCTCCTGATGTTCAGGTTGTCGATTATTATAGGACAACTACAACAGATTGTCAACTCACTATTGTACAACATTGTATTGATAGAAATGAAGATACTCTAACAATAAATTAATGACTTTCATTTTTTGTACACAATAAAGCCCCTAAAAACAAAATTAAATAAATCCGTAATAAGTATATCAAAATATTTTGTTTGTAGGTACCTACAAGTAATATTTTGGAATTAATTATCTTTATCTCTGTAACCTGACTGCAGGACACAATGTATAAGATCGTGGATATACAGGAGTGCAAAACAGAGGGTGAAATTTCCCACTTCAATGTTTTTATTTTCTTAAAATATACATATCTATTTATTTATAGTCAGGGGGTGAAATGTCCGGAGCTGAAGTGTCCTGACACCGTGTAACCTACCTTACCGTAACCTAGTTAAGTTACTTGATTGTCTTTGTGGAAAGAATCATTCTTTATGATTTCCTGGCAATTTTGATTTTAGCTTCAAAGATTGAACTATTGATGAATAAATTAGTAGAAATGCAACTCAGGTAATAATTCCATCTAGGTATACATCTAAATGGCCCATCACTTAGTTTCAGGGTTATTTGAACGAAAGTAGGATATAAACCGACCGCTGCGCTCAATTGTCCTACACCCACGTATTATTGGTAAACAATTGTAGTAGTTTTGCAATTATGCTTATTATTTTTGGTAAAAAGACTTAGGAAAACGATACGGGGAAACAAAAAAAAATTTAGACAAAATAGTACCCGATATATTGGATTAACGTATACCAGGAGTAATGCGCACAAGAGACTAATAAAAAGTATTATTTATATCCATTTGTTTTCTTTAGCCCGTCACTAATTAAATAATTATTACATTTACCTGTAACATTTTCAGCTTTTTTGAAATATTGCTAAGATGCCAAAAAGCCGTGTACAGAATAAAAATTTTCCAACCTAAATGCCCTCTACAACGTCTATACTTAGTTCGAAATTCATATTGAAGTTGACCACCGTCTAATTGTCAATCAAACTTTCAGGTAAATTTTATCTCAATGCAAATTTAATACTTTTATTGTAATACCTGTGCAATGAAGTTATGTAGATGGGCGGGTGGAGGTTGGACTTACGAATTAAATTAAAAAAAAAACAGTACCAACGCCCCGTAAAAAACATACAAAAATCACGTGTCAAGATATTCGCCCGCGGTAATCTCAGCAAACGCATAAGCGATTTTAATGAAATTATGTAAATGTATAAAGTTGGTCTTATATCAATTCAGAAACAATAAAATTCAATACGAGTTGCAGAAGTCATACAATTACAAAAAACAATTTTACGTTTTGATTTTCGAAGCTTTATATTAAATAACGTAGTATTAATAATAATGTAATTGTTGGCGATTTCAATACTGACCCTTTGAACGATGGTGAAGCATTCTTTTATAATATACTAAGCAATGAGTATTTACCGGGGTTTCGTTGGACCATTAGTGGAATGTTACGGCTGGGGGTGCATGTATCGATAAAAAACTTGTTAGAACAAAATTTCCAGGCTGTGAACTTCACAAGCTTCTTTATGAATTAACTGATTATCCACTGCTCATAAAAATCAGTATTGAAAGTACATACACAGCAAAATGGAAAAAATGTATAAATTATGATAGATATCTGTGGAGCGGTAAAATGGGAATACTCTGATTTCAATTTCGATGCTAACCTACAGTTCGGTGATTTTTTGAGTAAGTTCAGGACATGCATAGTAAGTTCTACAATTACTAGAAGGAAGCGTAGTGCTGTTATGCTTCAAAAGCAATTCTGATTACACATAGAAACGAACAGTAGAATGAAAAGATAGGGCTCGGTCTTGTAGGCCGTGCTCTATTGGAATCATTTAGTCCAGACGTTTCGTCAGCAACTGCAGCTGACACCATCAGTGGAACTAGACTAAATAGTTCCAATAGACCACAGCCTACAAGACCGAGCCCTATATATTCTATGGATTTCGGGCGTGAAAGCTTATGTTCTTGAACAGTAGATTGGTTTTTGAAATATTTCAAACAACGAAGTGTACCCCAAGACGCCACAAAATATAAATATTGCCCTTCGGCTGGATTTTTTTGCCGTTGCTAATGGACGGGCGTTAGTCCAGGGATCGATTCCCGGCGACAGCATTAATTGGAGACTAGCATAATTCACCATTAATGTAAAATTTTGTTACCGCTTGGTAAACCGTGCGCAGCTCATGTATATTAATTGTTACTACAAATGTTTAAAGAACCTTGAAATCTGCCGGTTTAAGGAGGTTCGAGACAAAATGCAAAATAATACCAAAATTATGAAATTTTTCATATCGAAAGATTTATAAATAAAAAAATTACTGCCAAAATCCCAAATCGATTTACTACACCGTTTTCGAGAAATAAATCTTCAAAATTCGGTCTTATACACGGGCGTAAATGGGGATTGATTTTTGAAGTTATATAACTTCTATAAAAATAATACCATCGTTATAAAAAATTGAGTAACAATTAAATAAATATCCCTGAACACATTTCTACTGTAGTTGAGTTCAATCATGGGTTTGTTATTTAATTATTAATTAAATTCGAGGCGAATTTCGATCGATGACGTCACATGTGTCATAAAGTCAAATAAAGACGGCAACAGCGTAAAATCATCAGCTGATTTCTTTCTCTTCTTTCCATTTTCCGATTGTTCTAACCGCTTATTGTAAACAGCTTCGGACACCAATTTACTTTTCCAATATTTTCTTTTTTTAATATCACTTACTTCCATAGTTAAAATAAAATATAAATTCACTCTAAATTTTTTTTGTTTACGTCGGGTCAACAGTCACTCATACAATCACACTGTACCCGTGCCAGATGTGCGCTAGCTACCAACACAAAAATTACTAAACACTAGCGCGCTGTTGCCGTACTTAGGCGAGAGTTTAGTAATTATTTATTTCGTAAAAAAAAATTTGTCATCGTAAAAAAAATTTTTTGGAACTAAATATTATTCTATTATAAGTAGATTTAATAAATTTACAAAAACAAGTAAATTTATTGAATATTTTATTAACGAAATTTTGGTATGTAAGAGTTGCAATCTTGCGAAAACACAATAGAAAATCATCAAGATCTCCTAGACAGATAATCGGTCTCGAACCTCCTTAATTCGAATATGGTTTTTAGGGAATATCACAAAAACTAATAAATAAATATAAATCACTTTGCAAAGAAGACGTGGAAATTTTTATCTTTATGTTAAAAGGTTAATCACCAAAAATGGGCTGTGAATTTTCGACCTGTAAAAATTTACTTAATAATCATCTTTTATACTTTTATGTTACCTTCTGTAAGCTCTGTAGGAACGATAGATGGCTGCGGTTATCGACGAAATAAAATCCAATAGAACAAAAAGGAGAGTAAAACAAATGATGTATACAACAAATATGTGCAGGCTTATTTTTCATGAGGGATATAGTATTTATATTTATGAACGTAGTAGAGGATGTATTCGCTGGAGATTGGAAGCGAAGGTACTTCCTTGAGCATTAGTGTCAATAAACAGCTGATTTAAGACATCTTTCGTAAGGTTAAGGGTTTTATTTTTTACAACAGCCGAGGCGAGTCTGAATACAGCCAGCATTTATCTAAAAGGTCAACCGCTACATCACCTGTCGCTTCTGCAACGTGACTGGTGTAGGGTCCTGAGAGATTAAAGTCTCTTGCAGTCAGTGAACCATCATTTGTCACTCAATTTCAGTTGCGATAAACCTCGAGAAAGTGGAGCTGGAATAGCAACAGTTTATTTCAGGATGCTTCTTCTCTACAAGAGAATTTTCATTATTAAGAATAACGATTACCTTCGGTTAATTTTTAACGGGCCGGCCATCGTATGTTAAAGTTACCGTAAAAGGCACAACGAATCGAAATGTTTTAACTCGGTTACGTTTTTTGTTTGATAACGGTATTCAATCCTAATTGATATTTCAATTTTTGTTTATTTTAAACTATAGACCACGGCCACAAAGCCCGGAAACCTACAATAGTTTAATTGACGCCGGCCGTGAAAGCCTACACAACTTTGTTTATTTTGTTCAAGTAATTGGTTCTGCATAAACCGTTCGTAGGAACGTTTCACTGCGTCATGCTTAACAAAGTAAAGAATACCTTAATATAAGCATTGACTAACCTCTTATTCGTAATCAACAAACGCTGTCTATCTATACCTTAGGTAAGTTGCGTTTAAGCTGTGCACAGTTTGTCGGCAACCTTATAATCCAGTAACTAAGGAATTTTGTTCAAGATATACCAAACCCTTTCCGTGTGCCAGGCATTAGTCTGATATACGTTTATAGTCGCTTAAATACAGGCTGTAGAGATAAGGCGACGGGTTAATGAAATCGATACGAAAATTTATTCATTAGAAATTATGTATTATACGTACATAACTAGTTGAACCAGTCCTAATTTGGACGGCGGTCCATTGCATTTAAGGCTATTTGTAATGATTTAGGGACAACTGAATTCCGCTACGGGGCGTTGGTACTATTTTTTTAAAATTTAATTCGTAAGTCCAACCTCCACCCGCCCATCTACATAACTTCATTGCACAGGTATTACATTAAATTTGCGTTGGGATAAAATATACCTGAAAATTTGTATGACAATTAGACGGTGGTTAACTTCAATATGAATTTCGAACTAAGTATTCTGAATACGGCTTTTTGGCATCGTAGCAATTTTTCGAAAAAACTGAAAATCTTACATGTTAGTGTAATAATTATTTAATTATTGACGGGCTAACAAAAAAAAAACAAATAAATGATACTTTTTATTTGATTAGTCTCAAAATTTTATTTTTTTATTTTCTTTATATCGTCAGGTGTCAGGACACTTCAGCAAAGGGTAGTGGTTGCAGGGGATTGGGTTTGAAGGACGTCAAAAACCCTCCCTTTACAACACCCTCGAAGCTATCCCAAACTTTTACGCTATCCATAACATTTTGCAATCATTCTACACTTCCCACCCCCTACATAGCCCCCAACTCCCACCACACTACCTCCTACAGCACCCCGCCCCTCACAGCACCTGCATTATCTTTTTTCCTTTTTGAAGCTTTAAATTTATTTTTTTAAAGCGGTAAAACCATGCTAAGGGGTGGTTTCCGCGCCCAACATATATGTTTATTCCAGCTAGGGACGATGAATACAGCAACATACTAAATTTTGAATAGTTTAGGAAACGGAGGTTGATCTAATTATAAAAAGAAGTGCTAACATGTCGTGAAATTTTAGATTTTTAGCAAGGAATACAACATCGCGCCCATTCCCTTGCACCTTTGTTAATTAATGGCCAGACAAAACGAGATGTTATCATTTTTTGCGTTGCACGGATGCCCGGGTGGGACAGATCATGCAACGAATGAAAAACGCTTTTCCTAAGTGTTTTGGGCACGTACGGTCTGACTGTGTTATTTGAAGTGTCACAATTTAAACTAACTTTAAATTCGGGAAAGTACACTTTTTAAGTATTAAATCTGTCGAGTTTTGTTGTAGAATGTTAGCTCATTCGCAATCCTGTTGCTGTTCACGTTGCATTTTTTCGTGATCTGGAACTCGCGTTATGGACTCAATACGAGATAGCGCGACAGCAACATGATTATCTAACCCTTTAACATAACGTATATCGGTAGTAAACTGACCTGTATAATCAAGGTGGCGAAATTGTCGCGGTGTACATTTTTCAAGCTTTTGTTGAAATGCGAAAGTGATTGGTTTATGATCTGTTAAAATGAAAAGCGATCTACCTTCGATAAAATGTCTGAATCTTTTTACAGCCAAAAATATCGCGAGTAACTCGCGATCATAAGCGCTATACTTTTTCTGTGCACTCGAAAATGACTGTAAAAAGCTAACGGTTGCCAATGATTGTTGACTAATTGTTGTAAAACTGCCCCTGCTGAGTGATCAAATGCGTCTACCATTATGTTAATAGGCACACCTGGTGCTGGGTGCGCAAGCATGGCAGCATTTGCTAGACCGATTTTAATTTCTGTAAATTATTTTTCACTTTCATCATTCCAACAAATCTCGTCTTTACTCTTTTTCGATCCGTTTACAAGTTTACCATACTACGAAGCTGTTTGACGTTTACGGGTTTGGGAAAATTAGTTATAGCGTCTACGCGCTCCTGTAATGGTTCAACACCTTCGCAATTAACTTTATAACCAAGAAATTCTATTTCAGCAACAACAAAGACACTTAGACGGATTAATGCCTATCCCATATTCGTTTAATCGACTGAAAAGTATTTTTAAATGTTTATAATGTTCTTCATTGTCGTTTGAAGCTATGAAAATGTCGTCAATAAAAACGTAAACAAAGTCTAAATCGCGCGTTATGTTGTCAATGAATCTTTGACAAGTTCGCGAAGCATTTCTAAGTCCAAACGGAGTAAATAAAAATTCGAATAAACCAAATGGAGTAATTATTGCCGTTTATTCTATATCTTTGGCTGCTACTGGTATTTGATTATAGGCTTGGACTAGGTCTATTTTTGAAAAAATCTGTTTACTGTGCAGTTCATGTGTAAAATCTTCAATGTGTGGCGGCGTATACCTGTCAGGAATGGTCCGGGCGTTGAGGGCACGATAGTCTCCGCACGGTCGTAGTTTTCCGTCCTTTTTGGGATCGAATGTGAAGGGGCGAAGACCATGCACTTTTCGAAGGGCGGATAATGCCCTGTCGTAAAAGCATGTCAAATTTTGCCTTCGCTGCCTTCAATCGGTCCGGTGCTAGCCTTCGGGGTTTGCTGTATACAGGGGGTCCTAGTTAACAAAACTAAATTGTCAACGTTTTAAGAAGTAACGTGCTTTATCGGCAGTTGACGGTAGACATAACTCACGCCAACCACCGATATACTTATTTTGCAAATTCCATTATACTTCTTGTTTCATTAAATAAATTAATAAAGTAGTTACTAAGTTTTCTTCAACGGGAACGGGTCGTCATCTTTAACCAAATATACTTAACGCACATAGTGTATTAGTAAATGCGGTAAGCTAGTAACTCCTATCGCAAAAGGCCATTTTATAACATTTTATTATTTAACAAATTGTGGAAGGTTAATCAAATAAATAAAGTTAATTTGTGCCTAAATAAAAAGAATTTGTTTCTTTTTTTTAAAAACAAACTGGGATAGCGTCGACCTAAAACTGGCGCAGTCGTTCGGATATTTTTCCGAGAACTTTTCTAAAGTTTTCAGGCTTTCACGGCCGGCGTTGTATTTAGATATATATACATTTTCCGGGCTATTGTGCCGTGGTCGACATCTTCCTCCTCCTCGTTGCGACGTTTCGCCAGATCTTGCTTCTGGCATCTTCAGGCAGGTTACTTATCTAGACGATTTGTAACTGTTTGCTCATGCTTCTTGTTACCCTTCTTATACCTGTGTTTCGTCTCGGATCACTTGTTATGGTGGTGGAAACAGGTCCAGTGCTGTTGATTCTAACGGTGGCGTTTGTAGTGACTGTGTCATCTGGTAGTTGTGATTTGGGCTGCTTGTTTTGAAGGATCCCGTGCCATATCCGACTAAGCTGATACCCGTTGTCCTTGTTGGTGTCATCTGGATGTTGGTATATCTCGATAGCTTCTCTTCTCACCAAGCGGTGGAATCCAGATAGTCTGGCGAGGACTTCGGTTTGGTTAAAGTTAACCTGATGTCCTTCGGTTAAGGCGTGCTCCGCAATTGCTGATCGCTCTGGTTGGTTCAGTCGGAGATGACGTTCATGTTCCCGTTTCCTTGTCAGGACAGACCTCCCTGTCATACCGATGTAGACTTTTCCGCATTCATAAGGAACTTTGTAGATCCCAGGTGTTAGTAAAGGATCCAGTTTTTGCTTCACAGGACGTAGAAAACTGGATATCTTGGTGGTGGGTGTGAAGATAGTTTGGATTTTCTTTTTTCGAAGAATTTTGGCAATTCGGTCTGTTACATCCTTCACATATGGTAGGTATGCTTTATCCATTCGTTCCTCCTCTTGTTTGTTACTATGTGAACCACGTCGGGGGTTGATGGCTCGCTGGATTTCTTTCCTATTGTAGCCATTCGCAGTAAGTGCTTCTGTGAGATGGTGAAGTTCGGCGTTGAGATTCTCGGGTTCTGCGATGGCCTTAGCCCTGTGTACTAGGGAGAAACATGGAGACCGAACAAAAACCATTCAATTGAAAAAATTCGACAAATTACTGCCGCCTAGGAGAAGTGAAACGACCCTGGACCGTAAGAAGACCGTCATAAACCTAAGTACATTCGAGCTAACGGATGACATGAAGTGTGCCCTTGCTAAGGGTGGTAATTACGCCGTAACTCCTACCACCATCCCGACGGAAGAAATCATCACTCAAGTAGAAACCGCTCTGCGCACACTACCAACAACGGAAGCTGAAGAAGTCCGGGCGGAAAGTTGTCGTATAATTCGCCAAGCCAAGCCACCGAAATCCAACCTCACCAGTGGGGAGCGAAAAGCGCTTCGTGAACTACGGATGAATGAGGAAATAGTGGTTCTACAAGCCGATAAAGGGAATGCAACTGTCATCATGTCCACAAAAGAATACAACACGAAATTGGAAGGCTTACTCACACCAGAGACATATAAACAACAAAAACGTGATCCTACAACACTCGTGGAGAGAAGAACCAAGGAATTGTTGAAACGAACTGATTGGGACGCCGATACTATAAAGCGCATCCAGCCATCGGACAGCCGACCACCTAGACTATACGGTTTACCAAAGATCCACAAGCCCGGAGTACCTCTGCGTCCAATCGTCAGTTCCATCGGGTCACCAACGTATGCTCTGTCCAAACATCTGTCCTCAATGCTGAAGCCGTTCGTGGGAAACACCGAACACCATGTAGTCAATTCACAACACTTCGTCCAGATCATCAAAGAGGTACAACTTACTCCATCGGATATACTAGTCAGCTTCGACGTAGAGTCTCTTTTCACGAAAGTACCGGTCGCAGACACACTTAAGCTGTTACATTCTCACTTTAACACAGCGGAAATCAACTTATTCCATCACTGTCTTACCTCAAGCTATTTCACCTGGAATGACATGTACCGGGAACAACAGGATGGTGTTGCCATGGGAAGCCCGCTAAGACCGATGATTGCCAATTATTTCATGGAAGACTTCGAAAGGATAGCTTTGGATACAGCCAGCCTTAAGCCTAAACTTTGGCTACGTTACGTGGATGATACGTTTACTATATGGCCTCACGGTGAAGATAAATTATATGAATTCCTACAACACCTCAACTCGATCCACGAAAACATAAAATTCACGATGGAGATGGAAGACAACAAGAAAATCGCCTTCCTTGACGTGCTGGTGCACCGCAGAGAAAATGGAAGCCTAGGGCACTCAGTATACCGGAAGCCGACTCACACCGACAGGTATCTTCACGCGGATTCCAACCACCATCCACGACAGAAAGGGACAGTCATTAAAACCCTAGTACACAGGGCTAAGGCCATCGCAGAACCCGAGAATCTCAACGCCGAACTTCACCATCTCACAGAAGCACTTACTGCGAATGGCTACAATAGGAAAGAAATCCAGCGAGCCATCAACCCCCGACGTGGTTCACATAGTAACAAACAAGAGGAGGAACGAATGGATAAAGCATACCTACCATATGTGAAGGATGTAACAGACCGAATTGCCAAAATTCTTCGAAAAAAGAAAATCCAAACTATCTTCACACCCACCACCAAGATATCCAGTTTTCTACGTCCTGTGAAGCAAAAACTGGATCCTTTACTAACACCTGGGATCTACAAAGTTCCTTGTGAATGCGGAAAATTCTACATCGGTATGACAGGGAGGTCTGTCCTGACAAGGAAACGGGAACATGAACGTCATCTCCGACTGAACCAACCAGAGCGATCAGCAATTGCAGAGCACGCCTTAACCGAAGGACATCAGGTCAACTTTAACCAAACCGAAGTCCTCGCCAGACTATCTGGATTCCACCGCTTGGTGAGAAGAGAAGCTATCGAGATATACCAACATCCAGATAACACCAACAAGGACAACGGGTATCAGCTTAGTCGGATATGGCACGGGATCCTTCAAAACAAGCAGCCCAAATCACAACTACCAGATGACACAGTCACTACAAACGCCACCGTTAGAATCAACAGCACTGAACCGGAACCTGGCTCCGCCCCCCAAAGCGCCGTTGGACCTGTTTCCACCACCATAACAAGTGATCCGAGACGAAACACAGGTATAAGAAGGGTAACAAGAAGCATGAGCAAACAGTTACAAATCGTCTAGATAAGTAACCTGCCTGAAGATGCCAGAAGCAAGATCTGGCGAAACGTCGCAACGAGGAGGAGGAAGATGTCGACCACGGCACAATAGCCCGGAAAATGTATATATATCTAAACTTTTCTAAAATTTGCAAGCAGTGAGCCGGCGAAAGTGAACCCGTAGCTGCGAAGTTTGGTGAACCCAACGGAGTAAATTTTGGAAAAAGTGGAAAAATTGTGTTTTGAGTGGAAAACAGCGGTCTCCCAACCAAAAGGCTCTGAGGACACAACCGCTCCACCAAGACAACGTTCCCAAAAATTCAACACATCAAAAGAAATTCAGCACATCGAAAAGAAAAATTCAACACATCAAAAGAAATTCAGCACATCGAAAAGAAAAATTCAACACATCAAAAGAAACTCAGCACATCGAAAAGAAAAATTCAACACATTCAAAGGAAAGGAAAAGAAAAGAAATCATCGTACTCAAATCAAGGTACAAAAACCTATTTACAATACTTTAGGTTAGATTAAGTTTAATTTTTACGAACGCTAAGATTAGGTTTAACCCAACGTTATCAATAACTATAATATTTTTACGTTCTTCTCATTTAGTCAAAATTAAGTAATTTCGTAATTTAACATTCATATGCAAAACGGACTGTTAACTTTATGAATTCAAATCGAGTAGAAGTTATAGACATTGAAACTCTCAACGAATCTCTCAATTCCATTAGGCCAGATAACTTATTAGACAATTCTTCTAACAAGCTCGGAATTGAATCTAATACCGAAAATTCGTATCAAATTTCATTAGTTGGAAATAATATCGGAAACGAAACAATGCCTGCTACCACCGAACAGCTAGTCGCAGCCGCAAAAAATTACGGAGATATTCTACCAAAATTTGATGGAACACCCGAAAATTTAGAGACATTTATAGTTAGAGTGGAAAAATTCTATAATAAATATGGAAATACCGATGACGACACACTGAACGATTATGCATTTTGTCTTATATGCAGTAAGCTGGTAGATAGTGCGAATAGTTTTATTTCATCTAGGTCTGACATTAGCCATTGGCCCACCCTTAAGTGTGCTTTACGAAACAAGTTTGGCGATTTGACAGATAGAAAGATTTTAGCTCAGCAATTTAGGAATATGAAAATTAGACAGAATGAAAGTTTGAGTGACTTGATTGAAAGAATAAAAACAATTCAGACTAAATTAGATCTAAAAATTAACATGGACGTAGATATAGCGGAAGATCAAAAACCAATTCATAAACAGGTTAATGAACAGACGGCGATTGAAATTTTATATAATAACTGTGCTTCAAGAGCGGAGATAGATAGGCAAGTTGGGGAATTAAAAGATCAGAACATCATTGAAGAAAGTGCTTCACCTTACAGCAGCCCGATCTTCCTTGTACCTAAGAAACCGGACAAGTTTGGAAAGGTTAACTGGCGTATGGTCGTTGACTTTCGCAAGTTAAACGAAAAAACCATCGAAGACAAACATCCAATTCCGAACATAACATCTATTTTAGACTTATTAGGCGAATCAAATTATTTTACTAAATTGGATCTTAAAAGTGGCTACTATCAGATCGAGATCGACCCCGCTGATAGACATAAGACCGCATTTTCAACTGATAAGGGACATTTTCAATTTTTGCGTATGGCATTTGGACTCCGAAACGCTCCCGCGTGCTTTGCGAGAGTTATGAATCAGGTATTACATGGACTATTAAATAAAATCTGCTTAGTGTATCTCGACGATATTGTTATTTTAGGAAAGAACTTTGATGAACACCTTAAAAATGTAGAAACAGTTTTTGAACGTCTGAGAGAACACAAATTCAAGATCCAGGTAGACAAGTCAGAGTTTTGCTTAAAAGAAATAGAGTACTTGGGACATATAGTTACACGAAACGGAATAAAACCAAACCCGAAATTAATCGCCAAAATTAAAAATGTACCACTACCTAAAACCATGAAGCAAATAAAATCCTTCTTGGGCCTCTCAGGTTATTACAGGAAGTTTATAAAGGATTACGCGACAATCACGAAACCGTTAACAACATGTCTAAAAAAGAACTCGAAAATTGAACACACACCCGAATTTGTTTGTTTGACAACATCAAAAATATTTTAACTAACCCTCCGATATTAATTTATCCAAATTTCCAGAAACCCTTCAATATAACGTGTGACGCTTCGAACGTAGGTTTAGGCGCAATATTGTCACAAGGAACAATTGGTAGGGACCACCCCATTATGTATATAAGTAGGACTTTGAATGCAGCCGAAATCAATTATTCAACTATCGAGAAAGAATGTCTTGCAGTAGTATGGGCAACGAAAATATTTAGGCCATACATATACGGACAAAAATTTAATATTGTAACAGATCATAAGCCTTTGCAGTG